>CM067220.1:7008590-8385256 GCA_034190945.1 Octodonta nipae | reverse complement strand
ATTTCCTAACCGCTTAATTTTTCCCGATACACCTGGGATATATGGAATTATGTTCATAATTTGGTTGTCTGTTTGTGTTTGGTTGGTATTAGTGTGATGGTTATTTGTGCTGGTTTGTTGTTGCGATTTTCTTTCTAACTGATTTATAGTTTTATTTATAAAATCTTGGGGATATTCATTTTGAAGTAGATGTTCTTTGATAATATTGACTTCTTTGAATTTACTGCTAACAGAACAAAAAAAACGGTAACCTCAGCGTCAAGTGATCGCCAAACGACAAATTGTCAGTGTCAAATTTTTTGACAAACAACAAATTCAAGATTAAATTGAAAATTTTTAGAAAAAAAAACCTCAAAAACAACACTAAACGATTGACAACGACTCCAGACTCCCGCGCTGGCTATGGGCTTGGATTCCGCAGTGGTCCCATATCTTTTTTCAATAACATAGCTTGTACCGTTTCTTATAAAATCGGGAAAAAGTTTTTTAACATTCTTAGGCGTTGCTGGTATTAGCTCTTGGGAATTTTGGGGGTAAATTGTAAGTAAATTGAATTAATCAAAATAAATGTTACTTAATTCTTATATACATAAATCAAACGATTTCTTTCTATTAATAATTTTAAGAGAAAAAGTTATTCTTTATAAACAGATTTGCATGGTCTAAAACATAAACAGTAATCATCATTGTCACTTTGTTAACTGTTGACGAGGTTTGTCATTAAATAGGAATTTTGATTACACATTAAAGTACATATATTTAATTTTGTTAATATCTAAAATTGTTGTCAAATAGAGGTACCTAATTATAATTAAAAACTGCATCTACCTATGCCATTCCACTAAAAATTGCAAGTATTTATGTAACTTCTCCAACTATATACTAGGTTTCAAAAAATATAACAATTTTGCTTCAAAGTATCTATTTTTAGGGTTCCGTATATACAATATACGGATATTCTTATATCACTCAGGATTTCTGCCTCTGTCACATCACAGCCATTTTCTCCTAAACTACTGGACGGAAGAGGTTGAAATTTGGCATCAATGTATAGTTTGGTGACCCAATCAGGAGTACATATCCTAAAAGAAAAAAGTTTAGGGGTACTTTTGGGGGGAAAACTAAAAAAATCGACCGTTCCCCCCCTGATCTCCGAAACTAGTGAGCCTAAAATTTTGAAAAAAATGGGAAATATAGAGCGTTGCCCGAACTTTACAGGAAAATTAAGGAGAAATCATTAATGTTAATTTTGGGGGGCAAATTATAGAATTAAATAAAAATTAAAAATTAAAAATTTTTTCAAACGCATCATGTAATATATCAAATGAAAGGTCTCATTCTGAGGAACACAAATATATTTTTTTCATATTTAAAAAAAATTATTTAAAAAGATATTAACGAAAATATACCAAAATTTACCCATTCCCCCCCTTATCTCCGAAACTATAAAACGCAAAGTTTTGAAAAAAATAGATTTATAGATTCTGACCTGAAGTTTACTGGAAAAATAAGGAGAAACCACTACTTTTAATTTTGGGGGGGCAATTACAGCATGAAATGGAAAATATAAAATTAAAATTGTTTCTAACCCATCATGTTATATATCAAATCAAAGGGCTCATTACGACGAAAACAAATATATTTTTTTCATATTTTTAAAATAAATTAATTAAAAAATATTAACAAAAATATAGAAAAATTTACCCATTTCCCCCTTGTCTCCGAAACCATAAGCTGGAAAATTTTGAAAAAACAATGGAGGTATAGCCCCTCACCTGAACTTTACTGGAAAAATAAGGAAAAACCCTTAATATTTTTTTGGGGGGCAAATTATAGAATTAAATGGAAAATATAAAATTAAAATTGTCTCTAACCCAGCATGTTATATATCAAATAAAAGGGCTCATGATGAAGAAAACAAATATATTTTTTCCATATTTATAAAATAAATTAATTAAAAGATATTAACAAAAATATAAAAAAAATTACCCATTCCCCCCCTTATCCCGAAACCATAAGCTGAAAAATTCTGAAAAACTGGAAGTATAGCCCCTCACCTGAACTTTACTGGAAAAGTAAGAAGAAACCCCTAATATTCATTTTGGGGGGCAAATTATACAATTAAATGGAAAATAAAAAATTATAATTGTTTTTAACGGGTCATGTAATATATCCAATCCCAGGGCTCATTATAACGAATAGGTACAAATATATTTTTAAAATTTTTTTAAAATGAATATTTTAAAATATATTAAAAAATATTTTAAAAAAATTACCCATTTTCCCCGTTATTCCCCAAACTCTAAGATCTCTTTTTTTTGTTTATAGGAAAAATATGAAAAAAAATAGCTAATTCTATTATTTGGCCTCCAAATAATAGAATTAAAGGGAAAATAAATTACTAGAAAACCCCCATAGTAATTTTAGGGACAAATTATACAATTAAATGGAAAATAAAGATTGAATTTTCAAACGCATCATGTAATATATCAGATAAAAGGCTCATTATGTGAATTACAAATATATTATATTTTTCAATCATTTGTTTAAAAGATATTTACAAAAATATTAAACATCCACTTAATTCTCACTTTAGAAACTACACTGTTCAAATTTTTAAATATATATTTTATTTGTATTTTTAAATAATTTGAATAATATATTTAATAATTTATAATTTAAAACTTGACCTATTTTGCTCTATATCTTCCAATCTACAGAGCCTCAAAATTGAGACAGTAGATTATAAAAGGCTTCCCTGAAAGTTTATTAGTAAAATAAAACTCTAATGTTAATTTTTGGGGCCAAATTAGAAAATTAAATGCATATGTATTCTTATAAAAATCAAGAGAATCCTGAAGCAGATAAAATAAAAAGTCTATGTGTGGAAAATGAAAGTGTATATTTTGTATACATTTAAAATGCTTCCTTTAAAAGATATTAGGGCAAATATAAGAAAATGCACTCATTCCTTGCTTGTCTGAAATTGGAATATTAGAATCTTGAAGGGGGTACGGAATTCTTAGTATGCGAGTCCAACTCGCACTTGACCAAATTATTTTTAAATCTATTTTTGGATAGATATTTTGTTGTAATGTTTTCTGACTTATATGAGCAACTCAGATACAAAAATTGTCACATTTTTGGTCAGATTTAGCAAATTAATTAAAAAAAAGTAGTTAACTCGGACCTCGTATGCGAAAACTAATCATGTCTTCAAACGGTAGGCCGATGTTCTTTAAATTTCAAATCGAGAACCCTGCGACACCACAGCAGACCGTCATTCTGCATGCAAACGGTGAGCAAGTGAGCATTCGATTATCACTTTTAGCCTATGGGGTCATTCGAATGTGCCCAATAACCACCACGACCGGTATCCAGCGTGTCTTCTTCTTCGAGCTCTCGACTGGTACACACCATTTGTTGTGCATTCGACGTTATCAATCAAAAAGTTACGAAATCCCCCGACCTCGCGGACGACAAACACAAAAAATGTCTACGACTTGTGTTGTTCTTTGCCTTCTCTTTATATTTATTTTTTGTGTTGCTCTCTCACTCCTCACCTTTACAGTTCTTCGCCTCTCGGCAGCCATACATTAGGCGGTGATTATGTGAAACACTTAAGAAATGTCTTAAAGAGTCGGGCATCCAACATTTCTCACACACATATACATTTAAACACACACACACAGAAGAAGAAGAAGAGAGCACACAGTCGTCCTGCGACCGGTTTCCACCCACCTTCACTTACTGTGTTACACGTTCCGCTCGAAACTAGTTCCGTCTCTCTCTGTCCCTCCCTCATCGGCGGTGCTCGCTCTTTGTTCCTGGGCAGGTCGAATTAGGAATTCCTCATCTTCAGATACAATAGTCATCGAGAAACTCGATGCATTTCATTGTGTACGCTCACTCGATTTTAGCCCTTGACAAGTTTTTAAAATGTTGATGTTGTTCTACAACTGGAAAAATTATTTTGATTGGTCAGTCGGGATTTCATTCCTCACAGTGGCTTCTGAAAAATACAGATAAGTAATCGAAAAATCAAGGTGTAGTACCTAAGAGCAGTTTGTGGAAATTATTTCGTTATAGAAGAACCCTCTCGAAGGATTAACCGAGAAAAAGTAGGTTTATGGATTTGTCTACTAGTTCTCTCCTATAATTATTTTAGATTCCTTTCGAATCGCTGTCGAACAGTATTTTTGGAGTTTTCTGAAGCAATATTAGTTCGCTTGACGTTTTTGCAACTGTCAATTGATTGACTCATTGATTTTGAAGTTGCTTTTTTGATGTTGTTCTGGCAGAATTGGTTGCCAAGATACATTTAATTCTATTTCTTTTATTTATTCATTATTGTCTTTGTAAATTTGTCGTATGGCAGGTATGAACACAACATTGTTAGAAGTTCCCCATCTTGGGCATCTTGTTTCACCTTATCTTAAGTCTTACCTTTCATGATGTCAATGAGCATTCCATTCTTCGGTCTTCCTCTAATTTTAATACCTTCAATTTCTCCTGCCATTATTCTCCGTTGAATACAATTTCTCCTTAAAATGTGCCGGATCCATTTAGCTTTCCTTATTCTTATAGTTTGCATTATAGATCTACTTTCTTTTACTCTTCTTCCGACCTCTTCACTTCTTATTTTATCTCACCAATTAATGTTTTTCATTCTTTTTCACTTTCTCTCAAAGTATTTTTCTTCAGTTTGTCTTAATGACCATGTCTCTGACCCGTATAAAACCCCACTCTAGATGTAGCATTTCGTGATTATATTTCTCATCCGCAAGGAGATCTTTCTTGTTGTTAACAGATCCGCACATCTGATACTGTTTTTACTACTCGCTTTACCTTTGGTTTTATAATATTTATCTTCATATCATACTCTTACCAGTTTCACTTATTTTAAAGATCATATTTTGTAATTCATTATCTGTCCCTGCTTGGTCACCAGTGTCACCAGTATACTTCATATTTGTCACTTTTTCATTGCCTACGGTAATCCCAGCCGTGTCTTTCAATGCTTCATGTAAGTATCCGTTTTTCACCACATACATTGAATAGTGCCGGTGACACACAACAACCTTGTCCTATAATTATTTCTTTGGCTTCTTCATTTTCGACCTTTACCACTACTTTTTGTCCTTTGTAGACCTTTCAAATGAGGCGTCGATCTTTTGAGTTCAATTCAATATTCTTCAATATTTTCAATACTATATTCCGACGTACTCGATCAAACGCTTTCTCCCATAATAAAACAAACATACATTTCCTTGTTCTTCACCATCAATCTTTTTGCTAACATTCTGATACATTCTACAACATCGCGAGTCCCTCTTCCTTTCCTAAAACCAAACTGATTTCCTAGGTTTTCTTCAATTTTATTTTCAGTTCTTTTCAAGAGTATTCTTGCTATTACTTTAGTGAGATGGCAGATAGAGCTTATTACACCAATTTATAGAGCAAAACTGAACATAAAATTCAACAGCAATTTGCTTATGCTATCACGTTAGTGACAGTTTATACATAATTATTGCTAAGATGGGTGTTTATACAACTTAATGAGTGTTAATTCATCCCGATTGGATCATTTTTTACCGAAGAAACTCAGAAAAACGAAAAAAGTGGATTTTGTTTATGATATTAAGTTTATATGTGGTTACGATGGATACTATTGAGTATTTGAACAAGTGAAACTTAGAGAAGACCTTTTGGCGAATGGATATCCGGAAACCATCATTACCAAGGCGTTTGAAGAGCTGGATAAACCACTTAGGCAGGAACAGGTCACCACGGTAGCAACTCTACTATTATCGTATACTTAAAGGCTTGTCGGAGAAACTTAGAAGAATTGCACACCGCTATGGAATCAGAATGATCTTCAAAAGCAGTAACATCTTGAGGAGCATCATTACAAGAACTAGGCCGGACGCACTAGCAACACCAAATAACTGTATATACAGCATACCTTGTGAATGTGGCAATCTTTACTTATTGGAGAGACAAAGCGACCGCTGGACACCAGGGTTAAGGAACACAGTACAGCTACTCAAAGGGAGGAGGTAACGAAGTCTGGGCTCGCTAATCACGCATGGACAGAAGAGCACTGGTACAAAAAAAATTCATAGAGACAGCATACATAATCTCTAACGAAAATATAATTAGCGAACCCAGCGTCAAAATTACAAACATTTGGCGAGCTCTTCTTGGGCCTTTGCCGCAACGCATCACCGACAACCAACCGGCACATACGCCCACGCTGATTGGACCGGATATGACCCAATGACCATAACCGGCGGCGCATGACCTGTTAAGGGTATGAATACGACGGATAATCGGAATTCCCTATCATTCACCTGATGATGATAGCAGATACAAAGCTATTAAAACGTTGTGAGATCAGCCACTCCAAGACGATGGAAGTCTAAGGAAACTTCGAGGAATGAGTTACATTGTTTACCAGCTTCAGACTAGTATTTGAATAAATGGAATTTAAATAATTTAGATAGATATTTTGCATATCCCATCGTTACTTAAAAATGTCAATTCAGTGTTGTGTATGGTCTTTGCATTGAGCTGCCCTTATTTTCTTGGGTAAGGGACCTAGAATCGTTTTTAAAAGATCGTCAGGTCATATTTATTTTGTTTGTAAGGTTCGTGAATTTAGAAATACCACCAGGTCCTCAAGTCCTACAAGTGGTATGTTATCATTACCCATTGCTTTGTTGCAATTTAATTCTTTCATTGTAATTTAAACTTCATGTTTTTCTATGAAAAATTGTTATTAAAAATGTTGAAAACATAAAACGTCCTATTTAATAATTTATAGACAACAAAGTATATTATACTTTTACACATCAAAAAGAATAAAAGGCGTTCCTTAAATGGCAATTTATCACTCCTGCTTTGAAATGATCTACTTTTGGTTTTCTTGGCCGTGCATTAAAATTTTTTATACCATAATAGCCAGCGCCCATTCTGATTCGTTGCAATCTGTGGTAACTAGGAACTAAGTCTCCTCCTTTCCTAGTTGAATAGGTGTGAATATTGTTGTGTTATGTAGCTATCTTGGTTCTGTTTCATATATCCTAGAGACACTTAAGGATAAAAGTGTAAGGTAGCGTAAGTAGTTTTAGCCCCACAAAGCCATCTCTACAACACACGCGATACTTTATGGCTGCAATAATTGTAAGACATACTATAACTTAAAAATGTGTGCAGCGTACGGAGAATGAACCCAGTTTAAAATTGCATAGGACATATTAGAGCTAAAGGACCGATGATACGCCGTTAGTAATGTGCTCCTAGATAGACTTTTGACAAGCTCCCTATAAGTTAAGTTATCTTGCAAAACTTGGAGTTAGCAAAATTGACATGGACCTTCCAGGTCATCCCAGGATCAATGTAAATCCCCAACAACTTTACTGATGTATTAGTTAATGTTCTGGGCCTCACTATTGTTTAGGCTAAGCCTATTGGCTAAAGACAAACTTTAAATTTTACGCTGGTTCATTTGGGTCCACAGTAATACTGGGTCTGATAGCGTAGCAAATAGGATTATCAGCAGATCTAATAGATTGTTAAAGTTTCTATCTAAAATTGAAAACCTTCATGTTCGGGAAACAACGTTTCCCCGTGATAAAAATCGCAAAAAGGAAGGGTGGATGTATAAGAACTTATAGATGTCAAAATCGAGCCTCTCCCGACGTTTCAATAGTATAGTAATAAATTAACAAAAGGGATATGTACTGACTATAGGGTAATTGTAAACATTTTCTACCTAATATATAGTGTTATGATGTATTTTTATACAAAAATTTATAAACCGGATAATTAACTTTTTTTCGAAAATCGCCAAAAGATGTGGAAGTATTAATTAATTAAGACGCGAGATGTAAGACCGACATTTAGGATTTTCGAAAGAATTAGCACACAGAGAGTATTCAATATCTCTGACAGGTGAAGTAACCTGAAAATTTTATCGTGACATTCTGTCCTAGGAGTTAAAGGAGAACAGCAATTACACTGAACCTCTGTGTGCTAGTTTCCCCGAAAATCCTAGATGTCGGTCTTTACATCTCGCATCTTCAAATTTAACGAAATGTATCAAATACATAAATAAGTGTTTGAGAGGACATTCAATTGTGGGAAGCGCAACTGATGAGGGTTCCCTGACCAGAAACAATATGTAGTATATATGATATATAATATATATTTTCTTGCGTACAAAGGAATGACACCCCAAAGAGAGTATTAATTTTTTAATATTTATTTATTTTTTTATCAATTCGTCGCGTATTTTTTTGCTTTTTTTGGATGTATGTTACCTGATTTCTTCTCCTGTGGTGCATCGTTTTGAATTAATATGGTCTTGTTTAATAGACTATATATCCGGATTGGTAAAACTTCAAATTTTGGAAAAGAATTCTATTGGTAAAGTGATAAAATTTGTGAATGAACACATGCGTGCATGGAAATTGACCAATATCCCTAATATTTTAGTCGATTTTTGTTAGGATGTGTATAGTTTTTTAACGTTTAATTTATTAAGGAAGATCCTTAAGTGATCTCATATACTTTTTTGGGATGTGCAACTTGCAGTTTTGCAGAAAATCGCCGAAAATTCCAAAATTCTTTACAAAAATTTCATTTCATACATAAATTTCAACATAACGGACATTTCCTCATAAATATTTTAATTCCAACGTGCGGTAATTTTAGGCACTGGAAGTTTTAATTGCGAATTTGAAAAATTTTCTATGTACATTTCAAGCATATAGGTAGTAAAGCATAGTATTTTCGGCTCCTTAACTCAATGAGTACCAAGCTCGTTTTGTTTGTATATCAGGCAAATACCTATTTAAATGCAAATTTTTCCATTTCGCGAGGACGGTGCTTTTGATTGTCACATTCTCCCGGCCTAATAGAAAATTCAGTGAGAACACATGTCAAATTTTAAACTGCTATTTGGTGCGTTTAGTTATAGCAAACAAAATCACAAAGTAAAGTGATAGAAGGAGTTGCATTTATATGTAGATTGAAATATAGGACGGACTAGAATGATAGTGGTCCGTAGGCATCCGTATATATAGGATGGTTGGAATATAGGGTGGTATAAAAATGTTGGAAAAAATGTGAAATTAACATTATATAGGTGATTAAAAAACTGTTATATGATGTGGACATAAGTAAATCATATACAGGATGGTTGAAATATATGCTGGAGTTGAATTATATTTATACAGTGTGATTAAAAAATTATTTATTTTATAGTCCATAAGAAGTTGCATAAAGTGTGGAGAGGAATTAATGTTCCACAGGGCGATAACATAAAATGTTAAAAATTAAATAATTTATGGGCTAGCCCACAAGGAGTTATATACTATGGTTGAAATATAGGACGGATTTGACTCCGTAAATATGGGATGGATTCTACTCCGTCCTATAGTTTACAGAAGGCAGCTAACAAATTTATGCTTGTCCGTGTACAGGATGGTTGGTACATAGGTTGGAGTGGAATTATCTATAGATATACAGGGTTGTCAAACAAGTTGAAAAAAGGTTACATGGTGTAGTCCATAAGACATAAATATATTTTGGGCCTATTAAGTTAACGCGTACTAGTACATTTTGTTCGTACAGATTTACCTGTCAATTTAAATGAGAAAGTATCATTGTGTAATGTTGAGGCTTGCGATGTTACCTGGTTCTGTCTATTGAGGTTATACATACAAAATAAAAAATAAAGAATGAAAACTACCTGCTGTCAAAAAAAAATAAAAAGTTAAAAAAAAACAAAACATTTAAAAAAATATAACCGACTTCTACCTAAACTAAAAAGTTAAAAATAATTATAACAAACAGGTGCTCATTCTGTACAAATTAATTACCTACCAATCTAGTATATTTTTGAAGTCGGTGCCAAGCAACAATCAAGTTTGATGAATTAGTAGATAATTACGCAATAAAGGATTTTAGATTTGCTTGGCACTGGCTTCAAAATATACTAGATTGGTAGGTAATTAATTTGTACAGAATGAGCACCTTTTAATGTTTACATTTTTTACTTCCTGGGTAGGTACCTAACAACATTGAATGTGTTATTTATTTGCTAGAGTTGTATTTTGTTATAATTATTTTTAACTTTTTAGTTTAGGTAGAAGTCGGCTATATTTAAAAAAAAATGTTTTATTACGCTTCTGATGGCATATGTCAAAAAAGGATAGCATGTTTGTCAATGTGATAAAGTCGTCGATTTTTTTTCTAGCCTCCACCTTTAAAATAAGGTGGTGTACTAATTTAGTGACCACCAAGATCTCCAGATTTGATCCCAATAGGTTTCTTCTTGCAGGGCTTTTTACAGAATTGACGAATATCTGCACGTTTTAGTATTCCACATTCAAGAGTATGCAGGACCATACGTATGCACGGGTTTCATCAGTATCATTTACAGGTTATTCAACACCTTCCACTAGGTGATGAAGATAAATGATTGGAGTGTTATTGTTAGATACTTGGAAATCGCTAAGCAATTCCACTTTTAATCTTCACTCATGAAGCCTCTTTTAATCGTGGCGGCATCGATAGCATTCGTAGTTGACCCATATGCCATTTTGAACACTCATTTTCAAGAACGCTCCTCTGTAAATGTGTGGTTTTGTTTGATGGACAATCACTTTATTGGACCTGTTCTGTTACCGCACTGTCTCATAAGACCCGGTTGTCTAGGCTTGAAAATGTACTTCAAGTACTATTGTAAGATATTGGCTACAAGAATAAGTATGTCCTTCCAGAATGACCGGGTTCCTGCACATACTGGTCATCAGGTGAAACATCATCTAAATTTAACATTCTTTGGAAGATGGATCGGTAGCTTTGGGTACGTTTCTCGCCCACCAAGATCGCCAGACCTTATCCCTTTGGATGTTTGTCCATGGGACTCATTGAAAGGCGAAATATACAAAGAACAAGAGCCCGTTTGAGCTGGAACATGTAGCTACAGGTGCTGTTATGAAAAGAAGTCCAAAGTGCATTGTAGTTGGTGGTGGAATTTTTGAAAATAAACTTTGAACGTTTCAATTCTCTTTTTTTGCATTTAGTAAAAGTGGGACTGATTTTTTTACTGTAATTTGTCTATACTATCACCTCTTTCTTTCAATATTTATCATCCTGATACCTTGTACAATCTTTTCTTTTTAATGTCAATGCCATAAAAGTGAAACAGACAAGTTTTTGGCTTCTTTTTTCTCATGCGCGTATAAATTCTTCGCTCATAACGGCCGATGTTCACATCGAATCTCACTAATTAACGAGTGATTGAGAGTAAGCCTTTGAGTATTTAATGGTGGACAGTGATGGAGGAGGTATTGTCGGCCGATCGACTGGTTAAGAGCGTGTGCTTATCGAAAAGATTGTTGAATAGGATTGCTTTTTAATTAGGCAGATACCGCGGATGTCTTCATTCGAGACACCGATGTACTGATAAGTTTATTAATTTAAGATATAACAAAGATTATTATTCATTTTTCGGAACGATTCTTGTGTATTCATTTATCTGAAAATTCACAGTTCTTTTGATTTGAATTGTTAGTCTAGAGTTTATGGGCATTTAACTCTTCGTTTTTAAACTTAGTCTAGTCTACAAGTTCAGAATAGTATTAATGCAACATACTATGACTAAAATTATGTGAATTGGCTCATTCGATCCAGAATCATGTCTAGATCATTGTGACAAAAAATTAAATTACCACATAAAAAATTCCAAAAGTTATAAACAATTAAAGATCCTAAAAAATAGTGTTTGGTGTTTAGGTTATATTTGAAAACGCGAGACGTAAGACCGACATCTAGGATTTTCGAGAGAATTAGCACACAGAGGTTCCGAATCTGGAACCGTTCCGTGTAATTGCTGCACCCTTAATTCCTAGGACAGAATGTCACGATAAAATTTTCAGGTTACTTCACCTGTCAGAGACATTGAATACTCTCTTCGAGGTGTAATTCCTTTGTACGTTTGACAATATATATTATATTTTATATATATTGTTTCTGATCAGGGAATCTTCATCAGTTGCGCTTCCCACAATTGAATGTCCTCTCGATCACTTCTTTACGTATTTGATACATTTCGTTAAATTTGAAAACCCGAGATGTAAGACCGACATCTAGGATTTTCGAGAGAATTAGCACACAGAGGTTCCAAATCTGGAGCCGTTCCGTGTAATTGCTGCTCTCCCTTAACTCCTAGGACAGAATGTCACGATAAAATTTTCAGGTTACTTCACGGAACGGCTCCAGATTCGGAACCTCTGTGTGCTAATTCTCTCGAAAATCCTAGAGGTCGGTCTTTCATCTCGCGTTTTCAAATTTAACGAAATGTATCAAATACATAAAGGAGTGTTCGAGAGGACATTCAATTGTTGGAAGCGCAACTGATGAAGGCTCCCTAACCAGAAACAATATATATTATATATAATATATATTGTCTTGCGTACAAAGGAATGACACCTCGAAAAGAGTATTTTAGGTTATAGTTCGTAAACTTTTAATATTTCTGAATTTTGATAAAAGGGCATTAAAGGGGGGGGGGAAATTTATTAAAAAAAGTTCTGGCTCCCGAAACTGTATCTCCATTATTTATAATTTTAATTTAACGCTGAAAATAGCCCTCTGCCCGCCATTGTTAGGTTGCGTGCACGATTGCAGTTGTTTATTTATTTTTTATATGATTTGTTATTAGCTATTTTTCACTAAATTTAGGAAATTATTCTATTTTTGGCTAGTTACTTACTACTCTCAAGTTTGTAACACTAAAAATGTTTAATCGTCAAAAATCACGCATGAATTTTATCAAGCTATATAAGGATAAGATGCGTTGTTCAGATATTTCAATATTAACTTCAATTTTAATATTACGATTAAAATTTTTGTGATTTAAGAAATAAACTGTTTCAAGTCACTAGCTAAAAATAGAATAATTTTCTAAATTTAGTGAAAATGGCTGATAAAAAAATCAAATAAAAAATCAATAAAGAAGTGCAACTGTAACGTAATTCATAGCTTAACAAAATTCCCTTGTAGTTCAATTATTGGATTAGCATTATTTATTGAGCTGTATGTCGCAAAAGTTCCCAGAACCCCATATTTTTTGTTATAAACTAATGCATCCAATAACAATTTAACAATAGGTAAAAAATATATGAATGAAGGCATTTGAAAGACCCACTTAATTATCTAAAAAAATGACCAGAATGTTTATTGTCGTAATAGTTTAAAAGTTATATTTGCTTTAAAGTTAACAAATGAACCTACTGCTAAAACTTTTGTAGCTCCTATATTTTCAAAAATTTATTAAAAATCCAATTAATTGTTTTGGGTATTTTACTGTCCGAGGTCGTGTTACTTTCAGGAAAAAAATAAAACAAAGTTGAGAATTTGTTTATAACAAATTGTTAACTTAATAAACAATGAATTTGTTAATCAATTTTTTTTTTCGTAATTTTGTATAGAACTATAAATAATTAAAAATTATTAATAAGAATTTTTGTTTTCAAAAATTCATAATTCACAGTTCTCTGTAAAATTGTATTTTTTTAAATATATTAAAATAATTCATTTGTTTATAAATAATTTATAAACTAATGGAAAAATGTTTTTTTTAGTTAATAAATGTCTTTAATTGACATAACAACCATAATATAATAATAAATTTAAAAAATGTTGTTGTGTGTAATTTTGTAAAATTAAAAAAAATATTGGAAAGTATTAAAATTTTTAAAACTAATCAAGCAATGTATCTATATACCAAGGAAGGAAGTTTGAGAAAATTTTGTTAATTAACAATCGTCTAATTTATTAAAAAATTTACTTACATAAAATACTAAATTCTTTAAAGTATTTAGATTATATGATATTTTTTTTTAGATTTTTCACTTTACTATTAAAACCTCAAAAAAATTCAAATGATTTACTCACTTTAGAGGAAGTGCGCGTAATCTAACAATGGCGGGCGGAGGGATATTTTCAGCGTTAAATTAAAATTATAAATATTAGAGATCAATAACTTATCAGATACTGGAGGATTTTTATACTTTATGAGCATAAATAATGTATACCGGCTTTGTGTTTAGCAGATTTTTTTTCTATTTTAAAACCTTTACTCACTATTACATTTATGCAGACAAAGAGTTTATTGCTTCCGCAAATATGACCCACCTGTTTTATAAACACTGAAAATTTACACTTTGCTATTTTAGTGCTTACTATGTACCTATTTGTTGTCTTTCACACTTATACTAGTAAGAATAAGATTGGTTCGGTTGCTATTTTAAACTCGTTATAATTGTTTATGTCAATTTTCACTTGCTTGTACCACTTTAAACGAATTTGGTTCTTTGCAACGGTAAAAGTGGCTTGTTCATTAAAATTAACATAACCTACTTGTAATTTATACGTAAATACGGAACGTTCATAAAGTGTGGAAACGTTTTTACCGAATCATTACATTTTAGTTTTCCACTTTTTTTTAAAATTTAATTACAGGGTTTCATGTAACTTACAATTTTTATATGTAATTTGTCTGTTTCAAAATTTGCAAAGCCATTCTCACCCATTTATTGGTATACAATTAATCTAAAATTTTGCATGGTTATGTAGGTAGAACTGGAACTTTGTGATAGCAAATGGTAACATAGTCGAATTTGGGTTGGTAATTTTTATATTATCGTTTGTTTTGTTCAGCGATTACTTGTAATCGGCTCAAGGAATTTGAATATTTTCAACTGGATTCTGTTAAGGGGGATCTATAATCTATAATCGATTATTAGTCGATTAAAGTCTATTATTAAACAGTTTTTTTTGATGATCAGTATGGGGATCTCGGAAACTAGCGGAGATAGAGCAATGGTTAAATTGGGAAAGATTTGCAGTTTTACTGGCCCAATTTAATGACACTTTCGGATTTTTGTAAAAAGTCATGGCTTACTAGATATTTTGAAAAAACGAAATTATGTCGATTTAGTCAAATCCCTCTAGTTCCTTTGTTTTTGATTTTATAAAAAAGTGTAAATATCAAAATTGAAGTGAATTGTATTTGTATTTTTTTAATAGAAACCATAGATAACTATGACCTCAAAAAATCCGACATTTTTAGAGCTTTTCAACGATATAATACTCGATATAGTTATTCATAAAAATAACAGAGTTATGGATGCTTTTCTCTCTTATTTTCACTTTTAACGTAGTTAGCCATGAAATAAATTTATTAATAACTATTCCAAAAAACATTGAACGATTTTTTTATTAGGTATATCAGATATAACGAAAAAACTAAATAAGTAGGTACTTACTAAAAACTTAAGAAATTAAAGTACATAATAATGGTTACAATTTATGTTCGAAAAGTTATTGTTATTATTGTTATTTAGACAAGAATTGCATGTTTTTAAGATTGACACTACCGCTTTCATCATAGACCGCCTATCAATTTCTTCAATTGCTTGTAATACCGCCTCCCTTAGGTCACTAACTGTCTCAAACTTTCTTTTGTATACTTTGTTTTTTAGCACACCCCATAAATAGAAATCTATAACTGCCAAATCGAGACCGGGGTGGCCATTCGCATGGGCCATTTCTCCCTATCCAAAAGTTTGGATAGATATTATCTAAGTGTTGTCTTACTAATAACGAGTTATGAGCAGGTGCTCCATCATGTTGGAACCACTCAATTTCTAAACGAGTTCTCAAATTCAAATTATGCAACATGTCTTGAAAAGTGTATTGCAAGAAATGCAAGCAGCGCTCCCCAGTAAGTGATTCGTCATAGATAAAAGGCCCCAGAATAGTAGACCCTATAATACCACACCAAACATTTAAACCAAATTTTATCTGGGGTCGTCTTTGTTCTACATGGAAAGGGTTTTCTTTAGTCCAGATATGCTCATTGTATATTGAACATACCGCAGTTAGTAAATCTAGTTTCATCTGACCATAACACCTTTAATGGAAACTGTGGATTGTCAAGGCACATGTTTCTAAACCATGTACAAAACAAAATACGTCGATGTTCGTCACCAGCATGAAAAGATTGAGAAACTGAAAGTTTGTACGGGTGGAACTTGTGCGGTTTCAGTACCTTAAGTACAGTTTGTTGAGATGTGCTAGCTTCAGCCGCAATCTCACGAGTTGATATAGATGGATTGTGATTTACCATTGCCAAAACATTTATTTGTGCTGCTTCGGTAATTTGATTACGTTCCTTTGGTGGTTTAATAAAAGATCCATATCTGCGTAAACTATCGTAAAGCCTTTTAAATGTACATAGAGCAGGTTGACGACGATTAAAATATCTATGAAAGTATTCCTCAGCTGCACGAACTGAATTTTTATGGCATATGATATAACATTCCCCCATATTCAGTTTTTCTTCGTTAGAATATTCCATTTTATCACGAAAACTTGACAATATCGAATGTCAGTTCAGCACTACTAATGGAATTACACTCAAATGAAGAAACGTCAAAGTGAAAACAATCTTTTCCATGGCTACCTACGTTAAAAATGAAAATAAGAGAGAAAAGCATCCATAACTCCGTTATTTTTATGAATAACTATATCGAGTATTATATCGTTGAAAAGCTCTAAAAACGTCCTATTTTTTGAGGTCATAGCCAACTATGGTTTCCATTCAAAAAAAAAAAGATAAATTTGTGTCATATCTCGAAAACGAGAGCTGTCACGCAAACGAGGACGTGACAGTCATATTCGGGATACAATTCCCTTTAATTTTGACAGTTTTTTCATAAAATCAAAAACAAAAGAGCTAGAGGGATTTGACTTAATCGACAGAATTTCGTTTGTTCAAAATATCTAATGAGCCATGACTTTTTACAAAAATCCGAAAGTATCATCAAATTGGGCCAGTAAAACTGCAAATCTTTCCCAATTTAACCACTGCACTATCTCCGCTAGTTTCCGAGATCCCCATATTGATCATCAAAAAAAAACTCACCATGTATATGAAAGTAGTTCTTTCTCATTTTAGTGCAAAATGACAAGATATTTTTAAGAAACTACCTAAAACGATTTCATATATCGTAGTTCTCACTAAATAAACAGTTCTTCAGAAAAATAAACAACTCATGAAAATAACATGTTTACAACAAGTGGTTATTACACTAATATGAAGTCAAAAAAATTCATGTAATGTACTAATAATACTATTATTCACCATAATATTCATCACGTATCTCCACCTCAAGAAAATCCTAGATCCGTCCATGTGCCTTGACAGCTATTGTCAGTGCACCGCTGGCTGGCTGTCGCATCTTCGTACTTTTATTGAATTCTTTACTATTATTTTAAACAAAATCAAAGATAGACATAGCCACTGGTGAATCCAGGGGGTGGGCTAAGGTGGTGAAGCCCCCTTAAATCATCTGAGTGGTATGCTTTTTTGGTGTTTATTGTGTTAAAATCAACCTTCAGTGACGTCAAGCCCCCCCCAAACGAGTCAACCCTCCCCCCATGACAATCCTGGACATAGCGAAGTGGAATATATGAACGTTCAAAATATCTTTAGTATATCCCGATCGGACTAGTTTTATTAATATGAGGGGATGTTCAATATATTTATCTAAATTATTTAAATTTCAATTCTTTAAAAAGGGCTTATTGAATAGTATACATTGTGTGATCCCATATAAACTTAACATCATAAACTATCGTTTTAACTATGAATTATATCCTGATTATCTACAACTTTACTCTGGACGGATTACGATTCCTTCATTACTTTTCATTATATAAGCAAAAAACAAAAGAAATTCGTAAGTGTGCTGGTTTTTATGATTTAAATAGTTTACTTCTACGAGTTTGCTGTTACAATCTTAGCAATTATTCTCTAGCAATTGTTACAGACGTGATGGTATAAACGAGTGTTGTTGAATTTTATCTCCGAAAATGAGTTCAATTATTCTCGATAAACTGGTGTAAACTTGAATTAAGAAGTATTATAGGATATTAGTGTTTTGGGGGTAGTTTGTTCCTTCTTCGAATTGGCTACTGGAGTCAAATATTGAACAAAAACCACGATAAAAAAAGAAATCGGTAGCATATCAGAATATTTTGATAATCGATCATTATCGATTATTCAAATTGCAATCGATTGCGGTCGATTATTTTAATAATCGATTCATGGATTATTGATAAAATCGATTTCACACATCACTTAGAATCATGGATTCAAGACTGAAGACTGATAACTGGAATTAATGTGTATACCAAAAATTTTAAGTTTGTTTTATTTGTAATATTTCTAGATTAAAAAATTTGTACCTTACTCTATGTTCAATACCGTGCCAATAAAGTTTGTTTAAATGAATATTATGTGCTTTAAAGTTTACATGCATGGGACGGGGGAGAGGAATAGCTTTGGTTACTTTTTCTGAAAAGGGGGAAGGGGGTATATAAATGTAATAAATCTGCTTATGTAATACTTGGATGGCCCCTTATACCGTTTTTCAGAAAATCGACAGAAACGTTTTAACCAACTTTCTTCTTTTCTTTATTCCAGTTCAAAATTTAAAAAACACAATATTCATTGCAAATCCTACAGAGGTAATGAAACCTGTGCGTAGGACCTGGACATAATTACCTAAAACTAAACATACATACTAACATAAAAATATAGACATATAAACTACTATACTAAAACACTAGAGACTAAATTATATTCAAGTATTGCTAATTTTTTTTATTTTTATACAATACTAATTAATGCAAAACTTAACAGTACCCCTTTTCTCTGCACAACAATCACGTTGTATTGTAAAAATATTTAAGAAACATAAAAACACAAAAAAATATTTAAGAAACATACAACAATACAATAATAACAGAATAAAAAAAGTCAAATTTAGTGTACTCACACAATTTCTTTCACAAATATATCCTTACTTGTTATTAAAAATCCATTCTTTTATTTTTTTTTTTGTGATTGCTATTCAAGATTTTTAAATTATTTGGCATGCTATTAAACAGTCTAATAGCTACAATGAAGCTACTTTTATTACTTATTGTTTTCTTGATAGTAGGCATTTTTTATTTCTGGTTAAACTTGTCGATGTTTTAAATTTTTCCTTTAGATTATTATAATGGTACATAAGTGATTCAAAGTAAAAGAGCTGTTTTATATTTAGTGGATGAACCATAAGTACAAGTTTGTTATTATTTATTACTTTTAAAATTCTGTTTTGGATGTTTTCTAACAATATTCTAAAGTTCGTGTAGGCTCCTCCCCAGGCTATTATTCCATAATTAATTATGCTATTAAATAGGGCATAATATATCATTCTAAGAGTTTCACAATTCATTACTCTAGATAACTTGGCAAAAATGAAAACAAGATATTTGGTTTTGTTAATAACGTATTGAATATGTTGATCCCATTTTAAAATCTGATCGAAAATAATCCCTAAATATTTACAATTTTGTACTCTAGTAATATTATTACCTTTTATTTTTATATTAAAATTATCAGGGACACTATCAGAATAATTCCCAACGGTCATACATACGGTTTTCTTCGTATTTAAGGACAGTTTGTTTAACATAAGCCAGTTAGCAATGTGATCAAGATACTCGTTCATTTTCATTTCAACTCCTTCCCAAGATTTCTCCGTTGAGATAACGGCAATATCATCTGCATACGATATTATATTGAAAGGCATATCCACCAAGATATCATTAATGTATAAAATAAAAAATAGGGGCCCCAAAATTGTTCCCTGAGGAACTCCTGTTTTGACTGTCAAAAAATTACTATAATCTTCATTTATCTTAACTCTTTGTTGCCTATTTTCTAAGTAACTCGTTAAAAGTTTATTTGCTCCGCCTCTAACACCATATCTCTCCAATTTATCAAGTAAAATTTTATGGTTGACTGTATCGAAGGCCCTTGCTAAATCAAGAAACGTAATTGCTATTGGCTGGCTCTTATCTAGGTTTTCTATTACCAAATTGGTTATCAAATTTAAAGCATCTTTTGTTCCCTTATTTTTTATGAAGCCAAATTGGTTATTTGCAATGATTTTACATTTGTTTATAAATCCAATCAGTCGGTTGTAAATGACTTTTTCAAAAATTTTTCCCAAATTTGATATCATGGAGATGGGTCTATAGTTAGATGGAAGGTATCTCTCACTACTTCTACAGTATTAAAATAAATATATTTTGAAAAAAACAACGTGTAAAAATGAAATTTAAGTAAAAAGCACAACATATATTTTTTTCTGCAACAGTTAAATACTTTTTATGCAGTCGGTACCAAGTTGAATAGCAAAGTTGCAAAATGTACTTCCCAACTTATACTTACTGATAAAGAAATTGCAACACCCAGACGGAGATGTATAACAGAACATTTCTGGAAAAGAACAAACATCAAAACTCAAAATTCGAGTCGATGCGTTTCTCCATATTTGTAGAATTCGGCAGATGTCGGTGCAGACAAAATTCGTCTTTGCACTTTGAAAATTTGAGTAACCTTAGCTCTTTGCTTTGAGAAATACTTTTTGAACGAACAAGATAAATGGCAGACAAGGAAGCCAAAGAACTAATTTGTTATGCTCGTTTTCGTTGGGATACCCTGTACTATACCCTATTATAGGTCGATGATCAAATCGTATTTGCTCCTGATCAGAAGGAACGGAATTTATGTTTGGAAAAACTACGATAGGAGCATGACAATTGGGATTTGCATATCAACTTTCAAGATTCAGAATATACAGACATGTGTGGCTAACGTTGAACAGTGGGGCTGCTTTTAGACCAGAATTATGTTTTTTTTTTCTTGTAATTCAAACATAATATCCAAATTCGTATTATCACTTACAACATTGGCAGCTCCTTTTTTATCTGTCTTACATGACCAAGCTCGCGAAACTGATTTTCTATTTTGCTTATTGTTGCTTGGGATACATGCGGCAAATTTTGAAAATTTTCGTGAAATAAACGAGAAACTTCCATTTGTGTCCGTGGGTTATTCCCATAACCAAGCACTAATAGAATGGTTATGTTGTGCATTTCTGTTAAATGGACCATTTTTCTGATATTATTACGTACAGTTAACGAAATTCAAACGACAATAACACTGACACTGATCACCACTGTCATGCAGGCAGACAACAAGATGCTAAGGCTATGAGTTTTGATGAAAATAAGCAAAACTGTTTTTTTAAATCAGTAAAAAGGAATGCAGAAATGGTTTTTGCTTACTATCTCAATATCAAGAACTAAATGGGAATTGGGAAATAAAAGAATTTTCTTTTTTAATGTTAATTTTTGTAAAAAATCTGAAAACACTTAATATTACCGTAACAGTTGAAGATAGGTATTGGACATTGTACATGAATTATGTCTAGAATTTTCTGGAGAATTCAAAAAATCAATAATACACAGGGGTTTGCATTTAATATAAGAAAGTGGTATTGGCCACTGTCACACGATACACCCTATTTAATTTTTTTTGTTTAAAAATGAGCATTTTAAAATACAAATTGTCTTGGCCAAGTGTTTCCACACTGTAGAATGGGTATCTAAGTCAAGATAAAAGAAACGTCTATCTCAAAGTATTGGGGAAGCAGAGATATGACCGTTAAGAACACCAGTTATAAGTTACCAAGCAGAATATATCAAGAACTCAAGATATATGGCAGAGAATGGGAACAAATTGTTTTATAACAAAGAGGGAAAATCGAGCATTCCAAGGGCAAAAATACTAAAAGTTCTAAAAATTTAGGTTTCAATAGATGGAATGCTATTTATCAAATTCGTCTTTAATTATCTCCAATGCTGGAGTGGGGGACAAGGGTCCCATCCTGTCCCAACAAAATCTGTTAAGCCGTTTTCAAAAACTCTGTTATTACACATAAGAAGACATACGCGTCCAAAATGACACATATTTTGTTGAAAAGTCTGAAACGATTTTATTGGATTTTCAAAATTTTGCGCTGCACTGGCTAACCCCGTACTTACTTTGTTTCTTTGTTCATTCTTATATGAAACGTACAAGCACATTCATTATCGATCTGTACATCTTAATCTTTTTATTTATTTATATCGGAATACTCGGACGATAATGTATCGAAGATATATTTTTCGATAACCCCGTATAGTCGATTTTCCAAAGTTCAAATAGCGGAGATCGCCGAGCTGCGTGCATCGCGCGCTGCATTGCTGAACCAAAGAAGCAGAGAAGAGACAAGACAGGTAAAGACGGCTGTGAGAATTCCGACGTGGGGTCATGGCCAACTTGATCAAAGTGTAAAGAATGAAGACTCAGCTGCGGTTGTGTGGAATTTCACAAGTTTTCTACACATTGCACACACACACATACACAAATTTTAAGTGGAAAATTAATTTTGTGATGACAAAAATTCGTTGTACAGTTACAGGTCAGACGTATGTGTTCTGGGTTAATAGAAACCGCTTTCAAAATGCAAAACTGTTCTCAAGTCGCTGGTATCCGATCTTAACAGGTTTAAACAAGTTATCTTGATGTTAAAATATAATTTTTTTGTCCAGGTTTGTAATAATAATGTTAAAAAAAGTATTAGTGGTTCATTTGTTGAGAGCAAACTAGTACGCGTATTAAATTTTCTCACATATACATGGTGGTTCGTAAGTAATTGCCTGTAGGAGATTTTTTATCCAATTATTACGAGTAGTGGTCGCCCTATTTCATGAAATTGTAAGAAGTATAATTTTATAAGAAACAGAGTTGTGGAGAAATCGGAGAAATAGATGTAATGATCAAGATTGTTAACTCATACAGACTATTGCAATAAAAAAAATGTAATCAAATATCGGTATTCGAAATATTTTTGACAAATGAATGCCCCCCAAATTTTTGGCTGAAACCGCTCCTGGCAAAAAAAAGGAAGATTGTTCCTTGCAACCTAAAAGTTTTCGTCATTTGCGGTTTCAATCAAGTTCAGGAATATTAAAGAAAAGAGAGGACCAACAACCCAAAGAGAACTTAAATATTTAATACGTTCTCTATTGTCCGCTGTCTGACAATTTTTTACACAACACCTTCGGGAAAAAAACATAAAAATAATCAAGAATATGCCACAAACAACGTTTAGAAGACAACCTTCGGGAAGATAATAATGTATTAATCAAATAATTAAATTCACATTAAAAACAGAATATTTAATATAAAAGTTACTGCAAAGCGTCCGAAAAATCATTACTGATCTACTACATTGACTATTTTACCACTAAACACTAACAACGCTTGTATGCCACTTCCAGAAGTACATGCTTTAAAAATATAACAGCATCTAACAATCGCTCACTCCATATATAATTACTCAATGTTTTGAGTTTTGACTGTCTGGTGGCGGCGGCGGCACTGTCAGTTGTTTGGCGTTGACAGTATGGACGTAAATAATAAATTTTAATTATATTTTATTTAATGAATGAACCAATATTATAAATTAATAATAGCATTCTGCACTAAAGGTCGTCAGTAGCTACTAAACTAAATAAAAATGAAGAAAATCGGTTGAGAGACAGAGGAGAAAATGGTACCTAATCGTTTTGTCTTTGCCTATTTATATATAGATATTGGCTCTTAAACCTTAATGAATTTTCTAATTGAAAAGTAACTGGATGTAAATTTAGAGTTTTTACAGAAATTTACTGTTTTTTACAGTTGGTAGCTTATTGGGAAATATGAAAATATGCTCATTGACAAAGAAATCGTAACACCCAGAAGGAGATGTCTAAATTTACGTAATATTGTGTTGGGGAAACATAGATGCTATAGTAAGGAGTAAATAATTAAAATTTAATAAAAATACAAAGGAGTTTCAGTTTTTTTAATTATAAGTTTGTTAATAATGTGTTTGCCCACCGCAGTTACCTATACACTCCCCAACACGTCTTGGCATTGATTCAATAAGGTGGTATATTTTTTTAAATAATACTATTCCAAGATTTCTCTATTTCATGTTTAGAATCTTCAAAATCCGTGAGGGTTGGGGTAAAGGACCCCCCACAATCCTTTTGAGAAATGGCTTTCTGCCAATTTTTTTCAAATTAAAGTACGTGATAGCTCTTCAAGAGTACATCAAAAGTGCTCATGGGCACAAAGCTCCAGAGCCAATAGTTTAGGATCTACAGCCTTCTAAAATTGACGTGATCCAGAATACTTTGGATAAATGGCTTTCGGCCAAATTTTTTTAAATTAAAGTATGTGATAGCTCTTGAAGAGTAGATCAAAAGTGCTCATGGGCACAAAGCTCCAGAGCCAATAGTTTAGGATCTACAGCCTTCTAAAATTGACGTGGTCCAGAATACTTTTGGGAAATGGCTTTCGGCCAAAATTTTTCAAATTAAAGTATGTGATAGCTTTTGAGGCGTAGATCAAAAGTGCTCGTGAGCACAAAGCTCCAGAGCCAATAGTTTAGGATCTACAGCCTTCTAAAGTTGACGTGGTCCAGAATCCTTATGGGAAATGGCTTTTGGCCAAATTTTTTCAAATAAAAGTATGTGATAGCTCTTGAAGAGTAGATCAAAAGTGCTTATGGGCACAAAGCTCCAGAGCCAATAGTTTAGGATCTACAGCCTTCTAAAGTTGACGTGGTCCAGAATCCTTATGGAAAATGGCTTTTGGTCAAATTCTTTCAAATAAAAGTATGTGATAGCTCTTGAAGAGTAGATCAAAAGTGCTCATAGGCTCGAAGCTCTAGAGCCAATGGTTTCGGATCTACAGCTTTCTAAAACTGACGTGGTCCAGAATACTTTTGGGTAATGGCTTTCGGCTAAATTTTTTCAAATTCAAGTATATGATAGCTCTTGAAAAGAGTGAATCAAAAGTGCTCATTGGCAGAAAGCTTCAGAGCGAATAGTTTAAGATCTACAGCATTCTAAAGTTGAAGTCATTTCCCATAAAGATTCAGGACCACGTGAACTTTAGAAGGCTGTATATCCTAAACTATTGGCTCTGGAGCTGTGTGCCCGTGAGCACTTTTGATCTACTCTTCAAGATCTATCACATACTTCAATTTGAAAAAAAAATATCGACAAAAACTCGAGGATTTCGGATCTTGGGGCATACACATAAAGAAAGCATACAAAGTTCTTGGATTTGTCATAGGTAATAGCCAAAATTTGAGTGTAAAAACAACCACAAGACTTTATACATCTATGGTGAGGGTTCACCTTGAGTATGCCTACAACATTTGGTTACCAAATTGTTACACTCACATTAATGAAATTGAAAAAGTTCAAAAACGTTTTCTGCGCTTCCTTTATATTAAAAGGACCTTTATATTAAAAGGGATGGTATTTAAATATCCCTTGATGGTATCTTATAGATCAGTGTTGGAAACTTTCCATCTGTGTTTTTTGAGTACGAGGAGAAAGACCCATGCTGTTATCTTTATATATAATATTCTAAATAACAGAAAATATTCCGATTGTGGCTTGATCAATAGCGTTAGGTTTAGGGTCCCCAAAATTAGCTTAAGATTGCTCTCATCTAATCTCTTCTACATTAACAACGCAAGCCCTTCGTCCTTCACTTGTATACTGAGTGTCTGCAATGATATGCTGTCCAATAACATAGTTCCTGACCTATTTAACATCAAATTTGGTCGGCGTAGGCGCATATTGTTGCTGCATCAGGATAGCAAACCCTTTATGACATTGGCATGTCTGTGAAATTGCCAAATACTTTTGTGCTATTTGACCCTTCACATGTAATTACCTATGTCGTGTTTGTAAAGAGAATAAATAAATAAATAAATTCAAATATCCTACCTGCTTATGCTTATATAACAAATTTTTAATACACTCTGAATAACTATAATTCTACACCATCCTTATTTCAACTACCTGGTATAAGCAACTGCTTATGTTCCACATTATATAATGATTATTCAACCACCCGGTATAACTATAATTCTACATCACCTTATATTTTACCAGTAGATTTCGTGTAACAGACTACAAAATAAATTGTTAACGATGTTTTGAGGTTATTTTGTCAAAAGACAAATGCGCACTGATAAAAAAAAAATAATATTATGCCAATTAGTCAAGTCGTGTCGTCTTTTGTCTGTAAATGACCTGTATTATGTTTTTAGTATTTACTATTATTTCTGAACTAGTTAATTTGGCTGATCATCATAAATTATCCCGTAAATGTATTAAACAGTTGGGTAATAAATGTTTCATTATTATTATTATAAATGCATTGTTATTAATAATGGTCTTTAGTTTAGTCATTATTTAAATACATATTTTTCACCGGTTGAAATGTATGAATAAAACAAACAGTTCTGTGAAAATGTCATGTATTTACCCGCTTATTGTTATCACGCCTTACCTCAAAGATGATCGAATGAGGAAGCGGTTTATAATCTGTGAAAACCAATGATTAGATTTGTTCAGAAGTACGTTTATAATCGAATGAAGACTTCGAGTCAGAAATAGCGGCAATTCGCGGTCAGATCCAGTAGACACACGTAACGCGAGTCAGTTAAGAGTTTAAATAAATTTGATTGATTGTCAGGTAGAAAGTAAGTCTCTTGGGTTGGGTCAATTCAGTTTCTTTGAATTCTTTTAGTATTCGGTAGGTATGGTGATTCACTGTGAACGTGTGAACATTCTTTGAAACGCAATCATTTCCTTCAAGGAGAGAATTGCGAAATTGAAAAATTAAGAATGCCGGTAAAATCCGGTAATACTTTAAAGTATTATGACAATAAGAATTACTAACTATCAAACTGGGTTTAGGCAATATTGGGCAGATTGCAGTCAATTAAATAAATATTAAATTATTCTATGTTATGAGTATTTAGTTATAATTAGTGGTGATATTATGACCCCGAAAATCTGACAAATGTGACACCATTTAAGTTCCCAACATCTAGGAAACGATTGTATTATAGACCTAGAAAAATTCTGACTTGCCCACCAGTTTGTGTTTAGAATTAAAACATAAAACATTAAAAAAATATATAACCGACTTCTACCTATAAATAAAAAGCTAAAAATAATTATAACAAAATACAATTCGAGCAAATAAATAACACATTCAATGTTGTTAGGTACCTACCCAGGAAGTAAAAAATGTAAACATTAAAAGGTTCTCATTCTGTACAAATTAATTACCTACCAATCTAGTTTATTTTGAAGCCGGTGCCAAGCAAATCTAAAATCCTTCATTGCGTACTTATCTACTAATCTACTTCAAAAATATACTAGATTGGTAGGTAATTTGTACAGAATGAGCACCTTTTAATGTTTACATTTTTTACTTCCTGTGTAGGTATCTAACACCATTGAATGTGTTATTTATTTGCTAGAGTTGTATTTTGTTATAATTATTTTTAGCTTTTTAGTTATAGGTAGAAGTCGGTTATATATTTTTTTAAAAATGTTTTATTTTCAACTTTTTAGTATTTTTGAACTCAGGTAGTTTTCATTTTTTATTTTTTATTTTGTATGTGTAACCTTAATAGACAGAACCAGGTAACATCCAAAGCCTCAACATTACACAATGATACTTTCTCATTTAAATTGATAGGTAAATCTTTACGAACAAAATGTACTAGTTCGCGTTGACTTAATAAGCCCAAAATATATTTATGCCTTATGGATTACGCCATGTAACCTTTTTTCAACTTTTTTTGACAACCCTGTATATCTATAAATAATTCCACTCCAACCTATGTACCAACCATCCTGTACATACGACTGCCGACGGACAAGCATAAAGTTGTTAGCTGCCTTCTGTAAACTATAGGACGGAGTAGAATCCATCCCATATTTACGGAGTCAAATCCGTCCTATATTTCAACCATAGTATATAACTCCTTGTGGGCTAGTCCATAAATTAGTTCATTTTTTATATTTTATATTATCGTCCTGTGTAACATTAATTCCTCTCCACACTTTATGCAACTTCTTATGAGCTATAAAAGAAATAATTTTTTAATCACACTGTATAAATATAATTAAACTGCAGCATATATTTCAACCATCCTGCATATGATTTGCTTATGTCCACATCATATAACAGTTTTTTAATCATCCTATATAATTCTAATTCCATATTTTTTTCAACTTTTTTATACCACCAAACGTCCAGTCCACCCTATATTCCAACCATCCTGTATATACGGCTGCCTACGGACCACTATCATTCTAGTCCGTCCTATATTACAATCTTCATATAAATGCAACTCCTTCTATCACTTTACTTTGTGATTTTGTTTGCTATAACTAAACACCCTGTCTATAAACGTACCAAATAGCAGTTTAAAATTTTACATGTGTTGTGACTGAATTTTCTATTAGGCCGGGAGAATGTGTAAACCAAAAGCACCGTCTTCTCAAAATGGAAAAATTTGCATTTAAATAGGTATTTGCCTGGTATACAAACAAAACGAGCTTGGTACTCATCGATTTAAGGAGCCGAAAATACTATGCTTTACTACCTATATTCTTGAGATGTACACAGAAAATTTTCAAATTCGCAATTAAAACTTCCAGTGCCCAAAATTACCGCACTATTACGTTGAAATTAAAATATTTATGAGGAAATGTCCGTTATGTCATTTCGATAAAATTTTTGATAAGAATTTTGGAATTTTCGGCAATTTTCTGCAAAACTGCAAGTTGCACGTCGCAGAAAAGTATATGAGACCACCTAAGGATCTTCCTTAATAGAATAAACGTTAAAAAACTGTACACATCCATAAGGAGTTATCGAAAAATCGACTAAAATATTAGGGATATTGGTCGATTTCCATGCACGCATGTGTTCATTGACAAATTTTATCACTTTACCAATAGAATTCTTTTCCAAAATTTGAAGTTTCACCAATCCGGATATATACTCTATTAAACAAGACCATATTCATTCAAAACGGTGCACCACAGGAGAAGAAATCAGGTAACATACATACAAAAAAAAGCGAAAAAATACGCGACGAATTGATAACCTCCTCCTTTTTGGAAGTCGATTAAAAGTTGATGCGGACAAGCCTATTCTTCGCTAACACAATTGATATTATTCCAAAAATGGCAGAAAACTGCATTTTCTGACCGAATTACGAAAAATTTATTTAGATATACTCACTGACAAAGAAATCGCATAGATGCTATTGTAAGGAGTAAATGATAAGGAGGTCTATTTATTCTTGAGGAATACTATCCCAAGCTACCTGTATTTCATGTCTCAGAACCTCCAAAGTCCGTAGCGGTTGGAGTAAATTTCCCAGCCTTCCACCCATTATATCCAAAACATGTTTTATGGGCGAAAGATCGGGAGATCTGGGCGGCTATGGCAACAGATTCGCATGGGTCTCTTCAAAAAAGTTTAAACTAACTCGAGCAACATTAGGCCTTTGCATTATCTTGTTGAAATATGGATGTGCCGATTAAGATAAGGTGTGACTTCTTTCTCATCGACGTCATCTAACCCTCCTTTGGCGATCATGTCCACCCAAGCAGAATCGAGATTCATCAGAGAAGACGATCTGATGGTATCCCACATTCCAATGTTGTCGTTCTCTTCACCACTGTAGTCGTTGCCGTCGATGCTCAGCGATCAGAGGCAGCACAAGATGGGGTCAATAATGTTCAAAGGACCTTAAACGGCGGTAAACCGTTCGGAGATTTACAAGCTGGCCTTGTTCTCCTAACCACTGATCAGCCAAATTTCCAGTCGCCGAAAATCGGTCTATAAAGGCCGGTGCCTACTTTTCTCCGATTTCGGGATTTTTCGTCGTACACGTACTTTAAACATTATAACATTACTAAATATCGATTTTGGATCCAATCAAACAGTTAGTTTTTGGGTAAATTTAAAAAATACTACTACAATATTAATTGATAAAAAAACGTTTACACGAAAAAACATTCACCAAATTTTAATCATTCACTCCTTACTGTATTGAGATTTTTTTGTCAGTTAGTATAATGTCCTTCTATTCAAGGCAGCAGCCAAAAAAAAAGCTGTACCATTTTTTTGAAGGTGGATGGTGTGATTGGGACCGCAAAAGTACTTCAATATATGAAAAGGGTGTAGAATAAAAAAAATATATTTTAATGTTTCTATTTTCACACTCGGGTTCAGTTCTTGGATTTATTTAAAAACACAGTCCAATTCACTCTAATTTATTTCCACTACTTGAACACAACTTATATTCACAGAAACTATTTACAGTATAACTTAACTATGCAATACGACCGTCGATAACTGAATGACTCCTATCGCCAGCTGTCCGCTTTTATATATTTCTCTCGGAATTGTCTGGTAAGTCCACGAACCATCATGTGTTCTGCAAGCTTTAAGGGAATTCCCAGTAACGGCAGCGGTCGGCCTGTTGAGAGCCAAAACATTTCGGATTCCCAGAAGTATCGGAATAATGTCTCTTCCACGAATTGGTTGATGGCCGATTGCACCAGCTTGTCGGATGAATTCTCGTAACAATATTTTATGAAAAAATTGTAAATTGATTAAATTTTAATCTTCAGTCCCAAATTTCCAAAGGGGTTTGAACACTGAGCTCCCCTCCGTTGGCTTCGGCCTAGCTTCTATTTTAATTAAGGTATATGTGCAAAATTTAACCCATCTGGAAAACCTGTTTTTTCCTATTTTTAAACCGACTTCCAAAAAGGAGGTATCATATAAACTGCATTGTATTAAGGAATATTACAGAAAGGTCCCATATAATTTGAATATAAAGGATGGTTGCATTATATGGTTACACAGGGTCGTTAAAATATTTTTTCAATAAAATTCTGATATAGGGTGGCGCAGAATTACCTGCAGTTTGCGTGAAGTTTATTGGGGATTGGTGGATTTATAGTTATCTATGGTGGTTCAAAAAAAATTAGAGAAAAAAAAAACTGTTATAAAGGATAGACCATATGTTTCATATAAGCTATTTCTTTTTGCAAATAACTGTACATTAAAAATAAAAAAAATATTTCAAACTTTTGCTACAAAAAAAACATGTGACAAATTTCACAAAGGAGATCAGTAGAAGAACTGTTATTTGTATTGAAAACGAAGTTTGACATTCAGAAATGTAGTTAAAAGGATTTAAACTTTTTTTTTATAACAGTGTGTAAAATTTTTTTCTAATATGTACTGTATTGTTATTTATTTTTTATATATTACGGCCAACTTTAGTAATAGTATGGAATGTAAACTCTAATTTTGGATACTTGTGATTAGTTGTGACCACAAACTTCCTTTGGTTTATGTTAAACATGGCCCACTTTTGACCATAATAAAATTCCATCGTTCTTATTTTTGTAGGTAATTATTCATGACAGAAACTGTTCACAACAAATTTAAAACTTATTATAAAATTTATTACAAATTTACGTAGCTGTTTTTAAATGTTACAAATTATAATGATAAATCATCTAAAAAATAGGATATCGGCATTTTTTCCAAAAATTTTGAGACTGTATTTATGAATTTCTAAAAAATGAACATCTGAGTAAGAAATTTATAACAAAACAGGACTGCATGATGAAATTTCCAGGAGTGAATTCAAGAATTCTAGTTACGTCAACTTAAAAAAAAAACGTTTTATTGGCCAATAAAACATTTTTTTTAAAAATACAGGGTGTTCCTAAAACGGAGGTACAAACGAAAAGGGGAGATTCCTTGAATAGTTATAGAAAGAAAAAGTCCCATAAACATGGGTTTGCAAACGTTTGTTTTTCAAGATACAGAGTGTTAAAGTTTCATTTTTTTCAAGTTTTTTTCTCATAGTATCTGCACTTCACAAGACATTCAAATGAAATTTGGCATAGATATTACAATTAAGAGTTTACACCTTGTGACATGCCAATTTCGATTGCAAATCTACAGGGTGATATTTTTTCGGGAACACTGTCCACTGTTGTCCTTCAGAACTTTTTTTTTGGTGAGCCACTGGTACTTTCAAAAATTGTAAAGAAAAACTTTGTTGTTATAGCAAACTTTATGTTCTCTTGTAGTTTTGTCGTATCTACTACCGATTTCGAGAAAAAAAATGTTGAGTTATTAAACTAGCAATGATTCTTAAAGATTACATAAACTGGTATAATCATCAAAAAAATGTATTACTGCAAGAAACGTACAACTCAAAAATTAATCATAATAAAAAAAATAAATAACAACAAAAGAACTAAACTACCGCAATTGTTGAAAATGTCCTCCCCCAAACCTTATACAAGCTTCTGTTCTTCTTCTCATAGACAATCGAACTCTTTCAAACACTCCTGGAATATTCCTAATTGTATCAAACGCGCCTATTATACGATTTCTCAGTTCGTCTACGGTATTCACTGGCGTTATGTACACTAGAGATTTCAGATGGCCCCATTGAAAGAAATCTAAACTATTTAAATCTGGGGATCTGGCGGGCCATGGCTGATGTCCACCTCGTCCAATCCACCTGTTTACATAATTTTCGTTCAAATACTCCCTAGCCAAAAGTGAAAAATGATCAGGAGCACCGCCGTGCATGAACCACATTTCACGTCGCATCATAAGAGGTATCTCATCCAATAACAAGGGCAAATCGTTCTCTAAAAAATGTCTGTATGATTGACCAGTAAGTCGCCCTGGCAAGAAGAAAGGACCAATCAAATAATCGCCAATATTACCACCCCACACATTTAATGAAAATTCCTCATGAAAATAAACTTCTGCAATTTCGTGTGGATTCTCCTCAGCCCATATGAGTTCATTATGAAAATTTATGATTGAAGTCCTTGAGAAACAGGCTTCATCAGTGAATAGGATTGGCCAATCAAAGTGAGGATTGTTCAATAGTCTGTTGAGGTACCACTGACAAAAAATAATTCTTGGATGACAATCTCGAGGCAAGAGCGCCTGCACCCTCTGAATGTGATAAGGATAGAGCAAAGAATTCCGCAAGATCCGCCAAACAACTTGATGACTTGTATTTAAGGTAACACTAATTTTTCTTGTACTGGTTCCTGGATGTTCTTCTATTTCGTTCAGCACTGCCTCTTCGAGTCTTGGTGTTCTCACACTTCGTGGTCTACCTGCATTAATATTTTTCGCAGAAAAAGATCCAGTTTCTGAAAGACGCCTGTGAATATTAGAGAACATTCGATGACCAGGCATCACTCTATTCGGATAGCGTTCCATGTAAAGACGCTTAGCTTCTCTTGAATTACCATTTGCAAGACCATGCATGAAATGCATGTCAGCCATTTCGGAATTCGTAAAACTCGGCATGTTTTGATATTAAAATGCAACCATCTTTAATTTTCAAAACACAGGAGTTTAATTTGATGTGTCAAAACTAACAATAAATTTATTCATTCACCACAGCCTACTAGGTAGGTAACTAGATTTCTATGACAATTCGGAATTTTCTGATGATTTCAAGAGAATCACTCAAAATTTTTTTCTCGAAATCGGTAGTAGATACGACAAAACTACAAGAGAACATAAAGTTTGCTATAATAACAAAGCTTTTCTTTACAATTTTTGAAAGTACCAGTGGCTCACCAAAAAAAAGTTCTGAAGGACAACAGTGGACAGTGTTCCCGAAAAAATATCACCCTGTAGATTTGCAATCGAAATTGGCATGTCACAAGGTGTAAACTCTTAATTGTAATATTTATGCCAAATTTCATTTGAATATCTTGTGAAGTGCAGATACTATGAGAAAAAAACTTGAAAAAAATTCAAACTTTAACAATCTATATCTTGAAAACGAAACGTTTGCGAACCCATGTTTTTGGGACTTTTTCTTCCTAAAACAATTCAAGGAATCTCCCCTTTTCGTTTGTACCTCCAATTTAGGAACACCCTGTATACTCTATTAAACAAGACCAGCATCATTCAAATCCGTGCCCAACAGGAGAATAAATCAGGTAACATACATACAAAAAAATACGGACCGAATTGATAGCCTCCTACTTTTTGGAAGTCGGTTAAAAATAGAACAAGTCTGCATTATTCTAGATAGACAAAATTTTGCATATGTACCTAAAATTAAATTAGAAACAAATTATTTGAGTAAACAAAGTCAACATATACGATTAATCGAATATTTGTGAGAAAGTTTTTTCTTTAGATAAATATTACTAAGTGCCTATTTTTCCAAATCTGCATCAGTAAAATTATTTATAAGAAAAAAATACTGCACAATGAACGACGTTCAAAGTGCACTGTATAGACATTTTCAGCAATGTTGACTTCATCATTTCTAGTGATACATGCACGCCTTAAAATTATATATCGTTCAATTCCAATCCATGTTTTAATTACCAGTAATGCAACAGAAATTAAACTCGATAGTCCAGAGTCTATTGTTTCATTTCAGTCGACTCTGTCGTTGTTGTTGTGCTCGCGAGATGAAAAATTGGGTCAAAAGCCTTAACAATAAGGTCAAGTCGTAGAGTACAGTTGAATAATTGATTTAAATGATAATGGAATGTTGAAATGGTTACGACGAGATAAAGAAACATCTGAAATGTTTTCGTTTCACAATTTGAAGTTTGTTTAACAACAGTGAGAAATAATAATAGACAGTTTCTTGTCATTTTTCTACTGTATACTTTGAAACCTATACATAGAAAATAATGTTAAAGAACTTCAATAGCAACTTTTAGTAAACTATTACATCTTATGGGGAATATAAATAATTTTTCTGTGAACATATGACTACCGATTTACTCTGATTTCAGCATTCCGTAACATTGCCCTTCCTTTTAGTCAGTTCATACAGATAGACAATATTTCTACTGGACCATGGACTTCCCAGTGAAAGGGATGATCACCTGTATAATGAACGCCTATTATTGTTTCTTTAGCTGTGTTTGTTGGTCAGTGCCCCTTCATTTTTTTGTTCTTTCCCAACTGCATTTTCAGGTGCGTCAATACCTGGTACTGCAGCTGCAGCCTCTAATTCATTAACAGATGTAAGTCTATTAGGTTTGGTACGTGGAGCTACTCATGTAAATTCTTGACTACTTTTCTGAGATATCTATTAGTCTGGAAGGCTAATTGAAGGTTTTGGTTGAATTTTCTTGGACCAAACTCTCGTTGTTATTATCACGACATCTAATATTTCTAAATTGGTTCATAACTCCCTTAAGTCTATTTCCAAACCACTGTTAATCAATCATCGTAATAAAATCTCTGTCTCTTCCATCATTTGCGATGCTTTTGCAACTGAAGCCATTCAGTTGTTGATAAGTCAGGTACGACGTCTACATCAATATCTCAGGGCATTTGCCGGTTTTTGGCACACTCTAGTTGTGCCTTACCTTTTACGAGGGCTGCCTTTTATATTTCGGGATTAGAGAACAAAAACAAATATTAATCATCGAAAATCGCTTTATTGTTTTTCAAAATATTCCCCATAAAGATCTATACACTTTTGTATGCGTTTGAACCAATTGTCGAAGCACTTTTTCCACTCTGATTGAGATATCTCCAAAGCATGCATTCTAAACGCAGCAACCGCTTCTTCAGGTGTCGAAAAATGTTGACCTCTCAGTTTTTTACGTACGGGAATAAAAAGAAGTCATTTGGTAACAAGTCAGGACTATACGGCGGATGACTAATCAAATCGATGTTTTGAGTGGTCAAAAATGCAGTTGTTTGAGCCGATGTGTGAGAGCTCGCACTGTCGTGGTGAAGAGTGATCCGTCTTCGGTGGTTGGTTTTCCTCATTTCTTGGAACTGACAAACAAATGGTTGTGTACCACTCAGAATTGACTGTTCTGCGTTGTTCTAGTGGTACGGTTGCGACATGTCCAGGTTTTCCGAAAAAACAGGCGATCATTTGCTTGGAAATGTTTCGTGTGAGAACAACTTTTGTTGGATTCGGCTCATCTTGAAACACCCATACAGTCGACTGCTGTTTACTTTCGGGCTCATACGCGTAAAATTAAGTTATCATCTGTCACTATGTCATAAACGTGTTTTGAAGCACCGCGATCGTATTTTTGAGCTTTTCTTTCGACCAATCGACACGAGCCTTTTTTTGAACGATTGACAAATTGTGTGGGATCCAACGCGAACAATTTTTTTGACATTCAAATGTTTATGCAATATTGAATGTATGCTGGTCCCACTAATATGTAAGGTTGACTCAATCTCACGATAGGTCACATGACGATCTTGCAATATCAGTTCGCGCACAGCATCAATGGTTTCCGGACCAACAACTGTTTTTGGACGACCTTCACGAAATTCATCTTGGAGTGAACTACGACCTCGATTGAATTCACCATACCATTGATAAACAGTGATCCTTGATGGAGTTTCATCGCCAAAAATTAAATTAAGTTCATCCATGCACTCTTGCTGACTTAAACCACGTCGAAATTGTACGAAAATGTTAACGATTTAATTCCATTTTTTGGCCGAGATGAATCCGCTAAGTTACTGTGAACAACACATAGCGCTCATATGTCAAAACGTTCTGAGTACGTATAACCTCAAAAATGTCCAAACTTTACAATAGAGCTGTCAGTTGTCAGATTGCAACACTAGGGTTGTCCAATCCCGAAATATAAAAGGCAGCCCTCGTACTAGCTTCAATGGATACAGCTGGAGCAATTTCGCAATTGTCACTGTATTCCTCGCAGCCCGTGGGCTGGAGGATGATTACCATTAAATCATCTGAGTCTGGGCACCTTAACTCTCTAAAATGTTTTTAATCTATTGTTGTTGGATGAGCTCTGGGTGGTATTCGTTGTGACAGCCCAACAGCACAGTTTTTCTCGAACTGGTTAGTGCAGCTCTATCTCATCTCGGTTGAAGATATGTGGAATGTGCTCACATTTAACTGTTGTTGAAACAGGGCCTAATAAGACATTTTTTGTCACTCATCAGAATATTTGTATAGACTGGAAGACATTTAATTGATGTTAACAATTTGATCTTCTGTAAGATACAAGTGGCTATCAGATTAAAGAAACAATTTTTGATTATGCATGATGGAACCCCAGCACATTTTTCAATATTTTTTATCTGTGTTAGGTATAACGCTATATAAAAATTTAGTAATTTATTTTATTTAATTCTACTTTGTATTTCGCATGGTTAATCCGAGACTCCCTAAAATAATTCCATAATGGCTAGTTTCTATAATGTATGCTTGCTTATAAATTAATTAATCTGTAGAAGTCGACCGAAACAGACATTGTAATAAGAATGGCTTGCCATTCTGGTATGCTTGTGAACAGTTCATTATTATGTTCATTCCATCTGAATTAATTAAATGTTTGATTTTATTACCGAACCCATCATTACGTCTATCTCTTTTTTAGATATAGAATTCCACTGATTGTTACTTAATACAACATTTCGTTAGGTAAGAGACACCGTCATTTAGTTTTACAAATAACATTGATTTTTTTTTGTGAAACTAATAGGTTAGGATTATTGTTTAGGCTTTAACAACTGATTGGTGGATTGAAAAAATGTTTGATTTTTTTTCCTAGAAAGTACGCAAGCGACTGATTTTAACAAATGATTCCTTTCACTGGTTTTCACTGAGAACTGAATTAGGGATTTCTCAGGGACTCTATCAATGAAAACCTTAAATGATAATCCAATGAATACTTTTGTACAGTAGGCAGGCCCCAAAAATTTGATTCATCTGATTTATTTTGTCTGTATATTAGAGTTTCCTGGCTTCAATTTTTTTTTCTGCAACAGTTACGTACATCAATAGCCAAGATCAACAAGAAAATTCACAATGGGAGTTCATAATTTAGGGAAGGCGACGACATTTATCGGGAATACAAAGAATCGTATTTACATTCCATATCAAAAAGAAAGAGACAAACAGGTATGTTCAAAGTATAGGGGCATAGCAGTAATACCACCCATAGCCAGGTTATTTGCAAGTACGATCAAGCGAAAAATAGATCCTAAAAATACATTGAACAATGCCTGGAAACCTGCTAGCGCCAATGCTCGGATATGGGATTTAAAATACACAAACATACAATGCTTTCGATGTTAGTCTGCGGCTGGTAGATAACGTAAGTCGTTCCTTGAAGTTTCCATGGACTTCAATCGCCTTGATATGGTTGATCTCACGTTTCAATAGCTATTTGTACCCTTAATCGGTCATGGTCAATGGGTCTTATCCTGTCTACCTGTCGTACGTGGCGGTTGATTGTCGGTGATGCGTAGCGGCAGTGGCAAAAGTGGTTATCCAAATGTTTTTAATTTGAACGCTGGGCTCGCTAATTATATTCTCGTTTGAGATTATATATGCTGTCTCTATAAATTTTCTTTTATACCAATGCTCTTCCTTGAAAATTACCTTGGCCCAGACTACGTTACCTCTGCTCTTTGATCTGATGACGATAGTAGATACAAAGCTACTGAAACAGTACAGACCCGGTATTAATGGGAAATTCAGAGCATACGAGAAGACCATGAAGAAGATTACTAGAAGCCTAAATGTCATACCAAATGGTTTCAAACTGAAGTCGTCAATTCCAGGTAAACAAGCATAGAAGATACTTGACAAGGCCAGCTACGCTTTAGTGAGGTCAGAAATCAACCATCATCGTTGGAAGAAATCCCAGCTCCTGAAGGACGCGGAAGAAAGGTTTCAAGAAATCAGAAGATGCACACCTGAGGAGGACCACATGGCGATTTTTCCTTCGATGAAAAATACTGTGACAATATCAGGCCAATCGGCCAAAAGGTGCACACTGAGAAACTCAATAAACTTACCAGGCAACAGTTGCCGAAGGATACAACCAACAGGAAACCAAAATTTTCACAGCAGGGGAAGAAACATTGATTTCTAAAGGTCTGAACTAAGCTGTAGCTCCAAAAAAGTTGCCAGTACTAGGTATCATCAGTTCAGTGGAGTCAGCAATAGGCAGTAAAGAGACACCTCAACTGGAGGTGCAAACTCAGAGCCGCAATTGAGAAAACACAACACATCAAACAAAACATCAACGAATCCGGAAGTAGGATCATAAAAACATTTAAGGGTAACAACAGCAGTTCGAGATAAGAACCGTAGAACTGGCCTATATGAGGAGGTGTGCTAGACAGCATAAATTATAAGATATCAAGCAAAGAATGGGAACAAACCAGTCTCTATAATAAAGAAACGGGAAAATCGAGCATGACAACTGAATTTAAGACCAGACAGACAGGATATAACAGCTGATCGTCATGTATATTACGGAAAATAAACGTTTCTTCTCATTCAAAACAAGGCATATATTGGTAAATCAGCTCCATGTGTGCAGATGACCGCTAATAGATGTGACAATATCACACAATGGTATATGTCAAACTTTTTGCAAAACCCAGCTTGTATTAATATTGTTAATATTAAAACACCCTGACAATACCGTTATTGTTAACCTACATTTTATTTTTCATTAATGGTCCAAAAACTATACAAGCTCCTATTAATTATATTTTGTCCAAAATACATATTATTAGAAAACATTGTTGTACATAATCATTTTTACACTTAAATTGCCCTCATTAAACAAAACGCTTTCATTAAACTTTTTCTGACATTGCTACCAAGTTGTACTAAAATTATCCTGTAGTTTCTGTAAGATTACTGCGCTTCTTTATATTTTCTCGTAGACTTTGAGGAGCTGGTAGTTCAAGATGAGGATGGATCACATCACCTCCACCTTCTTCGTAGATCTCTACTTCTTTTACATCGTTACTGAAACTCACGTTAAGAAATGTTTTCAGACATAACTGAAAAAGTCCCACTAACATAACACTCATGAGGAATGCTGTTAAAAGTACAAGTTCCGAAGAATGATTTTCACCATAAATTGACATAACAAATACAATAATAGACATTTTAAGTGCCAGTTAAGAAATGACAGCTGTCATGGGCGATTTGAATAACCTTAGAGATTATTCTTGTAGAGGTAGCCTGTAATGCACAAATAACGTGAGAAGACTAGAAAGAGAGGGCAATAGAGAGAGGAAGAGGCTATTTTACTAGATCGAGAGCTGTGGCCAATGAACTACATCATCATCATTGACTGCCTGATAAGCGATCGTAAACTAAGATATACTTCCACTCTGTTCTCTTTCTCTCTGAAATCCCGTTGCCTCTTATTCTGGGGCCTCAAGTAGTCATTAAGTACTACCTCTATCGTACCTAATTTTATTTAGATGGATATCTATTATAGCCATAGAGCTTGTACTTGCAGGTACTGACAAAAACTGAATCTAGAATCGACCAGCTTTTACAGAGCATGCAACCTCAAGTTTCTCTTTAGTACTCTAATTATTTTTATTGAGGTTAAATTCGTTTGAAGTTTTTTTTATATCTAACTTACAATCAAAATAAAGTCACTGAAATAAATAATGAGTTATTTTTGTAATAAAAAAATCTAGGGGGGCATGAAATTATATTGTATAATCTGGGGAGGCTCAAAAAAAACTTTGGAAAACCCGGATTTAAGACAGGGTGGGATGAATACACCAAAGCTTTTGAAAACCACAATTATAATAAGTCAACCGTTGCCGATCATTTATTGAATTAATATCATGTAACTCTGAATACGTTTCAAATATTACATTTATAACAAAATAGTAAAAAATCATATCTTTTAGAGTCACTAAAAATTAACAAAAACAAAAGTTCACCATACCTCTTGAATGATCAAACCGAAACCAACTCATCCCCATTACTTAATCTTTTCAGTAGAATTATATAAAATTATTACAGACATATTTTATTCCATTTTGATCTTTCTTAATAGTGGTATTTCCCTCCTACCTGCTTAAATATCCCATAATTTCAATAATCACCTTAATAGTATCTGTAATTGCATCCCTTTATTTATTTGTAATAGTTTTAGGTATTTAGTAGTGATGTGCCGGATATCCTCATCCGTATCCGCGGATATCCGAGGGAGAAGAAAAATCCGTATCTCTATCAGTATCCGTTAGTTTTTGGCGGATCTTTTACGGAACTTTTACCTTATTAATTTTTAATTCATAGATAAAATTTTTAATATAGGTGATTAGGTAACAATGAAAAACTTAAATTCTATTCAGATTATTTTTTATAATCATATTTGGCACCTTTATATTGCAAACATTTATCGTAGTGAAGTAAGTACCATATCGATAGTACATAACTCAAAGGTACTAAATCAACTACCTTTATAATGAGATCTATTACACATCTTGGTAATAAGCTTATTAAAATGTTGATATGTTTAAACATTTATTATAGGAAGTTTATATAAAATATTATTTAAAATATTTTTATGAGATAAATTGGGATAAATCTTCGCGTTAAGCTTAATAAAATATTTAAGTATTATAGATCACTTATACAATGAAGAAAAAACCAAAACTTAAATCTTCGTAATATTTCAAATTCTAATTAAGTAAATTAATACTTCGTGACATCTAAAGTGTTGACACATTGTATTCAAAATACAGTAACAATTAGAGAAATTTAAAAAAAGTTAAAAGTCATAATTAAAATTAAGCAATTGTAAATTACCAAATGGCTGTTACGATGTGGCTCATAAACAATTCCTGCTGCACTAAAAAATTGCTCTCTTGGAAGGCTTGTCACCGATGATGATAAATATGTGCGAGCGATGTGACTGAGACCTCCAAGGACTACTTGTCCAGTCTATAACTATCATACTTTGGTTATGAGAGTTAACTCTGATAGAGGTCAATAATTTTTGTCCTTAACAGATTGTCTCTTTCCAAAGGTTTATATGCAATATTTACCACCTTGTACTCTAAAAAAGTTAAGATCCGTATCCGTATCCGCGGATCTTGGGACCAAATATCCGTATTCAGATCCTTATCCGCGGATATACAATTTTAATGATCCGACACATCTCTGGTATTTAGCATTTAGTTCTACTTTGTATTCTGAAGAAGCCAGTAACCTGGTGAAACAATATTGTCGACAGTAATTAAATATAAGTTAAAGGAAAGTGTGTTCATCTAAGTAAAAGTTAAAATCAATTTTCACCAAGTAAACAGTAAAAAAAGTAGTGCAATAGAAAGAGCAAGAGGCTATTTTACTCGATTGGAAGCTGCATCCAATGACCTATGTGCAGTATGTAGTTACATTGGTTGCAGTTCCCAATCGAGTGAAATAGCCTCATGCTCTCTCTATAGCCTTCTCTTATTTTTGGCACGATACTATGGAGTGTAGAGTGAAAGGAGGACAAACTTATATGGGAATAAAACTGAAAAAGTGTCCAGCGGACGGTTTCAAATAATAAGTTCAGGAAATGACCAGAATGGCGCAAATGTGACCACAGGGTATGTTATGAAGTAAATTGTCAACGGATTGAAATACACAACTCCTACATTTAGAAGCGAAGCGGCTGAAAAAGTGAGAATAATGTAAAATTATTAGTAAAAATCGTAAATAAAACGTAGAAAATCTGTTATGTGAACTTCTCTTTGTAAATGGTTGTCTCCGTTTTTTGTAATCTCTGCAAGTGATGAATTTATAGTGTGTTAATTGTGATATAAATTAATAAGCGTGTGCCCCAGTTTTGACTTTTTATAAAACGGAGTGATTTTATAATTGTAATTTTCTTATAAAACTTTTTGAAACAGTTAAACATTGGGAAAAATTTGTATATTTGTAATATTTTTATACTTATTAACAAATAGTTGTTGGTGAATTAGATGTTAATAAAAATTATTTATTTTTACATTCTTGTGTTCATATTACATATTTATTTTGAAAAGTTGGTGTTTCTAGTTCCTTGTTCACCTTTCTCTGGATAAAAGGTAATTAACAATTCACTGAATAAACTGCTATAATTAAGTTATCTCTTCTGTTATCATTATGGAACAAATTTCACTTGCATTTTATGCTAGAATAGTTTATTTTTCAATGATTCTAACATTTTCACAAATTGGTTTTCCATATATTTTTTCTTGTCTCCATTAACTACAATTAAATGACTATTTTTGGCATCTTACTGCTGTAGGTATATTTTAAATATTTCCAAAGGTACGCCTGGTGAATGGCCCTGGAAAAATATCTTCAGAAGTTTGTTGAAGTTCTCGATGGACAATGCCATAATCAGTTTAGTAATTATATAATAATGGGTTCTTCAGAGTTTAATTTGTGTAGGATATTTATCTTGACTCCTAAAAAAATGTACAAATAAAATTTTGCTTGCAAGTCATTTTTATCTATGTACAATGTATTAAATTGACAGAATACATTTATTAATATTAAATACAAATTTTACCAATCATTTTAAATCTGGTTGTTTAACTATGATGTTTAAATTTGCAATTTTTGGATGTGTACTTACTTTACAACACATTTTAAAAAAAAATTCTTGATAGGTTCTGTTCTAACTGCATAAACTCTTCTTTCTTATTAATAATTAATCAATCTTGAGCGTCAGTTTTTGGTTTTAATGTTAGCTCTTAGGCATGTAACAAAACCATCTCTTCTTATTTACCCGCAAACTTTTTGTTGGTTTATTTCGCAGATCATATGGAGAGAATATTTTGTGGGAATATAATTAACTGAAAATAATTTTCAATTTAATCATGTCAATAATACTACATTTATTACAAGTAAATAAAAACTTTACAGCATTTATTTTTAGAAATACTTACTTTTCATTATAAAAAAAATATTATAATCTGCTGTTGTAATTTGTAAAATGTATAGGTTAGAATTTTCAATTGTCTTTGAAATGTTATTCTACGAACAAATTACCCCGTCGTCCCAGTGGCGCCCCCAAATTGATACCCTTTTGTGGACACTTTTTGATGCACAGAGTGTGTCCTCCTTTTACTCAACACTCCATACACGATACTTGTGCATTGCAGGCTACCTCCAGAAGTATATCCTCTAAGTTTATTCTAATTTGACAATAATACTAAAAATTGTGTCAATTTAAAATGTAACCTAAAATTGAATAATGTATACTGACTAACGGTTTTTACAAAACGTCATATATCCTAATAATAATAGTGATTTAGTTTTAATACCATTTATCTTCCCGATTTAAAATACAACTGAATTTGCTATCATAAAGTAGTGCTGAGCAAGACGTGAAGTATTTTTATGATTTCTCAGTGTAATTAAGTAATCTAATATAATAATGTGTCATTGGCGCTCGTCAACTTATTTCTTTGATAATTTCGTAATTGAGATTCAAGGAAGATTCAGCTTAATTGAACCACAATTATTTTTATAGGAATAATTCTGTCAATTTTTGTATTATCGTTGTATTTTAATTAATTGCACGGATATGATGTTACGTACCACACATGCTGATAAATTTATGGCATCAGATTATAGAATCTTATGATTTTAACCTTTGATGATAAATCTCTAATCTTTTGGCATTTTTGTTAGGATTTATAAAGTGTATCTCTTTGTCATCTTTTGAAAATGGAAGAGCTTATACACATAATCCTATAGTTTTATGGGAATTTTTAAGTAGTAGGAGTGTGTAAAAGATATAGAAGAGCTTATACAAATAAAGTTATAGTTTTATGGCAACTTCATAAAATTGTAAGAAAGAATGTATAAAAGTTTTAATAATTCAACTGGGTAGATTAACGAGATAAGACATTGAAGCAGGCGCGGATCCAGAACAGGGCGAGAGGATCATGTATTAAATTTAGCCAAGAAGACTTCTTTATGATTTTGATTACATTGTATTTCCGGAACTATTGTAATGTTACGAACTTGAGCAAATAAACAGGCGATCCTACTTCTGACACCACTTGTTATGAATTTGGGTTCAGTTAAGTAACATGTTTCAAAATCAAACTTCACTCACTTCATTTTTTTAACCTCTAACCTAGTAAAATCACTGAGATATTATTTAACGTACGTCTAAGACATAGAATTTGCATTGATGGCAACTTGATTGGTGGCAAATATTTAGAACTGCTCCAAAATAATGTCGTGCCAACTTTGACAAACTTATATCCTGATCCAGTAAACCCACAAGTTCCTGCCAATACAATATGTCCGACAGTACCTGAACCAAATGTTTCAAAATCGGTAGATTGGGAGGTGCGGATCGATAGAATGGCCAGTACGATCTCCTGATTTGACGCCATTGGACTATTTTTTGTGGGGATATGTCAAAAGTAATGTTGAGTAACGTTACAAGACATTTCTATACCAGATTAGCATGTTGCTAATTAGGTTTCTAGTGTAATGTAACGAATTTGTGAAACAAAATAATTTTCTTTTTTTAATGTTAATTTTTGTAAACTTAATATTTCCGAAACAGTTGAAGATAGGTGTAGGACATTGTACATGAACTATGTCTAGAATTTTCTGCATAATCCAAAAAAGTAAATAATATATAGGAGCTTGCATTTAAAATAAAAAAGTGGGTATTGGCCACTGTCACATGACACACCCTATATATTTATTTTCGTTGTTCCACACTGTATAGTTTGAGTTTTGTGTGATGAATGTACAAACAAACATATAGACAGATAGAAATTATAAAAGTATTATTTTGGCTTCAGCTGTTCTAATAAAGACCCCCCATATTTGTTTTTCTTCAATATCTATAATCTACAGTTTAAAGATATCCGTCTGTCATTTTTTATGTATCTATGTAAAGATTATATTATTACTTGTTTTGAATAGATTTTTGCGGATAAAGTACTTTACATGTACATGCATTTTTCCCAAAACCTGAATTATTGCCTAGATCAAACTTTATAAGATAAAGTAAGTTTCCTTCAATTTGTAGTATAGAAAATATGAAAATCACATACGTAGAGCCCTGACTCAAAATTAATGTTGTATTTTAAAATATTTATTGTTTATTTTAACAAAATGTTAACTACAATTGAGCACTTTTGTCGGAATAGTTTTGTTATGTCTCTACCCACACGCCTGACGACTACCAAGGAATTTATCATATTTATGAGTACGTTGTTTGATAAAGGTCCCAAAGATAAGAAGAAACAATGTATACGTGAGAGTAGACCAAAATTATGTCGTTATAAATCTCAACAACGGGTTATAAAATTACCATGAAAGTTGTTTTTTTTTATGCATTAACATCCTTATTAGTTCAGACAAACTATATAAAAGAGCATTGATAAAATTGATAAAATGGAGGAATAATATTTTACAAAAATTAACGAATAATTTGAGAATACTACCTATAACATAGTTCCTTATTCCTAATAGTAATTATATGTTATTCAGTAATAAAACTTTCGCTAATTTATATCTTCAGCAATTACAACAGTGAAAAATTTACAAAAAAGGGGTTACCATCTTTTTTCTCCATTTATTTTGTATATACAGTGTTGGCTGAAAACCTTTGGGTCTGTTAACCTTCTCAAGAAGATAAAACTTAACCCGAAACTAACATTTCCAATAAGCATTCAGGTTTCTTCGTTAAAAATAACAGAATATAAATATAAAGCCATTGACAACGAAGTCAGAATAGACTTTGAAACGTTTGGTATTCCTGCAATATACGTAGTTTTATTTCTATTGTGGTGTTATTCCCCAAAAAAACATAAAAGTAATTGTTTAATTGCTAAATTATTTTACAGTTATACCAAACTATGATCAATTTACCTGGAATTCTATGGAAATTATAAACGATTTATCCTTCAGTTTTCTCTTTCCTAAATTTTCTTGATCAACAAAATGTTTGTTTTTACCCAGTCTATCCTTTAGCTGGCGGTGCTGGTTTATACATGTACAACAATAATTCAAGGAGTACATTAATCAGAATGAAAGATTTCCTAGCAATCGCCAACATTATTGTTGATAGTTTAGATATACTCAATTCTTTGATATGGAACCGAAGCTGGGACAGTGGGAGCTCGCTGGAAGAGTAGATTCGAAACCTGTTAACTGTAGTCCATCAGTAGAATGTCCAAATATCAGGAATGGAACCAAAAAGCTAGCTAGGACATATATGCAGAGATAGAAGTTTTCTAAGACAGTTTGGCAGTTGCTGAGGGGGTCGTTTTTTTGCTCTTCTAGCAACAGATTTCTCTATACCAAATCTAGGACAATTGAAGGTGCCCCAATTTCCGCGTTGTTGAACTTTCTGTAGCTGGCTTCCATCAGTTTTCTCTTTCGTTAAATTTTCTTGATCAACAAAATTTTTGTTTTTACCCAGTCTATCCTTTAGCTGGCGGTGCTGGTTTATACATGTACAACAATAATTCAAGGAGTACATTAATCAGAATGAAAGATTTCCTAGCAATCGCCAACATTATTGTTGATAGTTTAGATATACTCAATTCTTTGATATGGAACCGAAGCTGGGACAATGGGAGCTCGCTGGAAGAGTAGATTCGAAACCTGTTAACTGTAGTCCATCAGTAGAATGTCCAAATATCAGGAATGGAACCAAAAAGCTAGCTAGGACATATATGCAGAGATAGAAGTTTTCTAAGACAGTTTGGCAGTTGCTGAGGGGGTCGTTTTTTTGCTCTTCTAGCAACAGATTTCTCTATACCAAATCTAGGACAATTGAAGGTGCCCCAATTTCCGCGTTGTTGAACTTTCTGTAGCTGGCTTCCATCAGTTTTCTCTTTCGTTAAATTTTCTTGATCAACAAAATTTTTGTTTTTACCCAGTCTATCCTTTGGCTGGCGGTGCTGGTTCATACATGTACAACAATAATACAAGGAGTACATTCCTCAGAATGAAAGATTTCCTAGCAATCGCCAACATTATTGTTGATAGTTTAGATATACTCAATTCTTTGATATGGAACCGAAGCTGGGACAATGGGAGCTCGCTGGAAGAGTAGATTCGAAACCTGTTAACTGTAGTCCATCAGTAGAATGTCCAAATATCAGGAATGGAACCAAAAAGCTAGCTAGGACATATATGCAGAGATAGAAGTTTTCTAAGACAGTTTGGCAGTTGCTGAGGGGGTCGTTTTTTTGCTCTTCTAGCAACAGATTTCTCTATACCAAATCTAGGACAATTGAAGGTGCCCCAATTTCCGCGTTGTTGAACTTTCTGTAGCTGGCTTCCATCAGTTTTCTCTTTCGTTAAATTTTCTTGATCAACAAAATTTTTGTTTTTACCCAGTCTATCCTTTGGCTGGCGGTGCTGGTTCATACATGTACAACAATAATTCAAGGAGTACATTAATCAGAATGAAAGATTTCCTAGCAGTCGCCAACATTATTGTTGATAATTTAGATATACTCAATTCTTTGATATGGAACCGAAGCTGGGACAGTGGGAGCTCGCTGGAAGAGTAGATTCGAAACTTGTTAACTGTAGTCCATCAGTAGAATGTCCAAATATCAGGAATGGAACCAAAAAGCTAGCTAGGACATATATGCAGAGATAGAAGTTTTCTAAGACAGTCTGGCAGTTGCTGAGGGGGTCGTTTTTTGCTCTTCTAGCAACAGATGTCTCCATCCCAAATCTAGGACAATTGAAAGTGCACCAATTTCCGCGTTGTTTACCATTCTACAGCTGGCTTCATAAAAGTTCTCTCGTAAATTTTCTTCCCTCAGCACAATCTTTGCTTAATCCCAGTCTATCCTATGGCTGCCGATACTCATGCACAACAATAATAGAAGGAGTACATTCCTTAGAATGAAAGATTTCCTAGCAATCCCAAACATAATTTTTGATAGTTCGTATCTACTCAATACTTTTATATAGAACCGGAGCCTGAATGATGGGAGCTCGCTGGAACAGTAGACTCGGAGCCTTTTAAGTCGATGCGTAGAATGTCCAAATATCAAAGATGGAACCGAAAAGGTAGATGGGATATATATGCAAAGGCTAGGATAGTGCGAGGGGGGTAACGACGAGAGTAAAGAAAGACCGGGCAAGTTAAAAAAGTATGCTAAGAATAAGATCTCACAAGCGCGATTTTTCGAAGTAGCCAACTTTCTATGTAAAGAAGGCACCATAGAGAGATGAACAACCATCTTAATATGGAATCAGAATAAAAAAATTGAGAACCTACACCTACGAGTTGATCATTTATTTGCGAAAATATTCCCTCAGTCCAACCCAGAACTCCTTAATGCCAACGTTTTCACGGTAAGGCTCCAATTTGGATGGCCACGTACCCGAAATTAAAGTGTAACATATTGGAATTCATTCAATTCTTCTCGTACGCGTAGGTGGTAAGCATCATTACACCATTTTTTTGTTATGAAATTACACGCTTGCTGCTCGCTCATACACCCATCGTACAAACAAAATTTGAACACCGTTACGACAAATTTCATGGTTTCTTATTTCGGATATTTGACACAAACAATCATTAGGCACCACCGCAGGGTTCAACAAACCCACGGATCTGTAATACCGGATGGAATCCATAATAGTCGTGGATGGACCTTAATCAGAATTAAAGTTAATATGTGGTAACGTCTTTTGTCGAATGTGTGAGAGTGTCGTTGAATACTTGACAAAACTACAGAAGTAGTTATTTGTGCTATAAAATTTGGGTTATTTTCACACATTACATTTAGAAGTAAGGGTTGGTCCAACGAGCTTTTATTAATTAAAAAAGGACATAATTAGTTCCCAGAAATAAGCCTTGAATTCCATCAACTCAACATCTAAACAAATTTGCATTTAAGTTCGATTAAAGTACCGTCCCACAAAATTAACTTTATTCCACTACCCTCCTAAAGTCCTGGACTCTCAGTGATTCTTGTAGTGATGCTAGAATTTTCAATTTAGTGCTTCGTCGATCGATCCTGAGCCTTTGGTCAGGTGTGGCTATGGCTAATGGTAGTTTACACAGCCCCATTTGACTAAGGCCGTCTCTATCTGACAATTCTCCTCCTTAGTACGTAGTTACCTTTCATTTCTTTGCCGTAGCCTATTTGCTCCACATTAAGTTCTTTGGGGGCTATATTCCGAATATTGGAATTGCAGCCATTGATTCCTTTGCAGGTGTAGGTGCAAAGGGTTTGAACTACTGATCCATTGTCTGCCTAAAAGTGCAATACCATCTGGAATGTCAGTCGAACTCTGCAGTTCCTATTCAGATCTTTACCTTTTCATGATGTGAACTGCCAGAAGGCTGGGTTTTCTTTTTCTTTGGTTATCTTAATTGCCATAAAAATGGGGTCTGATTCAGATCCCGACTTGTTTGACATTTTGAAATATACAAAATTTGTCTCTAAGTGTGGTGTTATTTCCAAATACTCTATAACAACAAAACTAAGCCTCCTAAAAACACTACAGAACAGACAGTATATTTTAAAGGTTTAATGGTCTAAATCAGACCCCGTTTTGAATGGCAAGTAAGACAAAGAAAAAATGAAAATTGCGTAAAATGGCAACTGCAATTTTGAAAATTGCTTCTTCACTTTAGGTCTAGTTAATGATGTTGTATATTAATGATCACGTACTAGTGCTGTATCACATGTGGCAGAACTATTCATTAAAGCCAACGGCCAAATTTGAATAATTTTCTCGTTGGTATAGGCGAAAACATTGCTGTGACCTAGAGTCTGCTTGAACATCTATCAACTTCAACTCGTCATCGTTTTAAAGAACACAACAGTTCTCGCATTTCTCTAAAACCTCCAAAGTTCAGTTAGTCAAAAAACTATACTCTCATGACCATCCAATGCGTTTTTGGTTCGCCAAATGGGCTGAAGGCCGATTGGTCTAAGAAGAACCCATTGTTGCGGTTGCCTTGAGGGTGTTTGAACATCAGTCAACATTAACTCGTAATCGTTAGAAGAAACTGGACATTTCTCACATTTTTCTGGGCAGAATTTTGTATAAAGACCTTGGTATGAAGACCTACGAACTTCAGTTAGTCCATGAACAAAACCTTATGGCAATCAAAAGTATTTTCAGTTCACCCAATGGGCTGAAGACCGCTTGGTCAAAGATGAGCCTTTTTACTGGAAATAATCTTTTTCCAGGAAGCTCATTACCATCTTGGCCAAAATTTCGTACTTGGGACCCTAGGATCTATACAGGACTGTTGCACCCACAACGAGTGGTTGTTGGTTGACGGGATCGGACGGGGTACTTTATGCTAGCCGTGGCAATCGTTTGAATGATGTTTTAATTATAGCCGATACAAATCTCAAATCTTGCATGACCTACTCGCTATGATCCGTTAGTAGCGAAGTACCGTACTGATTTATCGCTTATTGCAAATAATAAGCAAACAACGAAAATAGAGAGTGGGCTACGAAAAAAGTGGATTAGATCACACACAATGAATACAGACGAAAATAATAAAAAGAATCTACAAGAAAAATGAAATCCCACCAAAAATATTTATGTCTTCTCATGAGGAGCCAAGCACCTAACTTTATAAGGCCTAATTTTACAAGTCCTGACTTTACATAGGGTAGGGGGGAGCAGTCCTACGGTTTTGGATATATTGTATTTTCATTAAAAATAGTTGATCTTCGGTTTCTTCCTTGCTTTACGAGGGCTGCCTTTTATATTTCGGGATTGGACAACTGACAGCTCTATCGTAAAGTTTGACATTTTTGAGGTTATACGTATTCAGAACGTTTTGACATACGAGCGCTATGTGTTGTTTGAAGTAACTTAAAGGATTCATCTCGGCAAAAAAATGGAATTAAATCGTGAACATTTTCGTGCGATTATTTTTTATAACTTTCGACGTGGATTAAGTCAGCAAGAGTGCATGGATGAACGTAATTTAATATTTGGCGATGAAACTCCATCAAGGACCACTGTTTATCGATGGTATGGTGAATTCAATCGAAGTCGTAGTTCACTCCAAGACGAATTTCGTGAAGGTCGTCCAAAAACAGTTGTTGTTCCGGAAACCATTGATGCTGTGCGCGAACTGATATTGCTAAATCGTCATGTGACCTATCGTGAGATTGAGTCAACCTTACACAATAGTGGGACCAGCATACATTCAATATTGCATAAACATTTGAATGTCAAAAAAAATTGTTCGCGTTGGATCCCACACAATTTGTCAATCGTTCAAAAAAAGGCTCGTGTCGATTGGTCGAATGAAAAGCTCAAAAAATACGATCGCGGTGCTTCAAAACACGTTTATGACATAGTGACAGGTGATGAATCGTGGATTTACGCGTATGAGACCGAAAGTAACCAGCAGTCGACTGTATCGGTGTTTTAAGATGAGCCGAATCCAACAAAAGTTGTTCGCGCACGAAGCACTTCCAAGCAAATGGTCGCCTGTTTTTTCGGAAAAACTGGACATGTCGCAACCATACCACTAGAACAACGCAGAACAGCCAATTCTGAGTGGTACACAACCATTTGTTTGCCAGTTGTCTTCCATGAAATGAGGAAAACCAACCGCCGAAGACGGATAACTCTTCACCAAGACAATGCGAGCTCTCACACATTGGCTCAAACAACTGCATTTTTGACCTCTCAAAACATCGATTTGATGAGTTATCGGCTGTATAGTCCTGACTTGACAAACTGAGAGGTCAACGTTTTTCGACACCTGAAGAAGCGGTTGCTGCGTTCAGAATGCATGTTTTGGAGATCCCTCAATCAGAGTGGAAAAAGTGCTTCGACAATTGGTTCAAACGCATGCAAAAGTGTATAGATCTTCATGGGGAATATTTTGAAAAATAATAAAACCATTTTCGATGATTAATATTTGTTTTTGTTCTCTAATCCCGAAATATAAAAGGCAGCCCTCGTAATTGTGAAATCTGGACTCTGAACACTGAACTTACAAGAAAGCTTCAAGTAGCACAAAGGTCTATGAAAAGATGCATAATCGGAATGAAGAGAAGAGATCGGAAGAGTATAGAGTGGATAAGGAACAAAACCCAGGTAACAGATGTTATCCACAGAGGAAAATCTCTAAAATGACAGTGGGTAGGACATTTGACAACATGAGAAGATAGTAAGTGATCAATAAAAATCACGCAATGGTATTCTAGGGGTGTTAATAGATCAAGGAAAAGTCCCAATGTGAGATGGGCCTGTGATATCAAGGAAATAGCATGCATAACCTGGTCCACCATAAAATAATGTTTGAAATTAGCTGAACATGATGATGAATAATTTTCTTGCTAATTACACCTTTGACAAAAAGATATAAAACATCAATGTATTACTGGTCCTGCATATTAGAGCGTAATATTTGAATTCTCGGTCATGACTGGCAGTCATAAAGACACGTGAGAGATCGAGATTTGACAGATGAGACAGAAAACCCATGACAGATTCATAAAAAATTCATGCTTCAAAAATGTGTCAGTCTTTGGATAATAGATCTCTCTTGACGACTTGTGGTCTCACCAGGAAGGTGTCACATGTCATACAGGTCGTGAAAGATCAACTGCCTAGCACGAGTTTGCTCCTGGTCTTGTCATCCGATTTGATGACCAGAATTGGCAGCTGCGTTCTTTTGATCTAACACTTTTAGGCTTCTGGATGTAAGGTTATCTGAAGTGTATACAATAAGGTAGACTACGCCTGTGCCATCAAAGCTGTGGAGCTAATGTACAAGATATTTTGTTTGATATATAGTTCCTAATTGTTTGCATTATAAATTAATAAATATTTCAATATTGCTACTGAAAACCATGTTTTATTTAAGGTTAAATAAAATTTTATGCTCTTATTGTTTTTCAGTACAGATATCTAGTATCCATGATTCAGTGATTTTTATGAAACATTTCCGTTTCAGTATTTTGATGAGACAAGCGAAGCTTTTGTTTTCTGCTTCTTCACAACGCCATTATTAAATTTGCTGCATCTAACAATAAATCCTATTTTCCTATGCATAGATTCACGTATCGTTTTGCCTCTTCATCGGTTTCAGTTGAGTTGTGGGTTGTGGGCGTTCGAGACGGCAGCTAACTTACGGTCCCAACATATCTCAGAGGTTGATGGCATGCTGACTACCGTAAAACTTCTAACACATTCGCATGTGGCACACGTTTCAATTTGTAATGAATTCTCCTGCTACGATCACGAGGTTGATATCAATTTTTATACGCAATGTTCATTCACGGGCGTCAACCAAATCAACCGAATAATAATCAGTTTGTAAAACGATTCTTTGTTTCTCTGCCTATTTCGAATAAATGCTTTGAGAACGTTTATCCCCCCCCTCTTATGCCTATTAAATTTTGAAAGGAACAACATATATCCCTACTTGAACAGAAACTAATAGACCAATCAATAGAGATTTTTTCGTGCAAAAAATACTATCAGGATACTGCCTGTGTCATCACATTAAGAATGATTTGTAGTAATATTTTGCTACCTTTTCCACTCGCAACTATGGTTTTTTACTTTATTATAAACAACTGAAACAAGAAAATTGCTTTTTTTCGTTGCATGTTTTTAAAATGAAAAATAATAAATTAATCTCAATGGTGTCAACAGGTGAATTGTAAAGCATGGAAATACCAATGCAATGAGCCCAGGATCGATCCGATAAGATCTTTAGTAACAGAGAAATGCAAAAAATACTGGAAAACTTACCGGTTTTCTTTAGAAAGAATTTAATCGTTAAAAAAACCTGTATACAGTGTGATTTGTTCGATTTTATTATATCAAATGAGAACTGTTTGTTTATTAATATATTTATATGTAAATGGTTTCTCGGAAACGTTTTAATAACGCTTTAATTTGTGGATTTTGGGTTTACGAAACATCGAAGGAGAGCGGTCATTAAAAAAATTCTTACTTGTGAGGATTTTAAATATTAAAACGATCTATGTATGTGCCTCTACTATATATTACTATACGCTTCCCCTCAACAACTATGTTTCCCTCACTCCTTGGATACATTCATATGCTCGCCCATTTTTTGTCATGTTTGCTAACATTTTTCAGATATTTCACAGACATTTAGTGAAAAATGAGAATAGAGGCTTTGTAGAATGACACCTCTACTTTCAACAATTTTTTTCAAAATTGAAATTTGATTATATATGACGCATGGGGGCACAATGCAAAAACAGTGAACAGAAAACTTTATATCACAATTATTCAAAAACTAATAAACCGGTAGCCCCTGGTTTTGGCATACATAAAATAGATGTAAATTACTATCAGTTCCTACAAGCCCAGTTCAACAGCTTCTAAAGTGACGAAGATACGATTTTTAAAAAAAACCTACATTTTTTAGAATTTTTTGTTTTCCCTGTTACTAATGATCCAATCTGATCGAGCCTGGGCTCATTTCATTGGTATTTTCATGCTTTACAATTGACCTGTTGACACCATTGAGATTAGTTTATTATTTTTGATTTTATAAACATACTAAAAAAACGTAATTTTCTTGCTTCAATTGTTTATAACAAAGTAAAAAACCATAGTTGCGAGTGGAAAGCATAGCAAAATATCGCTAGGAATCTTTGTTAATGTGATGGCACAGTCGGTATCCTGATAGTATTTTTTACACATTATCAGTTAATTTTTGCTCTATTGATTGGTCTATAAGTAAAATGTTGTCAGGCAAACTAAGATTTGACATAAAATTAACATATGCCACATTACTCAGTGGCAAATGGGCGCTATGAACTTTTTTCTCGAATTGGAAAGAGTGCCAGGGTGTTCCACATGTAGCAACATGAGTTGCATATATGGAATACCTGAAATGTGGTAAATTATAATTAAACAATGTGATTCAAAAAATTTAGAAAAAACTGCTTGTAAAGGGTGGTTTAAATATAGGGTGTAAAGAAATTATACTTTACAATGTGGTTAAACCAATATGAAGAAAAAATAAATCGCGTAGCCCTTAAGGAGTTTGACAGATAGAATCGTTGGAATATGGGCTGGAGCAAAGTTATTGTTAAACATTTTAAAAAATATTATATTGGGTGGCCAATAAGCCGTTGTACATACAGGACAGTTGAAATATTCAGTATAAAGAAACAGTCTGATTTAAGAAATCTCAGACAAATAAGTTAAATTGGTTCACCAATAAGCAGCAGTAATTACAGGATGGTTGAATTACAATTATACAAGGTGATTAAAAAATTATTGATTAAAATTGTTAAATAGGGTGGCTCACAAGCATATACAATTTGTGCGTCATTGTGACAAGTTTAAAAAAGTGAAGTTTAAAAGTGTGTTTGTGAGAAAAAGACGAAACGAGTCGGAAAATTATGATTGCTTTATATGCTGACTTCAGATAGGTAAATAAATTAATTCAAAAAAATAACGCGGTCTAAATTCGGAAAAAGCAGAATCAGCTATAGCTCACAAGTAGTGGGCCTTACAAAGATATTATTAACCAATTTTCAAAAAGGAAGAGGTTATCAATTCATTGGTAACTTTTTTCTATGTATGACCAGCGATTATACAATAACTGCTTGGGCAATTTTGATGATTTAAACAGCATTATATTAAGTAACATTACAGAAATGTACCATATAATTGTCTATAATGTGAGATTTACGGCTTTCCAGAAAATCAGAAAAAATAAATAAATAGGAGAGACTACATTTTAGTGAATTTCAATTAATCTTCACTGTTTTCTCTAAAACGGCTCAAGCAATTTGAATATTATAAATTCTAATCTACTAAGATATGTTCCAGCTTGATTCCATATATTTTTCTATATCGTAAAACATACCATTTTCTGAAAATCGGAAAAATATGTGCAAAAATACTGTAAATATCAATGTAAATGTCAAATTTTCATCCTAAATATCTAGTTTAAATGTCAAGATATGCCATGAAAGTATGTCGTACAGGGTGTTTGTTATGGTTTTCAGTTTGATACATTTGAAGTCACGTTCTTTTAGAGACGAAGTTAAGTTACGGGGCTTACATTCGCGTGAAATGGCAGAAAATATTCAATTAGTTTATCGAGACGAAAATTTGTTATGCCGGCGATGTTCTATATGGTATACGGTTGTAGATGTGTGCGTGCCTGCATATGATATTAAGTGGTACATAAGCAGTTGCATACATAGGATGGTTGAAATATAATGTGGAACTGAATTAGTTATACAGGATGATTAAAAAAAATATTGTATTCGGAGACAGATAAGTAGTTGCATTTACAAGGTGGTTGTAATAAGAGTGGAGCAAAACTATAGTTACACAGAGTGGATATTTGCGTTATAGGGTGGAGTATAATTAGTTATACAGAAGGTTTCAAAAAATATTAGAAGCAGTTAAATATACGGGATGGTTGAAATATAAGACGGAGTAGAATTACGTTATACAGGGCAGTTAAAAAAAGTTATATAGTGTGGAAGTAAGGGTGGAGTAAAATTATTGTTATTCAGGGTGTATCAAAAATTTGTCATATACGTATAAGCAGTTAGGATATTTAAATTATAGGATGGGGTATAATATACTTATAGGGGGTTCAAAAAATTTTAGAAGCACTTGCATATACTGGATGATTGAAATAAATGGTATAGTAAAATTATAGTGATAAAATGTGGTTCAAAAATGTGAATTTTGTTATATAAGATAGACCAATGAGCAGTTGCATAATTGGAATACTAGACATATGGGGCGAAGTAAAATCATAGGTATACAGGAATAATTTAAACAATAGAAAAATAGAAACAGTCAATAGTGTGTGTATATAGGGTGGTTTTAAAATTAGTGGAGTTGAATTATAGTTGTACAGAGTGGTTCAGAAAATGATAGACAAATAAGATATATAGGGGTGACCAAATATATACAGTATGGATACAACATAGAGTGAATTAGAGTTACACTTATAGAAAATGGTCCAAATAATAAAACAAATTAAAAAAATTAAAAATATCTGGAAAATAATAGAAATTAGAGAGGGAGAAAAAGAGAGAGAGAGAGAGATAAGAGTATGCTAAAATATTCAATAGAATTGTATTTTAAATCAGATCAAAAAGGAGATATGTCTGAAAATAGTGATTGATTGCACACGGTTTCATAAAGTTTTTTATTTTAAATCAGTTCATTTTTAAACATAAATTATCATTTTCTATCTACACAAGTAAATAGAGATTTTTAAGTGACATAATCTTTAAGAATAAATCACTTACGTCATCACGAAAATAATAGTTTTAAAGTCATAATTGACACAATTTTAACAGTAAACTCGCCGAACTAAAATATTTGAGCGTTCATTAAAACCCCAATATATGTTTTTTTAGTTTCTTGCATATATCATGAAAAGTGACTTCCTTCATAATACTGTCAATAGAAAAGTTGTACACAGTCAGAAAATTTTTAAAATAAGAGTTTATAAATCTTGAGCGGAGCTATTTTCATAGAAAAAAGTCGGGAAACCGATATAAAGTAATATAATACAAAAAAATCATGACTTTGTTGCATAAACGCTGGAACACAAGTTCGATATTGTCCGTTAAGATGATTTTGCAGAATTATATTTTAAATAATTATTTTATTGAACGTATCGTATTAACCACGATCGTTCGATACGAATATATGAAATATATTCAGAAAGCACATCAAATGCACTCCACTTTGTATATCTTTGATTTCAGTTAAAGTGCCGTAAAATGTATTAACGCGATTGTCAATATTGGCTTAAAGGCCGGTTGACATTGTGCCAAATAACTAGTGCGAGTAGATTAGCGCGAGTCGACTGGCAGTTGTTAATCTATTTATATATTAGTACCAATAGGGAATAGTTAGTAGTAATGTGAAATGAGTGTATCCAAAGTTGTTACAATAAATAGATAAAATAAAATAATCGTCGTCCACTAAAATGGTGGACATGAGAATGGATTAAACAACGTCCAAAATTTTTAGAGAAATTAAATTGTTTATAAACTAATTATAATTAATATTGTAAGCACTAGGTTGAACCCTGAAAAGTTCTCAGAGCTTATAAATACTAGTTCTGGCTCCCTTAATTAAAATGTGGTTCAAAAATGTGAATTTTGTTATATAAGATAGACCAATGAGCAGTTGCATAATTGGAATACTAGACATATGGGGCGAAGTAAAATCATAGGTATACAGGAATAATTTAAACAATAGAAAAATAGAAACAGTCAATAGTGTGTGTATATAGGGTGGTATTAAAAATAGTGGAGTTGAATTATAGTTGTACAGAGTGGTTCAGAAAATGATAGACAAAAAAGTTATATAGGGGTGACCAAATATATTCAGTATGGATACAACATAGAGTGAATTAGAGTTACACTTATAGAAAATGGTCCAAATAATAAAACAAATTAAAAAAATTAAAAATATCTGGAAAATAATAGAAATTAGAGAGGGAGAAAAAGAGAGAGAGAGAGAGAGATAAGAGTATGCTAAAATATTCAATAGAATTGTATTTTAAATCAGATCAAAAAGGAGATATGTCTGAAAATAGTGATTGATTGCACACGGTTTCATAAAGTTTTGTATTTTAAATCAATTCTTTTTTAAACATAAATTATCATTTTCTATCTACACAAGTAAATAGAGATTTTTAAGTGACATAATCTTTAAGAATAAATCACTTACGTCATCACGAAAATAATAGTGTTAAAGTCATAATTGACACAATTTTAACAGTAAACTCGCCGAACTAAAATATTTGAGCATTCATTAAAACCCCAATATATGTTTTTTTAGTATTTTGCATATATCATGAAAAGTGACTTCCTTCATAATACTGTCAATAGAAAAGTTGTACACAGTCAGAAAATCTTTAAAATAAGAGTTTATAAATCTTGAGCGGAGCTATTTTCATAGAAAAAAGTCGGGAAACCGATATAAAGTAATATAATATAAAAAAATCATGACTTTGTTGTATAAACGCTGGAACTCAAATTCGATATTGTCAGTTAAGATGATTTTGCAGAATTATATTTTAAAAAATGTATTTTATTGAACGTATCGTATTAACCACGATCGTTCGATACGAATATATGAAATATATTCAGAAAGCACATCAAATGCACTCCACTTTGTATATCTTTGATTTCAGTTAAAGTGCCGTAAAATGTATTAACGCGATTGTCAATATTGGCTTAAAGGCCGGTTGACATTGTGCCAAATAACTAGTGCGAGTAGATTAGCGCGAGTCGACTGGCAGTTGTTAATCTATTTATATATTAGTACCAATAGGGAATAGTTAGTAGTAATGTGAAATGAGTGTATCCAAAGTTGTTACAATAAATAGATAAAATAAAATAATCGTCGTCCACTAAAATGGTGGACATGAGAATGGATTAAACAACGTCCAAAATTTTTAGAGAAATTAAATTGTTCATAAACTAACTATAATGAATATTGTAAGCACTAGGTTGAACCCTGAAAAGTTCTCAGAGCTTATAAATACTAGTTCTGGCTCCCTTAATTAGAAAGCAAAATACTTTTTGACATGAAATAAAACTTCAAAACACATTAAGATATTTGAATTCTGGTGACTCCTTCAGTACTAGTGTGAAGCTGGGAGACAATGTAACTCGTTGCTTGAAGTTTCCTTCGATCTGCTATCGTCATCAGATGAATGATTGGAAATTCAAATTACCCATGCTTATTGGGTCACTTAATCCCTTGTCTCCTCCAATCAGCACTACCTGGCGATTGGTTGTCGGTGATGCGCAGCGGTAGACGAAGAGGTCTCCAAACGTTTTTAATTTAGACGCTGGGCTCGCTAATTATGTTTTCATTTAGACTGTATGCTGTCTCTATGAATGTTTGTTTCATAGCAGTGCTCTTCCTTGTGAATTACCCTTGCCTGGTCCCAGTTGATATTATGGTGTTCGGTCCATGCATGATTAGCTTCAGACTTTGTTAGTTCCCCCCTAAGAGTCGCTAGGAGGTGCTCCTTAACCCTGCTGTCCAGTGGTCGCCTAGTCTCCCCAACGTAGAGATTGTCACATTCACAGGGTATGTTGTACATACAGTTTTTTGGTACTGTGGGCGTATCCGGCTTTGTTTTTGTGGCATGCTCCTCATGGTGTTGTTGCTCTGAAAAAGCAATCTGATTCCAAATCCGTGTCCACTGCGTCTAAGTTTTTCCGACAAGCCTTTAATGTATGGTAGTAATACAGTTGCTATCGTGGTTTCCTCTTCCTGTCTAGGTGTCTTATCTAGTTGTTCAAACGCCTTGTTGATAATGGTGTACGGATATCAATTCGTCAAAAGATCTTCACTAAGTTTCATTTGTTCTTCTTTGAGGGCCTCTGGTGTGTTGCAGTTATTTTTGGCTCTATGAACTAGTGTTTTGATGATGCCAGTTTGCGTTGTTGATGGATGGTTAGAGTTGTAGTGTAGCCTTCCTGTATACTGTTGTTTCGATTCCGGTCCTAGGTCTTTGGTACTTCACATCAAGGACCCTCTCCCTAATGGATGGTATAGATGCTCCCGAAATGCAAATTTACCACATTAAATAAATCGTTCGTAACTCTGTAACTAGTTATCGGATTTCAGTAATCAGGAAATCATAAAACCACCCTTCCCACTTAAAAAAAGTTGATAGTGGCCATTTGGTAGTGTCAATTTTATGTCAAAACTTGGTTTGTTCCCGAGTTAGCAAAAATATACAGAGTAACACAGAATATGTGGCAATTTACTCGTTTTGGTTAAAACACATTAATGTTGAAGATGACAGCATAGCTGGCGGATCTGCATTGAGGGTAAAGAATGATAAAGATTTTTTGGTAGAGTACAAAACGTTGTGTTCATAGATCTGTGATTCATTCTTTCCACTTTTTGTTTGTTAACTTCATAACTAATTCAGGCGTTTGCCCAAATTTGAATTCAGAAACAGAGTCTTGTTCAATTTGGCTCTTTAAAATCACAATTAATACTATGCGTAGTAGTAATAAATACTGGCAGTCTTTGGAAAATTGTTAGAAATTTGAGTATAAAATTTTGACGGAAATGAAGAACTGGTTGTAGTATTTATTTTCAATACATATTCTAAAGCCATTGACAACAAAGTCAGAATCGACTTTGAAACGTTTGGTATTTTCTTTCATTATACATCTTTTTTTTATGTGGTGTTATTTCCCAAGAAAACATAAAATAATCAATTTTTAATAAATTTAATTACCTACACAGACCTGGGGTTTTCTATACTCCCAAACCAAACTCCCCTAATTGAGATACCGAAAATTTTACAAAACTGTATTTTAAGGTGTCAAACTAGACGTAAAGTTAAGAAGGTACTAAACACCATCCACTTTAAATGTAGTGAAGTACGTGTAATGAACAAAGTTGAGTGGACAACTTCCCCGGTCTTGTCTAAATTGCTGTTAATGAATATATTTTATAGTAAATTAACATTTTTTTATTATTAACACGATTATAATTACCTATTATACTGCTCCATTTAGATATTTAAAGGATTTTCTCTGAAAGACGACTCTAATTAAAAAAACTCAAACGTACTCTATCGTTGTTCTACCGCTCGGACTTTCTGTTAACCCCGAATATTCACAAGAGAAAGTTATTCATACCTGTCATATATTATCCAAACTAACAATTTTAAGCTACAATTACCAATATATCTAATAGCCCTCCGGCAATTCTCTATAACTCTAATCATCCAAAACGTAGTGTGATTTGTAGGTAGTCTAATCTATAAAAAATATTTTTAAAGCTCAATTATCATTCGTTAAAATATCTAAAGATGATTGATGCAACCATCATGATAAGTCAAAAAAATATATCATTTATTGGACTTCCAATAACAGATGCAGGTTTATCTTTTTATCAAATATTGGCCGTTAGTTGTTTCAGAAATCTCTAGCAAATCGCATGATTATTTATTAAAATATCATCTTAATGGACAATTTCTTTCGTATTATATTTCACTATGAAATTTCACAGTTGCTAATTAGACTAATTAATCTGAATCTGAATCATAATTACTCAATTACCCAAATAGGGATTGTGGAACGTCACTTTAGGTTACAGGAAAACCAAATAAACCTAAAGGGAGATGCACATGTTAATTTTAGGTGGTCAAATTAGAAAATTGTAAACAAGTCAAACAGATAAGTGGCTCCGTTATAAGAGATACAAACAGATTATGTATAGTTTTAAAATGTATAAGGGTACTCAATGTTGTATGAAAATTGAATAATCAATCACTTCATAAATCTGAAACTATGATAAAATTTTGAAAATACACGGAATCTAAGATCAGAAATATATACCGACAAAGTCTATCAGTGGCGTAACTATATGACCAATCAGTAAACATTGTACGCTGCACTTGGTTTAATTTTAACAAATTACTGAAGTAGTTACCCAACATTAATGAATATGCTATTTTTATTGCAATGAAATAACTTAATTTCAATAAGATATTTATTAAAAAAAATCTTTTCTCCGGACTTTCTGTCCCGCAAAAGTATTTATAACATCGGGCCATGGAATTGTCAATAGACAGAATAGTCAAGCTATATAACCTGTCTTGTCCCATAGAGGTTCTTAAATAAGGATTTAATTTTTTTTTCAAAATGATCGTTCAGCACTAATTGTTAATCTCAGTAATTCTAACAAATAACATTATTGCAATGCATACTTCAGGAAAGCTGGAGCACATAAAATTTATTATTAATAAATCAGCAAAATCTCTAATACACTTTACTACTTCTAGTTTAGGGAACTTAGCATTATTTTAATAACAGTTTTGCAAAAAAACTCCACAGGTGTTTGAATGGTTTTTCTTGAAGAACGTACGCCATGTAACACAACAAAAGTTTTGTTAACAAATTTGTACTTCTTAGTTAATTATACTAGGTGTTTAAAATACCAAAAACCTTATTTTTGATAGTTTCTGTGACTTCTCAGCAACAGAGGAAAACTTTAAAGAATCAGACGTAAGTGTGTTGTATGCGCATTTTTAGAACCTACTAAATGAGATGTTGATCGATATCATTGGTTATTTAATAAATGAGTTATTCCCGAAAAATATAAAAAAGGTGCAATTTTCAATCACTTGTAACTCTTATTTAAAAAATTTTAGAGCGATAAAACTTGGCAAAAAGTTTTATTTGTCCTTCGAAAATAACTCTTCAAAATTTCAACTTCACGGCTTTGAAGGATTTTTCATAAATGTAATTTTTTATCGAGAGCTCTTTATTTTTGGTGATGTTTACAACGCTCCCATTCTGCATCAAATTACTTTTTAATAATTCAGAATTTAACATGTTAATTATTAAATCTTTCGGTACAACTCATCATATATTAATATTCTTTTGGGTTTGTCCTATTGTTTGTAAATTTAATTTGAAATTCTGCATTTTGGTATTCGCCAACGCATACATATAGTAGTGTGGGATCCTAATTTCCCCTCATGGTAAAATAAAAATAGCATGTCATCGAATTGACATGACGTTTAAAATGCTTTTTCCAAGTAAATTACGTTATATACGAGAGTAAATCAAATATAAACGGTAATTTTGCTATTCTGCTGAGAACGCAGTTTCTAGCTAGATTCAGTCCTGGATTTATGAATAGGCCGTGTAGGCCGCGGCCTATGGGCGGCAGCGTCCTAGGGGCGGCAGATTTCAATGACGGTCACTTGATTTCAGAGTATAAAAGTCAAACACGTCCACTGATTGTCTCATGGTTTTTATAAGTACTTGAAATAAATCCCTATAGAAACTCATTCCTATCGAACCTATAGTATCGGCCTATCATTGATGACATGGATATCACTGACATGTGGTTTCAACAAGACGGTGCCACATGTCACACAGCCAATGAGACGATCAAATTATTGCAAACCAAATTTGCTGATCGCATAATTTCACGAAATTCATCTCTTAAATGGCCAGCCAGATCGTGTGATTTAACACCACTGGATTATTTTTTGTGGGGCTCTCTTAAGGACAGAGTCTATACGGAGCCAATCGAATCGATTGCACCCTTAAAACTCAAAACCTGTGATAGCAGAAATAGACCCGATATTTTGCCAAAAAGTGATTAAAAATTTCGATGAAAGACTTTTCTTCTGTCAGCGTGGCCTTGGTGGGCATTTGCCAGATATCATTTTTCATTCATAATTGCCGAAGTTTTCTTTTTGTAATACAATAAAAATTTGAATCATCGTCATCAAAATTTTATGTTTTATTTTGTTTTAAAATTAAAACAAAGGTCTTGTTGAAAGACCCTGTATTTACCTTTCAGGCCTTCTTTACTACAAAAGGAAAATTATTATTTTAGAAAGGTATGTACATGGGGCGGCGGAATTAAAGTGGCCTACACTCATAAAAAATATAAATCCGGCACTGGCTAGATTATGTTGTTTGGAGTAGATGTTTGGTTTATAGACACTGGGGAACCAGACGGGTACGCGCGTATGCTTGGCTTTATCCTTAATACCTATTGTATGATGTGTGATCAGTACAAAATACAGCCATGATTAAGCAAGAGTTACATTCATCTGTTATGCAACAGATTATCATAAAGTTTTAAACCAGTAAAAGTGTTGAAGCCTCAGAAATTCTAAGTCATTTAAAGACACAGTTTGGGTAGTACACTGTCTCAGAATCGTGTGTACATGTGGGTGAGAAAATTTAAGGGTGTACGAGAATGATAACCATGATCGACGCACAAGGACAAGCCTTACATCTAACAATGCCAATACTGTTCGACAGCTTATTGAACGTGAGAGCCGATTAATTGTGGAGGAATTTCCTCAGAATTGGGTTTCTGCTATGGAAGCAATTATCATTGATCAACTTGGTTTCAGAAAAATTTGTGCTCGATGGGTTCCGACGTTTTTGACTGTAAACTAAAGATCGTTGAAAGAGTTCCAAATAGATTTCAGCGAGAAGGGAAGACCTTTTTGAAACGCATCGTCTAAAGTGGCGAAAAAAGAATAAAATTCAAAACTCTCATTTGGAAAAGTCCTTGCCACGATTTTTTTTGACTCTAAGGATTGATTTTCTACGTGCCCAACTTACAGTGAATGTAGATTACTACTGCCAGTTGTTATGGTTGGCAAAACCGCGTATTTGAAAATTACTATGGGGGTTTTCTAATGGGTAAATTTTGGTATATTTTCGTTAATATCTCTTTGACTTATTTTTTTAAATATGAAAAAAATATATTTGTGTTCCTCAGAATGAGATCTTTTCATTTGATGTATTACATGATGCGTTTGAAAAAAAAATAATTTTAAATTTTCATTTAATTCTATAATTTGCCACTGAAAATTAATATTAATGGTTTCTCCTTATTTTTCCTGTAAATTTCGGGTAACGTTCTATATTTCCTTTTTTTTCAAAATTTTAGGCTCAGTAGTTTCGGAGATCAGAAGGGGGGATAGTAGATTATTTTAGTTTTTCCCCCCAAAAGTACCCCTAAAATCGAAATTTCTTCTTTTAGGATATGTAATTCTGATCAGTAGTTTATGAGAAATTTGCTGTGATGTGAGAGAGGCAGAAATCCGGAGTGATATTATAAGGGTATCCGTATATTGTATATACGGAACCCTAAAAAGTAGGTAAGTAGATCAATGATGGCGTTAAAAAAATGGAATGTACTGTCATGGGCAGAAATTAAATGAATCAAGCAAATAGGTAATAAGAGATACTCGACAAAAATAAAAAGATAAAAAGTAAGAAAATAATAAGAGCAATAAAACACAACTATAGTGAACTAGAAACAAGAATTGAAGAAATATTTATATTTGAAACGTGGAATATATTCGTATATTATACAGGAAGCTGAGTATGACACAAATGGAAGAAGAAAAACCCAGAGATTTAAGGCAACCAATAAAAATGACAACGAAAAAAATATGGGGAAGGCGCAACAGTACCAGAAATGAAGAAACTTCAGTGTCAGAGAGTATAATTATGAATGATATAAAAAAACTAATAACAATCTAAATTAAAGATTTACTATCAGTTAATCATATATAGGTAATACAGGAAAATGTAGAGGTTGGTGAAATTGTGAGGCTACGAACAAGACAAACAGAAGTGAATGTGAAAAAGGTCAAAAGATTCATAGAACACAATAACTTTTTAACCGATGACAAGGATGTAGAATAGATAATAAAACAGTTTGATCCATAAAGGAATATTAAACAATGCTGGTTAAAATTAATCCTACAAAAATTAATGGCATAGAACTGAATTGCCTAAGGACACATCAAAAAATGAATTAGAATAAAGTAAAAAACCAGGAAAATGATGGAAAGCAACAGCACACCACAAATACTGATGGAAAATGAAATTGCAATAAAGAGGCAAAGGTGTGGGTTAGATTTAACACAAAAGTAGGTAAAAAAAGTGGAAAAACTAATGAACTGTTCAGGTTAGGATACGAAATTGAGAAAATTGGATGTAATTGATTAATGAAAGTAGGTAATTCACGTTGAAAAGGCATAATAATCAAAATGAAGAAAGATATTTCTTGAAGTAATCGGAAAATTGTTCTGAAATGTATATTTGGAAATTTGAAAAATCAGCTTTGGCAACACTGTTTCTCAGGTCGCCGGATATGTAACACAAATGACAAATCGCTGAAACAAAGTGTCGAGAAACGCTTCATTGTTTACACAATTTGAATTTATTTGTTTAAATCATTTAACCCAAGTTCAAAGGTCATCTATTATCACAATGATAGAAATTTAAAAAATAGACCTAGTACGTTTCACAACAGTTACAAGGACTAAATAAAACAACATCTTTATAAAATACGTAAATTTATTTTGTATTTAAATATCTCAATTCCATACAAATTTCAAAATAGGCACTTCAGGTTTCGCTATTTACTTTTAAAATCTATAAACATACAAATATAATGATATGAACTTGAACACATGTATTAGAAACATTCAAATTTGTAAAAACATTGTAGAACCAATTATGCAACATTTTGTATGGAACTTACGTGTCTATACTATATCTAAAGATCACAAATCGATTATATAAAAAAATGATTGATAATTAAAAACTATAAAAACAGGGTTTTTGTCAAATATAAAACCTCTTTTATCACAGAGATGGCGATTTCGCAGACCTGAACATTTAACGAATGCATTCGAAATTGCATCTTAGTATGTACACGAAATTTGAGGAGATCGTAAAAAACACAATTGAATACTGTAATCGATTGATGTGTAAGAAATTGCCTTCAGCTGCGAAATCGGGTCTCCGTACTCACGTTAACGATCAATCCACAGTCCGGACATCATCATCCAATGAGATTATTTGTATATTTGGCAGTTCACGAATGAATTTAGGACGCGAGAATTACTAACGAACATAATAAAAGCATGGAATGAAGAATTCTTTCTGGACTATCTATATTTAGACATAATAATATTAATAATAATAATAAAAAAGGAATTTATCACAGCAACCGGGTCGAAATTCGAATCCCGCCCGCTGCAACTTACAGTCTTTTCTGCCATCACAGAACTTTACTTTTGTAATTGGTCCATACGCGGAATGGTATGCTACAGCTTGGTCGATATGTCAAGCGTCGAAAATTACCAAAGTCTTTCATTAGGATTTCGAAAGGCACGACATTAATTTAAATTCCGACACATACGTTAGACAGTCTCTTTGCCTTCCAACTTCTTTGCCAAATCAGACACCACTTCTTTGAATATGAGAGGATCGATGTTCTTGCCGAGTTGATAGAGGACGAACCAGTCGCCGATTTCACATTTGTTTGCAATGGTTTCCACCTGATCGGAAGAAGCGATGCGGCACTTGGCCCTCAACAAGTAGAGACGCAGCTTGGGGCCCATGATGACGCAACAACGGTAGATGAGTGACACGCCTGACAAGACGCTGAGGAACACGAACCAGAACCACAAGAACACGTAAATCTTCTCGTTTACGATGTTCAGTGGCAAAACGCACAGCCCGTCGAACTTCTGCACCGACCCAGATGGACCGTATTTGTGGAACGTGCATTTCGTAACTTTGGGAAACACCCGTGACATGGGATCCTCTCGTTCTTCCGGCTCCATTTCGGTGAACTTGAGCACGTCACTGCCGTACGTGCTGAATTCACCGCCGAGGAAGAAATCCATGAAGAATATCTGCCCGACCACGTTGATGAAGTTTAGAACTTCGCAGATGAAGAACCTGAACGCGTAGAAATTCTGCAGGTGCAAGTTGGTGGTGAAGTAGTCGACGAGGAGCTTCTTGCGATCGCTCTTGCATTCTTCGGACACAATGGGGCAGTTAAGGTCAAGGACCAGCATTTTGATGCGGCCACCTTCCCACGTTTTCCACAGATAACGCGGCACGTAAAACAGCATGGCCTGGAAAAATAGAACGAAACACACCCACTGGTAGTATTTGTGGTATTTAACGGTGTCCTTGCCGTCCACATGACTGACCACCCCGGGTTGTACCATGTCCTGACCCACGCGTCCCGTCAATCTGTTAGGAATCGTGAAAGTCGAGTAAATCCAACAGTATGTGTCCATCACGTTTAAGGGTATTTCATCCACTATGCAGTCTATCGGGTCGCCTATGTATTGTCTGCTAGTTACTAACAGAGAAAACGCTACCAGTATGATTACCGTTGCTTTGTAGTGCAGACGGAATATGTTGTTGTCTATGCAGACCTGGTCGATTTTAAGCAGCCCCTTGACGGAGCCGAAGACGTCAAACATTTTGGCTGGTTTGGCACTAACACACACGCACTCGCGAACACTAAGTTACTAATTTTGTACTACAGATTTGTTAGTAATTAAAAAAAGTTAATTGGCCCTTTCAAAGCGTGCTCTCACTAATTTGTCACTCTAACATGTATTTAAGTGTACAACTCGGAACGAAAGACGGACTACGCGATTCCGATCGAGGCAACAGCGAGTGTATGCATTTCAGAGAAGGGAGACTCACCGTGCTTCACTATTGGACGCCCCACTATTCGGTTTTGGGGTTAGCCTCGACCGAGGGTATCAGGCCGTCGATGTGGAAAAGCAAAAGAGCAAGAGAGTCGGACTGCATGTGGAAGATAATTTAGAAAACTGCTGTAGGTTTAAGAATAGTGCAGACAGATTTTATGAATGGGAAGTTCTTTGTCGTGTGAGGAAGCTTCTGGTCGTAGATAATGAGCTTTAAATGAATGTAATGTTCTAATTCGGTTACGGGATTTTTTTTGTTAAATTTAAAAACCACTGGAGAAAGTTAAATTTAATTTCGATTTGGATTGTTGTGGTGAGGATTGATGTTTCATTCTTGTGCAATTTATGGTTGATTCAATAGAGTAATTGGGGCAGATTCAAATTCCCTATAAAATTAAATGAGTCATGATATGTGGAATCATAAAGCACAGCAAATAGTATGCTGATTATGATTTTCTTTCCTCACTTTTTTCTTTAACAGAAAAGTATTTATAGATATAATTTATATTAAAAAATAATTTGGTCAAGTGCGAGTTGGACTCGCATACTAACGGTTCCGTACCACCTTCAAGATTAGCTTGATTTTTATAAGAATACATATGTATTTAGTTTTCTAATTTTGCCCCCAAAAATTAACATTAGAGTTTTATTTTACTAATGAACTTTCAGCGAAGCCTTTTATAATCTACTGTCTGAATTTTCAGGCTCTATAGATTTGGAAGATAAAGGGCAAAATAGGTCAAGTTTTAAATTATAAATTATTAAATCTGTTATTCAACTTATTTAAAAATACAAATAAAATATATTTTTCAAAATTTAAATAGTGTAGTTTCTAAAATGGGAATTAAGTCGATGTTTAATATTTTTGTTAATATCTTTTAAACAAATGACTGAAAAATATGATAAATTTGTAATTCACATAATGAGCCTTTTATTTGATTTATTACATGATGCGTTTGAAAATTTAATTTTTATTTTCCATTTAATTGTATAATTTGTCCCTAAAATTACTATGGAAGTTTTCTAATAATTTTTCTTATAAATTTCAAGTGATCCCCAGTACCTCTAATTACTTTCAAAATTTTAGATAGTATGGTTTCGGAAATAAAGCGAGAAATGAGAATTTTTTATATATTTATGTTAATATTTTGTAAAGAATTAATTTTAAAAATATGAAAAATATATTTGTATTTCTCATAATGAGCCCCTTCATTTGATATATTGCATGATGCGTTAAAAAAAAAATATTTTCCGTTTAATTCTATAATTTGGCCCCCAATATTAATATTAAAGATTTCTTCGTATTTTTCCTGTAAGTAAAAAAAATAGGTCTAATAGTTTGGAGAATAAAGGAGGAATGGGTATTTTTTAAATATTTTTTTAAATATATTTTAAAACATTTATTAAAAAAAAAATAAAAAAACATATTTGTATTAGTCATAATGAGCCCTGTGATTTGATATATTACATGATCCGTTAGAAACAAGTTTAATTTTTTATTTTCTATTTAATTCTATAATTTGCCCCACAAAATGAATATCAGGGTTTCTCCTTATTTTTCCAGTAAAGTTCAGGTGAGGCGCTATACCTCTATTTTTTTTCAAAATAAAATAAGATAAGGGGGGGAATAGGTAAAATTTTTTATATTTTTGTTAATATCTTTTAATTAATTTATTTTAAAAATATGAAAAAAAAAATATATTTGTTTTCGCCATAATGAGCCCTTTCATTCGATATATAATGATGCGTTAGAAACAATTTTAATTTGATATTTCCCATTTAATTCTGTAATTTGGCCCCCAAAATTAAAAGTAGAGATTTCCCTTTATTTTTCCAGTATACTTCAGGTCAGACTTTATACCTCTAATTCATGGGAGTAAAATCTGGAATGTTGCCGTCCAAAAAGTCGTGCAATTACGGCCAATGTATTTATTCTGGAAAAATTGTATAGCTTGTATTATTATTGTATACTTGGAGGAAATGGAAATTTTTGAACCCATGTCTATAATTATACCCCGTCCTACGGCCTATAATTCAAATATCCTAACTTATTATGCTTATATAACATATTTTTGATATAACCTGAATAACAATAATTTTACCCAACTCTTAACACCTTGTCTAAACAACTACTTATGTTCCAACTATATAACTTTTTAAAACCACCCTGTATAACTGTAATTATACTCCACCTTATATTTCAACCACCCTGTTTATTCATTTGCTTCTGATAATTTTTAAAACCTTTTGTATAACTGTAATTATTCTCCGTCTTATAAGGCAAATTATTTCAACCACCTTGTATGCGCAACTACTTATGTGTCACCCAATTAAAATATTTTTTAGAACTACCCTGTATAACTAATTCAATTCCAACTTATATTTCAACCATCCTGCTTATGTACCACCTTATATTACATGCACACCCGCACTCACCTACGATCATATACCATATAGAAGAGTTCGCCGACATAACAAATTTTCGTTTCGATAAACTAACGAAATATTTTTTGCCATTTCACGCGACTATAAGCCTCGTAACTTAACTTCGTCTCTAAAAAACTTCCTTCAAACGAATTAAGATGAAAAAATCATTACAAACACCCTATACGATATAATTTCATGGCATAAACTTCAGTCGTACTGCTCTTATAAAAAAGGAAGGTAAGTATTATAATTTAAAATATCAATTTGAAGACCAAGGCCGAGACTGGGTATGCAAGATAAAGACCAAGACCCGATGAATTATTGCCAGAACAAAACCTAAACCGTATAAGCAAAACCTCCAAAGTCTTGGTCACTTATCACTAGTGGATTAAATACCAAATCCATGATAAAGGATAAAGAAGGGCAGTTACCAGGTGAGGCTATCATCCTATCTAAAGAGAAATTAAACAATACGTACAGATGTTAAACCATGCATGGGAACTTTAAACGAATTTAGCTATTAAACTCCATACAACATCATAACAGAATTTGCAGATCTCACATTTTTCAAAATTATGTATTTTTGATTATTTTACTGCAGGCATTATAATCAAAGATGTCCTCAACAATTTTTAACCCATTTTTGATTTATATTTCATAATTTGTACGATGTATTGGGGGGGGATGATCTCTGGAACCCCCCCCCCCGGACCGCCACTGTACCAATGACAAATAAACTCGATACTATCATGTTCTATTCTTATAAAAGTAAATAAAAACCTGTTTGGGAAAATTCCAAAATATGTTTGAATAAAATATCAAAATTACCAGCTGCGTAATTTCAACTTCCTGTTATTGCTGTTAAATCTTAGATAAAAAATAAATTTTAGATTAATAATTCCAAAAATATTATTTAGAACATTTTGTTTCCGTTCTTTAAATTTGATCCAAATCAGAAGATAATTTACTTACTAAGAAAATATCCTTACTTATCAATCCCAAATAAAGCAAAAAAATGCAAACCATGGTTTTTCATGAAATTGTGGTTTCACTGAATAACTACTTAGGTGATATATTTAAATTAATAATTACAATCAAACTCATGAAGTGATCAATTTAATCGCTACAATACCACTCAACTGATAACGTTAGTTAATTAGTAATAAAACATTCCCGTATTTTACAGAAGTGATGTTTCCTTGAAATTCTATAAAATTTCGGTTAATGCCTTAATAAGCCATAATTCAAACAACTAAAATGACGGTATGGAATTTTTTATTACATTTGGGAAAATTGTATGATATCAATATTTAACCAATGTTTTATTTTCTAAATATTATTGCTTTAAAACTATTCGATACGTACAATATAAAAATACTCTTAACGTTGGTTAAAATTGGAGAATAGTTTTTGCCATAAATTATCCTTAAGCGATTTAAATAACATTGGATTTTTTTATTTATAATAATAATTTCCATTTATTTTATTTAAAATATTCAAATAGTGACTAGTAGTTTCTCATTGTCACTTTATTAGTACAACCATCCATTTTATAATATATGACTTGTAATAGTTTAAATCTGTTTACAGCTTTTTTAGGGACAATTTAAAATTAGTTTCAAGAATAACTCCATAGTTCTGTAGTTTAAACTGAGTTTTAAATTTATAAATAAATAATATACACTTTTTTTTCACACAGAAGTATATAAATATTTATTTCATTTTCTAATTGGTAAACAAAATTAAGCTTTATTTTACCAATAAATTTTCAGAATATAATCTTTTGCATGAATTTTAGGCTTCGTAGTTTGGAAGATAAAGGGGAGAATGGGTCAAATTTTAAATATCAATTTATTAAATCGTTTATACAAATTATTTTAAAATATAAATAAAATATAATTGTTATTTTATAATGATTATTTTCATTTTATACATTATTTTACGGGTGTACTTTCTCTTACATATTCGTTTCGCAAATCTCTCCATGTTGTTCTGTTGTACGCTTTTTGGGACCAGGTTATGCCTGCTATTTTCTTGATGTCATAGTCCCATCTTACATTGGGGCGTTTCCTTGGTCTTTTAACACCCCTAGGATACCATTGTGTGATTTTTGTTGACCACCTATTGTCTTGTCTTCTTGCCAAATGTCCGGCCCATTGCCACTTCAGAGATTTCACTCTGTGGATAACATCTATTACCTGGGTTTTGTTCCTTATCCACTCTATTCTCTTCCGATCTCTTCTCGTTATTCCGATCATGCATCTTTCCATAGACCTTTGTGCTACTTGTAGTTTTCTTGTAAGTTCGGTTTTCAGAATCCAGATTTCACAACCGTATGTCAGTACTGGTAGAACACACTGATCAAATACTTTCTTCTGAAGGCGGAATGCCATTCGTGACTTGAAGATTATGGAGTTTCTTCCAAACGTCATCCATGCAAGTTTGATCCTTCTGTTTATTTCTGGTAGTAGCGAACCTGATATTTGTATTAATTGACCTAGGTATATATATTGTTCTACTATTTTCAGAACTGTGTTATCTATTGTGATGTCTTGTGTGTCTATTAGTTCGTTGTACATTATTTTTGTTTTTCCGATATTTATTTTTAGGCCTATTTCCTTGCTTACTCTGCTAAGTTCATTGATTTGATTTTGTAGTTCTCCTGCGTTATTGGCAATTAGGACACTGTCATCGGCGAATCTCAGATGGTTTAGATATTCTCCATCTAGGTTCAGTCCTTTGTGGTCCCAGTCTAATCGTCGAAAGATACTCTCTAATGCCGCTGTGAATAGCTTCGGTGATATTGAGTCACCTTGTCTCACTCCTCTGTTAGTAGGAAATTCAGGGCTGCCTTCGTATATTCTGATTTTGGCTTTGGCTTCCTTGTATATATTAGCCAACGTTTCTATGTATGGCTTATCTACACCTTGTTCACTCAGGGCGTTGATTACCGCCTTCGGATATATAGTGTCGAACGCTTTTTCGAAGTCAATGAAGGCCAAGGCAAGTGGTATTTGATATTCTCTAGTTCGACTGGTAACTTCCCTTATAGTGTGTATGTGATCGATTGTGCTGAAGCCACTATGAAATCCGGCTTGTTCTCGGGGTTGAGCGGAATCTAGTGTACTCTGTATTCTGTTTTGTATGATTGTAGTGAATATTTTGTACACTACCGGCAGGAGACTTATCGGTCTGTAGTTCCGAATGTCTTCTTTATTGCCTTTCTTATGGATTAGTACTATGAGGGCGCTATTCCATTTTTCTGGGATGTGTCTGGTTCTTAGGCAATTCGTATATATTTTGGCTAGGCGTTTCCATGCTTCTCTACCAGCGTATTTTAGTAGTTCAGCCGTTACTGCGTCGTTACCTGCTGTCTTGCCATTTTTCATTTTGTTGTCCGCTGATTCCAATTCCTCCACAAGTATTTCAGGTATTTCTTCTTTCGTCAGCTGTATTTCCAGAGATTCTGGGGCTTTGTATAGATCCTTGTAGAATTTCGTGACATGCTCCATATATATATATATATATATATATATATATATATATATATATATATATATATATATATATATATATTCAAACGAATTGCGGGTAGCAGCCAAAGATTAATAAGTGTACTCTTTTTTATATGAGAGCTTTCGGAATTTTTTATTCCTTCGTCAGTCAAATACTGAAAAAGTTACAAATATTGTTATTATAAGTACTATAAATGAAATAAATGGTAACTTACTAAAGTTGAGGTTCACAAAATAAAATTAGCATCTCTAGAGAATTAAAAAATGTAACATTTAGTTTTATGGTTGTAGTTTATGAAAATAGATCCAAATTTGAATTTTTTGATGACAAATATAAATGTGAAACCATAGAAATGTCGGAGGTAATATTATAAGGGATGAGAGTTTTTTTTTTTAAGTTTAAGAAAATAAATAAATAAATAAATTTCAAGACAAGTTCCAAAAGTAAGTAATATATGCAAATATATATCACAAAAACAAAAACGTATGGGTTGATTATTATTTTATATATACACATATATATTAGTATCAGTCATCAATAGTATCAACTGAAGTATTGACAGAAGAGTTTGCTGTTAGTCTATCATTATCCAATTTCAACAGGTTACAATAAATCACATTAAGATCCCGTACATCAGTCCGTCGATTAATGCTGTTATCATAATTATTGATGAAAACCATTTCTAAGAAATTTCGTTTAAAAGTATTACGTTCTAGAGCTAAAATTTTTGTATTTTCAAAATCCGCACTGTGGTGATTATTAAGACAATGTATGGCTAAAGAGCAATTTTCTTTTTGTAGCCTAATATCACTTTTATGTGATGTTATTCTATGTTTTAAATTTCTAGATGTTTGCCCTATGTACGTAGCAGGACAATCATTGCAATTAATTTTATATACTACGTTGGACTTAAGGTCTTTAGGTGTTTTGTCTTTAATTTTATTGAATAAATCACCAACCGTTTTTATGGATTTATATGCAAATCTTATACTACGTTCATTTTTAAAAATGCTTACAATTTTGGGAGTAATATCTTTGATGTATGGAATTGAAACATAATTCAGAGCAAGATCTGTCGAATTGGATTTGTTAATGAGAGAATTATTAGATATTATATTTACGTTATCAAATTGCGATGTGTTAAAAATTAGTTTATTTAAAAGTTTTGAGGGATACGAGTTGTTACGGAAAAGTTGATATAATAATTGCAAATTTTTTTCTTTGTAACAAGGATGACTAATATTACATATTCTTTTCTTCATTCCATTTATTAAGTTGATTTTCGTTTTAAATGGATGATGGGAGTGGAAATTTATAAATCTGCCTGAACTGGTAGGTTTCATGTACCAGTCAAGTTTTATGTTGTTATTGTCGTCTCGTATCACTTTAGTATCTAGAAAAGGAACTCCATGTTGATGATCTTCTTTTTCTATAGTAAATTGTAAAAATGTATTATAATTATTAAATACTCTTAATAGTTCAATGTTACTCATTCAATTTATTTTTGATTCAACGGTTTTTTCATTCAATGGAGGTTATTATAAACAGATTTTCGGTTCACCAATGGGATCAAGTTTTTCGCCAATTATAGCACAATATGTAATGGATGACCTCATTGACAGTTGCCTCTCCAAATTAAGTTTCAATATTCCTTTTTTAAAAAAATATGTTGATGACATCATTTGTTGTATCCCGTTAGGAAGTAACATTGAACTATTAAGAGTATTTAATAATTATAATACATTTTTACAATTTACAATAGAAAAAGAAGATCATCAACATGGAGTTCCTTTTCTAGATACTAAAGTGATACGAGACGACAATAACAACATAAAACTTGACTGGTACATGAAACCTACCAGTTCAGGCAGATTTATAAATTTCCACTCCCATCATCCATTTAAAACGAAAATCAACTTAATAAATGGAATGAAGAAAAGAATATGTAATATTAGTCATCCTTGTTACAAAGAAAAAAATTTGCAATTATTATATCAACTTTTCCGTAACAACTCGTATCCCTCAAAACTTTTAAATAAACTAATTTTTAACACATCGCAATTTGATAACGTAAATATAATATCTAATAATTCTCTCATTAACAAATCCAATTCGACAGATCTTGCTCTGAATTATGTTTCAATTCCATACATCAAAGATATTACTCCCAAAATTGTAAGCATTTTTAAAAATGAACGTAGTATAAGATTTGCATATAAATCCATAAAAACGGTTGGTGATTTATTCAATAAAATTAAAGACAAAACACCTAAAGACCTTAAGTCCAACGTAGTATATAAAATTAATTGCAATGATTGTCCTGCTACGTACATAGGGCAAACATCTAGAAATTTAAAACATAGAATAACATCACATAAAAGTGATATTAGGCTACAAAAAGAAAATTGCTCTTTAGCCATACATTGTCTTAATAATCACCACAGTGCGGATTTTGAAAATACAAAAATTTTAGCTCTAGAACGTAATACTTTTAAACGAAATTTCTTAGAAATGGTTTTCATCAATAATTATGATAACAGCATTAATCGACGGACTGATGTACGGGATCTTAATGTGATTTATTGTAACCTGTTGAAATTGGATAATGATAGACTAACAGCAAACTCTTCTGTCAATACTTCAGTTGATACTATTGATGACTGATACTAATATATATGTGTATATATAAAATAATAATCAACCCATACGTTTTTGTTTTTGTGATATATATTTGCATATATTACTTACTTTTGGAACTTGTCTTGAAATTTATTTATTTATTTATTTTCTTAAACTTAAAAAAAAAACTCTCATCCCTTATAATATTACCTCCGACATTTCTATGGTTTCACATTTATATTTGTCATCAAAAAATTCAAATTTGGATCTATTTTCATAAACTACAACCATAAAACTAAATGTTACATTTTTTAATTCTCTAGAGATGCTAATTTTATTTTGTGAACCTCAACTTTAGTAAGTTACCATTTATTTCATTTATAGTACTTATAATAACAATATTTGTAACTTTTTCAGTATTTGACTGACGAAGGAATAAAAAATTCCGAAAGCTCTCATATAAAAAAGAGTACACTTATTAATCTTTGGCTGCTACCCGCAATTCGTTTGAATACTAAATTTTAACAGCCGTTACCATTATAATTAGATTTATATATATATATATATATATATATATATATATATATATATATATATATATATATATATGTATTAGATGGTTTCCCGGAAATCATCCGCGTAGTTGATAACTGATCCCTGCCAGGATGGACGGTAAAATGACGACGTTTCGGCAGAGTCACATCTGTCCTCTTCAGGTCGGTTCGCATAATTATCGTAGCCTTCTGCTTTCGCTTCTAGGTACTCGAATACTGATATTTTCAGGACCGCGCACGGTGTTATATAGTCGCGGCTCGGCGCCTATTCGTTGGCACCGTAAACGGCTGCGTGTGATTGGTCCTGGGCGCTCAGTGGGCACGCCTCCCGCCTGCTGATTTGTTATTTCCGGTTGTGTTGTTATTGGACGGGTCCGGGCCGGTACGGTGTTTAATAGAATTTTCCAACAATTCCATAAGTTCTGGATTTCATTGCGTGCGTTTAGACTGTGAGGCCTCTTCGCTATTTCTATTGCCTAGTATCGAATATTGTGTCTCCGCAGAATTCTATGGAGACACAATATTGATACTATTTTCAATACAGACAGAAAAATAAGCACGGTGTTGAGGACTCCGAAGACGAGGATCCCTTTAGAACAACAGGAAGTGTACGAGATTTCATGTGCAGACTGTTATAAAACCTATGTGGGGCAAACTAACAGAAGAATTCAAGCTAGACGTGATGAACAGCAGAATGCTATAAGAAAACAGGAAAAAACAAAATCCATTGCGGAACACTCCACCACGACGTCACACCGAATTGACTTTGAGAACACCAGACTACTGGCAAATATAGAACACCCGAAATCAAGACTCTAATACATTTAGTGCCCGCGAAAACTTAAAAACAAATATATATATATATATATATATATATATATATATATATATATATATTTTAAATTTTTTATTTAATTCTGTAATTTGGACTCCAAACTTAATATCAGAGTTTTTCCCCTATTTTCCCTGTAAAGTTCAAGTTAGGCCCTATATTCTACTAGGGATTTTTATTTATTTACCCTATAAGATTCGAGAGAGGCTCTATACCCCTAATTTTCTTCAAAATTTTTGGTCGTATGGTTTCGGAAATAAAGGGGGGAATGCGTATTTTTTTAAATATTTTGTTAATATTTTTTAAAGAATTTATTTTAAAAATATAAAAAAAATTGTATCCTTCATAATGACCGTTTCAATTGATATATTGTATGATGTGTTTAAAAATAATTTAATTTTTTAATTTCCATTTAATTTGATAATTTGCCCACACCCAAAATTAATTTTAAGGATTTCTCCTTATTTTCCCTGTAAAGTTCAAGTAAGCCTAATTGTTTTCACAATTTTTGGTAAGGTGGGGAGAATAGGTACAATTTTTTATATTTTTGTTAATATCTGTTAAATCATTTATTTTAAAAATGTGAAAGAACTATATTTTGTATTCGTCATAATTAACCCTTTGATTTGATATATTACATGATGCGTTAGAAACAATTTTAATTTTATATTTTCCATTTAATTCTGTAACTTGCCCCCCAAAATTAATATTAGGGATTTCTCCTTATTTTTCCGTTAAAATGCAGGTGAGATGCTATATGCTTTTCAAGATTTTACTTCTTATAGTTTACGAGATAAGGTGATGGGTAATTTTTTTGTATATTTTTGTTAATATCTTTAAAACAAATTATTTTTTAAATATGAAAAAAAATTATTTGTATTCCTCAGATTCAGCTCTTTCATTTGAAGTATCACATGATGCGTTTGAAAAATTTGTAATTATAAATTTTTCATTTAATTCTAAAATTTAGTACCAACATTGAAATTCATTCTATATTCACTTTTTTTTTCAAATGTTAGGCTCAGTAGTTTCTGAGACTGGACATTGAAAACGAAAAGAGAGCGGAATAATAACATAACCAGAATGGTAGACAATTGGGTAGCAATAATTGCAAGGGACAAGTAAAGAAAGAGACAACCCAGTAAATAAAATCAATGATTTCTTAAATTCCTTCCATTACATAAGTGCTCATTGAAACTTGATACCCATAAATTGTTGTTATCTTTACAGGTTTGCGAAAGTTTTATTTTTGTGTATGCTTATTGCATTAGTTGTTAAACTTTATAATCTTGATACAATATGCCGATTTTTTGATTAGATTAGTCTGATGTAATAGGAAAATAAATTTCGGTTGCATGCATTTTCATAAGAACAAAGTGAGTGTCAGTTTCTAAATAGCGTATGACATAATTATATAGATACAATTTTTCTTTTTATCTTTATTTACTTCACTTACATTTATAATTGTATATTGTTACTGTTAGGGTAGGGGTAGAGATGATTTGAGTAATACACTTATTACAAACTTACACTTTATTGAAACAATTGTCACAATTTTTTAAATAAAGTGTAAGTTTGTAATAAGTGTATTACTCAAATCATCATGAATTTCAACTTCCACCAAGTATCAGCCAACTCAATCCAAGGGGTAGAGATTCAATCCTCACCCCAACCAAAATTTTGGCTTTTTTGGATGTAATAATTCAATTTTAATGACTTCAAAGAAACTTTATATTTTATTATACATTCTCTATATAATGAAAAAACGTGAATAAAAATATAAATTTTGCGTGCTTAATCCACCACCCTTAAAAAAATAACAAGTCCTCCGGAAAATTTCTGAAAATGCCTTACTTTCAGTCCTGAAAAAAATGCTGAACAAAATAAATATGTGTAATTCTCCACGTATTCTAATTTTCGTGTGTACTACTTCCTATTGCTGTTCAGTTATCTTTATCTTTTATTGAGTATCTTTATTAATTTTAATTAGTAAAGTTTTTGAAAAACATTTAATCCAGGAGCTTATGTTTCTTGTTAAAGATCGTATAACTGAATTTCCATACAGTGTGGAGGGCTTGTAGGGAAAACGTTGGGACACGTCGATTTGTATTTTTAAATGCGCATTTTTTCAAGAAAAAAATATATAGAGTGTGTCATGTGTCAGTGGCCAATACCAACTTTCTTATTTTAAATGCAAACCCCTATATAGTAATTATTTTTTGAATTCTCCAGAAAATTCTAGACATAATTCATGTACAATGTCCTACAGGTATCTTCAACTGTTTAGGAAATATAAAGTGTTTTCAGATTTATTACAAAAATAAACATTCAAAAAAGAAATTATTTTATTTCACAAGTTCGCTACATTACACTCAATACTTAATTCCCCTTTAGCTCTTGATGTTGAGATAGTAAGCAAAAACCATTCCTGCGTTCCTTTTTACTGATATCTATGAAAAAAAAACAGTTTGCTTATTTTCGTCAAAATTCATAGCCTTAGCATCTTGTTGTCTGCCTGCATGACAGTGGTGATCAGTGTCAGTGCTATTGTCGTTTGGATTTCGTTAACTGTACATAATAATATCAGAAAAATGGTTCGTTTAACAGAAATGCACAAAATAACCATTCTACAATTGATTAGTTATGGAGATAACACAGGGATACAAATGGAAGTTTTTCGCTTATTTCACGAAAATTTTCCAAATTTGCCGCCTATATCCTAAGGAACAATTAGCAAAATAGAAAATCAGTTTAGCGAGCATGGTCATGTTAGACAGATAAAACAAGTAGCTGCCAATGCTCTAAGTGATAATACGAAATTGGATATTATGCTTGAGTTTCAAGAAAACCCACATATTTCTGGTCGAAAAGCAGCCCCACTGTTCAACGTTAGCCACACATCAATTTTTTGAGTATTAAAGGAAAATAAAATGCATCCCTTTGAAATAATGCCGACTCAGAAGCTCATGAAAGACGATTTCTATAGGAGAACGAATGTCTGTGAACAAATGATGGTAAGGTTAGATAACAATATAATCCAATTAGAAGATGTTTTGTTTTCTGATGAGAGCACATTTACAATTCACGGTCATATTAATCTTCAAAATTGTGGCTATTGGTCTAATGAGAATCCTCACTGGATGACAGAGAAACATACGCAATATCCTGTAAAAGTTAATGTTTGGGCAGGAATTGTTGGAAATCATGTCGTAGGTCCCTTTTTCATTGATGGCAAATTGAATGAAGATAAATATTTAGAACTTTTTCAAAATAATGTTGTGCCAACTTTGACAAACGTATATCCTGATCCAGTAAACCCATAAGTTCCTGCCAGTAGAATATAGTTTCATCATGATGGAGCACTGCCCGATTACGAAGTCAATGTCCGGCAGTACTAGAACCAAATTTTTCGAAATTGGTGGATTGGGAGGCGCGGATCAATAGAATGGCCAGCACGATCTCCTGATTTGACACCATAGGACTACTTTTTGTGGGGATAAAAAGTATTGTATACAAAACTAAACCCCTCAACTTAGATGACCTAAAAAGATGAATCACGCTTGAGATTAGATCAGTCACGTCTGAGATGTTGAGTAACGGCAGAAGACATTTCTATATCAGATTAGCATGTTGCCAAGACGTTCGTGACGAGCATTTTGACCATTTCCTACATTGACATTGTTTTTTTTTATATTATTAAGAAATAACAAGTATTACTTATTAGGTTTTTAGTGTATTGTAGCGAATTTGTGAAATAAAATAATTTTCTTTTTTTTAATGTTAATTTTTGTAATAAATCTGAAAACACTTAATATTTCCGAACCAGTTGAATATAGGTGTAGGACATTGTACATGAATTATATCTAGAATTTTCTGGAGAATCCAAACAATAAATAATATACAACGGGCTTGCGTTTAAAATAAGAAAGTTGGTATTGGCCACTGTCACATGACACACCCTATATATTTTTTTTCCTGCGCAAATACAAGCGTTTTTCGTTTATTCCATTTGGCTGTTCCACTCTGTATATGATATTAGGCCTCTGAACTTCCAAAGTTCTGCATTTATGTCTTCTAAATCGGGTGATTCTCTGTCAATTCGTCTTATACCTATGTTTCGTGTAAGCGGTGGGTTTCTTCTTGGTTGAGTATTTATCTTCCAGACCTGCCTTAAACTACACTTATTGACGGCCAAATATTAAACTGAAACAGTTTTCAGATGAAAGCATTAATTAACAAGTTTGGGAAGTGACCAGAATGGCGCTGGTGTAGAAAAGGGGTATGAAGTTAAATATACAGGTTGAGTTTTTTTTGATGATCGGTATGGGGATCTCGGAAACCATCATTGGCTATGACCTCAAAAAATTTGACATTTTTAGAGCTTTTCAACGATATAATACTCGATATATTTATTCATAAAAATAACGGGATGCTTTTCTCTCTCATTTTGACTTTTAACGTAGGTAGCCATGAAAAGATTCTTTTCACTTTGACGTTTCCTCATTTGAAGGTAATTTCATTAGTAGTGCTGAACTGACAGTCGATATTGACAAGTTTTCGTGATAAAATTGAATATTCTAACGAAGAAAAATTGAATATGGTGGAATGTTATATCATATGCCATAAAAATTCAGTTCGTGCAGCTGAGGAATACTTTCATAGATATTTTAATCGTCTTCAACCTGCTCTATGTACATTTAACAGGCTTTACTATAGTTTACGCATAAATGGATCTTTTACTAAACCACCAAAGGAACGTAATCCAATTAACGAAGCAGCCAAGGGGAGTTCCGGTAAAATGGCGGGATAGCCACATGTACATATTTTCTCTGTATATAAAAATTGAGAATTTACAAGTTTATTTGATATCAACAGTGATATATAAGTATATAAAGTGTACATAAGGAAGAATATAATCTAGTGAAGTAATAAATGTAGTGTTTAGTTTGGATCCTGTGATGATTTCCGAAATTTTGATGTTATAATTGCCCTCTAACCCTATTATCAATCTTAGTGATTCCTAAATCCACGATAAACGCTTATAAAGTGATAGACGCTAAATCAGTGATTAAAATAGTTGTAAAATTTTCAAAATAAGTGATTAAAGATATAGATTAGGATGCCGGAACTTAAGAGCTATCTCGCCGCGTAATTTAAAGAATCTCATTTTATTTATCATCTAAATTCAAAATTTGTACATAAGGTGAAGGTTGAAAAAAGATTATAAGAATATTTTTTACATTTTATTCACTTGTGTCTGGTCATTAAGGTCGAAAAGACCAGGACCATTATAGCCTTGAGCTAAAAAGGCCGTAAGGCTGCTTGAAGAAGAAGAACAAGCAGCACAAATAAATGTGTAAACAATGGTGGACTTTTCGAACATAAATTGTAACCATTATTATGTACTTTAATTTCTTAAGTTTTTAGTAAGTACCTACTTATTTAGTTTTTTCGTTATATCTGATATACCTAATAAAAAAATCGTTCATTGTTTTTTAGAATAGTTATTATAGAGAGAAAAGCATCCATAACTCCGTCATTTTTATGAATAACTATATCGAGTATTATATCGTTGAAAAGCCCTAAAAATGTCCGATTTTTTTGAGGTCATAGCCAACTATGGTTTCCATTCAAAAAAAAGATAAGTTGTATCATATCTCGAAAACGAGAGCTGTCACGCAAACGAGGACATGACAATCATATTTGGGATACAATTCCCTTCAATTTTGATATTTACACTTTTTTTATAAAATCAAAAACAAGGGCGCTAGGGGGATTTGACTAAATCGACAGAATTTCGTTTTTTCAAAATAGCTAGTAAGCCATGACTTTTTACAAAAATCCGAATGTGTCATTACATTGGGCCAGTAAAACTGCAAATCTTTCCCAATTTAACCATTGCTCTATCTCCGCTAGTTTCCGAGATCACCATCATGATCATCAAAAAAAAAAAAAAAACTCACCATGTATAATAATACTGTTGAACTACTATTGTCTTTTTCCCCCAAATAACTATGAGATATTCGAAAAACTTTTGGCGTGCAGTTTAAAATTCAATATGTATTAGAATAAACTATATCACAACAGCTATTTTGAAGAGCCTAGAGATGCTTTAATATTTAAAAGGTGTCTACTGAAATAATGTTCTCATTATTTAATGTTAATTAAAGTGACCTTGTTGTATATTGCCAGAATATTAAATAAGTGACTATATTATTATTGTTTTAATAAATACTGACTTTTAAATTAAAAATTATATTCTAGGATTGATAGTTGAGTGATAAAAAAAGAATGAGAATTATTTTAAATTTCCTGAAATTTATATCCATTCCTAAGAATGACACAAACTAAGAGAAACAGAGACAGGGAGATAACGACAGACGGGAGGTATATTTAGTAAGAAGGTTTAGCTTGGATCGTTCAGTTTTAAATGACTGAATTAAAATCAAGTTTGGAAAATGATTTCAAGTAATTCAAGTCTCACTACATGTATCGGTATATTGTTGTTCTAACCCCAAGCAACGAATTAACAATATATTGTTTAAACTAGTTCCCCTCTTTGTATTTTGCATTAATAAGTAAATTTTAACTAAATGGCGGCCCCTATTAAAACAAATTTCAAATTTTAATGAAACCTTTCCAAGAGCTTATCAGGTGAACAGCTGCCGTGCAGATGTTTAACTCCACACACTTCGTTATCTGTGGCTCACTGTAATGTGATGCGCCTTAATATGATAATTCAGTCTACGCCAAATTATCTGACATTATGTTTTTTTTCTTTACATTATAATTTTGTCAATATATTTATTTCTTAATCTGTTCTCATAACTTTTGATTGACGACTAGAGAGGAGATAATCTCTTTGTTTGAAATGAAAGGCACGTAGAGGACTGGATTAGATTATGTCTAAGTCATTACAGACATGACTAAGAGCCTCAATCTTTTTGGATAATCTATACCCGGATATATTAATTGATATAATCTCTTATTCTTATTCTTATCTGATCGCATAATTTTATCATGATGTAGCCAAGCCTAACGTTGTCATGAAGTTATTATTATTTCTAATTCCAGATTATACTCCAGTATAGGCATTATAATTTTATCATTTTGATTCACACCTTTATTAATTCGTAATTTCAGTCAGGATTTAATACCCTTTTTAGGGTTTCAGAATTAAATGAAAAATGTAAAATTAAAATTGTTTCTAACACATCATGTAATATATCAAATGAAAGGGCTCATTATCGCGAAAACAAATATATTTTTTTCATATTTTTAAAATAAATTATAAATATAAAAAAATTACCAATTCCCCCTACCTTCTCTCCGAAACCATAAGCCGTACAATTTTGTAAAAAATATAGATATAGGAACTCAACTGAACTTTACTGGAAAAATAAGGAGAAACCTCTAATATTAATTTGAGGGGACAAATTACAGCATTAAATGGAAAACATAAGATTAAAATTATTTTTAATGCAACCTGTAATATATCGAATCAAAGGGCTCATTATGACGAATACAAAAATGTGCAATGTCCAAATAAAAGCAGTTATTTGGGCAGATAATGTCAGAAATACAATTATCTAGATTTGCCCTAGCTATATTACAAATCTCTGAATCTTCTCTGAATATGTGTCGGAGGCAATTCTAAACAAACAACAGCTGGATGTCATATACACAGACTGTGCAAATGCATATGATAAGGTAGATTTCAGTGTCTTGATAAAAAAACTGTTGGTTCTTGGTTTCTCAAGTGAAGTATTGTCATTCATAACTTCATACTTACTCGCACGTACCCAAAGGGTAAAGATAGGTACTATCTTCTCCCATCATTATATTGCCACCTCAGGAGTACTCCAGGGTAGCATCTTGGGTCATCTCTTGTTTTTGACTTTTATCAATGACTTACCCGATAACCTGAAGACCTGCGTTCTGTTGTTGTTTGCTGATGATTTCAAATTATTTAAATCTTCTAATAGCATAAATGATGTTGTTGCACTTCAAAACGAGTTGAAGGTGACACTTAATTGGTTTAGAGAAAACAAAATGTTTGTTAATACCTAAAATTGTTGTGTTGTTTCCTTCTCCTGAAAAGTCAATGTATCTATTGAAGACTATTACATTGGAAATTGCAAGGTTAAGAGGTGTAAGGAGGTTAAAGATCTGAGGGTAGTTTTCAAGATAACTTCAGATTCAATACCCATTTCAGCTACCTGATAAACGAAGCATACAAAGTTCTTGGATTTGTCATACGTAATAGCAAGTTCAAAAACGTTTTCTGCGATACCTCTATATAAAAAGAATGGCATATATCCCTTGATGGTATCTTATAGATCAATGTTGGCAACCTTCCATCTCTGTTTTTTGAGTACGAGGAGAAAGATCCATGCTGTTATCTTTATATACAGTGATGGGCAAATGTTTGGAACCAAGCAAATATCTCTGGAATTATTAGAGATATCAAAATGAAATTTGGAAGGTGTATACTGCAGTAGATTGCCTATTTGTTTCCAAATTTGGAACTTCCTGTTTTACCGGAAGTAATGTCGATTTTAAAATTTGCAATGAAACACCCTGTATAGTATTTTAGTTTCTGATGAAACATTTTATTGTGAATACAAAAATATCGGGTTTGATATTGTTTACTTCAATACCTACCGAGATATTAACAGAAAAGTAATTAAAGAACGGAAAAATCTAATATCCATTAAAGAAATACATAATCATAATTATTAACTAAATCTAAATGATTTTCAAAACATTGAAAGTTAACTTAACTAAACTTAATGTATTAGATGTTCAAACTGAGCACCGTTTACTTCTTGACAATAAGCAAGTCGGTTTTTAAATTCTCTAGTAACATTAGCTATTACTTCTGGTGTAATTCTCTGGATGTCTTGAGTTATTCTTGCAGGTAATTCTTGCAAATTATTTGGTCTATCAACATAAACCTTAGACTTTAAGTAACCCTACAGAAAATAGTCTAGTGGATTAAGGTCGGGACTTCGTGATGGGTCTGTGATGGGTTGGATGGTCCTATCTAAATGATCTCGAACAATGCGAGCGTAATGGGGTGGTGCTCCATCCTGCTGAAATCAGATATTATTTGGTAATTGTCCATTTACCTCCAATGCCGGAATAACTTGTGTCTCCAAGAGCTGTAAATACCTATCTCCGTTTAAAGTTCCTTGTAAGAAGAAGGGTCCCATGATTCTGTTGTTATAAATGCCGGCCCAAACGTTTAATTTTTGGGGATGTTGTGTATGAGTCTCTTGTACCCAATTAGGATTATTTTGCGACCAGTAGCGGCAGTTATGTCGATTAATCGTACCATTTAAACAAAATGTAGCCTCGTCTGAAAACACCACATTTCTTATAAAATTATTATCACGGTTACAAATATCCATCATCGTTTCACAAAATTGCAAACGTCTGTCGAAATCTTCTTCGGAGAGTTCTTAAACGAGGCGAAGTTTGTATGGATGATATTTTTGTCGCCTTAATATCCTTCCTACTGAACGACGGCTAATTCCATACATATTGGCGAGGTCGGTAGTGGATAAGTGAGGATTTTCTTCCAAAGATATAGCAACATTTTGAGCTACACCTTCATTATTTGCACTTTTTAACCCCCCACTATTTGGTGAATTGCTAACTGTTCCACTTGTGTCGTACCTTCGCAAAGTTTTGTGTATTCGGATGAACAATGTTAAAAAGGCCACAAACTTCTTGATGCGTCCTTTTCCTCTCCCCATACCCAATCATCATTAATATTTCTATTCTTTCTCTTTCACTTGATTCGGCCATTTTACGATCAAATTAAAACAATACAATCTTTTTACGTTCAAATGTTAAAAAGGCCACAAACTTCTTGATGCGTCCTTTTCCTCTCCCCATACCCAATCATCATTAATATTTCTATTCTTTCTCTTTGACTTAATTCGGCCATTTTACGATCAAATTAAAACAATACAATCTTTTTACGTTCAAATAAAAAAAAACTAGTAACTTATTTTGACAACTACTGTCACTTCTACAACGAATTTCATGGACTACTAAACTTGATTCAGATTTAATTTGCCCCTGATTTAAAAAAACGCACGTGTATTCGCCTATGGAACAAGCAATGCTGTTGGCTGTGATGGTAAAATGCCACCGATTGGCCAATAGAAATACAAATCCTTACCGAGCGGTTTGTTTATATCGGGAGTAAATGAAATCTGAACCGAGTTTAGCTACCATCGAATTTTTCCTTTCCTTAGTTACTTTTCTGTTAATATCTCGGTAGTTATTGAAGTAAACAATATCAAACCCGATATTTTTGTATTCGCAATAAAATGTTTCATCATAAACTAAAATACTATACAGGGTGTTTCATTGCAAATTTTAAAATCGACATTACTTCTGATAAAACGGGAACTTCAAAATTGTAAAAAAATGTGGAAACAAATAGGCAATCTACTGCAGTATCCACCTTCCAAATTTCATTTTGATATCTTTAATAATTCCAGAGATATTTATTTCGATTTCATCTAATCTCTTCTACATTAACAACAGAAGCCCTTCGCCCTTCATTTATCTACTCAGTATCTGCAATGATGTGCTGTCCAATAAGATCAAATTTGGTGAGCTCAGCCGCATATTATTGCTGCATCAGGATGCAAACCCTTCATGATATTGGCATTTCTATGACATTGTCAAATACTTTTGTACTGTTTAACCTTTCACATGTATGTACCTATTTGGTGTTTGTAAAGAGAATAAATAAATAAATAAATAAATATATTCTGATATTCAAGCACCTAATATTTTATACCGCAAAAATAGATTATAGCAGCTTGGAGCTCTGTCAACAGATCGGTGGATAAAAAGAAGTGGAATAGTTGTAAAACCCTCCCGATCACCAGATCTTAATCCATTAGACTTCCTTATGTAGTTAATTAAAATCAAATATTTATTAAGATGTAAAAATTGTGAACCTTAAATGTAGTTATTGAATCGCTTTAGTGCAAAGTTTTACAATGATAATCTTTATCAACTGAAATTTCGTTAAGCCAGCAGAAAATTGCTATGTTTTCGCTAACAAAGGCTATAATTAAGTCCGACATAAAAGTAATGATAACATTGTAAAACAAAGTACGCCTAACACATGTTTATTGACGCGCGGTTTTATAGTTACATTTCAAAATGTTGCCTAATCAACCGTAGACAACAACGCTTAACGAAACCAACCGATATTACCTGAGTGATTGTTGTATTCACGGAACCAACATTCATCTTAATTACCAGATCCGTTAGTCTATCTACATACCATCAGGTTTATGGCAGAAATATTACCTAACTCTAAAGATTATACTGTACCTTCAAAACAAACAATTTGGGTTCTCGACAAACAAGGATAAGGTACATTATCTTGAGTTCGTCATTCTCTTTAATTAACAACTTGGATTACCGATTGGTTTTTGTGCCTAAAGGTACTATTTCAGCTTTTCAATAAATTTCGTTGGTATACTACACGTAGAAATAATTATAAATGCAGGCTTTCGAAAAATGAACAGTAGCCAAGGTTATTAGTGGTAGCACGATGTCAGCGGCCATGTTGCCGCATTTACGATTCATCTCGGCCCAGCTTATTTTTATCATTTTATATTAATCAGAAAAACTCTTGTTCGTTGTCGATAGTATTTTTAGTTTAGTTTAGTTTATTGCCCAACAGAAATAAATCCAATTACAGTACAAATATTATAAAGTAATGAAACATACTAATAAACTATGGTCTATCTTAAATATTAAAAAAAATGATAATAATAACAATAATTAAAAGAACTGAGAATATTATAAATATTACAACTGAAATTTTACACAGTTTTTTTTAAAGAAATAAAATAACAATTGACAAATATTACATCATAAATTCTACCCACAGTTTTAAAAAGGAAACAAAATGACAGTTGACAAAAGACTTTTACTAGTAACTGAACCATGGTTGTCCTGACATTTGTTAAATATATGCTTCAGCTATTGATTCAAAATTGCCATAGTTAATATCAGAGATTCTAGATATACTGTTATAAGCTCTACACATGATAAATAATGGTGACTTTATAAGCACATTTGTATTTGCAAATAGATAAAAATAGGTGTTATTTCTTGAACCATGCCTTGGCGAATGTATCGGTATCATTGACAGAAGAACAGGAGAGTCAATTCTGTTGTGAACCAATTTGTATAGAAAAGAAAGGCTATGTAAATTCCAATGCATAACTAAAGATCTTATCCCAAATCTGTCAAGAAGTAAGTTGTGCTGGTACCCTCTGACAGGATATGAGCCGTCGACTCGAAAAGCAAGAAATTTCAGGAATTTTCTTTGCACTGCCTCCAAACGCTTATGATGAATCTTGTAGACAGGATGCCAGATAAGATTGCAATAATCTAACTTTGAGCGCACTAAGCATGTATATAAAGATTTCAGCGCGGATAAGTTATGAAAGCTGTTGCAATTTCGCAAAATAAAACCCAGCGGACGCAGTGCCGATTTGCAAGTTATGGAAATATTTTCAGCGAATGAGAATTTATGATCAAAATATACACCCAGGTCCTTTATGATAGTGCACCGCTCAATAGTTTTGATTGTTCAACGCATAATCGAATAATATAGGATTCCTCTTTAAAGTATAACAACATACTTTGCAGTTAGCGATGTTCAAAAAGAGTTTGTTCTTGGTACACCATAACGTGAGTTGATTCAGGTCATGTTGTAGCCGTAAGCTATCATTGATGCTCTCGACTTTAAGAAATAATTTCAGATCGTCTGCATAAAGAAGAGTTTCAGATAGCAATATACTTGATAAGTCGTTAATGAATATCAGAAACAATAAAGGACCGAGATTGGAACCTTGGGGTACTCCTGTACTGACAGTAAATATGTTTGATTTGAAGCCGTTATAGCTAAAAAATTGATTACGGTTACTTAAGTAGAATTTAAATAGAGTAACCAGTGGGTAACTAAAACCAAAAACCGATAATTTTTCGATTAATGTAGGATGATGAAGTTTATGGAAAGCCTTTTAACACTTTTAAAATAATGAGCAAAGGAATTAACTATTGTGTGGGGATTGGTATGGCATTGTTCCTGGTAGGATATTCTTCCTGGAATACGTGAGGAGGTGCATTTTTGATTAATAAATGACCAAAATACCTTGGGATCGGATCGGTTTTTACTTCATTTACACTTATTATAGTTAACTTTAGTTAACTATAACGAGGATAACCATAAACCAGCCAATAATATAAAAGACAAATGAATACATCAATATAAAAAACAATTGTAGTTTAACAAGGAGTTAGAGGAAGATAAATATTTCCACGAATAGTTGAAGAAAGGACTTGAAATTACTACTAAAAGTGTGTAAATACAGAGGGTTCATATCATATCTACTAGCTGTGGTAGACTTAACATCAAAAAAATAATCAAATGTATGTCCAAAATTTCAGCACCTTCTAATTTTTTGTCAAAAAATGATCGCTGCCCAGTTGAGCATATGACAGACTATAATTATTGTAAATGTTGATAATTACTGCAAACTTTATTTATTTCTATGGCATCATTAATTATTTTACAAACTCAACAATTGAAAATCGATTTTTTTATTACCAACGTCCAGAACTCAAGCGGTTGTATATTGAGGCCCAAGAATACTGGTTCAGGATTTCTAGCGTGTCTTAAAAAATTTTGAAAATTTTAATAAAATACGATGTTATTTTCAAATTATGGCTTTATTACAAATTTTACTGTTAGATGTGATCAATTAAGTCAAGGGGTAAATTTTTAGTTATCATCATTTTTAATTTATTAATCCACAAATCAACATCAAATAATAAATTAAACAAATGATACACGACTGGTCTACATAAAAAGTAGTAGTAGTAGAGTAGGCTACTACTTAACTTTTTTATAATTAAGATAATAAGACCAGTTCTCAAAATAATTAGCATAAACAAAATTACTAGTACGAATTTAGATAACCATGAAAACAGAAATTTTGCTGCTAAATTCAGTACCAGAGCGTAGACGGATACATTACCAGAGGCGTATACAAGAAGGGGCGATGGGGGGAGATCGCCCCCACCGAGAGGCTTAGATCTTTCACTTTAACAAATAGAAAGAGAAATTCTTTTATCCACAAGCTTGAACTGAAGCCATTTTGGTTAGTTTAATGCGAAAATCCACTATTTTTAATACAACAACCAGAAAATGCAATGTTTGCGAGAACCTACAGAAGCCCCCCTACTTAGGTTTCGTACGAGATTGCTCCCCTAACGTAATTGATCGCCCCCCTGAAACTCGAGTCTGGATCGCCCCTGCTGAGCACACAGGCAAATTCAGCACCAGAGCGTAGACGGATACATTACCAAAGGCGTATATAAGAAGGGGCGATAGGGGGCGATCGCCACCTCCGAGAGGCTTAAGATCTTTCAGTTTAACAAAATAGAAAGAGAAATTCTTACATCCACAAGCTTGAACTGAAACCATTTTGGTGAGTTTAATGCGAAAATCCACTATTTTTATTGCAACAACCCAGAAAATATAATGTTTGCGAAACCCTATAGAAACCCCCTTACTTAGGTTTCGTACGAAATGCCCCCTGACGTAATTGATCGCCCTCCTGAAACTCGAGTCTGGATTCGCCCCTGCTGAGCACACAGGCAAATTCAGCACCAGAGCGTATACGGATACATTACCAGAGGCGTATACAAGAAGGGGCGATAGGGGGCGATCGCCCCCTCCGAGAGGCTTAAGATCTTTCAGTTTAAGAAAATAGAAGAGAAATTCTTACATCCACAAGCTTGAACTGAAACCATTTTGGTGAGTTTAATGCGAAAATCCACTATTTTTATTACAACAACCCAGAAAATATAATGTTTGCGAAACCCTATAGAAACCCCCTTACTTAGGTTTCGTACGAGATGCCCCCTGACGTAATTGATCGCCCCCCTGAAACTCGAGTCTGGATTCGCCCCTGCTGAGCACACAGGCAAATTCAGCACCAGAGCGTATACGGATACATTACCAAAGGCGTATATAAGAAGGGGCGATAGGGGGCGATCGCCACCTCCGAGAGGCTTAAGATCTTTCAGTTTAACAAAATAGAAAGAGAAATTCTTACATCCACAAGCTTGAACTGAAACCATTTTGGTGAGTTTAATGCGAAAATCCACTATTTTTATTGCAACAACCCAGAAAATATAATGTTTGCGAAACCCTATAGAAACCCCCTTACTTAGGTTTCGTACGAAATGCCCCCTGACGTAATTGATCGCCCCCCTGAAACTCGAGTCTGGATTCGCCCCTGCTGAGCACACAGGCAATTGTTAATTGCGACAAGATGATTGGCGTTGTTGTGCTATCTTTCTCTAAAGTACGTCCTTTTCAGAATACCTAAACTAAAGCATGTTTCCCAACAGAAAGAGAATGAACTGTGAACACTGTTAGGCAGAGATGAAAGGAACGACGAGAAACAAACATGGTGTGTCGTTACTTGTCTGCATTAAATGCTAAGTCTACTGTATGAATGCTATAATCTAGAAACGTCACGTGTTATACTCGTGTTTTTCAGTTATCTAGTGCAGCGAACTGCATTAAGTTACACTTATTCTAAATAATGAAAATTAAAAAGTTGTGTTTATTTACATTGTTAACTTGCTAACTGGGGTAGAAAAACTTAGGTCCCGTTTCCAGTTCAAAAATAAATGGTCACTTTATATATATGTGAGATTTAAATGAAATTCGCAAACGATTCTACTTAAGGGTCAACCTTGCTACTATGGGGTAAGACACGTACGCTTTGTAATACAACATGAAAGAGTAAGTACCTTAGATACTAATCATTTGATTTATTTAGACTTCGAACGGAAATAAAATTACTGTCAGCAAAAATCCTTAATGTAATTTTAACAGTCAGCATGACGTCAATGAACAGACACTCGGACAAAATTTATTAGGAATGTGTCCTTTGTATCCATCAAATTGATATGTAAATCGTTATCAAAATGAGAAACATGTTATCGTCATATTGTAATGTATACAGAGATCGTGTCTGTAATTTGTTCTCGCGCAAGAGTGTACATACGAGGATCGCGTAATAAGTCACAGACTTTTTCAATAAATGAATTTTTTTGGCAGGCTTTCCAAATTAATAGGTTTCCTCAAGGTTCTTAAAATATGTAGGTATTTGTGTTAGTCATGACCACTTTATTTGACCCAAATCTGTTACCGCCCGTCCATTTCTTCAGGTTTGGTAATAGCAAATAGTCGCTAAGGACTAAATATGGAGAATATGCTGTATGGGGTAGCAGTTTGTAGCCCTATTTATGGAATTTTACCATGGTAAGTTCATTCGTAGGCACTGGCGCATTTCTTGATAGAACAGCACTATTTTCTTGACTAAATGCGATCGTTTATGCTTCAAATCAATATTGAATTTGTACACCAGCTTTGAATATTATTTGCCAAAGATCTTTTTCAAGATAATCGATATGAGTGATATACTTCATCCTATAAAGTTGTTTATTGTGGTACAATTAAGAAAAAACCAACAATTTTGCCATTCCAGGCAATATTAGATATTTTGGTTAATGAGTTACAATAAATTGATCACGAGTCAATTATTCCATTTTGTGAAACTCTAAAGGCCAATGAACAGATAAAATGTGATCTGGATTTATTTTGGGGAATATATATACAACCCTTTATTATATTACAATAATAGAAGAAGTCACACTTTTTTCAATCCTAAAATGCCTGGTTGTCTGAATTCTTCAGCAAAATTATTTACATAGAGTTCACCTGAACTGTGTAAAAGGGTGCACGTTTCTCCCGCTTCTGTTGCTAACAAACAAAAAACTGGACCAAGAAAGAATTGAATGACTGTTAGGCATACCTCAATCGATTTTCGGGCAGAGTAATTAATTACTTTTAATTTTTTTTGGGCAATAACACCACAATAGAAATAAAACGACGTATATTGCAGAAATACCAAACGTTTCAAAGTCTATTCTGACTTCGTTGTCAATGGTTTTATAATTATTGGTGTAGATTGTAAAATGAAAATTTTCTAATGTCAATTTTAAATGTCATAAATCAAATTTTCATTTTGCAATCTACATCAATAAATATAAAGCCATTGACAACGAAGTCAGAATAGACTTTGAAACGTTTGGTATTCCTGCAATATACGTCGTTTTATTTCTATTGTGGTGTTATTGCCCAAAAAAACTTAAAAGTAATCAAGAATATGCCACAAACAACGTTTAGAAGACAATTTAGAAGACAAAGTAATTAATGTTCTCGCGTTTTTTAAAAGCCTATTGTATTAGGGCAAATAAATAGAAAGTATATGTATTGATTACCTATTTATTAAGAATTATCAACAAAGAAATTCGAGAAAAGATTGTAGTATTCTCGAAGCTCGAGAAACAAAATGTGAGGAGTAATTGACACTCCTAGCTGGTACAAACATTTAAGCAAAAAATATTGTCTATATCACTCTGAATTCTATTTTTTTTTCAATTTTTGTTAAAATTCACGAAGTTGTCTGCTATCAGTGAGTGTAAAACGCAAACTAAACGCCGCAGCTTGCTCACACTTTGACAGTTGTCTGTTCATAAATGACAGTTGACAGGAGCAATGTTACTACGCGGGAAATTCAACATCGTAAATAATTTGTGCTTCAAAATAATGAAATCTATAAGGAATACTTTGAAGTAAATCTTTGATAATGTAATTTTTTTATTATCTTTATCGAAAGTCAAAACAGTTTAAACAAGTGTTTATAAATTCCTGATTTACAATAGGTCTGAGAAATCAAAGGTTAAAAACGTACCTAGGGATTAAAGTGCCAATATTGTGAATCCACAATAATCATTTGTTTTTGAGAAGACAAATAAATTTAGTTCTAAATCCAATACCAATACTCGTATAAAGTGTCGTAAATCAGCTGAAAATACATCAATAGACGTACTTTTAATTACTACGCCATATCTGCTGTATCATTACATGATGTTATAAATAAATTAAAAAACAAAAACCGACTTCAAAAGAAAAATACAAAAGTAGAGCATAAAAAATTACACATTCTGAATTATTTAAACTTACTTACTTTATGTTAACCTTGGAATCGAATTGAAAATTGGTACTTGATTGTAGCAGAAAAATATTGGCACGGAAAGTTATGATTGTTCTTAAAGAAGGACCCTGTGTATACAAACTTGTTGTCACTATCATGTTGACAGTTCGGGAAAATTCCCGAAATTTATACGTTAGCGATATGAAACTTACTGGAATGTACTAGAGCCCTCACTAGATCATAGAGCTTATATTTCTCGAGGTAATCGGCAATACACAAAAATCGTAAAACTACTAAAAAGAGAGGGCAATAGAGAGACAGAAAGAGAAAGAGAGTCAGGCTATTTCACTTGTTGTTTGGAAGCACACAGAAGCAGCTTCCAATCTTGTCACGATATTTGTTCAATGCAGGCTACTTTCAGAAGTATAGGCTCTAAGCTCTAAATAGACAATATATAAAGAAGATATTCCAGGCAGATTAGGTTAGTTTTCAGTTGAGTTTGATTCATAGAGGTATTATACTGTAGAGCACGTGAAGTAGCGAAATTCGTGTAATAGCAATACAAAGAGAGAGAGAATAAGCGGGTCGTTCCTGATTGGTCAGTGTCAGTGGTGACGCCTACAACTTCGACTATTGGTAGGGTAGAGACATAGCAAGCGCACCTTGATATTGGTTTTCTCTTTCTATTGTTATTACACTGCCAATTAAGGTGAGTTCACATGCTATTACGGCATGTCACGGAACACTCGAAATATCTGCAATGCAATTTACGCATGCCTTTAAATCACTTCAATTCACGTGACGTCACGTGACGTGACGTGACCATAGTGTACTTCTAGCTGATTTAAAAGTTACAATATTTCGAGTGTTCCGTGACATGCCGTAATAGCATGTGAACTCACGTGATGTGACGTTAATGTGTTTCCACCTTTACAGTGACTCCCATACCTAATTCACTCTACGTATAATACCTCTATGGTTTGATTTGGTTCAGGTTGACATACATGTCAGATTGTAAGTCAATTGTAAGATAATAAAATTTTCGTTAATTGAAAGACAGTGCAATCCGAACCTAGAGTAATCTGTAGTAAATTGGAATCTGAAGTTTTGGCTAATTAACTATTATTCAATTAGTGGTAAAGACAAGAGACGAAGAAAAAATGGACAAGCAAAGTGAAGAGATGATGATTGGGAGATCAAGAACAGTCAATGAAGTTATCTGATGACACAAGAAAAAAGAACAGCAATTACTGTATGACAAAAGACATAAAAAAGACATAAAGAACAAGAGCAATTAATGGAGCAGCTATTAAAAAATATTACTGAACAAGTTCACAAAATAATAGAACCGAAGTCACAAAGTTTAAGAGCATTTACTTCTGAAGGTAGTATGCAATACACTAAAATCTTGCCAAGAGTAAACAGAGAGGGCAATAGAGAGAGCAAGGGGCTATTTCCCCACACACACACACCCATGTGCGAGCCCAGGAACTAGATTTGCCCTTCAGAAAATTTTACTGATGAGCACTTCCAGCCTCCTTGCCATCCACCCCCTGAGACTTAACTCAGGTCCTCAATCGCTGTCTTCTTGTTGGGATAGCTTGGCTTTGGTTTATTTTCGTTGCTTTACCTTATTGGTACTGCGGCAACTGTCTTATTTGTGTTACGTGGCTCATTCTTTGTTATGATATATAGCTAATTGTACCCTTCTGTGGGCGTGCACGTTGTTGTCGTTTGTATTGTGGGTGTGTGTTCTTCTGTCTTCTCTTTGTTTGGTAGGTTGGTTTCCCCCCGGGCCCCCCTTATTGTCTCTTGAAAAAAAGATTTTTATATACTTCATTTTTTACTTACCTGACCTCTATCTCTGGGTTTCTTCGTCCTCTTCCCATTTGCTAAAGCAGAGCTGGTTCTTAGGCCGTTTGTATCTGTCAATACCTCTGGGGTCATAGTCGATTAGTTGTCGTAGGTGAAGGTGTGGGTGCTGTTCCAGTTTGGCGTAAGCCTCTCTGGCCCTCCTCTTCATTTCTCCAAGCACTGGTTGGTGTCGTAAATTTTTGAAAATCCCCGTGTTACGAAAGAACCAGGGTGCGTCGACTGCGAGGCGTAGGCATAGGTTCTCCTGCCTTTGGATGGCCTGCCTGTTGCTCTTGCTGGTGTGTCCCCATACTATTGAAGCGTACGTCAGCATTGGCAAGTTGACTGTCTTGATGAGAGTCAGCGTGTTTAAGAGTCCCAGCTTACTTCCTCTTCCTATTAAGGGGTAAAGTCTGGCACGGGCAGCCCGGACTTTATAACGAGTCTCTTGGACATGCCTCGTGAAAGTCAACCCCTTGTCGATGATGACTCCAAGGTATTTGACTTCGTTCTTCCATGGACTCTTCTTCCACTGAAGACACCATTCCGCTAAATTGTCAGTGGCTTGCTGCAGTCTTGAAGAGGCTATTTCACTTGATAGGGAGGTGCAGCCACTGAAATACATCCTGCACATACCTCACTGGATGCAGTGAAATAGCCTCTGTTTCTAGCATTGGCATGATATCTGTGCATTATAGGCTACCTTCAGATGTACAAACTCTATACTCAAAGTTGAAGAGGTAAATAAAGAGTTCTACTGACATCCAAATGAAGTACTTTCAAGATAAAGTACAGGCAAATTACAACATGAAGTTCATAAAGAACAAAGTGGAATTCAAAATATACAAAACAAAGTTGAATTTGAAAACGAGAAGTTTGGATAGAAAGAACTGAAGACAAACCACAAGTAACAGTAGTTCCCAAATCTTCTCTTTTCTTGAGTTCGGATGATTGATTAAACTTATTCAAAAAAGTATTTTTATCTCAAACGTTTGGGTTTTTTATGTACTAATGCTTTATGAATTTATACAACAACAAAATTTATCACGTAAAATTTCTTGTAATAATTATTTATGAAAATGCATGTGTCTAGCTTAGAATTCACCTTTACAGAATACAGTTTAAACTAATTAAATCCCATAAGTGGATGTATATAAAGTGTCAAGTGATTTGAAAACTGCATCAAATTAAGTCGTTAATCACTAAAAATTGAAAAATAAGTTGGACATTTCACGTCAAGCGGATCACCTTCATGGCCAAAATTTGTTTTGACGGATTAATACGTATGAGGTCTCAAAATGTTCGTCTTAGAACAGATTTTCGAACGCCGTGTGGTACTTTTCAAAAATTCAAAATGGCGGACCTAATATGGCTATTAAAAACTGGATAAAACTTGAGTAAACGACAAGAAGATTTTGTACTGAACAATATTTGCAACCAAACGGGTCAAATTATAGCTGAATGAACTCTTAAAAGCTGGTGTGGTTGGATAAAATAATCCCAAATGGCGGATCCAAGACCGTGGTCAAAAAACCGATTTGGTGACTGAATTTTTAAAAATTAACCTATTTACACTAAACTTGGTACCCGGGGGTTTCATGGGTCGCTTATTGCAAATCCGACGTCTAATTAAAAAAAAATCAAGATGTCAGATACAAGATGGCTGATGTTTTTTTAAATCAACCGATTTATACCAAATTTGGTACACTGTAGTGTTTAAGGTTGCTTATTACGATCATATACTATTATACTAGATCATATTTGGAAAATTCAAGATGGCGGATCCAAAACTGGAGAGTAACCCTACCTTGAGAAAAGTCGCTGATGACTTCGCTTCCCAAATATCCTTAAAAGGACTGTTGAAGAACGCAGATGAAAATAAACAATAAAACCAAATTAAATCAAATATCACAGTGACCAGATAAATTGAAGCTCATATTTATAAGGTTCCTGACAAAAATTTTTTGAAATGGATTTGTAAAGATCGGGAAAAATCACAAGATCATTTTGTTTTTATTCAAAATGGGGGAAAATTCCACGACGGCTGACAAAATTTTCAAACTTAACCGATCGTCATCAAAATTGGTAGATGGGGATTTTTGGGGTCGCTGATTACAAATCTGACGTCAAATTGAAAAAATTCAAAATGGCGAATCTAGGATGGCTGATAAAACTTTCAAATATCAGCCGATCTCAATCGAAATCAGTACTGGGAATTTTTAGTGGCGTTGATTACGAATCCGATTTTAGATACGTAATCAGCGATCACAAAAACTGCAATTCTAGTGGAAATCGGCTGTTGATTGAAAGTTTTGTCCTCCATCTTCGATCCGCCATTTTGTTTTTTTCCAATCTTGGATCCGTCTTATGGAATTTTTCAAATACGATCTACAATCTAGTGACCCAAAAACCCCAAAAACCCCCGGTACCAAGTTTAGTGTAAATCGGTTAATTTTTAAATCACCAAGTCGGTCTTTTGACCCCCATCTTGGATTTGCCATTTTGGATTTTTTCATCCAACCACGCCAGCTTTTAAAAGGCATCCCTCAGTTATAATTCGAGTTCAAAAATGACCCGGATGGTTGCACATATTGTTCTGTACAACAATTTTTTGTCGTTTACTCAAGTTTTATCAAGTTTTAGCAGCCATATTAGGTCCGCCATTTTAAATTTTTGAAAAGTACCACACGGCGATCGAGACGAACATTTTGAGACCTCATACGTCTTAATCGGTCAAAACATATTTTGGGCGTTAGGGTGATCCGCGTGACGTTAAATGTCCCAATAGACCAATCAATAGAGATTTTTTCGTGCAAAAAATACTGTGCCATCACATTAAGAATGATTTGTAGTGATATTTTGCTACCTTTTTTCGCACCTATGGTTTTTTACTTTATTATAAACAATTGAAACAAGAAAATTGCGTTTTTTTTTCGTTGCATGTTTATAAAATGAAAAATAATAAACTAATCTCAATGGTGTCAACAGGTCAATTGTAAAGCATGAAAATACCAATGAAATGAGCCCAGGATCGATCCGATAAGATCTTTAGTAACAGGGAAAAACAAAAAATACTGGAAATTTTAGCGGTTTTCTGTATATTATCATAACTCCGTCACTATCGAAGTTGTACAACTGGGCTTGTGGGAACTGATAGTAATTGATATCTACCTTATGCGTGACTAAACCAGACGCTATCGGCTTATTAGTTTTTGAATTATTGCGATCTGAAGTTTTTACTCCACTATTCTTGCAGTGTGTCTCCATGCGACATGGATCGTCAAATATCAATTCAGATTTGAGATGTTGAAAGTAGAGGTATCATTCTACAACGCCTCTATTTTCATTTTTCATTAAATGTCTGTGAAATATACGAAAAATGTTAGCAAAAATGACCAAAATTCGGTGAGCATATGAATGTGTTCGAGTAGTGGGGGAACACGGTTGTTGAGGGGAACTGCTAACAATAATTATTATCGATAGTAACTGTCACTATGACAGATGGTGAAAGAATCTAATCGCTAAAAAAACTTCTATACAGAGTGATTTGTTCGATTTTATTATATCAAATGAGAACTGTTTGTTTATTAATATATTTATATGTAAATGGTTTCTCGTTTTTGCTTTAATTTGCGGATTTTGGGTTTACGGAACATCGAATAAGAGCGGTCATTAGAAAAATTCTTACTTGTGAGGATTTTGAATATTAAAATGATCTATGTATGTGCCTCTACTATATATTACTATACGCTTGCCCTCAACAACCGTGTTTCCCCCACTCCTTGGATACATTCAAACGCTCGCCCATTTTTTGTCATGTTTGCTAACATTTTTCAGATATTTCACAGACATTTAGTAAAAAATGAGAATAGAGGCTTTGTAGAATGACACCTTTACTTTCAACAACTTTTTTCAAAATTGAAATTTGATTATCTATGATGCATAGGGACACAGTGCAAAAATAGTGTACAGAGAACTTTATGTCACAATTGTTCAAAAACTAATTAACCGGTAGCGTCTGATTTTGGCATACGTAAAATAGATGTAAATTACTATCAGTTCCTACAAGCCTAGTTCTACAGATTTTAAAGTGACTAAGATACGATTTTTTTTAAAAAAACTGCTACATTTTTCAGTATTTTTTGTTTTTCTCTTTTACTAATAATCCAATCGGATCGAGCCTGGGCACATTTCATTGGTATTTCCATGCTTTACAATTGACCTGTTGACACCATTGAGATTAGTTTATTATTATTGATTTTCTAAACATGCTAAGAACGTAATATTCTTGCTTCAATTGTTTATAACAAAGTAAAAAACCATAGTTGCGAGTGGAAAACATGGCAAAATATCGCTAGGAATCTTTGTTAATGTGATGGCACAGTTGTATTTCTGATAGTATTTTTTACACATTATCAGTTAATTTTTGCTCTATTGATTGGTCTAGAAGTATATTTTGAAAAATCAAAAAGCAAATTTAGAAAATACTAAGTTAAAGTGAAATTAATTTGGAAAATAATTTCTGAATTCTACCTTACAACGTAGCTGTTCAACTTCAGAAAAAGTAATTAATTATTGCAGAAAAATATGCTTTTTTAAGTTGTTTTTTTTAATGAATTATTTTGAGTTCAGTTAATAACTGCAAAGAAATCTTATTTCCGCATATTTTCTGCCTGACCGGCAACGCCGCGCCGGTTCTTGGTACCGAGCAAGAAAGTGAACCTTGTGGTGGGTAGTCGGATTGTCCATTTCGTGTGAGTTGTTGTAAGTAACCCCTGAGGAATGCAGTTCTATCAATCCGGGTAGCTTTTGTCTGTCGAAGTGTTGAGTCATTGGATAGCCGTCGTGCCTTTGCGGTTCTTCGTCTCTCTTATTCTTGCACTGTTGTTCTTAAAACTGGTGGTCATCTGCAGAGACGGATCCGAAGGCACCGACTATTTTCAGCACCGTATTTATAATTAGTTGTTTGGTTAATGATGCTTGCAGTTGGTTTTAATTAAAACGACGTCCTGAGAACACAAATAGCTTCTATGCAGAAAAACGCCAATTTAATTTTTAATTTATTAGTAGTTAATGATATATCGTTTCGTTGTAATATAGAGAGTCTTGAAAATAATGGTAGAAGATTATAATAACAAAGCAGTTCGTCAGAACAATGCCCTGAAATTGATTAGCTGTGAAATTTAGATATTTATAATTTTTACTAAAAAGTGTCTGACACTTTTATCAATAATCTTGACAAGTTTCTCTAAATTTTTGCAAATAATATAAAATTGGAGTTTATCAAACACAACTCCTTTCTTCATCATTATGAAATAGTAAAAGTCATTAAGATTTAAAGCGAACCAACATAATATCACTCCTGCTGATAGTGTTAATACAAATATTCTTATCAAAGCCCTGAGTATAAAGACCAAACTCTCACAAAATATCCTAGACTCTCTCTAAAGACTCATAGAAGATCTAATACAAAACTCAAGAATATTTAAACCCATTTAGGTGAACTACGAAGTACTCTCTTCGAGGAGTCATTCTTTTGTACGCTAGACAACAAATATACAATATATTGTTTCTGGTCGGGAACCTTCATCAGTTGCGCTTCCCCAAAGTTCTAAATGTCAACCATTATATCTCGCCTCAATATATCCATTAAACTTCATATACAAATTATCGCCTTATAAATGACAATTTCAGACTTTCAAGTTTTAAAATTTTCAATAGAAATTGTTAAAGATTTATATTATTCAAAATTTAATGTTAAAGATTATTACCAAGCTAGCAGAGGAAATTAAAAATATGAAATTACAGTCTAATGCCAAATTAATTTCATTCAACGGGACCTTGGGACAACATCTGTCCTATCGGGTCGATCAGAATTAAAGGGCAGTGTTGTACAATTCATTTAATGCTATATAGCAATACAGCGGTTATCCTGAAATTCGATGGAAGTAAAAACGACTGCAATAAGGTGATAAGGTTCGTGAATATACTCTGACAAACCAGAAATAATCTTCTAATTCAGGTATTTTCTTCACTGGCTATTTAAGGCGAAGGTTGTACAAGTTGAGCAGTTTAAAATTTGCGGTGTGTGATTAAATTGACAGCGAAAGAAGTGAAAAGCTGTAGTTTTACTCATTGTGTTTGTAAACAGTGAATTTATTTTGATAAAAATATAGACGTTGAAAGTGAATAGCTGTAAATTTTTGAACCCACAGAATCGATTGCAAATGTTTATGCTATTTTCCCAATATGCCACCATCAGACATTGTTAGTATAATTTCTAAGCTTATAGGTAATAATAGAAAAGATCAAAAATATTAACCGACTTCCAAGTAGAACTAAAAATGAATTAATTAATTACAATACTTTCGCGCTTACGAAGCACATATAAATTTTTATAATGCGCAATTAAAAGAGGGGAATAACTGAATTTTTGTATATTTTCCTATGTATCATTTAAATAAATTATTTTAAAATTACAAAAAATACATAATTGTATTTGTGAAAAATATTTGTTATTTAATTTTACAATTAGTCCCCATTAATAAAATTAGAATTTTCGTCTTATTTTTGCAGTAAACCTTTACCGGATCCCTATGTTTGTAAATTTTTGCCTAATTCTGGGTTGGAATTGTCAATTTCCTCAAAGAGGATCCCCCCAATCAGAATTCTTTATTTATGCTATGTTGTGATTGGGTCACCAAACTCTATATATCTGTAGCAAAATTCAGCATTTTTGTTCTACTAGATAAGTTGAAAATAAGCGGTGACAAGAGGACAGACACAAGAGTGATTCTCTAAGTGTTTTCATCCATCAGATGTAAAGAATACTAATACAGTATTTAAGACTGAATTATGGACAAAATATCGCTGCGTAGTGTGTTACAAGTTTGTCTCCAAAAGATGTGATAACAATTTTTGGTGACGACTTTCATCCTAGATTCAGCGTGCGTTTTAATAGAAAATGAGGGTGTTTTTTAAGAAAGCCGAACAATATCGAGAGATTTATTCGAAAAATAATTTTGTGTAGAGGTTAATTTAAAACAAACTATGACCCTTTTAGTTTCTTATGTAATGGTTTTTATTATATTCGTTGATTTTTCAAATCGCTCTGCAGTAACCTTCGAAAATATGTCACATGAGTTGAATTAGTCTTAGAGGGTTGAATGAGTTGATTGGCATATCTGTTATTACTAGCTGTCGCCGAGTGGTCGAAATTCGACCAATTGTGTCAATATCTCTGGCAGGTTAAGTAACCTGAAAATTTTATCGCGACATTCTATCCTAGGACTTTAGGGAGAACGGCAATTACACGGAACGGATCCAAATTCGGAACCTCTGTGTGATAGTTTCCTCGAAAATCCTAGATGTCGGTCTTATATCTCGCTTTTACAAATAAGTAACGAAATTCAAGTTTTTTTCGGATATAATTCATAGGACTTTATTTGCGTTCAAATTCGTAATTCTTAATTCAATATGACAACAATTCAACCGCTAGCCTACATATTTATTTTTTCTAACCTCCCTGTATAGCTATAATTGCACTCAATTTTCTAACATTTATTAAAATTCTCATTTTAATAATTCCATCTCATTATATATTTTCACCACCCTGTATATGCAACTGCCCATGGACCAAGCATAATATTTTTTAACATTTTTGAACCACCCGGTAAACCATTCTGTATATGACACTGCCTATGAGCCACCGTATTTACTCTTTTTGATTATGAAATTTTTAACTATCTTCTGTAACTATAATTCTACGCCGACCTATATTTCAATCATCATATATATGGAACTCTTCGTGGGCTACTCTATAAATCATTTCCTTTTCTAAAATTTTTTATCATCATCCTGTATATCTATAATTCCTCTCACCCTATATTTCATCTTCCCTATAAATACAACTGCTTATAGGTTACGAAATGTTGCATTTCCATTTCCGCCACCCTGTAGCTGTATCTCTGTATAATATTTTTTGCACCACCCTGTATAACTGTAATTTTACTGCACCTTCTATTCCAAGAACCCTCTAAATCCAATTGCTAATGGGCTACCCTATATAATTATTTTATCAGTTATAATTGCACTCTACTCTATATTTTAAACACGCTATATATGCAACTGCTTATGTGCCACCCACGACAAAAATGATTTCTAACATATCTGGAATCGCCCTGTATAATTATAATATGGAACGGTTACTTTACCCCTAAACAATAACAACGCTTGCATGCTTCTTCCAGAAGTACATGCTCTAAGTATATAACAGCATTGGTTGAGAGACAGAGAAGAAAATGGTACCTAATCATTTTGTCTTTGCCTATTTATATATAGATTGTTAAAACTACAGAAACGCAGTTTTTTTTGTTTTCATGATACAGCAGATTAAGTTGTCGCCAACTATAAAACCAATTTGTACCTACACCAAAGTCTTATTGATCCTTATCTTTCTGCCTCGTGACAATATTTTGTTTAAGAAAATAAAAATTCCAAGATACTCCAAATTCATTCAATAACTTGAAAACAAAAATATTATTGAAATAAACAAACTTTCAATTAATCTTTGATAGGAATCTATGCTTAACAATATTTTTAAAGATCTTAAGCGACAGATTTGAATTTAAAACAACACTCCTCTCACAGTAAGGTGACATTGAATTTACAGATTTATTGTTATTTTTTCTAATTTTCTTATCATCACTGAAGATAACATTATAGAGAAAGAGACTGTTGATCTATACTTATTCTATATCATTCAAATCATCAGTAAATTTTAATGTTAAGATAAAAATTTAAATGAATATCTTAATAATTGAGCTATGCAGTTACTTTAACGCAAAATTTTTATTAGGGCAACAATTGGCTGCTAACCATTTTGAAATCAATAGTTTCGTGTAAAAATTAAACCATGAAACATTTCTACATTTTATACTTAGAAAAGAACCGACTGCAGCTGACTTTCTTTTTTATCTGATGTAGGGTACAATTCTATTCATTATTTTAGCGTATTCTTATCTTTCTCTCTCTCTCTCTCTCTCTCTCTCTCTCTCTCTCTCTCTCTCTTTCTCCCCCCTTCTCTAATTTGTATTCCTTTTCTATTTTGTACACATTCTTTTTTAACTTTTTGTATTTGTTTTAATATTATATTGCAGCTACTCTGTATATGCGTCTGTGTATTGGTCACACAATATAACATATTTCTCTATCTTTTTTTTAAACCATCATGCACAACTATAATTCAACTCCATACGTTATTGCAACCTATATAAATATATATCCTCTCCACCATTCACTGTTCCTATTTTTCTATATATACTTCGCTGAATATGTCAAGTATTCTATTTGTGGAACTGCTCAAGGCCTACTCTATATTAGAAAATTTTTCACATTTTATAACCACATTTTATAACTATAATTTTACTCTACTATTTATTTCAATCACCCTGTATATGCAATTGCTTCTAAAATTCCTAAATGCTTAAGCTTGTACGAGGGCTGCCTTTTATATTTCGGGATTGGACAACCCTAGTGTTGCAATCTGACAACTGACAGCTCTATCGTAGAGTTTGACATTTTTAAGGTTATACGTACTCAGAAAGTTTTGACATACGAGCGCTATGTGTGGTTTACAGTAACTTAAAGGATTCAACTCGGCCAAAAAATGGAATTAAATCGTGAACATTTTCGTGCGATTATTTTTTACAACTTTCGACGTGGATTAAAGTCAGAAAGACAGCATGGATGAACTTAATTTAATTTTTGGCGATGAAACTCCATCAAGGACCACTGTTTCTCGATGGTATGGTGAATTCAATCGAGGTCGTAGTTCACTCCAAGACGAATTTCGTGAAGGTCGTCCAAAAACAGTTGTTGTTCCTGAAACCATTGATGCTGTGCGCGAACTGATATTGCAAGATCGTTATGTGACCTATAATGAGATTGAGTCAACCTTACACATTAGTATACATTCAATATTGCATAAACATTTGAATGTCAAAAAAATTTGTTCGCGTTGGATTCCACACAATTGGCAATCGTTCAAAAAAAGGCTCGCGTGTCGATTGGTCGAAAGAAAAGCTCAAAAAATACGATCGCGATGCTTCAAAACACGTTTATGACATAGTGACAGGTGATGAATCGTTGATTTACGCGTATGAGCCTGAAAGTAAACAGCAGTAGGCTGTATGGGTATTTCAAGATGAGCCGAATCCAACAAAAGTTGTTCGCGCACGAAGCACTTCCAAGCAAATGATCACCTGTTTTTTTGGAAAAACTGGACATGCCGCAACCGTACCACTAGAACAACGCAGAACAGTCAATTCTGAGTGGTACACAACCATTTGTTTGCCAGTTGTCTTCCAAGAAATGAGGAAAACCAACCCCCGAAGACGGATCACTCTTCACCACGACAATGCGAGCTCTCACACATCGGCTCAAACAACTGCATTTTTGACCACTCAAAACATCGATTTGATGAGTCATCCGCCGTATAGTCCTGATTTGTCACCAAATGGCTTCTTTTTATTCTCGTACGTAAAAAACAAACTGAGAGGTCAACGTTTTTCGACACCTGAAGAAGCGGTTGCTGCGTTCAGAATGCATGTTTTGGAGATACCTCAATCAGAGTTGAAAAAATGCTTCGACAATTGGATCAAACGCATGCAAAAGTGTATAGATCTTCATGTGGAATATTTTAAAAACAATAAAGCGAGTTTCGATGGATAACAATAATTTTACTTCACCCTTACTTTAACCACACATTGTTTAAGCTATTACTTATGTATATACAGATATATATCCACATATTTAGAACTATATCATTCAACGTATGACAGCCGTTTCGAACCAGGAGTTCTCGTCAGATATGCTTCCTTGAATGACAAGTTCTAAAGTGAAATACTTGGATGTTATACACATCAGTAAGACAACAGTCAGTGTATTGAACCTAATAGATGTCGGTGACATCTACCGTCTATTGAGTAATTTAAGTATATGAAGGCATACTATGCTATAACATATACCATACTCTTGACAGATGGTTCGAGTGTTTTATATAAAAACACATAAGTAAATATATATACAGATATATATCCACATATTTAGAACTATAGCATTCAACGTATGACAGCCGTTTCGAACCAGGAGTTCTCGTCAGATTCGCTTCCTTGAATGACAAGTTCTAAAGTGAAATACTTGGATGTTATACACATCAGTAAGACAACAGTCAGTGTATTGAACCTAATAGATGTCGGTGACATCTACCGTCTATTGAGTAATTTAAATTAAATTACTCATCTACCGTCATCTACTGTCATCTACCGTCATCTACCGTCTATTGAGTAATTTAATTTATTTTATTTTTATATTCCACACTATAAAACTTTTTTCACTAACCTGTATAACTATAATTCTACTCCACCTTATATTTCAATCATCCTGTATATTCACCTTCTTCTAACATTTTTTTAACCCTTTTGTATAACTGTAACTATACTTCGCCCTATAACGCAAATATCCTTACTGCATACGCTTATTTGAAATTTAATTTTTTTTTTTTTGATCTACTCTGTTTAACTATAGTTTTACTTCTCCCTTATTTCAACCACCTTGTATACGCAACTACTTTTGTGCCATGCAATACAATATTTTTGAACCACCCTGTATAATATCTAAGTACTTCTTGGGAAATAACACCATAGTTAAGAAAATTGCTGTATATTCCAAACGTCAATGGTTAAGAAACTTAAAAAAGGCACAATTCTAAGATGTAAATTAAAATATTTGACAATATGTATTATTTGATTTCTGACGTAACTAAGAGAATTTTATTTGTAATATACAGGGTAGCAAAGAAACTTCTAAAGATCATATATGATCATAAAAAAAGATGCCGACAAAGTTAAAATCGTATTTGAAAGATATGGTGTATCCAAGACAAATGAATTTTAAAAGACATATTGCTACCCAACTGTATAGTTGTCACTCATATGCTAAGTACTATTATTACGAAGTTAAAAGATTATTAGGTAGGGAAACGGGAATAAAATATCTTAGATGAATATGTTACTAAATTAACAAATAAAAATAATATATTAATAATTAAGTACCAAACAAAAATCATATTTAAATTGCTAATAATAAATGTCCCAGTTAGTCTAATTCAATTACAATTCCTCTTTAAGTCTACACTTTAGGCGTAATACTATTGCAAGCATCATTTATTTTAATTAAATTTTGTCAATGGGTTACATATCTATAATAGCTGCTGAAAAAAATCTTCATTACATGTAGCCCCAAACAAAAAATCCATGGGAGTCAGATCTATCATTATGGGCATTTTATTTATTCCGGAAAAATTGTATAGCGTGCAGTATTATTATACTTGGAGGAAATGAAAAAAATTCTATATAGGTCTACATTGTAGTAAAAATCAACAAATCAACAACAAAGCGAATCTGAATCAAGGAAACAATAATAATCAACTTAGTGTCAAAGTACTATTAAGAACGAACAAATTAAGCACAGTAGAGCACTAATTGATAGCGATAGATACATGTATTGTATTCTTCGAAGTTTCCTTGGACTTCCATCGTCTTGAAGTGGTTGATCTCACAACGTTTCAATAGCTGTGTATCTGCTATCGTCATCAGGTGAATGATAGGAAATTCAGATTATCTTACCCGGTCATGCGTCGCCGGTCATGGTCATTGGGTCTTATCTGGTCCAATCAGAGTCGTCGTACCTGGAGGTTGGTTGCCGGTGATGCGTAGCGGCAGAGGCCGAAGAAGAGCTCTCCAAATATTTTTAATTTGGACGCTGGGCTTGCTAATTATATTTTCGTTGGAGATTATATATGCCGTCTCTATGAATTTTCTTTTGTACCAGTGCTGCTCCTTGTGAATTGCTCTAGCCTGGTCCCAGTTGATATTATGGTGTTCGGTCGATGCGTGATTAGCTAACCCAGACTTCGTTACCTCTGCCCTTTGAGTAGCTGTGCGGTGTTCCTTAATCCTGGTGTCCAGCGGTCGCTTTGTCTCTCCAATGTAAATATTACCACATTCACACGGTATGCTCTATATACAGTTATTTGGTATTGCTGGTGCGTCGGGCCTCGTTCTTGTTATCATGCTCCTCAAGGTGTCGTTGCTTTTTAGATAATTCTGATTCCATAGCTGTGTGCAATTCTTCTAAGTTTCTCCGACAGGCCTTTAGTATATGGTAATAGTAGAGTTGCTACGTGGTGTCCTCTTAATGCCTAATTGATTTGTTTGGACACCACGGTAGCAACTCTACTATTACCGTATACTAAAGGCCTGTCGGAGAAACTTAGAAGAATTGCACACAGCTATGGAATCAGAATTATCTTCAAAAGCAACAACACCTTGAGGAGCATGGTAACAAGAACGAGGCCCGACGCATCAGCAATACCAAATAACTGTATATACAGCATACCGTGTGAATGCGGCAATATTTACATTGGAGCGACCGCTGGACACCAGGATTAAGGAACACTGCACAGCTACTCAAAGGACAGAGGTAACGAAGTCTGGGTTAGCTAATCACGAGCATTGGTATAAAAGAAAATTCATAGAGACGGCATATATAATCTCGAACGAAAATATAATTAGCGAGCCCAGCGTCCAAATTAAATTAATTATTTGGAGAGCTCTTCTTCGGCCTCTGCCGCTACGCATCACCGGCAACCAACCTCCAGGTACAACGACGCTGATTGGACCAGATAAGACCCAATGACCATGACCGGCGACGCATGACCGGGTAAGATAATCTGAATTTCCTATCATTCACCTGATGACGATAGCAGATACACAGCTATTGAAACGTTGTGAGATCAACCACTTCAAGACGATGGAGGTCCAAGGAAACTTCGAGGAACGAGTTACATTGTCTTGGCGCCTTCATAGATTGGAATATTATATCAAGAATTCAAGAATCGTGAAATCATATTTAGTATACGCATCAGATAATAATACATGAACAAGTTGCAAGCAGCAGCTAGGAAAAATATTGGGAGGCTACCACTTTTTGAAATTAATTGTGAACTATACACGCCGCTATGAGAATAGGAAAATATTAAAAATTAAGGCAATACTGTTGATTAGTATAATCCATCTTAACTTAATAATCTTTGTAATAAAATAGAAATATTTCTTAAACAAATTGTGTGAAACCAGGAATCCAAATTATACTAACAACGCTGACACCACGTAATTTATCACTATGAAAAGTTCTCATGATCTTAACGTCATATCTTTGTTTTATCCATTTGTGTTTGATTAGGCATTAACACTTTCTTCAAACTTATGGTAATAGCCTCTCTTGAGCGGTTGTTACTAAGAACATGTAATGTATTGTCTAAATATTTGTTAAAACGCTGACATGGAAATTTATTATGATTGTACATAATGACGGGATTATTTTTAGTATGGTAGCTATATAAAAGGTGTGTCACTCAACAGTTATGACACGCTTCAAAGTGACTAAGACAAGGATAAATATTTCAACAATGAATTGTTCAAAATTATGGAATAATATTCATAATTCTTTTGCTCTTCTTTTTGTAACCAAAAATGCAATCAATATATATATTTTACATTTAATTGTTTCTACTAGTGTAAATCACAAAACATATCCCATATTTCAGTTTATGGCATTTTCTTAACTTTTATTGATGTGTTGGAAGCTTTTTTATATATCACTCATTGTCAATTATCTAGTTGTTCTGTAGAATGTTTGTTGTGATTTGTGTTGATTGTTCGACTAGTTTTTCTCTGCATTAATCGATTCTGGTAATAATTCAATAATTGAATTTTGTAGTTCTCTACGGGCAATGTGTGGAAATTGCCTGATCAGTATTTTCCTTCTTTTAAAAAAATGCTCCCCAAGATTAAGGGAGATAAAGTGCAGTCACCATCTTGGATACGCTAAGTTTGATTTGTGAAATTTGATATCATGACCATTATTCTTAGGGCTATCTAGAAATCATTGATGTTTCCATTCGAGACCATTTTCAACAGAATTTCATAGTTTCTCACCATTTGTATTACATTTTTCTCCTAGGTCATTTACGAAAATACGTGACAAAATTAATTGTAGAACAAAACCAACATCAACGTGTTCTATTCATAAATCATGACTAATTAACATAAAATTCAACATTTCTTATCGATGCGTTTTTGTTATTTAACAAAAAAAAAAAAACGCGAAAAATCGGTAACAATTTAGTTTTTTACCTTTTACACAAAATCTACCCATGAATGTGTCTTTGCTACTATGGGCAATGTTGAAGAGAAGTGAAAAACCTACAAAATGAGCTATTATACGCTCAACTTTGTAAATTGGTTCCTTAGATAATGAAACCCTTACACGAAATTCCAAAAACATAAATAATAATCGTCTATATATATTTTTTTTTGATGATCAGTATGGGGATCTCAGAAACTAGCGGAGATAGAGCAATGGTTAAATTGGGAAAGATTTGCAGTTTTACTGGCCCAATTTAATGACACTTTCGGATTTTTGTAAAAAATCATGGCTTACTAGACATTTTGAAAAAAAAAACGAAATTCTGTCGATTTAGTCAAATCCCTCTAGCTCCTTTGTTTTTGATTTTATAAAAAAGTGTAAATATCAGAATTGAAGGGAATTGTATCACGAATATGATTGTCATCTCCTTGTTTGCGTGACAGCTCTCGTTTTCGAGATATGACATAAACTTATCTTTTTTGGAATGGAAACCATAGTTGGCTATGACCTCAAAAATCGGACATATTTAGAGCTTTTCAACGATATAATACTCGATATAGTTATTCATAAAAATAACGGAGTTATGGATGCTTTTCTCTCTTATTTTCACTTTTAATGTAGGTAGTCATGAAATAGATTGATTTATTAATAACTATTCCAAAAAACATTAAACGATTTTTTTATTAGGTATATCAGATATGACGAAAAAAATAAATAAGTAGGTACTTACTAAAAACTTAAGAAATTAAAGTACATAATAATGGTTACAATTTATCTTCGAAAAGTCCACCATTGTTATTTAGAGAAAAATTGCATCTTTATAAGATTCATATTACCGCTTTCCTCACAGATCGCCTATCAATTTCTTCAATTGCTTGTAATGCAGCCTCCCTTAGGTCACCAACTGTCTCATACTTTCTTTTGAATACTTTGTTTTTTAGCGCACACCATAAATAGAAGTCTATAACTGCCAAAACGGGAGACCGGGGTGGCCATTCGCGTGTGCCATTTCTTCCTATCCAAGAGTTTGGATAGATATTATCTAGGTGTTGTCTTACTAATAACGAGTTATGAGCAGGTGCTCCATCATGTTGGTACAACTCAATTTCTAAACGAGTTCTCAAATTCAAATTATGCAACATGTCTTGAAAAGAGTATTGCAAAAAATGCAAGTAGCGCTCCCCAGTAAGTGATTCGTCATAGATAAAAGGTCCCAGAATAGTAGATCCTATGAGACCACACCAAACATTAAAACCAAATTTTATCTGGGGTCGTCTTTGTTCTATATGGAAAGGGTTTTCTTTAGCCCAGATATGTTCATTGTGTCTATTGAACATACCGCAGTTAGTAAATCTAGTTTCATCTGACCATAATACCTTTAAAATAAACTGTAAACGTTAAAAGTGAAAAAAAGAGAGAAAAGCATCCATAACTCCGTTATTTTTATGAATAACTATATCGAGTATTATATCGTTGAATAGCTCTAAAAATGTCCGATTTTGTGAGGTCATAGCCAACTATGGTTTCCATTCAAAAAAAATAAGTTTGTGTCATATCTCGAAAACGAGAGTTGTCATGCAAACAAGGACATGACAATCACATTCGGGATTTGACTAAATCGACAGAATTTCGTTTTTTTTTAAATATCTAGCAAGCCATGACTTTATACAAAAATCCGAAAGTGTCATTAAATTGGGTTACTGGCCCAATTTAATGACACTGCAAAACTTTCCCAATTTAACCATTGCTTTATCTCCGCTAGTTTCCGAGATCCCCATACTAATTATGAAAAAAAACTCACCTGTATATATAAATATATATATATATATATATATATATATATATATATATATATATATATATATATATGTATTATTTTATAGCTAAAACACTTATTAACTGAAACGATATATCTTCTCATACTTATATTCCAAAAATAAATCGTGCAGCCCCGGTAGTTATTGCAAAATTTTTGTCAATCCTATTTAAGACTTTTTTGGGAATTTCGATTAAAGGTTCCATTATTTAAGGAGTAAATTAACGAAGTTGAGCGTATAGTAACTAATTTGTAGGTTTTTCATTTCTCTTCAACATTGCTCATAGTAGCAAACACGTTTTCATGGGTAGATGTTGCGTATAACGTTAAAAAAAATGTTACCTATTTTCAGGGTTTTTTTGCCAAAAAAAGAAAAGGCATTTATGGTGTATTTTATGTCGATTAGTCATGCTTTATGATTATATCAAGTTGATGTTGGTTTTGTTCTACTATTAATTTTGTCTCAAAAAGTGTTTTTTTCTGTAAATGAATTGAGCTATTTGGACTTAACCGAAATCGCCATTTTGATTTTTCGATCCCTGAAAATCTGGATATGAAATAAATGTAAAAATTTTAAGCCAGTCTCGATTTATATGAATTATAAATTTTCGATAATTTTGAGGCTTCTGCTGCCATCTTGGACCCGCCATGTTAAATTTTGATTGAATTGGGTATGCGTTTATTGGTCAACTTTTTACTACAGAACCTTGATTTTTCTCTGACATTCGGGAGCCATATTCAGCCGGCATTTTGAAAATTTTCGAAAAGCCACACTAGCCCATTTTTATGAAAAAGTAAATCTCGAAAAGGACGCGATTGAAATGGAGAAAATTTGCTGGATTTACAATTAAGCTTTGATGAAAATCGACTATATTGTGAGTTAATAGAAGATACAGATTGATTAAGCAGGGGGGGGGTTGTTTCATGGAGTGGACAACCCTGCTATGGTACAGTTTTGCGATCATAATTTTTGTGTTGGAATAATTCATTAAATGACGATCCCCCCTAGTATCTGCACCTCTGCTGCAAGTGATTATGCCAGAATACCTTGACAGGAAAAAAATGTTATCAGTGAAATTAACATATGCTACAAATGTATTTCCTCAAGAAAAATACAACAGAAAATTACAGCCCCACAAAAATCATATTTAACCAAACCATGCTATTCTCAAAGAGATGAAGTGAAGAATAGTATCCTAGTCCAGTTGCTAAAACGTAATAAATCGCATTTAAATGAATTTTCAAGTGTACTGACATTGAGTTGAGAGTAAATACATAATAAAAATTGTTTTAATTGCCTTGGAAGTTAATAACGCTTGACTTAATGGAATTAGCAAAAATCTTTGGAAATATCGAAAACTACAATTTTAATAATATTCTGCTCAGTTAAACAATAAAATTTCGAACTACAGGGTGGTGCAAAAGTTAACTTTTTTGATATATACAGTTTTTATAATAATTTATAATAATTTCAATATATTGCGGAGTGTAGAGAAACGTATTCTATAGTTGTTTAATCTCATATAAAAATTGCAACACGAATAGTTTGTACAGGTTTACTCATTAATAGTAGACAATAATATATGCCCTCTCTAGCTATATCTATGGCTCACACTGCATATTATGTGAAAAACATTATTATTTTAACGATATATTAATTGTGCAATTAGATTTTCTTATGTTTTCAAAGTTGTAATTGTCCAATAATGTGCAAATCACGATTTCTCCAATAACTGGAAACAAAACAAGTATATCATGAGAATGAGTCATTTTCGATGTTTAACACCCTGTATCTCAAAATATAGCTATATAATCTGTTTGGCTCCATGGACTCTTGTCAGAAAATCAACTCCAACAACACATCATTTCGAAAAATTTGGTGGAAGTCCATTTTTTATAAGAAAATTTTGAATTTAGGGGCAGCTGTTCTTCACCCACAGGAGTTGGAATGAATATTTATAACCTTCTCTGGTAATTAAAACTATTTTATATTATGTTTATAGAATTTGGAGTAGTTTTCACCTCCAAATGAGAGCATGAGTACTTACATGAGCACTTACTATCAACTCAAAATCACATGAAATTTCAGTTAAATGCGATTTATTAAGTTGTAACAACTGGGCTGGGATACTATTCTCCATTTCACCCCTTTTTTGCGGAGTTGTTTTGCTCTAGCAAAATTTTGGAGGGTGGACGAGTTTTTTTGAACACGGAGACGGTTTCAGGGTCTAAAAGTATACATGTATATAATTTTTTGTAATAAATCTACTACTCAGTTTATAACATTATGACATTTTTCATTTGTTATGACAAGAACAATACTTCAAACTTAATAACAGTTAAATTATTAAATAAATCAAAGCGCATAAGCTAATTAAACTGTATGTAAAGATACTCATGTCAATAAAAAAATTGGTATCTAACAACCTTATCCTTATTAAAAATAACAATACAGATAACAAAGTGGAAAGTTTTAATAAGTGATGGTATTTATATTTTTAAATTCTACAGAAATAACAAAGCATTTCAAAACCCTCCAAAGCGTCATATTCCAACAAATGTCACGTAAAATATCATCTGACATAAATATAGACATTATTTTCGAATTTTTAACAATTGGATCATAATCATTTGTCAATAAACCAAAATAAATACCCGAAGATTGACAGTGGGTAAACACTACGGAATATTTTTATAAATACTAATCAGGCATGTTATCATGTTTTGAAATTTAAAAATATAACTACTACTTTGTATTACTATTCAGTCTAAACAAACACCTTAAACGTTCATATGACCTATTTTCTGTAGACGTACTTCAAAAGAATTGTACAAACAAATAGCTTAATATGGTTTGATTAGTACTAATGTGAAAAATATCTCAACATTGTATGGGAATTCTTCCAAGCAGCAAGTGTATAATATTTCATAATTTTATGCTTTTCAGTTCATTAATTCGAGTTGATTGAAAGAGTAAAAGTGTATCATTTCAATTTTAATAATAATAGTGTTTGGTGAATTCTAGGAATATTGCATAAAAATTATAAATAAAATTTTAGACAAGCAAAGAAATAAAAATTAGATATAATTAATAATAAACAAATGTATATCGAATTATAAATATTACATGATATTGAAAAAACAAGAAAAATAATCATGTGAATACATAAATAAAAATGTACAATTATTTGCAAAAGAAATAGCTTATGAAACATATTGGCTATCCTATGTAAGAATTTTTTATTTTTTGAACCACTTTGCATATCTAGAAATCCACCAATCCCGACCTTGTATAACTGTAACTATACTTCACCCTATTGTACAACCATCATATATATGCTGCTGTTTATTTTTCACCCAATATAGAATTTTTTAATCACCTAACTATACCTTTACTCCCTCTTTTATTTCAGTTAAGCTTATCGTCTACGCCATATAACAATTATTTCTGATAATTTTCGAACCACCTTGTAAAGTCTAAGTTCTTTACACACTTCATTTTAACCACTCTTTATATGCAACTTTTTCTAACATTGTTTTAAACACAGTGTATAACTATTCATGGTCTACCCTATATAATAAAATTTAATTACAATTTTTTGATGCACGCTGTAAAACTATAATTCTACTCGGCCCTCAATTTCAACCACTTAATATAACATTGTTTGTAACACCCTATATAACTATAAGTCCACCAATTTCCAACATATTTTTCCAAAACTGCAACTACTTATTGGCCACTCAGTATAACAATTTTACTCAACATTTTTTGAACAGCCTTGTATAACTATAACTCTACTTCCATCTATTTTTAAACCAACCTGATTATATTGCTGCCAATTAGTCAACTATTATAACTTATTTGTCTATCAGTTTTTTAATCATCCTCTATAAGCATAATTTGACTCTACAAAATATTTTCACCACCTTGTATATTCATCTGCTTAGGAACCACCAAATATATATTTTTTAAACATTTAACAATAATTCTGCTTTACTCTATATTTCTTATCCATGCAACTACTTATAGAATAGGCTATATAACCATTTTTATATATATATTTTGAACCACCGGGGAAAGTATAATTTGTCTTCACGTTACATTTCAATCACCTCTTACATGCAACATTTTCTAACATTGTTTTAATCACATTGTGTAAGTATAATTTAACTTCGCCCCATGTTTCAGGTACTGCATATATGCAGTTTCTATCCTACAAATTTTTTACCCAGCCTGTATAATTATACTCCACCTTATATTCCAAGAACCTTGTATATGCAAATGCATAAGAGCCAGCCAATATAACATTTTTGTACCACCTTGTATACTTAGAATTCTACTCTACCCTCTTATAGATCATAACATTTCTTTGTATTTTTAAACCCACCTGTATAACTGTAATATAACCGCTACATATTTCAACCATCCTATATATACTTTTTGGAGATTAAATAATTGTTTAACAACCAGATAAACTATAATTCCACACCATTCCACTGTGATCGGAAAACACCTAATATTTCCGGAACAGTTGAAGATTGGTGTAGGACATTGTACATGAATTATGCCTAGAATTTTCTGGAGAATTAAAAAAAATATATATATACAGGGAGTCCCAAAAGTCCCGGAACGGCATTTTATCTCGGCGGGAACGCATTTTAGAGAAAAATGTTTCAAACAAAACTTATAGGATTCGTCCCTGGCTATCGAATTGTGACCTTGAATTTGATCTTGACCTTGACCTTCAAGGTCATTTCAAGGTCAAGTTGATTTTTCAAATGGGACAACATATTTCTGACCTCGGAAAGGGAAAGATCGAAAAATTTTACGTTCAAATATGTCCTTGACAATTTTTAAAACTTGACCTCTGGTGGTCAGTAAAGGTCAAGTCAAGGTCAAGTCAAGGTCAAGAACAACCGTTGCGTAGCTCGTCAAATATGGGTTTAAAATTTTTTTTTCAAGAACCAAGGTTTATAAATTTTCCAGGGCAATGCGATGCTTAGTATGGCGACGCAACTTGTTCTTGACCTTGACTTGACCTTTACTGACCACCAGAGGTCAAGTTTTAAAAATGGTCAAGGACATATTTGAACGTAAAATTTTCCGATCTTTCCATTTCCGAGGTCAGAAGTATGTTGTCCCATTTGAAATAATCGACTTGACCTTGAAATGACCTTGAAGGTCAAGGTCAAGGTCACAATTCGATAGCTAGGGACGAATCCTATAAGTTTTGTTTGAAACGTGTTTCTTTAAAATGCGTTCCCGCCGAGATAAAATGCCGTTCCGGGACTTTTGGGACACCCTGTATACAGGTGCTTGCATTTAAAATACGAAAGTTGGTATTGGCCACTGTCACATGATTTGTTGAAAAAATGTGTTATCGATTTTGTTCCATGTGGCTGTTCCGCACTGTAGAAGGATATAGATGACAGTTGATTGATCTTAATTTCGACTTCATTAATTTTTTGAAAAATAACGAATTATATTTACAGCAATTTTAGATAGTTTAGGAAATCTTAGTGCGTAGTGACCAGCTATGGTTTAAGATAGAAGAATATTTCTTCTATTTGGTATTTATTAATTAACATTTTCAAAATGTTGGTAACATTTTCGCACATAAATATGATTGTTTAAAAAAACCAAAACGAGTTTTAGAATAGATTATTAATAAACTATTAGTAACAATAAGGAGTTGCTTTAATTGATATCGGTAAGTGCACTACTGAAATTGCTGCAGAATGCACTACTCTGGTGTCAATTAAAGTACCGTTATTCGCGTAGGCCTCGAGTATAGGGCTTGCGGGTCTCATATATCGCTTTTAATAAACGAATTAACCTCTGATCCAAGACTGAAAAATTAACGTAAAAATTGATGTCACGAATTCTCGTATCGAGACGGTTTTCAGTATCATCAGTTCTGAATCAAGTTAATTGAATTAAAGACGTTGGAAGATGTGGAGGTAACTGCTTTGTTGTCAGAATGACGAGCTAAAAATTTCTCAGTCACAATTTTGGGTTTGGCGCGCCCAAATTTTTAACTGAGTTTCAAAAAGGAGGAGGTTATCAATTCGTTGGCACGTTTGGGCAAATTTGATCACTTAAGTGGAGGTATAAAGGAGTATTACAGAAAAGGTTCTATATAATTTTCAATAACGTGCCATTTACAGTTTTCCAGAAAATCAGAAAAAACAGTAATTAACCGACAACATTTCAGTGAATTTCAATAAACCTACACTGTTTTCTCTACAACGGCTCAACTAATTTGAATATTTTAAATTGTATTCTACAAAGAGATGTTCCAGCTTTATTCCGGATAATTATCTATAACGTAAAACATAGCGTTTTTCCGCATTTTTGCGCATATCTAACGTCCATACAACTTCACTGCGCATGTTTAACACTGATGGAACATCACTGAGCATGTCTATCATCCAAACAATATCATTGCACATGTCTAAGACTCATACAGCATCATTACGCATGTCTAACACTCATACAACATCACTGCGCATGCCTAACGCTCACACAACATCATTGCGCATGTCTAGCATCCATACAACACTACTGAATATCTCTAACGCTCACCCAACATCATTGCGCATGTCTGTCAGCCATACAACTTCCTTACGCAAGTCTATCATCCATACAACATCACTGCGCATGTCTAACACTCACGCGACATCATTGCGCATGTCTAACACTCACATAACATCACTTCCCAGGCCTAATGCTCACACAACATCATTGCACATGACTAACACTCATACAACATCATTGCGCATGCCTAATATCCATACAAGACCACTGCGCGTGCCTAACATCCATGCAACTTCACTGTGCATGTCTAACGCTCACACAACATCATTGCGCATGTCTAACACTCATACAACATCACTCCGCATGCCTAATATCCATACAACATGAACGCATAAAAATATTTGCAAAAACTCGGTACACATCAATGTATATTTTCATCATAAATATCCAGCTTAAATGTCAAGATCATTGGCGGCTGATGGACTGTGAAACTAGTGATGCACTTTACTGGTCAAATATTGGGATTCAAAGATGCAACAAAACAAAATATAGCTTTGCTAATACTGCATTTATGTTTTATTAATTAAAATATTTTTCGACTTTTTTTAAAAGCGAAATGTTCACTGACCTTTTTATTAAAGTCTGGCATTGACTGAATGTATTTTTTCAATACTAAGCACAAAAAGAGCATTTAGCCAGTCCTGAGACATCTTATTTCTACGAAACGTTTTAATCCTTCACTCCAGTTTCCGCCCAAATTGATGTCTCGCCATAAATAATGCATGGAAAACAAAATAATGTATTGATACGATAAAATCCACACAACCATTTTTTTTTTATTATAAATTTCACTTTTAAAACTTCCTGTAAATACTTTACTTTTCATTTTGCACTCTTGTTTTCAATTAAGATATGGCCTAGGTGGACCAGCCAGTTTTATATCTAATTTCTTTTGAAACGATTTATTATTGTTTTTAATATAGTCAATGTTAGAGTTGATACTCATTTTCACAGTTATGTAAACACACACACACACTCTGTATATTAAATATTCTTTCATAGACTACGAGGACAGAAACAAAGCAGCCACTAATTAAGTCACGTAAACAAAAATTTGAATTATTGAATCTTTCGGATAGGTGCGGTCAATATCAGCACAGCTGGGTGTCTCCGTGCGGCGTACGAGAGTCAGCCCATTACTCCATATTGTTTGCATTAACTATCTTCTATCTCAGGGGCTAAGCCTGTTATATCGTATCTCATAGAAGCTAAGTTTCACCGTGCGCTAGTCCTTACTCTATATTATCTATAATTTACCAAAACAATATTAAATTGAAACATCTCCTTTGGGTGTTGCCATTTCTTTGTCAGTGAGTATAATTTATATGAACGAGCGCCTGTACAAGTGGAAACATAACGCTAAAAGTGGGAGGAAACTAAGTGGAGGTTCATGTCCCTCTCTAGTGCTGCAAGCAATAGCTCTACGTCACTGGAATGTCATACTCAAGGACCCATCAAAAGCGAGCTTAGACAGAGTTAGATACGACGACACGGTTTTCTTTCTTTGTCACAGCGTGTTAGACTTTTCTCGTGGCCTGACGTACTGTATGGTTGTTATGCAGAGTGTTCGTAAAATGGAAATGTGCGAACTTGAAAGGATTAACCAATAACTGAACCTCTTCTTCTTCCTCTTTTTGTCCAGCGGTTCCTCCAACGGGAGTTGCAATGGGATACCATGTAAAAATTTTACGTATTTGAAGTAGACAAATATTAGAACAAAACCTTCTTTTGTAATGAAATGAAACATTATTCTGGAAAAGTTCTGTGACAATGTTTTTTTTTTCAATTATGATATGGCCTAGATGGACCAGCCAATTTTATATCTAATTTGTTTTGAAACAATTTATTATTGTTTTTAATATAGTTAATGTTAAGTTGATACTCATTTTCACAGTTATGGAAACACACACACGCACAATGTATATTAAATATTCTTTCATAGACTACGAGGACAAAAACAAAACAACCAATATTTAAATCACGTAAACAAAAATTTTAATTATTGAAACGTTCGGATACGTCCGGTCAATATCAGCACAGTTTTGGTGTCTCCGTGCGGCGTACGAGAATCCGCCCATTACTCCATATAGTTTGCATTAACTATCTTCTATCTCACGCGCTAAGCGTGTTATATTGTATCTCATAGAAGCTATATAAGTTTCACCGTGCGCTAGCCGAAGTGCACGGTGAAATATTCTTTCAAACGAATATAAGTCTTAATACAAGTTTGGATTAGAGCTTAAACTGTTTTTGATAAATTCGTTGGTATTGAAATGATATTTGTTAAACATTTTGAATTGATTTTTAACGTTATTAAAAGTTTATTAAATTTGGTGGTTCAGCGCACGAGTGCACTTAAGGGACAGCCGCCCCTGGTCAAGATATGCCATGAAAGTATATCGTCGAGTGAAATGGCACAAAATATTCCATTAGTGTATCTAAAAGAAATTTTTTTAGATGAGCGATATTTTCTACATGGTATACGCTGGTAGGTGTGTGCGTGCATTGAAAATTAAGCAGCAAGCAATGTGCGTAGTTGAAATATTAGGCCAAGTAAAATTACAGTTAGACAGGTGGGTTCAAACAATCTTACAAATAAATGTGATATTGGGTGGTACATAAGCAATTCCATATATATGATTGTTGAAATATAATGTGAAATAGAATTAAAGTTATACACTAATGCAACCTTCAACGCACTAATCTTATATAGGGTAATTTAGGTTATTCGAAATGGAATAGCCTGGCTAAATAAATCAACGATAGATGTTTATTATAAGGAGATATAATCAAACATTATTTTTACTATGTACATAGTAAGAATAATGTTTAAACATTTGTAGCCCAAGAATAGTTAATTTCTACTACTCCAAATTTATTAAAATCGACTCAGGTGTTTTAAAGATATAGGGTGTTTTTTTTTTTCGGAAACTTGACAATATTTATCAGGTTTTTCCCTAGGTCGTTTTAGTAATATAGGCAGTCAATGAAGGCAAAAAAAGGTAATACTGACGAATTTGTCCAAGCAGCACCGATTTTCCTAAAAATTTGGATTTTATTTCTACTTACCTTCTACTTCAAAGTTGACCCTGTACTTGGGGTTCCCATGGGGGGATGCTACCCCTTCTCGGAGGTGAAAAATATTATATATATATATATATATATATATATATATATATATATAAATTTAAACAACTTTTGTTCCATAAAGTCTTTTCTGAAAGTCAATTCTTTTCGAGTTAATCGCAAGTGAAAGTATCGATTTTTCAACCAAAAAAAAGTTTTCATACGGTTTTTTGTAAATAATTTTAAAAATATGTAGTATAAGAAAAAAAAACATTTGAATAAAAAACAAAAAAAAATGTTGGGTCTATGGAAAGTAGATATTGGTCGTAAATCATTTGAGTAAATAATTTTTCAAAATCATAAAATATCTTTTCCCGGTAATCTGTCTTAATTGTAAATATTTTCTCCTGGTAGGTATTTTAAATCTACATTATCAATTGATAAATTGATAAAATTGATTCCAAAATTTTGAGACAAGAATTCCTTCAAATTTTATCTGAATAATTTTATCTAACAGATTTCTGATGTTATACTTGGGTTTACTAGTAATCCCATAAAAATTAAGCTATGATTCAGTTTCAAATAGATCTTAACACGTTGTCAAACATCTTTACAAACCTGCTTAACTATTATTAAGAGGAATACATTTTATCACTAAAAGAATTATCATTTAAATTTACTACTAATATTGTTTCTATTGTTCAATAATTCTAATTATCCATAACAATTGGATCTACAGATTGTCATCTTCAAGAGTGCTTATGATAAGTACTGAAAAGAGCTCTTACGTGCAGGACGTTTCAATGACGTCTTGGTTTTTTTAGAGTGTGGTAAATTTGACTATCAGTCACTTGATACACCACTTGTCCTTACAGCTTGGTTGGTTTCATATATTCTGAATTTTAAACTACCACTATAAGTACACTGTGGAACAGTCAAATGGAATAAATTCGATAACCAATGAAGGAGGGTGTGTTGGGAAAAACACTTAGACAAGTCGATTTGTATTTTTAAATGCGCATTGTTTCAACAAAAAAAATTATATAGGGTCTATCATGTGACAGTGGCCAATGCCAACTTTCTTGTTTTAAATGCAAGCCCCTGTATATTATTTATTTTTTGGATTTTCGAGAAAATTCTAGACATCATTCATGTACAGTGTCTTAGACCTATCTTCAACTCTTTCGGAAATATTAATTGTTTTCAGATTTATTACAAAAATTAACATTAAAAAAAAAGAAAATTATTTTATTTCACAAATTCACTACATTACACTAAAATACTGATTATTTCCTAGTAATATAAAAAAACACATTATTTTGTCAAATAGTATTTTGTGAAACTTGATAAAGGCATTGTATGCCGAAACACGTGTCGATTATAAATAAAGTGTAAAATGCCGAAACACGTGTCGCTCTAGCAAAATAAAGTGTAAATCTCGAAGTTTATTTTTCGTTTTTGTTGTCTTCTCATCATGGATTTACATCAAGTATCAGCCAAACCAATTCAGTACAAAAATTAACATTAAAAAATATATTTTATTTCAGAAATTCCCTACATTACATTAAAAATTTAATAAGTATTTCTTAATAATATAAAAAAACAAAACTCATTAATGTCAATGCAGGAAATGTTCAAACTGTTCGTCGCAAACGTCTTGGCAACATGCTACTCTGGTATTGTAATATCTTCTAACGTTACTCAACATCTCAGGCGTTACTGATCTAATTGCAAGAGTGATTCGTTTTTTTAGGTCATCTAAGTTGAGGGGTTTAGTTTTGTATACAGTACTTTTGACAAAAAGTAGTCCAATGGCGTCAAATCAGGAGATCCTGCTGGCCATTCTATCGATCCGCGCCTCCCAATCCACCGATTTGGAAAAATTTGGTCCAGGTACTGCCGGACATTGATTTCGTAATGGGGCAGTGCTGAAACCATATTGAAATTGCAGCAACTTGTGGGTTTACTGGAGCAGTTCTAAATATTTATCTCCATTCTAGTTGCCATCAATGAATTTCCTGCCCAAAGATTAACTTTTTCGGTAAATTGCGTATGTTTCTCTGTCATCTAGTGAGAACATGACGGTGAAATGTAAATCAGAAAACAAAACATCTTCTAATTGGATCACATTGTTATCAAACCTCACCATCATATCGAAATCGTCTTCCATGAGCTCCTGAGTCGGCATCATAGAGATGCATTTTATTTTCTTTTAGTACTTGAAAAACTAATGTGTGGCTAACGTTGAACACTGGGGTTGTTTTTCCACTACACTTATGTGGGTTTTCTTGAAACTCAAGCATAATAGCCAATTTCGTATTCTCACTTACACCATTGGCAGTACCTTTCATTTTTTTTTGTAAAATCAAGTTATATCGACAAATAAATATTTTTTCTCAAATTTTCATTGATTTTCCCTTATAACTTTTTTATTTATAGTTCTACGACTAAAACTTACATGACTAAAGTTAAAGTTAAATTTTACTTGTAACAAAAATGTTGAATAATATTTTTGTGAGACCAACAGTTTGTCAGATAAACCATAAAAAAACCCTTTTCCAAGATGGCGTACGTGTGACAAGGGTTGCAACCCTACAAACTTGGATATAACTTTACACTAATCCCTCCTAATAAAATTGCGTCCTCTCACAAATGCAACCCCAAACGTAAACTTTTTAATGGACTAATAGCTTTTGGCATATCCAGGTCGTATATTCTTAATGCTAAATAAACTATTAATAATTATATAGCGTATAGCTAGACAATAAGAAGAATAATTTGGTCAAGTGCGAGTTGGACTCGCATACTAAGAGTTCCGTACCACCTTCAAGATTCTAATATTCCAGTTTCATACAAGCATATCTTTTGAAGGAAGCGTTTTAAATTTATAAAGAATATACACTTTCATTTTCCACATATCGACTTTTTATTTCATCTGCTTCAGGATTCGCTTGATTTTTATAAGAATACATATGTATTTAATTTTCAAATTTGGCCCTCAAAAATTAACGTTAGAGTTTTATTTTACTAATAAACTTTCAGGGAAGCCTTTTATAATCTACTGTTTGAGTTTTGAGGCTCTGTAGATAAAGGTCAAAATATGTCAAGTTTTAAATTATAAATTATTAAATCTGTTATTCAAATTTTTTAAAAGTTTCTAAATTGGGAATTAAGTCGTAGTTGAATATTTTTGTTCATAGCTTTTAAACAAATGAATTAAAAATATGATATATTTGTAATTCACAATAGAGCCTTTTATCTGATATATTACATGATTCGTTTGAAAATTGAATTTTTATTTTCCATTTAATTGTATAACTTGTGCCTAAAATTACTATGGGGGTTTTTTGATAATTTTTCTTATAAATTTCAAGTGAGCCCCAGTACCCCTAATTATTTTCAAAGTTTTAGGTAGTATGGTTTCGGAAATAAAGCGAGAAATGAGAATTTTTTATATCTTTATATCTTGTAAACAATTAATTTTAAAAATATGAAAGATACATATTTGTATTCCCCATTTCATTTGATGCATTGCATGATGCGTTGAAAAAATATTTTTTTATTTTCCGTTTAATTCTATAATTTGGCCCCCAATATTAATATTAGAGATTTATTCGTATTTTTCTTGTAAACAAAAAAAATAGCTCTTATAGTTTGGGGAATAAAGGGGGAATGGGTAATTTTTTTAAATATTTTTTTTAATATATTTTAAAATATTCATTTAAAAAAAATTAAAAATATATATTTGTATTCGTCATAATCAGCCCTGTGATTTGATATACTATTTGTTCCGTTAGCAACAATTATAATTTTTGATTTAATAATAATTAATTTAGTTCTTTAAACTGCCCCCCCCCCAAATGAATATTATATTTTTTTCAAATTTTACAGCTTATGGTTTCGGTGATAAGGGGGAGGGATGGGTAAATTTTTAAATAATTTTGTTAATATATTTTAATTTATTTATTTTAAAAATATGAAAAAAAAATGTATTTGTTTTCGCCTTAATGATATATAACATGATGCGTTAGAAACAATTTTAATTTTATATTTTTCATTTAATTCTGTAATTTGCCCCCAAAAATAATATTAATTCTTAGGTTTATCCTTATTTTTCCAGTAAACTTCAGGTCGGACTCAATACCTCTAATTTTTTTCAAAACTTCACGAATTATAGTTTCAGAGATAAAAATGGGTAAATTTTGGTATATTTTCGTTAATATCTTTTTAACTATTATTTTTAAATATGAAAAAAATATATTTGTGTTCCTCAGAATGCCCCCCAAAATTAATATTAATGGTTTTATTTCCTTATTTTTCCTGTAAAGTTCGGGCAACGTTCTGTTTCCTATTTTGTCAAAATTTTAGGCTCAGTAGTTTCCGATATTAGGTGGGGGAACGGTCTATTTTTTTACTTTTTTCCCCAATAGTACCCCTAAAATCAAAATTTCTTCTTTTAGGACATGTAATCCCGATTGAGTCACCAAACTATATATTCATTGATGCCAAATTTCAACCTGTTCCAGCCAGTGGTTTAGGAGAAAATTGCTGTGATGTGAGAGAGGCAGAAATCCGGAGTGATATTATAAGGGTATCCGTATATTATATATACGGAACCCTAAAAATGATTTGTAAAAATAAATAAAATAAGCAGGTACAAGCTATTATATAGGCTGGACAAAATTAGGAATATTCAGGAAGTACCTAAACCGTTGAAGTTTGCATTGCTTAAGTTTCAATGGATTTCATCAGGTAAATAGTACACTGATCATTAACTGATTAACCGAAAAACCATATGATAAATTGATATAGATCTGAATCACACCCATGATATTATCGAATTAGTGATATGTCTAAATAGGATTTCTGCAGAATAGTAACTTATTAGGAAATTCAAATCGATCATAGTTGTCAGCAAATAGATTCTGATCTTAGTTCGCAGTATTTTAAACAGGAAACTGTTGTGTACTTTTCCTTTAAAATATCTTACTTCGCAATAAACACTCGATCATAATTTATTTGTGATTTTTTTTGTTTCATCTGTGCTATTGGCACTTACTTACTTTAATTGTTTATGTGTGAAATTTCCTTTATAAACTAGTTTCTCAGCTATAATCAGCTCATCAATCACAATATCATTTAGAAGTTTAGCGGAATTTTATTTATTTGAAATTTAGCTAGTGGCTTTAAAGGTTTATGCTTACACGTGTGAACTTTGAACTTCGAAATTTTTGTATTGCATTTTGTTTTTTGGTTTTGTTGAATATAGGTGAACCGCAACAACGCATTGAGAATGCCAAGTGAGACCTTGGCGAAACGTCTGCAGGATTCAAATATGAATCATTATAACGAGAACGGATGTATTCCCGGATAAATATTTCTTCATATATATATATATATATATATATATATATATATATATATATATATATATATATATATATATATATAGGGCTTTCTTTTGATGACAAAACAGTGGGAAGAATTTCTTTTTTAGGGTTCCCTATATACAATATACGGATACCCTTATAATGTCACTCCGGATTTCTGCCTCTGTCACATCACAGCAATTTTCTCTTAAACTACTGGACGGAAGAGGTTGAAATTTGGTATCAATTTATAGATTGGTGACCAGATCAGAAGTACATATCCTAAAAGAAGAAATTTTCATTTTAAGAGTACTGCTCGGGGGAAAAACTAAAAAATTCGACCGTTCCCCCCTGATCTCCGAAACCACTGAGCCTAAAATTTTGAAAAAAAAAAGGAAATATAGATCGTTGCCCGAACTTTTCAGGAAAAATAAGGAGAAATAATTAATATTAATTTTGGGGGACAAATTATAGAATTAAATGAAAATTTAAAAATAAAAAAATTAAATCATGTAATATATCAAATGAAAGGTCCCATTCTGAGGAACACAAATATAATTTTTTCATATTAAAAAAAATTAATCATAAAGATATTAACGAAAATATACCAACATTTACCCCTTCCCATTCATACATATATAAAAAAATGTACCCATTCCCCCCCTCTTATCTCCGAAACCATAAGCTGTAAAATTATGAAAAAAATACAGATATAGCCCCTCACCTGAACTTTACTGGAAAAATAACGAGAAACCCCTAATATTCATTTTGGGAGGCAAATTATAAAATTAAATGGAAAATAAAAAATTACAATTGTTTCTAACGGATCAAGTAATATATCAAATCAAAGGGCTTATTATGACGAATACTAATATATTTTTTTATTTTTCTTAAATAAATATTAAAAAAATATATATTTAAAAATTACCTATTCCCTCCTTTATTCCCCAAACCTAATTTTTTTTGTTTGCAGGAAAAATACCAAGAAATTGCTAATATTAATATTGGGGGCCAACAGCAGATTATAAAAGTCTTCCCTGAAAGTTTATTAGTAAAATAAAACTATAATGTTAATTTTTGGGGGCGAAAGTAGAAAATTAAATACATATGTATTCTTATAAAAATCAAGCGAATTCTGAAGCAGATAAAATAAAATGTCTATGTGTGGAAAATGAAAGTGTATATTTTTTATAAATTTAAAACGCTTCCTTTAAAAGATATAAGGGTAAATATAAGAAAATGCACTCATTCCCTGCTTGTCTGAAACTGGAATATTCGAATCTTGAAGGTGGCACGGAACCCTAAGTATGCGAGTCCAACTCGCACTTGACCAAATTATTTTAATTCAAAATAATACGTGCCTGTAGACGATCTAAGTCAATTTTTTGGTATAATCATTAATCATCTTTTTTGGGAATATTTCATGAAAAACGTTATTTTAATATCTAGATTTCTTCAATCCAAACCTCAAGTAAGCTTTCTTTCGAATTTTTAATGCTTTTTCTTCTATAATCATCTAAGATTCTTTGTACCCAGTAGACCAAATTAACTGAGAAAATTTTTGAATTGAAATTTTTATTTATTGTTATTTTTATCAAATATTGTTTTTTTATTGATTTGAGTTTTATAATTTTTTTTTCGAATAAAATTGTATTTTTCATGAAATATTCCCAAGAAGATGATTAATAAATAACCCAAAAATTTACTTAGATCGTCTAGAGGCACGTATTGTATTGAATCAATAAAAAGAAATTTTTTCCTATATATATATATATATATATATATATATATATATATATATATTTATGTGGAAAGGGAACAATTGTTTTATCCTTCCAAATATATATATATATATATATATATATATAATCAATTATTTCGGAAGCAGCCAGTTCACTAGGGTGTTAAAAAGAAATACTCTTTATTATTTTGAAAAGCTTTCAGAATATGTTTATTCCTTCGTCAGTTCAACTAAAAATTACATATAAAATGACAGTAAGAATTTTTAAAAAATTTTTGAATATAAACTTACGTAATGGGAGGTTCTTATTCACACTAACATTACTAGAGGAAAAAAAAGGCCATACTAATATAAACCTCGTCTTGTTCGTTAAATTGCACTATTGATGTTTTAATAAAATTATTGTTAGATATTTCATGAATGACTGACAGTTTGTTTTGAAGTTATTTGAAAAGGATATGATTCGAGAAAAATCTAACTGAAAGCATCATAATAATAATCTTAATTTGATTTCAACCAAAGCCACTTTACATAAATATTCTAAAAAGAGAGAATTAAGTTATTATAAAAATATTGGTCATGAGTGATCATTTGACATATTTGGTGTGACTTTTTTGAAATTTTAACTTCAATATCTAACAAGTTACAATAGATAACATTAAGATTTTGTAAATCCGTTCTTTTATTTATGTTGTTGATTTGATTATTAATGCAAACCATCTCTAGGAAGTTCTGTTTGAAAAGATTTTTTTCTTGTGCTAATACTTTTGCATTTTTGAAATCGGCAGTGTGATTGTTGTTGATGCAGTGTATTGCAAGAGCACAGCTTTCTTTGCCAAGCCTGATATCACTCTTATGAGAAATTATTCTGCTGTTGAGGCTTCTAGATGTTTGTCCAACATAGGTAGCTTGACAGTCTTTGCAATTAATAGAGTACACTACATTTGATTTCTTTTCCTTCGGTGTTTTGTCCTTGATTTTAGTAAATATGTTAGCAACAGTTTTAACTGATTTATAAGACACTAGCATATTGGGGTTGGTGTTAATAATTTTTGCAATTTTAGGTGAAATTAGTTGAATATATGGAATTGATACATGTATTAATGTAGTATTATTGGAGTTGATAAGAGTATTATTACTGGAAGCCGCCTGATGTCGTGTACCCATATTTACATCCCATGGAGAATTATAGATTAATCTTTTTAGAAAACCAGAAGGGTATGAATTTTCTATGAATGGTTGATACAGGATATGTAAGTTCTTTTCCCTTAGAGAAGGATGGCTGATTTGACATATCCTTCTTTTCATCCCAGTAATCAAATTGATTTTCATCTTCATGGGATGGTTTGAGTGGTAGTTTAGATATCTCCCGGAACTTAATGGTTTTCGGTACCAGTCTATTTTCAGGTAATTATCAGAGCCCCTTATTATTTTTGTATCTAAAAATGGAATACTGCAATTAATATCTTCTTCTTCTTCTAATAATCAAGTCAACAACATAAATAAAAGAACGGATTTACAAAATATTAATGTTATCTATTGTAACTTGTTAGATATTGAAGTAAAAATTTCAAAAAAGGTCACACCAAATATATCAAATGATCACTCATGACCAATATTTTTATAATAACTTAATTCTCTCTTTTTAGAATATTTATGTAAGGTCTGTCATTGGTTGAAATCAAATTAAGATTATTATTACGATGCTTTCAGTTAGATTTTTCTCGAATCATATCCCTTTCAAATAACTTCAAAACCAACTAATGTCAGTCAATCATGAAATATCTAACAATAATTTTACTAAAACATCAATAGTGCAATTTAACGAACAAGACGAGTTTTATATTAGTATGGTCTTTTTTTCCTCTATTAATGTTAGTGTGAATAAGAACCTCGCATTTCGTAAGTTTATATTCAAAAAATTTTTAACAATTCTTTTTGTCATTTTATATGTAATTTTTAGTTGAACTGACGAAGGAATAAACATATTCTCAAAAGCTTTTCAAAGTAATAAAGAGTATTTTTTTAACACCCTAGTGAACTGACTGCTTCCCAATTAATTGATTTTTTATATTAATTCAGCCGTTATCATCTATTTCTTATATATATAAGATAACAAATTCAATTTTATTGTTGCTCATGTTGCAATGATTACTTAATTCTGGTAATTTGTTTATCAACTAATAACGCAACGTATACAATGCATTTTTAAATTTCAACAGAACTAAAACAACTACAAATATTTAATAGAGCACACATGATCGATGCCTTACTTATCTAGGTTGTTCTTATCAGTTTAATTAGGAAGAAACAAGTCTCGATGTACGATGTACAAATAACGAAGCCAGACTAATATTAATAATTGTTCTAATTGATGGCATTCGCAGGCGTGGAGATCGTCTTAAATGTTCCTTTCGATTTCAATTGTCAACTGACCCGAAGCAGTTTAAGTGATTTTATTTGTTCAGTTACAAAGTTGGACAGTTTTCAAGTGCGTTGCTGGGATTAGTTACAGTGATAAGGTAATTACTTTTCTTCAGTAATTATAATTGGCATTTTTTTTTTCATTTGAGTTCATCATCAAGAAATATCGGTTTACAAAATTAATTAGCAGTTCATAGTGACGATAACAATTATAAAGGAATGAAAATAAAACTTATTATTAATAGAGTAATAACCGGAATTTAAATAGTTGGCTTTCCTTGTTTTGATATTTCATAAATATATTTTTCAGAATGGGAATAAAAAGTTAATTAATGTGTTGAGTTAAATATAGGGCGTCATGTCATCAACTAGTTAACTCTGCTTATAAAATTCCCATACAAATTGATTTAGAAGAATTTATCTACTGAATCTCTTTCATTTGTATTAGAAACATCCAGTTACATGTTACATTTATAACATTCTGACAGATCCAACACTTTTGATATTCGCACCCCAAGACTATGAGATATTATATCGTTTCACAGCTTAGATCATTTACCATCTAGATATAGCCTGTCAAGCATAAAATCGTGGCAACGCTAGAAAGAGAGGGCAATAGAGACAGTAAGAGGCTATTTCACTTAGTGGGTGGATGGTCGGTGGATGCAGCCAATGAACAACATGCGTTATTGGAAGCAGCTCCCAACCGAGGGAAATAACCTCTTGCCCTCTCTATTGCCCTCTCTCTCCTTAGTCTTACCACGACATTTGTGCACTGCAGGCTATCTCTAGAAAGTAAATGCTCTAAGTTTCACAGTAGGATCAGTGATATCAGTTACGTTGTGTTAAAGAACGCCAAGGCCGCAAAACATTGATATACTAGCTGTCACAGCAGAGCAGTCTTCTTGACAGTTTCGCTAGTAGGCGTGTTATTTTTAACTGACTTCCAAAAAGGAAGAGGTTATCAATTCGTAGCGTATTTGTTTTTGTTTTTGTATGTATGTTACCTGATTTCTTCTCCTGTGGTGAACCGTTTTGAATGAATATGGTCTTGTTTAATAGAGTATATATCCGGATTGGTGAAACTTCAAATTTGGGAAAAGAATTCTATTGGTAAAATGATGAAATTTGTGAATGAACACATGCGTGCTGGAAATCGACCAATATCCCTTAACATATTGGTCAATTTTTAATCTATTAAGGAAGATCCCTAGGTGATATCATATATTATTCTGCGACGTGCAATTTGCAGTTTTGCAGAAAATAGCCGAAAATTCCAATATTCTTATAAAAAATTTCATCGAAGTGACATAACGGACATTTTCTCATAAATATTTTAATTCCAACGTAAGACTGTGTCCCACGTAAAAGCGATTTGCGCGTTGCGGACGGTGCGTTTCGTTAAAATAGCAACTACAAACTGTCAAACACATAAAAAGAATTCTCTTTGTCTTTACAGGAAAACTAATTCGTGCGATTGTAGCGATTTTGTGTTGTTGCATGGTTCATTTGGTTTGTTTTAGTTTTTATTTGCAGTTTTTAATTGTTGTTGTTTACGTGGGACACGGCCTAATAGTGTGGGAATTGTGCCTACACTCCCAGTGCCTACTGGAAGTTTTAATTGCAAATTTGAAAATTTTCTATGTACATCTCAAGCATATAGGTAGTACAGCATAGTATTTTCGGCTCCTCAAATCAGTTAGTACCGGTGCTTTTGGTTGTCACATTCTCCCGGCCTAATAGAAAATTCAGTGACAACACATGTCAAACTCTAAACTGCTATTTGGTGCGTTTATACACAGGGTGTTTAGTTATAGCAAACAAAATCACAAAGAAAAGTGATAGAAGAAGTTGCATTTATATGATGATTGAAATATAGGACGGAGTAGAGTGATAGTGGTCCATAGGCAGCCGTATATACAAGATGGTTGGAATATAGGGTGGAGTAGACGTTTGGTGGTATAAAATTGTTAGAAAAAATGTGGAATTATAATTATATAGGGTGATTAAAAAACTGTTATATGATGTGAACCTAAACAAATCATATACAGGATGGTTGAAATATATGCTGGAGTTGAATTATATTTATACAGTGTGATTAAAAAATTATATATTTCATAGCCCATAAGAAGTTGCATAAAGTATGGAGAGGAATTAATGTTACACAGGGCGATAAAATACGATGTTAAGAATGAAATAATTTATGGGTTGAAATATATAAAAGACTTCCACCTATAACTAAAAAGCTGAAAATAATTATAACAACTCTTGCAAATAAATAACACATTCAATGTTGTTAGGTACCTACGCAGAAAGTAAAAAATGTAAATATTAATAGGTGCTCATTCTGTACAAATTAATTACCTACCAATCTAGTATATGTTTGAAGTCGGTGCCAAGCAACAACTGAGTTTGATGAAGTAGTAGATAAGTACACAATGCAGGATTTTAGATTTGCTGCCTGATTAATGATGTAAACACAAATATCAGAATGAGAACACAATATATAGATCCAAAAGGAGGAATACATCGGGAAGACTCACTCAGCCCAACATTGTTAAAAATGAATAAGAGTAAAATAATCATAGAGAACAAGACAACATAGATTAAAATCACTATTTTCTGCTACGATGATGACGCATATCATAAATTCAATGAGGACTACAAAATCAAGATTTCAGCAGGAAAAACAAGTATATGGTAATTAGCTAGGAGACTCTTAGATTCAAATTGGAAATAGGAGGAAATATCATAGACCTGCTACTGAGAAGTTGAGATCACCAGTAAATAAAACTTAGCAACAAAAGTAATGAGATAAACAAATTACTGATGAAAGACAGAATTGCCGAAGATCAGTCATATGGAACATGGAAGAATAAATTTATGACAATGGAAAGTATAGTGGACAACAGCAAGACCTATTTTAACATAAACAGCAGAAATAAGAACAGCTGCGCAGAGAATAGAACAGAAAACAAATAAATTTCAACTGGTAGACCACTAAATAGATGGAAGCATAACTTATTCAATAACACAAAAAAAATAAATAAGGGACAAAAAAGCAGGAAAAAAAATTCTAGTCATGTGAGGGAAAAGAAGAAATGTAAAACGGACCACAAGTATAGTACAAATTAATATAGTAGTGCTTAAGTGACTGACTAATCTATGATTAATATTTTGCTGATATGGTACCACTTGAGAATCACTTAATTATTCAAAAATTTCCTATTAATTGAATTTAACTCAAATTCTAGAATTTTCCTAAAATTTTATTACGCCAGTGATATTTTTTCCGCATACGATATCTTGTATTCTTTAATAGAAATATGTACAGGATGTACAAAAGTAATGTAATTCTACATAATATTTCAATTACAATCAATTAGACTTATCGATTTATGATTTTAAACATTCATAATTACTTAGATTCACTACGCAAAGTTAAACGATAATTGTTACAAAATTACTGCTAAATGCTGCTTTATCAGTCATATTGAAATATTGCATAAACAAAACATGTGTACGTACACATATTTTGTTAAATGGAAAACATAACAAAAGAGCAATTATATATAAATATAACTGGCATAGTTGAAGTTTGAACTTACTTTTCGGAAGTCGTTTAGTTCTATCTTTAATTGATAAATTTGTAGTTACATATTGCGTAACTACACTTTTAAAATGGACTCTATGACAGCAGAAACAGAAAATCTCACTGCAAAGAAGACAAATCATAAATGGTCTAAGACCCAGGAATCTGTTGAGCCTTAGAATCTGCAGATAACATTATATTTTTTCTTGCTCATCAAGCTGGGAATGAAGGATTTGTTGAAGGCATGGATCTGGATGTACTGGGGGTCTCAAATGCATACAATTTGAAAGCATCCAGTTTTTGAAGAAATTTTGGATGTGGAAGAACAAGCAGTTTGGCTACTTAGGATTGTAACAAGAGATAATCCACATTTGATGTACTAGTGCCAATCCGGATGGAACCTTACCTATAGGTCAAAATCAACTACTTCTTCCTGTTAAATGAATATCGTTTAATTAATAATTTTTATTTATTATTATCCCGACTTGACCATACAGTGTATGGCAGCATACTCCCTCTAAGGCACGCATAACTTGCCTTTAGGGGAAAATTCACTAACCCCAGATATCCCAGAGATCAAAAGGGTCCAGCTCTGTGGGAGCCCTTGCCAGGTTATGAGGCCTGTGGCAGTAGTGGTGGCAGCTTTCCATGAATTTTCTGCCCGTCCGGGCTGTTCCTAACAGAACGGCTTTTTGCATTAGTTGGTAAAGATGTTTGTACAGACCGAGGTATTTTAAATTGTTTAGTAGACGTTTTGGGACTACTCCTGTTGTTGACATAACAATTGGTACAGTTCGTGTGTTGTTCATATCCCACTGTGCCTTTATTTGAAATTTGGCTATTTTTTCAGCCTGCTTAATATTTATGTTATTGTTGTTAGGAATTGCTATTTCAATTAAGGTTGTTTTCCTAGAGATTTTATCTACTAAAACTATATCTGGTCTATTGTGAGCAACAATCCGATTGGTCAGAATCGTGCGGTCCCAGTACAGCTTGTAGTTGTTATTTTCTAAAATAGATTCTGGTTTGTATAAATAGTAGGGTGTTCTTACCGACTGTGATAGCTCAAGTTTCAGCGCTAGTTCCTGGTGTAGTATTTTTGCCACAGCATCGTGTCGTTCTTTGTATTCAGTTGCAGCGAACGCTTAGCTGCACAGATTCAGATGTTTGGCAACCATATCTGCATCTGTCGTTGTTGATAGAAGGGTCTTTGACGATGAACTTTAGATAGATCTTAGTTGGAATTACTTGATCTTGCATTGCCAATATAAAGCCTTCCGTTTCAGGAAACATATGACACGAGATCAACCAGTAGTTCGACGCTAAACTGTCGACATATTCTTGGTTGACGTCATTTATATGTCTTCCATGAAGGGGCTTCTCTTTCGACTTCTGCTTTGGAGCCTGTTGTGATTGGTTGGGTGTTGGTGGAGGTGTCTGGTTTGTTTAATCTGGCAATTACGGAGGTCCTTGCTGAAGAAAGGCGGTAGCTGCCATCCCGTCGGTTTAGACAGAGGGGTCGTTTCTCTATTTCTATAGCTTTTCAAATAGTCGATGCCCTAAGGGAATTGAGAGATATGATAGTTCTACTGCCCTCGATGTTAATAGAGTGCCCTGTTTGGATAAGATGATGTGCGAGAGATGAAGTCGGGTCTTTTTTGCGAACTGACAAAGAATGTTCGCAACTCGATAGTTGACGTTGACGTTGGTACGACCGATGTAGCTTGTGGGCTATCGCGAACTAGAATTTCGTAAACTTCTCGATCCTCTTTCGGTACTTTATCTTTAGGGTTCCCGGTTAAGTAATGTTGAAGACTCTCTTTTGATGTTGAAGTAGAATCCATTCTATTTTGTCAGTGACTCTTCGAATGTACGGACGGAAGGCTTTCCGGTGTTGTTGGTCTGTTTCTGATGGGGTTGATGTATTCGGTGGATAAGCCAAAAAACTAATTAAGAATCTCTTTAATAGACCTTTACATGATTGAAAAAAAATAATGAGCATGCGTCAAAGCCTGTCAATTATTTCGTGCATTTTATGATAGTTCATAACGTGAATACAATATTTTCAATGTAATTTACTAATTTAGTATTGAAAGAAAAGTTTTAATAGTTATAAACTTAAAGTGTATAACGTTTCTAATTAACATGTATAACATTTTATCAATAAAGCATGGAGTAAAAAGCATAAAATATGTGGGAGCCATATGTACAGTAAATCATTTTTGGAGAATTTATTTGACTTTATTAGTTTTCCAAAGCCTTGTATAGAATCTCGTCAAAAGCTTATTAGATCAACGAAAAGAATAAACAGTTTATTTAAAATGTGCTAAATGTGATTTATGAGTTAGAGATGTGAGCTAAGTGATTGGGGGGTCTAACTTGCTAAAACATATAACATTAAATAAAACAAGTGTTAACTTTTTCAAATTCAGTTGTAAATAATGTACCGTGACCAGACATAAGGATGCAAATTGAGTTTAAATAAATCTGTGTATAATGAATTTTATATTTTATTTGTACTAACTGTACAGACTTCAGTAATATTACATGCAATTTTTGTACAAATTTCGTGAAAAACTCATAAATTAACTTTCATATATCTGTCAGTCGAAAGATGAATAGCCAACATAATTTATATCACAAACCGTAGTAAAAAAGACAATGACTGATAGAACCATAGTAATAATAAATTAATTAAATTTATGTTTTGTATTACTAATATTTATTTTATTAATTATAAGTATATTAATTACTTTAAATCTAATATGAGTATCATTTTTGTCCTAACCTGTCAAATAGATCAGCCTTATTTTCGACTTGTGGACGAAAATATCACTTTAACCACTATTATAATTTAATGCAGTTATTTGCTTTAATTGAAAGCTGTACAAATAAAGCGCTACTAATTAATATTTCAGTTAACTTCATTGATAATAAGGGTTTTAATACTAGTTCCCCATGCATATTTGTTAAAAGTGCTCGAAACTTTCATATTCCCGCCTTTTTAAGATTCCAAACGCGCATGCGCATTACAAAGGGTGAAAAGATTATTTCTGAAGTCAGTTAAAAATACCAACGAATTTATACGAAAAATCTCAATTTTTTAGACAATTGGTGTATCAGTTTTTTTCATAATTTATTTTAAGGAAAAACAATATTGGTGGATAACGAAAACAACTTATCAATCGTTCGTAGAGTAATTAGTTTTTTCTTTTCAGAATAGCAAAGAAAGATGCTTAAGACATTCGATGACATAAAGAAAAATTTCAAACTCAAACCTCAGGAGTACACCATCGACAACTGGGTGTTCAAACTCCATTATAGAGGAACCGTACTGTCACTTCTGGTAGCTACAATTCTCGTAACATCTCGACAATACATAGGCGAGCATATCAAGTGCATAGTCGACAAAGGTGTTCCCGAACATGTGATAAACACGTATTGCTTTTTTACAACGACTTTTACAGTAGTAAGTATTAGTTATAATATTCTTGACAACAACATTAATTACTGTACAATTGCTACTGTACGTGTTTTTTTTTCTCCTTATCATACTTAAATATTTTTCTATCGAGATATCGTACAATATTATTTATTTATGTATAATACGGACTTTACTGTTACAATAAACTGATAATAATTTAAAATCTAGGAGGCGTTTCCTGTGCAATATAAAATAATTGAGGGCGCGTTAGTGGAAGGACATTTGCATATGAAAATCTGCAATTCTGAACTAGAATTATGTAAAAATATTAAGTTCTAAGCTGTTTTACAGTATAATACTCATTTTTTACCCAATTAATAGTGAAAAAATCGATCAGAAATTGTATAACACAAAAATTATGGAAATATAAAAAAAATATTTGAGATAACGTTCTTCTTGCATACATTTTGATGACGAAACTAACCAAAAAATAAAAGAATATTAATGTGTTTCTCAATATTAAAAGTAAATAATGTCAATTGTGTTTTAAAATTGAGTGTATAACTGTTAAAATGAATGAAAACACATTAATTTTGTTTATTTTGTTTTATATCACTTCTATTTTCACTTTGATGTGACTAATTTCGGCAAAAAAGACTATGCCATTATCAGAAAAGAACAAACTTAAGAATGAATTACAGACTATTAAAATTTTCCAATATACAGTGAGGAAGCGTGATTTGAAACAAATTCATTTAAAATTTAAGTGTTGGTTTTTTGGAAAAACGTTCGGACACGTCGCTTTTTTTTGAAATGCGGTTTTTGTGATGATAAACTCATTTATACAGGGTGGGCAAGAAATAAATTGCGACCATCAACTTCATTTTTCAAATGGAAACATTTGTTTTTTATTTTATTTTTGAATTCTGCATTGAATTCTAAGTATTTTTCATGTACAATGTCCTATACCGAAAATTAACAGTTATTAAAAAAATACATTTCTTTCACAATTGTAGAAAAAAAAAACATCAAAATATCAAATTAAATGTTCATTAACTTACTGACAATACCCAAAACGGTTTTCAAATTCTCGTAACACTTCATTTAGCGTTTGTGGTAGGATTCGTTGTATTTCTATTCATTAATTCCTGGATATTTTCCGGCTTATTGAAGTAGAATTTCGATTTCACGTAATCTTAAAGATAAAAATCTAAAGGGCTTAGATCTGGAGACCTAGCTGGCCATTCGATATTACCGCCCCTTCCAATCCATCTATTTAGGAAAATATTGTCAAGATAATCTCGCACTGATCGGAAATTGTGCGGGGGCGCTCCATCCAGTTGAAACTATACCGAATCTGCCAATATATTTCGGTTTTCACCATTTGGGTAAAGTTCTTTTAAACAGGGTATTATGTCATTTGGTAATAGGTCTAAATACTTTTCCGAGTTAAGTGTTCCCTCAATAAAAAAAGGACCCACGATTGAAGCACCCACAATTCTGTTAACATTCTTGGAAAACTGTGTATGACTTTCCATAATCCAATATGGAACATTTTGCCTGTTAACTGAACCATTTAAACAAAATATTGCCTCGTCGGAAAAAACTATCTTACTTGAAAAGTGTGGGTTGGCATTGCATCTATCCATCATTATATCGCAACATTCTACTCTCCGGTCCAAATCATCTTCAGTATGTTCCTGAACTAAATGAACTTATGGGTGCCATTTATTTCTATACAAGCATTTTAGAACAGAAGATATACTTATTGACTGTTCTGCGGCTATTTGTCTAGAGGATTTCTGAGGATTTTCTTGTAAATCGAGCAAAACATTTAATTATGTATTATAGTACAGTTTCTATGGAAATAAACAAATGTTAAAAACTCCAGCATTAAAAAAAGGGTTTCCATTCATGCGACTAAAATACCGCCAACAACCATAAAAACAGACGTAAATAAATAGGTTCAAACCAAGAAACACCTTATTTGTACCGCTGTTTTCTTAACTTAAGAAAGAATTGTAATTTTTTTAATAACTGTTAATTTTTGGTATAAAATAAAAAAGAAATGTTTCCATTTGAATAAAATTAAGTTGATGTTCGGAATTTATTTCTGTGTCCAAGCGTTTTTCCAAAAAACAACGCCTGTATACACCAACATGCTTCAGATACTCTCTTCGAGGTGTCATTTTTTCTCTGAAAATCCTAGATGTCGATCTTTACATCTCGCGTCTACATACTATAGGTATTAATTAACTATAACCATGGATAATGTTATAATAATATGAAATTTTAGGAAAAAACATACAAAGGTGTCTACTATTTGTAAATCTAGCTGGTTCCATATTGGAAATTGTTTACTGTTCACACAATATTTAGAAAGATATTAAAAGGAGAAATTTTGTCCAATAATTCTCAACGTTTTTTACATTCTCTCTTGCCAAGTTCTTATATTTACATCAATTTGTAAGTATGGAATTAAAGGTCTCACAGACCAGAACAAATCTTATTAACTTGATTTTTTTCAAGCTGAACTTGTAGCTCTTAATTTTTGTAAGTCTTAATATCGTTTTATGATATGGATCATAGCAGGCCAAAAAAGCGTGAAAGTCGTACGAAAATTTTTTTGCGTCAGATATTGTTTCCATCCAGAAACACTCATCAGTTGCTTGATCCAAAATGGGCCCACTACCTCTACTGACTACTGCTCCTTACACACTTTGTCGAATTACAAATCTAACGGAGTGGATCCCAGTTGGTTAAACAAATCCACATCGAGAAATCGGTTTGAGTAAAGGATTCAGGAAGAAACAAACATTTGACTACAGTATATCAGGCCATATGTAACTGTAGAATCCTGCCAAACCTAGCTAGAAGTTTATAAATGGAAAGGAAGCGAGACAAGTCAAATTTGATATCATCGGTCTAAATTAAATCTGGATGACCATAGAAGAATAATAACACTCGTCAGTGTATCGAACCTAATAGATATCGGTGGCATCTACCGTCTAGTGAGTAATTTAAGTATATAAAGGCATACCATGCTATAAAATATACCATACTCTTGACAGATGGTTCGAATGTTTTATATAAAAACATATAAGTAAATATATATACAGATATATATCCACATATTTAGAACTATATCATTCAACGTATGACAGCCGTTTCGAACCAGGAGTTCTCGTCAGCTACGCTTACCGACATCTATTAGATTCAATACACTGACTGTTGTCTTACTGTTGTGTATTACATCCAAGTATTTCACTTTACAACTTGCCATTCAAGGAAGCGTATCTGACGAGAACTCCTGGTTCGAAACGGCTGTCATACGTTGAATGATATAGTTCTAAATATGTGGATATATATCTGTATATATAATAACACTTGATTCAGGCAACATCTTGTACTACTAAGGAAGACAAATAAATACGTAGCTTACTATCAGAAAATGGACATATGAAACTTCTACTTCAGGAAAAATTCAATATAAAAAACTTTCAGGATAGGAAGCGAAAACAACACAACAAACTAAGCTAGGAAATAAAAATGAAAAAATTGAAAAGTAAGCTAGATATCAAGCATCTAGAATGGACCGACCTTCGAAAAACAATTACAAGGCTTCATAAATCTACGTGAATCTTCGCACTCTTGAATTGTCTAGTTGTTTTTATGGTACGATATTATTAATATCTAGTATTTAATATTTGCCTGGTAATGCATCATCGTACTCTTTGTTGGTCTGGTTGTTTATGGCCCATTTCGCAAATATTAGGTTTTTGGTGTTTATTCTCATTTACTGTTATCCTGGAACCGTTGCTGTATAAATTGACACAGTATTTTGAACCCTAACACCAGTTCTTTGTTTTTTTTTCAGCCTTACGTGAATGAAACTGTTTTGTTTCTACATACTGGAGAGGTTTGATTTTTAATAAATTTTAGCATGAATCTAACACTTCTGCTAATATACAATCTAGGAGTGCTTACATATGATTAACAAAAACAATTTATTATCTACACATATCGCATGAAACTTTAAAATATTAGTTGACGAAAAGTTTCCAGTTTTCGTATAAGTAATTACACATTTAAAGATCTTCTATTCTCTGTAAGACTACTCAGCAGGGTATAAATAGGGTGAATTCGGTAGACATAACAACAGGGGGTTTACGTATTTTCAAAGAATATGATAATCTGGACCTATAATACATTTTCATGAATAGTTTTCTGAAGTGTCATTTCAACTGTTTGATTATTCATTACTACCAACTTTCATTCTGCATGCCCAACTTTTTACATTTTAGTATATCGTTTTCATGGCATTATGTAACAAAGGATAAGATAAGACGAATTTAAAAAATCATTTATGTCACCTCATTTTAGACATTTTTTATACTTCTGCATGATCCCATCAGCCAAAACGTCCTATTATTTTGAAAAAATATTTTTTAGATCAAGCACATGGATGCTAGTTTATTAGACACTGGTAATCTAGCCCATCCTGGTGTGGGACCATACGGTATTAATTCAGGTGAACCTATCGTAAGACATGCCTATTACCAGTGGGTGCCTTTTGTCCTGTTTGGTCAAGCTATTATGTTTTACTTCACTCGATTTCTTTGGAAGCGCATGGAAGGTAATTTATTTGTCTTTGCTAATGTATAGTTGATCATCTTCTTTTTTCCAGGTGGTAGATTAAAGTATTTAGTAGATGGTCTCAAATTAGCAGCCTTTGCTTTAGAGGACAAACAGTTTGAAATTGGCGGGAAAAAGATTCCATCTAAAGATGAAAGGTACAGTTTTTATTTAGATTGAAAGTTAGAAAAATGTTTAATAACGTATTTAAATAGTATAGTAGAAAGTGAAGCATATTATACTAATATTCGTTTAGTATATCCCCAATTTTTAGGGACATGATGTTTTCTGAAAAATAGTGGAAATTCTAGTTTGAGTTTTTCTAATTTTTTTGAAATACCACCACCATGTCTGTATATTTCACATTGTCTAAACGTTTCAGAGTCTATGTGAAATATACAGACTTTCAAGACATTGTGGTGTTATTTCCAAAAAATCTGAAAAGTAGGAAAAGGATATTATGCCATCACGGCTCTGGCACAATGGTAGAAAAATAGAAGTCCAAATAAGGGAGGAACATATTAGTACATTACAATTTGCTGAAGACCAAGTGATTGTTGCAGAAAGTTTGAAGGATACAACTACACGGCAAGGAAACTAGTGGGGGAAGGAACCAATGAGGACTAACATGAACCTAGAGAAAACTCAATAAATGACTGTAGGAGATATAAATTGCGATTTGAATACAGAAGGTGAAACACACAACGGAATACAAAAAATTCGAAGTATCGTTGGCAAAAAATGGAAATGAGGAAAGAGATATTCTCCAGAACGTAGGAAAAGGGAAACCTATGATAAGCCAACTGAGTTTTCTGATATGGAACAAGGTTATAAGGAATGCGACAAAAGTACATTTTTTATAAAACACTTGCAGCGAATACCGTAACTTATGGCTCAGAAATATGAACAGTTAAAAACAAGATTACAAGATGAATAAATGATGTCGAAAATGGCTTCTAGGGAGAACATTGTAGAGTTACGTTAAAAGATCACGTTTCTTTGGACCAATTCAAACTGATTATGATCTCACTGATCAAACAGAAGAACAAAACAATTATAAATGTACAGTCATATGAGCGGAAATATTGCCGATCAAAACAGGGAGATTAATCCCAAAGAGAAGACAAGAAAAAAAAGAAATTAAGAGAGATATTGAAGAAAAATCATGGCAGAATGGAAAATAATGACCTTCGAATTGTGAAAACGGAAGACGGAGCTGTAAAATATATATGTACATATAAGAAGCAGTACGAGGGCTGCCTTTTATATTTCGGGATTAGAGAACAAAAACAAATATTCATCATCGAAAATCGCTTTATTGTTTTTCAAAATACTCCCCATGAAGATCTATACACTTTTGCATGCGTTTGAACCAAAACATGCATTCTGAACGCAGCAACCGCTTCCTCAGGTGTCGAAAAACGTTGACTTCTCAGTTTGTTTTTTACGTACAGGAATAAAAAGAAGTCATTTGGTGACAAGTCCGGACTATAAGGCGGATGACTTATCAAATCGATGTTTTGAGTGGTCAAAAATGCAGTTGTTTGAGCCGATGTGTGAGAGCTCGCATTGTCGTGGTGAAGAGTGATCCGTCTCCTGGGGTTGGTTTTCCTCATTTATTGGAAGACAACTGGCAAACAAATGGTTGTGTACCATTCAGAATTGACTGTTCTGCGTTGTTCTAGTGGTACGGTTGCGAAAAAGCAGACGATCATTTGCTTGGAAGTGCTTCGTGCGCGAACAACTTTTGTTGGATTCGGCTCATCTTGAAACACCCATACTCAGTCGACTTCTGTTTACTTTCGGGCTCATACGCGTAAACCCACGATTCATCACCTGTCACTATGTCATAAACGTGTTTTGAAGCACCGCGATCGTATTTTTTGAGCTTTTCTTCCGACCAATCGACACGAGCCTTTTTTGAACGATTGACAAATTGTGTGGGATCCAACGCGAACAAATTTTTTTGACATTCAAATGTTTATGCAATTTTGAATGTATGCTGGTCCCACTAATGTGTAAGGTTGACTCAATCTCACGATTGGTCATATGACGATCTTGCAATATCAGTTCGCGCACAGCATCAATGGTTTCCGGAACAACAACTGTTTTTGGACGACCTTCACGAAATTCGTCTTGGAGTGAACTACGACCTCGATTGAATTCACCATACCATCGATAAACAGTGGTCCTTGATAGAGTTTCATCGCCAAAAATTAAATTAAGTTCATCCATGCACTCTTGCTGACTTAATCCACGTCGAAAGTTGTAAAAAATAATCGCACGAAAATGTTCACGATTTAATTCCATTTTTTGGCCGAGATGAATCCTTTAAGTTACTGTAAACAACACATAGTGCTCGTATCTCAAAGCGTTCTGAGTACGTATAACCTCAAAAATGTCAAACTTTACGATAGAGCTGTCAGTTGTCAGATTGCAATACTAGGGTTGTCCAATCCCGAAATATAAAAGGCAGTCCTCGTAGTAAGCTGGTAGTGTTAACAAAAGTTACAGTAGGTTTAAGTTAAAAATTAGATTAAAAATTTTATGTCTTTATGTTTACTGCTACAAATCCACAGGAACAAAATTGCAGTCCTTATCATTTTCAGGGAGCTAAGGCTACGTCAAGTGAGAGAAGCGTTCCTGAAGAGAGTTTACATCAACAGATTCTGGTCAGCTAAACTAATATTGTGTGAAGTTTTAAATTTTCTTCATATCATCTTGCAAGCACATATAACCAATAAATTTCTCGGAGGTAACTTTTACAGGCTTGGTACAGAAATTTGGGAAGAAGGTTTGGATTCAAATGTTGATGTATTGGACGAAGTATTTCCAAAGGTAAATACTAATTATTTATTAAAGTAGACTATTTTTAATTTCAAGCTAATAGTATTTTTTACAAAAAAATACTTTAGTATATTGTTTTTAAATTAATTCCGAGGGTTGATATACAGGTGAACTCTGACTGAGACTATATAGTTGTGTTTATAGATTTACCGAAACTATATATATATATATATATATATATATATATATATATATATATATATATATATATATATATATATATATATATATATATATGTATTAGATGGTTTCCGGGAATTCATCCGCGTAGTTGTTAACTGATCCCTGCCGGGATCGATAGTAAAATGACGACGTTTCGGCAGAGTCACATCTGCCCTCTTCAGGTCGGTTCGCATAATTCTCGTAGCCTTCTGCTTTCGCTTCTAGTTACTCGAATACTGATATTTTCAGGAGCGCGCACGGTGATTTATAGTCGCGGCTCGGCGCCTATTGGTTGGCACCGTGAACGGCTGCGTGTGATTGGCCCTGGGCGCTCATTGGGCACGCCTCCCGCCTGCTGATTTGTTATTTCCGGTTTAGTTGTTATTGGACGGTTCCGGGCCGGTACGGTGTTTAATAGAATTTTCCAACAATTCGATAAGTTCTGAATTTCATTGCGTGCGTTTAGACTGTGAGGCCTCTTCGCTATTTAAATTGCCTCTCTTACGAGTCTTGATTTCTGATGTTCTATATTTGCCAGTACTCTGGTGTTCTCAAAGTCAATTCGGTGTAACGTCGTGGTGGCGTGTTCCGCAATGGATGTTGTTTTTTCCTGCTTTCTTATAGCATTCTGGTGTTCATCCCGTCTAGCTTGCATTCTTCTGTTAGTTTGCCCCACATAGGTTTTATGACAGTCTGCACATGGAATCTCGTACACTCCCTGTTGTTCTAAAGGGATCCTCGTCTTCGGAGTCCTCAACACCGTGCTTATTTTTCTGTCTGTATTGAAAATAGTATCGATATTGTGTCTCGGTAGAATTTTTGCAATACTGTCAGTGGTACCCCGTGTCCCTCTCTGCCACTCCTCCTCGCTCCCGGTCTCTTTCTGTATCTCTCTATCTAGACCAGTCTCCCACTGTCTTTTCTTGCCTCTCCTTGCTTTCTCTCTCGGTCTCACAATGTCTTTATGTCTTTCCTGATCTTGATCTGACTCTCAGCTGGCTCTCCTTATTTTTCCAGGCTCTGCCAGCCTATTTCTATTTATCCTTGTATCTTTATGAAATAAAAGCAAGACAGAAACATAAAGACCGTTTTCCAATGTTGTTCAATCATCTAAGATGATGTTGATTTTATTGGGCTGCTGAAAGTGTTTCGGTTAATTATCTGTGAAAGAAAGTCATTATTACAGGCATATATTGCGCATATTATCTGTGAAAGAAAGTCATTATTACAGGCAATTATTGCGCCTAATTCATTTTCACATTACATCTTTGTTGCGTTTGACAGAAAAATGTTCCCGGAAAATTATGAGGTGTTCTAACAAGAAAATATTCTCACGTCTAGCTTTTTTGTTTCATTGTGCCCCAAGGCTACTGATTACGAATAAGGTGCCTTATTTAAAATATGCTCTAATTTGACGGGATAAACTTGCTAAATGAATCTGCCCTTACATTTTAAGTGTGTCTGGCTCTTTTGAATGAAGTATCCCGTAACTGCATTGTTCCCCAGTGCTTCAGTAAAAAAAAAGAAATACAATCAAAATCCTAATTAATATTATAATTGTTATTTTTGTTTGTTACGTTTTCACGCCTAAACCTATAAATAGATCACAATGAATTTTAGTATAGAGTTAGATGTGTCTCTAAAGATGGTTATAGGCTACTTTATCTCACTAATGCATATAAGTATATCATCTTGAAATTTTTTAAATGATTTTGGTCGAATTTCAACTACTGGGCAACCGTTAGTATTTAGAAATCGTATTCATACTGCCAAAATATGGCAGATAGGTACCATTTTGTACTGTGTCTCTGAACCGATTTACTTTATTTTTGTTTTGTTTAGTAGCTATTGACGAGCTTAAGTGCAGAATGCTTACGTTTTTTTATAATATTGCTTCAGTCATAAAATAAAATAAAATAAAAAATTCATAATTTAAGTCCACACTATCAATGAAAAACAGTGTCGCCAGATTGCTTGGAGAGAAAATCGTAAGATGAATTGACTCGATAAGCAAACGAGGTTAAACCAAAACGCTACAAATTTTTATCGGTTCCCAAAGTTATTCTACCTTATCACGCTATTCAGATTTCACGCATAAAAATTTATATTATATGATATTAATTATTTATTTGGTACTCGCAAGTTTGAAACTTTAATTTGTTTTTAAATATGGTTTGTTAACTAAAATTAGAATTGTCGATTGTGTGGCAACTGATCACTGTGTTTCCGATAATATTTTATTATTTTGACATTACGCTTTTAATTTATATTATTTCTATTTTAAAGGCTAATAGTTTTATACAATTTATCTAATCTTACAAAGCCCATTATATAAATACAATTAGCGAGATTTAAGATAAATAGTTATATCTGACATCATGGCAATATTTCTAATGTTCTCGGCCATTTTCGTTTTGAATCGATTTTGCGAATCTGATTATTTTGTTTTCAGTTTGACATATCATAACATAACATTGTTAGCCGTTAGGTTAATGTACCTTTTCAATTCAAAGTGAAAATTATGAATATATTATTTGAAAAATTTTAATTTCAATGCACTTACAAAAATTGTCAACTAAAAAAGTATTATTTAACATAATTTCTCAGCAAGGTCATTGTATTTCTTTATATTTTTGATATAATACAGCAAAGTCATTGTTAACTTTGTGTATTAAATTGAAATTATTGAAATTATACATACAGTGTAGTTTAAGGTGTACTAATTTGTAAGTACTTATGGATCTATTTTTTTATACTGCATCTTCATAGTTACTTATGAGTTCGTTTCTTGCATTTTCTTTTTAGAAATTGAAATAGTAATTGTGAAATATCTGAATAACCGTCAAATATTTTGGAAAACTAAAGTTTAAAAATATTACTTATGTTTAATATTAATTTATTATCTGATTTACCATGCCTGCAAAATCCTGGCTTTTAATACAGGGTGAATGACTTGCGTAAAATGAACATACTGTCATTTTAAATATGTGTATTTTATTAAAATACTATATGTAAATACACAAATGTAAAAGAGTTCGGAACTATTTCATTCTGTTTGTGAACAAATTTTTAAATTTTTTAATTACTTATTGACTGGCTTTAGTGTTAGTAATAATAAAAAATGTATCAAACGGCCAACATTTTACGTTAATAACAGTTATTGCCCCATTTACTCCATACTAGCTGAACCTAGCACCTTCCACCGCTAGAGGACAAAATTTTTTCATATATTTTCTAATAATTCAAATAAAGGCTTTTTATAAATTGTTATTTTTTATTGACGTTTTCAATTCTCGAAGTGAATGTGTATTGTAAATTTATTCAATAATAATAATAAATAATAATAATAATATAATGATGGCATAAAAAATGTATATTATTTTTATTCAGTAATAGAACGTTATTTGATTTTGCTTATTGAATATGCTTCAGCGTCCTACATGTACAGTGCATCCCATTTTGGTTGAGATTGTCAGGTTACTCGGTTGTTACTGAAGATAGAGTCTTGCGGTTTTCACATACCTGTTCTACTTTTTTGTGAAACGCAGGATGGCCATATCAGATTTTTCACAAGTGTTTCCATTTATCAGATACAGGGCGATTTTGATAATTTATACTTTCTGGACCCCTTCTATATCTACGAAGTTATTAGAAATACTCTTGCGCTAAGAACTACGTCTAATAGAAAATTTTGCATAGAATCCAGTGGAGTACTCAATTTTTTTTCCGAGTATGGTTTTGAAGATACTATACAACATTATATATTTATAAATGGAATACCCTGTATTTTATTATTTCATTGAATTCGTTATTTTTTTCCCTTTAAAATAATGTATAATACAATACACCTGGTATTATTGAAAATGCGAAAAAACACTAAGAAGCTGAGTTTTTTGCTAGTAGGCCATGTATTTTCCATTTAAAAGGAGAATCAAACAAATAATTCCATTTGAGATTTTTTATATGAATTGGTCAGCAAAGAAACATAATGTTAACAATAATTCAATAACATGAAACACGAAATTTAGGTACCTAAAAGCAACTAATAAATAGTTATACATCGTTCATTATGTATAACAAACAGAACAAGTATTACAAATCAAATATCTATCTTAAAATTAATTTTGGACATTATTTATTACCTTATTGATTTAACTGTTCAAATTGTTGTCCATTTTTCCTAACACATAATTGGCAAACCTTTCCATCTCGCATGAATCCATTTAAAATTATTATAGAATTCCGCCTTTCGGAACAATATTTTATCTAGTGAGCGCTGGAGAGAAAAACGCAAATCTGATCAAGCTGTCATTGTTAGTAACTATTGTGTTTTATCATGTTTGAGTTTACAAGATCAATATATAAATAATTATTCGTGAGTTTGCTGGTTGATAATTGATAAGGGCATATAGGTATATTATCTTGAAATTTTTTAAATAATTTTGGTCGAATTTCGACCACTGGGCGACCCCTAGTATTTAGAAATCGTATTCATACTGCCAAAATATGGCAGATAGCCAAATCATAGATAGTAGATAGTAGACATCAGCTATGAACTGATTTTTAAAAAGTCACATTTTAAGGAGGAAAATGACTTGGGCCGGGGCTAAAAAATGTCTTAATAAAAATTAAAAAAAAATCGTCATCAAGCTTTCACTGTTACGGTTCATTTCTTCAAGGCCTTTATGTGCATGAAATATTTCTGCTTTTTGAACCCTATAACATAACTTGTCGCGTGTAAATACATATCAAACAATTTCCCTAGGAAATGGTTTCCTAAAAGGCAAAACTGTGATGAATCAAACAAAATTACACCGAGCTCCGTCTAATTTGAATGATTCAACAGAGCAATTTAAACCATTAGCGATGCTACTTTCCTTACTTATCTCATTAATCAAGTATAACATCTCCTTCAAAGATAATTTAAATTCATCATAAATAATCACATGTCTGACGAAATTATAACAATTTATCTTGTTAAGATACGCGTTCGGAATTTCTTTAGACCTTTTCTTGGGAGATCAATTGGAAATGATTAACGACATTCCCGGAAAATTGCAATTGCCCAAGAATTTGCATGTGACATTTGACTTTTGCAAATGAGATGTTATTACTGTTTTATAGGTTAGTGAGGCCGTTATAATATTGATTGGTTTATATAATAAGTGGACAAGAAAATGAGTACACCCGATAATAGTAAGTTTATTTAAATAATATTTTATAGTTTTCCATGTTGGTTGAGACTGAAAGCGAATAGACTTTGCTTCTGGAGGTTTATCGTGGCCGTTTATTTTTTCAACTTTTATTGAGAAGTAACACGAATCTTGAGAACACTGTATATTTAAAAACTGAAATGATTCAATGTCTGGGTACGAATCATTTTCAATGAAAATATTGTCACGGAAAGTTATAACGTCGGCCGAGGGAGGACCGTGTATATACCTACCAAGATCAAATCAAATTTTCATTTTGCAATCTACATCAATAAATATAAAGCCATTGACAACGAAGTCAGAATAGACTTTGAAACGTTTGGTATTCCTGCAATATACGTAGTTTTATTTCTATTGTGGTGTTATTCCCCAAAGAAACATAAAAATTACCTACCAAGAGTAACTGTCAGTTCGGGAAAGATCTACATAATTCGATATTAGCGCCATAGAGTCTCGAGGACTCTCGACTCTAAAAATTGTATATAAATAGGTTTTGTGAGCGTTAGTTAGTTAACTTTGTCTAGTTAGTCTTGTCATAAATTCAGTTGAGTATCACATTATATGCTCTAAGTGTATATTGTGTTTTGTGTTGTATGTTTTAGGATTTTGTATTGAAGTTTGAAGGTTAAGGATTTGTTTTCACCTTAGATCATGTACCTCCTAGATATAACCTCTTATGTACAAAATCGTAGCTACGCTAGAAAGAGAGGGCAGTAGAGACAGTAACAGGCTATTTCACTTAGTGGGTGGAAGCAGCCAATGAACAACGCGCTGAACGTTCACCAACCAAGATGGCGGTTCGCGATACAATCTTGCTAACGACGGAGTTAAATAAATTTTAACGTTCAAAGTACCAGTGTGAGTCACAAAGATCGAGAATGGAAAACAATTAAACATAAACGACAGTTCAACGGGGGAAAAAAATTGTAATTGGAAGCAATAGAAATAGCAAAGATGTTAAAGGTGTCCCAAAAATATCAACGTTACATGTTATAAGAATCAGTAAAGAAACGACAGTAGATTCTTTAAACAACTCGATTAAAGTGCATTTTTCTGAAGCAACATGCGAAATGATGCAGTCCAAATGTCCAACAATATATTCATCGTTAAAAATAAACATACTGACTGAAAACCTTAACAAGGCTGTGAATCCAGAAGTTTGGCCCCATGGAGCTGTTATAAGTCGTTTTTTATACGGCAAGAAAAATCGAATAACAGAAACATAATTTTTAATCCGGTTATCGCAGTATTAAATATTCCAAGTGTTAGCCAAAGTAAGCTGGACAATTTATATGTTGATGTACACAATTATGATATTAGTTTTTTATGTTTGATAGAAACTGGTTTTAAGGATTGAAATCATTGTTCCTCTTTTATATCTTTATTTTATTTATATATTTACAATTTTACACAAATGTATGTACATTTTTCATGTATCCATGTAAAAAGCTGACTTTTCCATATGGTCTATAACTGCCAAAAGGAAATTATTATTATTATTATTATTTTGTTTATGATTGGAAGCAGCTCCCAACCGAGTGAAATAGCCTCTTGCCCTCTCTATTGCCCTCTCTCTCTTCCGTCTTACCACGACAGTTGTGCATGACAGGCTATATCTAGAAGGTACATGATCTAAGGTTTTCGCCTAAATAAAATAGTATTATTTGGACACCAGGTGTCTAATTGAACCTACGAGATCCGTAGCAATATATTAATGTGTAAATTTGCATTTAGATATACAGATTAGCGCGAGATATTGCGAACATTCCGTTCTATTAGTTGTGTCGGTAATTCAGAGCTCTTAATATGTCTAACCTCTTCGGTAAATGTGTATTTGATGTTTCTAGTTCTTCTGCTCTGTTCAAGGCATCCCTTGCATCTCTCTCTCTCTCTCTCTCTCTCTCTCTCTCTCTCTCTCTCTCTGCAGTTTACGTTTCTCCGCTTTGAGCGCATCCTCGTTTTTGCCGTTGTTTACCTTATGCCTTGACTTTCCAATCGCGCGACTGTCGGCCTTCTGACCCCGGAACTTGTAATTAGCAAGTAGTTTACTAGCTTCTTTTTCTACCTATATTCTTAAATGACTAATTTGATCTTGGAGTTCGATTTTTTTTGGCGAACCTCGCAATCAGAACATCTAAACTATCGTCCCTAGTGCCGTCGAATAATTGGGCGTTTTCTATTCTGACCTACCCCTTCTTTGGAGGTTGTACCGTACCGTCGTCCAAAGGTGGTACCTCTTCCCCCACTGTAACCCAATTCCGCTCTAGCCACAGCCTAGTCATCTTTCAGTTTTTGCACAGAGTCTTTTCAGTTGTTCGTGCTCTCTGCACTGCTCTCTGTACTCCCTCTTCAATTACAAATGTTCCTCTTCTAACTCTTCTATCCTGTCTTTTACGAACTCCAGGTGGCACACTTGCGCCCTCTTGTTGTTATCTAATTGAGCATTGGCGACTATAGCCTTCCGGAATTTATGTTCGACTTACTTAAATTCGTATCGTAAATCTCTAAGTTTGCCACCGTCTTCCAAAGAGTCTTCTGAACTCCTACTTGATGAATATCTACTCCCGGCAGCACTCCTCGGCGAACTAATCACCGAGTGGTCGGACAACTTGTCAAACTGCCTGTCGACATTTTCTTCTTGTTGTTATTTTTGTTGCCGAGCCAATTCGGGGATGCTTGGTGGGTGGAAGCGGTCCTCAATCGAGTGAAATAGCCTGTTGCTCTCTCTATATCTCTCCATTGATGTCTCTTTCTAGTCGTGTCACGATATTTGTACATATATCCAGAATCAAATAAAATTAATGTAGATGGAAATGTGTGGGCTCGTTCAAATAATTTTTATTTGAATTTGAAGGTCCATAAATATTCCCATTTATTTTTCGGAAATAAAATTTGGGAATTTTATTTATGATCAGCTCATCATAGAGATACTCCTTTTTTGTAATAAACATATTTACTTACTACCAAATATATTTCTGGGTATAGATAACACAAAAGATAAGAAGTTTAAAAGTGTAGACAATGACTAGTATTTACAAAAAAAAAAAAAGAAGAATAAAGCAAAGTACACTTAAATATACGTCAATCACTGAGAAAACTGAATACAGTTTCCTGACAAGCTGTCTCATATAAATCGTCATAGAGAGCTTTCATCAAATCACTTTGATAACGGATTTCAATCTAATAAGACAGTCGAGATGCAATGGTGATACAATTATCTGGAAAAATATTAAATTGGTGGATATCGTGTCATTTCAAAAATTAGCGAATACAATGTATTTTTTTAGATTAGTTTGATGTATCTATTGCTTTTTTGTTAACGCATGCTCTCATAATTCTACACCTCAGTTGCATCCATTTCTCTAGTATTTTTCTCAACATTTCAATTTTTTGGATAACTTTGGGGATTGGGATTCGACTCCAACTTCAACATGAGTAATATGAACCCGGGTGTTACTTGCTCTAAGGGTTCTGCCGATTCCTTAGGCTACTCATACCCTTGGAGGTATAATAGTAATGGACCAGTTTGTAAGATTACCATCGAGCCCTATATTGACATGGTTATTTGAAGGAGCCATGATCTGAACAAGTTTGTTGTAATGAGTTTTCGATTTTGGAACAAAATTTAGATGGGTACAAAATTTAAATAGTACCTATAGTTAGTCCCCTGTTGGCTTGGGAGTTAATTATAGGACGTAAAGTTCAACAATCGCTAACGATTGCTATTCGACTAACTCCATTGAGACATGAACAATATGAACTCGGGTGTTACTTGCTCTAAAGGCTTTGCAGATTTCTTAGGCTATTCATATTCTTGGAGGTATTATAGAAATGCAATTTCTGGACCAGTTTGCAAGATTGCCATCGAGTTCTATATCGACATGGTTATTTGAAGGAGCCAGGATCTGGACAAGTTGTTGTAATGATTTTTCTAGTTTGGAGCAAAATTTAGATGGGTATGACATTTAATAAGCACCTATAGTTAGAGCCCTGCTGGCTTGGGAGGTAAACATAGGGCGTAAAGTTCATAAACCTCTAAGGATTGGAATTCGACTAACACCCCCGAAACATGAGTAATATGAACCCGGGTGCTACTTGGCCTAAAGGCTCTGCAGATTCCTTAGGTTAGTCATATCTTTGGAGGTATTATAGAAATGCAATTTCTGGACTGTTTTGAAAGATTACCATCGAGTTTGATATCGACATGGTTATTTGAAGGAGCCAGGATCTGAACCAGTTGTTGTAATGGATATTATAGTTTGGAGCAAAATTTAGATGGGTATGAAATTTAATAAGTACCTATAGTTAGTGCCCTGCTGGCTAGGGAGGTAAACATAGGGCGTAAAGTTCATAAACCGCTAAGGATTGGAATTCGACTAACACCCCCGAAACATGAGTAATATGAACCCGGGTGCTACTTGGCCTAAAGGCTCTGCAGATTCCTTAGGTTAGTCATATCTTTGGAGGTATTATAGAAATGCAATTTCTGGACTGTTTTGAAAGATTACCATCGAGTTTGATATCGACATGGTTATTTGAAGGAGCCAGGATCTGAACCAGTTGTTGTAATGGATATTATAGTTTGGAGCAAAATTTAGATGGGTATGAAATTTAATAAGTACCTATAGTTAGTGCCCTGCTGGCTAGGGAGGTAAACATAGGGCGTAAAGTTCATAAACCGCTAAGGATTGGAATTCGACTAACACCCCCGAAACATGAGTAATATGAACCCGGGTGCTACTTGCCTTAAAGGCTCTGCAGATTCCTTAGGTTAGTCATATCCTTGGAGGTATTATAGAAATGCAATTTCTGGACCAGTTTGCAAGATTGCCATCGAGTTCTATATCGACATGGTTATTTGAAGGAGCCAGGATCTGGACAAGTTGTTGTAATGATTTTTCTAGTTTGGAGCAAAATTTAGATGGGTATGACATTTAATAAGCACCTATAGTTAGAGCCCTGCTGGCTTGGGAGGTAAACATAGGGCGTAAAGTTCATAAACCTCTAAGGATTGGAATTCGACTAACACCCCCGAAACATGAGTAATATGAACCCGGGTGCTACTTGGCCTAAAGGCTCTGCAGATTCCTTAGGTTAGTCATATCTTTGGAGGTATTATAGAAATGCAATTTCTGGACTGTTTTGAAAGATTACCATCGAGTTTGATATCGACATGGTTATTTGAAGGAGCCAGGATCTGAACCAGTTGTTGTAATGGATATTATAGTTTGGAGCAAAATTTAGATGGGTATGAAATTTAATAAGTACCTATAGTTAGTGCCCTGCTGGCTAGGGAGGTAAACATAGGGCGTAAAGTTCATAAACCGCTAAGGATTGGAATTCGACTAACACCCCCGAAACATGAGTAATATGAACCCGGGTGCTACTTGCCTTAAAGGCTCTGCAGATTCCTTAGGTTAGTCATATCCTTGGAGGTATTATAGAAATGCAATTTCTGGACTGGTTTGAAAGATTACCATCGAGTTTTATATCGACATGGTTATTTGAAGGAGCCAGGATCTGAACAAGTTGTTGTAATGAATTTTCTAGTTTGGAGCAAAATTTAGATGGGTATGAAATTTAATAAGTATCTATAGTTAGTGCCCTGCTGCCTAGGGCGGTAAACATAGGGCGTAAAGTTCATAAACCTCTAAGGATTGGAATTCGACTAACACCACTGAAACATGAGCAATAGGAACCCGGGTGTTACTTGCCCTAAAGGCTCTACAGATTCTTTAAGCTAGTTATATCCTTGGAGGGATTATAGAAATAAAATTTCTTGACCAGTTTGTAAGATTGTCATCGAGTTTTATATCGAAATAGTTATTTGAAGGAGACAGGATCTTAACACTTTGTTGTAAACAATATTCTATTTTGCAGCAAAATTTAGATTGGTATGAAATCCCATAGTTAGTGCCCCGCTGGCTAGGGAGGTCAATAGAGGTGGTAACGTTTGAATAGAGCCCGAAATTTTTAAAGAGACGTGACATTCTGACAGCTGAAATGGTAACCTGGGTGTTAGTTATTTGTAATAGCACCAGATTTCATAGGAATATACTTCAATGTGAATATTTGGGTGCTCGTACTTGTATCACACCTGTGCGGTGTTGTTTCCCTCCATAGATGGTGAATAAGGGACTGACTTTCAAATATGGATAATCTTGCTAGTGTGGAGATTAAGCATATTGGTTAAAAGTCAATTCTCAATATCCCACTGTTTGATTTGGGTCCACTGCAATAGTGGGTCTGAAATTGATAGTGCTGCAACGTGGTGGTATTATCAGCCAACAAAAGAAGTCCACAATTGTAGCATATCTACTATGCTTACGTGTGGGCCTTTGCCATTAACTCACTTAGTCGATTATCCTTCCGATTAATGCTCTTTTTTACGCAAACCAAATTGGTGTGTTATAAAGATACTATTTTCCACAAAGTAGTCAATCTTTTGGTCTTTCAACAAGAATTCAAGAATTTTTGGGATTATTGACAACTATAGTTTGTTCGTCTTCAGGATCTCCCATATTTTGAAAACTGGTATAACTTTTACAAAAGTAGTTATGAAGAAATTTTAGATATTTATATACTTTCAATACAATTTTTTTTCGTTGCAGATTACTAAATGTACTTTCCACAAATACGGTCCATCTGGTTCGATTCAGTTTCACGACGCCATGTGTGTCATGGCCCTGAACATTATAAACGACAAGATCTACACTTTCTTATGGTTCTGGTTCCTATTTCTCTTCATCTGTACCTCTTTGGGATTGCTATGGAGATTGCTGACGGTTCTTCTGCATTCCAAAAGCAGGAACTTCAACAGAATGGTATTCGCGAATGCATGTCCAGGAAAATTGAATCCCTGGACCATGGTAACAGTTTCCAGACACTGCAACTTTACCGACTGGTTGTTTTTGGTATATTTAGCCAAAAATTTGGACGGTGTAGTTTTTAGAGAAATCTTTTTGGGTATAGCTGAAGAACTGGAAGAAAAGAAACCCACTCCTAAGGGATCTTTGATAAGTAATGAAGAGGGAAACAGTGATTACTGATGAAAAGCTTTGGTGACAAGACTGCTTTGGTGTCAGGAATGTAACTATGACAATTTCTATTAAAAGTTAGTAATCTTTTAAAACAGCTATGTTTAATTTATTTTACCTATATAGTCAAATTAGAGTTGTTTCAGTTACTCATTATTTTTTCTGTGATATTTTTTTATAATGATTAAATATTTATCAAAAAATCGCTGCCTTTGTTATACTTTAAATCAATATTTGCTTACGATGAATATACAGGGTGTTTAATGAAACTTCCACCAAAGCTGGGTTGTCATCCAAATGAAGAAAAATGTTCACATAAACTAAAACTGGAAATGTTTAGTTTTCAAGTAACATGGTGTCGAACATTTTTAATCAATAAAATCGATTTGGACAAAACATGTCAACCTTTAAGTTATTCTAAAAGATATAATGAGGCTTTTAACCTTATCTGGACCAAAAATCAAGTAGTATCTGAAAATACTTGGCGAGTGTATTTTATTGCATTTTTGGATGACTAGTTTGAAGCGGGGATTGATTCATGTGTTCTAAAACATCCTGTATAGACGATATGGCTGAATAAAAAATGTGTATGTATTAATAAGTTATTAAAATTTTAAAATTTTATTTTCTGATTAAGATGATTATAAATAAATATTTGGTTTTACAACGCAATTATGTTTTATAATATTACCTTAATGTGGAGGCAGCAGAAGTATTGGTAGACCTAGAAAAGATGTGTGGCGTAAGAATCAAAAGCCTAATACCTGAAATAAAGAAGAAGAAGAAAATTACCTCAGTATTATGGACGTAAGAACAAATACTTTATTCACGTTTATATGAATAATTTTTGTATCGTTACACCTGCATACTACAATTATGCCCAAGTTGAACGAAACAATATCTGTTTGGAAGGATCATGGATCTAAAATCTTAACAAAGCCTTGGCGATGACCTTGAACATGATCTTTAAGGTCTAGTCATGATCAAAGTCAGTTATGAATTGAAAAAAATCCTCCTGGTGATTTCAAGTTGAGCAAAAACATTCTTATTATGATCTTGATCATGGCCATGACCATGACGATGACCTTAAACGTCAAGTCTGGATCAAAGATAATTTTGAAATGGGATGTATACTTTCTTAAATAATTCTACCGAGACAACGTTTCAAAAGTTCGAAAGAATAACCTTAATTGAATAAAAGACCAACGCTGAATATATGTTATTATCAGAACGCTACAAAACGAAAGTAAATGCAGGAAAAACTATTTTTATATTTTTGGGATCCCTGCATTCAAAAAGGTCGGTTTGATATCGTCGGGCAGACTGAAGGTCATTTCAAGGTGAATCCAAACGAATCCCTCATAGTAAAATTGAATTTGGTGTTGCTGAACCCAAATTTGTAATATAACCTTGAAGGCCATAGATAAGGTCATGGTCAAAATCAAGGTTATATTAGGATCATTAATGCAGGATTTTTTAAAATATTGAAATATCTATGAGGAAAGTTATTTTCCATTTTACGGCAATCTTGGTTCTTGACCAGACATTCAAGGTCATGGTGAAGGTCTTAGTCAAATTCATGTTCAGGCGAAACTTTTTCAAATCAAAACGCCTATGACCTTGACTTGACCTTCAATATTGTGGTCAAAGTAATAGTAAATGTCATGTTTCGATGTAAAATTTACGGCCTTTCCCAAATCTGTAATAAAAATTAGGTGCTCCTATTTCAAAAATTATCTTACAATTGATATAACCCTGAAGGTCATCGCATGTTAAATATCTAAGATCCATCAGAGCGCTGCTCCAGCAAAAAATTCAGAACAATGGAAATCTGATAGATTACAATACGTGTTTAACAATTGGAACTTTGTTGTAGCAAATTTAATTTCCTACAAAAACTGTATCTTTATTTTTTCTAAAAATCAATTTCATTACCGAAAAATAGAGAAGAAACCGAAAAAAAAAACAAATTTCCTTTATTATTTATATAGGAAATCGAATTTGTCAATGAGTGAAATTTCTAACTAACGTTTTTTTGGCGGTAATATTTTTCTTTTTCTATAAATTATCAGATTTTCGGGTAGGACCGAAAAAACAAAAATATTGCCTAAAAATGAAACGCAGTAGGGTCCCTATACCCAAAATCCCAATCCTTATACGCTGGGCACATAGTTTCTCGGGATTAGCAAGATCTACGTTTCCATCACACAGGCCTTTGGCGGGACTCTTGAATCCAACCTTTCACACCTTCACACTCTCGGTAAAACAAGATAGTGTTAGAGTTTTCAACGTTAAGTTTGATACTAAGCTTCATTTATTTCTTTATACTGTTACGAGAATTCATCCGACAGCTGGTGCAATCGGCCATCAACCAATTCGTGGAATGGACATTATTCCGATACTTCTGGGAATCCGAAATGTTTTGTCTCTCAACAAGCCGACCGCTGCCTTTACTGGGAATTCGCTTGAAGCTTCCAGAACACGTGAAAGAAGTTTTCCGATAGTTCGTTGACTTGCCAGAATAATTCCGAGAGAAATATATAAATACGGACAGCTGGCGATGGGATTCATTCAGTTTTCGATGGTCGTACTGTATAGTTAAGACAAATAGTAAATAGTTCTGTGAATATAAATTGTGTTAAAGTAGTGGAAATAAATTAGAGTGAGTTGGACTGTGTTTTTAAATAAATTCAAGAACAGAACGGAATCCGAGTGTGATAATAAAAACTTTACAATACTATGTAACAATTTGGATGCGTGACGCTCGAAGTGATCGCCACCCTCACCCTTATTAATGCCGGCCCTGGTTTTGAAGTTTTGGGGTTTTAGGCTTATTCAGCTTTGGGGTTTTGAGGTTTCAGATTGAGGCCTTGTCATGTTTTCAGGTTATGATGTCTTATATTAAAAGGGTTTACTATTCAAAAATTAAGGTTTGTGCCCTATGTGTAAGTTTATACGCTGCTTATTTTGGGTTTTTTATGTTTTGGTCTTATCCAAATTTGAGGTGTGTTTTTACGGTTGCAAGTTATCATTTTAAGGCTTGTCGAGCTCGTCCGGGATCATCAGGATGTGGGGGTTTCAGGGTTGATTTTGTTGAATTCAGCTATTTTGTGATGTTAGAAAAAAAAACACCGACGTGATGGGGTTAAATGAGTTGCAGATTCAGTTTTAGCGACCCAAGAAACATTTCATACAGCAGAGGAGACTTTTCGTCGATTTTTTTTGTGGTCCTGTGTTTTTAGTCTTAATTTTCATAATATTTTTTTATCGATTTAGAAGCGTTTATTCTAAATAGCACATCTACTGTCGAATCAGGAATAAGCTTAATTCATCATAATCAACAATGACAAGAATCTCCATCGAGTGTAAATTTATTTTAATCACAAATTAATAAAATTACTTTAATCACACCGTATATCAAGCTAATCTCTAGGATTATATAATTATTGAAAGTATAGTGTAAATGAATGGAATAATCAATCAATCGTATTATTGAAAAAAGTGTCTATAATTACGATTTTTAAATTAACGTCATTCGTACAGAATCGATTATGGTTAATGCCAGCGAAGCAAAATGCAGAATTAAAGCACTTTTATTGATTTCAACCATATGTCAGGTGGCCTTTATCTGAAATGGTATAACAGATAGCCTTGGAACAAATTCTTTGTTAAGTCTTTCGTAACTTTTACTGTGTACTGCTATTATCGCATTTAGCTGACATATATTTTGATTTGTCATTAAAATGAGACAATGAAACCAAGCATGATCGTTATCGACCTTTTCTATAGGTTTCTCATGTTTTTATGATATTATGATTTGTAATAAACGGTTTTAGCAGAAACAGGCATTTTACCACCTACTGTTGCACTTTTTAATGAAGTTATAACTATTGGAATTATGTCTGCATAAAAAAAACATTGTATATTTCCGTTTTTCATCGGAAGAATATATGATGTAGGTAGAACCATGGTGGATCCTGACAAGAGCTTCCGATGGAGGCGATTTAATGATTAAGGATAACACAGTCAATAGAGATTTGGCCTCCAAATAATAGAATTAAACGGAAAATAAATTACAAGAAAACCCCCATAGTAATTTTAAGGACAAATTATACAATTAAATGGAAAATAAAGGTTCAATTTTCAAACGTATCATGTAATACATCAGATAAAAGCCTTATTATGGGAATTACAAATATATCATATTTTTAAATCATTTGATTAAAAGATATTAAAAATATTAAACATCGACTTAATTCCCACTTTAGAAACTACACTATTTAAAATTTGAAAAATATATTTTTTTTATATTTTTAAATAATTTGAATAACAGATTTAATAATTTATAATTTAAACTTTGACCTATTTTGCCGTTTTTCTTCCAATCTACAGAGCCTCAAAACTCAGACAGTAGATTATAAAAGGCATTTCTGAAAGTTTATTAGTAAAATAAAACTCTAATTTTACTTTTTGGGGGCCAAATTAGAAAATTAAATACATATGTATTGTGATAAAAATCAAGCGAATCCTAAAGCAGATAAAATAAAAAGTCTATGTGTGGAAAATCAAAGTATATATTTTTTATAAATTTAATACGCTTCCTTTAAAAGATATAAGGGTAAGTATAAGAAAATGCACTCATTCCCTGCTTGTCGGAAACTGGAATATTCGAATCTTGGAGGTGGTACGGAACCCTAAGTATGCGAGTCCAACTCGCACTTGACCAAATTATTTAAGTCGGTGCCAAGCAAACATCAAGTTTGATGAAACAGATAGGTAAGCAATGCAGGATTTCAGATTTACTTGGCACCGACTTCACAAATATACTAGATTGGTAGATAATTAATTTGTACAGAATGAGCACCTTTTAATGTTTACATTTTTTACTTTCTGGGTAGGTACCTAACAACATTGAGGGTGTTATTTATTTGCTAGAGTTGTATAATGTTATAATTATTTTCAGCCTTTTAATTATTGGTGGAAGTCAGTTATATTTTTAAAAAAAATGTTTTATGATTAGTAATCGTTATAAATTTCAGAAGAATTGAAATGACTCAAGTATTAATCCTAATGTGTAATTTAATTCTTAATTTAAATTTCTATAAATGCCAAATAAAATGTGTTGAACTATTGCAAGTTGAAGCTCATATCCGATGAATTGTAAATGCGTCAAAGAATGTAACAAAAGTTTTAAGAAATTAATAGCTTTCTTTTTGACTTCTGACATATGTCAAGTCCGTAATGGAATATACTGCAAAGAGAAAATTGAGGTTTTTATTAGAAAAGCAAATTTTGTGCAGGTTTTCTATATTAACTGTATGTTATATTAGTTTATTTCCTATATATTATTGATATTCTGTAAAAGAAAAAACTCATAATGTATTTTACCTGGTCTGGTTTCACAGTAAACTAAATTGTAGGAGTATTTCAAGATCAAGCTAGCGTATGGTGTCGAAACAAATGAAATTTCAAGTTATCCAATTCATTCCCTTGCTCATCTGTTTTCATATGTGTAAATGTGGGCCCCCGTTAAGAAGCTTTCGCTTCAATTACTAGATCTGTCAAATCGATGTATCAAATACTGGAGTTGCCATTTAAAAAAATTGCGTATGACGTCATACAAACTACGTTAATGACGTCATGGAAATCTATTTATGTTCAAATTACTATTAAACTAAGGTTTATTTCATATCTTCCATACTTTATGTGCACACCGTATAGATACAGATTACATACAGGGGCACGTGCCTCCGGGGGGCGGATTTCATGCTTCAGGTGGGGGGAGGCATATTGTAATAAATTGATCTAAATAAAACTTTAAACCCAGATTTCTTGGGTTATTACATTAAACATAGCTTCTCCGAGGTTTAAACCTATAGAAGTCACCTTCTTCTAGGCTCTTGGGGTTAATATTACCTCATTTCAATATTAAATTTACTAACTTTGAGGCTCTCGTTGGGGGGCGAACGCCCCCCCCCCCTCCCCTTAATCCGCCCATGGATTACAAGTGAGTAAAAATTCTTGCAAATATTATCGTTTGGTTCTTGATGCCAAAAAATCAAGTTTAATAAATTACACCTTAATGAACAGTGAAAATATTAATTGCTGATTAAGAAAAACATCATTAACACTTTGAAATATCTATGGATCATTTAATGCATTACATAATGTTGTTTGTAAATGAGTTTGAGAACCACAAACGAATTAAATTGTAAAACCATATAAGTAGTTAATTAAAAGATATTTGAATAATTCCCCAGCAACAAAATAAATTGTACAATGCGTTTTTTATGAGTTCCGCAAGGTTAAAAACTAACAAATGTACATTAGCAGGTTTCAGATGATTTTGAAAAACTACCGTAGCAACATAGCAAAGGTCATTATTGACTTTTAAGTTCGCAAAGGATGTAAATTTTATTGAATAGATGACTTCGGTCATTTATCTGCTATTATTACACGTACTCGAAAAGGTAATATCTAGCATTCCAAGAAAAATATATTATGATCATACTTAATTATTATACACAACCGCAAGAAGTTATTGTTTTATTCAATCACCTATTATCATTTTCTTGAGAGTATCTAGATGCCAAACTCAACTAAAATGATGACTACAATAATATATACGTAAATCTGGAAAGAAAAACAATTCGGTACCATTTTCTCATCTGTCCCTGAACAGACTTTCTTTATTAGGGTTCCGTATATACAATATACGGACACCCATATAATATCACTCCGGATTTCTGCCTCTGTCACATGACAGCCGTTTTCTCCTAAACTATTGGACGGAAGAGGTTGAAATTTGGCATCAATGTATAGTTTGGTGACCCAATCAAGAGTCCATATCCTAAAAGAAGAAATTTTGATTTTAGGGGTACTTTTGGGGGGAAAACTAAAAAAATCGACCGTTCCCCCCCTGATCTCCGGAACTACTAGGACTAAAATTTTGAAAAAATAGGAAAAATAGAACGTTGCCAGAACTTTACAGGAAAAATAAGGAGAAACCATTAATATTAATTTTGGGGGCAAAATTAAACGAAAATTTAAAAATAAAAATATTTTCAAACGCTCATGTATTACATCAAATGGAAGGTCCCATTCTGAGGAACACAAATATATTTTTTTCATATTAAAAAAATAGTTAAAAAGATATTTACGAAAATATACCAAAAATTAACCCCCCCCTTATTTTAGAAACTATAAATCATAAACTTTTGCAAAAAATTAGAGGTATAGGGTCCGACCTGAAGTTTACTGGAAAAATAAGGAGAAACCTCTACTTTTAATTTTGAGGGGCAAATTACAGAATGAAATGGAAAATATGAAACTAAAATTGTTTCTAACGCATCATGTTATGTATCAAATAAATAAATTAAAAGATATTAACAAAAATATAAAAAAAAATTTACTCATCCCCCCCCCCTTATCTCCAAAACCATAAGTTGTAAAATTTTGAAAAAAAAAGAGTTATAGCGCCTCACCTGAACTTTACTGGAAAAATAAGGAAAACTCCCTAATATTCATTTTGGGGGCAAATTATAGAATTAAATGGAAAATAAAAATTATAATTGTTTCTAACGGATCAAGTCATATATCAAATCACAGAGCTCATTATGACGAATACATATATGTTTTTAATTTTTTTTTAATGAATATTTTAAAATATATTTAAAAAAAAGATATAAAAATTACCCAGTCCCCCTTTATTCCCCAAACTATAAGAGCTATTTTTTTATGTACAGGAAAAATACGAAGAAATCCCTAATAGAACTAAACGGAAAATCAAAAAAAAAAAATTAACGTATCATGCAATATTTGCGGAGCTAGCTGATTTTCTCATTGAGAACGTTGACTTGGCTGAAATTCTTGGAGGGGCTGTTCTGAGAAATAAAAGGCTCATTATGAGGAATATAAATATATATTTTCCATATTTTTAAAATTAATTGTTTACAAGATATTAACATAAAGACACAAAAAAAAATTAATTTTTCGCTTTATGTCCGAAACCATACTACCTAAAATTTGTAAAATAATTAGGGGTACTGGGGCTCAATTGAAATTTATAAGAAAAGTTATTAGAAAACCCCGATAGTAATTTTAGGGACAAATTATACAATTAAATGTAAAATAAAAATTTGATTTTCAAATGTATCATGTAATATATCAGATAAAAGACTCATTATGTGAATTACAAATATATCGTATTTTTAAATTATTTGTTTAAATGCTATATTTTATTTGTATTTTTAAATAATTTCAATAACAGATTTAGTAATTTATAATTTAAAACTTGACCTATTTTGCCCTTTATCTTCCAATCTACAGAGCCTCAAAATTCAGACAGTAGATTTTAAAAGGCTTCCCTGAAAGTTTATTAGTAAAATTAAACTTTAATGTTAATTTTTGGGGGTCTAATTAGAAAATTAAATACATATGAACTCTTACAAAAATCAAGTGAAGTCTAAAGCAGATACAATAGAAACTCTATGTGTGGAAAATGAAAGTGTATATTCTTTATAAATTTAAAAGATATTAGGGTAAATATAAGAAAATGCACTCATTCCCTGCTTGTCTGAAACTGGAATATTAGAATCTTGAAGGTGGTACGGAACCCTTAGTATGCGAGTCCAACTCACACTTGACCAAATCATTTGAATATAAATTATTTTACGGTAGGATATACTTTTCTTAGAAAAGTAGCAGTTACTTTCATTTTCTCGAGCATCAACCAACAATTTAATGTATTTCGCAACATTTCGTGTTAAAATCAAAATTTGCTATGATGTAAATCATAAACGAAATAGATGTTTCTTCCAATTTACAGTTCCCAATGAAATCAAACAACAAACATTCCATACCGAGACATCTTAAATCCCCATTTTTATATACTAAGTTTTTTTGCCTTTTTGCTGTCGCATATATTTCAATAGAGGTCGTTGTTCGCTTTTGACCGCAGCATATGTGCATTCAACACGTGCTCTCGTCTATGGGGATCGACGCGACACAATTCTCAAGATCGAAGAACTAAAAACATAAATGGTACCTCGACGAGCTTGGTATTTCTGCAATAGACTTATAAGTCACAAGGCATACTTGTGTGAATATGTAATGCATACCAAATGTTTTTCTTGCTAGCTGAAGACACTTATGACTTGCTGGACATAAAATATTATGAGTATTTAACAACAATTTCAAACCGGTTACAGTTTTAATAATAATTATCATTAACAGGTAAAATAGTGTTAATGCTAATTTCATTATGTTCATGTTGCTTTGTCTTTTATCAAATTATTTCTGAATATGAGAGTTTATCAAAGAAATCCTCTGAGATATCGATTTTGTTTAAAAAAAGCACTTTTTTGACATACGACTCTTATTTGTGACGTAATCATTATTCCAGATATGACAACCGACAATATTTTTTAATGGCGTCGACCATGGTAATTAACTAGGTTACATAAAACAATAAAAAAAAACATTATTGAAGATTACATGAAATTTATTGAAAATGATTAAAGTAAATGTTGAAATTGTGCATCGTTGGTTACTTTACACTAACCAAGATGATTAATAAGTTCTGGTTGAATTTGGTTAATAATTTGAGGAGGTATACGATGTATTTCCTGACGAATTCTCGCCTGTAATGCTACTAAATTCGCCGATCTAGCAGTTTATTAAGTACCCCCAAAAAAAGTAATCTAGGGGGTGTCAAATCTGTAAACACAAAAGTTCCTGCCAATGCAATATGATTTCAGCAAGATCGAGCACCGCCCCATTACGAAATCAATGTCCGGCACTACCTGAACAATTTTTTTCCAAATCTGTGATTGGGAGGCGCGGATCGATAGAATAGCCAGAACGATCTCCTGATTTGACGACATTGGACTACTTTGTGTGGGGATATGTCAAAAGTACTGTCTACAACTTCAACTTAGATGATCTAAAAAGACAAATCACGTTTGCGATTAAAAGACATTTCTACAGTGTGGAACAGCCAAATGGAATAAATTCGATAACGAATAAAAGAGGGCATGTTGGGTAAAACACTTGGATACATCGATTTGTATTTGCTATTCAACCAGAATTATGTGGGTTTTCTTAAAACGCAAGCATAATAACCAATTTCGTATTATCTGTCTTACATGACCAAGCTCGCGAAACTGCTTTTCTATTTTGCCTATTGGTCCTTGGGATATAGGCGGCAAATTTGGAAAAAATTCGTGAAATAAGCGAGAAACTTCCATTTGTGTCCGTATGTTATCTCCATAATCAATTATTTGTAAAATGGTTATTTTGTGCATTTCTGTTAAATGACTAAGATACTAATGCTATGAATGGAAATTAAGTATTGAGTGTAATGTAGCGAGGTTGTGAAGTAAAATAATCTTCTTTATTAATGTTAATTTTTGTAATAAATTTGAAAGCACATAATATATCCAAAACAGTTGAAGATAGGTATAGGACATTGTACATGAATTATGTCTACAATTTTCTAAAGAATCCAAAAACTAAATAATATACAGGAACTTGCTTTTAAAATAATAAAGTTGGTATTGGCCACTGTCACATGACATACGCTATATATTTTTTTGTTTAAAAAATGTGCATTTAAAAATACAAATCGATGTCTAAGAGTTTTTTCGATACAAGCCCTCCTTTATTGTTATCGAATTTATTCCATTTCGATGTATATGTAACTGTCTATAGGCTACAAATACTGAACTTTTGTTCTAACATTTTTTAAATCAGTCTGCATAACTATAATTATACTCCAGCAATAAGTTAACCACCCTGTATCTGCACCTGCCAATGGCCACCTAATGTTTGAACTACCCTGTTAAACAATGATTCCACTCTACCTTATATTCCAACCTTTCTGTATTTGTAACTACTAAGGGGTTACCCTACAGGTATAACATTTTTTTATCATTTTTTAAACCACCCCAACATGAAATTACCGCTTTCTTCACAGACCGCCTATCACTTTCTACAATTGCTTGTAATACCTCCTCCTTTAGGTCACCAACTGCCTCATACTTTCTTTTGTATACTTTGATTTTTAGCGCACCCCATAAATAGAAGTCTATAACCGCCAAATCGGGAGAGCGGGGTGGTCATTCGCGTGGACCATTTCTTCCTATCCAAGAGTTTGGATAGATATTATCTAAGTGTTGTCTTACTAATAACGAGTTATGAGCAGGTGCTCCATCATGTTGGAACCACTCAATTTCTAAACGAGTTCTCAAATTCAAATTATGCAACATTTCTTGAAAAGTGTATTGCAAGAAATGCAAGTAGCGTTCCCCAGTAAGTGATTCGTCATAGATAAAAGGCCCCAGAATAGTAGACCCTATGATACCACACCAAACATTAAAACCAAATTTTATCTGGGGTCGTCTTTATTCTACATGGAAAGGGTTTTCTTCAGCCCAGATATACTCATTGTGTCTATTGAACATACCGCAGTTAGTAAATCTAGTTTCATCTGACCATAACACCTTTAATGGAAACTGTAGATTGTCAACGCACATGTCTCTAAACCATGTACAAAACAAAATACGTCGATGTTCGTCACCAGCATGCAAAATTTGAGAAACTGAAAGTTTGTACGGGTGGAACTTGTACCTTAACTACAGTTAGTTGAGATGTGCCAGCTTCTGCCGCAATCTCACGAGTTGATGTAGATGGATTTTGATTTACCATTACCAAAACATTTATTTGTGCTGCCTCGTTAATTTGATTACGTTCCTTTGGTGGTTTTGTAAAAGATCCATATCTGCGTAAATTATCGTAATGCCTCTTAAATGTACATAGAGCAGGTTGACGACTATTAAAATATCTATGAAAGTATTCCTCAGCTGCACGAACTGAATTTTTATGACATATGATATAACATTCCACTATATTCAGTTTTTCTTCGTTAGAATATTCCATTTTATCACGAAAACTTGTCAATATCGACTGTCAGTTCAGCACTACTAATAAAATTACTCTCAAATGAGGAAACGTCAAAGTGAAAACAATCTTTTTCATGGCTATCTACGTTAAAAGTGAAAATAATAGAGAAAAGCATCCATAACTCCGTTATTTTTATGAATAACTATATCGAGTATTATATCGTTGAAAAGCTCTAAAAATGTCAGATATCTTATGGTCATAGCCAACTATGGTTTCCATTCAAAAAAGATAATTTTGTGTCATATCTCGAAAACGAGAGCTGTCACGCAAACGAGGAATGAAAATCATATTCGGGATACAATTCCCTTCAATTTTGATATTTACACTTTTTTAATAAAATCAAAAACAAAGCAGCCAGACGGATTTGACTAAATCGACAGAATTTCGTTTTTGAAAATATCTAGTAAGCGATGACTTTTTACAAAAAACCGTGTGTCATTAAATTGGGCCAGTAAAACTGCAAATCTTTCCCAATTTAACCATTGCTCTATCTCCGCTAGTTTCCGAGATCCCCATACTGACCATCAAAAAAACTCACCTCGTATATCCAGGCAAATTGAAAACACTGGAAAGCAGTTAATTAACAAATATTAGATGAAATTCCAATCTATTCTTAATTAATTTCATCCTAGATTTCGAATAAGAATAATTAAAATGTTTTAATCTACCGCATCTATCCACCATATATCATGATACATTAAGAAGTCGATTACAAGATTTTTCCGATTTTTTTGCAAAATGGACCATTCCAGGTCGTTGAAAAAAAATTGAAAAAAATAATGGACTAATCTATCTAATTCTATCATATGAAAAAATAATGATGGAAATGGGTTCATAGCGGCCGGAGTACTGAAGTAATAAATTCTTTAAAAAAATACAACTAAATTTAGAACCTACTCCTATTTTGAAGTCTGTTAGAAATAAAAAAACAATTATAATTGGACCACCCTCGTATTGTCACTTAATCATTGTGAATTCCTAGAATAAAAAGTTGTTCTGCTAGGCAGATGTCAAAGTACAGCTATTCACTTTTAGGAGGGGTTCATATTCCGTTCATCCAGATGCATATTGAAAATAAATATTCAAGTTTCTATTCTTCGCAGTTTATTATTAGTTTTGGGCGATTGCCGAGGGACATTTACCTACCCTTACGATATTTTTAGTGCGATAGGAGCAGATGTCTGGGTAAACAATTTCTTTCTAGTCTATTGAAACAGAGCCTGCCATAAAATGAAGATCTTGTCTTGAAAGTAATTGCTCTTAGGTCATAAAATGTCTAAATATATATGTATAACAATGCTTGATGTTTTGTTTAACTTTAGAAGGTTTGACTGGAAAGAGTAAAGTAAGAAATTACTTGTGTTTGCAGGAGCTTGGTTTTATACAGTGTGTTTAACTTTAAATTTAAAATCTTAAAACAAATGTGTTTAATTGCTATTTGAATAGATTTGGAATTCGATTTAATTATTTAGTGAGGGAATTATAATTTTAGGTAATGTGGATTTTCTGCTGAGTTTAACAAACTAAATAAATTTAATTAAACTACTAAGGTGTTTATGCTAATGCATTTTTATGCTCTGTGTGTAACAATTTTCGATTTTTATCAGGCTGTCTTTACATTTTACAGTTCATTGAATGTGAGACATAATATTGTTTCTGGTTGGTTGCCCAAAAACTATTAAAATTGCAACTAGGGCTGAACGGCCTTTTGAGAATTTAAAAATTTGAAAAATACTTAAGCTGCCGGTACACACGTCTGTCGTAAAACGTATCGCAAGCACCATTTTTTAACACAACTTAATGATGACTTCTACCAACAAGATTTTGGCAGGGCAATGGGTTCCTGTTTGTCTCCCGCTTTAATCAACATTTTTATGGAAAAATTTGAAGAATAAACAATTTTCTCAAAACAGATTAAACCTTTGGTTTGGTGGCGTTATGTTGATGACATATTCATTATTTTGGAACATAATCTTGAGGATCTACATGCATTACTTAACGACATAAATAACACAGAACCAACTATTCAGTTTACACTAGAGCTTGAACAGAATAACAAATTACCATTCTTAGACATTTTAATAACCAAAACACAATCGACATTTGAAACAGAAGTTTACAGAAAACTAACAGGTATCTCAACTTTAACTCTAATCATCCAAGTTCAGTAAAAAGATGTATCATTACATCTCTATCTGACAGAGCAAAAACCAACTGTTCTAATATCAATAAATTCAATGAAGAAAAAACTTTTATAAAATTACCCAAATAAATTTATTAATAACGAGTTAAACAAAAAATGGAATACCAAACAATCTCTAACAACCAACATCAAACTTCACCAAGCAACACTGACTCCCAAGATAATCACATTAATACAATAACTATACCATACATACAGGGTCTATCAGAAAGTCTAAAAAGAGTGGGAAACAGATATAATATCAAAACATCATTTAAGACAAGAAATACACTAAAATCAATTATATCAAAAACCAAACCAAATAACACAACTCAAAATACAAAAAATTGCATTTATAAAATCCCCTGTGAATGTAATAAATTCTATATTGGAGAAACCTCTAGGCCTCTGAATGTTCGAATAAACGAACACAAAAATTATATATAAAAAAACGACAATTTGAAAAATCCAAAATTTGTGAACATGCTTGGGACCTTGGTCATAAAATACAGTTTCAAAATTCACTTATATTACACAAGGAAGAACACAACACCAAAAGAAAACTAAAAGAGTCTGTTTTAATTTTGTTAAATGAAAACGATTGTTTCGCTACTACCTCAGTAGAATTCAGTCGTTCCTGGTTGCCGATGATTAAGGAAGAAATTGCTAATGGTCATGTCCTTGTGAACAATCCAATATCGGGATAGTTCATAAGGTTTTTCCTAGGTTTTCCCTTACGATTTTAATGGCATCACTGAATCAACAAAGTTCTTTGGTCGCATTTTTGGCGAATGCACTATCTTATAACAAAGTCGGACCTAGGAGCGCCACATAAAATTCTGAAGATCTCCCTTTCAAATTCTTCCAATTTGAAAGGAACTTTATGATTATATGATCTTTAGAAATTTCTGTACGTCAAAAATCAAATAATACACATTGCCAAATATTTTAATTTACATCTTAGAATTCTGCATTTTTAATCCGTAGTTTCTTAACCATTGACAACGGGGTCTGATCTAGACCCCAAAACGTTTCGAATATACAGCAATTTTCTTTAAACTGTGGTGTTATTTCCCAAGAAGCACTTAGACATTGAAAATTATGCCACAAGTATCATTCAGAAAACAACACATATACACGTCCCTACACGTCCGTCGTCCGAGAAGACGACCACCAAGGTTGAAAATTATTAGGATTCAATCTACCAGTGAAAAGACCAAATTTAAGGGCATTTCAATATATACGTTTTAACGGTTGTTAGGTGTTATATCACTTAAAAACCTCTAGTAACTGAACTATGAGGTAAGCTTCCTTTCTTTCTGCATTTGTAGTTTTATATTTTATTACTTTTTATTGCACTCTGAATATTTTGGCCTGGCAGTTAGTGAAATTTCCAACTAGGAAACGACCCCAAAACCCTCGATTCCTTGCATAGAGTCGCGCTTTTGTAGTTACCGACCTTTGGCGGATAGAACTGACGGATAGAAAAACACCTGCATGAATAAAATTAATACCGAAGGCAAGCAAAAAAGGGTACAAACTGGTCGAAATATCTTTCATCCTCGCAAAATGTTTGGGTAGTTGAGGGCATAGAATGAATATATCCATTCATAAAAAACGAATTTTAAAGAGGGGTACGAACCCAACGTGTGTGGTCATGTTTTGCGGACGACGGACGTGTGTACCGTCAGCCTTAGTAGTACATGTGATCAGAAAATTTGGAACTACTGGTACGAAAATGGGGAAATGAGTGTTTTTAGGGATAAACTATTGTTCTTTACGATTTCTGGGGGAAATGACTATCTAAAAAAATTACAGCAAGTTATAGGTAATTAAAAGATTTTTAACTTTGGCTCGAAGCATTTGACATAACCTCATAAATACTGAATACGATGTTTTTTATTTATTTTTTTTTCATTCACAATAATGGCTCGATTTTAATAAAATTCTGTAAAAAAGTGCATGTTTGTGTCTTAAAATGTTTTAATTTTTTATAGCGACAAATTTATAACTTTGTTTTTGCGAACTTAATTTAAAAACCTGAAAATTTTCTGTTAAAAGTTCTCGGATAAATTTTCCATTTTTTTTAAATTTCTATTTAAGATAGTGAAAAAAATGATAACACTAAGTACTATGAAGAAACATCGACAAATTTTTCTTCGTAAATTTTACGAATTCTCTACTGCTCGATGACATGAAGTGTAGAAAGCCATGCAAAACGTTAAATTCAACGTATTATGCTCTAAAAAGAATTTTGTGTAAGAGTTTAAGGTACTACTGTTAAACAAAAAAAATGGTTTAAACAATAATTTAGTTCAAAAATTGAGAAAATCAACAAATTTGAGATAAGAAACACATAAGGCATAATGCTTACGCAGACATTAAAAATACATAAACAAAATTTATTTAAATCTCATTTTTTCGGGGACGTTGCGGTTTATCATGAGATTCAATAAATCATCAAGGCCATCATCTCAGAATCGGTGAGTTCTTTTAATGGTGTTTTTTTTATTATTCTCTCAATTTTTGTAGATGTTTTACTAAAGCAACAGTAAAATATTTTACATCGTCTTAAAGTAAATGTTTCAACGTAGAAATATTTTTCTGAATTTTCAATAATAAAGATTTTATGCGTGATTTTATTTTATTGAAATTTAATTGTTCTTATAAATTAAATGTGCAGAAAAAGAAAACAATAAATATCTTGCATTTAAAAAATACAGCTTTATTGAAAAACAAAAATAATATACATTATTACCCCATTTCATCAAAATCATTCTTGTGAGATAAAAATAAAAAATTAAAATTGGTTTAAACAACTGTATTTAAGTATTTTAATTATCTACAATTTTTATATTAAACTTTTTTCGATAGGATATTTAAATTTCCGAGGAACGGCAAAAATCACATTTTATTCTTAAAAACACACATTTCCGTACTTCCACTCCCCTCCGATTATCTATTGCTGTTGAATCGATTTTCCCCATTAGACCTCTTACTTTTTAAATTTTTTTTTAGCAAAAACATAAGCATGGGGTACCGAGGGGGAGCAGAGGGGGCAATTGCCCTTCCCTGGACATGAGAGCCTTCAATGTTCTTATACATTTTTTGACCTGCCCCCCCTAAGCCAAAAAATTCTGTCCTTATCTATGATATCATTTTTCTAATTTGCCCCTCCCCAAACCCTGAATATAGGTAACAGAAATCTAAATTTTCTGTTGTTTTTGTCACTGGTATGAGCATGGGCAGATCCAAGGGGGGGGAGGGAGATGGGGACGATCGCCCCCACCGAGAGGTTCAAAGTTTGTAAATTTCATATTAAAATGAGGTATTTTTAAATTCCAGAGCATATAGAAGAAGGTCACTTCTATGAAAGGAAGCATGAAATCGCCCCTGGGTATTAGAGAGCTGTATTTTTATAATTTAGTTTTGAATGCTTTTTAACCGACTTCCAAAAATTCCAAAAAGGAGGAGATTATCAAATACGTCTACATTTTTTTTATCTTTGACTAGCGATTATTCATAAACGGCTTGAGCAATTGTGATGATTTAAACTACATTATATTACAGAAAGGTCCCATATAATTGTCTATAACATGAGATTTACGGTTTTCTAGAAAATCAGAAAAAAAACTAAATAAGGGACTAGATTTCAGCGATTTTAAATGAATCTTCACTGTTTTCTCTAAAACTGCTCACGCAATTTGAATATTATAAATTGTATTATACAAAGGTATGTTCCAGCTTGAATCCGTAAATTTTTCTATAACGTAAAACATACCATTTTTCAGAAAATCGGAAAAATGTATGCACAAAAACTGGAAACATCATGGTAAATGTCAAATATTTATCATAAATATCTAGTTTAAATGTCAAGATATGCCATGAAAGTATGCCGTACAGGGTGTTTGTAATGATTTTCATTTTGATGCTTTTGAAGTCAGTTAATTTTAGAGACGAAGTTAAGTTACAGTCTCGTGAAATTGCAGAAAATATTCCATTAGCTTAATAAAACGAAAATTTGTTATTCCGGGGCTCCCTTCTGTGTGGAATACGGTTGAAGGTGTGTGCGGGCGTGCATGTTAAATTAGGTGGTAAATAAGCAGTTGCATCCAATGATGGTTAAAATATAAGTTGGAATTCAATTAGCTATACAGGGTGGTTCTAAAAGGTGCTTGAAATAAGAGTGGAGCAAAACTATAGTTATACAGAGTGGACATTTGCGTAATAGGACTGAGAATAATTACTGTTATACAAAAGGCTTTTAAAATTGTCAGAAGCAGTTGAATATACAGGATGGTTGAATTGTAAGGTGGAGTATAATTGCAGTTATACAGGGAGGTTTTAAAAAGTTATATAATTTTGAGTATATAAGTAATTCCTTAGACAAAAATTTTTAACTGATATGTACCTGAAATCAGATAAAAAGAAGATATTTCTGCAAATAGTGATTGATTACACACAGTTTCTAAACTGTGTTTATTTTAAGTCAGCTGAAGGCGGTTCTTTTTTAAATATAAATTGTTCATTTAACGATTTCCTTAACCTGTGCTTTATGGTGAAGCATTACAACGTTTGTTCTTAATATAGCCTGTTTCTAAAACTAGAGAATTGTTTTATTGCCAGTGAACCTTAAATCACATGCACTTTATTGAACACACTTAAACCAAAAAGCATTCAGAGTCAAATAACGAACGCTAGTCCATACTTAGACAGCTTTATAAACACAAGACCGAAATAGATTTACGCGTATATCCCGTGATGTATGGGTATATAAAATTAGTACCAACATGTGCCACAAACGAATTGAAAATTGTCTCTAAATTCAATTAGGAACCTGAGCAATTTGTTCATTTAAATCGTTTGTACTGCGGGAAGGTTAATAGACTACATCTCGGTTTAGATGCTACAACGACAAACGTATATTTTAAGGTTATGCTTACAGGAGGTATAAAGACATAAAAAAACAATTGCAGCTTACTTAAATAGCTCAGTTGTCTTGAATATAAATTCTGACATAAATACAAATTTTGGCTTTTGGTATTCAAGGAAAGACTCTTTCCTTCCTACGCCAATGTCTACATAAAGGGAACATAACCTTCTATATTGCATTCACACTCTATATGCGTCTGTGTACTGCTCACTCTTATATAACTTATTGGTCTATCATTTATGTAACTGCTCATGGTCTACCTTATATAACAAAATTCACCTTTTTGAACCACATTTTATGACTATAAATTTACTACTCTTTTCGAGGTGTCATTCCTTTGTACTCAATACAATATATATTATATATAATATACATTGTTTCTGGTCAGAGAAAATCCTAGATGTCGGTCTTACATCTCGCGTCTTCAAATTTAACGAAATGTTTCAAATACATAAAGAAGTGTTCGAGAGGACATTCAATTGTGGGAAGCGCAACTGATGAAGGCTCCCTGACCAGAAGCAATGTATATTATATATAATATATAATATATAATATATATTGTCTTGCGTACAAAGGAATGACACCTCGAAGTATTCAATATCTCTGACAGGTGAAGTAACCTGAAAAATTTTATTGTGACATTCTGTCCTAGGAGTTAAGGGAGAACAGCAATTACACGGAACGACTCCAGATTCGGAACCCCTATGTGCTGATTCTCGCGAAAATCCTAGATGTCGGTCTTACATCTCGCGTCTTCAAATATAAATTTACTCTACCATTTATTTCAATCACCTGGTATATACAACTACTTCTAAAACTTTTTAAAACCATGTCTATAATTATACCCCATCCTACTTCCTATAATTCAAATCTCCTAACTGCTTATGCTTATATAACAAATTTTTGATACACCCTCAATAACAATAATTTTACCCTTACTTCAAACACCTTGTCTAAGCAACTACGTATGTTTAAAACTCTCTCTCTCTCTCTCTCTATATATATATATATATATATATATATATATATATATACAGAAGGGCCTCGGTAATCCGGAGAGGCAAAAACAAGACCCTTTCCGGATTATCGAGACGTCCGGATTATAGTATGCCACATTAAATGTTAATAAAACACATGTTTAACCTTAGTTTCTTTAATCAATTTTTAAATTAAGTATAGCATAAAGACAAAATGTACATGTTCAAAATTACAACTATGTATGTAAGGAAATCAGTAAGTTAAAATAAAACATTAGTTAATTCTTCTTGAAAAAGTCTGTAATACTGTTCTGTTTATAATTTTCGCATTTCATTTCGAAAGCCCGGTCTCTAAGTCGACGGAGAAACATAACTTCGTGGCTATCAAATTCGTTATCTTCAGCCCATTTTAAAGCAGTGTTTAAAGCTCCTACTGCCTCTGAATTACCAACCTTTGTGATTTTTAGAATTTCAACGCTATTGTCCTCATCTTGCTCATCGTCCTCACACATAGCCGCTCTCACAATTTCCTCATCAGTTAACACTTCATATCTTTGTAACTCGCTTTCGGCACCAGCAGCCCATTCTTGAGCTTCTGCTTCACTTATTTGAGGATCATTGGGTCCCCTCAACTTGTTAAAAAGCTGGGCTAAACTGGGAACATCATCTTCTGGTTCGTCATTATCAGTGAGAAATTCAGGGTGCAAATTCTTCCATGATTTGTTAATTAGCGATGTCTTAACATAGCTGTCACCCTTATCTAACATTTTTATAATCCGCAATTTGTCTTTTATTGTTAATGTCGAATGTTTACGTGGCGGCGCCATGATGTTAGCGAGCGCCCTTAATTGACACTACGTATTACACGAAAAGCGATAAACAAAAGACTGACGGCGCATTGGCTCATGACATCCCATTGCCCGGCCGGATTACAGCGATCACCGAACAAGCGGGAGTCCGGATTACCGAGGCCCTACTGTATATAGTTTAAACCGTCCTGTATAACTGTTATTATACTTCACCTTATATTTCAACCATCCTGTATATTCAACTACTTCTGAACATTTTTAAAACTTTTTGTATAATGGTAATTGTTCCCCGTTCTGTAACGCAAATATCCCCTCTGTATAACTATAGTTTTGCTCCATTCTTATTTCAACTACCTTGTATACGCAGCTACTTATGTGCTACCCAATACAATATTTTTAGAACTAATTCAATTCCAACTTATATTTCAACCATCCTATGTATACAACTGCTTATGTACCACCTAATATTACATGCATGCACGCACACACCTTCAATCGTATTCCACACAGAAGAAATCGCTGGAATTACAAATTTTCCTTTTAATAGGCTAATGGAATATTTTCTGCAATTTTACGAGACTGTAACTTAACTTCGTCTCTAAAATAAACTGACTTCAAAGCATCAAAATGAAAATCATTACAAACAACCTGTACGACATACTTTCATGGCATATCTTAACATTTAAACTAGATATTTATTATGAAAATTTGACATTTACCATGATGTTTACAGTTTTCGTGCATATATTTTTCCGATTTTCGGAAAAATGCTATGTTTTACGTCATAGAAAAATGTACGGAATCAAGCTGGAACGTACCTTTGTATAATACAATTTATAAAATTCAAATTGCGTGAGCAGTTTTAGAGCAAAAATGAAGATTCTTTGAAAATCGCTGAAATCTAGTCCCTTTTTACTTTTTTTTCTGATTTTCTAGAAAACCCTAAATCTCATGTTAAAGACAATTTAATGGGACTTTTGTGTAATGTTCCTTAATATAATGTAGTTGAAATCATCAAAATTGCCAAACCGTTTTTGAACAATCGCTCGTCATACATAAAAAAACCTCCTCCTTCTATTTGGAAGTCGGTTAAAAAGCATTTTTTGAGACCTTAACGATGAGCTTACCCAAGTAAGGGGTTGCCATTTAATGATGTCGAGTTGGGCTTGGGATGGTTAGGGGTGAGGGGTAAGTCAGAACAGATAGTTCATACAATCTACTTTCTCCTAGATATTATGGAAAGTAGTTTTTCATCTATTTATTCGTTTCTTAGATATGTGTATTCATTGTTTTCAAATTGTCACTCAGTATATAATGTCTAATTCATTATTTACAAGAGCCACATGCGGAACATGCAGCTTAATAAAATTTCTAGCGTTTCCCATGTATATCAAAACATCTCATAAGTTGCATCTTCAGTAAACTAACTCTCTATTCAACAGGTACTCGTTACCATAGTAACTGGAATAAATAAGACAACGAAGGACGACTCGAAACTACTTTCCGACAATGCATTCGACCCCTCGCGACGAGACTAGTTACGCGTGCCTACGTTGCCACATCGACACGTTTTTCTGTCGAGTCGAGTTCTTTGTGACACGATGTTCGTATTGTTGCCGCCTGTTAAAGCTTTTGACAACTGCGGTCTGTTTCTTTAACAGGGGGATCGTCACAAGTCACAATGAACTTTGTAAAGTGTTGCCAAATACTGGAAGTTCCACTTGTGTTGATTTTAACTTTATCACAATGCAAGCTTCTGTTAAGACAATCCAGTTTATTTTTGTAAACTGACAAAAGCTCCTAACGATTTTATAACTACAGATAAACTGGGCAACAATTAATGTGGATATTATAAAATATTTAATAATAATAATATTATGTGTGAAATATTGAATTTAATAAAAGTCTGATATAGCTAATTTATAACTTCAATGTCTAAGTACTTCTTGGGAAATAACACCACAGTTAAGAAAATCGCTGTATATTCCAAACGTTTCGGGGTCTAGGTCAGACCCCGTTGTCAATGGTTAAGAAACTTGGATAAAAAAGGCTCTAAGATGTAAATTAAAATATTTGACAATATTTATTATTTGATTTCTGACGTAACTAAGAGAATTTTATTTGTGATATACAGGGTAGCACAGAAACTTCCAAAGATCATATAATCATAAAGTTCCTTTCAAATTGGAAGAATTTGTAAGGGAAATCTTCAGAATGTTATGTGACGCTCCTAGGTGCGACGTTGTTATAAGATGCAGATAATGAAAACGATTGTATCGCTACTACCTCCATATAATTCAGTGGTTCCTGGTTGCCGATGATTAAGGAAAAAATTGCTAATGGTCATGTCCTTTTGAACAACCCAATATCGGGATAGTTCATAAGGTTTTCCCTAGGTTTCCCCTTATGGTTTTAATGGGATCACTGAATCAACAAAATTCTTTGATAGTATTTTTGGCGAAAGCACATCTTATAACAAAGTCGCACCTAGGAGCGCCACATAAAATTCTGAAGATTTCCCTTACAAATTCTTCCAATTTGAAAGGAACTTTATGATTATATGATCTTTGGAAGTTTCTGTGCTACCCTGTATATCACAAATAAAATTCTCTTAGTTACGTCAGAAATCAAATAATAAATATTGTCAAATATTTTAATTTACATCTTAGAGCCTTTTTTATCCAAGTTTCTTAACCATTGACAACGGGGTCTGACCTAGACCCCGAAACGTTTGGAATATACAGCGATTTTCTTAAGTGTGCTGTTATTTCCCAAGAAGTACTTAGACATTGAAAAATATGCTACAAATATCATTCAGGGAACAACACAATTTATAACTTATTAGGAAAATAAGTAATAACGATGTAAAATTTAAAAAGTGAGGAAAACTGGTCAGAAACAGTTTGCATGAAATTATTAACTGTTGAGGTATTACGGTGCGGATCCGGAGTCAAGTTTTAAGGGGTTACTAAGTTGTTGTTTTAAAAATAGTGGATTTTCACTTTAAACTCAAAAAATGACTTTGTTTCAAGCTTGTGGATATAAGAATTCCTGTTTCTATTTATCCCCATTCTTTAACTTTCAATGATATTCAGTGCAATCTTTAATAACCTGAAAATTAAAAAAGTTGTCTGAACTTTTGGGGGCTCCAACAACGTTCATATTCAAGAAAACGCGGAAAATCTTCTGTAAAATGAAGAATTTTGAGTCATGCAGCAGTTTTAATGAAGCATATGTACTTTTGCTCCTAAACCAAAATCCGGAGTTTGGATTAGCAGTGTCGTCCTTCAATTTACAGTAAATCGCAACAAACTTTCAAAAGAAAACCTTTAAAATGGACAACATGTACCAGTAGAACTCTATGCACGTGAGATATGTTTGGCCCTTGCATCAAAAGTTTGCTCCATTACTGTTCAATTGTCAGCCAATCATTGGAAACATTTAAGAAATTGCTTAAAATCTTCTGCAAATGGAGAATTTTCAGTAGTGGTGCGATCTGGACATACGTACCATGATTTCCGAATTATGTTTGCCGCCTAAACCAAAATGCCTAGTCAGATCCGCTGCAGTATTCATGTGTGACATATGCAGATCGCTTGATGGTGCAAATCTGACAAAGTTTGTGTTCATGCGGTAAAAATACATAACTACATATATACTGCGTGGGCCATTTTAATCCATGCACTCGAATCGGTTCGTTCCTCAGCATAGTATTAAAAAAGAGTTCATACAAGAAAATTTTACGTCCGAAGTGATATACATACAATTTTTTGTGATCTTCAGGAGGTCATTTCAAGGTTATCAACAATAAAAACAAATCTGGAAAATCTGTAGAACCTTAGGTGTATTCAGACAATTTGTTTACTTTAACACCAAACTATTTATCAAAAGCTACACAGATTTTAAAATTTTAACCTAACGCACACATTTCTTTATTTTTATGTTGAGGAGACTGATTCATCATCAGTATATTGTAAATTGTTGAGAGTTGAAGTGATTAATTGTTGTATCTCAATTATAACGAAGTAGTCTTAGAAAATAAATCTGATTTTATAGAAAATATGACATTGAAAAACCGTGAGTGTCACTCTTTAGTGTGTGGTTCACATACTTCTCACATAATTTATGCATTATTTAGTAGCCGGAACACCTTTCACATTAAGTATAGTGTGATAAAAACCATAATCTCATTCAACAAGTAAGCAAAAAGTTACTTCTTAATTTTAAATTTTCATTCTTGTCGGCCTTAATATTTGTCGATTTTCTCTCTTATCATATTTACTCGGTACCCATCTGATTTATCGTTTTAGCTAATAATTTCACAATCCAGTCCTCTCCCAAAAAATTAATTTAATCCATTTAAAAAAAATTCTTGTACTAATTATCTGGTTTGAATATTCGAAAACTGTATTATACGTAAAATAAAATTGTACTAGAATTGGCTTCATGGGTGTGCTAGGTGGCGATCGAAGTGTCATATTGAGTAGTATTGATGCCATGTTGAATTGATCGTCTATGTCACATGCTGGACTTTATACAAATATGGGCCATTCTATGTGTTGCGTTCCAAAATGTTAAGAATCCGGCAGTTTATAATGTTTGTAAGTTTTATTACTTCCCTATTGCGGTAAATAAATTGCCGCAGCTTAAAAATTGATTGCAGCAGTGAGAAAAACAATGTAAACATAACTTAGATTTTTAGTTGAATTTAGATTAAATTAATTTATTTTGAAGCGGATGGAACAGAATGAATCCCAAAAAGTCATAGTATGTTGCAGTTAGCATTTCATTATACACGCAATTGAGCTGAAAAAAATATATTAATACTGTAATCATATTGTAAATTATTAGATGTATTGAGATAAGCTTGGGAAGTGACGTAAGTTCGCCAGATAACATTAGCCTATATTAGATAATAGCTTCATTCATGCTTCCTATACTCAACAACATGGAAACATTATTTGATTCAGCTAAATTTTTCTTCTCCTGAAAAACTGTATCATGTTTGATTTTCTCAAACCCTAGATAAATTGCAATATCCATGATTCGATTTTATAAACCTGTAATAATATTTAATAAGCTGATAGCAGTATTTAATATAGACGTTATATTTATGAATACATTAAAAATTGCAAAATCCCGATTCACGACTTGATTAAATGTCAAATTATAGAAATTCGAAAATACAATAGAGAACCTAAAAATTACTTCTTTGGCAGTATAATATGAAGTTATAACTTTTTTGTAACTTACTTTCATGGTTAAAGTTGTTCGTTTAAAGCTCCTACTTTCTAGACTTTCTGATTAAAATTTGGTAAAGTTTTGTGAGTGTTTTTTCATGTAAATTTTTTTTATCAATTAATATTGTAGCCGGTAAACTTCTTGTTATTTTTAATTACAATTTTAATCATTTACTGCTTACTATAAGTTTTACCAAAATAATATTAAATTTGCACATCTCTTTATGGGTGATTTCTTTTGCAGTGAGTATAATTTAACTTACTATTCCATATTTTTATTAATAGGACGCCTTTGCATGTGTGAAGATTGGTCATTATTTACGGTTCAGGATCACCATGTGATATTATAATGTTGCAGGCAGCGGCCTCGACCAATAATACTTGTTGAAAATACTATCTGTTTATTTCTACTGATTATTTGGTTACACTATGCCAACTACATCTAATCATTAATATGCTACATTTTGAACTGTCGACTGAGGGTTCGCGATTGACATCAATTATCGAAGTGTACCATCAGTCGATTGTTTTGCTATTTCAACTATTTGGTGTACGTCATAATTTTTGTAGACATGCTGAATTTAAAGGGGTTACCACAATGGTTTATGATGATGTTATGCTAATAATTGTTTAAATAATTTCCTAAAAGTGTCATGAAGAATTTCCGTTACACCACCCTTCCTTGAGGAAGTGGGATCCGCGGTAGCGTATTCCACGCAACTTCAAAAGTTTAAGTAATAATTTCGGGAGTTCCCCTGACTCACAACAGTTTATCTACTAAATTCTTACATATATTATCTTATTCTAAGGAAATTGACTATATGTCCATAAAGTCAAGTTCCACTATAGTTCCTAACACTTGTCACGCAGTTTTTGCTGTCACTGTTCACTGCAATCTTAAGCCCATATTTATGAGTTCGGTTATTTTTTTGTGAAATGTCCCAAACTTAACCTATATAATGGTACATGGTTTCTAATTAGTATTTGAAAACTCTGTTTTTATGTATCTTAATTTCCTTTGTATTATTTGAAATTAAGCAATTGGAGTTTCCGATGTCCGGTTCGTTATGAAAAATCCAACATTAGTTATGGTATGAACCCGCAAGGTGTCTCTGTCTGTATACCGTAGTTATTTTTGGGAGAGAGCTGCCTCCATTTTTTTTTTTAGAAGTTCACTGTTGTTCCGCGGAACAATTTGATTTTTCCAATTACAAAAAAAATATGTTTCCGCGTTTGCAGTTTTGTGTGGGTGTGAGCTCCTTTCGTCTTAATTCTGGATTTGTTTGAACCAAGCCACCTGTGTAACTTGTCTTTCAATTTTTATACCTGACTGGGGTAAAGCAACATGTTCTTGGCAGATAATTACTATTTTTTTTATTAATATTGATAAGTTCTAAGACGGATGATTGAACCTAATGTAAAATGGAAAGTAACTATTGACCGAAATTTAAATGTATCGATAAACTGTAAAATATCTCCTAACAATCGAACAATAAGTGAGTGAGATCAATAAAACTGTCTAACCAGAAAAGAAAGCGTGTTAAATACCAACAAAAAGTGCGATATCGACAAACCGTAAAACAGTAACATACATTTTTTTAAGGTTTTTGTAACGGTGTGGTGCTATTGATATTTATTAGCGGATCAATGACGAAATTTTCGAAACGGGGTCATTGTTTCTTGTTTACATGGAACTGAAAATATTCGACAGTCAAGCAGAACGATTTATGATTGTTTCCCGCATTTAGATGTTTCTTCTATAACATTTTATCTGTGTCAAGCGATAATTGATTTTTTTTGTAAATAATTTTAATAAAAGTTTTGAAATATTGTGTACTAAATTGATTAAATGGGAGGATACTATTTTTATTAAGGCAGTACAAGAATCATAAGTTGACAATTCGAAGAACTTTTTTAGCTATGTTAACTCCATGTATTGTAATAGGAGTTTTCCAGGACTTAATGCATCTTGACAGTGAGATGGCTGACACTGGCACAATTTATTTTCAAAAACTGTTGGTAGAGTTTACATGAGTCTGTCTAGACTTATCATCTACCTAGAATAAATTCGATTTTCTAGATTATTTTAGCAAGTTAGTGTATAGTAGTAGCCATAATTGCGCTTGATGTTAACTCTTCCCCAGGTCACGACGACGTACACCCTCGATTGGTTAAGGGCTCTGTAGACGTTTTTGTTCCATATTTAACTAATTTATTTAATTGATCTGGTTTTGCTGGAACCAGGGGCGGATCCAGTGAAGAGCATACGGAGGGGAGGGGGACGATTCTATTTGTTTTTGAAATGTATTGTGGCATCTAGGGTTTTTATTTTTTCGGAGTTCTGAGTGCTTTGGGAATAACACCACATAAACTGTAATTCTGTATATTTCAAATAGTCCAAACCTTACAATTTAGTAAATGTCAAATTGTTATTTACTTAAGTTGCCATTATGAATCCTTCTAATTTTTATAAATTTTATTGTTCATTTGTGTTAACTTAATTACCATTGAAAACAAGGTCTGATTTAGATTTAGATTTGGACTTTTGAAATATAGAGAGTTTCAAATTCCCAAACAACTCAGAAAAATAACGCCAATCACACCATCACCCTGCCCAATTGAGTTCTGTAATGAAATCTTTAGCTCTTAGATCTATTCGTTTAACAGATATTGATATAGACAAAACAAAATTAATATTCTTCAACAAATCCTTCGACAAAACGGTTATCATCTGGACCACAATGCGCGCATAATCAGTCAATCGCAACAACCCCCGAATGCACCAACCTCATCGGAAACAGACCAACAACACCAGAAGGCCTTCCTTCCGTACATTCGAGGAGTCACCGACAAAAGAGCACGGATTCTACACCGACATTAAATAAAGACAGTCTTCAACACGAGTCAAACTATAGCCAACTTAACCGGGAACCCTAAAGATAAAGTACCTAACGAGGATCGAGGAGTTTACCAAATTTCATGTCACGATTGCCAACAAAGCTACATCGGTCGTACCAACAGGCGCGTCAACCATCGAGTATATGAACGTTCTTTGTCAATTCGCAAAAAAGATCCGACTTGAGCTCTCGCGCATCATCATATCTAAACCGGACACTCTCTCAACTTCGAGGACAGTAGGACTATCATATCTCTTAATTCCCTTAAGGCATCCTCAATTCGCGAAGCTGTAGAAATAGAAAAATAAACCTCTGTCTAAACCTACCCGATGACAGCTCTCGCCTTCATACAACATGGACCTCTGTAATTGCCAGATTAAACAAACCAGAAACGCCCACCAACACCCAACCAATCACAACACAGCCTCTTAATCACATAACATCCCCTACTAACCCACCGATAACTAGCAATAAAAAAAAGCAGAGCAGATTCACATTCAGTTCAGTTACATAGTGACTTTTGGGGAGTAGGCAGATTGAAGCCCCGAGTTCGATCTAGACTCTGAAATTCTTTTTCACTTTTTTCTCTTGATAATAGCAGGAGTCGAGCGTTTAATAAATTCAGACGCGGTTCTCACCCGGAACCTAGCCAAGTTCATATATTGCATACAAAAGAATGACACCTCGAAAAGCTCCAGGACACGATGGCATAACGAATAAACAATTAAAACTCCTCCCGAACAATTATATCCCTTACATTCTCAACATTGTTAACAGCATACTAGACACGTTATACTTCCTTGACTGCTGGAAAAAGGCCACTACCATTATGATTCCTAAACCTGGCAAGGATGTCAAGAAAACCCAAAAACCATCGACCCATCAGCTTACTCCTCTCACTCTCCAAAATTATAGAGCGAGTAATATTGCAACGCTTGATAGAGACATTTGAAGAACAAAACGTCTTCCCTTATGTTCAGTTTGGTTTTCGAGAAAAGCATGGAGCAGACCAACAGACCGTCCGTTTGGCAGAAGTCATTTATGATAACCATATTAAGAAAAAACACTCCAGCGCCATATTACTCGACGTTTCACATGCTTTCGACAGGGTTTGTCATCAAGGTCTTATCCTTAAATTATTCCGCTTCCAAATCAGAACAGATATAACCAAATTAATATCAAATTTTATCAGCAACAGATATTACAGGGTTAAACAAAACAAACACTTCGCTAACTACAGACCTATGATAGCAGGAGTCCCCCAAGGTGAAGTACTTTCACCCACTTTGTACAACCTTTACACAGCTGATATTCCCATCCATACCAAACACACAGAAACGCTCGTCTTTGCCGACGATACTGCCATTATAACCACTTCAATGTCCCAGGAACAATGCACAGTGTACCTCCACAGAGCCGTTGATGACCTTAGCTGATGGATGGAAAAATGGAAAGTTAACATCAATCCCGGTAAAAGTCAGGCTATCCACTTTTCTACCAAAAATTCGAAGCCAAGAAATCGGCTACGGATATCCAATATGCAGTTAGAATGGCAAGACACGACGATGTACCTGGGAGTCATATTCGACAAGACACTAAACTGGAAAGCACACACTGATTATTTAAGGAAAAAAGGAGAAACAGCATTTATACAATTATACCCATTCCTATCTCGCAAAAGTAAGCTGACAATAGGTCATAAACTCAGCCTCTACAAACAAGTGATTAGACCAACAGTATCTTATACTGCTGCCACATGATCTCAAGTTTGTAAAACTAACCTTAACAAACTAGAAGCTTTTCGGAGTAATATTTTAAGGATAATTACAAATTCTCGATAGTTTATAGGAAACAAACATATTTTATAAAATTAAAAAATTAGCACCTTTTGAGAACACATCAGATCATTAAGTAAGAAATCATTCGCCAGGATTGAGTACCACCCAAATGAGATGCTCAAGAGGCAGCTACAGTATGGTCCTCACTGTCAACGAAGGAAGAGACCAAGACTTTGCTTGTTTGACTAAACCCTGACATCCTTGAAAGGAATCCCGCAAACAAAAGCCAGATAGAACAAATACCGACTGGGGAAGAAGTTCCGCTGATTATATACAAAAATTGTGTTTAACTGTAAAGTAATTATCCCTATAATTTAATAAACATGTTCAGAGAGAGAGGACATTCAATTGTGGGAAGCACAACTGATGAAGGTTCCCTAACCAGAAACAATATATATTGTCTTGCGTACAAAAGAATGACACCTCCAAGAGAGTATAAAAAATATATGTTTAATGCTTTTTTTACTGCTTAAAATATGAGAACATAGAAAACATTACTGCATTTTCATGTAATGAGTAACATTTGTACACTTTAATTTCTTTTACTTGTTGAAATTCTTTTCTGTTATAAGAGTGAAGAGAAACTGGTTGCCATTAATTATTCCCGAATACGTGGACGCGTTCACTTCTCATAAGGACATATCGAAAAAATAAGCGACCATATAAAGAGTTTTGAAGGAAAAGGAGAATTCAGGTGGACTACTTTTCCACCCATAACAAGATTCTTGGCCCCGTTATTTATGGACAAATCTCGCTATACAACACTTCGTATCTTTAATTACCTCTTTAGGTTAACTTTTTTTTTAATAGTTAATGTGTAATATTCAGTGAAGACGTTTGAACATTAGTAGATTATATTATGTTTCGTATAATTTTTGCACATTATGTCAAAAGGTTATTTTTATTTTTACATATGACGGCATAATGTGAAAAATGTTGAACATATGTCGAAACTAAAGTAATTTGAAATTTCATTTCAAATTACTTTAGTTTTACAGTGGCCTTTTTTAGTAATAGTTGTTCTAGGTTGCTCTTATTACTTTATATTCTTTTCATCTACATTTAATATTCCAAACAGTTAAACCCACATATTCAGCATCATAAATTTCACGAATAAGTCTATAAACGACTGATTAATCTAATGATTATGCCAATATTTTGTTTGATTTAATCGTTTTTAGTCATTTAGTTTCATTTTCATAAGTTAAAACAGGAGCTGTTAAAACTTATTGTAAATTTTATAATCAGCGATTTTGATATATCGCATTACATGCAAAGACGACCTACAAAAAATGTATTAATTTTTATAAGAAGGTTCTTACAATACATATATAGGACAAACCAACAGGAGGATTAAAGATAGACCAAGTTAACATTAGAGTGCATTCAAGAAGAAAGAATTAACATGAAGTATACTGCACGATGTCACAACGGAACATACTTTAAAAGAAACCTATGATTGGCAAATATAGAAAACCTAAAATCAAGACTGAACAAAAATGCTAGTGATTTCGCGAAAATGAATCACGTTCTGAACACAAGCGATAAAAGAAGAAACTATCGCTGTTGCTTTGTGATACTCAATAAATTTGTAATGTATGAAAACAAATTAACTTAAGACGACCTTAACGACCTTAAGACGACCTACAAAAAAGGTATTAATTTTTATAAGAAGGTTCTTACAATACATATATAGGACAAACCAACAGGAGGATTAAAGATAGACCAAGTTAACATTAGAGTGCATTCAAGAAGAAAGAATTAACATGAAGTATACTGCACGATGTCACAACGGAACATACTTTAAAAGAAACCTATGATTGGCAAATATAGAAAACCTAAAATCAAGACTGAACAAAAATGCTAGTGATTTCGCGAAAATGAATCACGTTCTGAACACAAGCGATAAAAGAAGAAACTATCGCTGTTGCTTTGTGATACTCAATAAATTTGTAATGTATGAAAACAAATTAACTTAATTCTATATCACTTATATTTTCACTTTTGATGCGACATGTTTTTGCCAAAAGGCTACGCCATTATCAAATTTGAACAAACTGATGAATGGATAATGTTATAGTAATATGAGCTTTTGGGAAAAACCCACAGAGGTATTATTTGAATACATGGAATGGGACACTTTTTGCAACTCTAGCTGGTCATCTAAAATCAAATTCGAGGAAGAAGCGTCCCTAATACTCTTGAACATTTGCAGTACGTCTAAAAGGGTGATTATAGGTTTAGAATTGTGTACATGAATTATTTTTGTATCCATCAATTCTGGGAATGAATGGCCTGTGTGAAAACAGTAATTTGTGAAAGTTGATTTGTTAGATCTAATTGAAAGAAAATGTTCATCATGGCATCTGCATGTCATACCAATATAGAAATTATTACACACGAACACAGCTTATAAGCTGACTTTTATATTGTGTTTGGACAATATTATTTCCAAAATATGTGAGGGAGACGTATTTTGAAGGTTCTCGACAACGACAGAGTGGCATAAATTAATCGTTGAACTAATTATTGTTCCTTTTTGGTGGATTAATTTATTGATCAACTTTTTGTGACAGACCATTGTTCTGAGTCATTCATTTTATATTTTCCATTTCATTTTTGAAATTACTCTCTGAGTGAGGTGATGTAAATGCCCTGTGAATTATGGATCTATCTATATGCTGCTAGACTGTGACTGTAGAGGCTGTATGATGGGACTGGGGTATCCGTAAAAGTTGATGTTTGGTAATGTTCACCAATATGCTATTAATTTGCCATGTTAGGGTTAAGTCTAGGAAGTTAAATTTAGCGTCAGTTTCGGTTTCCCCTGTAAAGGTTATATTGGTCTTGTTATAAACTCCATGGGTTCGTCTAGATTCACAGTTGTTTTTCCATCCGAACCTTCTAGTTCTTCTTTTTTTACTATCCCAGCGATTGATGTTTAATGGGATGAACAATGCTTTATGTCGTTTTCGCCAGGGAAATTTTATAACAGTATGTAAGTTGTTAAGGAATCATACAAAAGAATACAATTGTCTCTCAGTATCTGTGAAAAAAGCTACGGCATTACCCACCTACCTGTATCAGTATTCTACTATTGGTATACTAGGGTACAAATTTGAGTTGCCAAGGGATGCTAGGAAACCCTTGTTTGAAATTTTCTGTTTACTTATTATTTGAGTGAGTTCTATTGAGGGTTTGATGAAATATTGAGCTTTAAATTAACTTAAAAACTTTAATTCGGAATTTAGTTTACGACAAGATATCTAGTGAGGCGAGGCTATTTATAATAGACATTGGGGCATTCGCTTTGTGATTTTTAACAAGTCCATATAGATATGGTGGAGAAGGGTATCTGTCATGGTCTTAATGAAGGAAGGGTTTTGTTTAAGAAGGTCTTGAGTCAGTTTTGAAAAAACGTTCGAGCTGATAAGTTAGATAACATAGTACGATAAGTCCACCTATGGTCACAATAACAATTTTATTTAAAATAAGATTGCACTTTTGTATAACAGAGGTGGATCCTAACAAGAGCATCCGCGGGCATTGTCGTATTAAGAGCTTCTCTATGGTTTTGGACACATAGTGTATCCTTGGTTATTATATTAAAAATGATTGAGGTTTGAGCTCACTAATGTTACTTTTCTCCTGGTTCTTTGAGTTAAGATTTTCTCGTTTTAGTTTAAATCCACCAACTTTAGATCTATCGAAGGGGGAAGGCGATCGTCCTCTGCAAATACCTCTGCGGTGTAGAGGATATCAGTTACTCTAGATATCTTAAATGAGTGATTGAATGTCGGAAGAAGAATTTCGAAACGTAGAAATTCCTTTAGTACATAACAGTAAAATTTCCTACTAGATCGCCTAAAAAGTATTATAGTAAGTGTTAAGTACTATTATGATGAATTAATATGTAGTAACATTCCGGTAGAATTCAGATAAGAATTTCCCATATTATACGAGATATAGGAGTTGTCATGTATCTATTTTTAATTTGTGCTTACGACTGCGATTTTATGAAGATGTACTTACGTATGCTAATGCAATGCAGCGAAATAAATTGATGTAATACCGACGATATTTTATACGTACATTTTAGAATGTAAAATGATGTAACATTATTCGTAGACAGATGGTTAATCACGTCATTAACTGACTGCAGCAGATTAAATAAATAAGAATAAGTTCAATACTTAATGCTACTTGTACATTTCAAAAATTTAATGGCATTCTATAGCTATTAAAATTTGAATAGTGTATATAGTTTACTAGAATTATAACAGACTGTCCTTGTTATCCATCTTCACACCCATGTATGTACAATTTTTCTTGTGGAGGTTCTATTATATTTCATTATATTATTATATTTCATTGTACATATTTTTATTATAAATATATAATTATATAATTCAATTAATATTAAACAGATACGACCGTAGATATCGTAAATTTTTAGAATGTTTCTATGAATGTAGGATTTGCAGGTGGACCTCAATGACTCAGTCTTGTATTAACTTGTTACGGGTGCATTATAATAAATCAATGACTACCAACATAATAATTCAGTATCTCTTCTAGGTGCTAATGTGAGATAAATTTAAAAAAAAATCAACGTTGTGGAATCAGAATTTCCATACATTTTGTATAATACCCAAATTACCTACCTCTTTACTTGTTTCGTCTGTAATGTTTATTTAACGAATATTTATTTAGTTTTTTACAGTTTGTATAAGTTGGATACTCAACCGGATTAGACTGAATGAATTATTTGTTTATTTACTGAAATTGGATGCTGACATCTTTAAATTCCTTTTATTTTCCTGCTTTCCCTGGACTAAATGTATCTGAAAAAAAAACATATTTCGTCGTTTAATGGATCGACGGAAAGAGATTCGGTTCGTCTCTCTAGCTGGATAGTTGGAACTACACATTGTATTACACCCTTTACATATTTATATACATATACGCTGTAAATATTCTATATAATATAAGGTTTTAATTTCTTCAAACATTCTTTACTTGAAACAACACCTAACTGTACAATTACACTCTACTTAATTACATAACTATATATACTTGAACGGCGCTAAATGCATCATTACTACAAACTTTAAATAAAAAAATATCTAAATAACACGTGTTTTACAATTTTATCAGTGCTTGTGAATTTTCAATTTTCAATCATTTAATGGATTCTTTTGAATTATTTCTAATTGCATGTTTGCTATAACTGTAACTTGCATAAACATTCTGAACATAGTTTTTTCTCTGATCCATTGTCTTTTTATTTTTTAAATTTCATGTAATGGGTAGCTTAGTTATTACTATTTGGAGGTATGTTAGAGATTGTATAAAACAATTTTTTGTCCAGTTATTTACGGCAAAACTGATATAAAGTTTTAAAAAAATTACCAATTATATACGAGGTGCGATTATTATGTAAGGATACCGAAGATACTATAAGAATGCAGGGCAGTGCCTTTAGCTTATACGAGGACTGCCTTTTATATTTCGGGATTGGGCAACCCTAGTGTTGCAATCTGACAACTGACAGCTCTATCGTAAAGTTTGACATTTTTGAGGTCATACGTACTCAAAACGTTTTGACATCCGTGCGCTATGTGTTGTTTACAGTAACTTAAAGGATTCATCTCGGCCAAAAAATGGAATTAAATCGTGAACATTTTCGTGCGAGTATTTTTTACAACTTTCGACGTGGATTAAGTCAGCAAGAGTGCATGGATGAACTTAATTTAATTTTTGGCGATGAAACTCTATCAAGAACCACTGTTTATCGATGGTATGGTGAATTCAATCGAGGTCGTAGTTCACTCCAAGACGAATTTCGTGAAGGTCGTCCAAAAACAGTTGTTGTTCCGGAAACCATTGATGCTGTGCCCGAACTGATATTGCAAGATCGTCATGTGACCTATCGTGAGATTAAGTCAACCTTACACATTAATGGGACCAGCATACATTTAATATTGCATAAACATTTGAATGTCAAAAAAATTTGTTCGCGTTGGATCCCACACAATTTGACAATAGTTAAAAAAAAGGCTCGTGTCGATTGGGCGAAAGAAAAGCTCAGAAAATACAATCGCGGTGCTTCAAAACACGTTTATGACATAGTGACAGGTGATGAATCGTGGCTTTATGCGTATGAGCCCGAAAGTATCCAACAAAAGTTGTTCGTGCACGAAGCATTTCCAAGCAAATGATCGCCTGTTTTTTCGAAAAAACTGGACATGTCGCAACCGTACCACTAGAACAACGCAGAACAGTCAGTTCTGAGTGGTACACAACCAATTGTTTGCCAGTTGTCTTCCAAGAAATGAGCAAAACCAACCGCTGAAGACGGATCACTCTTCACCACGACAATGCGAGCTCTCACACATCGACTCAAACAACTGCATTTTTGACCACTCAAAACATCGATTTGATCAGTCATCCGCCGGATAGTCCTGACTTGTCACCAAATGATTTCTTTTTATTCCCGTACGTAAGAAACAAACTGAGAGGTCAACGTTTTTCGACACCTGAAGAGGCGGTAGCTGCTTTCAGAATGCATGTTTTTGAGATATCTCAATCAAAGTGGAAAAAGTGCTTCGACAATTAGTTCAAACGCATGCAAAAGTTTATAGATCTTCATGGGGAATATTTTGAAAAACAATAAAGCGATTTTCGATGATTAATATTTCTCCCCAAATTTAAGGGGAAAAAATTTAAGAGCAAAGTCATCCTCATCAGAGATAGACAACGAACAGCGCCCAAGTAACACCTGGAGGTCTATGGAAACCACATACCATGGAAGAGGACGTCAAATGCCTAGAAGTTACCACGCAGACGCAACACGTGAAAAAGCCAGACGGTAAGAGCCAAACTCCACCACTGACAGGTAGGTAGAGCAAATTAACTTTACTATACCAGCTGACCATCATCAAGAGCATCGTCCTACCGATATTAACCTATGCTTGGATAGCATGAGAACACACTTGCAAACACAACAGAAGAAAAATACAGCGACCAGGAAACCTGAGCCTAAGGCAAGCCGTGGATGCGCCATGGTTTGAGACCTCAAGTAAAAACCCGTTACTCGAATACGCGAGGAAAAGAGCCCGAAGGACCTGCGACAGATTGGAGAACCATCCAAATTGCCACCTACCACAACTGCTAGACTACGACCCGAGATTCATCGACAAATACAATATGGTCAGCCATTTACTAATATGTCTTACCATTTCAGTTTTTCTCTTTCAGAATTTTCTTTTCCGGAAATTCTTTTTGAGCAGTCTCTTTCAGGAATCATCAAGACATTGAAGGCCCGGGTTCTTACTCAAGAAAATCACACACATCCAAAACAAATAACAGGCGAGAATCCCGCAAAGGGAAGTGCTTTTAGGCTGTGTCTCACGAAAACGCGATATACGCGGTGCAGGCGGTGCGATACGTCAACGAGACAATTATAAACTTCAACTAAAGGCTAAAACAACACAAAATCCCTACAGTCGCACGAATTTATTTTCCAAGAAGGACAAAATAAATTTTTTTATGTGTTTGATAGTTTGGGCTGTCATTTTCTCGCAACGCACTGCCCGCATAAGGCAAATCGCGTTAACTTCGTAAACCCAGAAGACCATGGTTTGATGCCAAAGAAGGCTAAGTCAAAAACTACAACCAAACCATAAAAACCACAATCGACGTCAGCGCTGAATAGGATAGGAACTATGACTGTTGTTCAGGGGGTGATGGAAACGGAGCTATGCTGCTCCAAAATTTTCATTTCGAGGAGCACAGTATATCGGTGTTTTGGTACTGTATGACCAATTACATCGGCCATGAAGGCCTAACTAATACTTTAGTATATAAGTTGAATAAACATTTTCTCACAATTAAAGTTGTATTTTAGTTGTAATTTAAGGCGTTTTGAGTTGGGCATGGTGGATACAGTTTTCAATAATTGACATCGCTGTGTGATATTCTATTTTATTTTCCTGTTGTTCCTGCTAGTCGAGATTATTTTCTTTGATTAAAGTTGTTTTCATCTATTAAAGTTGGTAAATTGCCATATAAAGTGAACATATCCTTGGTTTATCGAAATCAAACCGTAAAATGTATTCAGTTCTTTACATCAAACAATTTCAAGGCCCACGAACATCATCACATTTGTTATGTAATGTTACATAACATAATCTCAACACAAATATATTTTTACGTGTTAAATAAACCCCTACTCGATTAAAAGCGTTGTAAACCATATCAACTTGTAAGTCTACGTCATCAATTCGCAGTGCAATTGTCGCAAGACGGAACAGTTATAGTTTACAAGTTCCTTTCACCTGGAAAATGTGTATCAGTTCAGCGATGCTGAACTGATTGTACGAGGTAAGCGTAAAGCGTAAGCGTATCGAGAGTTCAGAGACGCTTCCCAGCCATGGGCGTAACAAAGACGGGAAGAAAAGGTATCACATCAAGAATCTATTTATTATAAATGTGAAAGTGAGTTTGTTTGTTACACTTACACGCCTAAACCGCTGGATCGTTTATGATGAATTTTGGATAGAGATAGAAGGAAGACTGGACACGATTATGGGCTACCTTTTCCCGCCAAATACTTATAAGGGGTGGGGAAAAGGGGGATAATTTTTAAATAAAACTTTTTGTTATGTCTCTCGATTGCTTAAAAATTTGAAGAATTTTTGTATATAATTAATAATTAAAATCGGTACTTTTTTCTACTCTAAAAATGGGATAAAATGGGGTTGTAAACATAATATAGAAAAATCGAATTCATAAAACTATAATATGGCAGACAGGCAGTTGGGAAATAGTAGACATCAGCTAACATAGGATTTTTGAAAATACACATTTTAAGGAAGAAAATAGCGGGGGCGAGGGGCTGCTCTTTGTATGAAACTTTTCATGGCAACGTCTTATTTGAATTAAGCTCCTGCTTAAAGGGGTTGAAATGGGAGGAGCAAAATTTGCATGCTTTGTCTCCCCGTTAAGGTAATTGGGAAACTGTATTATTAAATTTGAGACAATATTTTCGGGGAGGGGGGGCGATTGTTGGATAATTTTTTTGATTGGTAATGGAATAATTGGTACTGTAAAATCTGTATTTGTATTCATATATATCCAGGATATATAAAAAATTATAAATATAAAATTTATTCTAATGAAAAAGTTGATTATTTGGTTAAAATTGAATCTTAAAACCCAATATTCCAAAATTTCGGGGGGGTTTGAACCCCCAGACCCCCCCTCGCTGGCTACGGCCTTGAAATCATATAAAAATATAAATTGTACTTTTATTACTATATTAAATCGATAGATGGCGCTGAGCAACTTTTACGTATTAGCGCCAAATGGAAGGAGATACAACATAGTATATAGCAGCTTCCTGAAATAACCTTTATTCTATGCCCATGCTTGTTACCGCCAAGGACAAGCAGAGCTTTCAAGATGTATTAATTAACTGAAGATAAAATTTACATTGGAATTATTAATTAACCTCTATCTCTATCGACCAGAATCCAGAATTTGTTGACGAAATAAACTTTAAGTGCCAGATAAGATTTTTCAATCAACATCAAAAGGTGCCACTGAGGGGATACAGCCTCTCTGATATAAATGACAAAATCAAAAGACATAGAGACTTAAGCTATATGGTATCATTCCTTCGAGGCCAATTCTCCCAACAAATGACCTTAAAGTATTATTTGTTCTCCAAAGATCTTAGTGCGACCAATCCACATTTCTCCACGGGTTTTCTTCCCCGGTGCCATTTTCTTTTATTTTCTTCTGTATTTCAGGTAGTCCAAGATTATTTGTCTTCAGTTCGCTTCAATATAATCCTTTAGCTATTTTCAAACTTCTTAAACTTCTTAAATTCTTCCTACCTTCTAGAATTTAATTAAAGTACTCTACATTATTCTCCACTATATTTTCGCTTCTCGTTTATTTCCTTACATTTTCCAGATGCTATAGTGCATTTCGTTGGTTTTATGGTAACCCTGGGAAAACAGGTTTTAGTAAACCTACGAATTTTTTCGTATGATGTCTATCCTAGGAATCACAGGAAAACGGCGTTACACACAGTACGACTCTCTATTTGGAGTCTCTGTAAGCTAGATTTTCCTGATACTCCTGGATGTCGGGATTCATTTTGTGATAAAATATTCAAAACACGGAGTATTTTTTGTTGTTTACCTATTGTGGTGGGACCTTACCAGATAAAGAGCGTACTAATTACCAACGACTTGATTTTACTCTGCGGATGTCATTTATTATCTTGGAGTTATTTTATATATTATTCACAAATTTCAAATACGTAACTGTTTCAGGCATTAGCCAAGGGGAGAAAAGTACACAAAACAGTGAATTTGTTATGAGAACAGTACAAGTTTTCATGTAATAAAAATTATCAAATAAAGTATTTTAATCAATTCATAAAAAGGTACGTAACATCAGGAGCGGTTCCGGGGGTGGGGGACGGGTTAATAGCATGCATTAAAATTACTTTGAAAATGTAGATATTTTTGATTTTCGTAATATTCTTATTTTAAGAAATTGCGTCAATTTGATATGTAGCATTTGGGGGTCATGATTTCTATGAGTCCCTCATCGGACCGCCACTGCGTAGCATTCTATTCCCTAAACCGAATTTGATAACAGATTATAATTTGTAATTACAAAATTTCCTGTATTTATATATAAATAGGCAAATTCAAAACGGTTCGGTACCATTTTCTCCGCTGTCCCTCAAACGGTTTACTTTATTTTTGTTTTGTTTGGTAGCTACTTACGACTTTCAGTACAGAGCGCTTCAATTTTTTTATAATATTGCTTCATTCATTAAATAAAATGAAATAAATAATTCGTAATTTAGTCCAGAGTGTCAATGCTAAACAGTGCTGCCAGATTGCTTGGAGAGAAAATCGTAAGATAAATTGACTAGAAAAACAAACTAAATTAAAAAAATACTAAAAACTTTTGATATGTTCCGAAAGTTATTCCACATTATTGCGGTATTCAGATCTCAAGCGTAAAAAATTATATTTTATGATAATAACCACTTATTTGGTACTCAGAAGTTTGAAACTTTCATTTCTTTCTAAATATGGTTCGTCAAAGAAAATCAGACGTTTGTATTATGTGGTAACTGATCAATGTGTTTACGATAATATTTTATTACTTTAACATTCTATTTAAAAGACTAATAGTTTCATACAAATTAACTAAGATTACAAAGCCCATGATATAAATACACTTTTGAGATAAATAGTTAGATCTGACATCATAGCAATAATCCTAATGTTCACGGTCATCTTCGTTTTTAGCGAATTTGTTCATTTTGATTTCAGTTTGACATATCATAACATTGTCAGCCATTAGGTTAATATTTACCTTTTCAATTCAGTGTGAAAATTATCAATGTATTATTTGAAAAAATTCACTATCAATACACTTACAAAAATTGTCAACTTAACAAGTATTAGGTATTTAACAGAAATTATCAGTAGGTGCATTGTATTTCTTCATATTTGTGATATAATACAGAAATAGTCATCGCTAACTTTGTGCGTTAAATTGAAAGTCTTGGGATTGTACATACAATGCAGTTTAATGTTTATTAATAAGTAAGTACTTATGTATCGTAGTTATTTATACTGCATATTCATAGTTTCTTGCATTTTCTCCTTAGAAATTGAAATCGTAATTGTGAAATATTTGAATAACCTTAAAGCATTTTGGAAAAACTGAATTTTAAAAATATTTTATTCCGACTTGACATATTAATTTATTATTTGATATACAATTCCTGAAAAATTCTGCCTCTTAATACAGGGTGAATGAATTTTATCTAAAATGAACATATTGACATTTTAGATATGTGTATTTTATTAAAAATCTATATATAAATACGCAAATGCAAAAGAGTTCGGTACCATTTTCTTCTATTTGTGAATTAGTTTTCTTGAGTTCTTTAATTGCTAATTGAGGTGTTATTAATAAAAAAATTGGATCATAATAGATGAATTAGCGCCATTAAATTTCCACCTAGAGGACAAACTTATTTCATATATTTTCTAATAATTCAAATCAAGGTTTTTCATAAATCCTTAGTTTTTATTGACGTTTTGAACTCTCAAGGGTAATTGCATTTGTAATTTATTCATTAATAGGATGATGGCATGAAAATTTGTACATTCTTTTTTATTCAGGAACAGAACGTTATTTGATTTTGCTTATTGATAATGCCTTATTAACTGAAATTATTACATAAAGGTGTATAACAGTAGAAAAAAATGTTGGAAATATGCAAATTCATATAGGTATATTATCTTCAAATTTTTATCAATGATTTTGGTCGAATTTCGACCACTGGGCGACTGCTAGTTTTGATAAAATGACATTTAACTTTATATTAAACAACCAAAAAAATTGTCATAACTGAGGCCTTATTTATAAGCCATGTTTAAATATATTTACAAAGAAATACTTTACACATTATTATTTGTAAATAGAAATTGTCTAGACAATCCCAGACAACCTTCATTTCCCTTAAGCCCTAGGATTAAAGTCTGCATACCCCACAATATAATTTTCTGTAGGTATTTTGCTTAACGTAGTATTGAAATTCCCAATGAGATGAGGATTATTTTCAAAGTAAATTTCCTATCTTTGTTCAATTTTGATTTATGATAACAGAGTAGACAAAAAAAGTTACCTGAAACTACCCCTACTAAGGTTTTACTGCGATGTCTTCATTTGGGTGGTTGGTGGAGAAAATTATTCACCTGCTTTAAATACGAGGTTTGTAAGATAAGTTCATGATTTAATAAAGAAAATAATTTATTTTAATGATACCCATCTTATTGTAAAGGCAAGTATGAATTAGAATTTGTCAACAGCACACCCTTGACAAACTAAAGAATTTCAATTTCGGATAACAACATTTCATGTGATCTATGTTTGGTTATTGATAAATTCTAAAATACTGTTTGCTTAATAAACAGTATTTTTTTATTTCTTTTGTTCAAATAATGACTGGCCTTATTGAAAGCTAGTAAATTGGAAATTACGTTCACGTTTTGAGTTTACCTTAGTTTTTAACTGCCTTAATAGTTTTCAGGAAATTGGTGGAACGTAATAAATAAAGGTTGTTAAGATTGTTGTAATTTTAAACATTTAAAAAGTCTAATTATATGGAAAACTGAGAAGGTATATTTTCTACTTGAATTTAGTATCGGTCTACGGTCATTTTAAGTGAATGGCATAGATTTGAATAACTTGATTATTATTTATTATATACAATTTGCAACTGTCTAACTGGCTATAAAGTTTGTCTGCCTTTGGTTGACAGTCAGGGTGATTACATTCTCGATAGTCAGGGAAAAGTCAGAGAACCTCAATGTGGTCAGTGAAAGCTAGTGACATTAATAAGCCACTTGGAAAGTCAGGAACAAAATGAGGTTTTACACTGTTTTTATCATAGAAGGAACATTTTTCGCAAATTTTCTAAAATTCTATTTGATTGTTCTCTATTAAACATCTCAATGGGCACAAACTTTGAACATCCTTCGTTTTTAGTATATAAGCCTTTAAATTAAAGGCCTTGAAGTCTCCGAAGTTTTACCCTTAACAGCATCATTGGGGCATTCTAACTATAGGTACATTGAAAGGGGGTAAAAAATATCGTAAACCAATGTTTTTCAGACTTATACGATAAATCGCCGAATAGCACAGTTTTTATGATCATTTTTGAAAAATGAGCTTGCAATTTGGTGATTCTTGTGTTTATTAATTCGTACGTTTAATGGTCTCGATGTTTCTCCAATATAAAATTCGCAAGGAATCTTGTATCGCCAATAAACTAAATTCCAGTGATACTCAAGAACATAAAATAAGAGCAAAAATTATTTAAAATAACCTTTCTAACAATGAAATATGTGCAGTTGCAATTACAAATTTAAGTGACAATTCTATAAAAATTTTACCTGCTGACAAAGGAAATGTAACAGTAATTTTAAAATAAAACTGATGATGATGACAAAAGCAAAACATAATAAACCAAGGACAAACACTAAACTAACAAAAGATCTAACAAGCTCAATGGAAAACAAAATATACCGTTTACTGTACAACCACAAAATTAATTTAGAGAACGAGAACTTAAAGCACTCACTCCACACAATACTAAACCACCACATTTCTATAGCTTACCGAAAATTCACAAACTAATATTCCTTTAAAACCACTTGTCAGTTCTATAAATGGCCATGGGTTCTTGTGTCTCACCGGCATTAAGTAACAAATTTATTGAAAAAATTTAACAACAAGTAATTTTAGGAAAAAGATAATAAACCTTTAGTTTGGAGGTGTTACGTTGACGACACTTTCGTAATTTGGGAACACAATCTTGAAGAATTAGATAAATTGTTAAATGACATAAATAACAAACAACCAATTATTAAATATACCTTAGAAGTTGAACAAAATAACAAACTACGTTTCTTAGACATATTAATAACAAAAAAAAATCTTCATTTGAAACAGATATTTATAGGATACCAACTCATACTAACAGAAAAATTCAATTCAAATCATCAACAATTATAAAAAATATTATTACTGGAAACAATCACCCTAGAAAATGTATCAACACATATTTAAACAGACTTGAACAGAAAATTAACCCTCGTAATCAACCCGGATCTTCTCTTAGTAACATTACTATTCAGGACAACCACATTGTAGTACAACTATACTTTATATACAAGGTCTCTTAGAAAGATTGAAAAGAGTGAGCAACAGATTTAATTTGAAGACGCGAGATGTAAGACCGCGTCTTCAAATTTAACGAAATGCATCAAATGCATAAAGAAGTGTTCGAGAGGACATTCAATTGTGGGAAGCGCAACTGATGAAGTTTCCCGACCAGAAACAATATATATTATATTTATATATAATATATATTGTCTTGCGTACAAAGGAATGACACCTCGAAGAGAGTAAACAGATTTAATGTCAAAACAGCATTCAAAACAAAAAAAATCAACCAACAAAACTCAGAACTCAAAAATCTGCATATACAAGATTCCTTGCGAATGCATAAATTTTATATTGGAGAAACATCTTTTGGCATATTTTTTAAATAATCAGTACTGTAAATTAACCTGTATTGAGACGATATGTGATATAATTTGATTAAATAGTTCGTTATTTAAAGATGCAGTTTGTACCCCTTCAACTTCATTGCATCGTCTCACTGTTGGAAAATTTTTCTAAATATTGAAAAACAAAACAGGTGTCAGCCACCCATAGTCAGGATCAGCTGCCGATCCTTCGGGCTTTAGCACGTAATAAACGTTATTAGTTACTTATTATTGATAGTACTCAAGGTAATACATGCACATTTCTATTTCTATAAATTTTCGCAGGTTAAAATTTGCCAATTTCCAGTCAAAAAACCGATTACTCTCATGTTAATATTTAATGTTACTGCTAAATAACTTAATTAATTTCAAATTTTTAAATTAGGCTATGGATACTTAAAAGAAATAATTTGGTCAAGTGCGAGTTGGACTCGCATACTAATATTAAGAGTTTTTTTGCTAATTAACTTTTACGGAAGCCTTTTATAATCTACTGCTTGAATTTTGAGGCTCTGTGGATTGGAAGATAAAGTGCAAGTTTTAAATTATAAATTATTAAAGCTGTTATTCAAATTATTTAAAAATACAAATAAAATATATTTTTCAAAATATAAATAGTGTAGTTTCTAAAGTGAGAATTAAGTTGATGTTTAATATTTTTGTTAATATCTTTTAAACAAATGATTTAAAAATATGATATATTTGTTATTCACATAATGGGCCTTGTACCTGATATACAATATGATGCATTTGAAAATTGAATTTTTATTTTCAATTTAATTGTATAATTATTTATAAATTTCAAGTGAGCCCCAGTACCCCTAATTACTTTCAAAATTTTAGGTAGTATGGTTTCGGAAATAAAGGGAGAAATGAGAATATTTTATAACTTCATGTTAATATCTTGTAAACAATTAATTTAAACAATATGAAAATTATATATTTGATTTCATTTGATGTATTGCATGATGCCTTAAAAATTTTTTTTTTTATTTTCCGTTTAATTCTATAATTTGGCCCTAATATTAATATTAGGGATTTCTTCGTATTTACCCCGTAAACAAAAAATTTAGTTCTTATAGTTTGGGGAATAAATGGGGGAATATGTAATTTTAAAAAAATATTTTTTAATATCTTTTAATTACTTTATTTTAAAAATATTTAAAAAAATAATTTGTATTCATCATAATGAGCCCTTTGATTTGATATATTACTTGATCTGTTAGAAACAATTATATTTTTTTATTTTCCATTTAATTCTATAATTTGCTCACCAAAATGAATATTAGGGGTTTCTTCTCATTTTTCCAGTAAAGTTCAGGTGAGGCGCTATACCTGTATTTTTTTAAAAATTTTGCAGCTTATGGTTTCGGAGATAAGGGATGGGAATGGGCACATTTTTTTATATTTTTGATAATATCTTCTTATTAATTTATTTTAAAAATAAGGAAAAAATATATTTGTTTTCGTGATAATGAGTCCTTTCATTTGATATATAACATGATGGGTTAGAAAAAATTTTAATTTTATATTTTACATTTACGTCTGTAATTTGCCCCCAAAATTAATTATCCTTATTTTTCCAGTAAACTTCAGGTCAGAGCCTATACCTCTAATTTTTTTCAAAACTTTACGTTTTATAGTTTCGGAGATAAGGGGGGGGAATGGGTAAATTTTGGTATATTTTCGTTAATACCTTTTTAATTATTTTTTTTTTAATTTGAAAAAAAATATATTTTTGTTCCTCAGAATGGGACCTTTTTTTTGATATATTACATGATGCGTTTGAAAAATATTTTATTTTTAAATTTTCATTTAATTCCTAAATTTGCCCCCCAAAATTAATATTCATGGCTTCTCCTTATTTTTCCTGTAAAGTTCGCGCAACGATCTATATTTTCTATTTTATTTATTTTTTGGCTCAGTAGTTTCGGAGATCAGGTGTGGGGAAGGGTCGATTTTTTTAGTTTCCCCCCCAAAAGTACCCCTAAAATCAAAATTCCTTCATTTACGATATGTACTCCTGATCGGGTCACCATACTATACATTGATACCAAATTTCAACGTTTTCCGTCCAGTAGTTTAGGAGAAAACTGCTGTGATGTGACAGAGGCAGAAATCCGGAGTGATATTATAAGGGTATCCGTATATTGTATATACGGAACCCTAAAAATGAGTAAAAAATAAAAGCGATTAAACGCCAAAATATTGTATACCAATTACAGGGCTGGATTTAGGGGAGGTCATCCGGGGCCACAGCTTCGGGACCTCCACGATAGAGGAGCCCCCAAAAAAGAGACTTGGAAAACATTTTATTCGAAAATTTGTGAATTGTTTGAATTTTGAGTTTGATAATGTGTTAATATGTTTTTGTACTTTCAAGCGTATAAATAAATTAAATTTAATATTTTTTAAAATATTTGAGCAAATTTTGTATCCTTTAAATAAGCTCCCACTGGTTTTCTGCCCAGGGGCCCCTACCAACTTAAATCCGGTCCTGACAATTTACTATACTAGATGAATCGACTAACGGCTTTCAATTAAGTCCCGGGACGGTTGAATATTTGCTAAAGTACTTCATTTCTGAACAAGGTCAAGGTCATTCCTTTATTAACTTTGACCAAGGAATCCGATGGTGACCTTGGATTTGACCTTGAACCTCATTTTTGAAGTTATTTTGAGGCCAAACCCATTTTTTTAAATGAGAACCCCTTTTTCAAATAGGGGTAAAAAAATAAATAAAAATTTCGCGAGTTTAGTGATAATAAAAAATAGAGGTTCTCATTTAAAAAAATAAGGTTGACCTCAAAATAACCTCAAAAATTAGGTTCAAGGTCATACCCAAGGTCCACAGCGGATTGCTTGGTCAAAGTTACTACAAGAATGACCTTGATCTTTTCCAGAAATGAACTACTAGCAAATATTCAGTCGTCCAGGGATTTAATCGACACCTGGTATATTTATAACGTTTCAACAATTGTTATTATCATACTTGAGAAATAGCGATAAAAAAATATTCCATAATTTTGTCTATGAGCTTATTATAATGATTCCTCCATCTACTAATAAGAATGTTACAATAAATTACAAGCACAATTAGTGAAATTTAATACGAATTTTACGACAGTTTCCTTATAAACATTTTAGTCAATTTAGTGAAAGTAATACCCACTTGTATAGCCATTTGTAACTGTAAGGAATAATACGTTATTGAATAATTTGAGTTAATGGTTATATAATCTAAAAATAATTAGGAGAAAGTTGAAATTAAGTAAAGTACAAGAACAATTTGAACAGAGTCTAAACAGGATATCAGAAAATGGTTTTGATTTATAAGTCTTAATACTACATAAAATGTATCTTTTAAGTTCCAATTTTAATTGTAATATAATTGTAAAATGAATATGTTGGTTATTCTCAAAAAGATTTAAACAATAAAATTGTCTTAGGGTTCAAGTAATATGTAAGCACTATAAGGGCGCTTAGTTTATTTTTGATATTGTCGATAAAATCGGTGGTAAGAGTCTTGTTTACTTTTGCTGGCAAGGGGAGGGGGGAAGGCGGGAAATAATTCTAATAAATCTGGTTACGTAAACTTGAACGGATCCTTATGGTTACTAGGAAATGAAATAATAAAAAGACTTTAAATGCCTGTTTTTCTTTAAGGTATAACCACAGAATATTGATTTTCCTGTGGTATAACTTTGGATTGTTTTGTCTTGATATCATTTAAAATTATGGCACCATTGTATTCACGATATTAACCACTAATAAGTAACATCTGGAAAAATGTTCTTTATTAATACAGGAATATGATTTTCACATTTGTAAATATTTTTTCAATCTACGTTTAGTCCTTCTGCAACACTAAATAATGATAACTGATCTATCATTTTCTTAATATTACAATTAGCTACCGCCCAACGCCAAACTATATTAAGTTTTAAAATAATGTTCTCCACAAAATACTTATACATTACACTAATACAACCCTCAACGCACTAATCCATATAATTTTCACGTTATCCCAAAAGGAATCACATTGCTCAAGGAATCAATGATAGATATCTATTATATGTAGATATAATTAAAAATTATTTTTACTATGTACAGGGAGTCCCAAACATAGAAACATTAATGTTGCATTTTATTCATAGGATAATTATTTTTCAAGATTGATCCGCTTAGGTTAGGTTAGGTTAGATTAGGTTAGTCGTTATATTCGGTCACAGATCAAACACAAGTATTCGGTGTCAAATAAGGGAATAACCGTGTTTAAGCAGTAAATGTGCAGGGATATGAGACACTTGGAGCCCTCTGTAGTTGCTTTGTAAAAGTAGGCGAACCTTTTGTAATAGTTTTAGCATTGCGAGGAGATTACCGTCTTTTCGCCTTTTTACTATACTGTATTAAATAATTTCTTCTATTAATTTCAGTTATTATTCAGAAGTCTCAACGTAAAATGTAGCAAGTAGCGTTGCCATTTTTTGTGTTTTCCTGACTTTTGACGTATGTCAATTCTCTAATGTAACATATCGTAAAGAGATAATAATCATTTTTATTCAAAGAAAGAGCACATTTTGTGCAGGTATTGTATATTAATTTGATGTTATATTTGTTTATTTTCCATAATTTATTGATTTTCTATAAAAGAAGACACTCTAAGTACATTACCCTGTTTCTTAAACAGAGAACTGAGTTGTATGGGAAGCTTTCACTAAAAAAGAACATCCTTTTTTCTAAACGCTGTGTAAATATCCACGGCATCTACAACATAAAATTGTTCCCAAAAGTCGTGACCACATTGTTCTATATTGTTATTAGATCAACGTAAAGAATAAACACTTCAAAGTTTATCTAAAATGTGCTAAATGTGATTTATGAGTTAGAGATGTGAATCAAGTGATGGTCGATTACAAGTAATTGATTATGTAAATAAAGATACATATATTTGTTTATGTGTATGTGTTTTTAAGACAATAACTTGCTAAAAGATATAACATTAAATAAAACGAGTGTTAACTTTTTCAAATTCAGTTGTACATAATGTACCGTGACCAGACATAAGGGTGCAAATTGAGTTTAAATAAATCTTCGTATACTGAATTTTATATTTTATTTATACCAACTGTACAGCCTTCAGTAATATTACATACAATTCTTGTACAGATTTCGTGAAAATCTTATAAATTAACTTTTATATATGAGGGTGAATCAAATATGAACCGGACTTTTCTGTTTCTCGCCCTGTGGGTAATTCGAGTGGCGTAACGTCTCGATATATGTTAGGTAGGAATGTTAAGAAGAGGGGAGTTCGTCGGTTTGGCGAGGCGTAGTCGATGCGCTGTTAGTAGCATCATGTCAGAGCAAGAGGTGCATACGTCTGTTGCGCAACGTGTTGTTATCAAATTTTTGGCGCGGGAGGGCGTTAGACCATCTGAAATTTTGCGTCGACTATCTGCACAGTTCGGCAATGAAACACTTTCAAGGACCCAAGTGTACGACTGGCACAAAAAGTTTTCAGATGGCCGAGAGACAGTGGAAAATGAGCCTCATGCACGTCGTCCCATGACAAGCATCAAGGAGGCGAATATCTACGCAATTCGTGAGCTGATTGAAGACGTACAGCTGATCGATTTTCTGCACGAACGCCGTACAATTAATGCTGAGTATTACTGCGAACTATTCCAACAAGTGAAACTTGCCTATCGGCAAAAGAGGCGGGATATGTCTATCCGAAGTGTTGTTGCATGACAACGCTCGACCACATACAGCTGCATTGACTCAAGGAAAACTGAACAGCATGTATTGGGAAACCCTTGAACACCCGCCTTACAGTCCTGATTTGTCGCCATGTGACTACCACATGTTTGGGCCACTTAAAGAAGAACTGGGAGGCCACCACTTTGAGGACAACGAAGGTGTAGAAACGTTTGGGCGCAATTGGTTATCGACACGACCAGTTTCATTCTTTGAGAAAGGTATTAAAAAACTTCCGATTCGGTGGGAAAAATGTATAGATAAGAGAGGAGACTATGTAGAAAAATAATATATATTAAAATTTGTATTGATCGTACCAATAAAATTTTTAAAACAAAAGTCCGGTTCATATTTGATTCACCCTCGTATCTGTCAGTCGAGAGATGAATAGGCATTTAGATTACAAATTAAAAAAGACAATGACTGATAAAACCATAGTGATAAAAAATTAATTAAATTTGTATTTTGTCATACTAATAGTTATTTTATCAATTATCAGTATAATAATTACTTTAAATTTAATATGAGTATCATTTTTGGCCTTATCTATCAAATAGATCAGCCTTTTAACCGCCATCTAAATTTAAATAGACCCATTTAAATTAAAGTTGGCTTGTTTAGGAAACAATTGATGGTGTCTGACTCTATATTTTTAAAATCAGTTTCAAAAGCAAAGTAACGAGCGAGTCTAATCTTTGTATAGCTTTAAAAGTAAGATTCTGCCAGCTTGATTATTTCTGAGTAAAATGAGATTGAGTACATGAGAATCGGTCAAAAAACAATTGACTTATGACAAGGTAAAGGTATGTTTTAAAATCCTGATAGCTAATTTCTCTTATTTTGCAAAATTAACTAGGCGTAATGACAAATTTCGCTTCGTTGGCTATGGCTGCTAATTAGAATTGACAGTTGGGAAAATGGTACTAGCTTTAGTTTGGTAGACAATGTAACTCGTTCCTCGAAGTTTCCTTGGACTTCCATCGTTTTGAAGTGGTTGATCTCACATCGTTTCAATAGCTGTGTATCTGCTATCGTCATCAGGTGAATGATAGGAAATTCAGAGTATCCGTCGTATTAATATTATACCCTTAACCGGTCATGCGTCGCAGGTCATGGTCATTGGGTCTTATCTGGTCCAATCAGCCTCGTCGTCCCTGAAGGTTGGTTAGGTTCTTCTTCGGCCTCTGCCGCTACGCATCACCGGCAACCAACCTCCAGGGACGATGAGGCTGATTGGGCCAGATAAGACCCAATGACCATGACCTGCGACGCATGACCGGTTAAGGGTATAATATAAATACGACGGATATATCATTCACCTGATGACGATAGCAGATACACAGCTATTGAAGTGTTGTGAGATCAACCACTTCAAAACGATGGAAGTCCAAGGAAACTTCGAGGAACGTGGTACTAGCTTAATGACGATAAAATTTGCATCAATACTTTAAATTAGTAATTAGCGAGTTCTGCTACAAATTGTTGCTAGGCGATATAATAAAAAAAGCATAACTTACAGTTCTGTTAAGAAATTTCACCTAACACAATTGCCATGCGCAAAGGAGGCAGGTGCCCAAGGAGTGTAAGAACGCAAGTACGACATTTTTGGTACTTTTATTTCGATTTATCTAATTAATAAGCTGTCTCCCTTGTAAACACATACAAAGCATCCATTGTGCCCTTACAGGAAATTCATTTAGTGCTTTTGTAGCGATTTTATATTGTCGGTTTGTTTTCGACCCCAGTTTCAGCTAGTGCCTGTCACTTTGACGCAACGCACGCCCCGAATAGAGCAAAGCTCGTTTACTTGGGACACACCCTTAGGAAAATATTCTGTTTACTTCGAATTTAGCACATTAGCCCTGACAAAAGGCCTGGAGCTAGTCTAAGCGTTCCAAAAATTGTCAAATTTAAACTTGGTCCTGAAACTAAAGCTAGGAGACTATTAAAGTACCGAAACCTTTTGAAAAATTTTAGAAGTAGAAGAGATATCCAAAAGAAACAATGAAAAATGACAAATGTTTTATTATAAATTTTTTAACAGCAGCACAAATCGATAGGTTGTATATCTTGCTAGCAACCAAAAAAAGAGTTCAAACACCATTTACCATTTTTTAGACAAAGGGACAAGTTCAATAACTATCTAATGGTGTCTATGGATTTAGCATAATTTAATGCAGTTATTTGCTTTAATTGAGATATGTACAAATAAAGCTCCAATAATTAATATTTCAGTTAACTTCATTGATAATAAGGGTATTAGTACTACTTCCATTTGCATATTTGTGAAAAGTGCACGAAACTTTCATATTCCCGCCTTTTCAACATGCCAAACGCGCCTGCAAAGGGTGAAAAGATCTATTGAAAGACCCCCTTGTTAAGTCACAAATAAATAATGAAGAGTTTACGCTCTCTGAATTTTTATTTGAATTTTAATACAACATTATTGACAATTTATGATCAACCATCACTGTCTTTTTGAGCTCTTAAATCTAGAAAAGTTAATTCAGTGATAAACTATTTGTGTAACCAGAGTTCTGATTTTTGAGAAATCAATTAAGTTAACATTTTGCGGTGTTGGAAGTTGATATGATATTTTCAGCTGCGTTTGAAAATATGATTTCAAATTCAGGAAAAAACAAAATATTAAGAGAAAAGTGATTTTTTTGTAACAGACTTTTAATAAATATTGGAGGGTTCTAACTGTAAAATTTGCTATTAAATTTTTTCACTTGTATTTGGATATATTTTGGAAAATAAGGAGAAATTTAGTTCACGGCGCAAATCTTGGCATTTGTTTCTTAGGCCGGCTGTGAGGTTCCGGGAAATGTACTTCGAAAATTTTTCATATCTATCACCCAATCCAGCCGTGGGACTCTGATGACTAGAAAAGTATTGTCTAATCGAAAAGTTACGTCATTTTGTCGTCATACGGCATAACCGTCGTATAACGATGATACGAGTTATGAGTGCGAACATTTCTAAAGTGACGTCACTTTTCGATTCTACAAAAGTTTACGATTGATCGGAGTCCAGGGCCTGGTCTATTATGCTTGGCCAGGTGTAGCTAGTTAGGATGAAGAATAAGTTCAAAAAATAAAAAAATTCCTGATGATATGACTTCGACTTTTTGATTATTATTTTTGAAGTTATTACATCAAATACAAAAACCATAATATTGCATAATCATTCAATAACCTTTTTATCGGTGGCTCATTTTCTTTATCATCTTTATGGGTTGGAAGACACAGCTTTTAACTGAGTTGGACAAATTTGTACACCATATTCTGGTAAGTTGTACAAGTGGTATTGAAAAATGACCATAAATAAACTTTTTGTAGTATTTTTACCGACTTCCAAAAAGGACGAGGTTATCAACTTGACGGCATGTCTTGAGCAATTTTGATGATTTCAACTACATTATTATAAGGAATATTAAGGAAAGATCCTAAATAATTTTCTATTACATGAGATACAGTTTTCCAGACAATGAGAAAAAACAGTAATTAAAAGTCTCACTCAATTTCAATATTTTAAATTACATTATACAAAAACATATTTCAGCTTCAATCCGTATATTTTTCTATAACGTAAAAAATAGAGTTTTTCAGAAAATCGATAAAATATGTACAAAAAACGGTAAAAACCATTGTAAATGTCAAATTTTCTACATAAAACTCTCTTAAATGTCAGAATATGTCATAAAAGTATGTCGTACAGGGCGTTTGAAACGGTTTTCATTTTGATTTATTCGAAGTAAGTTTCTTTTTGAAACGATGTTCTTTTATGGTACTTACAGTAGAGTGAAATGTTCAATTGAATTGAATTGAAACGAAAAATTGTTATGTTGGCGACCTTTTCCATAGGGTATACGGTTGTAGACCTGTATGTGTACGCGTGCACGTAACGAAATTCATGCAGGTTAGGTAGGGACATAAGCAGTTGCATATATAGGATAGTTGAATATAAGGTAAAATAGAATTATAGTTATATAGTTGCTAAATAATGTTGTAACGGGTTAAATAAGCATAAGCAGTTAGGATGTTTGAATTATAGGGCGAAGTATAATTACAGTTATAAAGAAGAGCTCAAAAAATACTAAAAACTGTTGCATATAAAGGTTGGTTAAAACATAAAGTGGAGTTGAACTATAGTTTTATAGGGTGGTTCAAAAATAATATATAGTGTGGTACATAAGTAATGGCGTATACAAGGTGTTTGAAATAAGGGTGGAGCAGAATTATAGTTAATCAGGGAGAATAAAAAATTGGTTAGATAAGTATAATTAGTTAGGATATTTGAATTATAGGGTGGAGTATAATAATTATAGTTATAGAAATGGGTTCAAGAAATTTTAGAAGCAATTACATGTACAGGATGGTAGATATAAAGGGCAGAGTTATATAAGGTGGTTCCAGAATGTAAAACATTTTGTTATACAGGGTATACCATGAATAGTTTCATATATGAAGTACTTGAAATATGTTGCGAAGTAAGATTATAGCTATACAGGTTGAGTCAACCAATTTTGGAAACAGTCAATAAGCTGGAGAGAATTTACACTTATACAGGGTGGTTTAAAAATTATCAGGGTGTTGCAATATATTGGGTGACCCATACACAGAAGTATTTCCAGAGTATTTGCAATATAGGCTGAATCAGAATTATACTTATACAAAATGATCCAAATAATAACAAAAAATATAGTTAATAGATGCGATTTTTGCGTGATAAAAATACAATAAAATAATCAATATAATTGTACCTATTAAAGCACGTTTAGAGCTGAAAACTGAATTAAAGACGTTCGTTCCAGACGGCGCCCCCATCTCGCATATTTTTTTAAATAAATTTTAATGTTTTTAATGAAAAACATACTATTTTTCAGCAAATCGGAAAACTAAAGGTAAATGTCCGTAAATTTTCAAAAATATATATTTTTAAAAAGTGCAAAGATGTAAAGAAAAATATGTAGGCTGATCCATTTAATATATCTGCCGGTGACGTCACGTCACAAAACATCTGATAGTTGTTCGAAATAAAAATGCACCACATAGCAAAATAATAATACTACATAAAACATTTAAAAAAATATAGTCGGTTGACTTCCACCTATAAGTAAAAAGCTGAAAATTATTATAACAAAATACAACTCTAGCAAATAAATAGCACATTCAATGTTGTTAGGTACCTACCCAGGAAGTAAAAAATGTAAACAATAAAAGGTGCTCATTCTGTACAAATTAATTACCTACCAATCTAGTATCTTTTTGAAGACTGTGCCAAGCAAATCTAAAATCCTGCATTGCGTACTTATCTACTACTTCATCAAACTTGATTGTTGCTTGGCACGGACTTCAAAAATATACTAGATTGGTAGGTAATTAATTTGTACAGAATGAGCACATTTTAATTTATACATTTTTTACTTCCTGGGTAGGTACTTAACAACACTGAATGTCTTATTTATTTGTTAGAGTTGTATTTTGTTATAATTATTTTCAGCTTTTTAGTTATAGGTGGAAGTCGGTTATATGTTTTTTAAATGTTTTATTTTTAACTTTTTAGTTTTCTTTGAACTCACGTAGTTTTCATTTTTTATTTTGTATGTATAACCTTAATAGACAGGACCAGATAACAGCGAAAGCCTCAACATTACACAATGATACATTTTCATTTAAATTGACAGGTAAATGTTTACGAACAAAATGTACTAGTACGTGTTGACTTAATAAGCTCAAAATATATTTATGCCCTATGGTCCACGCCATGTAACCTTTTTTAACTTTTCTTGACAACTCTGTATAACTATAGATAATTTCTCTCCACTCTATGTACCAACCATCCTGTACATAAGTCTGCCCACGTATAAGCATAAATTTGTTAGCTGCCTTCTGTAAATTATAGGACGGAGTAGAATCCATCCCATATTTACGGAGTCAAATCCGTCCTATATTTCAACTATCGTATGTAACTTCTTGTGGGCTACCCCATAAATTATTTCATTTTGAACATTTAATATTATCGCCCTGTGTAACATTATTTCCTCTTCACAATTTATGCAACTTCTTATAGGCTATAAAATAAATATTTTTTTAATCAAACTATGTAAATATAATTCAACTCTAGCATATATTTCAACCACCCTGTATATGATTTGTTTAGGTCCACATCATACAACAGTTTTTTAATCACTCTATAGAATTTTAATTCCACATTTTTTCCAACATTTTTATTCCACCAAACGTCCACTCCACCTTATATTCCAACCATCCTGTATGTACGGCTGCCTATGGACCACTATCATTCTAGTCCGTCCTATATTTCAATAATCATATAAATACAACTCCTTCTACCACTTTACTTTGTGATTTTGTTTACTATAACTAAACACCCTGTGTATAAACGCACCAAATAGCAGTTGAGACTTTGACATGTGGTCACTGAAATTTCTATTAGGCCGGGAGAATGTGACAACCAAAAGTACCGTTTTCGCAAAATGGAAAAATTTTCATTTAAATAGGTATTTGCCTGGTATACAAATCAAATAAGCTTGGAACTCATTGATTTAAGGAGCCGTAAGTACTATGCTTTACTACCTATATGCTTGAGATGTACATAGAAAATTTTCAAATTCGCAATTAAAACTTCCAGTGCCTAAAATTCCCGCACTATTACGTTGGAATTAAGATATAATGTCCGTTATGTCATTTCGATGGAATTTTTTGGAATTTTTGGCTATTTTCTGCAAAACTGCAAGTTGCACGTCGCAGAAAAGTATTTGAGATTACCTATGGATCGTCCTTAATAGATTAAACGTTAAAAAACTATACACATCCATAAGGAATATTGGTGGATTTCCATGCACGCATGTGTTCATTCACAAATTTTATCCCTTTACCAATAGAATTCTTTTCCAAAATTTGAAGTTTCACCAATCCGGATATATTCTCTATTAAACAAGACCATATTCATTCAAAAACGCGACGAATTGATAACCTCCTCCTTTTTGGAAGTCGGTTAAAAAACCAGAATTACTATGATCCCTTAAATTTACCCAACCCTGTATATACCCACGGTGGTGCACAATCTAACGAAACAACGATGATGAATCGGTACGCACAAACGTGCCCATTGTTCGAACTTGGAAACGTGAATCTCATAGGCGAATCGGAGGATCTACGCCAATGGCACCGGGCACACACAATTCAGGCGGACGGCTGCAACTCGAAGAGTGGGGATCTCACAAATCGAGGGGGCAGCACTCAGTAGCAAGTTATTCAACACAGTGAATTCATCGTAACACTCTATACAATACACAAATAAAAGTGTTTTGATTTTAGTGAAAATGTTATACGTAGTGTTGCCGTTTCGAAAAAATCCCGAGTCACACTAGTGAATGCGCCAAATCGAGATTTTGCGCGCGATTTCCGCTGTACGCTGGTCAGCAATGCTTTAAGAACTTCGAGAGATAAGTTTCGACAGCGGTGAAGGCATATACACTGCTCAAACATGTTTAAGTTACTGGGTGGACTCGCGAATTATTTCAAGTACCATGACATCGTCACAGATTGCGCTGTGTTTCGTATGCACAACACTTTCACTTGTGTGCTTTTGATGGCATGCAGCCTAATCATCACTGCCAATCAGTTCGTAGGGAATCCGATACAATGTATCGTCGATGGACTGCCAAACCATGTGGTCAACACTTTCTGTTGGATTTCATCCACATTTACAATGCCCGATGCATTTAACAGACAGGTAAGATGAATTTCCAGTGTTTTAGACTAATGTAATGCAAAATGGAATTCTACAACCTTAAAATGCTACTACCATCTTTAGACACTAGATGGCGCTTGTGCTTTCAAGACAGCAAAGAGCCTAGGTACTTCTGTAAAGTCCCTAGATTACCCTTGAATATGAATCTTAAAATGCCAACTAAGTATTTGTGATCATCAATAAAACGTTTTTAATACATTTATTATTTAAACAACTATACCTACAATTTAATCAACAAATATTACAATTGTTCTATGAAATATTACTCCTAGAACTCTGATTGTTCAGGTTTGCTGAGTAGTCTTAGAGTCGATTAAGTATTATCTGGGGTACCCCAAGGATACCCCTTGGATCCACTGCTTTTTATTCTGATTATTAGTGATATTACCCAAATAGCTATGCTGTCATATTGATTTGTTTTAACGGTGAACTCAAATTGCCTAAAGGTATTGATTATTCAGCTATCTTCAATTGCTATCTGATCTACTGACATTTCATAAAAAGTCAGTTAATGATTTCTCTCTCAGCAACGACAAATGTTGCACAACCTCTTTCATCTCACCTTATTTGCATTCAAACTGCCATCATTAGTCAGCGATCTAGGAGTCCTATAGGACCAAGCTTTGAAGTGCAATGCTCTAATGAAAGTTCGGAAACGTTCAGCTTATTACAGCCAAACTGGATCTTAGTAAACAGTTGAATTTGCTAAATATCAATTTGTAAAATGTCCTAGGTCCTCTCAGCCCTAACTAATAGTACTAATTGTTAGTTTCCTTGGACAAACTTTCCGATAGCAGTCCTGATATGTATATTGCTCAAACATCTTAAAGTTACTGGGTGGCCTAGCGGATTATTTCCAGTACCATGACATTAGAGACTTAGGGCACGCATTATGTAATACGTATCCATAACCGTAGGACGATACGATTAGGTATAAGGAAGATTCACGGAACGTCAACCACATGATGGCGCCACTGCATACATAGGGTACAATGGCCGCCATGCATAAGAAATATGTATATGTGGCGGCCATTGTACCCTATGTATGCAGTGGCGCCATTATGCGGTTGACGTTCTGTGGATCTTTCTCATACGTTTGGTTCTAGTTTTAGTTATCTGAACATATCACGTTATGAGTGTTCTGTGCCTATCGCCAAAGAACAAAGATCTCTTGTGTAAAGAGAAACTTGTTTTTCTTGTTCTATAGCTCTTCATTTCATAAAACAATATGGGATACGTAAAACGGATCACTGCACTTGCTAAGTCTGTCTATGTTTGACCGTAAACGTACCTGTAGAAACAGTATAAAGATACGTAATGTGAGAGGAGCCAGACGGATCGCCTTACGGTTACAGATACCAATACGATGTATCATCGATGGACTGCGAACAGTGCCAACCCATGTGGTCAACACTTTCTGTTGGATTCAGTGAGTGATATATTTACTCACTGGTTGGATTTCATCCACATTTACAATACCCGATGCGTTTAACAGGTAAGGCGAATTTCCAGTGTAATGTTTTAGACTGATGCAATACATCAAGACACTTCTGCTGTTAATTAAGTAAAGAACTATAAGTACTTCAGTAAATCCCTAGATTCCCATTATACCGCAAAAGCTTTCAGCCTTAAGTGTTAAACTGATACAAAATTTAATTCTGTAACCTTAAAATCATACTACCATCTCTAGACAGTAGATGGCGCTTGTGCTGCCAAGATAAGAAATTATAACGGTTATTTTAATGTTTTCTTGGGAATAACACCACAATTGAAACGAAAAGCTGTATACTGAAAAAAAAAATACCAAACGTTCCAAAGTCAGTTCTGACTTCGTTGTCAATGGCTTTAGATAAATTAATTAATTTAAAGCCATTGACAACGAAGTCAGAATCGACTTTGAAACGTTTGGTATTTTCTTTCAATATACAGCTTTTCGTTTCAAGAACATGCAACAAATAACATTTAGAAGACAAATTATCACCTTTGAATATGACTCTTAAAATTTCAACTTTAATGCCAACTAGTAATTTGTGAACATCAACAATCTTATTAAAAATTTAATCTGCCTAAGCCCACCTAAAACTAGTACCATGACTTAATCACAAATTATAATATGTTTCATATGCAAAGCACTTTCACTTGTGTGCTTTTTTTGGGATGTAGCGTAAACAACTGTGCTAATTCAATGCAATGTATCATCGATGGACTGCCGACTCATGTGGAAATCACTTTCTGTTGGACTTCGTTCACATTTACAATCCAAGATGCGTTCAATAAATTTAAGTGAAATTTTCAAACAGAGTTAATTTTTAGGGTAATGCAATGGAGTTGTACAATCTTAAGTTGATAGTACGACCTTTAAATAACAGATGGCGCTTTTGTTACCAAAAAAATAAAGTACTCCCAGTGCTTGAGTAAAATCTCTGTATTGGCGACAAACTTAACGCATTATTTGAAATTAGACTCATAGAATATAATTCGGACCTTTGACATTTTAATTTTGAATGCCAACATTACAATTTCTTAATGTATCAGATACAACCTTTAATTATCAACTATTACAATTCTTTTATGTTAAGTTTAACTTACTTAGGCTTACTCCATACAAAACTCTCTTACTTTGGAATTACCGATAATCTTTTCAGATGACCTGACAGATTGTTCGGTTGAATTCAGTATTGTTTGATCGGATTCAAGTTTCAGTTGGGATGCCACAAGGATACCACTTGGGTCCTTTAACCATACCAACTTTCAAGCAATTGTGGTGTTATTTCCAAAAAAATCTGAAAAATTTAAACATTCAACTTCTGTTGCAATGTAGATCATGATTTCGCCCTTAACATTCCCATATGCTGCATAATTTCGTTGAATAGCCATAAGCCACAATAAGTGAAGAACTACACCCTATTTGGTTATCTTTTACTTAATTGTATCTGAATCGAATTTTATTGCTTTGGAAAAGTTGGTAATATCTATAAAAATAAGAACTTTATGAAGTTTTAGCGAACTCACCAAATTTAACTCTGATATATATTGCTAATTTATTAAACAGGGTCTCTCGGAAAGATTGAAAGGAGTGGGCATCAAATTTAATGTCAACATAGCATCCAAAACAAAAAATCCACTGAAATTAATAATATCGAAAACAAAACTCAGAACTCAAAAAACTGCATATACAAGATTCCTTGCTAAAGCAATAAATTGTATATTGGAGAAACATCGAGACCATTGAACGTACGATTTAATGAACATAAGAATTACATAAAGAAACGACAATTTGAAAAATCGAAAATTTGTGAACATGCTTGGAACCTAGACCATAAAATACAATTTGACAATTCAACTATACTTCACAAAGAACAACATAACACCAAAAGGGAAAATAAAAGTCTGCGTTAATTCTTTTGAAGGAAGACTTCTGTAGAATTCAATTGTATCTGGTTACTGACAATTAAAGAAGAAATAAAAGAATACTTTGATCACATTTTTGGCGAATGCGCTGTCTTATATTAAAGTCGTACCTAAGAACGCCACTTACAAATTCTAGAAAATATAAGATAGTAGAAAATTTTTAATCATAAGTAAATCTACAGTTCGCCGCCTATAGTTCAGTCATTCTACTGAATAAATAGTTATTTTCTACTAACCATAAGGATATTGGAACTTCGTATTTAATTTTTGGATGTTGATCTGGAATAGTACGAACATCTATAAAAGTTCTAATTCGAGCAGAACTTGGTAATCCAGACTCCTTAATTGGTGATGACCAAATATATAATAGGTTCGTTCCTTCAGCCTAGATAACCGATACACAACGGTCGCGTACCTGCGCACAAGAAAAATAGCGTTCCTTCAAAACAATAACCGTTTAGTGAACGGTTCAGTTTCGTGTTCCAAGTGACACGGTGATTGATACGCAACCAGTTAATATACGGTAATTTCGATCACCGGCTTCAGGGTAGAATCGGTGGTGCAGTCACCGACTGGTACATGGATCGAGTTGCGCAATAAACGGTTCATGTACCGATGCATTAACCAATTGCCGATCGGTCGACAATCGTTTGAAGGAACGAACCTATTGTTGTAGTTACAGCCCATACATTGATTATAACTCATAGTATTACCAACCCTTATTGGAGGTTTTGAAAATTGATTAGGTCCTTTAATAATCGGAGCTCCCAATATAGCTGCTACCCCCATCAATTTCTTTCCGATTGTTAAGAAGAATAAGTGAAACAGGTGCAGGAACAGGATGAACTGAACCTATCAGCTAATACTGCTCACAGAGCAGCTTCAGTTTATATAGCAATCTTCTGTTTTCACCTTGCAGGGATCTCTTCAATTCTTGGAGCAGTAAATTTTCTCTCAACAATAATAAATATTCGACCACAAGATATAGTTTTAGATAAAAACCCCATTTTTCTTGAGCTGTTATTATTAGTGCAGTTCTTCTTCTTTCCCTGTCTTGGCAGGAGCTATCATTGTACTCTTAAGTGATCGTAATATTAATACGTCATTTTCCAAGATGAAAGCTGTTTAACTGTAATACATGATCTTTAGAATTTTTTGTGCTACCTGTATATCTAGAAACAACAAATTTTCCTTATGTCAAGTTAAATGTCATATATCACAAACTTTCATTTTTTATTTTATATTTTCAGTATAGCCATTGAAGACGAGGTCAGAATAGACCTGGACACGTTTGGTTTTTCTTTGAATATACAAATTTTTGTTTCGATTGTGGTGTTATTTCCCAAGAACACATAAAAATAATATATAATAAGACAATTGTTAATTTACTTGTTTTAGCCAGTTCTGCAGCTCTTTCGTGTTGAAAGACAAGCTGTCCATGAAATAAATCCATCAGAGATTTAACTCACGTTTAATTTTTTCCGAAAACTTGCAATACTTAACGGAAACAAGTAAATTATCGGGTATTGTCATCCTACCCATGGACTTTGTATTCTAATCGCATCTGAATTGTACAGATTTTTTAGTTGACTTCAACTAAAAATAGAAAATAAAATAAACATTGTGTAAAGCGTCTGCTTATGACAAAAGAGACGTTGCCCTTCTAGAACTACGCGTGGTGTTTATAAAAAATCTGCTGATATCTTGACAGTATAAAATTATCATCACTAAGCCGTATGAACGGATTTGGTTAAAACTGATAAAAAAACAGTTGATTTCCCACGGGTTCTCCACAAACCATCAACTCTGTGAATCATGTGTAAAATAATTTCTATTTTTTTTGCTAATAAATTCCAATATTCGTGGGAAATGTGAAGCAATTATTTATTTTTAAATCGTGATCGAAAGATAGTAAAGCAAGTGGCTTTTCGATCGTCACATTTTAATGATTTAAGTAAATATTTGGGTACATTTGTTTGCAATGAATTCGGATTTTAACAGACGCGTTTTTTGTTGACTAAATATGTACATTTTCTTACGATATTCATTAAATAAATACTATTTTTAGATTGACTGCACTTTTAATATTATATGTGTATGAAAATTTACGATCCTAACTTTTCGAGATTTTTCAAAGTTAGTATCTTAATTTCTTTGACAGGTTTTAGTAAACCTACGAATTTTTTCGTGTGATTTCTATCGTAGGAATCACAGGGAAACGGCGTTACACATAGTACGACTCCCGATTTGGAGTCTCTGTGAGCTAGATTTTCCTGAAACTCCTAGATGTTGGAATGCATTTCGCGATAAAAAATTTAAAAAAATGTTTATACGTTGTTTTATTTTATGTATAAAACTTTTTTATTAACTGAAAAAGTAGATCTTCTCGTATTATATGGAGGTTCTACATACTGATACAGTGTCGTAATTTTTGAAAAATTACAATTAAATCATATGAAGCCCTTTGATTATTCATCAGGAGTGGATCTAAGTGGGGGGGGGGGGCGATTCCCTAGGGGGCCTCAAGGATAGTAAAGCTAAAGCTAAAAGAAGGGAATCTTAGTGTCAAGATTTTTAAAAATTAACGTCTATGGGTTAAACCAAGACATCTATGTGTCCCATCAAATCCTCCATTGCGTACTTATCTACTACTTCATCAAACTTAGTTGTTGCTTGGTACTCACTTCAAAAATATACTAGATTGGCAGGTAATTAATTTGTACAGAATAAGTACCTTTTAATGTTTACATTTTTTACTTTCTGGGTAGGTACCCAACAACATTGACTGTGTTATTTATTTGCTAGAGTTGTATTTTGTTATAAATATTTTCAGGTTTTTAGTTATAGGTGGAAGTCGGTTATATTTTTTTAAAAAATGTTTTATTTTAAACATTTTAGTTTTTTTGAACTCATGTAGTTTTCATTCTTTTATTTTGTATGTATAAATTTAATAGACAGGACGAGGTAACATGGAAAGCCTCAACATTACACAATGATACATTTTCATTTAAATTGACAGGTAAATGTTTACGAACAAAATGTACTAGTGCGCGTTGACTTAATAAGCACAAAATATATTTATGGCTTATGGACCACGCCATGTAAACTTTTTTCAACTTTTTTGACAACTCTGTATAACTATAGATAATTCCACTCCACCCTATGTACCAACCATCCTGTACATACGACTGCCCACGGACAAGCATAGATTTGTTAGCTGTCTTCTGTAAATTATAGGACGGAGTAGAATCCATCACAAATTTACGGAGTCAAATCCGTTCTATATTTCAACCATCGTATATAACTCCTTGTGGGCTATCCCATAAATTATTTCATTTTTAACATTTTATATTATCGCCCTGTGTAACATTAATTCCTCTCAACACTTTATGTAACTTCTTATGGGCTATGAAATATATAATTTTTTAATCACACTGTGTAAATATAATTTAACTCCAGCATATATTTCAACCATCCTGTATATGATTTGTTTACGTCCACATCATGTAACAGTTTTTTAAGCACCCTATATAATTATAATTCCACATTTTTTCCAACATTTTTATACCACCAAACGTCCACTCCAACCTATATTCCAACCATGCCGTATATACGGCTGCCTATAGGCCACTATCATTCTACTCCGTCCTATATTTCAATCATCATATAAATACAACTCCTTCTATCATTTTACTTTGTGATTTTGTTTGCTATAACTAAACACCCTGCATATAAACGCACCAAATAGCAGTTTAGAGTTTGACATGTGTTGTCACTGAATTTTCTATTAGGCCGGGAGAATGTGATACCAGAAGCATCGTCTTGGCAAAATGGAAAAGTTTCATTTACATAGGTAGTTGCCTCATATACAAACAAAACGAGCTTGGTACTCATTGATTTGAGGAGCCTAAAATACTATGCTTTACTACCTATAGGCTTGAGATGTTTATAGAAAATTTTCAAATTTGCAATTAAAATTTCCAGTGCCTACAATTCCCGCGCTATTACGTTGGAATTAAAATATTTACGAGGAAATGTCCCTTATGTCATTTCGATGAAATTTTTGATAAGAATATTGGAATTTTCGGCGATTTTCTGCAAAACTGCAAGTTGCACGTCGCGGAAAAGTATAAGAGATCATCTAGGGATCTTCCTTAAAGGTTTAAACGTTAAAAAACTATACACATCCGTAAAGAGTTTTCGAAAAATCGACCAATATGTTAGGGATATTGGTCGATTTCCATTCCAGCATGTGTTCATCCACAAATTTCATCACTTTACCAATCCGGATATATACTCTATTAAACAAGACCATATTCATTCAAAACGGTTCACCACAGGAACAGAAATCAGGTAACATACATACAAAAAAAATAGCGACGAATTGATAACCTCCTCCTTTTTGGAAGTCGGTTAATAAACTAAACAGAAATAATAAATTATGTGCATTTAAGAATGTATTAGGTATAGCATATTTGGAAAGCTGTTGGAAGCTATTATAACAAATGAACTATTTTTTAAAATAAAGAATTTATTAGACCCATGTCAACATGGTTTTTTTCGAGGTCGTTCTGTTGTTACTAACTTGGTTCCATATTTATTTATTTATTTATTTATTTATTTATTTATTTATTTAACCAGTAAAATATTACATATGTATTACGTTACAATAGCAAACATAGTACAATAGTAATTCCTACAGAGGTATAGTAATACCTGTGCGTAGGACACTGGAAGCTTACAATCTAACAGAAAATACTTACAGACTAATTGACACCATTTACCTACTATAATTAATTAATTTGTATATAATATATATACATATATATATACACATACATACTCATATATACATACATATATACACGCACGCATATATACTTAAGTTTACCCATCAAAATAATATGTTACAGCAATTTATATTTAGATAGTTTAGAATTATTTATTGTTAAATATTTTCAGATATCCAAACCTTGATTTTCTTTTTAATATATTTATTATTAACTATTGTTTTTAAGCCGTTTGGTAGTCGGTTAAATACTTTGATAGCCACTATGTAATTATTTTTATCGCTACTGCTTTTACAGATTTGTGGTAAAAGAATGCTTTTATTCCTAGTTCTACTAGTAGACATTTCATATTGATTTTTAAGGTCCTTGTAATGGTAGACAATTGCTTCTAATCGGAATAATTGGGTTAAATTTAGTGTGTTATGGTTTATTGCTAGAGTATTTTTGTTTATAATTTTTAATAATCTATTTTGTAGCTTTTGTAATAAATTTAAATTGTTAGAAAAAGCTCCTCCCCAAGCAATTATTCCATAGCTTATAATACTCTGAAAAAGGGCATAGTAAATTACCATTAGAGTTTTAGTTCCCATAAATTTAGTTAACTTGTAAAAGATAAACGAAAGATACTTTGTTTTATTTATTATATATTCAATGTGATTATTCCATTTTAAATTATAGTCAAATATGATCCCTAGGTATTTACAGCTTTCAACTCTAGTTAGTAACTTGTCTTTAATTTTAATTTCCAAAGTAGTCGGTACACTATTACAATTGTTTCCAAAAGTCATATATACAGTTTTGTCAATGTTTAGAGTAAGCTTATTTGCTTCTAGCCATAAGTTTATTTTAGTTAGGCTTTCATTCATTTTATTTTTAGCTTCATCCCATGTATTTCCTCTAGTAATCACAGCTGTGTCATCCGCATATGATACAATCTCATCATCAGCCATTTCTTTCAAGAGATCATTAACATACAGAATAAATAGTAGAGGACCTAATATTGTACCTTGCGGGACACCTGTTCTGATTTCTTTATAATCACTTACTACGTTATTCACCTTAACTCTTTGTTGTCTGTTGGATAGATAACTACTTACTAATTTGTGAGCATTTCCTCTTATTCCATAACAATAAAGTTTACTTAGTAAGATCTCATGATTGACTGTATCAAAAGCCTTAGTCAAATCCAAAAAAGTGGTAATAATTGGTTTACTCTTGTCTAGGGACTTATAGATTATATTAGTTATTAAAGCTAGTGCATCTTTAGTTCCTAATTCTTTTATAAAACCAAATTGTTTTTTAGATAATATGTTACATTTTTTTAAAAAATTAAAAAATCTGTTGTATAAAAGTTTCTCAAAAATTTTTGCTACATTTGATATTAATGATATTGGTCTGTAATTTTTTACTTGACTTTTATCGTTGGCTTTAAAGATTGGAACTACTTCAGCCTTTTTTAAGTCATTTGGCCATACAGACAATTCAATACATAGATTAAAAATATATGTTAATGGGTCAGCTATATATTTGGATATAGCTTTTAAGGCTCTGGAGTGTATATCATCAACAACATATGTGCAAGATATACACAATGCAATGGATAATCATTGTCAAATGGATGTTGTGTATACTGATTTCTCCAAGGCGTTCGATAAAGTGCATCATGCTACTCTGATGCGGAAGCCTGGGGATTTCGGTGTGCAAGGCAGCCTCTTATCTTTCATTAAATCAGATTTGCAAGGTAGGGTAATTACATTAAAGTTACGTCTGATGTTCCCCAAGGGTCCCACCTCGGACCACTACTTTTCTCCATCTTCATTAATGATATAGGCCAATGTTTTATGTTCTCTAAATATAGACTATATGCCGATGATCTTAAGGTATATCATACTGTAGTAAGTGTAGATGATTGTCATAACTGTTTCTGTAATAGATTAGTATTAAATCTGGAAAAATGTAAACATAACACATTTTCAAGATTAAGATATAATATTCCTTTTGACTACGCACTTGGCACTCATATTGTACAGCATGTAACAAACATCAAAGACTTTGGTATAATATTGGATTCCACACTTTTAGTTGATTTGCATATTGAGAACATTGTTAACAGGGCCTTTCGCAACCTAGGATTTATTTTAAGAATCACCAAAGATTTCTCATCTGAAGAAAGCCTTATTATTCTTTATAACTCTTTCGTTAGAAGAACACTTGGATATGCTTCCTTGGTCTGGAATCCACAATATAACAAATACGTGGAAAGGATAGAAAGAATACAAATTAAATTCATTAATAATTTGAATTATCGGTTTCACAGAGAATATTGTTATAACACATATGAATGTAATTTGCCAAAACACAAATTGTCTAAACTTCCCACTCGTCGTGATATATTTTATGTAATATTTCTATATAAATTAGTTCAAAATAAAATAGACTGTATTGATATCATATATAGCTTCAATTTTAACTGTAGCATTAGCGATACTTTAAGAACTAAATATTTATTTTACAGTCCTAGGTGTGATACTTATTCCGCCTACAACTCCTGTTTGTACAGGATGCTGAGAACGTACAACTTACATTTCTTGCATATTGACATTTTCAGCATTTCCTTATATGCACTAAAAAAAGCGGCCTATTTAGTTTTCATAATTTAAGCACACTTGTATGTAAGTAGCATATTAGTAGTAGTATTTTGTATCTTTATTGTTCTCTTTCTTTTTTATTGTAATTCTGCTAAATATTGTGTAACTGTGACTAATTGTGTAACATTTGGCTTCCTATAATTGGGTAGCCCAGGCTACCTGTTGGAAACCCAAATTTTAAATAAATAAATAAATAAATAAATAGCATAAAATTGGCTATACCTTATTATTTAACAGTTTAGAACACGTTTGTGTTGGTTTTGTTCTCATGTTAGTTTTGTAGGTATTTGCGTACGTATTCAGAGTTACTGGGACTTAGAAAATACTGAAATTGACGGAATTTAAGGATACATAAAACTTCACAACTTTCCACAAAACTGCAGGAACTTTATATGATTTTGAATCATGTATCAGCTACCAGAATTATACTTCCAGCTACTTATTCAGACTTTACATGAAAAAATGTTACAATCAAACTTAAAACCAACCTTAATATCTTCACTAATAACCAATAATGTTTGTATAATTAACAATTCATTCTTGTGTGGTCTACTATAAACTACGATGTCATTATTAGCAAGAAATTGTTTAAAAAAATATGTATGATATAACGAATAAACCCACATACTGAATGTCACTATACTAGCCGAATACTTATGATATAAGTGGGTCATTGAAATTCCCCATAATCGTGGTAATGATATTTGCCAGACCAGAATGGAAAACCGCTGTCATCGGTTCGTGTTATTGCACTTTGATTAATTCAGTGATTCAGCATTATATGTAATGAGAATAAGTTAGAACATCGATGATGACTCAGTTCTACCAACAGTCATAATCTATTCCGATATTTATTGTGAAAAATATACCTTCATTCATATAATTGATTGATTCACAGGAAATATCTGAACACTTAATCATTTATGTTGTAATCTGTTTCCATTCTTTCTGCGAATGTACCAAACACAACTCTACAAAAACGTGTCTTCATATACTTGTGAATTGCCACAGAAGCAATAAGAATTCTTAGTATATTGAATAACATTATGTTGTAATGTGAATGGACCAATAACAACTCTGCAAAAAATGTGTCTTCATTTATTTCTGAAATGCCACATAAGCAGTCAGTATCTTAGTATATATTGAATCACTACGGAGTACTCCTAGATTAATTTACGCTCGAGTCGCAAAACACACTAAAGTATTTTGTACAAGTTTTAAAATAATATGCTGATGCATTCTGTTATACACTATGTCACTACATTTTAAATATAATGTATAAATTCATTATTAACTAACTTAACAATCCAATTGAAAATAATTCTGTAATGTTCACGATTGAACTACCTGCAAGTGATTAGGTTATCTTTTTTGAATAAAGTACTTTTGATATGTTCTCACAAAATATTGTCCAATGGCGTCAAGTCAGGAGACCGTGCTGGCCATTCTATCGATCTGGTACCTCCCATTCCACCGATTTCGAAAAATTTGGTTCAGGTACTGCCGGATATTGATTTCGTAATGGGGCGGTGCTCCATCTTGCTGAAACTATATTGTATTGGCAGGGACTTGTGGGTTTACTAGATCAGGATTATGTTAGAGCAGTTGTAAATATTGATCTCCATTCAAGTTGCCATCAATGAAAAGGGAACCTACGATATGATTTCCAACAATTCCTTATTCAGGATATTGCGTATGTTTCTCTGTCATCTAGTGACAATTCTTATTAGACCAATAGCGGCAATTTTGACAATTAACATGACCGTGAAGTGTAAATGTGCTCTCAACAGAAAACAGGATATCTTCTAATTGGATCACTTTGTTAATCCTAGAGGTCGGTCTTACATCTCGCGTTTTCAAATTTAACGAAATGTATCAAATACATAAAGAAGTGTTCGAGAGGACATTCAATTGTGGGAAGCGCAACTAATAAAGGTTCCCTGACCAGAAACAATATATTATATATAACATACACTGATGGGCAAATGTGTGAAACCAAGCAAATATCTCTGGAATTATTAGAGATATCAAAATGAAATTTGGAAGGTGGATACTGCAGTAGATTGCCTATTTGCTTCCAAATTTTTTTACAATTTTGAACTTCCTGTTTTACTGGAAGTAATGTCGATTTTAAATTTTGCAATGAAACACCCTGTATAGTGTTTTAGTTTCTGATGAAACATTTTATTGCGAATACAAAAATATCGACTTTGATATTGTTTACTTCAATACCTACCGAGATATTAACAGAAAAGTAATTAAGAAACGGAAAAATCTAATATCCATTAAAGAAATACATAATCATAATTATTAACTAAATCTAAGTGATTTTCAAAACATTGAAACTTTACTTAACTAAACTTAATGTATTAGATGTTCAAACTGAGCACCGTTTACTTCTTGACAATAACAAGTCGGTTTTTAAATTCTCTAGTAACATTAGCTATTACTTCTGGTGTAATTCTCCGGAAGTCTTGAGTTATTCTTGCAGCTAATTCTTGCAAATTATTTGGTCTATCGACATAAACCTTAGACTTTAAGTAACCCCACAGAAAATAGTCTAGTGGATTAAAAAAAGAAGTCCTATCTATCTAAATGATCTCGAACAATGCGAGCGTAATGGGGTGGTGCTCCATCCTGCTGAAACCAGATATTATTTGGTAATTGTCCATTTACCTCGAATGCCGGAATAACTTGTGTCTCCAAGAGCTGTAAATACTATCTCCGTTTAAAGTTTCTTGTAGGAAGAAGAGTCCCACGATTCTGTTGTTATAAATGCCGGCCCAAACGTTCAATTTTTGGGGATGTTGTGTATGAGCCTCTTGTATGGATTACCTTGCGACCAGTAGCGGCAGTTATGTCGATTAACCGTACCATTTAAACAAAATGTAGCCTCGTCTGAAAACACCATATTTCTTATAAAATTATTATCACAGTTACAAATATCCATCATCGTTTCACAAAATTGCAAACATCTGTCGAAATCGTCTTCGGAGAGTTCTTGATCGAGGCGAATTTTGTATGGATAATATTTTTCTCGCCTTAATATCCTTCCTACTGAACGATGGCTAATTCCATGCATATTGGCGAGGTCGGTAGTGGATAAGTAAGGATTTTCTTCCAAAGATATAGCAACATTTTGAGCTACACCTTCATCACTTGCACTTTTTAACCGTCCACTTTTTGGTAATTTGCTAACTGTTCCACTTATGTCGTACCTTCACAAAGTTTTCCTCACTACTGAACGGGATATTTGTGTATTCGGATGAACAATGTTAAAAAGGTCACAAACTTCTTGATGCGTCCTTTTCCTCTCCCCATACCCAATCATCATTAATATTTCTATTCTTTCTCTTTCACTTAATTCGGCCATTTATTAAATACAATCTTTTTACGTTCAAATAAAAAAAAACTAATAACTTATTTTGACAACTACTGTCACTTCTGCAATGAACTATTAATAGACCATTAAACTTGATTCAGATTTAATTTGCGCCTGATTTAAACAAACGCACGTGTATTCGACTATGGACCAAGCAGTGCTGTTGGCTGTGACGGAATAATGCCACCGATTGGCCAACAGAAATACAAATCCTTACCGAGCGGTTTGTTTATATCGGTCGTAAATGAAATCTGAACCGAGTTTAGCTACCATAGAATTTTTCCTTTCTTTAGTTACTTTTCTGTTAATATCTCGGTAGGTATAGAAGTAAACAATATCAAACCCGATATTTTTTTATTCGCAATAAAATGTTTCATCAGAAACTAAAATACTATACAGGGTGTTTCATTGAAAATTTTAAAATCGACATTAGTTCCGGTAAAACAGGAAAATCAAAATTGTAAAAAAAATTGGAAACAAATAGGCAATCTACTGCAGTATCCACCTTCGAAATTTCATTTTGATATCTCTAATAATTCCAGAGATATTTACTTGGTTCCACACATTTGCCCATCACTGTATATTGTTTTGCGTACAAAGTAATGACACCTCGAAGAGAGTATTCAATATCTCTGACAGATGAAGTAACCTGAAAATTTTATCGTGACATTCTGTTCTAGGAGTTAAGGGAGAAGAGCAGTTACACGGAACGGCTCCAGATTCGGAACCTCAGTGTGCTAATTCTCTCGAAAATCCTAGATGTCGATTTTACATCTCGCGTCTTCAAATTTGCTGTTTTTATTATAAAAAAGTTGTAATTAAAAAAAGTCACGATTACTTCATAAGTTTTCATAACACAAGCAAAAAACAAAAGAAAATCATATTTTATGGGTTTTTATTAGGGTTCCGTATATACAATATACGGATACCCTTATAATATCACTCAGGATTTCTGCCTCTGTCACATCACAGCAATTTTCTCCTAAACTACTGGACGGAAGAGGTTGAAATTAGGTACCAATGTATAGGTTGGTGACCCGATCAGGAGTATATATCGCAAAAGAAGAAATTTTGATTTTAGGGGTACTTCTGGAGGGAAAAACTAAAAAATTCGGCCGTTCCCCCCCTCTGATCTCCGAAACTACTGAACCTAAAATTTTGAAAAAAATAGGAAATATGGAACGTTGCCCGAACTTTACAGGAAAAATAAAGAGAAACCGTTAATATAAATTTTGGGGGCAAATTATAGAATTAAATGAAAATTTAAAAATTATTTTTTTTAAACGCATCATGTAATACATCAGATGAAAGGTCTCATTCTAAGGAATACAAATATATTTTTTTCATATTTAAAAAAAATTAAAAGATATTAACGAAAATATACCAAAATTTACCCATTCCCCCCCTTTTTGCCGAAACTATAAAACGTAAAGTTTTGAAAAAAATAGAGGCATAGAGTCTGACCTAAAGTTTACTGGAAACATAAGGGGAAACCTCTACTTTTAATTTTGGGGGCAAATTACAGAATTAAATGGAAAATATAAAATTAAAATTGTTTCTAACGCATCATGTTATATATCAAATGAAAGGGCTCATTATGACGAAGACAAATATATTTTTTTTCATATTTTTAAATTAAATTATTTAAAAGATATTAACAAAAATATAAAAAAAATTACCCATCCCCCCACCTTATCTCCGAAACCATAAGCTGTTAAATTTTTTGAAAAAAATAGAGGTGTAGCGCCTCACCTGAACTTTACTGGAAAAATAAGGAGAAACCCCTAATGTTCATTTTGGGGGCAAATTATAGAATTAAATGGAAAATAAGAAATTAAACTTGTTTCTAACGTATCATGTAATATATCAAATCACAGGGCTCATTATGACTAATACAAATATATTTTTTTAATTTTTTTTAAATAAATATTTTAAAATATATTAAAAATATATTAAAAAAATTAGCCATTCTCCTCTTTATTCCCCAAACTATGAGACCTATGTTTTTTATTTACAGGACAATTACGAAGAAATCTTTAATATTAATATTATGGGCCAAATTATAGAAATATACGGAAAATAAAAAATATTTTTTTAACGTGTCATGCAATATATCAAATGAAGGGCCTCATTATGAGGAATACAAATATATATTTTTAAAATTAATTGTTTACAAGATATCAACATAAATATATAAAATATTCTCATTTCTCGCTTTATTTCCGAAACCATACTACCTAAAATTTTGAAAATAATTAGGGGTACTGGGGCGCTCATTTAAAATTTATAAGAATAATAATTATTAGAAAACCCCCATAGTAATTTTAGGGACAAATTATATATTTAAATGGAAAATAAAAATTCAATTTTCAAACGCATCATTTAATATATCAAATAAAAGGCTCATTATGTGAATTACAAATATATCATATTTTTAAATCATCTGTTTAAAAGATATTAGCAAAGATTTTAAACATCGACTTAGTTTCCATTTTAGAAACTAGACATTTAAATTTTGAAAAATATATTTTATTTGTATTTTTAAATAATTTCAATACCAGATTAATAATTTAAAACTTGACCTATTTTGCTCTTTATCTTCCAATCTATAGAGCCTCAAAATTCAGACAGTAGATTATAAAAGGCTTCCCTGAAAGTTTATTAGTAAAATAAAACTCTAATGTTAATTTTTGGGGGCCAAATTAGAAAACTAAATAATACGAATCTTGAAGGTGGTACGGAACCCTTAGTATGCGAGTCCAACTCGCACTTGACGGAATTATTGTTTAAATAATTCACTTCTTCGAATTTGCTGTTAAAATCAGCTCAGTTATTGTCTATTAACTATTACTAATGTGATGGCATAAGCGGTTTGCTGTTGAATTTTAGTCATTTTAAAATCTCTATTGACTGACTCTATTTTAAACAAGTTTTGATTTGCTTCAGTGGATGACAACTCAGCTGTGGTAAGGGCGACGTTACTTATATTCGTGACGGTTTCACTTATATGTTCGGTTGAAGATTTGTCAAAGTTATTGGTCCGATGTTCGAAATACATTATGTTAGTTTTTAAAAGAAAAATGTTTTGCGTAAGAAATTTTATTTTACTGTCAAAATAAACTAATAACTACTAAATGTGTTGTCATCATTTTGTTGTGCCACTGCACCAGCATCTGGCAAGCATTCCCAAGACGTTCCGTCTTAAACAGAAATTAGCAACATGTTCTTGTAACTCCACCATCTGGTTTTTACATTATATGCGAGTGATTTTGTTATTTTTCTGACCTTAAGCCTGTCATTTGCCTTGATTAATGCGTTCCTAAAATCGCTTCAAGATACAACGTAATTTCAGACTCTCTCATAATGATAGGTTCGGTCTGTTTTTTTTTCTCGAGAAATAACTACAGATTATTTTAATTTCGCCCGTATTTGTTTCAGGTCGGCCAAGAAGTTGCTCATCCGGGTGTGGCCAATGATTTCAACGAAGAGGGTGCACAGAAATACTACACTTACTACCAGTGGGTTTGCTTCGTGCTGTTTTTTCAGGTAACAAAACGATTTTTAATTGTTTTAAACTGTTTTGAATTACTGAATGTGATCTCGAAGGTATTTAACAGGGCGCACAATTTTATAAGTGTAATAGTTGACCTATTTTGCAATAAATATCATATAACTAGTTGTTACCCGCGGTTTCACACGCGTTTGTAATGTACAATTATTAAAAAAACATATGGGCTATCCTAGGCATCATTTTTTTTCTAATTTTGAACCACCCTAAAAAACTGTAAACCCACTATTCCCCAATAGCCTGCAAGTGCTTATGGTCCACCCTATATAGCAATTTAATTTAATATTTTTAAGCATCTTGTATAACTGTAACTCGGCTTCACCCTATAGTGCAATCATCCTAACTATAACTTTAGTCCACCCTATATTTCAGCTATCCTATCTATGCAACAACTTATGGGCTACGCTCTATAATACCTTAATAAAAAAAATCTGGATAGGGAAACCATAATCACCTAGCGATATGAAATATACTGTACGACCTATTCTCATACCTACCAAACATACGTAAAATTTTTCATAAAAGTCGGTCTAGCCGTTTCGGAGGAGTTCGATCACAAACACCGTAACTGACACAAGATTTTTATATTTTAGATTCGTTGGCGGTTGAACCTCAGAAGAATTATAAATATCTCAGAAAGAATATCATGAATCATACATTAAAAAAAAGATAAAAAAGTATATCCTCATTTAGAGAGGAAACTACTCCTCCATTTTATAATTTTATTTACATAAATTGTACTGTCTCGTGACACTCACTGTTGTGCCATAGGGATGAAAGAGCAATTCTGACCTTTATACTATGCAATTTGTATTGAGTACCTCATTGCTTTCTAGATTATCTATTAGTATGTGGTAAACCGAATAACATTAGCATATATGTTTATGTATTATTACATACTAACAGATGTCTCAGATATACAAATTCACCCATTTTTCACGAAATTTTCAGACAGCTTTTTTAGGTTGGAAATTTTAGTTAAGTAATTAATATATTTGCTTTTTCCCTTTAGATGTTTAAGTACTTCTTGGGAAATAACACCACAGTTAAGAAAATTGCTGTATATTCCAAACGTTTCGGGGTCTAGGTTAGAAATTCCATTAAGACCAATTGCCAGCTCCATAAATTCTCCATGCAGTGAGCTCTCAAAATTCCTTTTAAAAATTATTTCACCGTTTACTGGTAAGTCTAACTTTCATCTTAAAAACAGCCCACATTTCTTTGAAAAATTATCACATATACAAGACAAAAATACTTACACTTACACATTAGCAAGAACGATTAGAACAAGATTCTTTACTAAATCAACGTACTCAATTGTCCATTAATAGAATAATGGAACTACTAACATTTTGTACAAAGACAACATATTTTCAACTTAATGATGACTTCTACCAACAAGATTTTGGCATGGCAATGGCTTCCTGTCTGTCTCCTGCTTTAAGAAACATTTTTATGGAAAAATTTGAAGGACAAACAATTTTGTCAAAACAGATTAAACCTTTGGTTTGGTGGCGTTATGTTGATGACATATTCGTTATTTGGGAACATAATATTGATGATTTACATGCATTACTTAACGACATAAACAACACAGAACAAACTATTCAGTTTTCACTAGAGCTTGAACAGAATAACAAATTACCATTCTTAGACATTTTAATAACCACAACACAATCGACATTTGAAACAGAAGTTTACAGAAAACCGACTCATACTAACAGGTATCTCAACTTTAACTCTAATCATCCAAATTCAGTAAAAAGAGGTATCATCAAATCTCTATATGACAGAGCAAAGACCAACTGTTCTAACATCAATAAATTCAATGAAGAAAAAACGTTTATAAAAAATGTACTTTCTGCCAATCATTACCCAAATAAATTTATTAATAACGAGTTAAACAAAATCGAATACCAAACATTCCTTAACAACCAACATCAAACTTCACCAAGCAACACTAACTCCCAAGATAATCACATTAATATAATAACTATACCATACATACAGGGTCTATCAGAAAGACTAAAAAAGTGGGAAATAGATATAATATCAAAACATCATTTAAAACAAGAAATACACTAAAATCAATAATATCAAAAACCAAACCAAATAACACAACTCAAAATATAAAAAATTACATTTATAAAATTCCTTGTGAATGTAATAAATTTTATATTGGAGAAATCTCTAGACCTCTAAATGTTCGAATAAACGAACAACAAAATTACCTAAAAAACGACAATTTGAAAAATCCAAAATTTGTGAACATGCTTGGGACTTTAGTCATAAAATAAATAAATAGTTTCAAAATTCAGTTATATTACACAAAGAAGAACACAACACCAAAAGAAAACTAAAAGAGTCTGCTTTAATTTTGTTAAATGAAAATGTTTGTATTGCTACTACCTTCGTAGAATTCAGTCGTTCCTGGTTGCCTGTGATTTAGGAAGAAATTGCTAATGGTCATGTTCTTGTGAACAACCCAATATTGGGATAGTTGGTAAGGTTTTTCCTAGGTTTCCCCTTATGATTTTAATGGGATCACTGAATCAACAAAATTCTTTGGTCGCATTTATGGCGAATCTTATAACAAAGTCGCACCTAGGAGCGCCACATAAAATTCTGAAGATCTCCCTTTCAAATTCTTCCAATTTGAAAGAAACTTTATCATTATATGATCTTGAGAAGTTTCTATGCTACCCTGTATATTACAAATAAAATTATCTTAGTTACGTCAGAAATCAAATAATACATATTGTCAAATATTTTACTTTACATCTTAGAATTGTGCCTTTTTTATCCATAGTTTTTTAACCATTGACAACGGGGTCTGACCTATACCCCGAAACGTTTGGAATATACAATAATTTTCTTAACTGTGGTGGTGGTACTTAGACATTGAAAAATATGCCACAAATATCATTCAGAAAAACTTTAGATGTTCTTAAAAAAAATTGTAGATATGTTGAAAAACTCACTTCTGGCTTTTTTATGTAAAATTTCCGATAATTAGTGAAGAAAATACTAATGCTAATAATTGTGAACTACACTGAAGAAATTTACAAATGCTTGGTATGTTAGGGTTCCTGCATCTCTTTGACTTTATGCATTATTTGTTGTTCCATTCAAAGAAGGAGGACTGTGAGTATCATTTATAGCAGATACTATCGTTACATATTTTCAATATAGGGAGTTTTCAATAAACAGCATTTAAAAAAAATGTAAAGTTTACTTCTCAAATAAAGGAATGATATCGTATCTGTTTGAATAGCTGTCCAACTTCCACATTACATGGGAGATTTTTGTCAGTGCATATCAACACTTTTAAACCGACTTTTAAACTACTAAACAATAACGGGCATCCATTGGGGGATCCACGGGTGCGGGAGGGGGTGGGGGGCTAAGGGCATCAAGCTAGTTATACCTTGTAAAGTACGTTGACTACTGAAATTACCATATCTTTATTTTCAAGAGTTAAAATTTTGCAAAATTTTCTTACTCCTACCCTCTAAGACTAAAGACTACGGAAAGTAGTAGGGCCTTTTATTACGTAGAGTAACATCTATAGCGCTGACGCGGGGCGCAGGGTCACGGGGAGCCCGTCCGGCCCGGTCAAATCATGGCGACACGAAATTAATTTCGTTGCGTGTTACATATTTTGATATATCTCCTAAGGTATTCATTTAATTTGTATGGTCTACAGGGAATAAATATTCATCATGAAATGCTCAAGCCAACTAACGTATTTAAAATGTTAATAATTAATACCGTATTTGTCTAAATAGCGCTCCAATTACCGCTTTATAATTTCACATTTTTTAAAAGTATTAATAAGATACACAATTTCACCATACATTATTTTGTTATATCTCAAAGGGTTTAGGCAGCGTTTTCGATGAAAACTCCCAGACGGGTTATTTTTTTCCGACACCTCCAACAAATATTGTTATATTTTAGCAAATTTATATAAAAAGTTAATAAATTATATACCAAAATCTTCCTGGAAAACCACTCTATTCACTGGTGAAAACAGCATGAAAATCGGTGAGGTGGTTGTTGAGTTTATCGCTAACAGACAGACAGACGCGAGGGAGGACTTTATTTTATAATATGAATAGATAGATTGCTTATTATGTGTACAGATTCTCTATTGTTTATGTTGATAGTACTCTATCAGTATATATGTCGATTGTTTAACCTTTATTTATTTATTTTTGAAAATAACTAATGGGGAGCCCCCTAAACCCCCTGGTTGCATTGTCATTTTCCATTTACCATTTTTCTGCTAATATTATGCAAAAAGTGGCTTATGCTGCACGATCTTATCCAAAATGAGTTCTTACCGCTAAAACAGAATCACACCCGTCTACCATCCAAACTTATTGATGCATTAATAAAGTATATAGTTATATCACATCAGATCAGATACAAAAAAAAGTGAATGTTCCAATCATTCAACTGTGAAATTTGATAGTATGATCGTTCGTTGTTCGCCTTCACTTTCAGCAAATTATTTTGCAATCGAATCAGTCATTCAATACGGGATAATTACACAACGTCATTGTTTCTCTTAGAACCGACATTTCATTAAAGTTTAGATTAATTATGTGTCATAATTTTACAATATGTCAGCAACCGAAAAGGACAATTTCGTTATATTGTGAACAAAACTAGGAATGCATTGTACTACATATACAATTTAATTAAACAAACGTGTAGGAATTGTTTCACTTACACTGCAGCTTCTTTAGACCACTAGGCAGTGAATATGATTTACAAAGAGTAGCATTTAAGTGATTCTCCTTGTATTCTAAATAAGATTTAATTACAATTTACCCTAATAAACTAAAATTGACATATTCATACAGTGTTATGATATAGTTTTGCAACAAATTCATAAATTGGACAGATTATACTAACTGACAAAGAAATACCAACACCCAGAAGGAGATGTTTAAATTTAATATTGTGTTTGCTAAAACATAGATGCTATAGTAAGGAGTAAATGATTAAAATTTGGTGAATGTTTTTTCATGTAATCCTTTTTTCTCAATTAATATTGTAGTTGTTTTTTGCAGTTTTAATTTATCAAAAAACAAACTGTTTTATGGGATTCAAAATCGATGTTTAGTAATGTTAAAATGTCTAGAGTACGTGTAGGCCGAATGTGAATTTGAAAGAGGTCCAACTATAGGTATGCTGGAGGCGGGTTTCACATTTCAAGAAATTTCTATTGGTATGAGATGTCAAGCGTGGTTTGATAATACCCAAAATCGGAGAAGAGTAGGTATCGGACGTCAAAGGGGCACAAAGGAAGTCCAAGATCGACGTCTAAGACTTATGGTCTTTAGAGATCGATTTTCGACAACTCAAAATTTGGACTGCTGCATTGTCCAACGCATCTTGTGCTACCTCTGACGTATCGACGACAACGACAACAGTGTTGCAGAGAACGACAACATTGGAATGTGGAATGGCATCACGTCGTCTTCTCTGATAGCGGCTACAGACTACAGAATCACGCCGAGAACCCTCGAGAACACCTGAGAAGCGTAAATGTCATCGGTTTCACGTCGTCTCGTTGTCGGGCTTGCCTGTTCTCCGGTCGATGTCGAATTTGTTGCCGCTTCAAAGGGTTTCTCGGGTTAGAAAAGACAACGCCATGAGTAGGTCGCATGAGTGTAGATACCTTCTCGGTTCTCGCACAATATCTCGGCAAGACTTCTCAACCAGACTTTTCGCATGAGTCTGTAGCCGGTAACAGACTCACGCCGAGAACACCCGAGAAGCGTGAATGTGAGCGGTTTCACGTCGTCTCGTTCTTGCGCTCGCCTGTTCTCCGGTCGATGTCGAAGTTGTTGCCGCTTCAAAGGGTTTCTCGATTTAGTAAAGACAACGCGATGAGTAGGTCACATGAGTGTAGATACCTTCTCGGTTCTCGCACAATATCTCGGCAAGACTTCTCGACCATATTTTTCGCGTGAGTCTCTAGCCGGTAACAGACTCACGCCGAGAACACTCAAGAAGCGTGAATGTGAACCGTTTCACATCGTCTCGTTCTTGGGCTCGCCTGTTCTATGGTCGATGTCGGTTTTGTTACTGCTTCAAAGAGTTTCTAGGGTTAGAAAATGCCATGAGAAGGTCGCGAGAGTGTAGATACCTTCTCGCTTCTCGCTCAATATCTCGGCAAGACTTCTCGACCAGACTTTTCGCGAGTCTGTAGCCGGTAACAGACCCGGTAACACCCGAGAAGCGTGAAAGTGAACGGTTTCACGTCGTCTCGTTCTCGGGCTCGCCTGTTCTCCGGTCGATGTCGAATTTGTTGCCGCTTCAAAGAGTTTCTCGCGTTAGAAAAGACAACACCATGAGAAGGTCCCATGAGTGTAGATACCTTCTCAGTTCTCGCGCAATATCTCGGCAAGACTTCTCGCGTGAGTCTGTAGCCGGCATGATGACTCTTGATTCTGATTGGGTGATGATGATGGCCAAAGAAGGTTTAGAAGACGTCGAAGAGAAATATATCAACCTCAATTTGATGTTGTGTCGCTCAACATCACCGAACAGTTGACGTTATGTTTAGGGCGCTATTGCACATGGAAGTAGGTCACCTTTAGTCTTTGTTCGAGGCAACATGACAGCGCAACTTTATCTTCAGGAAGTAGTGGAGCCGTTTCAACAAGATAATGCTCGGCCTCATGTTGATGATCCAGTTAGTTTAAACTTTTTTTAAGTGACCCATGTGAATCTGTTTCCACGGTCACCCAGATCTCCCATCGAACATGTTTGAGATATGATGGGTAAAAAGCTCGGAAAACCTCAGCCCCCAAGGACTTTGGAGGTTCTAAGACATTAAATACAGGTAGCTTGGGATAGTATTCCTTAAGAGTAAATAGACCCTTTATTCAATCAATAATAAAAAAAAAATGTAACTCCTTTGTATTTTTTATTCAAATTTTAATCATTTACTGCTTACTATAGCATCTATGTTTAACCAAAAATATAGAATTTAAACATATTCTTCTGGGTGTGCCAATTTATTTGTCAGTGGGTATATTTTTTTGCGTGCCTCATCACATATGTGAAAAACAGAAAAAAAGTGAATTTGTCAAAGTTATAATGTCACTAAATTTCTTTTCAGTTAGTGCATTATTAGACAGAACATATTTTACTACAAATAAATTTAAATACATAAAAAGTTAAAAAATAACCAATTGACTGAATTCTTAACATTTATTGTCTTATTGCAGGCTGTGGCATGTTACACTCCGAAGGTATTATGGGATCTCTTTGAAAATAATTTAATGAGGACCTTGGTAATGGGGCTTAACGTAGGAGTTTGCCCAGAGAAAGTGAAAAATGACAAAAAGGAAATTATTCTAGATTATCTGATGAAACATATAAAGGTGAGTTTTTTTTGTAGCATTTTAAAAATTTAACTTGAATTACTGGAACTTTTAAAGTTACTACTGACGAGTTCTATAAATAGGGTTCTAGATAATAGGTATTGTGTGTACCTGGCTGGGAAAATGGGAATAATGATATAAGTTCCTTTGCAGAAGTGACAGTAGTTGTCAAAATAAGTTATTATTTTTTTTATTTGAACGTAAAAAGATTGTATTGTTTTAAATTGATCGTAAAATGGCCGAATTAAGTGAATGAGAATGAATAGAAATATTAATGATGATTGCGAAGGTACGACACAAGTGGAATAGTTAGCAATTTACCAAAAAGTGGACGGTTAAAAAGTGCAAGTAATGAAGGTGTAGCTCAAAATGTTTGGAAGAAAATCCTCACTTATCCACTACCGACCTCGCCAATATGCATGGAATTAGCCGTCGTTCAGTAGGAAGGATATTAAAGCGAGAAAAATATCATCCATACAAAATTCGCCTTGTTCAAGAACTCTCCGAAGACGATTCCGACAGACGTTTGCAATTTTGTGAAACGATGATGGATATTTGTAACCGTGATAATAATTTTATAAGAAATGTGGTGTTTTCAGACGAGGCTACATTTTGTTTAAATGGTATGGTTAATCGGCATAACTGCCGCTATTGGTCGCAAAGTAATCCTAATTGGGTACAAGAGGCTCATACACAACATTCCTAAAAATTGAACGTTTGGGCCGGCCTTTATAACAACAGAATCGTGGGACCCTTCTTCCTACAAGAAACTTTAAACGGAGATAGGTATTTACAGCTCTTGGAGACACAGGTTATTCTGGCATTGGAAGTAAATGGACAATTACGAAATAATATCTGGTTTCAACAGGATGGAGCACCACCCCATTACGCTCGCATTGTTGGAGATAATTTAGATAGGACATTTCATCACAGATGGATTGGAAGAAGGGGTATTTATGAATGGCCTGCACGAAGTCCCGACCTTAATCCACTAGGCTATTTTCTGTGGGGTTACTCAAAGTCTAAGGTTTATGTTGATAGACCAAATAATTTGCAAGAATTAGCTGCAAGAATAACTCAAGACATCCAGAGAATTACACTAGAAGTAATAATAGCTAATCTTACTAGAGAATTTAAAAAACAACTTGCTTATTGTCAAGAAGTAAACGGTGTTTGAACATCTAATACATTGAGTTTAGTTAAGTTTCAATGTTTTGAAAATCACTTAGATTTAGTTAATAATTATGATTATGTATTTCTTTAATGGATATTAGATTTTTCCTTTCCTTAATTACTTTTCTTTTAATATCTCGGTAGGTATTTTCGTATTCGCAATAAAATGTTTCATCAGAAACTAAAATACTATACAGGGTCTTTCATGGCAAATTTTAAAATCGAAATTACTTCCGGTAAAACAGGAAGTTCAAAATTGTAAAAAATTGGGGAACAAATAGGCAATCTACTGTAGTATCCACCTTCCAAATGTCATTTTGATATCTCTAATAATTCCAGAGATATTTGCTTGGTTCCAGACATTTACCCATCACTGTATACATTCAATAGTGGCCGTGAGATGCAACGCCCTTATGACACTCCTCGTTTTATGATTGTTTCCTTAGTTTCTTCATTTTCCACCTTTAACACTACTTTTTGTCCTTTGTAAAGCTCTTTTTTTAAATTAATTTCTAAATCTATATGATGAATACTCTAAGATAAGCTATAGCACCACGGGCCTATAGTTATGTTTTTCCTAGCTATGCGGTGGTGACATCTAGTTTGACCTTCAAGCTCATCTCAATTTCAACCATTTTTGTTAATTTGACCCTGACATACCGTCCAGTTCAAGGTCAAAGTCCAGGTACGGTAGGAAACTTGAAAAATTGTCAGGGAAAAGAAATAGTAATGCAACTAGATCTCTATGGTTATCAGTGCCATACATAAATGCAGCAATTTTCCAAGGTTTACAATACGCAATTCAAGAGTCAATGATATGCCTTTTTGTCAGACAGGCCTTAAGTATTCCGTATATTGTTTACGTAAATAATGAAATTTAAGTATTAATGATTTTATGCCATGTAACGTGTTCATTATCTCTAAAATTCCGTTTGGAATTCTTTAAAAAATAAATGAAATGGTTTGTCTTATTATTATAGTTAATCGTGCTATTAGCTTATCTATTCGACAGAATGTATTTATATGTTATCGTTAAAACAATTTAGAATTGTAATGAGTCGATGATACGTCAAGGGATGTTCTTTAAACCTATGACGTATGTGTGGTATAACCGGAAAAACAGTAACCAAAATGTTATTATGGTTTCTCTGGTTAATCAAAACTTTATTATGGCTGGAATGATAACAACGTATTTTTAGTTATAGGTTAAATATGTATATACGGCTGTGGTTGTTTTTTTAATGTCAAATTTGCAAATAAATATTATTTAATAACTGTTGAAGACTATGTTTTATAATAAATTTGTCAAAATATACGTATTTTTGAATAAAATGCTAGTACATGCAGGTTGTCATACATGAATCAACGACCGGTTGGTCAGTCGTCATCCAAAAATAAAACATTTAAAAAAAAAATATAACCGACTTCTACCTATAACTAAAAAGCTAAAAATAATTATAACAAAATGCAACTCTAGCAAATAAATAACACATTCAGTGTTGTTAGGTACCTCCCCAGGAAGTAAAAAATGTAATCATTAAAAGGTGCTCATCCTGTACAAATTAATTACTTACCAATCTAGTATATTTTTGTAGTCGGGCTACCTCATAAATTATTTCATTTTTAACATTTTATATTATCGTCCTGTGTAACATTAATTCCTCTCCACACTTTATGCAACTTCTTATGGGCTATAAAAGAAATAATTTTTTAATCACACTATATAAATATAATTCAACTCCAGCATATATGTCCACATCATATAACAGTTTTTTAATCACCCTATATAATTTTAATTTCACATGTTTTCCAACATTTTTATACCACCAAACGTCCAGTCCACCCTATATTCCAACCATCCTGTATATACGGCTGCCTACGGACCAAAATCATTCTAGTCCGTACTATATTTCAATCTTCATATAAATGCAACTCCTTCTACCATTTGACTTTGTGATTTTGTTTGCTATAACTAAACACCCTGTCTATATACCCACCAAATAGCAGTTTAAAGTTTGACATGTGTTGTCTCTGAATTTTCTATTAGGCCGGGAGAATGTGACAACCAAATGCACCGTCTTCGCAAAATGGAAAAGTTTGCATTTAAATAGGTATTTGCCTGGTATACAAACAAAACGAGCTTGGTACTCATTGATTTAAGGAGCCAAAAAATCCTATGCTTTACTACCTATGTGCTTGAGATGTACATAGAAAATTTTCAAATTCGCAATTAAAGCGTCCAGTGCCTAAAATTACCGCACTATTACGTTGGGATTAAAATATTTATAAGGAAATGTCCGTTATGTCATTTCGATGAAATTTTTGATAAGAATTTTGGGATTTTCAGCGATTTTCTGCAAAACTGCAAGTTGCACGTCGCAGAAAAGTATATGAGATCACCTAAGGATGTTCCTTTATAGATTAAACGTTAAAAAACTAACCACATCCATAAGGAGTTATCGAAAAATCCACTAAAATATTAGCGATATTGGTCGATTTCCATTCACGCATCACTTTACCAATAGAATTCTTTTCCAAAATTTGAAGTTTCACCAATCCGGATATATACTCTATTAAACAAGACCATATTCATTCAAAACGGTGCACCACAGGAGAAGAAATCAGGTAACATACATACAAAAAAAAGCGAAAAAATACGCCACGAATTGATAACCTCCTCCTTTTTGGTTAGTCGGTTAATAAGAAATACTTCATGTACCTATATAATCATAGGTCCGGAAATGGTTATTTTGGGAGATAACGGGTATTTATCAGTAATATACGCTACTGACTCTTTTATTTTTATATTTCTTTACGATAAATGTAATTAAAATAAATTAGTAGGCTATGGATTTAGTTAAAGATTGATAAGTTATGATATAGTGAAAAATAAATATATACGATGTTATTTCTTGTAAGTTACGCTTAAAGTTAAAGGCGTATACAAATTCTTCACATGAATTGACTCACTGTTATTAGTTTATGATGCACAAAAAGCAGTAAAAAAATACTCCAAGCGACAATTTTGGTGAGTTATCTGTTTTCAAAATTTTCCAACCCCAAAAATTCTACCCCATAAAAGTTAAATACACATGATCGAGTGAATAATTGTTGAATATTTTAACTTGTATTCGACAAAAATATATTCCAGCTTGATTACATATATTTTTCTATAACGTAAAACATACCATTTTTCTAAAAATCTGAAAAATATGTGAAAAAAACGATAAACATCAATGTAAATCTCAAACTTTCATAATAAATATTTAGCTTAAATATCAAAATTTGCCATAAAAGTATATCGGATTTCGTCATTTGAGGTTAGTTTCTTTATGAAACGAAGTTATGTTAAGGTGCTTACAGCCGAGTGAAATAGCAGTGAAAATGGCAGTGCAAAATCTTTTCCATTTGGTATATGGTTGTAGGTGTGTGCTTGCTTGTGATATTGAGTGGTACATGGTTGAAATATAAGTGGAATTAAATTACAGTCATACAGGGTGGTTCAGAATATATTGTATTGGGTGGCACATAAGTAGTTACCTAGACAAGGTGGTTGAACTAAAGGTGGAGAAAAACTATAGATATACAGCGTAGATTAAAAAACGTCAAAAAATTCTTAAATAAGTAAATGCTGTAAGTATATTTGCATTATAGGGCGAAGTTATACAGCAAGGTTAACAAAATTTTAGAAACAGTTGAATATAGAGGATTTATTTATTTATTTATTTATTTAGTATATACGGGGTAAAACCCCATTTATATTACATATATATTTATACCTCAAAATATAACTTTTTGTCAATGAGTACAAATCAGGAATTTTATGTACTTGAGCAATGTTATAGTAGTTGTAGTTTGAAAAGTGCATAGGCTGATCACATTTAAACGAAAAACCAAATAACTGAACAATCAGATAAAATAGGAAGTACAAACGGGTAGTATAAAATTCTAAAAGTTTCGAATCTAGTGAATTTACTTAAGAATCTCCTGATGAAATTAACTTGTTTAGTAGCTTTAGCCTCAACATAATCCATATGGAACTGAAATTTTTAATTAGAGTCGATATATACCCCCATCCTTAATTAAGTCTAGTTTAGCAAGATCAATGCCGTGTAAATTATGAATAAACTTATTAGGGATATCTTTTCCAAAAGTCAGAATAAAGCATTTTACTGGGTTATATATAAAACCGTATCATTTTGTAAAAGAATTCTGTTTTTAATTGAATTAATGTTTTTATATAGTTTCACGTTTCGCATCATCAGCAAATAAAGAAAATTCGGAATCAGAAGGATCATTGAAATATAAGGTGGAGTAGAATTATAGTTACACAGGGTGGTTAAAAAAAGTTTTATAGTATGGAAGATAAGTAGTTATACAAGGTGGTTGAAGTAAGGGTGGAGTAAAATTATTGTAAAATTATTGTTATTCAGGGTGTACCAAAAATTTGTTACATAAACCTAAGCAGTTAGGATATTTGAATTATAGTTATAGAGATGGCTAAAAAAATGTTAGAAGCAGTTGCATATACTGGGTGGCTGAAATAAATGTTAGAGTAAAATTTTAGTTATAAAATGTGGTTCCAAAATGTGAAAAAATTTGTTATGTAGGGTAGACCATGAGCAGTTACATAAATAGATTACTTGAAATATGCGTCGAAGTAAAATTATAGGTATACAGGTATAATTTAAACAATAGAAAAATGGAAACAACAGAGTGTGGAAAATTTATATTTATTTTAATGACATCAGGGTGGTTGCAGTAACGTGTCAAGTTGAATTATAGTTGTACATGGTGATTCAGAAGATGATAGACAAATAAGAAGTTATATTGGGTGACCAATACAGGGAAGTATATACAGAGTGGCTGCAATATAGAGTGAATTAGAGTTATATTTACAGAAAGCCGTCCAAATAATCAAAAAAGTTAAAAAATATGTGGAAAATGTAGAAAAAGAATACAAATTAGAGAGAGAGGGAGAAAAAGTGATAGAGAGATAAGAATACACTAAAATAGTCAAGAGAATTTTATTTTAAGTCAGTTGAAGTCGTTTTTTTTAATATAAATTATTTAATTCCGTTTTGGGCCTTCAATAAAAATTTAAATCGACAGAAAAACAAAAACAAAACTCTGCCATTTTTTCCATCGACATACGACATCGAATATACGTATCGTCATCACATATGACGATTTATTTTCCTCAATGAAAGTTCATATACCAAAATGTTAATGTTTTCTTCGGTATTTAATTTTTTTTTCAACCAAACTGTTATCCTAATGGTGATACGCTTGATTTGTTGAACGTTAAATAGACCGAATTTAATAAACGAATTAGTTTGGGTTATTGTTCTATTACATCCCAACGAGATTTAAAAAGGAAGGACAATGTACCAACAATAAACACGCTCTGTTGCTGCTCACGAAGAAGTCTTGTTCGGGTCGATCGTTGAAATATTTTCAAGTCGTCGATCTGAACTCGAACTTTGAGGTTTTTGTAAGCAAGTCGATGGACTTTGAATCTCTCTGGCTCTCTCTGTTTCACGGCAGGTAAGGAATGCCCTCGAGGCATGTTCGTGTTGGAATTGTCGATGGATCATGCCGATCTTCAATTGGGTTCTGTGGGTACCGACAAATTCTGCTTCGTTAAATTATCGAAGTATGTATAATACGAGTACGTACAGATTTTACAGTTATTGCAGTTCAAGCAGGTATCGGAGGTCTTATTCAGATTTCTTTCTACAGAGTGATTCCAATAAGCAGACACAACTAAATTGTTCATTATTATTTTGTTGCAGGCATTAATTTATTTATTGAATTTATATTAAAGTATTTATGTTCATATACGGTACCTCCTTAGAAGTAAACAACTACATTGTAAACACTGCCAAGATGGATGATCTTTTCACTGGTTGGACAAAAAATATGTAAACTATAATTAAATTAAATTATAACTAAAAATACAAATATCTTACTATGAGAAAATATTATATAAAAGTAATTCATCTATTACTTATTATAAAATTGTTGTTTGCCTGTTTGTTTGTTCGGGTATCACGTAAGAACTATTAAACTGATTTTGCTGAATGTTTTTTTGTTGCAAAGCCTATAATTTGACTTAAAATCTAGTAGATATTTTATCTCCCTACTTTGACAGAAAGAGTAGGTATAGCGAAAGAACTTCTAAGCAGTTAGGTAACAAATACTCTATTGGTTCTACCACACGCACCAAATTTTAGACTTGCATTAGCTTTTATTCAAAATTCGGGATATGCCAATGTAACTAACATGTTTCGATTTAAATATATTCTATATACGAAACGTAATTTTACATGGTGTTCCATATATAGGATAGGTGAGATATAGCGCGGATTAAACTTACATGGGTTAGAAATAAGGAGGAGTGGAACTAGTTATACGGGGTGGTTAAAAAAAAGTTATATTGGGTGAGCCAAAAATAGTTGCATATACCAGGTGGCTGAAAAATGGATGGTATACTAATACAGGATGGATAACAAAAAGCTATGTACAATAGTCCATAAGCACCTATAATATTTAAATTGTAAGTCGGAGTATAACTATTTAGGTACAAAAAGAGTTGAAAAAATGTTAGAAATAGTTATTTATGCAGAATGGTTGAAATATAAAATGGAATAGGATTATAAGTATACAGAGTTGCAATTATAATGTGGTTGAAATTTACGGGGGAGTATAATAATAGGGTGGATCAAAATTGGTAGAAAAATGTTGTTATAAAGGGTAGAACATGAGCAGTTGCATATATGAAATACCTGAAATATGGGGTGAAGTAAAATTATAGTTATACAACGTGATTCAATTTTTTTTTAGAAAAAACTGCTTATAACGGTGGTTTAAATATAGTCTAAAGAAATTATACTTTACGATTTGGTTAAAAATATGAGGCAAAAATGAAATCGCATAGCCCTTAAGGAGTTGGACAGACAGGATAGTAGGAATATAATGTGGAGCAAAGTTATAGAAAAAAAATATTATATTGACCAATAAACAGTTGTATATACAGGATGGTTGAAATATATAAATATAAATAAAAAGTCTGATTCAAAAAATCACACAATTAAGTTATATTGGCTCACCAATAAGCAGCAATGAACACAGAGTGGTTGTAATATATGTTTAAGTACAGTTATACAAGGTGATTATAAAATATTGAATGAAAATGTTATATAGGGTGGCTCACAAGCAGTTTCAGTTTGGGGAAATATATTGAGGATTGGTGGATTTATAGTTCACAGGGTGATATAAAATATGCTATATTGGGTGGCCCATAAGTAACTGCATAAACAGGCTGGTTGAAATATTTTGTTGTATAAAATATGGTTATACAGGATGGTTCAAAAACTGATAGATAAGTTATGATTGATTAATTGGCAGTAGCGTATGCAAGATGGTTAAAATACAAATGAAAGTAGGTTTATAATTATACAAGGAGGTTCAAATAAATGTTAAATAAAATTGTTATATTGGGTGGCCAATAAGCAGTTACAGGTTGGGTGAAATATGTTGGGGACTGGTGGATTTATAGTGATAAAGGGTGGTACACAAATTTTTATATTTGGTGGCCCATAAGTAGTTGTATATACAAGGTGGTTGAAATCCGGGGTGAAGTAGTTTTACAGGGTAGATAAAAAAATGTCAAAAAAATTGCTAAATAGTGTAGACCATGATCAGTTACAGTGAATGTTAAAAAAAGTTGTATATAAAGGGTGGTTAAAATATAGGGTGGCGGGAAATTATAATTTGCAAGGGGCTCAAAAATTTTCACAAATAACTTTTATATAGCATAGACCAAAAGCAGTTGCATAGTTGAAATATACGGTAGAGTTATAGTTGGGTGTTTAAATATGTTATATTGGGCCACAAATAAACAGCTGTTGAATAAAATTGTTATATAGGGTGGCCCATAAGCACTTGCAATTTTGGTGAAATATATTCGGGATCGGTGGGTGGATTTGTAGTGCAGTTATGTAGGTTCATCAAAGTTAAAAAAAATGTGTTATATAAATAATTTTTTATATGTTTCATAAGCTGTTTCTTTTTGAAAAGAATTGTAAACTCCATACGCGGGTGAAACCGCGGGTATCGGCTAGTTACTTATATTTTAAGTTTAGATATCCTTGTCAGCTTTGTGCTTCTTTCTTTTAATTCTTCCGTTGTAAACTGCTCATCGATTAATCCCGAGGGTTGTGTAATTATGTGAAGTTGTTGTAAAGAGCTGGGGGTTCCACAACTACCTTGTAGCGTTCTACTACGATAGTTGATGGATAGTTCAACTAGGATAGTTGAGATCAAAGATCCCATTAATGTCATAAGAAAAAAACAGGAAAAATCTTATGTACTATCCCAATATACGGTTGGTCAAAAGGACATTACCATTTTTAGTTCCATCCTTGATTATCGGTAACCAGGAACTGCTGAATTCTAATGAAGTACTAGCGATACAACCGCTTTCATTCTTTCAGATTTCGTTTTGTATTGTGTTTTTCTTTATGTAGTGTGATGGAATTATGAAATTTTAATTTATAAAAAAGGTTCCAGACGTCTTAACAAATTTTTGTCTTTTCGGTTTGATATTTGTTAATATAATTTTGTATGTATGTATCTCCAATATAAAGGATATAACTTTCACAATGGAATTTTTTAAATGCAGGTTTTTGAGTTTTGTTTTGTGTTAATAGCTTTAGCTTAGTGAATGTTGTTTTAATATTAAATCAATTTGGCAATCTTTATTAGTCTTTCTGTATGTATGTATGGGGCAGCCTGATGTTGAATATAAGTGAGCTAACTCTAATTTTTTTGCAGTTACTACATTTTTTTTTATATTTTTTCTTCATGACATTTGTTGATATTATATGGCTTTCTTCATTTCATTCAATTAATGCTACGACTTTTAACCTGGAATATCTATTTGTGTGACTCGGCTTTCCATAGACTTTTCTAGCAAATGAAGATTGTGTTTTTGTTATTAAATATCTAAGGAAGGTAGTTTGTAATTCTGCTCGATTTCTAATGTAAATTGTTCAGTTGTTTTTTTGTTGTTGGTGTCGTTTACTATTGGATGTAAGTCTTCAAAATAAGAGGCCTTTAAGGTTTGTTTTTGGATAGGATGGCTGGAATGTTAAGTAAGACACCATCCTGGGCAATGGTTATGCCAGACAGCAATTTATTCAGTTCTTTGTCGTTTCTTATGGCGAGTTGTAAATTCTCGAAATAATACGAGTATTCTTTTTGTCACGTGCAGCATTACCGGTTAACTTCAAAACTTCACCAGCCAAATAGTCCATAACTGCTGCTAAATATACTGGTGCACCAGCGCTGATGCCTTCGGCATAATATCCTTTCCTCAAAAAACGATGGATACGTCCTACCGGAAGCTGTAAACAGGCACGGCTAGATCGTGATTTTGCCTTTCCTTTAACCTTGCCAGCTTTTTCACGCCCAGACATTTTGCTTGGTTACGAATTAAAAACCAGAAATAGAGAAAATATATTCAGCTTTGTTCTTATATCTATTTCTCTTTCTTATTCGATCTAGTTTTGACCTTGAACCTTTGTCTACTCAGAAATTACATTCCACCTTGCAATCCTTATAAGAGTACTGGGCCAGCTATCATTTTTATTTGCCTGTCATGAGGAAATTTATTGAGTTTTTGTTCCAAATCATTGTTTCTAACATAGGATGTCTAAATGTTTAAATTATTTAACCTGTTCTAGTAGTAAATTTGTCTTCCAATTTTTGAGGGAAATAATTGGGTGGTTGTTTCTGTTTTGAGCTCAACTTCGTAACTCGTAACTCTATTTCGTCATTCGGTAAAAACTGTTAGTACTGATCGTCCATTGTGATGATCCGCTTCCTCATCAGTTCTTTTTGAAAGAGATGCGACTGCTGATTCTGAACAAACTTTCTACCTTCGGATTTCTCATTGTCCGACTCCATTACTAGTGGTTACCTTAATGCTATTACTGTTGCTGTGATTTTTTTTGCTGTAGCAGTTTAAAGAACAGCGACTCGACTCATGACTCAGTCGGTTCCAGGCCTGTATTGGTGACCCCCAGACAACAGCTTGTTTCTGAGGCTGAGGCTTCTATTCCTTAACCCCATACATCACGAGTAGTGTCACTATTTCACCCTGGCATTCTAGGTAATTCAAACCTATGGCTGTTCCTTCCCAGACGAACTGATTGAAAACTTTACGATCTCGTGCAGATGCAGAAAGATAGTTTGTAGGGTAGAGGACAGCTGCCACTTTCAGGCAGCAGCTCTTGTCCAAGGCTCCTAACATTTCGTCCCATGATTGGATCATCATTGATTCATAGTACCAGGTACCTTGAACGCGTAGAACCATCACTGTACAGATGAATGAGAGGCTGTAGGAGATGTAGCCTAAAGAACAGGCGGTGAATCTCCTGGAGCTGCTCTTTTTATGTTAATTCAGTGTTTCTATGAACTATTTGATGCATTATTTGTTTAAGAAAAACTAAGTTTTTATTTTTCCTTATTTTCAGAGCCACAACCTCTACGCATTTCGTTATTGGGCCTGCGAATGCATTTGCCTCATTAACATCATCGTGCAGCTCTATCTCATGAACAAATTCTTCGATGGAGAATTCCTTTCTTACGGTTGGCGTGTGATGAACTTCTCTGAGCAAGCCCAAGAAGACAGAATCGACCCTATGGTCTACGTTTTCCCCAGAGTAACCAAATGCATCTTCCACAAGTACGGTGCCTCCGGCAGCATACAGAAACACGACAGCCTTTGTATACTGCCTCTCAACATAGTCAACGAGAAAACCTACATTTTCATTTGGTTCTGGTTCATGATCCTCGCCACTATGCTCACGATTTTGGTTATCTATAGGATAGTCATCATCACTTGCCCCAAAATTCGACCTAGAATTCTGCACGCCAAGCATAGAGCCATTCCGATAGAAATTTGCAGAGCGCTTTGCAGGAAAGTTGACTTGGGAGATTGGTGGATACTGTTCATGCTGGGAACGAACATGGATCCAATTATCTACAGGGAGATTATTACTGAGTTGGCGAAGAAAATCGAAACGACGTCTAATAATCGTTAGATTTGGTGTTTTTTGTATAGACTGTTTTGAAACACAGCGCAATCAAGCTTTAAGTTAAGTAAATTATTATTGAGGTTAGTTCTCCTGTTCCTTTTACATTCCTCAAAAGAGGGGACCATTTCTCGAATAAGAAAATGAAACTCTTAAAAGTTTATACTTGTATAGTGTATTATGCATTTTTCAAAAGCAATCAAGATGGAATCAGCCAAGAACGCCTTTGATTGCTGATTTAAAGAAGGAGTAATAAAGAGATATCAATCATGCAATGGTAGAAGCACAACAATTCCATTCAAATTATATTAGTGTGAATACATAATAAGAATTTTATAGATTTGGAGAAATTATATTTCATTTGGAATATCCTTAATCAACCTAGACATTTCTGAGTAGAATGCCAGGTATCCAAAATAGTGTTTTAAGCGTTCAAGTTGTTCTACAAAATATCTAACTGGTTGAAGTCTCAAGAATAAATTAGCGTTTTTATAATTTGAAGAAATTTGTTTTTCATTATTTTCATCATTTAATTGTTAATATTTTTTATTAACTTTTATTTTATATATTTTTTCAAATTATGTGTGTGATAAAGTTAGAGTTATTATGCCTCTTTAACTTTCGTACAGGAGAATGAATAACAAGTTGGTTGCTATTTCTTCCATTCCTTAAATCTTTTCAAATTCAGATGTCGTGTATCAATAACTTATTGGCCCTTTAATGCATACCTGTTTTAAAATAATACAAAAAACTTTAACATACATTTTAATGTAATTACTTGGCTGTAAATAACAATGAAAATAGTTTCCCAATCTGGCTACATTACTGATGCAAAAACTCCTATTATTATGTATTATGGGGACGGATGAGCAAAACTTCTAGAGGACCGATCTCATGATTCCAGATGGTATCACTTACAAAAATTAACCAGGTACAGGTAGATGCTTCTCTGTAGATTTGGACACGTATTCTTTCCTAGACTATTACATTAAACTACCCAGTGAACACCCTGCTCTAAATCTGACGTCCAGTTTACAGAACAGAAAAAAACACGTTATGTAACATACGAGTCACAATTAGGTCACAAATTTGTGGATTATTTCACGTAACACTGTGACTTAACATCTTTACGTAAAATTTACATAATTTTTACATCAACCTTCTGCAGAAGTAATTTATGTATGTCACAGTTACATATTAAAAAATTACCAGTGTAACGTAATTTTGTCCCTTACACATTCTTTCAGCGTTACATTACTTAGAGGTTTTGGTCGTTACGTAACTTATGACATTTGTGTTATGTAACATTTACATTTAGTTCTAACTAGGTAGTAGATCTTAGGTTTCAAATTATCGAAGCTACTTTCGTCCAGACCCTTGCAAATAATATTTTCTCAATAAATTTGAGACTATCAGAAGGCCCCATTCCCCATTGGATCTGCCCCTGATGTATTATATATTTGTAAGAAATTCTAGACCATAATTGTTTTAATTACCCAAAAACAATTTCAAAGTAGATTTCTCAAATTGTTTCACCTATTTCTTGTAGTTCAGATCATTTAGTTCCCTGTTTGCTCTAGTCTCTCCTCTATAAGAGAAACATGCACTTTTCTCAGCAAACATCTTTTTCACAGTAGATACTAAAAGGTGCTACATTGTTCAAGTAAGGATAATCATTTTATACTCGAAACATAAAAAAGTGGAATTTTCCATTTATCTGTTTCTTTTATTTTACAAACTTCTCTGTTTGGGGCTAGTTTGTAAAAATTGTCTCGTTGAAGTTATAAGTTGCTCATCATCAAAAATAGAAAATAAAGTGCTTCTACAGAAGACCACGTCCTAACCTGAGCGATCTACAGCCAGGATTTGAGACTGTAGAAACAGCAATAAATTTGGATCTAAGCTTTAGTGACTATTAGACGACTCTTCCTCTAGTGGTACATATATTATATATTCTTATGATTGACTACAACTTCGATATATATATATATATATATATATATATATATATATATATATATATATATATATATATATATATATATATATATATATATATATATATAATGTATAGCGTCTATAGCTATATCTCACATTTTTATATTAAAAACCCTACTGATAAGAGGTATGAATCTCAATGCTATATTCTACCACTAAATGCATTAAAGGGTTCATTATTATCATGACCACGAATTTTGAAAATGACAACTTTTTGGGAACTCTGTTGTGGTTACTGATATACAATTCAAATATGTGTAAGATGAATTTTGTTATACTTTACAGCGAATCTTCAAATTAATTTGTAACTTTAAATGATCTGGAACATTCTATTTCTTTTACGTTTATATATAAAAATCCTTTATAATAAAAAATGACTGATATTCAAATATTTTACTGTATTATGACATATTGAAAAAGTGATAATTATTTTATACATTTGCCTTGAATTTTAACGTTATAATAACATTTTTATAACTCTGGTGTTGTGTTAATTGCTCATGCATATTTTTGACTGTGAAATATTCTCGAATGATATTTTTCCAGTAGGAATTAGTTTTTTTTAGTACAGTTGTACGTCGTAGATATATATTGACTTTTTATAGAAATTTTAATAGTTTTTGTAAAATTGACATTGAATAAATTTATACTTTAGTATACTATTGTTGATTATTTGATCCGAATTGGGTTCCGAACTAAAATTTTTATTTAAAAATTCATGAGACTTTAAGTTGTAGCCCAGAAATATTCTTCTGAAAAAAAATCAAAGACCTCATAACCGTGCAGGACTATCTGAGTGACTTATTTTGGTAACCAAGTCCCTAGCCTTAATAACTAGGTAAAACTGAAAAAGTCACATATGTACAGCAATTTAGGATTTTGTTGGAAGAATTGTTCAAGGTTAGTAAGACAGTTTTAACAGACATAAGTTTAAAAAAATAGAAGAAACAGAATAATTTCATCACCTCTGAAGTATAATCTATAAATATAGAAGAGATAACAAAGCAATAAAAAAGAATACAGCAAGTCAAAGTAGGATTCCATAAAAAGGGGAATAGTTTTAAATCTGTGTTCCTATTGGTGACAAATGCTAGTCTCGATTGTGGTCCTTCGAAATCACCCATTTCTTCACTGGGGCTGTTGTTTCCGCAAATCATACTAGGACTACCCATTTCTACGTTGGTTTCGCTGGATCCTGAACTGTTCTCCGGACTCACAGGAGAGTTAAGAATGCCTATAACCGGACTAGGTACACCGCTGTCGTCCACTCTCATCATTGGAGATTCAACACGGTTGTTCGAATCTGGACTGCTGTTGTCAATTTTGTCAGAGTTGTAACCTGATTCGGTACCTTTTGGAAATTCTACTCCGGGAACGTTATTTGAAGCTTCGTCTATATTATCTTCAATGTCGGCATCTGATTCGCTGTCAGATTTGGTTTCCAAAGTAACATCAGCTGTTTCCAGTTGCATATTACCGATGGGATTTCGATGTTTTCGTCTTTTCTTTTTCCTCTCGGCTTTTTTCTCCTTTTTAATTTGATGTTTAGAGGGCTTATTGTCCTCTAATTCATCAGCCTTTCTTCTCACTGCGGGAGGCACTTGTTTTTCAGATATCGGCAAACTCAAATCAAAGAAGTACTCATCCCTATGAGAAGTGTGATCACATACTTGACACTGCCAGATGCTGACCAGCACACCTCTGAATACTTGTTCAGTGGGAGATTGCATGTCAGACACTTGTCCATAAAACTTGATGATTTTCTTTTGTTCAAGACCGGGGTGGCCATTCGCGTGGGCCATTTCTTCCAAGAGTTTGGATAGATATTATCTAGGTGTTGTTTTACTAATAACGAGTTATGAGCAGGTGCTCCATCATGTTGGAATCACTCAATTTCTAAACGAGTTCTCAAATTCAAATTATACAACATGTCTTGAAAAGTGTAGCGCTCCCCAGTAAGTGATTCGTCATAGATAAAAGGCCCCAGAATAGTAGACCCTATGATACCACACCAAACAATAAAACCAAATTTTATCTGGGGTCGTCTTTGTTCTACATGGAAAAGGTTTTCTTTAGCCCATGTATGCTCATTGTGTCTATTGAATATACCGCAGTTAGTATCTAGTTTCATCTGACCTTAACACCTTTAATGGAAACTGCTGGATGTCTCTAAACCATGTACAAAAAAAATACGTCGATGTTCGTCACCAGCATGCAAAGTTTGAGAAACTGAAAGTTTGTACGGGTGGAACTTGTGCGATTTCAGTACTTTAACTACAGTTCGTTGAGATGTGCCAGCTTCTGCCGCAATCTCACGAGTTGATGTAAATGGATTTTGATTTACCATTGCCAAAACATTTCTTTGTGCTGCTTCGTTAATTTGATTACGTTCCTTTGGTGGTTTAGTAAAAGATCCATATCTGCGTAAACTATCGTTAAGCCTCTTAAATGTACATAGAGCAGGTTTTTTTCGTTAGAATATTTCATTTTATCACGAAAACTTGTCAATATCGACTGTCAGTTCAGCACTACTAATGGAATTAGTCTCAAATGAGGAAACGTCAAAGTGAAAACAATCTTTTTCATGGCTACCTACGTTATTAAAATGAAAATAAGAGAGAAAAGCATCCATAACTCCGTTATTTTTATGAATAACTATATCGAGTATTATATCGTTGAAAAGCTCTAAAAATGTCAGATTTTTTGAGGTCATAGCCAACTATGGTTTCCATTCAAAAAAAGATAAGTTGGTGTCATATCTCGAAAACGAGAGCTGTCACGCAAACGAGGACATGACAATCATATTCGGGATACAATTCCCTTTAATTTTGATATTTACACTTTTTTTATAAAATCAAAAACAAAGGAGCTAGAGGCATTTGACTAAATCGTCAGAATTTCGTTTTTTCAAAATATCTAGTAAGCCATGACTTTTTACAAAAATCTGAAAGTGTCATTAAATAGAGCCAGTACAACTGAAAATCTTTTCCAATTTAACCATTGCTCTATCTCCGCTATTTTCCGAGATCCCCATACTGATCATCAAAAAAACTCACCCCGTATATCGAAATGCAAGGTGGTCACTTCGAGCAGTTCTTGTAATTTAACTTATTATTAATAATTTTAATCCTATTATTTTCTATTTCAAATTTAGCTATTGTGTGAATCAGTAATTAGTTCTTTAATTAGCAACTGTAACTCTAAAGTTTTAAGTCTTAGTTTATCTCCTATTTTTTTATTAAATGATCGGATCCTTCATAACTGCAATTTATTTAAATAATGTTACTGAAATTTCCCAAATAAAACTCAATTAGGGCGCATGTTAATAGTTATTTTGTGGTTTGTTTTAATGGGTTATATTCACAGCATAAGTTTGGAACCCTATTTTAGAAACACCCTGTATTTTTTTATTCAAACATATTGCCAGTTGCAAGTTTTTAGATTAACACACTGAATATATATATTATATAACAAAAAATAGTGTTCCGTTTTTCGATTGAGCTACTACATCTGCCCACACGAAACGTATATTTTATTATTCGACTAATTTACGATCATAGATTGTGCAAACTAACAAAAATCCGTTGAAAAACAAATATATCCCGTAGTGCTAATAAAATTTAATTTACAATGTAACATGCACGACAAATAAAACGTGATTAATTAGACACATTAATATCTATCAGATTCTCACTACGATATATTTTCGATATCGTATCGATATTACAATGTATCAGAATAAAAAATCTGTTAATAGCGATTGTAAACTTGTGGGATGTTAAAACTTTTGAGTATTATTTTATTAGGGGAAAAGGAGGATATTCCAATTTTCAATAACAAAGATTCGAAGTTGGAAAAACTAGGACAATTTAACAGGCCTTAGTGAAAGAGTTGCAATAATTAATATGTACTGAAAATAGGTTTAAATGAATGAAATGTTCAAAATTTTTGGAAACACTTATGCCTTTTAGAGATCGATTTGGCTGATGATTGGTTAGAAGAAGAAGGCCATCTTGTGAGTGTCAGAACGGTTTACCACCGTATAGTTCTTTTGGACTGTAGCTGCAGCATTATCAAACCCCATATTGTGCTACTTCTAACCGATGAGCATCGACAGCAACGACGACAGTGGTGCAGAAGACAAGATTGGAACGTGGCATGGCATCAGGTAGTCTTCTGTGATGAATAAGGGTAGAAACCCATTAGCAACACGCCACGCCACCCTATGACATCCTTCGTCATACAACATGGGCTCAGGTGGGCTATGTAGTGTGCACATTTGTAACACACTTTAACACACTCATTATAAGGGAACGATACAGAGAATATATTATTTCACCTCAAGGGCGGAATACCTTGGCAGCGAGAAATGGTTCGAAGAGGGCACAAGTAAATACTATTTTTGGTTTTACAAATGTAACAATTTCTAATAAAATGAACTTACCTGGGATTTTAAAATCTCTACTATATCTCTTCCCATACTTCATGGCGCATATTTAACCGACTTTCGCTTCTTTTTGTATGTATGTTACCTGATTTCTTCTCCTGTGGTGCACCGTTTGAATGAATATGGTCTTGTTTAATAGAGTATATATCCGGATTGGTGAAACTTCAAATTTTGGAAAAGAATTCTATTGGTAAAGTGATAAAATTTGTGAATGAACACATACGTTCATGGAAATCGACCAATATCCCTAATATTTTAGTCGATTTTTCGATAACTTCTTATGGATGTGTATAGTTTTTTTAACGTTTAATCTATTCAGGAAGATCCTTAGGTGATCTCATATAGTTTTCTGCGACGTGCAACTTGCAGTTTTATAGAAAGTCGCCGGAAACTCCAAAATTCTTATCAAAAATTTCATCGAAATGACATAACGGACATTTCCTTATAAATCTTTTAATTCCAACGTAATAGTGCAGTAATTTTAGTCACTGAAAGTTTTAATTGCGAATTTGAAAATTTTCTATGTACATTTCAAGCATATAGGTAGTAAAGCATAGTATTTTCGGTTCCTTAAATCAATGAGTAACAAGCTCATTTTGTTTGTATACCAGGCAAATACCTATTTAAATGCAAATTTTTCCATTTTGGGAAAACGGTGCTTTTGGTTGTCACATTCTCCCGGCCTAATAGAAAATTCAGTGACAACACATGTCAAACTTTAAACTGCTATTTACTGTACGTTTATAGACAGGGTGTTTAGTTATAGCAAACAAAATCACAAAGTAAATTGATAGGAGTTGCATTTATATGAAGTTTGAAATATAGGACGGACTAGAATGATAGTGGTCCGTAGGCAGCCGTATATACAGGATGGTTGGAATATAGGGTGGACTGGACGTTTGGTGGTATAAAAATATTGGAAAAAATGTGAAATTTAAATTATATACGGTGATTATAAAACTGTTATATGATGTGGACATAAGGAAATCCTATACAGGATGGTTGAAATATATGCTGCAGTTGAATTATATTTCTTTTATAGCCCATTAAGAAGTTACATCAAGTGTGGAGAGGAATTAATGTTACAACGGACGATAATATAAAACGTAAAAAATGAACTAATTTATGGGCTAGCCCACAAGGAGTTATATACTATGATTGAAATATAGGACGGATTTGACTCCGTAAATGTGGGATGGATTCTACTCCGTCCTATAGAAGGCAGCTAACAAATTTTAGGCTTGTCCGTGGGCAGTCGTATGTGCAGGATGGTTGGTACATAGGTTGGAGTGGAATTATCTATAGTTATACAGGGTTGTCAAAAAAAGTTGAAAAAAGGTTACATTGCGTAGTCTATAAGGCATAAATATATTTTGGTCTTATTAAGTCAACGCGTACTAGTACATTTTGTTCGTAAAGATTTACCTGTCAATTTAAATGAGAAAGTATCATTGTGTAATGTTGAGGCTTTTGATGTTACCTGATTCTGTCTATTAAGGATATACATACAAAATAAAAAATAAAGAATGAAAACTACCTGAGTTCAAAAATACTAAAAAGTTTAAAATAAAACATTAAAAAATATATAACCGACTTTTACCTATAACTAAAAAGCTAAAAATAATTATAACAAAATACAACTCTAGCAAATAAATAACACATTCAATGTTGTTAGGTACCTACCCAGGAAGTAAAAAATGTAAACACTAAAAGGTGCTTAACCTTAATAGACAGAACCAGGTAACATCGAAAGCCTCAACATTACAAAAACTTTCTCATTTAAATTGGTAGGTAAATCTTTACGAACAAAATGTACTAGTACGCGTTGACTTAATAAGCCCAAAATATATTTATGCCTTATGGACTACGACATATAACCTTTTTTCAACTTTTTTTGACAACCCTGTATAACTGTAGATAATTCCAGTCCAACCTATGTACCAACCATCCTGTACATACGACTTACCCACGGACAAGCATAAATTTGTTAGCTGCCTTCTGTAAACTATAAGACGGTGTAGAATCCATCCCATATTTACGGAGTCAAATCCGTCCTATATTTCAACCATAGTATATAACTCCTTGTGGGCTAGCCCATAAATTATTTAATTTTTAACATTTTATATTATCGCCCTGTGTAACATTAATTCCTCTCCACACTTTATGCAACTTCTTAAGGGCTATAAAAGAAATAATTTTTAATCACACTGTATAAATATAATTCAACTGCAGCATATATGTTAACCATCCTGTATATGATTTGCTTATGTCCACATCATATAACAGTTTTTTAATCACCCTATATAATTTTAATTTCACATTTTTTCCAACATTTTTATATCACCAAACGTCCAGTCCACCCTATATTCCAACCATCCTGTATATACGGACCACTATCATTCTAGTCCGTCCTATGTTTCAATCTTCATATAAATGCAACTCCTTCTATCACTTTACTTTGTGATTTTGTTTGCTATAACTAAACATCCTGTCTATAAACGTACCAAATAGCAGTTTAAAGTTTGACATGTGTAGTCACTGAATTTTCTATTAGGCCGGGAGAATGTGACAACCAAAAGCACCGTCTTCCCAAAATGGAAAAATTTGCATTTAAATAGGTATTTGCCTGGTATACAAACAAAACGAGCTTGGTACTCATTGATTTAAGGAGCTGAAAATACTATGCTTTACTACTATATGCTTGCGATGTACATAGAAAATTTTCAAATTCGCAATTAAAACTTCCATTGTCTAAAACTACGTTGGAATTAAAATATTTATGAGGAAATGTCCGTTATGTCATTTCGATGAAATTTTTGATCAGAATTTTGGAATTTTCGGCGATTTTTTGAAAAACTGCAGGTTGCACGTCGCAGAAAAGTATATAAGATCACCTAAAGATCTTCCTTAATAGATTAAAGGTTAAAAAACTTAACACATCCATAAGGAGTTATCGAAAAATCGACTAAAATATTAGGGATATTGGTCGATTTCCATGTGTTCATTTACAAATTTTATCACTTTACCAATAGAATTCTTTTCCAAAATTTGAAGTTTCACCAATCCGGATATATACTCTATTAAACAAGAACATATTTATTCAAAACAGTGCACCACAGGAGAAGAAATCATGTAACATACATACAAAAAAAGCGAAAAAAAAATACGCGACGAATTGATAACCTCCTCCTTTTTGGAAGTCGGTTAAAAATCAGCTCAAATCATTTTTAGATATTTCATGAAATCTTTTGATCTTCACAATTTCCTGCATAAAGTACGCAATTATCTTGAAAAACTAATGTTAGTTACATATTCTCTTTGATCGTTCATATTAATCCAATTTTAGCGGACACTGTTTATTTCATATTTCATTTGCAACGTTAACACAGTCAACGCGAACGCGGATTCCCTGATAGTTTTAATTGCAGGCATCTCTCGATAGGATTGTGTCGGGAAAACAAATTTATTTTTGTAAATTTGCGATAGAAAACAATCCAACGGCGTTGTTCGCGTCGGCATTTGTCATACACCGAAATAAAAATAAGTCTATTTTGCAACAAGTAGGCCTAGGTGAGAGACAGCCGGGAACGTTTTGAAAGCATTCTCGGGACAACTGGATAGCATCTTCGAGCTTTCTGGTGGCTGTTTGGAAAAACTGTTTCAACTCGTTAGGCGCGATTTCAACGCTTTGTTTTGAAATCATTAACGGCGCTTGATGTTGACGTATGAGCTGTTGGTGTGTGTAGTGACAGGTGACTTCCTCTGACGCCGACTACGTTCGTTATGATGGAAGGGATTTCTTCACAAGCTCGGAGTAAGTAAAACAGACTTTTTTTGAATAAGTAAACAGTCCAAATGAGTTTGGGATCTGTGTTGATTCATCGTTAACTGCAAAATCATCTTTGAAGAAGAATTGCACATTGGTGTCCCAGTTTCAAAAATTTCAGTTTTTCAAAATAGGTTACGGTTGTTTGAAACTTGTACTTGTGAAGTAGCTACTGTGACGATGTAAAAAAATAATAATACAGAAATTGTGTACAATATATCTGTTTTCTGAATGATGAATGATCATAAAATACATTTTCAAAATTCAACCATATTACACAAAGAAGAACAAAATACAAAACGAAAGGTAAAAGAGTCTGCTTTAATTTTATTAAATGCAAGCGACTTTCTTAGAACTCAGTCGTTCCAGGTTGCTTATAATCAAGGTTGACGCTTATAATGATCATGTGCTTTTGAACAATCCTATACTGGGGTAGCTCCTAAGGATTTTCCTAGGTTTTCCCTAATGTCTTTAATGGAATCTATCTCAGTCAATAGAGATTTTTTACTGACATACAACTCAACATCAAACCGCTTATGTCATCACATTACTAATAGTTAATAGACAATAACTGACCTGATTTTAACAGCAAATTCGAAGAAGTAAATTATTTAAACAATAAAAACCCATAAAAATGTGAATTACTTTTGTTGTTTTTTAACCGACTTCCAAAAAGGAGTAGGTTATCAATTCGTCGCATATTTTTTTTGTATCTGTGTTACCTGTGGTGAACCGTTTTGAATAAATATGGTCTTGTTTAATAGAGTATACATCCGGATTGGTGAAACTTCAAATTTTGGAAAAGAATTCTATTGGTGTGATGAAATCTGTGAATGGACACATGCGTGCATGGAAATCGACCAATATCCCTAATATTTTAATCGATTTTTCGATAACTCCTTATGGATGTGTATACTTTTTTAACGTTTAATCTATTAAGGAAGATCCTTAGGTGATCTCATATACTTTTCTGCGACGTGCAACTTGCAGTTTTTCAGAAAACCGCCAAAAAATCCAAAATTCTTATCAAAAATTTCATCGAAATGACATAACGGACATTTCCTTATAAATATTTTCATTCCAACGTAATAGTGCGGTAATTTTAGGCACTGGAAATTTTAATTGCGAATTTGAAAATTTTCTATGTACATCTCAAGCTTATAGGTAGTAAAGCATAGTATTTTCGGTTCCTTAAATCAATGAGTACCAAGATGTTTTTTTTGGTATACGAGACAAATACCTATTTAAATGCAATTTTTTCCATTTTGCGAAGACGGTGCTTTTGGTTGTTACATTCTCCCGGCCTAATAGAAAATTCAGTGGCAACACATGTCAAACTCTAAACTGATATTTGGTACGTTTATACACAGGGTGATTAGTTATAGCAAACAAAATCACAAAGTAAAGTGATAGAAGGAGTTGCATTTATATGATGATTGAAAAATAGGACGGAGTAGAGTGATAGTGGTCCATAGACAGCCGTACAGACAGCATGGTTGGAATATATGGTGGAGTGGACGTTTGGTGGTATAAAAATGTTGAAAAAAATGTGAAATTAAAATTATATAGGGTGATTAAAAAACTGTTATATGATGTGGACGTAAACAAATCATATACAGAATGGTTGAAATATATGCTGGAGTTAAATCATATTTATGCAGTGTGATTAAAAAATTATTTATTTTATAGCCTATAAGAAGTTGCATAAAGTGTGGAGAGGAATAAATGTTACACAGGCCGAAAATATACAATGTTAAAAATGATATAATTTATGGGGTAGGCCACAAGGAGTTATATACTATGGTTGAAATATAGGACGGGTTTGACCCGTAAATATGGGATGGATTCTACTTCGTCCTATAGTTTACAGAATGCAGCTAACAAATTTATGCTTGTCCGTGGGTAAGTCGTATGTACAGGATGGTTGGTACATAGGGCGGAGTGGAATTATCTATAGTTATACATAGGCTTGGGTCGTTCGTGAATGAGTCGTTCAAAACGAACGACTCTTCTATATGTGCCACGAATGAGCGGCACAGTTAAGTCAAATAGCTCGTTCAGTTCGCCATTAATAGAGTCATTCAGCTCGAGCGAGTCGAGAGTCATAGGATGTGCCAAACGTTCAACGTTCAATCACGAACTAGACTCGTTGACTCGTTCATCGTTCAATCTTTCGACCGGCACAGTCACCTCGGCTCCGAGCAGTGGAGAGAAAAGAGCCGTCAGCCGTCTGGTTCATGAGATGAAAGGAAGTTTAAAATTTGGTCGGAAGTTTTATTTTCAACGAATCGGGTATTTTAAATTTTTATTATGACACTAAGTAAGCATAATAATTTTATTTGTTTTTAATGTTTAGAGTTTTTTTCTTATTTTTGTTACCAGATTATACAAAAATAAAAATTTTGTATTTACGTAAATTAATGATCTTTAAATTATGACTCAGCAAAACTTTAATATTAGTTTGAGCAGTAAACTACACAAGTAGAGACATTATATAAATCCGCCTAAGGCCAAACGGCTGTGTTTTAGGAGATCGTTCAATTGAACGACTCACTGTGAACGACTCGTTTTGGTGAGCTGAACGAAATGAGCCGGCTCACTAAAAAGAGTCATAAAACCCAACGCTAGTTATACAGAGTTGTCAAAAAAGTTGAAAAAAAAGGCGTTGTCCATAAGGCATAAATATATTTTGGACTTATTAAGTCAACGCGTACTAGTCCATTTTGTTGGTAAACATTTACCTGTTAATTTAAATGAAAATGTATCATTGTGTAATGTTGAGGCTTTCGATGTTCCCTGGTTCTGTCTATTAAGGTTATACATACAAAATAAAAAATAAAGAATGAAAACTACCTGAGTTCAAAAATACTAAAAAGTTGAAAATAAAACATTTAAAAAAATTTATAACCGACTTCCACCTATAACTAAAAAGATAAAAATTATTAGAACAAAATACAACTTTCGCAAATAAATAGTACCTACCCAGGAAGTAAATATTGTAAACATTAAACTCATTCTGTACAAATTAATTACCTACCAATCTAGTATATTTTTGAAGTCGGTGCCAAGCAACAATCAAGTTTGATGAAGTAGTAGATAAGTACGCAATGAAGGATTTTAGATTTGCTTGGAACTGTTATTGCCCAAAAAAACATAAAAGTAATCAAGAATATGCCACAAACAACGTTCCAAGACAATTGACAATTATGTGTTAGGAAAAATGGACAACAATTTGAACAGTTAAATCAATAAGGTAAAAAATAATGTCCAAAATTAATTTTAAGATAGATATTTGATTTGTAATACTTGTTCCGTTTGTTATACATAATGAACGATGTATAACTATTTATTAGTTGCCTTTAGGTACCTATATTTCGTGTTTCATGTTATTGAATTATTGTTAACATTATTTTTCTTTGCTGATAAACTCCTATAAAAAATCTCAAATGGAATTATTTGTTTGATTCTCCTTTTAAATGGAAAATACATGGCCTACTAGCAAAAAACTCAGCTTTTTAGTGTTTTTTAGCATTTCTAATAATACCATGTGTATTGTACTATACATTATTTTAAAGGGAAAAAAATAACGAATTCAATGAAATAATAAAATACAGGGTGTTCCATTTAAAAACATATAATGTTGTGTAGTATCTTCAAAACCATACTCGGAAAAAAAATGGGTACTCCACTGGATTCTATGCAAAATTTTCTATTAGACGTAGTTCTTAGCGCAAGAGTATTTCTAATAACTTCGTAGATATAGAAGAGGTCCAAAAAGTATAAATTATCAAAATCGCCCTGTATCTTATAAATGGAAACACTTATGCAAAATCTGATATGGCCATCCTGAGTTTCACAAAAAAGTAGAACAGGTATGTGAAAACCGCAAGACTTTATCTTCAATAACAACCGAGTAACCTGGCAATCTCAACCAAAATGGGATGCACTGTACAATTCACACTTTACCAAATTTTTTATTCATTTTTACATGTATCTTAGGTATCTATTATCGAAAAAGCAACATAGCATTTGGGACTTCATTTATGTGTCAGTCCCAATGCTTAATGACCCATGTAAGAAGTTCTTATTGTATTTTGTAATTATTTTGAGAGGTTTTTGTTATTTTTTAAGTCGGTTTATTTCCAAAGAACAGAATCTAATAAAGCTACAGTTTCTTTTAAATTAGTACCTTCAAACTTCCTTATATCTTTACTGTGTTATGGTTTGAGAGGAACGGAAAGACGAAAGCGACCAACGTTTCAAGAAACTAAATTTAAAATACACACAATAAATCCAATTTACACTATTTAGAACATCTAAAACTTTAATAGCTTAACATCGATTGCATCAACTTCCTTCTGCTTCAAAACCCCATAAATCTTATCCGGTGACATTTAAAAAGACCAGCAGAAGGGAAAAAGGTTACTATTTCAATTTAACGAAAAATACACCTGTTAAAATCTATAAAAACGTAGTTATTTATGTTAGTTAAGAACATTTCGAAAAGCACAAATATTTACGTTTGTGTTTATATTTTATAGCTTTTAAAATGTATTTATCGTTACTCTAAATATACAAATCAAAAGTTTTTCCCGATACATTTATAATACGGATATAATTAAACGATTTTGCGATTTAAATTATTTTTGTCGTTCAAATTCGTTCTGATTCTATGTGAAAATTGTTTACATCTTTTTTTTTGGTTAGTCGTAAATTGTTACGGGATTCTTGACGATCGTTTTAATGTGAATTGTCGAAATATTTCAACTAAATTATTCTAAATTTGAGCCACAGATTTGGTTTTGCTTATTTTAATATACAACTACAAGGCCTTTTTGAAGCGCATCGTCTAAAGTTACGAAAAAAGAATAAAATTCAAAACTCGCCTTTTATCTGGAAAAGTCCTTGCCACGATTTTTTTTTGACTCTAAGGATATATACTGATTGATTTTCTACGTGCCCAATGTACAGTGAATGTGGATTACTACTTCCAGTTGTTACGGTTGGCAAAAGCCGCGTATTTGAAACAAAAAAAAACAAGGAATACTGCAAGAAATGGGCTAAGAAGCCACCTACCCTCCGTATAACCCTGACTTGCCTCTGAAAGAATCACCGGGAGGAAAACAATTTGGAATATCTGAAGAAGTTGAGGACAACATGCGCACTTGGCTTGCAACTCGCCCTCAAACATTCTATCAACAGAGAATACTGAAACTGGCAACTCTCGGTGACAAAAGTGTGTAGATCAGAATTAATTTATTCGACAATTTTAAAAGGAAAAAACTTTTGAAAGGAAATAATGAATCAAAAAATAGAAAATCAAAGTCAACAATATAGTTATGGCAAATCATTAATATTAATGTATAGTTATGAACTATAAAGTTAGTTAACTAATGAATAAATTTAAAAAGTTTATAATGAATATTATTCCTTAAAACAGCATCTATAAAAATGGTATGATGTCATTTTTTTTGTAAAATGATTAGAAAAAAACTTAGATCAACAAATAGAAATGTAACATTTCAATGAACAAATTATGATATGCCACCGTTTCTCGTCCCTGGGCTATCAGCAAACAGTTTGACAGTTGGCATGGCATGTGTATTAGGGAAAGAATAAAAGCGATTTGAAATGAATGTCAGTTCGAACGCAGTAGTAAAATGAGGGGAAGGTGCTTCTCCCACCAGTACATTTTATTTAATTCCGAATCCCAAAATGCAGTCTTTCAAAACTAAATTTACGTACAATAAAATAAAACTAAAAGAAAATTAATTTATGAGGGATGTTACTCAAAGAACTAATAATTAATTTGTCCTTTCAGTTGGTTAAAATATTAATTTAGCCCAAAATGGGAGCATTGTAAACTTCACGTAAAATCAAAAGCACTGGAAAAAAAATCAGATTTGTAAGAAAACCGTCTGAGCTGTAAATTTAAGATTCTTACCAGTTATTTATCTCGTAGAAATGAAAGATTCTGCCCAGTTTCAAAATTTCAACGCATCTTTTACAATAACTATTGACGATTGAAAATTGCGTATGTTTTACATTTTTTTCCAAATAACTCAATAACTCCAATCGGCTATATGAACCTATCATTTAGTCGCTATTGAAATTACATATAAAACATACTTAGTTTCGACCCTAGAACTTTTCATTCATTTGCTGAAAAGTTACAAAAACTGCTAAAATTGCGATTTTTTGCAACTTTAAACACTCCGCATAATTAATTAAGGAATAAAAATTTGTTAACAACCGTATTTATGTGTTATGCTATATACATTTTTCAAGAAAAGCCAATCAAATATCTGTGGAATTTTTTTGCAAATGAAAATGCTCTTCCCTAGAGTACAATGGAATCAAGTAAATAGTAAATATATTCACATAAGACAGCATTGGAGAACCAGTTTTTCTTGAAGATTTAGAAATTTAGAGACATCACCCATAAAAAATTTGCACACACTGAATGATATCAAATTCACTACGGGTGCACAGTATTGAACTAATATGCATTTTTTAGTTACTATCTGATAATATATAAGTTAATTTCATTTGAAGCATTCTTTGGAATATATAAGTAATTATTTTCGATACGTTCCAGTACTACTTCACAACAGTACCACACCTGTCCTCCAAGTCCAATTTTAAATAATTAATATTTGTACATACTGCGTGTGTTTTATTTATGATCAGTATGGGGATCTCGGAAACTAGTGGAGATAGAGCAATGGAATTGATTCCGAAAAATTTGCAGTTTTACTGGCCCAATTTAATGACACTTTCGAATTTTTGTAAAAAGTCATGACTTACTAGATATTTTGAAAAAAACAAATTCTGTCGATTTAGTCAAATCCCTCTAGCTCCTTTGTTTTTGATTTTATAAAAAAAGTGTAATTATCAAAATTGAATCCCGAATATGATTGTCATGTACTCGTTTGCGTGACAGCTCTCGTTTTCGAGATATGACACAAACTTATCTTTTTTTGAATGGAAACCATAGTTGGCTATAATCTTAAAAAATCGGACTTTTTTAGAGTTGTTCAAAGATGTAATACTCGATATAGTTATTCATAAATATAACGGAGTTATGGATGCTTTTCTCTCTTATTTTCACTTTTAACGTAGGTAGCCATGAAAAAGATTGTTTTCACTTTGAAGTTTCCTCATTTGAGAGTAATTCCATTAGTAGTGCTGAACTGACAGTCCATATTGACAAGTTTTCGTTATAAAATGGAATATTCTAACGAAGAAAAACTGAATATGGTGGAATGTTATATGCCATAAAAATTCAGTTCTTGCAGCTGAGGAATACTTTCATAGATAATTTAATCGTCGTCAACCTGCTCTAAGGATATTTAAGAGGCTTTACGATAGTTTACGCAGATATGGATCTTTTACTAAACCACCAAAGGAACGTAATCAAATTAACAAAGCAGCACAAATAAATGTTTTGGCAATGGTAAATCAAAATCCATCTACATCAACACGTGAGATTGCGGCAGAAGCTGGCACATCTCAACGAACTGTAGTTAAGGTACTGAAAGCGCACAAGTTCCACCTGTACAAACTTTCAGTTTCTCAAACTTTGCATGCTAATGACGAACATCGACATATTTTGTTTTGTAATGGTTAGAGACATGTGCCTTGACAATCCACAGTTTCCATTATAAAGGTGTTATGGTCAGATGAAAGTAGATTTACTAACTGCTGTATGTTCAATAGACACAATGAGCATATCTGGGCTAAAGAAAACCTTTTCTATGTAGAACAAAGACGACCCCAGATAAAGTTTGGTTTTAATGTTTGGTGTGGTATCATAGGCTCTCTACTATTCTGGGGCCTTTTATCTATGACGAATCACTTACTGGGGAGAGCTACTTGCATTTCTTGCAATACACTTTTCAAGACATGTTGCATAATTTGAATTTGAGAACTCGTTTAGCACCTGCTCATAACTCGTTATTAGTAAGACAACACTTAGATAATATCTATCCAAACTCTTGGATAGGAAGAAATGGAAGACGCGAATGGCCACCCCGTTCTCCCTATTTGGCAGTTATAGACTTCTATTTATGGGGTGCGCTAAAAAACAGAGTATACAAAAGAAAGTATGAGACAGTTGGTGACCTAAAGGAGGCGGTATTATAAGCAATTGAAGAAATTGATAGGCGCACTGTGAGGAAAGCGGTAATGGCAATCTTAAAAAGATGCAATTTTTGTCCAAATAACAATGGTGGACTTTTCGAATATAGATTGTAACTATTATTATGTACTTTAATTACCTATTAATACCTTAACTACATTAACACATTGGTAAGAGGAGGAAGCTAGATCAAAAGGAAGCTGGACCCAAATTCAGAAAATTGTGCGTTTTTCCTAAGTATTCAACCAAAAATTTAACTTCATAATTTGCAACAAACGAACAAAATCTAATCACTTCCTAGTGGGTTTGGATCGAACTCTCAATCACAAAAAAATAGAAAAAATACTGTGGCTTAATGTGGATCAGAAGCTGTCATACCAATAAAATTTGTATCCACCTACACGACAAAATATGAGCATCTTAGGAACATTAAAATTCACAGCTGTCACATAATGGTACCCTGTCCTAACTAACATTGCCACTCTTGACTGAAAAAGATAGCATTAAACGATTAAAAAATGAGAGACTGAGACTAATTACACAGTCCAACATAACTTCAGTCTTACAAACAGACTCAATTTCAGCTTATTTGGAGCTACATAATCGAGCCGTACAACCAGAACACTGAATGGAAGTTAAAATGAATGGACTTCGGCATCTTAAATCCAGCAAACCAAATAAAGCCAACTACAATAATTACGAGGGCTGCTTTTTATATTTCGGGATTAGAGAACAAAAACAAATATTAATCATCGAAAATCGCTTTATTGTTTTTCAAAATATTCCCCATGAAGATCTATACACTTTTGCATGCGTTTGAACCAATTGTCGAAGCACTTTTTCCACTCTGATTGAGGTATCTCCAAAACATGCATTCTAAACGCAGCAACCGCTTCTTCAGCTGTAGAAAAAGTTGACCTCTCAGTTTGTTTTTTACGTACGGGAATAAAAAGAAGTCATTTGGTGACAAGTCAGGACTATACGGCGGATGACTCATCAAATCGATGTTTTGAGTGGTCAAAAATGCAGTTGTTTGAGCCGATGTGTGAGAGCTCGCATTGTTGTGGTGTGGAGAGTGATCCGTCTTCGGCGGTTGGTTTTCCTCATTTCTTGGAAGACAACTGGCTGAAGTGCTTCGTGCGCGAACAACTTTTGTTGGATTCTGCTTATCTTGAAACACCCATAAAGTCGACTGCTGTTTACTTTCGGGCTCATACGCGTAAATCCCCGATTCATCCCGTCACTATGTCATAAACGTGTTCTGAAGCACCGCGATCGTATTTTTTGACCAATCGTCACGAGTCTTTTTTTTGAACGATTAACAAATTGTGTGGGATCCAACGCGAATAATTTGTTTTGACATTCAAATGTTTATGCAATATTGAATGTATGCTGGCCAAACTAATGTGTAAGGTTGACTCAATCTCACGATAGGTCATATGACGATCTTGCAATATCAGTTCGCGCACAACATCAATGGTTTCCGGAACAACAACTGTTTTTGGACGACCTTCACGAAATTCGTCTTGGAGTGAACTACGACCCCGATTGAATTCACCATACCATCGATAAACAGTGATGTTTGATGGAGATTCATCGCCAAAAATTAAATTAAGTTCATCTATGCACTCTTGCTGACTTAATCCACGTCGAAAGTTGTAAACAATAATCGCACGAAAATGTTCACGATTTAATTCCATTTTTGGGCCGAGATGAATCCTTTAAGTTACTGTAAACAACACATACCGCTCGTATGTCAAAACGTTCTGAGTACGTATAACCTCAAAAATGTCAAACTTTACGATAGAGCTGTCAGTTGTCAGATTGCAACACTATGGTTGTCCAATCCCGAAATATAAAAGGCAGCCGTATAGGAATGAACTTGCCCGAAAAAAAAGTGTCCCTGAATGACAGGCTATTCAAAATCTAGCGCGAATAGAAATAACAGAAACCCCACTACGACCTTGGCGAACAAGAACATACGATCACCCTTAGTTTACAATGATGTCTGTTGAGTAAATAACAACAAATATGGCGGCAGCAATCGACTAGTCTTTTGGACATCCCAATCTAAGCCCTAGGCGCGCCACAAACGTTATTTACTAATGTATTCTGATATAATAGTTTAATGTACTTTGTCTCTAAAATAAAATAAACAATCTTTAGAGGTCACCAAAAGTTAAACTATTGTTCCCTTTACAGTTCATGTATGGCAAATATAAACATTATGAGGAACCCCTACACAACATGGTATCCCATATGGGAAAAGTAAAAAACAAAACACAGGGGAATGAACGAATTTTCTACAAGACACACGCTCATCAGCAGCATCTGAGAACGAAGAGACGACACAGCTTCTATCCAGAGCTTAGGGCCCGTAAAAGGAGAATCAACAAGGACGAAAGATTTGAAAAGATGGAACTCCTCAGAGGAGTGTACACCTTTTCACAAGTATGTAAATTATATGTTATCTACACTATAATTTGTTTAATCTTGATGACCAATCGATAAACGCATATGGTTTTATTTCAGAATAATCATGTGACCATTGATGCCCCTGTCTTTCGGCTACACACGAATACGACAGTCATTATATTAGTAACTTTCTCAATAGCTGTGACGACCAGACAGTATGTGGGCAACCCGATTGATTGTGTCCATACAAGGTGAGTGACCATGCCATTTATATGTAACTAAGAAAAATAGTAATGGGCCTAAAAATGCCCCTTGAGGCACCCCATTTTTTACATATTTTATTAAATTGGCTAAAGAAACCCAGCCGTCTGATTTTCTCTTACTCGGTATAATATCAAGGTAAGAACTAGACAACTTAATTTATTATCATTTAAATGTTTTTAGGGTTCCGTATATAGAATATACGGATACCCTTATAATACCACTCAGGATTTCTGCCTGTGTCACATCACAGCAATTTTCTCCTAAACTACTGGACAGAAGAGATTGAAATTTGGCATCAATGTATAGTTTGGTGGCCCAATCAGAAGTCCATATCCTAAAAGAAGAAATTTTGATTTTAGGGGTACTTTTGGGGGGAAAACTAAAAAAATCGACCGTTCCCCCCCTGATCTACGAAACTACTGAGCCTAAAATTTTGAAAAAAATATGAAATATAGATCGTTGCGAACTTTACAGGAAAAATAAGGAGAAACTATTAATATTAATTTTGGGGGGCAAATTATAGATTTAAATGGAAATTTAAAAATATTTTTTTTCAAACGCATCATGTAATATAGCAAATGAAAGGTCCCATTCTGAGCAACACAAATAATTTTTTTCATATTTAAGAAAAATAATAATTAAAAAGATATTAACGAAAATATACCATTATGACCAAAACAAATATAATTTTTTCATATTTTTAAAATAAATTAATTAAGAGATATTAACAAAAATATAAAAAAATACCCATTTCTTCCCTTATCTCCGAAACCATAAGCTGTACAATTTTGAAGAAAAGTAGAGGGATAGCACCTCACCTGAACTTTACTGGAAAAATAAGGAGAACCATTAATAATTATAGAAATAAATGGAAAATAGAAAATTAAACTTGTTTCTAACGGATCATGTAATATATCAAATCACAGAGTTCATTATGACCAATAGAAATATATATTTTTTTATTTTTTTTAAATAATTTTTTTTTAAATATTAAAAAAAAATACCCATTGCCCCTATTATTCCCCAAACTAACCTAATTTTTTTCTTAACAGGAAAAATACGAAGAAATCCCTAATATTAATATTGGGGGCCAAATTATAGAATTAAACGGAAAATAAAAAATATTTTTTTAACGCATCATGCAATATCTCAAATGGGGGCTCATTATGAGGAATACAAATATGTATTTTTCATATTTTTAAAATTAATTGTTTACAAGATATTAACATAAAGAAATAAAAAATTCTGATTTCTCACTTTATTTTCGAAACCATACTATCTAAAATTTTGAAAGTAATTAGGGGTACTGGGGCTCACTTGAAATTTATTAGAAAAATTATTAGAAAACCTCCATAGTAATTTTATGGACAAATTATACAATTAAATGGAAAATAAAAATTCAATTTTCAAACGCATCATATAATATATCAAATAATACAAATATATGTTAAACATCGTCTTAATTCCCATTTTAAATTTTGAAAAATATATTTTATTTATATTTTTAAATAATTTGAATAACAGATTTAATAATTTATAATTTAAAACTTGACCTATTTGGCCTTTATTTTCCAATCTAAAGAGCCTTAAAATTCAGACAGTAGATTATAAAAGGTTTCCCTGAACGTTTTTAGTGAATTAAAGTAAAAGGCATCTCTGAAAGTTTATTAGTAAAATAAAATTCTAATGTTAATTTTTGGTGGCCAAATTAGAAAACTAAATACATATGAACGGAATCCTTAGTATGCGAGTCCAACTCTTTCTTTCGAATTGTTTTCTTGGCACTTGCATACGTATACAGAGATGAGGCAACTTGTAATACAGGATTTGCTCATTTATATTATTGTTACAGCAACTTCTACTAGATGGCAGAGTTGTAGAGCAATATAAATAGTTTAATTTGTGCAGATATTAAATTTCAAAATGGTACGAGGACAGTGGCGGTTCCAGGATTTTCCTAGGGGAGCTGTTGGATTTTTAAAGCAGCAAAGCTGTAAGGCAAAAGTTATTTATGTATCTCCTAAATTATTGCCTTAACTTGGCACCGACTTCAAAAAAACTATTTATGTGTTACGGCAAAAAAAAAGATTTATAGTTTATTACATTTTTTGAAATCCCTTTTTGCTTTTTTAAATGTATTATTTTACAATTTTTTTCGTGATGTAATGACTTAATCATAAGCAGTTTTCAAATCTAATTAACTTTTTCGATATTGCCAAAAATACAGTTTTTTTAAGCAACAGTTATTATTTTGACCAATCCCGTTTAATGTTGAATATAATAGACCTTTTTGGCCCGCCTACCACTAATTTTTTTTTCACATTCTGAAAAAATTGTTGCGGATTAGTACGGACGACTGGTGGTTTGCCGGACCAGCGCAGCGGTTGAGAATAGCTGGATTCGATATGCTATTAGCTTGGGGTACAGTCAATCAAACACTTATGCTCTTGATTATTACGTACGTTTCGGTTTATTAGTTAATAATCATCAGATGATAAAAATAATAATAAAATTGATGTTGCTCACAATAGACCAGCTATAGTTTTGGTAGATAAAGTCACTGGGAAAACAACTTTAATTGACATAGCAATTCCTAACAACAATAATATAAATGTCAAGCAGGCTGAGAAAATAACCAAATATAGAGATTTTGAATTTCAAAAAAAGACTCAGTGGGACATGAACAACACACGAAATGTACCAATTGTTATGTCAACGACAGGAATAGTCCCAAAACATCTATTAAACAATTTAAAATACCTAGGTCTGGACAAACATCTTTACAAACAAATGCAAAAAGCCATCCTGTTAGGGACAGCCCGGACGGTCAGGAAATTCGTGGGGAACTGCCGCCACGACTCCAACCACGGACCTGAAAACCTGGCAAGGGCTCCCACAGAGGTAAACCCTTTTGATACCTAGGATATCTGGGGTTTAGTGAATTTTCCCCTAAAGGCACTCTTAGCGTGCCTTAGAGGGAGTGTGATGCCATACATTGTATGGTCAAGTCGGGAATAAAATTGATAATCCCTATCCTACATTACTATCCATATATAAATAGGCTAAGACCAAACGATTAGGTACCAATTTTCCTCTGTCTCTCAACCGATTTTCTTCATTTTTGTTTTGTTTAGTAGCTACTGACGACCTTCAGTGCAGAATGCTAATATTAATTTATAATAATGGTTCATTCATTATATAAAATATAATAAAAATTCATTATTTACGTCATAATGTCAACGCCAAACAACTGAATGTGCCGCGTGCCGCCACCGCCAGACTCAAAACATTGAGTAATTATATATAGAGGGACCAATGCTGGTTATACTTAGAGCATGTACTACTGGATTATAATTATTATATATTATAATTATACAGGGCGATTCCAGATATGTTCAAAATAATTTTTTTCGTGGGTGGCACATAAGCAGTTGCATATATAGGGTGTTTAAAATACAGAGTAGAGTGCAATTATAACTAATAAAATAAGTATATAGGGAAGCCCATTAGCGGTTGAATTTACAGGGTTCTTGGAATAGAAGGTGCAGTAGAATTACGGTTATACAGGGTGGTGCAAATAATATTATAGAGAGATGCATATACAGGGTGGCGGAAATGGAAATGCAAGACTTCGTAATCCATAAGCAGTTGTATATATAGGGAAGATGAAATATAGGGTGAGAGGAATTATAGATATACAGGATGATGATAAAAAATGTTAGAAACGGAAATGATTTATAGAGTAGCCCACGAAGAGCTCCATATATATGATGATTGAAATATAGGCAGAGTAGAATTATAGTTAAAGAAGATAGTTAAACATTTCATAAACAAAAAGGGTAAATACCGTGGCTCATAGGCAGTGGCATATACAGAATGGTTTACCGGGTGGTTAAAAAATGATAAAAAATATTATGCGTGGTCCATGGGCAGTTGCATAAACAGGGTGGTGGAAATATATAATGAGATGGAATTATTATAATGAGGATTTTAATAAATGTTTGAGAATTGAGTGCAATTATAGCTATACAGACAGGTTAGAAAAAATAAATATGTATGGTAGCCCATTAGCGGTTGCTTTGTTGTCATATTAAATTAAGAATTACGAATTTGAACACAAATAAAGTCCTATGAATTATATCTGAAAAAAACTTGAATTTCTTTACTTATTTGTAGAAGCGAGATGTAAGACCGACATCTAGGATTTTCGAGGAAACTATCACACAGAGGTTCCGAATCTGGATCCGTTCCGTCTGTTTTCCCTAAAGTCCTAGGATAGAATGTCCCGATACGATTTTCAGGTTACTTAACCTGCCAGAGATATTGACACAATTGGTCGAATTTCGACCACTGGGCGACAGGTAGTTTACTTAAAATGTTCAGTAAAAATTACAATTTTAAAATTATTTCGCACAATAATATGCCAATTCAATGTTCTACGCTAAGCTCGACATTTATCAAAACAAATTATCATTATTTTATATTATATTATAAATATAAATTAAATTCTACTATATTATGAATTATATTCAACAAAGATATGTTCTATCTTGATTCCGTATATTTTTCTAAAAATGGTAACTTACGTTATTACCATTTTTCTGAAAATCGGAAAAATATATGCAAAAAAATGTAAGATATACTATGAAAGTATATCGTACAGGGTGTTTGTAATGGTTTTCATTTTGATTCATTTCAAGTCTCCTTTTAGAGATGAAGTTAAGTTAAGGGGCTTGTAGTCGCGTGAAATGGCAGAAAATATTCCATTAGTTTATTGAAACGAAAATTTGTTATGCAACCTACAATACAATATTTGCTAAAATATAATTTCTTTGTTGATATTACATCTCATAGATGGCAAAGCAATATAAAAAATGTTTTAAAACACAATTGCGGTTCATAACCGAAATTTTGGAATTTTTGGTTTCTAGATTCAATTTTAACCAATTAATTATTCTTTTCATAAGAATACATTTTATATTTATACAATGATATTATTCCCGGAAATACATGACAAAAATATAAATTTTACAGTCCTAATCAGCCCATCACCAATCAAAAAAATTATTCAACTCACCCTGAAAAAATTTCTTGCTACGGCCTTGATTGTAAACATATTTATTTGTACAGCAAATCCTGAAAACATGACGCACCATTTTTGATCACAATCAGAGAAAAATACTCCGAACTATTTTATTGTACAAAATTTAAAGGTTTACTCAATATTACATCATTACTACAAACAAAGTAGCTCCTTAATTTGGTTATTTTTGCAAAATATACAGAAATTGTGTTGATTTAGGGCAATATTTTTCCTTCGTATATAAAATTTTAAATTATTGGGACAGGGCAGAAATCAGGCAACTTATAATACAAGCCCCGCTAAATCATAATTCTATTGTTGCTGTACCACATCATAGATGGCGAAGGAATATAAATATTTGATTTAAATTGCTGAAACATTAAAAACTAATTTTAAACTTGTACGAGAAATTATTGCTGTTATTATTATAAAACAGAACTTAACGAAGTTGTTTCATTCGGTGTCGTATTTGTGTTGCTTTGAAGCCGGTATAGAGTGCAAACACATTTATTAGCCAAACAAATCCCGAAAACCTGATGCCCTTTTCTTCGACCAGAACGAGAAAAAAGAAAACATCCGGACTGTGTCAATGTACAACGTTAACAGTTTAAAACAACAAACATTTCCCGAAAGGTGTACTCGAAATAACATCATTGCTACAAACAAAAAAGTTATTTAAGCTGTTCGTTTCTTCACAGTATACAGAAGTCGTGTTTTGATTTTGTGTCATATTTGTCGATGACATTTCTAATAATAATGCAATTTCGGAGAAGAGATCGCGAGGTATTTTGCGTAACCGGGACACATATTTTCGGGGTGGGCTGCGTTGGCTTAAGTAATGCCGATCGAAATGAACAGGCAATGTTTTGTTGTATGTTTTCTTTCAACTTATTTTGGTCCTGGAAGCTGAAGGAAATATCAACTAGACATGGGCGGATCCAGACAAGTGCTCCCGAGGGGGCGATTTCATGCTTCAGGGGGGCGATCCTGTACTAAATTTACCAAAAAATAATTTTAAACTCATATTTCTTAAACTATTACATTAAAAATAGTCGTTATGTGGTTTATATTCATAGAAGTGACCTTCTTCTAGGCTCTTGGAGTTAAGATTACCTCGTTTTAATATTAAATTTACTAACTTTGAGGCTCTCGGTGGGGGCGATCGTCCCTATCGCCCCCTCCTTGGATCCGCCCATGCAACTAGATGGAATACAGCAGAAGTAATGCCACTCTGCAAAAGAGGACAGAAACTTAACAAAAGGCTGTAGCTAGGATTTTTTTCGGGGTGGGTTTTCAGGGGGTGGGGTTGGATATTTTTAGGGTTCCGTATATATAATATACGGATACCCTTATAATATCACTCTGTCACATCACAGCAATTTTCTCCTAAACTACTGGACGGAAGAGGTTGAAATTTGGTATCAATGTATAGTTTGATGACCCGATCAGGAGTGCATATCGTAAATGAAGAAATTTTGATTTTAGGGTTACTTGGGGGGGGGACTAAAAATTGCCCCCCCCCCTGATCTCCGAAACTACTGAGCCTAAAATTTTGAAAAAAAAAATAGGAAATATAGAACGTTGCCAGAACTTTACAGGAAAAATAAGGAGAAACCATTCATATTAATTTTGGGGGGCAATTTATAGAATTAAATGAAAATTTTAAAATTATTAAATTTTAAAACGCATCATGTAATACATCAAATGAAACGTCCCATTCTGAGGAACACACATGCTTTTTTTTCATATTAATAAAAATAATTTAAAATGTATTAACGATAATATACCAAAATGTACCAATTTCCCCCATCTTATTTCCGAAACTATAAAACGTAAAGTTTTGAAAAAAATTAGAGGTATAGAGTCTGACCTGAAGTTTACTGGAAAAATAAGGAGAAACCTCTACTTTTAATTTTGGGGGGCAAATTACAGAATTAAATGGAAAATATAAAATTAAAATTGTTTCTAACGCATCATGTTATATATCAAATGAAATTGAGGAAAATAAATATATTTTTTTCATATTTTTAAAATAAATAAATTAAAAAATACTAACAAAAATATAAAAATTTTTACCCATTCCCCCCCCCCCCTTATCTCCGAAATCATAAGCTGCAAAATTTTGTGGGGCAAATTATAGAATTAAATGGAAAATAAAAAAATAAACTTGTTTCTAACGGATCAGGTAATATATCAAATCACAGGGCTCATTATGACCAACACAAATATGTTTTTTTAATTTTTTTAATATAAATATTTTAAAATATATTTAAAAAAATATTTAAAAAAACCACCCATTCCCCTCTTTATTCCCCAAACTATGAGACCTAAATTTTTTTGTTTACAGGAAAAATATGAAGAAATCCCTAATATTAATATTGGGGGCCAAATTATAGAATTAAACGGAAAATAAAAAGCATTTTTTTAACGCATCATGCAATATATCAAATGAAGGGGCTCATTATGAGGAATACAAATATATATTTTTCATATTTTTAAAATGAATTGTTTACAAGATATTAACATAAATATATAAAAAATTCTCATTTTCGCTTTATTTCCGAAACCATACTACCCAAAATTTTGAAAATAATTCGGGGTACTGGGGCTCACTTGAAATTTGTAAGAAAAATTATTAGAAAACCCCCATAGTTATTTTAGGGACAAATTATACAATTAACTGTAAAATAAAAATTCAATTTTCAAACGCATCATGTAATATATCAAATAAAAGGCTCATCATGTGAATTACAAATATATCATATTTTTAAATCATTTGTTTAAAAGAAATTAATAAAAATATTAAACATCGACTTAATTCCCATTTTAGAAACTACACTATTTAATTGTTTTCTGAACGATATGTGTGGCATATTTTTCAATGTCTAAGTACTTTTTATAAATAACACCACACTTGGATCCAAGTTTCTTAACCATTCACAACGGGGTCTGACATAGACCCCGAAACGTTTGGAATATACAGCAATTTTCTTTAAACTGTGGTGTTATTTCCCAAGAAGTACTTAGACATTACACTATTTAAATTTTGAAATTTATATTTTATTTGTATTTTTAAAAAAATTGAATAATAGATTTAATAATTTAAAATTTAAAAGTTGACCTATTTTGCCCATTATCTTCCAATCTACAGAGCCTCAAAATTCAGACAGCAGATTATAAAAGGCTTCCCTGAAAGTTTATTGGTAAAATAAAACTCTAATGTTAATTTTTGGGGGCCAAATTAGAAAACTAAATACATATATATATATATGTATTCTTATAAAAATGAAGCGAATCCTGAAGCAGAAAAAATAAAAATTCTTTGTGTGGAAAATGAAAGTGTATATTTTTTTATAAATTTAAAACGCTTCCTTTAAAAGACATTATGGTTAATATAAGAAAATGCACTCAATCCCTGCTTGTCTGAATCTGGAATGTTAAAATTAGAAGGTGGTACGGAACTCTTAGTATGCGAGTCCAACTCGCACTTGACCAAATTATTTTTGATTGGTGATGTTCTGATTAGGATTGCAAAATGTACATTTTGGTCATGTATTTCCAGGATATATAAAATTATATAAATATAAAATTTATTCTTATGAAAAACATTATTAAGTGGGTAAAACTGAATAACTACAGAGGAATTGTTCTGTTAATGAACTTGAGAAAGTTTGAAATTTTAATTTAATTGTATAACTTGTCCCCAAAAATTAATAGTAGAATTATTATTTATTTTTCGGGTAAAGTTTTAGTGGAGTTCTATTTTCTTATTTTTTCAAAATTTTTTACTCAGTAGATCCGTAGGTAACGAGAGGATTTTCTGTATATTTTTGTATATATATTTAAAAGAAGTTATTTTAAAAATATGAAAAAGTATTTGTATTCCTCATCACTAGTCCTTTCATTTGATCTATTACAAAATATGCTTGAAATAATTTGATCAACTACGAGTTGCACTCGCATACTAAGGGTTCTGTATCATCTTTGAGATTCGATACAATACAGATGAATCAAACTGTATATTTTTCTAATATTCCAGTTTCAAAGCAGGAAATTTTCTTATGTTTACCCTTATATCTTTTAAAGGAAGCGTTTTAAATTTATAAAAAATATACACTTGTCCACACATAGACTTTTTATTTTATCTGGTACATTCAGAGAAGCCTTTTATAATCTACTGTCTGAATTTTATACTCTGTATATTGGAAAATAAAGGGGAAAATAGGTCAAGTTTTAAATAATAAATTATTAAATCTGTTAGACAAATTATTTAAAAATACAATAAAACATATTTTTCAAAATTTTAGATAGTGTAGTTTCTAAGGGGGGTATAAGTCGATGTTTAGTATTTTTGTTAATATTTAAACAAATGATTTAAAAATATGAAAAAAAATATATTTTGAATTCTCATAATAATACTTCTATTTGATATATTACATGATGCATTAGAAATATTTTTATTTTTATATTTTCCATTTAATGCTGTAATTTACCCCCTAAAATTAATATTAGGATTTTCTCCTTATTTTTCCAAAAGTTCAGGCGCGGTCCTATTTTCCTATTTTTATACGTCTCATTGTTTCGGTGATAAAGGGGGAGGGGGAATGGGTAACTCTGTTTCTTTGAAGATGAGAAAGATGATACATTAAACGGTGATTAGCGAACTTTATCGTTCTATGGTAAAGTATTGTTTTGTGACTCAATTAGAACATTAATGCCATGTGGTTGCAGCAGGAGGGTGCCAAATATCAAATTGCTCCTGAAACATTAATAGTTAATGAAGGCAAAAAACGTTAATACTGGGCAATTTGTCCAAGCATCACGGATTTTCCTAAAAATTTGGATTTAAGTACTACTTACCTTTTGCTTCAAAGCTGACACTGTGTCGGGGGTTGATTTTTTCCCGGGGGAGGGGGATGCTATCCCTTCTCGGGGGTGAAGAAAGTCCAGGAATGCATAAATTAACTAATGTTAAGCAATTTTGTTCCATAAAGTTTTTTCTGAAAGTCAATTCTTTTCGAGTTAATCGCAAGTGAAATTATCGATTTTTCAATACGTTTTTTCGTAAATAACTTTGAAAATATGCACTTTAAGAAAAAATCATTTAGATCAAAAATGGAGCTTATACAAAAAAACAAAAAAAAAACGCTGAGTTTGTGTTTCTGTAGAACCAATAGATACAGATGTTATAGCATGTTGAAAGTTTATAAAAACTTTTTTAAAGTGCTTAAAAAAATCTCTATAATGAAAATTATGCGAGTTATGACATGAATAAGATTGTTTTTTTGTTCTTTTTTACAAAAAAATGAACAAATTATCACCTAAATACCACTCCAGTTGAAATTAATTGCTACCACTTCACAAATCTCCAATTTGTAGGTTTCTTTATAAGCTAACAGCTCATCTAAATTGACAATGTATTTAAAACTTATTTTTGAAAGGGCTTGACCTGAAAAGATGGCCTAATAGTACTATTTACGAACACGTACAAACTTTAAACAGTCATTCATATCTAACTTAATTTTTATCCTACAAAAAAAAATATATTAAAAAAAAACAAAACCTACAATTTTGTACTTTTCAAAATTTTGCCTAGCTCTAATAGTTTTTAAGATATTTTGAAAAAAAAAAATTTTTGTAAAATTTCAAACATAAAATATTCACTTTAGACTCGAGTTTTTTCAAAACTACTTACTTTAAAGCGGCCAAACTTTGTGAGCCCATTTGAAATGAGTAAGTCAAGTGATTTGTGAAGTGGTAGTAATTAATTTCAACTGGGGTGGTATTTAGGGGGTAATTTGTACATTTTTTTGTCAAAAAACAGAAAAAACTTTATTTATATCATAATTCGCTCAATTTTCATGCTAGAGACTTTTATAAAAAAACAAATTGAGTGATTTTTTAAATTTTCCCGAAAAATGCATTGTTTTACAGTAATTTCACGATAAACCTTTCAGTTTTTGTTTTGTCATATAAAAACAAAATTTCAACAAGCTATAACAATCCGTTTGTATTGGTTCTACGGAAACCACAAACCCAGCACTTTTTTTTTTATTTTATAAGCTACATTTTTGATCTAAATGATGTTTTCCTTAAAGTGCATATTTTTAAAGTTATTTAGGAAAAACCGTATGAAAACATGTTTTTTTTGGTTGAAAAATCAATAAAAAAAGCAACCCCCGGCGCAGGGTCCACTTTGAAGCAGAGGGTAAGTAGTACTCAAATCCAAATATTTAGGAAAATCTGTGCTGCTTGGAGAAATTACCCGGATAATGGTCATTGGCTATAACTGTCTTGAACGAGTTTGCCCCCAATCGTGTTTGGTGACAAGCATCCGCCGCCACGGTCTTAAGATTTAACACCTTTGGACATCTGACTGTGGGGTTATCTGACGTCACAGGATAATACGAACAAGCCAGCGAGTCACGAAATTAGACGTTCTAACACTGAAGTACAATAATGTTATTACACGTTATTTTATTTCATACTTTATTCGTAAATGTGTCAATGTGTGTAAGTCAATAAATATTTCAGTCCATTGCTACAGAATAATATGCTTTATTGAATTTAAAAATCTCTTATTTTAAACACCCTCTATTCCTCTGTGTATAGAATTTTTATAAAGTCATTGACTTCCTTATTACACCATCTGCTCGTAACACTAGAGATTAAATTAAAAGGCGAGAAATGAAAAAATGGATATATCAGCGCGAGAAAAACCAATCTAATTTAATTACGGCACATTGAAAACATAATTACAATTAATCACTCACTTTTATGATACTTACCAAAAACACAATATCGAAAATAAATCGACTTTGAATCGTTCATATAAATTCCAACAATGACAGCTTAATCTTTCCTGGCCATTTCCCCGAGCAGCCAGCCGGCAATCAAGTGGCAGACTCTTAACACAATTAGGTAATAAGACGCGGGGGAAAATTTGAGCAATCAATTCATCAAATAGTTCAGAATCATAAATCAGTGTAAGGCATCTCGTTTTTTTTACAGAGATATTCCAGAAGATGTATTAAACACTTACTGTTGGATCCACTCGACTTACACCCTACTCGATGATGATAAGAAGCCAACACACGAGGGCCACATACCTGGCGTCCAAAGTTCGGAAAAACATCTCATCAAGCAAGTGAAGTATTATCAGTGGGTTGCTTTCTTCTTATTCTTTCAGGTAAGTTTTTCTATTGCGAGGTTAATTATTGTATGCTAAGAGTAAGAACTGTTTGTTAATATAAATGAGAAGACAAAGTGAACAAAAATTCAGATTTGGGATAATAAGAAAGAAGATTAATTGTGTTATTTAGGTGTGATAGTTCGAGAGCATTAACATTACTGGTTAGAAGGATAATTTGTCCTCCTCGAACTTCAAAATTGTGTTTTTTGGACATTTACAACAATGCAATATACAATGAGGACGCGTGGGTTGGAACAAATTCATTTAAAATTTAGGTATTGTTTTTTTGGACTGCGGTTTTTGTGATGATAAACTCATTTATACAGAGTGGGCCAGAAATAAATTGCGACCATCAACTTCATTTTTTCAAATGGAAACATTTGTTTTTTTTAACCGACTTCAAAAAGAAGGAGGTTCTCAATTCGTCTGTATCTATGTTGCTTTTTTTATGTTTGTTCACCAATTACTAGGAAACGGCTTGAGGGATTTCAACCATTTTACTGGATCCTATTTGGCGGGATAGCGAAGTGGTCCCATATTTTTTTCATTAAAATAGCTTTTACCGTTTCTTAGAAAATGGGGAAAAACTATTTTTACCTATTCTCATATACTCTATGCCATGGTGGAGGAGCCGGTATTATTATATAAAATTTGAAAAATGTTATTCGGAACGTGGGGCAAATTGAAAAGGGTTTAGATTAGTTCCGTGATATCTCAAAGTGGTCAGAACTTTTTTTCAAATAACATAGCTTCTATCGTTTCTTATAGAATGGGGAAAAACTTTTTACCTACTTTCTTATATTCTATGTCTTGGTGAAGTCGCGGGTATTATAAGATTAGATGGAGTTACTGGTATTAACTATTCGGAACTTGGGGTAAATTGTAAATAAGATGAATTAATCAAAATCAAAATAAGTGTCAGTTAATATGAATATACAGTGTGTATTCATAAATTAAACGATTTCTTTTTATTCATAATTTTCAAAGAAAAACGTTATTCTTCACAAACAGATTTTTTACATGGTCTAAAACATAAACAGTAATCATTCCATGTCAATTTTTATTAACTGTAGACAAAGTTTGCCTTCAAAGAGGGCTTTTAATTACAAATTAAAGTATCTTCATTTCTGTTAAGATATAAAATTGTTATCAAATAGAAATAATCTAATACTATATAACGAACAATGTTTGTTTGTTTGTTATATATATATATATATATATATATATATATATATATATATAATTGAGTTGTGAAAAAAAGCTCTAACGATTTCGATGAAATTTTCTTATTTAGAAGTTTCAATAGATAGAAATCGATTGGTTAGGGTCTCATATTTGGGAAAATTGTTTTCCAGAGAAATTAAATAATTAAAAAAGTTATTGGCAGTTTGCGACAATCAAGATAGCTGATTTTTAATTTAAAGGTGTTCAATAAAGGGTGATTTAGTAACCTACGTAAGAGTGAGATTCGTCTTGTAAAAATTCTTTCAATACAGGGTGATTTGAGAGTGAAACTGCTCTTGTAATCATTTTTCCAATACAAAATGTATTTTTTATGTTCCGAACAAGTAACTATTTAATGCCTACCTCATATTTTCCTAGCATTATATTTTTACACCTGGAGAATTCAACTTTTCCAAGTGATAAAATTGCCGAGGCGGGCGATTTTTGGATGAGTAAAATCTTATGAATTTGCATATTAATTTCACGCATATAAATATACATATGTGGTGTAAAAATAAAATTATATATGGTAGTTATTAAAATGTTGGTGATCCATAAGATTTCATATGCAAGATGGTTAAAATATAACATCGAATGTAATTATATCATACAGGATGGTTAGTAAAAAGCAAGAAAAAATAATTATATAAGGTAGCTCATAGCAGTTGGAAATTTATGATAGCTGACATACAGGGCGGAGTACAAATATTGTTATGAAGGATGGTTAAAAAAATGTTACAGCTGTAGGATAAATCATTAACAATTACAGACATTGTATCACTGAAAATTGTAAAATAAATACATTTTTTAAAAAACAAAAACCGACTTCAAAAGAAAATTAACTAAAAAGCATGAAATAATATTTTGCTACAATTAAATACTTTTTATGAAGTCGGTGCCAATTTGAACAGCGAAGTTGCGAAGTACAACTCGTCAATGTACTTCACAAAATATTTTCACTTTCGCTTGGCACCGACTTCATAAAAAGTATTTAATTGTAGCAAAATATTATTTCATGCTTTTTAGTTAATTTTCTTTTGAAGTCGGTTTTTGTTTTTTTAGAAATGTATTTATTTATTTTTAAATTCTGCATTGAATTCTAAATATTTTTCATGTATGTCCCATACCGAAAATTAACAGTTATCTAAAAATTACATTTCTTTCTAAAGTTAAGAAAACAACTGTAAAAATAAGGAGCTTCTCGGTTTGAACCTAATTATTTTGCGTCTGGTTTCTATGATTGTTGGCGGTATTTTAGTCGCATGAATGGAAACCCTTTTTTTAATGCTGGAGTTTTTAACAGTAGTTTATTTCCATAGAAACTGTACTATAATTTTACTTCAGATAAGTAGTTGTCAAATGCAGTTGCAAAGTTTCAAAGTGTGGCGCGTTTAATTTTGACGATGGTAGGAACAGTCAATAAGTAAATTTTCTGTTCTAAAATGCGTGAATGTAAATAAATGGCACCCATTCAAAGTTGATTTAGTTCAGGAACTTACTGAAGATGATTTAGACCGGAGAGTAGAATTTTGCGAAATAATGATGAATAGATGCAATGCCAACCCGCACTTTTCAAGTAAGATAGTTTTTTCCGAAGAGGCAACATTTTGTTTAAATGGTTTAGTAAACAGGCAAAATTTTCGATATTGGGCATCAGAAACCCCACATTAGAGTTTGGAAAGTCAGACAAAGTTTTCCAAAAAACTTAACGTATGGGCCGGAATTGTGGGTACTTCAATTGTGGGTTCTTTTTTTTATTGAGGGAACGCTTAACTCGGAAAAGTATTTAGACATGTTACAAAATGACATAATACCCTGTTTAACAGAACTTTACCCGAATGGTGAAAATCCCAATATACTGGCAGATTCGGTATGGTTTAAGCAGGATGGAGATCCCTTGCACTATTCGCGAACAGTGCGAGATTATATTGACTATATTTTCCCAAATATATGGGACCATGCCTTAGTAAATTGTTTGTAGTAAACGATATACAGGGGCCTAAAGTGAATATTTGGTACCCTTACAGTAAATTGCAAAATCAAACTTTCAATTTTGCAATTTAGATTTCCATCACATATATTAAAGTCATTGACAACGAAGTCAAAATCGACTTTGAAACGTTTGGTATTTTCTTTCAATATACAGCTTTTTTAATTCAATTGTGGTGTTATTCCGAAGAAAACTTAAAAATAATCTATTTGAATTAATTTTTAAAGAACTTCTTCTTTTATAGAAATTGACAAAATAATTGATAACTCCAAAACGGGTTAACCTCAGAGAAAAAGTGGTAAGTATCCCTGTGTAGATGAGCCAAGGACCCTAAACACAAATCTTCTTCTAAGCCTTGCCTAATAAGATAAAAAGAAAAAGTACAATTTTCGTTAGTGTGTAAATACTGAATTGATTCGGCCGATACCTGTTGGAAATTCATTATAATAATTAACTGATACTACAATTGCAATTTCCACAATTTACGTTTTTTTTAAAAAACTGTCCGACGCGTTTCGACTAATGTCTTTGTCAAGGAACTAGACTAACTGGGTATTTCTTGAGGGAGTTGTATTTATATTCAAGGAGTGATATAATTACCAGGTACTTAATTTTAAACAGGATTATATAATTTTATTATAGGTAAGGATTAACTAAAGAGGTTTATTAAGGGGGAATTATTTATTTCTGTCTGGTCGTTTAGCAAATTACCGGTATTTTTAAGTTTAATAATCTCTAATGATTCTAAAAGGTTTAATTTATTGGCTTTATATTCTGAATGTAATAATTTAAAATTTTCGTCGAAAAGATGATTTTCTGTTACTAAATGTTCAGCCTAATTGGAATCTGTTCTTTGATTAATGAAAGAATTACAGTGGTCATAGATACGTTTTTTACACGCTCTGCCGCTTTGACCAATATAGGCTTTAGGGCATGATTCTCATGATAATTTATAGACTCTAGATATATTTTTTGGATCGATTTTTGATTTGTTATTTTTGATACATTTTCCAAGATTATTGTTTGTTTTGAATGTAACGTTAATATTCTGTTTTCTTAAAAAGGATGCTATTTTTAAACTTTGCCAAAATAGGTTATACTATTATATGAATCATTGTTGGTTTTGCTGTCTGGGTAAACTTCTCTTAATGCCTTTTTGTGTTTTTGATTTGCAAGAATATTTTCTATTAATTCGGCCTCAAACCAGTTATTTACTGCTATGGGTTTGATTATGTTTCTTTCTGAAAATTATCTGGTGATTGTTTTATGGAAAGTAATCTATGAACCATACTATTGTAAGCGGAAAGTTTTTATTGATATGGGTGTATAGAAGTGCGGTGAATCGTTAGATGGGTTTGAGATGGCTGGTGAAATATTGAAAACTCGTGTTTGCCATTTACTTTGTTATCTGTTAGATCTAGGAAATTGATTTTATCATCTTGTTCACACTCTATCGTAAATTTAATATTTGGATGGGTATTGTTTATAAAATTGAGAAACGTTTCTAGTTGTCTGTTGGTCCCTACGAAACAAGCTAAAATATCGTCTACATATCTATACCAATACGTTTTGGTGAACTTTGTGTTCAATAATAGCCATGAGGATTTCTGTGAGAATGGATCTCATAGGGTTCCCCATAATCAAGCCTTCGCGACTTGTGTAAAAAACATCATTGAATTGAAAATAATTTTGTTTAAGGCATGTTTCTAATGCTGTTAATATATCGGTTTTTATTGTTGGGTTATTGTTGTTTTTATCTAATATGTCGGAAATTATAGTGATAGTGTCTGATGGAGGTATACTGGGGAATAAATTCTGAACGTCAAAAGAAATTAATTTGGCATTAGACGGTAGACTAACATTTTAAATTTTCTCTACAAGTTCTAAAGAGTTTTTAACACTGAATTTTGAATGGAAATTGCAGGAATCTTTAATAACATTTATTAAAACTTTTGAAATTTTATAAGCTGGAGCTGTCATATATGATACCACTGGACGGATAGGGTAATTTTGTTCATGGAGTTTGATTAATGAATACAGTTGTGGCGGTTGTGGGTTGTTAGTGTGTAAAGCAAGAGATTTAAATAAGTAAAAAATCCGAAAACATAAATGCTCAACAATTTTGACTTCGATTTTTAAAACCTTCCAGTAATTCTTCATCGACAATATTCGAAATATAGAAGTCTGTGATACCGAAAACCGAGAGGATTGTATATTTTTAGTGATGATTTTAGTTTGCATTATTGTAATCTCTCGGATTGTACATTTTTATTGATCTCTTGTTTGCAATATTGTAATCTTGACATCTTCCGTGAGTTTATATTGGAACGCCTACCTTGAAAAATGTATCTTTCATCGACATTTTGTAAACATTTCAGCACAAATAATATTGTTATACTGGATGTGCAGTCAGTTTTGCCAAAAATAAGACTCGAGCGCTGACGAAGTTTGGCGTAAAATTGCGAGGAGGTTTTTACAGGACCGGATTAATAAAGTCCAACGAAAGTGAATGAACAATTACAATACAAAGATTGATGTTTGTTTTCCTTATGATGTTTGTGACGTTTTTTTATCTCAGTCAATTAAAAGATGAAAGGATACCTTATAATAGATTTTTTCTTCACTTGCAATATAAATTAAATTATATGAATATGCCAATTTTGTAGAAAATTATTAGGTTAGCAAAGCCCCAATTTTTGTTTGTATACTATTTAATATGGTATAGTTTATATCATTGCATGTTGTTTAAATTTTTTATTAAGCTGACCACTTTTTTAAAATGAAAAGAAGGACGAAAAGATTTAATAATAAAGTGCAATGTAAATAAATGAAATACTTTATTAATTCAAACAAAAATACACTAATTATAATTACATACAGTTTAACTTTTTAAATAACAAGTATTTTTTCCCTGAATGCATTTTTTTTGTCAATATGTCATTTTCTAAATAGCTTTCATATTGATTTGTAGACGCGAGATGTAAGACCGCCATCTAGGATTTTCAGGGAAACTAACACACAGAGGCATTCTTTTATACGCAAGACGCATCTGTTGCGCTTCTCATAATAGAACGTCCTCTCGAACACTTATTTATTTATTTGATACAAAACAGCAAGTGAAGTAACCTGAAAATTTTATCTTGATATTCTAACGTAGGAGTTACTGAAGAACAGCAATTACACGGAACGGCTCCGGAATCGGGACCTCTGTGTGCTAGTTTCCCAGAAAATCCTAGATGTCGGTCTTTACATCTCGCGTCTACAAAGTAAATAATTTGGTTAAGTGCGAGTTGGACTCGCATACTAAGGGTTGCGTACCACCTTCAAAATTCGCTTGATTTTTATAAGAATACATACGTATTTAGTTTTCTAATTTGGCCCCAAAAATTAACATCAGAGTTTTATTTTACTAATAAACGTTCAGAGAAACCTTTTATAATCTACTGTCTGAATTTTGAGGCTCTATAGATTGCAAGATAAAGGGCAAAATAGGTCAAGTTTTAAATTATAAATTATTAAATCTGTTATTCAAATAATTTAAAAATATAAATAAAATATATTATTCAAAATTTAAATAGTATAGTTTCTAAAATGAGAATTAAGTCTATGTTTGATATTTTGGCTAATATCTTTTAAACAAATGATTTAAAAATATGATATATTTGTAATTCACATAATGAGCCTTTTATTTAATATATAGCATGATGCGTTTAAAAATTGAATTTTTATTTTCCATTTAATTGTATAATTTGTTCCTAAAATTACTATGGAGGTTTTCTAATAATTGTTCTTATAAATTTCAAGTGAGCCCCAGTACCCCTAATTATTTTCAAAATTTTAGGCAGTATGGTTTCTGAAATAAAGCAAGAAATGAGAATTATTTATATCTTTTTGTTAATATCTTGTAAACAATTAATTTTAAAAATATGAAAAATTCATTTGATATATTGCATGATGTCTTAAAAAAATTATTTTCCGTTTAATTCGATAATTTGGCCCCAATATTAATAATAGGGATTTCTTCGTATTTTTCCTGTAAACAAAAAAATTTAGGTCTAATAGTTTGGGGAATAATGGGGACAATGGGTAATTTTTTATAATATGTTTTAAATATACTTTAAAATATTTGTTTAAAAACAAATTAAAAAATTTATTTGTAATGGTCATAATAGGCCCTGTGATTTGATATATTAGATGATCCATTAAAAACAAGTTTAATTTTTTATTTTCCATTTAATTCTATAATTTGCCCCCTAAAATGAATACTAGTGGTTTCTCCTTATTTTTTCAGTAAAGTTCAGGTGACGCTCTATACCTCTATTTTTTTCAAAATTTTACAGCTTCGGGGATAAAGGGTGGGAATGAGTATTTTTTTAAATATTTTTGTTAATATCTTTTAATTAATTTATTTTGAAAAATATGAAAAAAATATATTTGTTTTCGTCATAATGAGCCCTTTCATTTGATATATAACATGATGGGTTAGAAACAATTTTAATTTTATATTTTCCATTTAATACTGTAATTTGCCCCCAAAATTAAAACTAAAGGTTTCCCCTTATTTTTCCAGTAAACTTCAGGTCAGACCCTAAACCTCTATTTTTTTTTCAAAACTTTACGTTTTATAGTTTCAGGGATAAGGGGGGGGGGGAATGGGTAAATTTTGGTATATTTTCCTTAATATATTTTTAATAAATTTTTTTAAATCTGAAAAAAATATATTTGTGTTCCTGAGAATGGGACCTTTCATATGATATATTACATGATGCGTTTGAAAAATTTTTTATTTTTAAATTTTTATTTAATTCTATAATTTGCCCCCCAAAATTAATATTAATGGTTTCTCCTTAATTTTCCTGTAAAGTTCGCGCAACGATCTATATTTCCTATTTTTTTCAAAATTTTAGGCTCAGTAGTTTCGGAGATCAGGGGGGGAACAGTCGATTTTTTTAGTTTTTCCCCCCAAACGTACCCCTTAAATTAAAATTTCTTCATTTACGATATGTACTCGTGATTGGGTCACCAAACTACACATTGATGCCAAATTTCAACCTCTTCCGTCCAGTAGTTTAGGAGAAAATTGCTCTGATGTGACAGAGGCAGAAATCCTGAGTGATATTATAAGGTATATACGGAACCCTAAAAATGTGTCCAAAATTAACGACTACACCCTGTGCGATCGTCATAAAAGTTGCTTTTACTTTACAGGAACCTATAGTATGCTTTTGCCAGAAGTAAAAAACATAATTTATAGACCGATTCATGGCTATTACGTTTATAAGACACCATGACAAAAATCACGAAAATGTAATGGCCAACAGCATACAAAACGCAAACACGCTTGAACCCCAAATCTCAAAGATCGATAAAGTTTAAGCCTCTATGACGAATACCAATGGCGCTCAAAAAATGAACCAAATACTCTATCTGGGTTTACACAACCTGTGAAGTTCGATTGTGCCCTGGATATGCGTTTAATTATTGTGATTTTCCGAAATGTACCGTCAATTGACGCTAACTATCTGATGGGGCATCTCTGAATACAGAGTTGAACAAATTAGTTTAAAAATATGAAAAAGGAGGACAGGTAGGAGGACAACCTACAAAAGGCGGACTGTATTCCTAAAATCGGATGTTTGGACATTTTATTTTTATGAAAGTAAGTGTTCCAAAAAAGAAAACGAATTCTGATATAGGCAGGAACCATAAGATATGCAATGAGTGAAACAAAGTACAAAAAATGTTGTTGCCTCTAAATAGAGTACAATGAAGAAACTAGCTTATTTCCTTTAGAATACGAATCATGTCTTTTGTTAACTAGTTTTCCAGTACGAGGGCTGCCTTTTATATTTCGGGATTAGAGAACAAAAACAAATATTAATCTTCGAAAATCGCTTTATTGTTTTTCAAAATACTCCCCATGAAGATCTATACACTTTTGCATGCATTTGAACCAATTGTCGAAGCACTTTTTCCACTCTGATTGAGGTATCTCCAAAACATGCATTCTGAACGTAGCAACCGCTTCTTCAGGTGTCGAAAAATGTTGACCTCTTAGTTTGTTTTTTACGTTCGGGAATAAAAAGAAGTCATTTGGTGACAAGTCAGGACTATACGGCGGATGACTCATCAAATCGATGTTTTGAGTGGTCAAAAATGCAGTTGTTTGAGCCGATATGTGAGAGCTCGCAGACGTCCAGTCCACCCTATATTCCAACCATCCTGTATATACGGCTGCATACGGACCACTATCATTCTAGTCCGTCCTATATTTCAATCTTCATATAAATGCAACTGCTTCTATCACTTTACTTTGTGATTTTGTTTGCTATAACTAAACACCCTGTCTATAAACGTACCAAATAGCAGTTTAAAGTTTGACATGTGTTGTCACTTAATTTTCTATTAGGCCGGGAATATGTGACAACCAAAAGCACCGTCTTCGCAAAATGGAAAAATTTGCATTTAAATAGGTAATTGCCTGGTATACAAACAAAACGAGCTTGGTACTCATTGATTTAAGGAGCCGAAAATACTATGCTTTACTACCTATATGCTTGAGATGTTTAGAAAATTTTCAAACTCGCAATTAAAACTCACAGTGCCTAAAATTACCGCACTATTACATTGGAATTAAAATATTTATGAGGAAATGTCCGTTATGTCATTTCGATGAAATTGTTGATAAGAATTTTGGAATTTTCGGCGATTTTCTGCAAAATTGCAAGTTGCACGTCGCAGAAAAGTATACGAGATCACCTAAGGATCTTCCTTAATAGATTAAACGTTAAAAAAATATACACATCCATAAGGAGTTATCGAAAAGTCGACTAAAATATTAGGGATATTGGCCGATTTCCATGCACGCATGTGTTCATTCACAAATTTTATCACACTTTACCAATAGAATTCTTTTCCAAAATTTGAAGTTTCACCAATCCGGATATTTACTCTATTAAACAAGACCATATTCATTCAAAACGGAGCACCACAGGAGAAGAAATCAGGTAACATACATACAAAGAAAAATCGAAAAAATACGCGACGAATTGATAACCTCCTCCTTTTTGGAAGTCGGTTAAAAACGGAGGAGATTATGAAATCCGGCATCAATATTCATTTTTAAGGCATGGAACATAATACAAAAACTCAAAAAAAAAATGGTTAATTAAAACTTATAGGGAAAATCTTTGGTGACGGAGGGGGCTCTCATCATAACTTACAAAATCCCACCAAGACCGAAGGGATGGGTAAAATTTTCAAAACCACATTTCGCGTAATTAGCGGGACGCCTGAGTACATTTTAACCAATCAAGGATGTGATTGTTCAATTTACAGAAGAGAAAAATAGTACATGGGTATTTAAAACAGAGCATGTGTTTCACTATAAAGTAACATTATCAGAACGATGTCATGCATTCTGTTAATGTTGTTCAAATGCCAAATTGAATTTCATTTTACATTTACAGAAATAGTGAAAACCTTAACATCGGTAATATTTCAGTTCTGACGTACATTGAACTATAAACGAAAATCGATTCGATTCTGTCCAACGTACAGGTTTAATTTTTGTTTAAAAATAATCAGACTTAGTAGGTAACTTCTGAGCGCCGCTTCTACAACTCTCGCAAGCGTCGACGTCGGTTCAAAATAGACGCCTTAAGGCGGTTGATAATAGACTGTGATCGTCCTGTGCCTACACGTCCGTCCATTGCAGTTCTGTATTTATAACTGCGAGTGGAAAGAGAGAATCGACTCGCGGATCGCACATGGTGGTCTAGTGTGAATACGGACGCTCGCGCGACGCCCAAGACGCCTCCACTGCTGGACGAGAGAAAAAAAGTTTGGCAAAGTTTTGCAAAAGTGATCGCCGATATGTGTCGTAGGTGTTTCGTATTATAATGAGTCACTTTGTGAATTTCATGTTAGTGGGTCAGCTAGGAAGCCGTCGCCCGAGAGGTAAGTTGGAAAAACAGGAAGTGTCTAACTGTGTTTTATGTTTTGGCTTTTTGCAGCTGCTCGCGCTATTATAACCTGGCTTCCGTTTTTGCAAAGGAGCTCTGTACAGCTGCTAGCAATGAATTAAGTGTCTGCGGATAGACAAAACATGAGTTTGTTTGAAAAACATGTGTTTATGTGGGTCTTCATCCAACCAAAATTGATTTAAATTACTAGTTTTCTGCGAACGTATGTTGACAAAATTTCTTCAAAGTGAATTTAGCTTATGGGTCTCTAAAACAGTTGAGATTAATGAAGATGTATACTATTTTATTTTAAATTAGGAAGTAGAAAAAGTTGGGCGGAACTGGTTCTGGGGCTGAAGCAGGATGCTCCACCAAAATAAAATTAAAAGGGGGTCCAAGGGCAGTATCGCATTGTATACAGGGTGAGTTTTTTTGATGATCAGTATGGAGATCTCGGAAACTAGCGGAGATAGAGCAATGGTTAAATTGGGAAAGATTTGCAGTTTCACTGGCCCAATTTAAAGACACTTTCGAATTTTTGTAAAAAGTCATGGCTTACTAGATATTTTGAAAAAACGAAGTTCTGTCGATTTAGTCAAATCCCTCTAGCTCCTTTGTTTTTGATTTTATAATAAAAGTGTGAATATCAAAATTGAAGGGAATTGTATCCCGAATATGATTGTCATGTTCTCTTTTTCGAGATATGACACAAACTTATCTTTTTTTGAAAGGAAACCATAGTTGGCTATTACCTCAAAAAATCCGACATTTTTAGAGCTTTTCAATGATATAATACTCGATAAACTTATTCATAAAAATAACGGAGTTATGGATGTTTTTCTCTCTTATTTTCACTTTTAACGTAGGTAGCCATGAAAAAGATTGTTTTCACTTTGATGTTACCTCATTTGAGAGTAATTCCATTAGTTGTGCTGAACTGACAGTCGATATTGACAAGTTTTCGTGATAAAATGGAATATTCTAACAAAGAAAAACTGAATATGGTGGAATGTTATATCATATGCCATAAAAATTCAGTTCGTGCAACTGAGGAATACTTTCATAGATATTTTAATCGTCGTCAACCTGGTCTATGTACATTTAAGAAGCTTTACTATAGTTTATGCAGATATGGATCTTTTCCTAAACCACCAAAGGAATGTAATCAAATTAACGAAGCAGTAAAAATAAATGTTTTGGCAATGGCAAATCAAAATCCATCTACATCAACTCGTGATATTGCGGCAGAAGCTGGCACATCTCAACGAACTGTAGTTAAGGTACTGAAAGCGCACAAGTTCCACCCGTACAAACTTTCAGATTCTCAAACTGTGCATGCTCGTGACGACGTATTTTGTTCTGTACATGGTTTAGAGACATGTGCCTTGACAATTCACAATTTCCATTAAAAGTGTTATGGTCAAATGAAACTACATTTACTAACTGCGGTATGTTCAATAGGCACAATGAGCATAGCTGGGCTAAAGAAAACCCTTTCCATGTAGAACAAAGAGGAGCCCAGATAAAATTTGGTTTTAATGTTTGGTGTGGTATCATAGGGTCTACTATTCTGGGGGCCTTTTATCTATGACGAATCACTTACTGGGGAGCGCTACTTGCATTTCTTGCAATACACTTTTCAAGACATGTTGCATAATTTGAATTTGAGAACTCGTTTAGAAATTGAGTGCTTCCAACATGATGGAGCACCTACTCATAACTCGTTATTAGTAAGACAACACTTAGATAATATCTATCCAAACTCTTGGATAGGAAGAAATGGCCTATGCGAATGGCCACCCCAGTCTCCCTATTTGGCAGTTATAGACTTCTATTTATGGGGTGCGCTAAAAAACAAAGTGTAAAAAGAAAGTATGAGACAGTTGGTGACCTAAGGGAGGCGGTATACAAGCAATTGAAGAAATTGATAGGCGGTCTGTGAGGAAAGCGGTAATGTCAATCTTAAAAAGATGAAATTTTTGTCTAAATAACAATGGTGGACTTTTCGAACATAAATTGTAACCATTATTATGTACTTTAATTTCTTAAGTTTTTAGCAAGTACCTACTTATTTAGTTTTTTCGTTATATCTGATATACCTAAAAAAAATCGTTCAATGGTTTTTGGAATAGTTATTAATAAATCAATCTATTTCATGGCTAACTACGTTAAAAGTGAAAATAAGAGAGAAAAGCATCCATAACTCCGTTATTTCTATGAATAACTATATCGAGTATTATCGTTGAAAAGCTCTAAAAATGTCAGATTTTTTGAGATCATAGCCAACTATGGTTTCCATTCAAAAAAAGATAAGTATATATCATATCTCGAAAACCAGAGCTGTCACCCAAACGAGAACATGACAATCATATTCCGGATACAATTCCCTTCAATTTTGTAATTTACACTTTTTTATAAAATCAAAAACAAAGGAGCTAGAGGGATTTGACTAAATCCACAGAATATAGATTTACAAAATATCTAGTAAGCCACCAAAAATCCGAAAGTGTCATTAAATTGGGCCAGTAAAACTGCAAATCTTTCCCAATTTAACCATTGCTCTATCTCCGCTAGTTTCCGAGACCCCCATATTGATCATCAAAATAAACTCACCCTGTATATAGTTTGTCGTAGATTCAATATTTTTTTTATGTTTTTATCCACTAATGAGAAATCCTAAATGTCCAGGCAAATACCATTAACAATAAGAGTCTTTGTTATGGTTTGAGTAGACAACTTACATTCTAAAGCGAGAACTGCTGTCGTAATTGTTGCAAAATTCAGAGAAGTATCATAAAGGGTCCTAGGGCTTCACACGAGAGGAGAGTAGGCGAGAGTATCAAAAATCGCGTCTCGGTCACGTCAATTCCTAGAAAATTTAGTCTCGTCCTCGTCACGTTTGCCAGTTGTCTTGTCTCGTCTCGTTTAAGTTTATATAACGATAATAAATATTATATGAACTCAGTAACAGTTAATAATAAATAATTTTTTAAAGCTATATTTATTGATATCTGATAAGAAAAATGTTTAACATCCTATATCTCGAAAACTAGTCATACAATTTTAATAATATTCTGCTCTAAATACTGAACATTTGTTAACGTAAAAATGTAATAACATACAAAGTTGACGGAGAGAATTTAAAACTACGGGGTAGTATAAAAATCCACTTTTTTCAATAGGTTCAGCTTTTGCAATCAGTTTAATATCCTGTTGAGTATAAAGAGATCCATCATATATATACGTTGATTGTCTTATTAAAATTGCGGCACGAATGGTTCGTACAAGGTGATCCATTAATAGGAAAAAATAATATCTGCCTTCTCTTGTTATATTTATGGCTCACACTGTATATTATATGAAGCATATCGAAGGAATTATTACTTTAAGGAGATAATAATTATGCGATAACATCTTCATATGTTTTCAACGTTGTAATAAAAAAAAAGATTTTTTCCAAAAGCACACGTTACATATTTTTGAAATTCCTTGTAATTCAGCATTATTTATGACAATTGTTTTGTGAAATATTTATTTCTCTACTAACCGGAAATAAAACACCTCTATCATGCGAAATCTGATATTAAAAATGCGGCATTTTCGATGTTTAACACCCTGGTTATAGAATCTGTTTGAACCAAAAGACTGTTTTTGTCAAAACATCAACTTCTACTACATACCAAAATTTCAAACAATTTGACGGAAGTCTATTTTTCCATAAGGAAGGTGCTTGGACCTTTATCTAACTGTTAATAATGACGTACCTGCTTACCCTCAATGAGACTTTATAAATCTGCATCGAAGTAATCCTTAATAAAATTCCTTTAATTTCTTGAAATAATTTCGTGAGCCCTTGCTAAGATATTGAAAATATTGAAACTCTTAGAACATTTTTATAAAAAACACATAAAGATGCAAAAATCTCGTTTGGAAGTATCAGATAATTATCAACATAACCTGTTTTTATATGAATTATTCATACATCGATTATCTTAAAAACAAAATTGTACCCCTGAGAGACTACCGGTTAGAAAATTTAAAAACGATATTTTCATTCAATACAAATGTTTATACGATTTTCTTACAATCCACATTTAACCGCTTTGTTTATCATTTTTCACTTGCTGCTTTAATCACAATTAACCTCCAAAAACTATTTCTAAACATTGAATGAATTATTGAGTTCTTTGAGCATCCTTACTGACTGACAGAATGAACAACCTAGAACAAATAACCATAGCTAAAAAATCATCTGTTTTGAATCATCTGAATACTTTTAGTGTGGAAAGGTTATGAAATAACATATTTAAACCTTTTGTTTTTCATTGCATGAATAACTCTTCGAGAAGCTTGTTTTTAATTTATTTTATCAATATCTTTCTAACAAACTCTATCTAATAAATTGTTAGGAAATTGGTGACGACATTGCATAATTTTAATTCAAATGGAAAATACTAATACAAAACTGCATGTGTTTTTTAACTATTATCACAGGATTTATATGGCTTGAGTTGGATCTTTCTATTATACTAGCTTTTAATATTTTATTAATTTCTTCTTGCAATTTATTTCTGTATCTATATTCTATTCTATTAATTCCTGCTAGTGGTCGCCAAGTGGTCGAAATTCGACCCTATTCCATGAAATTGTAAAAATTATATTTTTATAAGAAACAGAGTTGTGGAGAAATCTGAGAAGTAAATGTAATGACCAAAATTGTTCACTCATATTGTCAATTCTATTGAAATAAAAAGAAAATAAAAATGTTATCAAATAGGTATCGGTATTCGAAATATTTTTGACAAATGAATGACCCCTCAAGTTTTTGGCTGGAACTGCTCCTGGTAAAATATTCGATATAATAATTGGAAGATTGTTCTTTGCAACCTAAAAGTTTTCGTCATTTGCGGTTTCAATCAGGTTCAGGAATATTAAAGAAAAGAGAGGACCAACAACCTTAGGAGAACTTAAATATTTAATACATTCTCTATTGTCTGCTGTCTGACATTTTTTTACACAACACCTTCAGGAAGGTTGTGATAATAATATATTAATCAAATAATTAAATTCACATTAAAAGCCGAATATTTAATATGATCTACTACATCTACATTGACTATTTTACCAGTAAACATTAACAATGCTTGCATGACACTTCCATAAGTACATGCCATGAATATATCTAACGATCGATATAATTACTCAATGTTTTGAGTTTTGACTGTCTGGCGGCGGCAGCACCACAGATCAAATGGGCGACACTGTCAGTTGTTTTGCGTTGACAGTATGGTCGTAAATAATGAATTTTTATTATATTTTATTTCATGAATGAACCAATATTATAAATTGATATTAGCATTCTGCACTGAAGGTCGTCAGTAGCTAAGAAACAAAACAAAAATGAAGAAAATTGGTTGAGAGACAGAGGAGAAAATGGTACCTAATCGTTTTATCTTTGCCTACTTATATATAGATATTTTTTGCTACATAACTTCCTCTGGAAATTAATTATTTATATTTACAAACAATTCTAATTATTTTATTTTTAAGCTCTTCAGGGCAATTTTTTTCTTCTCAATATTTAATTTTCTATCTCATATTTTTTCTTTACTTCACCCTTAGGTTCATCGTCATCACCACCATCATCAAAAGTTTTTCCATAATCATTTCTTTTTAATGCTTCCTCAACATGTTCAGTCCCAGAATCCCTTCATAATATTTGTAATCCATCAAGCATCATTTCCCAAATTCCATTTCTATTATAGCTTCATTACTTGCATCATACAATTTTTTATTATTTGTTTTTTTTTAATTTTTGAAACTTTAATAATATTTTGTTCATCTAAGACAGGTCATTTGGATAACACTAGACTCTATTATAATAACTCTCTCAACCCTGTTTCAAACTCATACTCTGCTCAAGAAAAATCTTAGGTCAGATTTCCTTAAAATAAACCTCCACCCGGTCCACAGACTAAAGACAAAATGGGGTAAAGCTTTCGGAAATATATATATATCTGTATCTGTATCAGACTAAGCTAAATGCTTTAAAACTGTTCTGCATGGATTGTCTAAATTAGCATTGAGTGTGCATTGAGACAATATACTTTTCAATTAGACATCATGTAAGACTACACATTAGTACCAAATTTTTCTAGAAAACATGAAACATTCACCTAACTATTTATTAGTTTGATGACAGTCGATTATTTACGAATATCAACAATTGCTTTTTTATGCTGCAATACTTACGGGTGCTTAGAGAAAATGCGAGATAGTGACAAAATACTAAGAACGGGGACTGATTAGATACGTGACTTGTTTTCCGCTTCTAACGTTTTATAGCAGACCAGAAATTGGTTTATTGGATGGCAGTTAATATCGATGGAAAAGCATCAACTAATATTTCGATGCGTCATTTTTCGGATCTTAATTATATGAAATATCTTGAGATGTGCTGTAGTTATACATCAGTCAATAGGGCAAAACTGAAGGCATTTTGGAACATAAAATTCAACAGCAAACCGCCGATTCCAGCACTTCAGTATTAGTATATAGGTGATATTTTACATGATTTTAACTGCAAATTCGTTATTTAAATAACAAAAACTAGCTAAATATGGATTTTATTTCTTTTTGGCTTGTGTTGAGAAAAATAAAGAAATGATCTTGTCAATGGAAAAAATGTAGGTAACTGGAATGCCTTCAAAAGGATCGTTTATAAGTCCTGATAGGGGTATTTTCCGCCGATAAAAGTTGAAAAAATCGACAAAAATTTGTTATTTTGAAAGATTCATAACTTTGTTGTATCTATTTATAAATAGGCAAAGGCAAAACGATTAGGTACCGTTTTCTTCTCTGTCTCTCAACCGATTTTCTTCATTTTTGTTTTGTTTAGTAGCTACTGACGACCTTCAGTGCCGAATGCTAATACTACTTTATAATATTGGGTCATTCATTAAATAAAATTTTATAAAAATTCATTATTTACGTTCATACTGTCAACGCCAAACAAGTGACAGTGCCGCCGCCGCCAGACGGTGAAAACTCAAAACGAGTAATTACGTATGGAGGAGCGATCATTAGATATAGTTAGAGCATGTATTTCTGGAAGTGGCATGCAAACGTTGTTATTGGTTAGTGGTAAAATAGTCAATGTAGTAGATCAGTATTGATTTTTCGGACGCGTTGGAGTAACTTGCATATTAAATATTCTGTTTTTAATGTGAATTTAATTATTTGATGAATATATTATTATCACAACCTTCCCGAAGGTGTTGTGTAAAAAATTGTCAGACAGCAGACAATAGAGAATGTATTAAATATTTAAGTTCTCCTAGGGTAGTTGGTCCTCTCTTTTCTTTAATATTCCTGAACTTGATTGAAACCGCAAATGACGAAAACTTTTAGGTTGCAAGGATAATCTTCCAATTATTATATCGAATATTTTGCCAGGATCGGTTTCAGCCAAAAATTTGGGGTTTAATTCATTTGTCAAAAATGTTTTGAATACCGATATTTGATTAATTTTTTTTTGTATTTTAATTTCAATAGATTTGTCAATACGAGTGAACAATTTTGGTCATTAAATTTACTTCCCTGATTTCTCCACAACTCAGTTTCTTATAAAAATATACTTTTTTCAATTTCATGAAATAGGGTCGAATTTCGACCAGTGGGCGACCACTAGTTTAAAATTAAAAGATTAATCTTCCATAAAAAAAAAAAGCTTCTGATATTAACTATTCTCAAGATAAGTATTGTGAAATAAATGGTTTTTGCAGAAGTACAATTTAAACAATTTAGACAGGTATCTTACAAACTGCATAATATTAACCACGCTTGAATTGTTACTTGGATCTTTTGAATTCCGTAAAATAAATTTGAAATTGTCTGTCTTAAATTTTCGTTAAAATCCCGTAAAGGTGGTTTAAAACCGCTGTGAAAATTGCATTATAGGCACAATTACGTAAAAGGTGGTGAGTCAGTTGACAGCCAAGCCGTTTAAGGGGAATTTGTGTAAGCCTGGTTGCTCGCTATTAGGGGCCAATATTTATTTAGATATAGAATGTTTTGAATGCGATAACTAAGTGTGTATTCACTTCAATGAATTATTTAAATAGTAATGAATAATTCCCATTTTATGTTTTAAAGTTTGTGTTTATTCAAAATTGATTATATAATTTAATCATTTAATAATATAACTGTTAATATTATGACAGTTAATTGTTTTTCTTATTCTGTAGATTATAATGGAGCATGCCAAAAAATAGTGGGACACAGTTTTTTTGAATTGATGTACACTTTTGTAAATAAACGAGAACAGATGTTTTATAATCTAGGTAGATATGTAGGTACTTTTAAAGATTTTTTAAGTGAATTAAGAATTATAATATTTTTGTACTGAACAATCTGTTTGTTCATTAAAAGAATCCATATTTCAGTAGGTAAAATGCTCATTAATATGACATTAACACCCGCTTAACTGACTTTACTTATATGGACATGCCATTCATGACCCTCGAAGTTAATATCTTAGCGATAATATATTTAAATGTGTAAGACATATATGATAATAAAATTTAGAACAAGAATTTTCCATTACTGCATTGAAAACTTCAAGTTTTACCTGCGATATTGACGTCAATTCACTTAAGCCTAATAGTCAGCAACCCGTCGCGCCCGGTTCCCCTAAATTAGCTTGACCATCCCCATCATTTTTTTCTGCCTCTCTCTAGTCCAACTCTCAAATAAAATGCAATATTCACAAGCATTTTTAACCATTTTTACAGCCTTTCAACAAAAAAACCAAGATATTCAAATTGAAAAATCTACTTATCCGACAAAATTCATAATGAGCTTAATTAATTCTAACATTTTAGTCTGTCATTAAGCGGAAAATTAACTTTGCAGTTTTTATTTCAAGAAAGTTATAATTTAAAAAAAAGGAATTTTATCAGTTTTTCTGGATTTTCTCAGCGAAAAATTGAAAGCATTACGATTCCTCCATAAGCTTTCACAACACAAGCAAAAAACAAAAGAAAATCACATTTTTATGGGTTTTTGTAGTTTAAATAATTTACTTCTTCCATTTTGAAGTTAAAATCAGGTCAGTTATTGTTTATTAACTATTACTAATATATTGTCATAAGGGGTTTGCTGTTGAATTCTGGGTCATTTAAAAAATCTCTATTGACTGAGGTATTATAATAAAATAGGACACCTGAGATTACTAATTCATCTCAGTGACAAATTCTTTATGTAAGGACTACATGACTTAGGACAATCAGCTTTCTTGATTCTACTTTTATTATTAATGAATATAGAGGCCTGGTAAACTATTTACTTGTTTTTATTGTGAAAATTAACAAAATTCTAATAATTGGATTTGGATCATATGTGCAAATGTTTTTGTTTTACATTTAAATTTGCAGCTCCAGCTAACTTCGCTAAAGAAAAGCTTCCAGCAGTGTTAACATCTCCAAATTAAAAATAATAAATCATTCTTTTTCAGAGCCGTAATTTATTACGCCAGAATTTTGCTCAATCATGGACACTCTACGACTGACGACAATCGATTATACGAGAAAATTTAAATGCACAATTGCTACCAGTTAGTTGTCCACCATTAGAAATATGAACGATTCCGTGGGAACGCCTCGAACGGACCATTAGTGTACGATGTTGGACATCTTTCGGGGCTTAAAATCACTACTAAGAGTCAGTCATATCCATATCGATTCCCCAGTTTTCCGATTGCACTACTCGATAACCGTATCGATTCTGATAGCTTTTAGTTTAATTGTTACCACAAGACAATACGTGGGCAATCCGATTGACTGTATCCACACTAAGGAGATTCCAGAAGACGTTTTCAACACGTTCTGTTGGATACATTCGACCTTTACGGTTTCCAACAACAAGCAAGAGCCGTACGCCAGGATGCATTTGCCGGGAAGTCCTGGTATCAGGACTTCGTACAACGATAAGGAGAGGAAAGTGTATAGGTATTATCAGTGGGTGTCGTTTTGCTTATTTTTTCAGGTGAGTACATTTTGACAATAATGATATTGACTTTGTAGTGCAACTGAACAAAAAACATCGCATAAACAAATATCTGGTAAAATGTGACATACTCAGCCTTGGTCTTATGAGATTTAGTTTAACTGTTTCATTAGCAACTATGACAGACTTCTCCAGATGCGTAGGCCTTGGTGATGCCATCTTACCAAACAAAAACTCAGAACTGTTTTGGTATGTTCTACACAGTGCCTATTCTCCAATGATATCAGAAATTCTATGAGGGAGCTGTTAGAAAACCTTTTAGTCATATCCTTACTAATTTTGAGATTAAAAAGCTTTGCACACTGCTGCATTCAAAACTTTGTAACTTTTAGCCACATAGAAAATATACAAATGTAATTTATACCGGAAACCCACTCACACAGACCGTTACCCCCAAAAATATTAAATTCCTCATTCTGGTCAAAAATGTGGTGTGGACAAAACCAACATCGTGACCACAGTGCGTACGTACGGAAAATGGACAGTTCGTTAAGTGCATCAATTCACATCGTTTTGAAGAGTTTCTATTTCAGCTTCGAGGTGGAGTAGTTCAGGACAGACACGACAAAAGAAATGTTATGTGAGCAGCGCCGCTCAGTGGCCAAGGTGTGCGAACATGTCAACAGGAATGTGATCAACGCTCCAGGCTGTACCGGAGAATGTGGAAGTGAAGAAGACCATCGAACCCATCACTATCAACAGCATGGCCACCACCAGAACACCAGCCATCAAAACCAACTCCGCGGAAACCATCAAATCGACCAGATCGTCTTACAACTACTACTCGCCCTCCTCGAACAAAGCGAACGACCAATGCCACCGAATCGACACGAAGCAACTCAGCCTCGACGCGAAACAGACCGAGGCTAGGCGAGGAACCGACGATCGGCAAATACAAACTGCTGAAGACCATCGGCAAGGGCAATTTCGCGAAAGTGAAGCTCGCCAAGCACGTTTCGACTGGCAGGAAGTCGCCATTAATATCATCGACAAGCTGACGCCTGGATCGTTACAAAACTATTTAGGGAAGTTAGGATAATGAAAATGTTAGATCATACGAATATAGTGAAATTATTTGAAGTTATAGAAACCGAAAAGACTTTGTACCTGGTAATAGAATACACCTCAGATGGTAAAGTTTTCTACTACCTTGTATTGATTTTAAGACTGAAATAGAAAGAGAGTAGGGCGAAGTTCAGGCAAATCGTTTCTGCCGTACAGTACTGCCATCAGAATCGAATCGTCCGTCGCGATCTCAAAGCAGAGAATTTGCTGCTGGACAGCGAAATGAACTTCAAAATCACCGATTTCCTAGCAACTACGTTATTTAACAATCTTTTTCTATTTTGACGATGTATTACAAGCGAATGGTTACTCGACCCTTGTCATAAGACGAAGAACCTATAGTACGAAAAATCAACAGTCACTTGAGGGGTGGGAGGCAACCCATTAGTCATTTATAAATACACAAGATTAAGTAAAACAGAACTCCAAACAACGTCACCACCTACTCGGATCCCCCAAATGATCACCGTCATCCTTTATCGAAGTTTACAAGCTACCCTGATCATAAGGTGCTATAGATCTTGATAAATGCTGATCTCGGTTCGGCAACCTAAAAAAATTATACAAAAAAGGCTAAACTCAAAAACAATTAGGTATTCCACAACCCGCGTTTCACACAAAAGCCTTAGGTTAGACTCACAATCCCTATCTACTCGATTGCCATTGCCCAATCTGGAGACACTATGCTCTCGCAGAGCTTCACTGCTTATTGGTCTCCAGCATTACACCATGTATCAGGTACGTCCGTACCTCTGAAGATAAAATGGTTAGGTGAACTTCCCATAAACCACAGTAAAACCACAATTTTCCAGTAAAGGCTCGTAGAAATAATTTGAAAAACTATTTGAGGCAAGACTTGAACTCTCTTCGAAAGTTAAAAATGTAAGGCCATATATAGCTTTTGCAAAACACTGGTGGCAACTTATGTTAATTAGATATGTGCTAGCTAATGGTACTTGTATGAAATGGGTTCCAAACTTGAATGTCATTAAATGTTCTTTTCGAAGTCGTTGTAGGCATGAATTCACTGAACATTGTAGAGCCTAATAGTACCGGTATAAGATACTGTACTATAGTAGTGTTATTTTTTGATGTGGTAATATCAATTAACTCAGAACATAAGAAATTTAGAACATTAATTCCAAATAAAATATTTACATGTCTTGATTATATTAATGCATTTAAAATTCTGTAAATCCCATATACATTTAGATCCTGTCTTCATATTGATATGTTTTACAAATTCGAATTACAATGGTCTTTCAGTTAACAAAAACGATTATAAAAACTTTAAAAATTCACAATATAACTAATATTTTAAGCTCTAACTTCAGTTAATCAAAATGATTTTCATTGTCCGACTAAACTGAACTCTTCTGCCCAAGAACACTTCCTTATGTACATTTTGTCCGTCTAGATTTTCCAAATAACTTCTTATATATTTCATGACAGTGATCCAGAAATGTCTCGAATTTTCTCGAACTGCCTATCCTGCCGAGATGATAGTGACAATTGGTTTCGATATAATTTAATTTATTCTCTGTTCACAAGAACTTACTTTTCCATAAGATCATATTTCGATTCAGTGACGAAAAATTAGAAATTCATTTGAATTTCATATCACTTTAACTATTAAACATAAAATATACCGAAAATGTAAACAGATGTGAAATTTGGAAAATATCAATACAACTAATTATTAAATTGAAATCTAATCCTGGGTAAGAATGGTAAGAATAATTATTCCCTTAATATATCAGTGGTTTTTGGCTCATATGAGAATATAAAAACAATAAAAATCGGACCTGTGACAACTGTACCTGAATGGTCAACCGCTGAAGACTCATCATTCTCCAGCGATGTCCACAGGTCGGCACAAACAAGAGACTTTTTGAGAACCAAAAAGTGATATTAATGGGTCATCCCCCTTACAGCCCTGATTTGACACCCAACAACTTCTTTCTATTCCCGCTAATCAAAAATTGCGATGTCAACGTTTATCGACTCTTGAAGAAGTTTTTGATGCGTTCAAAATGCATGTTTGCAGGTACCTGAAATGAAGAGGAAAAAATGCTACAAAAATTGACATAAAGGCAAGAAAAATTAGATTGATCCTCATGGAAAATATTTTGAAAAACATAAACGCATGCAAGATCATTCTTTTATTTCTTTATTCCCACAACATGAAAGACAACTATAGTATTTCGTTATTTTTAGTGAAAATTGGTATAGGATATAAATGTTCAGTACTTTAATAAATTTATTCTGAATGTTTAATCAATTTTTGTCAATGACAAAGAAACTATGAAATAGGGCACAATTCTAAAATTTAAAATTTAAATGTTTGGCAATATTAAAAGATGAAGCTAGAGATTCTAATTTGATTAAATACAGGGTAGCACAGAAACTTCTAAAGATCATTTAATAACAAAATTGTCCGCAAATTCAGAATTGTATGTGGCGCTCCTAGGTGCGACTTTGTGATAAGATAGTGAATGGGCCAAAAATGCGATCAAAGAATTTTGTTAATTGATTGATCCCATTAAAATCATAAGAGAAAACCTAGGAAGAACCTTATGAACAATCCCGATACAGTTTTGATTAGCAAGTTCTTCCTTAATCATCGTCAACCAGGAACGATTGAATTCTACGGAGGTAGTAGCGTTACAATCGTTTTCATTTACCAAAATTAAAGCAGACTCTTTTAGTTTTCGTTTTGTGTTAACTTCTTGTTTGTGTAATATAACAAAATTTTGAAATTTTATTTTACGAGTAAGGTGCCAGCATGTTCACAAATTTTGGATTTTTCAAACTGTCGATTTTAATGTAATTTTTGTGTTTGTTTATTCGAACATTTAGAGGTATGAGGGTTTCTCCAATATACAATAACTATACCATACACACAGGGTCTCTTAAAAGAATAACAAAAGTGGGAAACAGATATAATATTAAAACATCATTTAAAACAAGAAATACACTAAAATCCGTTATGTCATATTCAAAAACATGATACAAAATATTGCATTTAAAAAAATCCTTGTGAATGTTATAAATACTGATTGCAGAAAAACAAACTATTTAATTTTATGTTTATTTAGTTAATAAATAAATTAATGATATAAAACAAAGTAATTCGTTTTTCTACAATCATAATGATAGTATATCACTAAGTAATGGCTTCCACAATCAACTATCTGTAATAAATTCTAAATTGGAGAAACCTCTAGACTTCTAAATGTTCGAATAAACGAACACAAGAATTACATTAAAAAACGACAGTTTGAAAAATCCAAAATTTGTGAACATGTTTGGGACCTTGGTCATGAAATACGATTTCAAAATTCAGCATTACACAAAGAAGAACACATACGAAACGAAAACTAAAAGAGTCTGCTTTAATTTTGTTAATCAAAAAACGATTGTATCGCTACTACCTCCGTAGAATTCAATTGTTCCTGTTTGCCGATGATTAAGGAAGAAGTTGCTAATGTTCATGTCCGAGTGAACAAACCAGTGTCGGGATAGTACATTCAGTTTTCCTAGGTTGTTCCTTATGATTTTAATGGGGTGACTGAATCAACAAAATTCTTTGATCGCATTTTTGGCATCTTTGGAAGTTTATATGCTACCCTGTAAAATTATCAAATTAAATTCTCTCAGTTACGTCAAGTCAAATAACATTGTCAAACATTTTAATTTTATATTTTAGTTTCTTTTCCATTGACAACGGGGTCGAAACGTGATTTGTGGTGTTATTTCCCAAAAAGTGCTTAAACAAAATATGCCACAACTACCACTCTTTAGTTTTCTGAAGGATAGTTGTGGCTTAAAAGTTAAGCAGATTCTAAGAAAAAAAAATTAAAAAGCTGAAGATTGTTCAGTTGTCAGTAAAATGAATCTGCATACACTATGATATATCTATATTTATGAACTGCTAGTTAAATATTTACCTCAATAAATTATGTTATTTATTTCACCAGTTATGAATTACTTCATCTGTTTAAATGTTCATATTATATATGAGCAGTAGACAAAATATCAATTATTCTTTCTAATATTTCAAATTCCTACCTAACGTTCTGGTTATGAAATAAATGCACCCTTTAAAAATAGACTCCTGCTATAAAAACTACTCGGGCAGATTGCTTTTTCTGCAGAGACATAAAACTGAAATGGTTTTTATATGATCTTATTATGCATTACCAATAACTTGGAATACGAAGTTATGTAACTGGTTTGTTGTTAAATGACATTCTGTAAGACTTTGTGTCATACATTAGTAATAGCTATTTCCATAGCGTAGGTTCCGTTTAGACGATAATCACTTGTAACGGAAATGCCATTCATTGTTGGACACTTCGTTATGTTTTAAGAGGTATTTGGTAGGGAAAATAATAATTAAGATGATGATGACTGAATTAAATATTTACGTTTAATTACCGAATATATATATATATATATATATATATATATATATATATATATATATATGAACTAGGCTAGGTTCCAAGTGAGAACCCCTTCTGAATTTATTAAATGCTCGAGGTTTCGACTCCTGCTATGGAGCCATTATCAAGAGAAAAAACTAGATTTACTAAGTGCGGTATGTTCAATAGACACAATGAGCATATCTGGGCTAAAGAAAACCCTTTCCATGTAGAACAAAGACGACCCCAGATAAAATTTGGATTTAATATTTGTTGTAGTATTATAAGGTCTACTATTCTGGGTCCTTTTATCTATGACGAATCACTTACTGGGAGCGCTACATGCATTTCTTGTAATACAATTTTCAAGACATGTTGTATAATTTGAATTTGAGAACTCGTTTAGAAATTGAGTGGTTCCAACATGATGGAGCATTTTACATTTTTTTTTAACTTCACACAACACTAAAAACTAATATTGTGTGTCCTTTCAGAGATAACAATAAAAACTAAACCAAACTGACCTGTTTATTATTTTAGTAGAGTTGAGGGATGATTTCCGGGTTATACTAAGTGTTTATTTGCCAAAGTTAATTTATTTCAGTTTTAAGTGTCGGTTATACATCTGGGACTTGTACAATGATTTATTGAGCTTATTCTTTTCGTATGTACCCCATACAGTGTGGTGTGCTGTCAGGTCAGACTATATTAATATCCATTTTTGTAGACTAAATTGAAGAATGGAGGTGTAGATTTTTTATGATGTTTCGTGGTTAGTTACGGCTGTTTTATTTTTTTATCATATTGATGACCTTTTAATCTGTTTTCTAGATACTGAGATGTTTGTCTAATATATGTGGCTTCACAGTCATTACATGGAATTTCATATATGATGTTACTTTTTTTTGTTATTAGGGGTTTTCGTTTTAAGAACATTTCATCTTCGATGTTCGAGGGACTGAACGCCTAAGCTCATAAGTAGATATTTTTGATCAATACCCCATTGTGGATATATATCACTAGACCTGAAAGACAGAAATTTCAAAAACTTTCTCTGCACACTTTCCAATGTGTTCTTGTGATTGTTATAAAAAGGACTCTAGACTAAAGACGCTTATTTCAGTTTGGTACGAATGAGACTGTGTTTTTATTGCTTCTAAGTTTGTGAAAACTCCACAGTTTCTGATTATGCAACCCAAGACTTTCATGGATGAGGAGTTTAACAGATCTCTCTTTCTAATTGATGTAAGAAGACCAGTTCTCATTCACGGCTTTAGCCTATACTTTTTATTTATAACTTTTATCATGGCCGAGATATTAGAAACTACATTTTGCACTATTTCATACAAACAATTGGTTTCAAATTGTGGATCCTGGACGCTGGTAGACATTTTTACAACCAATATAAATTTGCCTATTCTAATTTTAGTAGTATTGGTCTCAACATTTCTATTATCGAGAATATAGCTTACCATCTAAAATTTTGTTGTCTTGTAAACTTATATATAGTTTGAATTTTGAAGCAACCTATTTATCGAATTAAAAAGTAGGACCAAATTTATCGTTTCCTCCTGAAACTCAAATTATATTCTAAATAAATGACGTGGGTACAAGCGCAATTATCTTACGCACGTTAGTATATAAACAAGTTTCAATGTTACATACCTGAATTTTAATATTAACAATGAAAATTCTGTATCTTAAAATACGTACGATGGCCGTGAAAAATGACTAGATTACATTAAAAGTTCCAAAGCAACTCCAATTTTTTTTGAGATGTATTAAAAAACTGTGACATGTTATTGTTTGTCTATAAGTGATTATGTATATTTTAAATGGCATAGCTTACATCTGGCTATTGATATTTGAGCACTAATATATCTATATCTTAATATCTAAAAATTTTGGGGTGGAAAATAAAAACACTTTTCCTATAACATTTGAACAAATGTAAACAAATCAATCTTAGTTGTTTTGGTTAATTAACAAGTTTGGAATTCGAAAGTAAACTAACTGGGTTGGAACAGAGTGTGTGAAGATCTAGCCCTGACTTATACAGTGTGAAACCACTTGTGGATTAAAATTATTTGTGGCTTTTTTTACATAATTATTAAAAATGCTGGGATACATCACCTTCTGAAATCAGTTTTACCAATTCAATTCTACCAATTAGAAATTCTGAATATACAAACTGGAGATGCCATAAGGTATAATTCAAAATACAACTAAAATTTTAAATATACATGGTGATTCACTTAAGTCTAGCGGAATTGACAATTTTTATGGATCATCCCGTATATATTTATAGGTTTGAAAAGTTTGTACAGGAACTTGTTTCAATTTCACTATTGCTGAAAATGGTCTGCCAAGTGAAATTAATTCTTTACTTGAGGCCTATGATGCTTCTACGACTTCAGCTTCAGTTGTTTAAGTGGTAACAATAGTTTTCATTTGACCGCGCCAGGAGATAGCTCCTCGTGCATAGAGCATCACATACCCGAATATTGTTCGACCAGTATTAGGACATCCACCAAAGTCTGCATCACTGTATCACAGAAGAATTCCTTGCCCAGTAAATTAATCCATCTATACAGGGTGTTTTGTAGAAAGTTCGCCAAACATACGTCAAGTAGCAATAATTTGTTATAAATTTTGTTCATACTGTCCTCTACCGCTACGGATGCAATAGCGACACCTTTTTCTGACTCTGCAGTGGTAGTCTATAGTCGCATCTCATCCTACATTATTCTTTCTCATAACTTCTCCTTGGTTTTTATTTTTGTCTCATAAACTAGTTGCTTGGCCTGTCCCCATACAAAAAAATCAAAGGGAGTCAGGTCTGGGGACCTTGGAGGCCAGTGAATAGGGCCAGCTCTTTCTGTACACGCGTTGGGAATGAGCTCTCTGACAGCCATCTTTTTTGAATATTATTGGGATGTCTTTCAATGGGATTTAATCTATGAGATTGACCATCCCCCATTTTTTGGAACGCAACATTGCCTCTTTCCCTTAACTGCTTCTTGGCTTCTATTTCTATCTCATAAATGATTTGAATTTTTATGATTCATTGATCTTATTAGATGAAATCCCATTGGAAGACAGACAAATAATATTCAAAAAGTTGGCTGTCCAGCACGTTATAGACGAACTGTTAGAGAGCTCTTGGCAATTCATTTTTTCCCGAATGTATAGACATGGATCAGCCTCATTTACTTTGAAACCTAGCTCTGTGACTTAATGTCCGAAATATTTGTTCAAACATCGTGCGGATTGTTTCGAACGATACAGACGACTCCCCAGTCTGCATACTACATCAGTCCCATCTCCAAGACTTCAGATTGATTCACAAATATGATTTCGTCAAGTTTTTCAAAAAGAAAAGCACTGTATACGTCAAATTGTGTTAAGTGCATACTTTCTTCTGCTACAATGCTTAAGATTGAACATATTGTACTAAGATTTAAACTGGACTGTATGTTTCACTGTAATCTGTTTGTAAACTTGTTTATACTTCCATTATAATTTACCTCCACTATATATACCCACTTTCAAGGCATCGCTCTAGTTTCAGCAGGTAAGTCTGTCAGTTCCCAAATCTCATTCTCTTCTCGTTTATTTAATTCACAATCCTCGACTTTCTTCCAGGTTGTGCCATGCTTGCTACTTACGGAAAAATAGATTGCGGTGTAGGTACACACCTTTCATTTCAAACAAATTGTTTCTTACTCCTTTTATTCCAAACAAAATTTTAGGGTCAACTGCCCTTCTTCCCCCTAGTACAAGAGGATGAAACAGTGGTGAAGAGAAGAAAGAGAAGACGACTGGGAATAGGATAAGAAATTAAGGAATATGATATATGATATATTAAATAATGAATATCTTAGGGAATTAGCATCATATCAATATAGGAAAAAGAACGTAGGGAATTAAATAGAATTAGAATTAAAGGATAGGAGTAAGGAGATTTCTGTAATTTTAGCTCTGAAAATAAAAATATGTTAAAGTAAAGCTCCCCCCAAGTAAATACGCTACTGTTTACTAGCGTTTATTGTCAGAAATACAATCGAACCTTTTTTGAGGGTGATGAACACAAACGCGAACTAAGATCCTTAAATTGTTTTCTTCGTATTAACCTACTTATTAATTTTTGCTCAGTCTTTATTATCATATGCTGTTCTTTCTCCGTAATTAAATGTTTTAAACAGAAAAAAAAAGGAAATTGGGCATCGCTGACGTAGAGCGTGTTTGTTTTGAGTGAAGACGCCGTAATTAAAAAGCAGGTTACGCAAACAGCCAGATTAGATTTACTATTTGGTAACGGTACTTAAAGATAAATCGTCATGCTAAATATACTCTCACGGTGCGAATTTATACGTCTGCTTTAATTTTAAGTACGTGTATAGGTTTTTTTACCAGGAAATGAGTGCTGCTCTCTTCAACAAAGTATCTTGTATTAATAAGGAGTAAGCTGTATAAAAGTGATTTTCAAAATGAACATACAATTGCACTTTGAGGCAAAGTATTTTGGTATCGGCTATGTGCAAACAATATAACTTAATTATTTTGAATGTTCATCTGGGATTTTCTCTCCTCGTAATGGTTTCTGAAAAATACAGATAAGTTAAATACTTGAATATCAAGGTGTAGTATCTAAAGGCAGTTTGTGGAAACTGCCCTGAACACTAGTTGCCCTCTTATAAAAAAACTCTCCCGCAGGATTAACTGTGAGAAAGTAGGTCTACAGATTTGTCAACTAGTATTCCGGTATAATATGTTGTGTATTTTGTATTTTACTTATCTGTTTTTTTGTGACGTTTCGATTCCTTATCAGGAATCGCTGTCGAACAATGTTTGTTTGAATGTTTTGCACTATATTCGCTTGACTTTGCTGGGCAACAACTTCTGACGAATGAACATCAAAAAGGAAACTTCAAAGTCAATTAATCAGTCGATTGACATTATCAAAAGTCAAGCGAATATAGTGCAAAACATTCAAACAAACATTGTTCGACAACGATTCCTGATAAGGAATCGAAACGTCACAAAAAAAAACAGATAAGTAAAACACAAAATACACAACACACTATACTGGAATACTAGTTGACAAATCTGTAGACCTACTTTACTCACAGTTAATCCTGCAGAAGAGTTTTTTCTATAAGAGGGCAACTAGTGTTCCGGGCAGTTTCCACAAACTGCCCTTAGATACTACACCTTGATATTCAAGTACTTAACTTATCTGTATTTTTTAGAAACCATTGCGAGGAGAGAAAATCCCAGATGAACATTCAAAATAATCATTTACCTCCTCAATCATTTAGAAACTACATAACTTAATTAGTTTAAAATTTTAGTATTTTGAGTTCGATCAAAGAAATTATGATATTATCTTTCACAGATTTTAGTTAACCTACAAATTTTTACTTGTGACTTCTATCCCAGGAATCACAAGAAAACGGCTTTACACACAGTACGATCCCCGAGTTCAAGTTTCTGTGAGATAATTTTTTCGACTCCCGATTTGGAGCTTGTGTGTGATAGTTTTTCCTGAAACTGATGAGTAGAAAAAATATATTGTCTTGAGTTCTATGAATTGAAAATACGCTCTTCGAAGTTTTATTCTTTTGTACGCAAGACACTATATACAGTGAGGACGCGTGGGTTGGCACAAATTCATTTAAAATTCAGGTGTTGGTTTTTTTGAAAAAACGCTCGGACATGTCGGTTTTTTTTGGAGTGCGGTTTTTGTGATGATAAACTCATTTAAACAAGGTGGGCCAAAATTGATCGCGAACATCAACTTCATTTTTGCAAATGGATCCATTTGTCCTTTATTTTATTTTTAGTATTTTTCATGTACAATGTCTTATACTGAAAATTAATAGTTATTAAAAACAATACATTTCTTTCTAAGGTTAATAAAACAACGGCAAAAATAAGGTGTTTGTTGGTTTGAACCTATTTATATACGTCTGGTTTTTATGATTGTTGACGGTATTTTAGTCGCATGAATGGAAACCTTTTTTTTAATGCTGGAGTTTTTGACACTTGTTTATTTCCATAGAAAGTGTACTATACTTTTACTTCAAATAAGTAGTTGTCAAATGCAGTTTCAAAGTTTCAAAGTATGGCGCGAATAGAAATTTTGTCAATGGTAGGACATAACTCGAACACAAGATGAAGTTTGCGAATCGTTTAATATGTATGTATGTACGAGGGTGAATCAAATATGAACCGGACTTTTGTTTTAAAAGTTTTATTGGTACGATCAATACAAATTTTAATACATATTATTTTTCTACATAGTCTCTCTAATGTATACATTTTTCCCACCGAATCGGAAGTTTTTTAATACCTTTCTCAAAGAAAGACTCTGGTCGTGTCGATAACCAATTGCGCACAAACGTTTCTACACCTTCGTTGTCCTCAAAGTGGTGGCCTCCCAGTTCTTCTTTAAGTGGCCCAAAAATGTGGTAGTCACATGGCGACAAATCAGGACTGTAAGGCGGGTGTTCAAGGGTTTCCCAATGCATTTTGTTCAATTTGCCTAGAGTCAATGCAGCTGTATGTGGCCGAGTGTTGTCATGCAACAGAATCACACTTCGGATAGACATATCCCGCCTCTTTTGCCGATAGGCAAGTTTCACTTGTTGGAGTAGTTCGCAGTAATACTCAGCATTAATTGTACGGCGTTCGTCCAGAAAATCGATCAGTAGTATGCCTTCAATCAGCTCACGAATTGCGTAGATATTCGCTTTATTGATGCTTGTCGTGGGACGGCGTGCATGAGGCTCATTTTCCACTGTCTCTCGGCCATCTGAAAACTTTTTGTGCCAGTCGTATACTTGGGTCCTTGAAAGTGTTTCATTGCCGAACTGTGCAGATACTCGACGCAAAATTTCAGACGGTCTAACGCCCTCCCGCGCCAAAAATTTGATAACAACACGTTGCGCAACAGACGTAAGCACCTCTTACTCTGACATGATGCTACTAACAGCGCATCGACTACGCCTCGCCAAACCGACGAACTCCCCTCTTCTTAACATCTCTACCTAACATATATCGAGACGTCACGCCACTCGAATTACCTACAGGGCGAGAAACAGAAAAGTCCGGTTCATATTTGATTCACCCTCGTATAAGTACCTGGTGTCAATTACAAAACCAAACATCTCCCAGAAGATCTTTCAGAAGATACACAATTAAATGTTTTGCTCGATTTACAAGAAAATCCTCACAAATCCACTAGACAAATAGCCGTAGAACAGTCAATAAGTAAATCTTCTGTTCTAAAATGTTCGCATAGAAATAAATGACACCCTTATAAATAATGATGGATAGATGTAATGCCACGTACATCTTTCAAGTAAGATAGTTTTTTCCCAGAAAGCAACATTTTGTTTAAATGGATCAGTAAACAGGCAAAATTTTCGATATTGGGCATCAGAAAACCCACATTGAATTACGGAAAGTCATACACAGTTTTCCAAGAAAGTTAACGTATGGGCCGGAATTGTGAGTACTTCAATTGTGTGTCCTTTTTTTACTGAGTGAACACTTAACTCGGAAAAGTATTTAGACTTATTACAAAATGACATAATACCTTGTTTTACAGAACTTTACCCGAATTGTGAAAACCCCAAGATACAGATTTGGTATGGTTTCAACAGGATGGAGCGCCCCGGCATAATTCGCCAACAGTGCGAGATTATCTTGACAAAATTTACCCAAATAGATGCATCGGAAGGAGAGGTAATATCGAATGGCCAGCTAGGTCTCCAGATCTAAGCCCGTTAGATTGTTATTTTTGGGGTTAAGTGAATTTGAAAGTTTACTTCAATAAGCTGAAAAATATCGAGGAATTAAAGTATAGAATTAGTGCCGAAATACAACGAATCCTGCCAGAAACGCTAAATGAAGTGTTACGACAATTTGAAAATCGTCTTAGGTATTGGCAGGAAGTTAATGGTCAACAATTTGAACATTTAAAATGAAATAAATTGCGACAAACAACTTTATTTTTTCAAATGGAAACATGTGTTTTTTATTTTATTTTTGAATTCTGCATTGAACTCTAAGTATTTTTCATGTACAATGTCCTATACCGAAAATTAACAGTTATTAAAAAAATACATGTCTTTCAAAATTGAAGAAAAAAAAACATCAACATATCAATTTAATTGTTCAAATTGTTGACCATTCACTTCCTGACAATACCTAAGACGGTTTTGAAATTCTCGTAACACTTCATTTAGCGTTTGTGGTAGGATTCGTTGTATTTCGGTCCTAATTCTGGTCGCACTTTATTTCTGGTCCACGCTGTATAAAAGAGTTTATCACCACAAAAACCGCAGTCCAAAAAAAAACGACGTATCTGAGGATTTTTCCAAAAAAACCAACATCTGAATTTCATACTCTCTTCGAGGTGTCATTCCAATTACAGACAAACAGGAAATTAGTGCACTTTCTCATATTTACCCTAATATCTTTTAAAGGAAGCGTTTTAAACTTTTATTTTCCACACAGAGACTTTTTATTTTATCTGGTACATGATTCGCCTGATTTTTATAAAAATATGTATTTAATTTGGCTCCAAAATTAACATTAGAGTTTTAGTTTACTAATAATCTTTCAGGGAAGTCTTTTATAATCTACTGTCTGAATTGTATGCTCTGTAGATTGGAAGATAAAGGGGAAAATAGGTCAAGTTTTAAATAATATATTATTAAATCTTTTAGACAAATCATAGTGTAGTTTCTAAAGTGGGAATTATATCGATTATTTTGTCTGTTCATTGGGTTTTCTCTCCTCCAAATTTTTTCCTGCAACAGATAAGTATTTAAAAATTGTATATGTAGAACAAAGTGTAGGGAGGCAATTTCGTAAAATTGCCCGGATTACTTGCTGTCTTCCTCACAGTTATTCTGAGAGAAAGAGATGTCTACAAAATGATCAACCAGTATTCCTGTATATAAGTAATGTATTGTATATTGTGTAAAACTTATCTGTGTATGGAGACGTTTAAAAAAGAGAAAACTTAAAGAAGCCAGCTGTATGATGATAAACAATACTGAAATCGGAGCACCTTCAGCCGACCTTCATTTGAACTGGAGGAATTTATTGCTAACAGAACAAAAAAACGGTCACCTCAGCGTCAAGTGATCGCCAAACGACAAATTGTCAGTGTCAAATTTTTTGACAAACAACAAATTCAAGATCAAAGTGAAAATTTTTTAGAAAAAAACCTCGAAAACAACACTAAACGATTGACAACGACTCCAGACTCGGAGTTGAAACGTCTCCATACACAGATAAGTATTACACAATATACAATACATTACTTATATACAGGAATACTGGTTGATCATTTTGTAGACATCTCTTTCTCTCAGAATAACTGTGAGGAAGAATCTCTGTACAGACAGCCAGTAATCCTGGCAATTTTACGAAATTGCCTTAGTACACTACAATTTTTAAATACTTATCTGTTGCAGGAAAAAATTTGGAGGAGAGAAAACCCAATGAACAGAAAAAATAATTCAAGACCTCCTCAACAATCTTTTCGAAATTAATTATATCGATGTTTAATATGTTTGTTAATCTTAATCTTTTAATCAAATGATTTAAAAATATGATATATTTGTAATTCACATAATGATCCTTTTATTTGATACATTACATGATGCGTTTGAAAATTTGATTTTTATTTTCCATTTAATTCTATAAGTTGTCCCCAAAATGAATATTGGGGTTTTCTACTAATTGTTCTTATAAATTTCAAGTGAGCCCTTGTACCACTAATTATTTACAAAATTTTAGGTAAAATGAGAGTTTTTGTATCTTTTGTTAATATCTTGTAAACAATTAATTTAAAAAATATGAAAAATATATATTTGTATTCCTCATAATGAGCCCTCTCATTTGATATATTGCATGATGCGTTAAATTTTTTTATTATTTTCTGTTTAATTCTATAATTTGACCCTCAAAATTAATATTAGGAATTTCTTCGCATTTTTCCTGTAAACAAAAAAGTTTAGGTTTCGGGGAATATGGGGGTAATTTTTTAAATATATTTTAAAATATTAATTTTAAAAATATGAAAAAAATATATTTGTATTCGCCATAATGAGCCCTTTGATTTGATATATTACATGATGCGTTAGAAATAATTTTAATTTTATGTTTTCAATTTAATGCTGTAATTCGCCCTCTATAATTAATATTAGGGATTTTTCCTAATTTTTTCAGTAAAGTTCATGTGAGGTCTTATAGCCCTAATTTTTTTTCAAAAATTTAAAGCTTTTGGTTTCGGAGATAAGGTAGAGGGAATGTGTAAAAATTTTGACATTTTGTTAATATCTTTAAAATAAATTATTTTAAAAATATGAAAAAAATATATTTGTTTTCACCATATATCTTTAAAACAAGTTATTTTAAATATGAAAAAAATATATTCGTTTTCACCATAATGAGCCCTTTCATTTGATATATTACATGATGTGTTAGAAACAAATTTAATTTTATATTTACTGCTTATTTTTCTGTTAAAATTCAGGTGACGCCCTATATCTCTATTTTTTTCCAAAATTTTAATTAAAGTTTCAGAAATAAGGGAGGAGGAACGGCAGATTTTTTTAGTTTTCCCCCCAGAAGTACCCCTAAAATCAAAATTTCCTCATTTACGATATGTACTCCTGATCGGGTCACAAAACTATACATTAATACCAAATTTCAAAGTCTTCCGTCCAGTAGTTTAGGACAAAATTGCAGTGATGTGACAAAGGCAGAAATTCGGAGTGATATTGTAAGGGTATACGTATATTGGTAAAGCTGTGGAACCTTTGGTGTGTCCTTATTTTAAACACTCAACGCCGTTTCAACAACTCTAAGTTGTCATCTTCAAGGAGTAAACCAAACTAAATCGAAATTACAATTTAGGTAATTAAGAATAATCCTTAATTACCTACCTACTTTTACGTTACATTATTAAGTAATGACATTTTTAATACTTATTTTATGGATTCTTAGAAAGTAAACTATACAATGAACTGTATGGAATAGGACCTTTATCTGAATTCATTAGTTTATTATTTTTATAAATCATAATGCTTTCGTAAGACTCCAGTTCCCTATAATTATTTACTTGTTTGACTAATTTTAAAGAAGACCACAACCACTCTGTACTGGACTCTTACGAAAGCATTCTGATTTATAAAAATAATAAACTAATGAATTCAGATAAAGGTCCAATTCCATACAGGTCATTGTATAGTTTACTTTCTAAGAATCCATAAAATGAGTATTAAAAATGTCATTACTTAATAATGTAGCGTAAAAGTAGGTAGGTAGTTAAGGATTATCCTAATTCACATATTTGTATTATATAAAATCTTCTTTATCTTTGAAATCTGTTTTTAGAATTCAGGTATTTAGGATTTACCCCTTGTACTAATTACTTAAGTTTAGTGGTAGGGATAAATTAGAGAAATTTGTAATTTCCATTTAGTTTGGATTTTCTCCTTGAAGATGACAACTTAGAGTTGTTGAAACGGCATTGAGTGTTTAAAATAAAGTTTTGGTGTTAGGGTGCAAACCTGTGTTTTTATATATCCGTATCTTGTATATACGGAACCCTAAAAATATCGATATATTCGAAGGCAAGGAAAAAAAATTGGAAATTCTATAATGAAGGCCTCATGGTTGTCAATTTATTGTCTGACACTCATCAACAGCTCCATTATACGTTTTAAGACCTCTTGTTGGTAATATTTTCTCATGCGGGCATGTACCTCGTCCAGAGGATATACTTACTCCCGACTTTCACGATGAACAATTGCAATTTTGAGAACTGACCCGAAGAAATTTCCACGCAAACTATATTAAGATACTGAATGTTTACTTGTTGCTAAAGAAATTTGTCAAATAAATATCCTCTGTGCTTAAAAGCGTCGTATGAAGCATTCCTTTAGGTGTATTTATTTCTGGCACAATTTTCGCAGTCGAAAATGCATTTCTGCAATAAACTTTTCAGTAACGCTCGCTCGAAGTTTAACGATCTGAACCTTATCCATAATGCAGATATTTTGCTTTTAACATTTAAACGTTAAATATTAAATAATCGATAATATTTTTGAAAGCCTATTTGACGTTAAGTAACATTCCGAAACCCAAATAGATACCCGGCGATTTCGATAAGTGGTCACTGCAACACTATTAATAATTTTCTTGATGAATTCGATACCGAGTCATAAAATTTTGTTGGAATATTAAAAGTGGGCCGTAAAGTTTCTAAAAACTTCATTTAAATCATTTTATTGATTGATATGCGTAACACATAAACTAAATATTGATCCGTAACTACTGTTTTCTAAGTGAAAGGATTTACGGCAATAACATAATTTAATTTACTTTTGCAAAGAAAAATTTGTTTTTTACTTTTACTTAATAAAACCCCGACTTTAATATAAAACACAGATATTTTTAACCGACTTCCAAAAAGGAGGAGGTTATCAATTCGTCCCGTATTTTTTTTGTATGTATGTTACCTGATTTCTTCTCCTGTGGTGAACCGTTTTGTATGAATATGGTCTTGTTTAATACAGTATATATCCGGATTGGTGAAACTTCAAATTTTGGAAAAGAATTCTATTGGTAAAGTGATAAAATTTGTGAATGAACATATTGGTCGATTTTTCGAAAACTCCTTATGAATGTGTATAGTTTTTTAACATTTAATCTATTAAGGAAGATCCCTAGGTGATCTCATATATTTTTCTGCAACGTGCAACTTGCAGTTTTGCAGAAAATCGCCGAAAATTCCAATATTCTTATCAAAAATTTCTTCGAAGTGACGTATCGGACATTTTCTCATAAATATTTTAATTCCAACGTAATAGTGCGGGAATTTTAGGCACTGGAAGTTTTAATGGCGAATTTGAAAATTTTCTCTCTACATCTCATGCATATATGTAGTAAAGCATAGTATTTTCGGCTTCTTAAATCAATGAGTACCAAGCTCGTTTTGTTTGTATATCAGGCAAATAACTAGTTAAATGAAAATTTTTTCATTTTGCGAAGACGGTGTTTTTGGTTGTCACATTCTCCCGGCCTAATAGAAAATTCAGTGACAACACATGTCAAATTCTAAACTGCTATTTGGTGCGTTTATACACAGGATGTTTAGTTATAGCAAACAAAATCACAAAGTAAAGTGATAGCAACAATCAAGTTTGATGAAATAATAGATAAGTACGCAATTAATGATTTTAGATTTGCTTGGCATCGACTTCAAAAATACACTAGATTGGTAGATAATTAATTTGTACAGAATGAGCATCTTTTAATGTTTACATTTTTTACTTCCTGGGTAGGTACCTAACAACATTGAATGTGTTATTTATTTCCTAGAGTTGTATTTTTAATAATTATTTTTAGCTTTTTAGTTATAGGTGGAAGTCGGTTATATATATATATATATATATATATATATATATATTTATAAATATATATATATATATATATATATATATATATATATATATATATATATATTTTAAATGTTTTATTGTTTATTCGTTTAGGTTTTCCTTTCAAACAGGTATTACCCAAATACTGATAAGTGATTGAGAATCAAAGTCTAGTAAAGACAATTTATAGAAACATTGTTTAGTAAGGGAAATTTATGGAAATTGCCTTTTATAGAAAAATTCTGTCGCAGAATTAACTGAGACAAATAAACCGTCAGCTGGTGACAGATTCTGGTCCACCATTTTCTGGCTTCTGCCTCGAAGAGGGTTCAAAATTGTGTTATTGGGTACAATGAGGTGAAATTTGAGAGTAAAGTAACATATAAAAAAAACGTAGGGGGCCATACCAAGAAAATTAAATTCTGTAAAAAGTGTTGACTGAAAAATGCCACTTTTATATGATATAGTTTTAGTGAAAAAAACAGTTTTTCTATGTCACAAATTCGTCATTTGGTCTGTTCATTACTTTTTCTCTCCTCCAAATTTGTCCTGTAACAGATAAGTATTTAAAAATTGTATATGTAGAACAAAGTGTAGTAAGGCAATTTCGTAAAATTGCCCAGATTACTGGCTGTCTGTACAGAGATTCTTCCTCACAGTTATTCTGAGAGATAGAGATGTCTTAAAATGATCAACCAGTATTTCTGTATATAAGTAGTGTATCGTATACTGTGTAATATTTATCTGTGTTTGGAGACGTTTCAACTCCGAGTCTTAACTTGTTATCAAGATCAAGAAGTATTTGTGGCTTCCATATTGACTATAGAAGTCATACCAAATATTTGTCGAAGAAAACTTTTTCATAAAAATTCCAGTGTATCGATTCCTGTCCTTCTCAAGGAAAAGACGCATACTAATGAATTCATATATGAATTTAATACTTAGGTACATATCATTAATTTGCCCTTTCATTGCCTCAGGGTTTGTCTCACAGATATTCTAGCTGAGAAAGATGTCTACAATATCATCAACCAGTATTCCTGTATATAAGTTGTGTATCGTATACTGTGTAATACTTATCTGTGTTTGGAGAGGTTCCAACTCCGAGTCTGGAGTCGTTGTCAATCGTTTGGTGTTGTTTTCGATTTTTTTTTCTAAAAAATTTTCTCTTTGATCTTGAATTTGTTGTTTGTCAAAATACTTATCTGTTACAGGAAAAAAATTTGAGGAGAGAAAACCTAATGAACAGACAAAATAATTCAAGACCTCCTCAACAATCTTTTCAAAATTACTTACAAATTCGTCACGATTATAACTGACATGGCCTCTCAGAGTAATTTAGTTCAGAAAAGACCATGTCAGTCATAAATGTATGACACTTGGACCACGTGATGTCAATAAACCATCGAAACGTTCAACCAGTAAGCAGAAGACTAAAGGACCAAAAGTGAAACCAGAAATCGTTGTAACTTACAACAAAGTAGACGCTGGTATTGCCTTATCTGATCAGATCTCATCCTACGCCACAACTTTTACGAAATGTGTTAACTGGTATAGAAAGCGAGCCATAGATAGTGAAAATGGTTACAAAAAATAAAATTACTATACGGATCTTCAGAGAACAACTGGTTCAAGATCTATTACAACTAAAAAAACACAACCATCTTAACAACAGCAAACAAGAGTGGTCATGTATTATCTACAAAAACATTGTAAAAAATGAATTTGCAAATTTTGCTAACATGAAATTAAGAAATTCAGATGACAGATCTGCAGTCAGAAAGTCATTAAAAAAACGTGATGACCTATTGTCCTGCATGTCCTGGTCAACCTTTCATGTGTTCTGATTGATTTAAAAATATTCACACTTAGCTCACAATGTTTTTTAGTACAATGTATGACCTTGTTAATATTTTTTGTTGGAAATCATAAATTAGAATTATTCCCAACAATTTTAGATTATTTGTCATCCAGTGGCCACAAAATTATGGAGGGTTGAATGAAGGAGGACAAACTCATATGGGAATAAAACTGAAAAAGTGTCCAGCGGACGCTTTCAAATAAGAAGTTCAAGAATTGGCCAGAATGGCGCAAGTGTGACGACAGGGTATGTTAGGAAATTAGCAATTGTCAATGGATGAAAAAGTGAGAATGATGGAATTATTTGTAAAAATCGTAAATATAACGTAGAAAATCTGTTATGTGAACTTCTCTTTGTAAATTGTTGTCTCTGTTTTTTGTAATCTCTGCAAGTGATATGAGTTTATAGTGTGTTAATTGTGATATAAATTAACAAGTGTGCCCCAGTTTTAACTTTTTATAAAACTCATTGATTTTGTAGTTGTTATTTTGTTATAAAACTTTCTGGAATAGTCAAATAATGAAAAAAATGTGTATATTTATAACATTTCTATATTTGTTAACAAATAAATGTTCGTGAATTGATGTAGACAAAAATTATTTATTTTTACATTCTTGTGTTCGTATTACATATTTATTTCGAAGAGTGTCCCTTTACAAAGTTTGTGTTTCTACTTCCTTGTTCACCTCTCTCTGGATAAAAGGTAATTAACAATTATTATCATCACTGAACAAACTACTATAATTAAATTATCTCTTCTGTTATCATTATGCAACAATTTCACTTGCATTTTAGTTTAGAATAGTTTCTTTTTCAAGGATTCTAACATTTTCACAAACTGGTTTGCCATATATTTTTTTCTTGTTTAGTTGGACAAAAAGCTCCAATAGCTACTATTAAATGACTATTTTTGGCCTCTTTCTGCTGTAGTTGTATTTTAAATATTTCCAAAGGTACGCTTGGTGAATGCCCCTGGGAAAGTATCTTCAGAAGTTTGTTGAAGTTCTCGAGTTGGTGGATAATGTTATAATCAGCTTAGTAATTATGTAATAATGAGTTCTCCAGGATTTAATTTGTGTAGGATATTTATCTTGAATCCTAAAAAAATGTTGAAATAAAATTTTGCTTATAAGTCATTTTTATCTATGTACAAGGTATTTCATTTCTTAATGTTAAATATAAATCTGGTTGTTGAACTGTGATGGCTAAATTTGAATTTTTTGATGTGAATTCTTCACATTGACCTAATTTTATTCACGTAGGTTTGTTCGTAGAAAACTGATTTCTACGATGCAAATTACCCGGTCGTACCAGTGGCTCCGCTAAATTGAAACCATTTGTGGACACTTTTTATACACAGAGTGTATCCTCCTTTTACTCAACCCTCCATACACAAAATATATAATGAAGTTTCCCTGGAGGCTATCCTACTAGAATCCCATATAAAAATCTATTTAGTGTCATCCACATTTGACTGACACATCAAGATGTAAAAATCAATATGTCACTCATATATGAGCGACATGGCGTCAATGAAAAAATCCGCGTCAGTCATATATGACTGACGTGTAATTCATGTTTTAGAACCTCCAAAGTCCTTATGAAATTAGTGTGTATTTCCAAACGTTTCGTGGTCTGGGTTACACCCTGTTGTCTATGGCACAATCCTAAAATTTAAATTTAAAATGTTTTTTTAATTTTAAAATTGTACCTTGTTTCATAGTTTCTTTGCCAGTGTCAACGGGGTTTGACCTAGACCCCGAAACGTTTGGAAATATATAGTAATTTCTTGATTTGTGGTATTATTCCCCAATAATTAAGGGCTGTAGACTTTTTGGAAGGAGTGAAAATTTTGAAATTCTACCAAAATATCTAAAACCAAAGAGAAGTTTGACAAACAGTGCTCTTGTTTATATCTATTTTTTAAATAATTAGACATTATCTCTTAGTGCTAGTTCGAAATTTTGAAAATTTGTACAAATTTTCTTATCTTTGTAAAGTTTGGTCCACTATAAATGAGGCCTGCAATTGTAATTGCTATCAGAGTTCATACATACATGTACCCAGGGGCGGATGCAGAGTCATGCTTCCAAGTGGGGGGGGGGGGCGATCAATTACGCTTTACGAGAAAATAGTATATCCTGGTTTGTTGTATTAAATATTTAAAATCTCAAAAAGGCTTTATTTGAAGCTTGTGGATGAAATAATTCTTCGTTCCATTGTGTTAAATTCAATTCAATCTTGAAGCTCTTAGAATGGGCGACCGGCCTCTCCCCATCGCCCCTCCCTGATCCGTCCTTGCCTGAACCCCATCTTTTATCTAAATGATAAAAGATATAATGATGTTCTTACAAGTATATTAAAAAATTATATAGCCAGAGACCATATAAAAAAACATAATTTGTTCCTTAGCGAGTTATTGATTCTTGCCTCCTTCTACGGTAACGTGACTTTGAAAATCGTTTGGTGGGCCATTGGCATATCATACTATTATTAATACGTGAGGAGAAAAACGTACTACCCCTTTTTCGACCTTTATTTTAAAAGGAGTATAATGAAATGTGTACTATTCGAAAGGTACTGTGCCGTAGATGTGTAGAATATATAAAGAATCTTTATTTATTTATTTTAAAATAAGTATTTTAAAGAAAAATCATTAATAACATCCAAGTGAGATGGCGGCTTCCATGAAAAAGTTGCTTAAGCCTTAACCGAATGTTAGAAATGTAACAATTAGGTCGTTGACCGCAGTCGACAGTAAAAAACCCCATCGTATCGCGAAGTTTAACTATTTTTAAATAATCGACTTCTACTAATGTATGCTCTAAAACCTTTTCTATTCATTTATGACGTTACTTTTCGATAACAATAGCAAACATTAATGTGACCAAATTGAATGTGTTTATAAGAAGTTTCCTCATTTACAGAAGAATCCCAATTATATATATATATATATATATATATATATATATATATATATGTTTTTAAGTTTTCGCGGGCACTAAATGTTTTAGGTGGTTTCCGGGAATTCATCCGCGTAGTTGATAACTGATCCCTGCCGGGATCGATGGTAAAATGACGACGTTTCGGCAGAGTCACATCTGCCCTCTTCAGGTCGGTTCGCATAATTCTCGTAGCCTTCTGCTTTCGCGTCTAGTTACTCGAATACTGTAGTAGTATTTTGCTTCTAGTTACTCGAATACTGTAATAGTATTCGAGTAACTAGAAGCGAAAGCAGAAGGCTACGAGAATTATGCGAACCGACCTGAAGAGGGCAGATGTGACTCTGCCGAAACGTCGTCATTTTACCATCGATCCCGGCAGGGGGTTTTGGCGTCTATAAATCGACTGCACGGGAAAAATCGTATTACAAAGAAAAAACGAGATTGTGCCAATTATGACAGCTGTCTTGAAATTTCAAAGCGTAGAATTTAAGGTATTTTGGAAACCTACTAGAGGTAAAAGACGCTGTAGATTATAATTATGCAGGGTAATTCCAGATCAAGTGTTTTGTTAGGTGGCTCATCAGCATTTGCATATACACAGTGTTTAAAATACAGAGTGGTGTGCAATTATAGTTATACATGGTGGTTAAAAAAATATTATATAGTGTACTTAGAATAGAGGACGCAGTAGAATCACAGTTATAAAGGGTGGTGCAACAAATATTATATAGGGATGCATATACAGGATGGTGGAAATAGTGATGAAGTATAATTATAGTTATACAGTGCTGTTTAAAAAAATGTTAGAACAAAAAGACAGAATTTCGTAGATGCAATATGGGATAAGAGGAATTATAGTTATACCGGGTGATTATAGAAAATGTTAGAAAACAAAATGATTTATAGAGTAGCCCACCATGAATTGCATTAAATGATGACGAACTATAGGGCGTAGAAGGGCGGAATAGAATTATAGTTACAGAAGATAGTTTAGATTTTAGAAGCAAAGAGTAAAGATGTTACTTATTTACCCTTCTACTCTTTATTAAAAGAAACTGAGATTTCTTTACTTGATGTGCAATAAGTTCGAAAATGTTCCCATTTACAAATTCCACGCCAAATATATTGTGGTAGGTATTAATAAACATCAATTCCCGTATGAATTAAAAAAAAATAGCAAAGTATATTCTCATAAGAAACAAACCTAATTGCATGAAAAGTAGACAAACCGTATACAAAACCAAGAACACAAGCCACAACTTTTACGGCGTCTAATACAAAGATTAATGCAGCTACATGCGTTTAGATCTTTTATGATCTGACATCCAATGCAGCTGTAGTCATAAATTACTTGAGGATTTATAAAAACGCAAATATCTTCGCCTCGTTTAAAAACCTGTAAGATTCAAACAACTAAGGAGTATAAATTATGACAGAATTTAAACACGTTGATAGAACGTCAAAAAGAATTATTCAGAATAATATTGAAATAGCATCTATGAAAGCGACTATTTATATCAGCAGATTTTTCACGGAGCTAATTAACGACACATATATTCCCTGTGACGTGAATAAATAAAAGTTGAAATTGTAGCCTGATTCATCAGCGGCAGCTTCCAGCGAACGCATGACATCAAAATTTCTGACAATAAAACTGAAGAAATAAAAACAACGCAGCTAAATGGTTTATGACAATGGCATCGTTATAAATAATAGGCTTGTTATGTCTGGTAACAAACTTGACTGGAAAAATAATACACAAACACTCAAATTATGATCGAGGAAAAAAGTGTCTAATTTTGAAACAAAATGATGTAGTTTTTGACACTGACATACGCAACAGCGTGTTGCAAGTTTTATGAATAATTGCGTGTACATCGGGTGGACGATCCTAAATATTTTGACAACTAGCCAATGCGTGACGAAACTTATTTATCAAACATCATTGCTTTTTGTAACCAAGATCATTGTCCTGTAGTTGAATTTTTCCAAGCAATTATGCTGGTGAAGAAGTTATGACAATGTTTGAGGATCCGGTTACACAAGGGCACTTCTCGAAATCACATTTTTCTTCAAGAACTCTTGTACGATATTTTACATAACACTTCCTGCCATGAAATGACCCGTTCTGATAAGAAGATGTCTGACTTTAGTGTGGTATACTTTATTTACGCTCTATAACGTTCAAATACTTCAATCGAAAATACCATTTACATATAACAAATATAACAAAGAGGTGCTATAATATTGTTGTTTCTTTCATCTGATTTTTCCTGCAGAACTATTTAGAAATTATCAAAGTATGTAGGCTTTCACGGCCGATGTCAATAGATGCAGTATCTGTTTAAGGGCTATTTTGCTGTGGTCTATTGGAATGTCTTCCGAACGTTTCTTCTGCAACTGCGTCAGATATCTTCGCCTTTCAATGTACTTGAAGCAGGTGCTACAACATCAGATATTTCAACTTTAGATACCTCTGATATAAAGGCCTGGCAAGTGGACATAGTTTCTTTGATTGTTTTTACATTTCTGAATTAATTTCTGCTAAAACTTATTAAGTTCTGAAGGCCTTAACCTGATTATCACATAATTTTTTAGTCCCAAAACATTGTTGCTGTCCTTTATATCGAAAACTTTCTACACTAGTTTACAAAATTTTAATTTTTGTCTGTTGCCGGGAACTTCATGACGGTTCTTGTTTATTTGTCCGCGTTATTATCAAATCTAACCTCAAAAATTTTTGTACAGCTTGAGGGACTTAATTTTTAAATTTTATCGTTCATGTGTTTTTGTTTATTAATAATGTGCGTGTTTCATTTTGTTATTATTAACTTCTAAAGTTCCTGCAACATGAGTGCTTCAAAAAAAGTTGTATAAAAAAGAATCCTAATCATTTTTGCTACATATCTGGAGAATACGTGCTGCATAATTGCCAAAGAGATATATCAGAATTTGTAAAAAATACCTACTTTCTATATTTTGGAATATTGTTGGATAAAATTGAGAAGTCTTGGGCACCTAATAGTGTTTGTAAATCGTGTGTTGAATATTTAAGATTGTGGAAAGGTGGTAAAAGAAGTTCTTTTAAATTCCAAACACCAACCATTGGCGAGAACCACAAAATCATCCTGATGACTGTTATTTCTGTTGTGTCAACATACAAGGAATTAATGCTGGAGTACCAATCGCTCACAGTGCAAAGTTAAAAGAAGAATATTGTAACATCTCATTAGTTTTGAATAAAATAAAATACAATGATCACAAGTGGCAAATATGTGTAGATTTAAAAATGGTGAACATTCTCCTTGGACAACAAACTGGTTACACTAAGTTTTCCTGTTTTATATGTGTTTGGGACAGTAGAGCAAAAAGCGAACATTGGGTAAAAAAACAGTGGCCGCTAGGAGAAAATATGATACCTGGAAAACAAAATATTGTCAAAGAGTCATTTGTATCTCGTGAACAAATCATTCTGCCACCACTACATATAAAACTAGGGATCATGAAACAGTTTTTAAAAGCTTTAGATGTGAATGGAAAGTGCTTTTCCTATCTTTGTCATAAATTTCCTCAGCTTACTATGGAAAAACTTAAAGGCAGGTATATTTGACGACCCCCAAATTAGACAACTTACAAAAGAAACTCAATTTCAAAACTCTATGAATAAGCTTGAATTAAAGACTTGGAAAGCTTTCATGTCTGTCATGCAAAACGTTCTAGGTAATAAAAAATCTGAAAATTATATTGAACTTGTAGAAGATCTTCTTTTGCAATTAAAAAAATTGGCTTGTAAAATGAGCTTAAAGCTACATTTTCTCTTCAGTCACCTGGACAGATTCCCTGAGAATCTCGGAGATATGAGTGAGGAGCAAGGAGAACGTATGCATCAAGATTTACGTACAATTGAAGAGCGTTATCAGGGTTTTTGGAATATAAATATGATGTCTGACTATTGTTGGTCTCTAATACGCCGTTTTCCTAAGTCTACACATAACAGGACATCTTTAAAACGAAGTTTTTTAGAAGTGAATGATTAACTTTCGTTAAATATTTGATGTATATCTGTGATTTTTCAATAAAATTTTCCTTAATAAATTGGTCTATTTTTTCTGATCGTAGATGTCTGATACTCAAAAACTAGAACTGATCGATAAATTCCACTTACATATTTGAATACAGCATGTCATGTATAGTCAACAACAGTTGAAATTTTCTCAGCAACAGATGCACTGTAAACTAGTGTTACCTCTAGATCTCTATAATCTAATGAAAATTCTCTTTCCCCATTTTTGGATCTAGTCAGCTATTTCTACTTCAAGGAAGTAGTAGTGGCTTGCAGATTCATTTCTATTTATATAATTTATTGAAATCTCCCACTGCCTGTTGTTCTACGGGTATATTGAAATAATATTAGTGCTTTAGCTTCATTGAGCAGCTAACCCTCAATATCCCGTTTACTGGCTGTAGCATTTGCGTCCAATTGTCTCGTAAACATGGCACAAGAATAATTCCCATCAATTTTGAACGAATTCTAGTCGTTGCCGTATCTTCCATATCACATATTACGAATTCATTGATCCTCAGTTTCGTTCATGTTAAAATTATGAGTATTTGATGAATGCCGAGACGAATCATCAAGTCGTTGTGGAGTTTGCTGATTCTCAGATATTAACGTTAAGAAATACATATGATATTTACCCGTTTCTTTAGTTTTATTACTGCGGATACAGGATGTATGCTCGAGACATTCTCTCTCTCTCTCTCTCTCTCTCTCTCTCTCTCTCTCTCTCTCTCTCTCTCTCTCTCTCTCCCTCTCTTTCTCTCTCTCTCTCTCTCCTCTTGTCTTTCTCTCTTTCTCCCCTCTTGTCTTTCTCTCTTTCTCTCCTCTTGTCTTTCTCTCTTTCTCTCCTCTTGTCTTTCTCTCTTTCTCTCCTCTTGTCTTTCTCCCTTTCTCTCTACCTCTCTTTTCTTCATTTTCTCTTCAGCCCCCTCTATCTGTTTTTTTTCTCTCTCTCTCCTCGTCTTACTCTCTATCTCTCTTCCTTGCTCTATCGCTCTCCCTCTGTCTTTCTCTTCCATTCCCTATTGCTCTCTTGCTGTGTTTATCTTTTCCTCTATCTCCTTTTCTCCTTTTTCCTCTATCTCTCATTCTGCTTTTCCCTCTTTTCTCTTCGCATCTCTCTCCCTCTGTATTTCTCTCCCTCTGTCTCACTTTCTGTCCCTCTCTCCTTTGCCTTAGCTGTCTTTCTCCCGTTCCTTTCTCTTTTTTTCTCTTTCCCTGTTTCTCCCTTTCCCTCTTTCTCTCTCTTTCTGTCTCTCTCTCTCTCTCTCTCTCTCTCTCTCTTTATCTCTATTCCTTGCCTTTCGCATAAGCTGTTCTTTGTCCTAAACTGTTTTTGATCTGTATTTCTGTCTTCTTTCCTTCCACTTTTGCTACCGAGCCCCCTTGGTTTAAAGTGATAAATACTAGATGAAGCAGAAACCCTAAGACCATCGCTTACACAAATATTTCACAGTAATAAATAATTCGTTTGTTAATGTTTGTTAATATGTATATTCCCGACAAAGATATTCCAATACGAATGAAGTTGCGCCATGTTATGTGGGTTGTATTATTATGTAGCAACTCATGTTTAGTTGTTTGCGCAGTATTGGTGACTTCTTGAAAAACAAATAAATCCTGAGGTGGTTATCTAAAATTGTTTAACTTCAAAAAAGAACCTACTCTATTTCGAGTTTGAATTAAAACATTCTGCTTTAAACCATTAAAAACGAAGACAGACTAATACTTTGAAATGTTTGAATTTTTGAATATACAGGCTTTTTTTCACAAGGTGGGATTATTTTCCAAGAAATGCATTAAAGAAAACTGGAAGTTGCTGCAAATTACCTTCTGAAAACTAAAACTTTCTTGTTCAAACTCTATGTTAACATTTCCGTTATTAATACATGTGGAAATTATTTACTATAAATCTACTAGTTTCATGTATATTTTTGAATTTCGATTTATTTAATATTGGATGTTTCATTGATGAACATGTCAAAACATACTAATGATGAAAACGTAAACGCCAGACGTTATGTGAATCCATTAATAACGCTGCTTGTGTTTCACTAAGAAACGGTCAACTAAAAATATCTAAACAATGAGTGAAACTAGATCAAGGATTCATCTATAGCATCGAACGGTGAAATTTTATTGCGGCCGATTGTTTGATTAACTATTATAATGTCTTAAAACGTAAACAATGCATTTCTTCACTGTTTAATTTCACAGCTATTGAAAATATGAAACTAAACGCAATTAAATTATTTTATGATACAACAATTGTTTTTGTATTAATTGTTAAGTAAATAATATCCCCCAATCCCATTGAGAATATTAAAAAAAACATGCGTTTTCGTTAAATAGAGAAATGTAAACCTAAATTAAGCAAACTTTCAGATGTGTTTGAATTTATCCCAGAATTAGATGCATAAACTCACATTTTTGTTTGTTCGTAGTAGTGCTTAGCATTTGCAAAGATGACAATTTTTAAGAATTAAAAATACTTACATAATAAACCTCTTCTTCTTCAAACGACCCCTTAGGGATCATAGCCTTTAGGCCAAATGGTCTGGATCTATTGATCTTATTAACCAGCCACAAATGGGTTAATCTTGTAGATTATTAAAAAGATGAATACTATGTACAGTGGCTAGATGACCTGTGACTTCCGACTTATCATTATAACTGTTCAGTTATAGTGATAACTTTTTCTCCTCGCAATGGTTTCTGAAAAATACAGATAAGTTAAGTACTTGAATATCAAGGTGTAGTATCTAAGGGCAGTTTGTGGAAATTGCCCGGAACACTAGTTGCCCTCTTATAGAAAAAACTCTCCCTCGGGATTAAGTGTGAGAAAGTAGGACTACAGATTTGTCAACTAGTATTCCAGTATAATATGTATAATACACAACATATTATACATTATACATATTATAGAAAAAAAAATTGAGGAGAGAAAACCCCAATGAACAGGCAAAATAGCTTGAAACCTGCTTGTGTGCTTCCATTAATAATGGCGTTAAGTAAGTCCCAAGAATTCCTACTCCCAAAAGTCACCATAATATTTGCTAGATTTTATAAATAAATTCTTCGAAAACATGTTATATTCTAATAAATACACATTATTCCTAGCTTATTGTAAATTATATTTTATTATTGAAAATTAATAAAGGTTCATTACTTTAATGAATTATGTTTCAATAAAAAGTCTAAGTGTAAAGGTTGTGCCGATATTAATAAATAGCTAATTGTAATTTTTTCTCTTGCAGGCAATTTTATTTTATACACCACGGTGGTTGTGGAAATCCTGGGAAGGTGGTAAAATTCACGCGCTCATGATGGATCTAGACGTCGCAGTTTACACAGAGATCGAAAAGAAGCAGAAGAAAAAGCTCATCACAGACTATCTATGGGAAAATCTGAGGTACCACAATTGGTGGGCCTACAAGTACTATCTGTGTGAAATGTTAGCTCTGATGAACGTTACAGGTAAATATAACATTTGCTACAATTAAAATTTTGGAAATATATGATTATTTCAAAAAATTGTAAAAAATATTAACTGACAACAAAGTCGCAAGCTCCAGAAGGACATGTTTAAATTTAATATTGTTTTGGTACCACAGACATGCTGTAGTAAGGAGTAACTGATTAAAATTTGGTAAAGTTTGGTGAATGGTTTTTCATGTAAACTTTTATTAAAATTTACCAAAAAACAAGCTGTTTGATGGCAACCAAAATCGATGTTTATTTATGTTAAAATGCCTAGAGTACGTATACGCTGAATGTATCTCCAGCTAAGTGAATTTGAAAGATGTCGAATTATTGGTTTACTTTTTGACATTTATGACAATTTTTTGACATTTTTTACATTTTTGACATTTTATATATTTTTGGCATTTTTCGTAATCTTGATATTTTTGACAAATTTGAGATTTTAGACATTTTTGACATATTTGGCATTTTTGACAATTTTGATCTTGTTGATGTTTTTGACATTTTTTTCTTTTTGACCTTTTTGATGTTATTGACATTTTACATTTTTTGATGTAGTTGACATTTTTGGCATTATTGACATCCCCGACTTGACCATACAATGTATGGCAGCACACTCCCTCTAAGGCACTCTAAGGGTTTAGCTCTGTGGAAGCCCTTGCCAGGTTATTAGGCCCGTGGTTGGCGTCGTGTTCCATGAATTTTCGAACCGTCCGGGCTGTTCCTAACAGGACGGCTTTTTGCATCAGTTGGTAAAGATCTTCGTCCAGACCGAGGTAATTTAAATTGTTTAATAGAGTTTTTTTGTGACTACTCCAGTTGTTGACATAACAGTTCGTACCTTTCGAGTGTTGTTCATGTCCCATTGTCTCTGTATTTTAAATTCTAAATCCCTATATTTGGCCATTTTTTCAGCCTGCTTAATACTTAAATTTTTGTTGTTAGGGATTGCTATGTCAATTTAGGTTGTTTTTCTAGAGACTTTATCTACCAAAACTATATCTGGTCTATTGTGAGCAACAGTCCGATCGGTCAGTATCGTGCGGTCCCAGTACAGCTTGTAGTTGTTATTTTCTAAAATAGATTCTCGTTTGTATATATAGTAGGGTGTTCTTACCGACTGGGATAGCTCAAGTTTCATCGCTAGTTCCTGGTGCAGTATTTTTGCCACAGCATCGTGTCGTTCTTTGTATTCAGTTGCAGCGAACGCCTGGCAACCTCCTGTGATATGCTGGATAGATTCAGATGTTTGGCAACCATATCTGCATCTGTCGTTGTTGATAGAAGGGTCTTTGACGATGTACTTTAGATAGTTCTTAGTTGGAATTACTTGATCTTGGATTGCCAATATAAAGCCTTCCGTTTCAGGAAACATATGACCAGAGATCAACCAGTAGTTCGACGCTGAACTGTCGACATAATCTTGGTTGACGTCAATTATATGTCCATGAAGGGGCTTTTCTTTCCATTTGAGCAGTTTCTGATCAGTTGTCTGTCAGTCGCAGAGGTGTTGAGTCATCAAGCTGACATATGAGTCTGTGTAGATCAGAAAATTCTGAGAGCCCCTGGACATGATTACGCACATTAGAAATTTGTTGATCATGTAACTTTCCTATATCTGCCAATCCTCTTCCACCTTCACACCGGGGCGATGTTGTACGTTCGACACAGCTCTTTGAATGGTGATTTTGAGCTTTTGTTAATAGTACTCGAACTTTCCGGTGTAATTGTGCAATGTCGGTCTTGCACCAGTTAACTGTACCAAAAGAGTAACTAAGCACTTAGAAGAGTAACTAAGCACTGATTATTGACATTATTGATATTTTTAATATTGTTAACATTTTTGACAACTTTGACATTTATGAGAAGAATTATTCTAGATAATTTGAAGATCGAAAAAGTATAGTTACCTCTCTTTCATTTCAACAAAAAGTTAAATTTTATGTCATTATCCTAAAAGTTAAATATGAAGACGCGAGATGTAAGACCCTAACCAGAAACAATATGTATTATATTGATATATAATATATATTGTCTTGCGTACAAAGGAATGACACCTCGAAGAGAGTATCCTAAAAGTTGTTAAAACGAACACAACAATTACATTAAAAAAATTACAGTTTGAAAAATCCAAAATTTGTCAACATGCCTCTGACCTTGGTAATAAAATACAGTTTCAAAATTCAGTTATATTACACAAAGAAGAACACAACACCAAAAGAAAACTAAAAGAGTCTGCTTTAATTTTGTTAAATGAAAACGATTGTATCGCTACTACCGCCGTAGAATTCAGTCGTTCCTGGTTGCCGATTATTAAGGAAGAAATTGCTAATGGTAATGTCCTTGTGAACAACCCAATTTCGGGATAGTTCATTAGGATTTTCCCAGGTTTTCCCTTATGATGTTAATGGGATCACTGAATCAACAAAATTGTTTAGTCGCATTTTTGGCGAATGCACTATCTTATAACAACGTCGCACCTAGGAGCGCCAAATAAAATTCTGAAGATCACTCCTTTCAAATTCTTCCAATTTGAAACGATCTTTATGATTATATGATCTTTAGAAGTTTCTGTGCTACCCTGTATATTATAAATAAAATTCTCTTAGTTACGTCAGAAATCAAATAATACATTGTCAAATATTTTAATTTTACATCTTAAAATTGTGGCTTTTTTATTCATAGTTTCTTAACCATTGACAACGGGGTCTGACCCAGACCCCGAATCGTTTGGAATGTACAGCAATTTACGTAACTGTGGTGTTATTTCCCAAGAAGTACTTAAACTTTGAAAAATATGCCACAAATATTATTCAGAGAACAACGGAAAATTTAGTTAGTAGGGTACAAACAAGCATTTTGACCGATAAAGGGACATTTTTGATATTTCTCACATTTTTGACCTAATTGGTATATTTAATATTTTTGACAATTTTACAATTTTGACATTTTTTACATTTTTAACGTTTTATATATTTTTGATATTTTTGGCATTTTTGACGTTTTTGACTTTTTTGATGTTATTGACTTTTTTACATTATTGATGAAGTTGACATTTTTGAGAATTTCACATTTTTAACACATTCTACATTTTTTATATTTGTGACAATTTACAGGGCAGATGTTTCTCATGAACCGCTTCTTCGACGGGGCGTTCCTCATGTTTGGCTTCGAAGTGATCTCGTTCGTCAACAGCGATCAAGAAAACCGCGACGACCCGATGATCCAGATCTTCCCTAGGATGACCAAATGCACTTTCCGAAAGTACGGCGTTTCCGGCGACGAAGAAAAACACGACGCCCTTTGCATCTTGCCGCTCAACGTCGTCAACGAAAAAATCTATGTGTTCCTTTGGTTTTGGTTCATAATCTTATCAGTATTGACGTTTCTCACTATAATCTATCGAGGCATAATCATATTTTCGCCGCGCATGCGTGTTTATTTGCTGCGCATGCGGTATCGTTTGGTGCGCAAAGACGTTGTCGAGACGATAGTTCGGAGAAGCAAAATGGGTGATTGGTTTTTGTTTTATATGTTAGGTGGAAACGTAGATTCGTTGATATTTCGCGATATTCTACAAGAATTAGCACACAAATTGAACAGACACGATTTTCATCATGGGCCGGGCTTTAAAGGTGACATTCAAGAAGCGTAAAAAATTGAGAACGATATTCGAAATTTTCTCTCAATGCTCTATTGTTACTCAATTTTGTGGCATAAAAGGATGTTTGTCAGGGGAATCAGTCTGCATTCCTGAAAAGTTATCTAGATATTAAAACTTTAACCTTGGATAAGGGATTTGTTGTCAAGCAAGATATTGAAAAGTATTGCATTTAAAAGCACGAATTTTTGAAAAGAGAATGTATTATTTCCACTACAGTTAAAACTTAGACCATGAATTCTGTGTACAAGTATTATATATTTTTTTCAAGTATACTGGAGATCAAAACAAATGAAACACCCCGAATGTTTTTTAATTTATGTTATTATACAGGGTGTTTTATAGAAGGTTCGCCAAACATGGTGGGACAGATAGGTGGGCTCATGTGCTATATTATATAGCCCTTATAACATATAGATAACTGTGGTGCGGTGTTGGTTTTTTTTAATAAAACGTACACCAAATTGCAATATTATTTATAAATTTTGTTCAAACCGGCGTCTACCGCTACAGATGCAATCGCGACATCCTTTTCTGACTCCTACAGTCGCAGTCTCTAGTTTCCTCTCATCCCACATTATTTCAAAAGCAATTTTCATTCTTACTCTTAACTGTTCCTTGGGTTTTATTTCTCCCTCATAAACGAGTTGCTTGGTCCGTCCCCATACAAAAAAATCAAAGGGAGTCAGGTCTGGCGACCTTGGAGGCCTGTATACACTGCTGCCTATTTGTCAAACATTACAACTTATTTTTGAACCAGCCTGTGTAAGCATAATTTCAACCACCCTGTTATGAATCTGCTTAGAGGCCACCAAATATAACATTTTTTAAAGACTTAACTATAACTCTGGTCCACTGACTATCTTATATATGCAACTGCGTAAGGACTACGCTATATAACTACTTTTGAATCACCCATAAATGTAAAAATTGTCTCCACTCTATATTTCAAAACCCCCTTATATGCAGCTTTTCGTAACATTGTTTTAATCACACAGTATGAACTATAACTTTACTTCGATCCATGTTTCAGATATTACATATATGCAACAACTTATGTTCTATCCTACAAAAAAAATTATCCAACCTGTTTAAATATAATTCTACTCCACCCGCTATTTCAACCACCTTGTATATGCCACTACTTATCTGCCACCCAATATAACAATTTTTGTACCACCCTGTATAACTATAAATCCATCAATGCCCAATATATTTTACCAAAACCGCAACTGCTTATTGGGCACCTAATATAACAATTTTTTTCAGCATGTTTTTGAATCACCTTGTATGTATTACAACTACCCTGTATACGCTACTGGTTAACCAATATAACACTTTTTATATAATTAACCATAACACTTCACCACCCTATATTTCAACTATCCTATCTTTGCAACTTTTTATGAACTACGCTATTTCTCATTTTTTCCTCATATTTTTTCAACATTATAAAGTATAATTTCTCTCCACACTTGTTTGAATCACACTGTATAACTATAACTATACTGCGCCCCATGTTTCAGGTACTCCATATGTGCAACTGTTATATAACAAAAATTTTCAAGTATTTGTTACCACCCTGTATAACTGTACACCACCCCATATTCGAACAACCTTTTATGTGCAACTAACTTATTTGTCACCCTGTATCCTTAGAATCCTACCCCACCATATATTTCAACCATCTGGTAAATAGAATAGCTTGTAGATCATTACAGTACTTATTTTTTAAATCCACCTGTATAGCTGTAATTATACTCCGCGACATATTTCACCTATCCCATATATGCAATTGCTTGTGGATATAAAACAAGTTTTTGACCACAACACAAACTAAAATTCCATTCCATCTTATATTTCAAACACCCTGTATAAACAACTGCTTCTAACATTTCTTCAACCCGTTTCATAACTATAATATCTTATGAACATAATTCAAAGATCCTAACCACTTACATAACACATTTTTTTCTAAGATTTTTCATCCAAACTATTAATATTCTACTCTTTTTCAACCACTTGGTATATGGAACTGTTTATGGCCCACGCAATATAACTTTTTTAGACAAGCCCGTATAACTAATTCCACTCTCTGATTTCAACCACATTATATATATACAGCTGCTTATAGGAGACCAAATATAACTTTTCTTAAGATTTTTTAAATCCATTTAATTCTACTTAGCTCTAAGTTTCCTATATACAGAACACCCTGTAAAATTACGCTCGTTATATCAGTTGATTTTTGTTAAATCGAAACATGTTGCATTGGCACATTCCGAATTTTGAATAAAAGCTAAGCTGATCTAATATTTTTTGCGTGCTGTGGAACCAATTGAGTAATTCTTTTACCAAACATGGTAGAAGTTTTTACGCTATATCTAGCGTTTCTGTCGATTTAGGGAGATAAAATGTCTACCAGATTTTAAGTCAAACTATAGGTTTTGCAACAAAAAAAGATTCAGCAAAACCAGTTCGGTAGTTCTTACGTGATGCCCGAACAAACAAACAAACAAACAAACAAACAAACAAACAGACAAACTTACAATTTCGTAATAGTATAGATACAAAATCTTTATTTAAAGCGTAGTGTTATTTCTACAGAAATCTGTAAACCTAGCTGGAAAAGTCCACAATTAATCCTCAGATAACATTCTGTATGTTCCAAAAGAAATATTATATAAAATATGTTCTCTACGTTTGGAAATTATTCTCTATTATAAAGTAAAAATGACCGTGAACTAAGTTTTAACCATATGTAAAATGTACCTAACAATTTCTATGGAACGCGACAACTGTTCAAGAGATAAAACATTTATCTTAGTGATTTCCTTAGACTAGTTTCCTTAGGCTCTGTTAAATATTTATATCAAAAATCCAAAACTTTTTGGTAAAAGAAGAAATGGTTTTCTTGTTCATTGAGTACACGAGTCTTCTGAACTTTTCGATAGTTTTGAGTCTATTTTCCAGCCTCTCGTCATACAATAACAACTCAGGATTCCTATTTATGTGCGCAGTAACAATAAGACATTCTTTTCTCATCTATTTCCTTTATCTCTGCATTCTGCGTGCAAAAAGGAGTGACTTTTAGAAATATTTTTTCTAAGCTGCAATCATCTGCTGCGCTTTTTTGTTTGACCTTCATGTGATATTGGTAATTTCGTATACAAAGGAAAAAGACATTGAAGGGGTGTAGGCATTATATCTACTTTCCCCCCTCCCACCTTATACTACTAAGTGTGGTAGGGGATTTTTGGCATTAGCCAAAAATGCACAATATGAATATGTATTTATATTTATCCCTTAATAATTGATCATTAATATGCTTACTTCAATTTAAGGGATAATTTTACTACTAGAGGTTAATTTAGAGGGTATACAAAATTTTCTGACCTCGGATTTAGATCCAACGTCGAAAAGTACTTAGGAATATCATATTCAGTTGCCCAAATCAGACGATTTGTTTTGGTTGCTGGGCTGTGTACTCACACTAAGTTACATTTTCAGAATCCCAAAACAAATTGTGACTGGCACTTTTTCAGCTGATAGAACCTCTTTGTACCCACAAGGTACAGAACAATCCTCATATTTCCACTTTTCACTTTATACGGTAGTCTCTGGAATAAAATTCTTTTGAGTTTTTTGTAGTTTAACAGATTTTTTGTGCGCCAAAGTCACGTATATGTATTTGTAAGCAAAACATTATGACACTATAATTGAAATTATAAGATGGAACGTTGATTTATAGTGGTATACAACTATTTGTTATTTTTGTTATTTTAATAATTGTGGTTGTAATGTTAAACAGCTTTGTAAAATTACACTTTCTTCAACTATAGTAATAATATTTAGTTAAATTATATGCAAAACTATAATATACAAATCAAACATGTTGTTTTAGGGTCGCTCACCAGTGATTTTAGACAATGTACATTCCTTGGATAACCTGCATTTGTCACATATTGCTTAGACTGTATTCCTACTGACAAACAACGAATATTTGTTCCAACAAGATAAATGAATGCGTAGAATTTCAATCCCTTAACCAAAATCATTGATTACAAACGATGAATCATGACTTTTCCATGCATTTTCTGCATTTTCTGTGCTCAAAGCAATTTTATAGACAATAACTTTACTATTTATTGTTAATTTTTTGTTATCATTTATTGTACTTTTGTATTACACGAAATTAAATAAACTATGTGAAACCTACGAGTGTTATTTGCTAAATAGAACATAATGTGTCGATAACCTTTTTCAAACACATTCCATCTGACAGATCATAGGGTGAACGTGAGCTTATGCACTTTATTTCTCATATAAGGAACAATTATCATAAACCAGTTAAAAATTTATTTTCAGAGTTAAAATTTTACAAAATTTTTTAACTCCTATCCTCTAATACAAATAATTCCCTACATTTTTTCCTAAAGTTATATTATATTAATTCCCTAAGATATTTCATTACCTAAGATATTCTATTTCCCTAACATATTATGTGTTCTATTCCCTAATATTTCCTATTCTATTTAGTCTTCTTCTCTTTCTTCTCTTCAGCGTTGGTTTGTCTTCTTGTAGTAGCGCTTGCCGTGGTCTTTTTATGTTGTATCTCGCATGTTCGTCGCAATTGGTTGCCTCTCTCATCAAGGGGTTCCTATGCTGTTCCATCTTGGCTATGGTTTTCTTCGCCCTTTTCATTATTTCTCCCTTGATGGTGGTCATCTCTAGGTGTCTCCTTAGTTGGTTGTTCCTCAGTTACCATGGTGTGTCCGTCATCATTCTTAGTGCGTTGTTTTGTACTGCCTCTAATTTCCTGATGTGTGTTTCTTCGCCCATTTCTCCATGTCCCCGATTTCTTGTTGCAGGTAGTTTACCGCATGGTCCACTTTCCTTGATGTTGCAGCTTTTGCTCTGTCCCCCGCAGAGTTGTATCTCCTTGAATGCCTTGGTCCTCTTGGTATGTCGCTGGTGTAGATGCTGTACAGTGTCGGTGATATAGCTGATTCCTGTTATGTTCCTCCTCGTATCCCCCTTTCAGTAGATGTGGTGTCGTTGATTCTGATGCTGAATGTGTGTATTATCCTGATGATCGCCCTGCTGAAACCTTATCTTTCCATTTTTGCTATTATTCCACTCTGCCATATCTTGTCGAAAGCTCGCTCCACGTCGAAGGATATGATGCACGTTGTCCTCCTGTACTCGATGTATCCTGATTACCTGGTCTTCTGTGGAATATCACTGAATCCGCTCTGCTCGTCAAATACCCTTAACAAGTCATGCATTGGTGGTCATGCTCATTGTGTCGTATAATTCCATGTCTCGTCCAATCTCCAATCAATGTCGCCCTACCTGGCGATTGGTTGTCGGTGATGCCTAGGGGCAGTGGCTCAAGAAGTGGTCTCCAAAGGTTTTAAATTTGGACTCTATATTTTTGGCTCTATAAATTAATGTTGGTCTAACTCTGTATGTATAGCTTTACTGTTGTTCGATTCAGGTCCTAGTCACGTCACATCAAGGAATGGTAGGCACCCACTGTCTTCTTTCTCCATGGTGAATCTAATGTGATCGATTTAGATGCTCCAGAAATGCCTGAAGTTTTCTCTCTCTCCATGTTGCCAAATAACGATGTCGTAGACATACCTTAACCTTCTTCGAACCATTCCATGTAGATGTTGGAGATGGTTGCCGATACGGAGGAGCCCATAGGCCATCTTCTTGAATGAACAACCCGTCCTTCTGTTGAGGCAAAATTTTGGTTCGATTGAATCTATTGGCAGCTTCATCAGCGTTTCTTCCTCAGTAAGTTTCTTTCTCACTATAATGAGTAATTAGTCTAATGGTATGTTCATGAAGAGGTTTCTCAACGTCGAAACTTATTAAGCGATGTTCTGGCCCAAGACCCATGGATTCGATGATTTTGACAAAATGAATTGAATTATTAAAACTCTTATATCTGGTATAGAAAATACTTCAATTGTATAAAGGACCGACTAAGTTTTCACGAAATTTTACCAACCTTTCTAGCAAAAAATCTCAATACTTTCCGTCAAGCTTTTTTTTGTGTCATATTGCTCTTCCGGCTCTATATCATTCATACTCTCGTTCGCATTGCTGTTATAAAGACCTTCGAGATATTGCCGTATACGAGTACAAAATTTCCAATCGTTACACTGGGTAAAATGTAGGTTATCAGTTGTTTACTTCCAATTTGCTTCTCTACCCCTCTCAAGTAATTCAATGGCCATACAACCTTGAAATTAATCGAGAGATGTGAAGTTTAGCCGAAATATTTGTCCAAACTAGTAGTAGGAGAGATAGAGCGGGATTTTGCTCGTTATCCTGAAAATGGATATAATGTATCGTATTAAGTTCAATTCCTGAACTATATCATGTTTCTAGGCAGGCGTCAGTGGAAGTGATAACCGAGGATAGTTACAGGGTGTGAAAATGTTTATTTTTTTTGGTCATGCTCATCATCGAGTAAACGTTCCAAAATTGGCCGCATACAAGATTGTGATATATTTAAGCAAATTCCCGAGAGGCGTCTACTTAGAGCGTTACCATCAAGGTGGCGGATGTGGGTAAACTTGTCTAAAATAGGGGTGAACTTCATCATTAAGTAAAAAGAACGCCATTTGCACAATTTTTTTGCTTACACAAAAGAAATCATCATCCAAAAGGACGTACAGCTAAATGACATAAATATATTTTTCATCACGTCATTAATGTGGTCTGTATAAAGTCATACACATATTTTTAAATGCGAAGCCACATTTTTTATTAAGGCTTCAGAAAGAGAGAAAAATTTCATGTCCGAATATGACTTTGACCATGACCATGAACTAGATCTTCCGGGTGATTCTAACTTTTTTGAAAAATCAACCAATTATAGCTAAATTAGGTGTACGGGGGGTTTTCTACATCGCTGATATCGAATCTAAAATCAGTTTTTCAAAATTCACAATCCAATTAACGGTAATCGATGTTTTTAATCCAGATCCGAAAGATGACTGATTCAAAGAGGGTATTTCAAATTAAAAAACAAATATGAGGTTGAACTTCCTCACTACTTGTTTTGAAAATTTTCAAAAACTGATTTCTTATCCGCAATCATCGACGTCGAAAACCCCCGCTTACAAAATTGGGAGTAGGTTGGTTGTTTATTTTTCCAAATTGCCAATTTTCAAAATTTGATTACGAATCTGAAATCAGATTTTCGCAATCCAAGAGGGCAGACCAGTTTCTCAAACAAAAACTGATTTCAGATTTGAAATTAGCGACGTCGAAAACCCCCCGTATACCTAATTTGGCTATAATAGGTTGATTTTTCGAACAAACTTTGATCTTGGAATGACCTTCAAGTTCAAAGTCATGGTCAAAGTCATATTCGGGCTCTTGTTTTTCGCTCTTTCCAAATCAGTAATGAAAAATGTGGCTTCGCATTTCAAAGCTTCAATTCCAATAACCTGTTATCTACTTCAGCAAGAAAAACCATTAAAATTTGATGTGGAATCCCATATATTCCAGGCTTTCTAAATTCAAAACCATAAATGTCATTAAAACTTTTAAGTCTGGTATAGAAAATCTTTCAAATAGAGTTTGCATGAAAGATCGAGTAAATTTTCCACGAAATTTCACGAATCGGTCTAGCAAAAAATCTAAATAGTCTCAGTCAAACTCTTGGTGGGCTTTGTTAGTGAGGACGAGTATACGTTCACAAAAAAGCTTCAATTGCAATAACCTGTTACCTACTTCAGCAAGGAAACCCATTAAAATTTGATGTGGAATCCCATATATTCCAGGCTTTCTAAATTCAAAACCATAAATGTCATTAAAACTTTTAAGTCTGGTATAGAAAATCTTTCAAATAGAGTTTGCATGAAAGATCGAGTAAATTTTCCACGAAATTTCACGAACCGGTCCAGCAAAAAATCTAAATAGTCTCAGTCAAACTCTTGGTTGGCTTTGTTAGTGAGGACGAGTATACGTTCACAAAAAAGCTTCAATTCCAATAACCTGATACCTACTTCAACAAGGGAAACCATTATAATTTGATGTGGAATCCCATATATTCCCAGCTTTCTAAATTCAAAACAATAAATGTCATTAAAACTTTTAAGTCTGATATAGAAAGTCCTTCAAATAGAGTTTGCATGAAACACCGAGTAAATTTTCCACGAAATTTCACGAACCGGTCTAGCAAAAAATCTAAATACTCAAGCTCGTGGTGGGCTTTTTTAGTGAGGACGAGTATACATACACAAAAAAACCGGTACCTTTTGCTTTCGAGTCAATTGCACAACCGCCCGTGTGCACATGCGAGAGCTTGACGTTACTCGACCTTGACGGCAGATCTGCCCGCCTTTGGTATTTAAAAAAGATAACTTCTTTGCCTCTCGGTTTTGTAAAAAGAACATTAAGCTTTCAGATATAAACGAAGTGGGCTTTATTATGCGGTTGCGGCATTCAATAGGGGACGATTAACAATTCAGCAAACGAGAAATATTTTAGTTATCATAATTAAATCCATAACAATAATTTTCAGTGTGCATCGCATCTTTTGATACGAATATTTATTGGTGCTTTTACCGATGCGTGTTCATAATCTCGAGTCGGCTTAGAAATATGTAGAAAATAAAGGAGATTATAAAAGTTTGATGTAGAACATTGTTGCGAAATAGTGGAGTAATACCAGTTTTAAGAACTAGTTTAGCTTGTAACACATACAGAACGGTTTATGATAAAGTTTATAAATGAATTTTTTATCTGATATTTGGGATGTGACGGAATGACCGCCAAAAAAGTAGGCGAGTTTTAAAATAAATTTGGTTTCTTAGATAATATCAAGTGAATTTAACGAAATGGCAATTTTGACTACTGTCGAAATTTAAAAATGAAATAAGCTTTTAATAGTTTAGATCGACATAACATGGATGAAATCATAAGACCAATCCACCATATAAGGGACAATAATATAGAGGGTGACATTTTTTTTTGATGATCAGTATGGGGATCTCGGAAACTAGCGGAGATAGAGCAATGGTTAAATTGGGAAAGATTTGCAGTTTTACTGGCCCAATTTAATGACACTTTCGGATTTTTGTAAGAAGTCATGGTTTACTAGATATTTTGAAAAAACTAAATTTTTGTCGATTCAGTCAAATCCCTCTAGCTCCTTTGTTTTTGATTTTATAAAAAAGTGTAAATATCAAAATTGAAGAGAATTGTATCCCGAATATGATTGTCATGTCCTCGTTTGCGTAACAGCTCTCGTTTTCAAGATATGACACAAACTTATCTTTTTTTGAATAGAAACCATTGTTGGCTATGACCTCAAAAAATCGGACATTTTTAGAGCTTTAATACTCGATATAGTTATTCATAAAAATAATGGAGTTATGGATGATTTTCTCTCTTATTTTCACTTTTAACGTAGTTAGCCATGAAATAGATTGATTTATTATTCCAAAAAACATTGAACGATTTTTTTATTAGGTATATAAAATATAACGAAAAAACTACATAAGTAAGTCCTTACTACAAACTTAAGAAATTAAAGTACATAATAATGTTACAATTTATGTTCGAAAAGTTCACCATTGTTATTTAGGCAAAAATTGCATCTTTTTAACATTGACATTACCGCTTTCCTCACAGACCGCCTATCAATTTCTTCAATTGTCTCATACTTTCTTTTGTATACTTTGTTTTTTAGCGCACCCCGTAAATAGAAGTCTATAATTGCCAAACCGGGAGACAGGAGTGGCCATTCGCTTGGGCCATTTCTTCCTATCCAAGAGTTTGGAGATATTATCTAAGTGTTGTCTTACTAATAACGAGTTATGAGCAGGTGCTGCATCATGTTGGATCCACTCAATTTCTAAACGAGTTCTCCATTCAAATTCAAATTATGCAATATACCTTGAAAAGTGTATTGCAAGAAATGCAAGTAGCGCTCCCCAGTAAGTGATTCGTCATAGATAAAAGGCCCCAAAATAGTAGACCATATGATACCACACCAAACATTAAAACCAAATTTTATCTGGGGTTGTCTTTGTTCTACATGGAAAGGGTTTTCTTTAACCCAGATGTGTCTATTGAACATACTGCAGTTAGTAAATCTCGTTTCATCTGACCATAACACCTTTTTTCCTTTAATGGAAACTGTGGATTGTCAAGGCACATGTCTCTAAACCATGTACAAAACAAAATACGTCGATGTTCGTCACTAGCATGCAAAGTTTGAGAAACTGAGAGTTTGTACGGGTGGAAGTTGTGCGCTTTCAGTACCTTAACTACAGCTCGTTGAGATGTGCCAGCTTCTGTCGCAATCTCACGAGTTGATGTAGATGGATTTTGATTTACTATTGCCAAAACATTTATTTGTGCTGCTTCGTTAATTTGATTACGTTCTTTTGGTGGTTTAGTAAATCTGCATAAACTATCGTAAAACCTCTTAAATGTACGTAGAGCAGGTTAGCGACGATTGAAATATGTATGAAAGTATTCCTCAGCTACACGAACTGAATTTTAGAATATTCCATTTTATCACGAAAACTTGTCAATATCGACTGTCAGTTCAGCACTACTAATGGAATTACTCTCAAATGAGGAAACGTCAAAGTGAAAACAATCTTTTTCATGGCTACCTTCGTTAAAAGTGAAAATAACAGAGAAAAGCATCCATAACTCCGTTATTTTTATGAATAACTATTTCGTTGATAAGCTCTAAAATTGTCCGATTTTTTGAGGTCATAGCCAACTATGGTTTCCATTCAAAAAAAGATAAATTTTTTTAAAACGAGAGCTGTCACGCAAACGATGACATGACAATCATATCATATTCGGGATACAATTCCCTTCAATTTTGATATTTACACTTTTTTTCTAAAATGAAAAACAAAGCAGGTAGAGGGATTTGACTAAATCGACAGAATTTCGTTTTTTCAAAATATCTAGTAAGCCATGACTTTTTATAAAAATCAGAAAGTGTCATTAAATTGGGCCAGTAAAACTGCAAATCTTTTCCAATTTGACCATTGCTCTATCTCCGCTAGTTTCCGAGATCCCCATACTGATTATCAAAAAAACTCACCCTCTATAAATAAATTATGTCCAGACTTTGAGGAGGTTTCTGAATTGTTGCGGTGAACTATAACAACGCCTTGAGAATGCCAAGCGAAACGTCTGCAGGATTCAAAGATGAAACAATATAATGAACGGATGTATTTCCGGATAAATATTTCTTCATATATAAAGGTTGTTCCAATTTGAGGTTAATTTTTAAATTTTTAATAAAACACACAAATTATTTGAGAATGATCAAATCTTTTATTTCAAATGATAGTACAATTGTTTCGGTTTAGTAATGATAAACAATATCTTGTAAGTGACCACTTGCTGCTGTACGACAAGCTTCTAATCTTTTGCCAAAATTGTCGATAACTTTCTGGCAAAACTGCGGTTCAAATACTTGAAAACAGTCAATAATGCTCTCCTTTAGGTTATCAATTGTTTGTGGATCGTTGGCATAGACCTTTTCTTTTAAATAGCTCCATAGAAAGAAAATCTAGAGGTGTTAGATTGCAAGATCTAGGGGCCCAATTAATGTTTCCTCATCGAGCAATTATCCGATTACCAAATTTCTGTTTCAAGATTGATTGTTTCTGCCGCTGAATGACATGTTGCACAGTCCTGTTGGAACCACATATTCTGCACATCAATATGCTGCAATTCCTCCCACAAAAAGTTAGTAATCATCGTTGGATATCGATCAGTAACAGCATATCCATTATTATCTTCAAAAAAGTATGGACCAATCACTACACCAGCCCAAATTCCACACCAAACAGTTACTTTTTGTGGATGCATCGGTCTTTCCATTATTTCTCGTGGATTTGCTTCAGCCCACATTCGACAATTTTGCTTGTTAACAAATCCACTCAATTCAAAATGTGCTTCAAAGCTGAAGATGATTTTGTTGAAAAAATTCACATTTTCAAGTTTCTGTTGTATGGTCCAATTAACAAATTGACGACGCAAACCAAAGTCTGTTGGCTTTATTTCTTGCGTTATCTGAATCTTGTAAGCCTTTCAATGAAGATCTTTGTGCAAAATTCTGAATAAAGTGGTTTTTGGAATGTTCAATTGCTGTACACGATGACGAATTGATGTTTTTGGTTGTTCAACGACATCAGCAGTAACAGCTGCAATATTTTCTTCTGAATGTCCACTACGATGATATGTTTTGCTTTTTTCATTTTTTACTGAACCAGTTTCCACACATTTTTGAACAATTTTTCCAATGGTAATATTTGACGGACAATTTTCTCTTCCATATTCTGTACGAAATTTTCTTCCAACTTCTGCACAACTTTCAACAAATTTAAAATAATTTTTAATAATAAACATGCGTTGCTCGATTGTATATCTCTTGGCATCTGTCAAATAACATCTAGTTCAAAAATATAAATGGCGGAAAATTGAAAAATTAACCCCAAACCGAGTTATATTTAAGTAAATTTCAAATAGCATTTCAACCTTCTGTTCATCCAAAATTTAATATCTTAGAACGAAATCCATTTTGGAACAAAACAATTGTAATTACTCAATTACTAATTAAAAATTACAGGTGTTTTTTTGTAGAAGTTATTTCTTGGTTATTATGTCCTATAGACCATAGTTATATAAACGTTTTTTGTTTAGATATATGTTATCTCTATTAAAATATTCACACCCCGTATATTATATTAACGCAGCGCATGTGGTAGCGCACCATACTCTGATCGCGTTACCGAATCTGCTTGAGCGAATGACAACCTTTCTTTCTTTCTATATGGCTCGCCCTGAATAAGAAAGGGAGACAGGATAAAATAAACCAAATGGACTTAACTCAGTCACAAATATTCAGCACTAAGGAGTTAAAACGAAAAAAATGCACGCGAGTATTTTCGGACATTTTTTTACGATTTGAGTATAAATGTTTTTCTGGTTATATATGTCAGACTTAAAGTATCACTCCATTGATTACAGTTAATGTGAGAAGTACGAAGGAAGGAAAACTTAAAAATAATGTACATGTGTTCCAATCTTTATTCGACATATTTTTGTAAAGCTATCGAGGATCTGTATTAGTTATAAATGAGAACAAAGATCTCCAACTTCTTACAATTAGAGTACAATAAAGAAATATCTAGACTACAGAAATGCCTCTTTGAAACAAACGGCTTCATTTAAAACAATGCCATCCGAATCTTGCCAAAACGGAAATATTTGGATGGGCCCTATTAACGATTTGGATGTAAATCAGGCTTGTTGTTTCTTAAATTAATTGTTTTAGGCAATGCATTTTAGGATTGAGAATACTGAACTCATATATCTTAGACTGTCTTGGCCATACTGCTCCATTTCTTCCTGATTTAAGATAGAAAATTAATTATTATCGGTTTATAATGACACTGTTGGCAAGAAAACTGGTGGTAAATTATAATAAATATTCTGTAAGTTGGAAAAATATTTATGAGTAACTTAGAATTATTTTACAATTATGTAGATAAGGATTTTTTTGAGGGAGCAGTTTAGATTTATATAACAAATGGTGTTTATTTCTTATACCCAATTTTATTTAACTATGTCTAAAACTTTAAGATATAACTTGTCTAATATATCTGTTTAGAAGTAGCTCACAAAATATTTATCGAAAGTTCATAAGTTAAAATAATATCTCATCAAAAAATTATTTTTTCAGAAAAATTCTCTAAAAAAGTATATCAGGTCGTCAGGAAATTAAGCTTCCCCGTTCTCCAGACTTAGCAACGATTGAAATTTTGAGCTATATAATAACGAGAAAACTTCATGATACACCATCAAACCAGTGTTTGAACTGATTTCTCGTAAACACAAAGATATGTATCTAATTATGAACATAATTAAAAATATTCACTTGACAAATTGACCTTCATTCCAATATACAGTGTGGAACAGCTAAATAGAATAAATTCGATAACGAATAAAGGCGGGCTAGTAGGGAAAAACGCTTCGACACGTCGATTTGTATTTATTTTCCAACAAGAAAAATATATAGGGTGTGTCATGAAAAAAGAAAATTATTGTATTTCACAAATTTGCTATATTACCCTCAATACTTAATTCCCATTTAGCTCTTGATATTGTTTTGTTTATTTTCGTCAAAACTCATAGCCTTAGCATCTTGTTGTCTGCCTGCATGACAGTGGTTATCACTGTCAGTGCTATTGTCGTTTGAATTTCGTAAACTGTTTGTAATACTAATTAACAGAAATGCACAAAAAACCATTCTACAAATGATTGGTTATGGGGATAATACATGGACACAAATGGAAGTTTCTCGCTTATTTCACAAAAATTTTCCAAATTTGCTGCCTGTATCCCAAATAACAATTAGCAAAAATAAAAGCAGTTTCGCGAGCTTGGTCATGTAAGTCCGATAAAAAAGTAGCTGCCAATGCTGTAAGTGGTAATAGGAAATTGGACATTTTCCTTCAGTTTCACGAAGACCCACATAATTCTAGTCGAAAAGCAGCCCCACTGTTCAACGTTAGCAACACATCAATTTTTCGAGTATTACAGGAAAGTAAAATGCATCCCTGTAAAATGATGCCGACTCAGGAGCTCATGGAAGACGATTTCTATAGGAGAACGTATGTCTGCAAATTATGTTAATGTTAAATTGCAATGAGATTCAATTAGAAGATGTTTTGTTTTCTGAAGAGCACGTTTACACTTCACGGTCATGTTAATCGTCAAAATTACCCCTATTGGTCTAATGAGAATACTCACTGGATGGCAGAGAAACGTACGCAATATCCTGAAAAAGTTAATGTTTGGACAGGAATTGTTGGAAATAATATGGTAGCTCCCTTTTTCATTGTTGACAACTTGAGCGGAGATAAATATTTAGAACTGCTCCAAAATATTGTCGTGCCAATTTTGACAAACTTATATCCTAATCCATTAAACCTACAAGTTCCTGCCAATACAATATGGTTTCAGCAAGATGGAGCACCGCCCTATTACGAAATCAATGTCCTAACCTAATTTTTCAAATCGGTGGATTGGGATCTGCTGATTTGACGCCATTGGACTACTTTTTGTGGTGATATGTCGAGAATACTGATACTTCTGATTAGATCAGTCCCGCCTGAGATGTTGCGTAACGATATAAAACATTTCTATACCAGAGTAGCATGTTGCCAAGACGTTTGCGGCGAGCATTTTAAACATTTCCTAAATTGACATTAATGTCTCGCCAAGGTCTCACTTGGCATTCTCAATGCGTGGTTACGGTGAACTGAGAGGTGATCTGCCTGAGCTGTTTATTTTATATGTCTCCGTCGGAGGTCGTATCGCGTCTGATTGGTCGGTGTTGACTCCGCCCCCTTCGCTGCCGTGTCGGGTGTTTTGCTTGTTGACGGGTTTGTATTTTTCGTAGCTAATTGTGTTTTATTTTGATGTTTTGTCTTCCTTGTGTTAGAGAGGTGCAGGGCGTCGTCTCTTTTATTTAGTTGTCCAGTTTTCTCAATTTCAATAGCTTTTCGTATTAGTCTGGTTTTGTAGTGAGGAGTTTGTGAAATCTGTTTACAACTATTGAAATTGATTTTATGGCCCGATTGTTGCTGGTGTTGGAACAGGGCCGATGTCGTTTGTTTATTTTTGATAGCTAATTTGTGTTCCTCTAGCTAAGATAATGGTAATGTAATGTAATTTAATTTAGCGTGTTTTGTTGTAATATTGTTTGTATATATATATATATATATATATATATATATATATATATATATAGAATAATAAATCGCTCGGCAGGTGAAAAGTTGACACTCGATTTTACTAGAGAATTTGATGCTGATTTTAAAAGGAGCGGCCCATTAGCGCAGGAGTTAGTTAGTTATCGCGAAGAGTTTATTTCGTGTTATTATTTAGATATTCGAATCAGCTATTGTGAATATTTGATGTAAATAAAAGTTTCTAGAAAGTGAGAGTGAATATTAGTTTTTAAATTTTAATTAATTGAACCCACGAAGTTTATCATAATATGTACTTTGTAAAAATAAGAAGAAATAAATTAATAAATAAATATTTCCGAAAAAAAAGGTAGGTGTAGGACATTGTACATGAATTATGTCGAGAATTTTCTGGACAATCCAAAAAATAAATAATATACAGGGGCTTGCATTTAAAATAAGAAAGTTGGTATTGGCCACTGTCACATGACAGACCCTATATATTTTTTTGTTGAACTTAGAAATACAAATCGATGTGTCCAAGCGTTTTTCCCCACACGATCTCCTTTATTCGTTGTCGAATTTATTCCATTTGACTGTTCCACACTGTATGGCTTACAAGTTAGTAGTGTAATGTAGTGTGCAAGTCGAAAACATAATGAATGAGCCTTGTGATATCTTGATTTATAGTTTAGCATATTAAATTGAGTTATTCTAATGATTGGTTTCACAATGAACACAGTCACCTTCAAGACAATCATCTACAAGAATATTCTTAAACTGAACAGTTGCGTTATTTCAAATGTTCAACATAAAATAGCCCAAAAAGAGTTTATATCAAAATTTTCATTTTCTAAATCTTACGGATTATGTGAACGATTTCTAAAATCCAAACCGCAACGGCATTTACGTAAGTTTTGCACCAAGCAGCGACAAAGAGTGTGGGTTTCACGATACTTGGTATCCTCCACGCACCAACCGTATTTGGTTGTTGAGGGCCAATATACTTTTACTTGTGTATTAACGGCCACCTACTGGCTCTGGTCTGATACTGAATAATTTTTCGATATGCTGTTTTATTGTAAAATGTCACGTAATTAACAGTAATAAAATGTTGTTAACGGTCACAATGCAGCAACGCATTGTTTAAGAAAAGAAGTTAATATTCCGTATCCGAGCTTATACTAAATTTTTTCCATTAAAAAAACTCCAACCATATTTTAAAGAAAATTAAAACGGGTGGAAGCGAACATGGCAAACCTTTCTTAGACGTTGACCTTGATCTTCATTTGTCCCCATCGGCGTCCGGTCTATTCTTCTCCGATTCTGGGTATTATCAAACCATGATTGACAACATCTCATAACAGTAGTTATATAAAAAGTGTTTATAGGTTGGTTCATAAGCAGTCACATATTGTTTGAAATATAGAGTGGAGTGGAATTGTGGTTATATAGGGTGGTCCAAATAAGAAAATAATAAAAAAAGATGATGGCTGCTCCATAGGTACTTGCACTTACAGTGTGGTTGAAACATATTAAAAACTGTTCAATAAATGTTACAGAACCGAAATTACAATGACTCATTTCGTCTTGGAACAAATGGTTTATATAGCAAATGTTTGAATATTTGGATAAATGTATCCACATTTCTATGATTTTTATTATTTTTTTAACTTTATTTTAGAATTCTTAGTGATGTAATGGCATAATTAGTAGCAGTTTTAACTCTGACTAACTTTGTAACATAACAATTTTCGATATTGACAAAATAACCGTATAAACAAAAAACTATTATAAAAAGTGACATTTGACGAATTTATTTTAGGTTTCGGACCCCGCAGATCTCTCTATGAAGACTTGAAGAGTATATTTTTAAGGTTCCGTATATACAATATGCAGATACCCTTATAATATCACTCCGGATTTATGCCTCTGTCACATCACAGCAATTTTCTCCTAAACTACTGGCTGGACGGAAGAGGTTGAAATTTGGTACCAATGTATAGTTTGGTGACCCGATCAGGAGTACATATTGGAAAAGAAGAAATTTTGAATTTAGAGGTACTTCTGGGGGGAAACACTAAAAAAATTAACCGTCCCCCCCCTGATCTCCGAAACTACTGAGCCTAAAATTTTGAAAAAAAATAGGAAATATAGAACGTTGCCCGAATTTTACAGGAAAAATAAGGAGAAACCATTAATATTAATTTTGGGGGGCAAATAATAGAAATAAATGAAAATTTAAAAATTAAAATTTTTTAAAACGTATCATGTAATACATCAAATGAAAGGTCTCATTCTGAGGAACACAAATATATTTTTTCAAATTAAAAAAAAATAATTTAAAAGATATTAAAAAAAATATACCAAAATTTACCCATTCCGCACCCCCTTATCGCCAAAAATATAAAACGTAAAGTTTTGAAAAAAATTAGATATATAGAGTCTGACCTGAAGTTTACTGGAAAAATAAGGGAAAACCTCTACTTATAATTTTGGGGGGCACATTATAGAATTAAAATTGTTTCTAACGCATCATGTTATATATCAAATGAAAGGGCTCATTATGACGAAAACAAATATATTTTTTCATATTTTTAAAATAAATTAATTAATAGATATTAACTAAAATATAAAAAAAATACCCATTCCCCCCTTATCTCCGAAACCATAAACAGTTAAATTTTGAAAAGATAGAGGTATAGCGCTTCACCTGAAGTTTACTGGAAAAATAAGGAGAAACTCCTAATATTCATTTTGGGGGGCAAATTATAGAATTAAATGCAAAATAAAAAAATAAATTTGTTTCTAACGGATCATGTAATATATGAAATCACAGGGCTCATTATGACTAATACAAATATATTTTTTTATTATTTTTTTAATACATATTTTAATATATATTAAAAAAATATTAAAAAATTACCCATTCCCCCCTTTATTCTCCAAACTATAGGACCAACATTTTTTATTTACAGGAAAAATACGAAAAAATCTTTATTATTAATATTGGGGGCCAAATCATAGAATAAACGGAAAATAAAAAATATTTATTTAACGCATCATGCAATATATCAAATGAAGGGGCTCATTATGAGGAATACAAATTTGTATTTCTCATATTTTTAAAATAAATTGATATTAACATAACGATATAAAAAATTCTCATTTCTCGCTTTATTTCCGAAACATTACTACCTAAAATTTTGAAAATAATTAGGGGTAGTGGGGCTCACTTGAAATTTATAAGAAAAATTATTAGAAAACCTCCATAGTAATTTTAGGGACAAATTATACAATTAATTGGAAAATAAAAATTCTATTTTCAAACGCATCATGTAATATATCAAATAAATGGCTCATTATGTGAATTACAAATATATCATATTTTTAAATCATTTGTTTAAAAGATATTAGTAAAAATATTAAACATCGACTTAATTCCCATTTTAAAAACTACACTATTTAAATTTTGAAAAATATATTTTATTTGTATTTTTAAATAATTTGAATAACAGATTTAATAAATTAATAATTTAAAACTTGACCTATTTTGCCCTTTATTTTCCAATCTATAGGACTTCAAAATTCAGACAGTAGATTATAAAAGGCTTCTCGGAAAGTTTATTAGTAAAATAAACTCTAATGTTAATTTTTGGGGGCCAAATTAGAAAACTAAATACATATGTATTCTTATAAAAATCAAGCGAATCTTGTAGGTACGGAACCTTTAGTATGCGAGTCTAACTCGGACTGGATCAAATTATTTTAAATATTAATTTGTTAATATTTGGGTTACAGAACTTATATCCAAATAATCGCACTTTTGCTATTTGTACAAATTTATCCCAAGACGAAATAAGTTAGTTAAATTTCAATTCTCTAACAATTATTCAGACACTCTTTATAATAATTCAACTTCATAATATATTTCGCCCTCTTTGTATATGCTTATAGATTATTATTATAACAATTTTTCCTAAACTTTTTGAGCCACCCTGAATAACTATAACATTTTATATTCCAACATTCCTGTATATGCGCCTGCCTATAGATCATCCTAAAACTCTTTTTGTTTGTAATTTAACACCTGTATAGATAAATCTATTTTACAGTATATTTCAACCCGCAACCCCTTCTAATATTTCTTTCACCGCAATGTATAACTACAATTCCTCTCTATATACCCTATATTACAACCATCCTACATATGCAATTCCTTATAGGCTACCAAATATAGCATTTTTGTTCTATTTTTTTTTAATCACACTGTATAATTAATATATTGGAATATAAATTTGTCAACCACCATGTATATGCATCTGCTATTGACCATCCAAAGATTAATTTCACTTTATCCTATATTTGAAACACCGTGTAAATGTCACTACTAAGGGGACACCCTGCAACATTCTTTCATAATTTTTTAACCACTCTGTATAAATACAATTGTTATAGTCCGTCCTGTCTTCCAACTATCAGATGTATTCAACTGTTCATGGGTTACCCGATATAATTATTTTTTTATTTGTTTTTCAGTCCACTCTATATTTTAACTCCCCTGTATATGAAAGTGCTTATGGGCAACCCAATATATCATTTAATTTTTAACATATATTGAATGACCCTGTATAATTGTAATTCTACAACGGCTTATATTTTAACCAATTTATATATGCATATGTAGTTGTTTATTGTCTACATTTTTGGAGTCATCCTGTATAATGATAACGATATGTATTGTCACGAAATGATAATTACACACAGAACTCCACTTTGACCCATGCAAAAATCGCCAACTTGCCACTTTTTTCTTTCAAAACTTTTATTTAATTTATAACCAGTTTTGATGTTGCCAAAAGCAATGTAGGTACTACTTCATTATTAAGGAAAATTCATCTTTTTTGACAAATCTTGTATACAATTACTGTTAAAAGTGTAATAATTTCTTTTTATCCAGATTTATTATCAAAATGAAAATATTAACGCCAACTACTATACATATTGTAATTATACAGTGTGGAACAGCCAAATGGAATAAATTCGATAGGGAATTCTCCAGAATACACCTGTCTTCAACTGTTTCGGAAATATTAAGTGTTTTCAGATTTATTACAAAAATTAATAATAAAAAAGGAAAATTATTTTATTTCACAAATTCGGTACATTATACTAAAAACCTAATAAGTAATACTGATTATATCTCAATAATATAAAAAAGCAAGAAACTATTAATGTCAATATGGGAAATGTTTAAAATGCTCGCCGTGAACATCTGGGCAACATGCTAATCTGGTATAGAAATGTCTTCTAACATTATTCAACAACTCAGATCTGACTGATCTAATCGCAAACGCGATTCGTCTTTTTAGGTCATCTAAGTTAAGAGGTTTAGTTTTTTATACAGTACTTCTGACATATCCCCACAAAAAGTAGTTCAATGTGGTCAAATCAGGAGATAGTGCTGGCCATTCTATCGATCCGCGCCTCCCAATCTACCTATTTGGAAACATTTTGTTCAGGTACTGTCGGACATTGATTTCGTTATGGGACGGTGCTCCATCTTGCTGAAACCATATGTATTGGTAGGAACTTGTGGGTTTACTGGATCAGGATATAAGGTTGTCAAAGTTGGCACGACATGGTGTAACTGTACTCTCATCAGAAAACAAAACATCAACTACTTGGATCACATTGTTTTCAAACCTTACCATCATTTGTTCACAGAAATATGTTCTCTTAGGGATATCGTCACCACGAGTTTCTGAGTCGGCATTATTTCATAAGTATGCATTTTATTTTACTTTAATACTCGAAAAATTGTTGTGTGGCTAACGTATCAAGCTCGGGAAACTTGCTTTTCTATTTTGCTAATTGTTCCTTGGGATACAGGCGGCAAATTTGGAAAATTTTCAACAAATAAGCGAGAAACTTTCATTTCCCAATAACCAATCCATATACTTAATACTGGTATACTGCTATCGACCGAAATCGGAAGGGTCACCGACTAAGAGAGACAGCAAATTATACCTTGTGCTGTACCTAAATTGTTTTGCGCAAGCGTTGCCAAAAATCAAACAGAGAGAAAACATAACCCACAACAGAAGAGCCAATTGGGGCATTTTCGAACAGGCGCATGACCTGAAGTACAGTGAAACGTTATATACATATATATGTCTGGACTGTGATGTTTGCGCCTACCTCTAGACTCTGCTAGCAGTATATCAGTATTAATATGTGAACCAATCATTTATAGAATGGTTATTTTGTGCATTTCTGTTAAGAGAACCATTTTTCTGATATTATTATGTACAGTTAACGAAATTCAAGCGACAATAGCATTGACACTGATCACCACTGTCATGCAGGCAAACAAGATGCTAAGACTATGAGTTTTGACGAAAATAAACAAAACTGTGTTTTTCATTTGAAGACGCGAGATGTAAGACCGACATGTAGGATTTTCATAAGAATTAGCACACAGAGGTTCCGAATCTGGAGTCGTTCCGTCTAATTGCTGTTCTCCCTTAACTCCTAGGACAGAATGTCACGATAACATTTTCAGGTTACTTAACCTGTCAGAGATATTGAATACTCTCTTCGAGGTGTCATTCCTTTGTATGCAAGACAATATATATTATATATAACATATAACATATATTGTTTCGGGTCAGGGAACTTTCATCAGTTGCGCTTCCCACAATTGAATATCCTCTCGAACACTTCTTTATGTCTTTGATATATAGACGCTAGATGTAAGACCGACATCTAGGATTTTCGAGAGAATTAGCACACAGAGGTTCCCGAATCTGGAGCCGTTCCGTGTAATTGCTGTTCTCTGACCAGAAACAATATATGTTACATGTTGATTCCCGTGCAAGATGGCGAGGTGGCCGGTCGTGTGTGTGTTCGTCTTAGGATTAAGTGTGATAGTTCCAGTAATAATCCCCTGTTCTTTTAACCTCTATAATTTCGCACCAACAATGTCCCCCACAGACGCTTATATAAAGTAAAAAGACGCTCTGGCAGTGATATTTGTGTTAGAAATAGTGATAATTCCGGGAATCCAAGGCCACCTCGTGTTGTAAATATAGTTTCGTTTTTAATCTAAACAATCATAATTTCTTTGGACAAATATGGAAGAATATTGATATTTTTCATTACGAAGGACATTCCAGTTATTATGGTATTTCTAGTGAAAAAAGAATCATAGAAATCTTTATTGTTAAACACTTGTAGCTGGCAAATAAGATCGCTATATCGAAGCCAACCCACCCTTGGAAGAAGAAGAAGTTATATGTAATATATAATATATATTGTCTTGCGTACAACGGAATGACACCTCTAAGAGGAAAATTTTATCGTGACATTCTGTCCTAGGAGTTAAGGGAGAACAGCAATTACACGGAACGGCTCCAGATTCGGAACCTCTGTGTGCTAATTCTCTCGAAAATCCTAGATATCGGTCTTACATCGCGCGTCTTCAAATTTAACGAAATGTATCAAATACATAAAGAAGTGTTCGAGAGGACATTCAGTTGTGGGAAGCGCAACTGATGAAGGTTCCCTGACCAGAAACAATATATGTTATATATAATATATATTGTCTTGCGTATAAAGGAATCACACTTCGAAGAGAGTGTTTTTTCATATAAGTAAAAAGGTACGCGGAAATCGTTTTTACTTAGTATCTCAATATCAAGAGCGAATTTGTGAAATAAAACAATTTCCTTTTTAATGTAATTTTTGTAATAAATCTGAAAACACTTAATATTTCCGAAACAATTGAAGATAGGTGTGGGACGTTGTACATGAATTATGTATAGAATTTTCTGAAGAATCCAAAAATATAATATACAGGGGCTTATTTTTATAATAGGAAAGTTGGTATTGACCACTGTCACATGTCATACCTTATATAATTTTTTGTTGTTAAAAAAATGTGCATTTAAAAATACAAATCAACGTGTCCAAGCGTTTTTCACTACAAGCCCTCCCTTATTCGTTATCAAATTTATTCCATTTGCCTTTTCACACTGTATAAGTTGCAATAAGATTTTGTTTAGCCATGTCTTGGCGGAGTAAAATGCACAGATGGCGTTATTGTCATGTGTTGCTGGACACCTGAACACCTGTTTAGTTCTGGATAGTGGTATATGCTCCGGACTGAAAAGTTAAGAGTTGCAGGCTGCGGGGGATAATCCACAGGCAGAAAAGCGATTTTGCATTATTCGATTCTTTTTATCAGAACAGGTATTTACCCATATACCCCATTTGACGTGATTCTTTCTCAATAATGTTCCCACTTTGTTTCAATAAAAATGGTATAAAATTTGAGTTAATGACCTTATAAATTGAAAAAAAATTAAAACTAAAATTAAATTTTCAGCCTATACACATGGATATTTCTCATCCATATTAATTGATTTTCCGCGAATGTTTACTTCATATTATTTCGTTATCCTTTCTTGGAATCCACGTCTTAAACTAAAAGCCATGTTTATCCGAAAATGTTGTCATTCCTCTCCGATATTATCAGTAAATAATTGCAAATGCAAATCCTCCTAAAAACCGTAAAACCAAGCAAAGAAATGTCGACCAGTTCTGACAACATACACCCACACTTAATCACCGACAGACTTCGCCGTGGTTCTTCTGCTGGTACCAGCAGCCAACGTCGTCGGTACCACTCGCGTTTTGCAGCATCGATAGGCCAGTTAGCCAGCTAGCTGACCCCACCTGAACCACCTTCATTACTTGTGACGTGCACAGCGCGCCGTATTCGCGATCCGATCGTGTTTTGTTAGTTCGAGTTAGTCGCGATTGGCTTCACCTGCGTTGGTCTTTTGTGTGCGCGGTCTGTGTTCTCTTTGTGTCCTTGTACACCGTGTGACTCATTGTCTTTTTGGATAGTGGGCGCAGCAAAGTCGAGGTGAGTTCTGCAGGTACTGTTTAAGGGCTTGCGACGTACGGACGTGCTAAAGGAATGTTGCTATAGCAACAGGATTGCCGATGCCGAGAAGGTCTCGTGCTTTACTGACACTTGGTGCTGTAACGACTAGGAAGTGGTGCTCGTTATGTAAGCTGCGCGCTGTAAATATCGTTTGTGAGTTCGAAAGGAAAAACGATGTTATAATCACTTTCCTTCATTACACATCAAGTGGTTTGATATCTATAATCAAGTAAAAATTATATAGTTTACGAGACTTATACATGCTTACTAAGCTTGTAATTAAGCTCAAAATCGTACAAAAGGTTTGAAATTCCATGACGAAACCAACTGTGCTTTTTGAATAAATTGTAGAAATATGCGAATAGGAAGAATGATTCATGATCATTAAAAACACATGTCGATAAAGATGATGCATCAGTTGCTACAGGTGGGGTAATTAAGAATATCAATTGTTTGTTTTCACTGCTTAGTACCTACTGGATGTCTGTAACAATACGAAATTTCTCGCTTGAACAATAGACGAGATTTACATATAATGACGAGAAATTTGACTAGTGCTGAAAACAACAGGTAGCTGTTTAAGTATGTGTAAAAAGAAAAAGGAGTACCTGGTTTAAATATTAAGCAGATTCGTATCTCAGTTGTTCAAGAAACATGTTGCTATTTAAATGATATTCAATTGTTACTTTACGGTATGCTTAAACAAATATTTTAATATTTAAAATTCCTGCTGAAAAAATGGGGCTCAAAATTTTGCACCTTGCACAGTGAACCGTTTAAAATTGGTCAGACAAATATATCGTTTAAGGATTACGTTTGCCAATGATATTAAGATTTGAAACGAATCCTGAAATAAACTACCGCACATGACTAATTTTGAGCTCTGCTGCGGCTTTTTCCATCTTCCCGGTAATGTTATTCTAACTATGACTAAGTGGTGGTCGAACTCTATATATCACTATCTCGGACAACTCTAACATACTGCCAGCCTTTTACATACAACACGCGGACCTGACAGCTGTTGTTCTGTCCAAACGTGGCTTGGAGCTACTAGCGGGATCAGCAAATGTTTTTTTTATATTAGAATTCGATAGATCCTACACAAATGTGCGAAAAAAATAAAAAAAAAACGCCAGAAATAAAAGGAGTTCCTAGAATCCGATCTTAGCGGCACCTATCAGGTCGGGTAGTAAATCTAAACCGTTCTGGAATCCCCTTGAACACACACAAAAAATTTTATCAAAATCAGTCCAGCCATTTACGAATCTATAAAGGACATACAGACAAACTTTCTCATATATATATATATATATATATATATATATATATATATATATATATATTTGTTTTTAAGTTTTCGCGGACACTAAATGTGTTAGGTGGTTTCCGGGAATTCATCCGCGTAGTTGATAACTGATCCCTGCCGGGATCGATGGTAAAATGACGACGTTTCGGCAGAGTCCCATCTGCCCTCTTCAGGTCGGTTCGCATAATTCTCGTAGCCTTCTGCTTTCGCTTCTAGTTACTCGAATACTATTCAGTATTCGAATAGTATACAGTGTTCGAGTAACTAGAAGCGAATCTCAGATTTTTATATTTAAACTGTTGTAACTTTTTTATTTTTCACTATATCTTCATCAAATAAACTTAAATGTAATCTATGATGTCTGTTTGCTCATCTGCATTCGATATTTGACACAAATGATTGGTTGAAAAAATTAAATGAATCCACAAATGGCGAGGTTCCATAAAAAACTAATTAAGTTACACAATTTATCACGTTACAAAAAAAAAAAAAAAAAAATAAATAAGAAGCACATCGAGAACTTCGAATGCTTCCAAAACTTCTTTACCCTTTTCAACGATATATCACATGTATTAGAAAGTACTCAGTATCATAATAAAATTTGAGTTTGTAACTTACAAGGTGAGAACTACAAAAAATAAAACATACACCAAATTGCAATATTTTTTTATAAATTTTGTTCAAACCGCCTTCTACCGCTACAGATGCAATCGCGACACATTTTTCTGACTCCTATAGTTGCAGACTCTAGTCGCATCTCATCCCATATTATTCAAAAGCAACATTTATTCTTGCTCTTAACTGCTCCTTCGTTTTTATTTCTCTCTCACAAACGAGTTGCTTGGCCAGTACCCATACAAAAAAAAAATCAAAGGGAGTCAAGTCTGGCGACCTTTAAGGCCAAAGTATAGGGCCAGTTCTCTCAATCCGCGCGTTTGGGAAGGAGCAGTTAAGAGCAAGAATAAATGTTGCTTTTGAAATAATATGGGATGAGATGCGACCAGAGATTACCACTGTAGGAGTCAGAAAAAGGTGTCGCATTTGCATCCGTAGCGGTAGAAGCCATTTTGAACAAAATTTATCACATCTGTCCTCTTCAGGTCGGTTCGCATAATTCTCGTAGCCTTCTGCTTTCGTACAGATAATATAATCATAGATTAATATGTACTCTTGTAAGCTCTAAATATAATTTAAGATTTCTTTAGTGCTTATAAAACTATTTGTAATTTTCAGTATCCTTAGCGCCTGACCATTTCATTTGAAGCGTCTTCTCTGAATGTTGGAGCTACTTCCGCTTTAGGTTTGTTGCCTATTCTCGTATTTAAGTCTCCATTTATAATTTAGGTTTAGGCTACATTTGTTTATGTATTTTTGGAGTTTTTTTCTTCTTCGGTGCATTTACGCCGACAGTTATCGAGTATCCTTATCCTATTTTTGGCCTAACTATTACTGTTCCTTCACTTATGTTTTTCGTTTGCCCATTTATTGTCTATGGGTATAGCTACACTGTGTTGTTAACTTCACTATACTGATTATTATTACATAAAATCTCAACTGGCTTAAAACAAAAACCGTTTAAAAACAGTATACAATCTATCACTATTTTCTGACACATATTTTTTTTATCTGATCTAATGGTACAACTCTATTGATTATTTTAGCGTATTCTGATCTCTCTGCCTCTTTCCCTATCTCTCTTGTTCTCCCTCTTTCAAAATATGAAATAACCTCATTTTTTGGGGGGTTTTTAAGGCTGAAATAATTTACTTCCACCAGTTTGTTCTTAAAATTATGTCATTTATGACTTATAATAAACTATTATGGCTTATGCGGTATGCTGTTGCATTTTATGTCACTAAATATCTGTATTGACTGGTGTATGAAAACATTGTCAGTTTGTTTCAAAATTGTCTTGATAATACGGGTTCTTCAAACTTCCCTGGGCTTACTAGATAGTCGTACAAACACAGATATGACACGCCCTGAATAATTGCTTTTGCACCACTCCTTCATTTTTTGGCTGTCAACAAAAAGGAAAACCTTACTTTTAGCCTACGGAAATATCATATAGCTTCAAGAATTTTCAGAAGTGACAATTTTGGGTTGATATTTACTCCCTGATCCACAAATTTGTTGTAAATGGCACCACATCACAATCGACTACAGATGTTAGCTGTTTTCGAGGACCTGGAACCTCTACTGGCTATATTGTTCAATTTGTGTGCTTTGGATCGTAAAAAGCTTCTTTATATTATATAAGAAGCGTGATTTAAATATCGTTTACGAGTTCGACAGAAAATACTACGCTAATCACTTTCCCCCATTACATGTGAAGTGTTTTGATATATATGAATTACTAAAATGTATTCATATTATATTGTTTATGAGCCAGTACTTACAAATCTTAGTTCAAGATCACACAAGAAATGTTGGGTTTGAAATTCTATTACAAAACCTTGTGTGGTTTTTGATTAAATTGTAAAATTAGGCGAAAAACGATTCATACACGTAGTCGTTACAACACATGTCAATATAGATGATGCATCACTTGGAATAGGTATGGTGATGAAAAATATCAGTTCTTTATTTTCACTGCTTAGTACTGGATCTCTGTAAGAATAAAAAAAATTCTCGCTTGAACAATAGAAGAGATTTACATATAATGACGAGAAATTTGGCTGGTGTTGGAAATAACAGGTACTTCCTTAAGTATGTATAAAAAGAAAAGGTTGAAAATGCGTTGGTTTAAATATTAGATTAGTATCGTAATCGTTGTAGAGACCTGTTATTATTTAAATTATATTCAATTGTGTCTTACGATATGGTATATTTGAAGGAATATTTTAATTCGCTATTAAAAAAATAATCCCTCTTAACAGTTTACATTATATTCAATGTACAAGGTTATAATGCTCAGACAATGACGTTCATATTTAAAATCTAAAAATGTATTTCTTTGTTCATCACTTTTTCTGCATTTCTCTGTCTTTCTCTATCTTTCCCTATCATTCTCTGTCTTTTTCTGATTTTTTCTGTCTAGCTCTGTCTTTCTCTATTATCGTTTGATTTTCTCTACCAATCTCTGGTTTTCTCTGTCCTTTTCTGCCTTTCTCTGTTTTTATCTGTCTCTCCCAGTATTACTTTACCTTTCTGTGTAACTATTTGTCTATCTCTTTTTCTGCATTTATTTGTCTTTCTCTGTTTTTCTCTGTCTTTCTCTGCCGTTGTCTGTCATTCTCTGTCTTTCTCTACTTTTGTTTGTCTGTTTTTCTCTGCCTTTCTCTTTCATTCTCTGTTTTTATCTATCTTTCTCTGTCTTTCTCCGCCTGTCTCTGTATTTTTCTCTTTTTCTCTGTCCTTCTATGTCTGTGTATTCTTCTGTTTTATCTGTTTTCTATGTCTTTTTGTGATTTTCTCTGCCTTTCTCTGTCTTTCTCTATTTTTCTCTATTTTCTCTGTCATTCTTTCCCTGTTTTTTATGTCACTCCCTGCCCTTCTCTGTTTTTCTCTGTCTTTCTCTGCCTTTCTTTGCCTTTCTTTGTATTTCTCTATCTCTTTTTCTGCATTTCTTGGTCATTGCCTGTTTTTCTCTACCTTTCACAGTCATTCTCTGTATTTCTCTGCCTTTGTCTGTCTTTCTCTATCTTTCTTTGTTATTATCTGCCTTTCTCTGTCTTGCTCTGCCACTCTCTGTTTTGATCTGTCTGTCTGTCTTTCTCTGACTTTTTTGTATTTTTTTTCTATATCTGCCTTTCTCTCTGTTTATCTATCTTTCTCTGTTATAGTCTGATTTTATCTATCTTCCTTTGTCTTTCTCTGCCATTATTTGTCTTTCTCGATCTTTCTCTGTCTTTCTCTGCTATTCTCTGTCTTACTCTACCTTTCTCTGTCTGTCTCTGTCTTTCTCTGGCTTTCCTCGTTTTTTGTCTTTCAAAAATGTATAATTTCAGTCACAATTTTGTCAAATATTGTTTCTTTCTGTTGAATTTTTAGAACTTAGATATGTATTTATATTCATCAAACTTCAAATACATAAACTATATAAATACAACAAAAATTCTTCATTTTCGATGTCAATTAAAAACTAAAATGAATATAATTGACATGTTCGACTTTGTTTAATTAGTTGGATACATTAAACTCTAATAAAATAAATAGTAATCTTGTCATATCCTTTCCATTTTCAGGTTATTCTAATTACTAAATAACTGTCAGATTTGCTCTTAAGAGGGAAGGGTGGGTAGTAATTACAGCTTCATTTCTCCAAAAACCATTATTTAAGAATTAAAGACAAATGTTTGAAATAGCTCTGTCAATTCCAATATGGCAATGTGGACTCGAATAACTTGCCGACCTTTGGGATTTGACGTGTAGGAAGGCCCGTTAACATAATGTGGTATTTCTATGCTGGCTCTCCTTGAGAAATTGATCTTGTTTGTGTGTGGGTCTTTACGAAAAATAATACTATTGTTATGAATGCATTTATAATTGGAATTTTTGTTTCGCCTAAGGTGTAGTTCAATAAAACATACATGTGTTACGAGGGAACCTGTAGAGTAAAACAAGATACACTGAAAATAATTTAACACAACCTACTCGTAGATGGTTAATAAAAAAAACAATTACAATACAAACATGTAATAACCATTTTTTTTATTTTCACTACCACACAAAGTATTTTTTGTGCTTTACTAAAGAAATTTAATACTCATTAGCTACCTAAAATATTAACATTCTTGGACATGAATATAGTATTTTATAATCACATATATGTACAAGGTGCCCCAAAATTCCAGGAGTGGGCCAGTTTATAAGTACCCACTGAAAAATAATTAAAAAAATCGGAATTATTTATTTAAAAAGACCCACTTTATTGAAAAACCTCCAAAAATAATACCCTAGGCTATTTTTCAGTACTATAATGACAAATTTTAAAATATGACTGCTTAAATGTTTCTATTTGTAATCTAATTAACTATTTTATAAGGTACAATCCCAAATTAAACCGCAATACATGTTGTTTTATCACAATTTTTTTATATTTATTAACAATATTACTTTAGTTATAAATGCCAACGCTATCCCGAAAACAACTTCACAATAGAACTCCTTACTCAAACATAAACCTGTTTCGATTTTAACGATTCTTATGACTCTGAACCGACAGAAATTTATTAATTAGACAACAACGCAGAACTGAACATTTAAACGCGGAGGGAGAAGACATGATTACGAACCTTTGTCTAGATTTTCAACACATATTTTACTTAGAAGGCGACACATTTTTTTTACGAGTGAAATTAAATACGACTGACACCAATAAGTCCAGGCCCATCTCTACCAAATCTTGTCGGTACCCGCAGGTGCATAAAGAAGTGGTTAAAGATCAAGTGAGTAAAATGCTTACTCAAGGGATCATTTGTCATTCCATGTCCTCTTGGTATTTCTTAGTTTGGGTTGTTCCCAAAAAGCTAGACTCCTCAGGCAAACAAAAATGGATTGTTGTGATTGACTATAGGACAGTGAATGAAGTCACAGTCGACGACAAATAACCCTTGCCTAACATCTCGGATCTGTTAGATCAACTTGGCTAGTGCCAATGTTTTTTTCAGGTTTGATCTTGCCTCCGGTTTTCATCAGATAGAGATCCATTCCAAAGATATCCCCAAGACTGCATTTTCAGTCGAAAACTGCCATTACGAATTTGTTGGCATGCCGTTTGGTTTAAAAAACATTTGAACGTGTCATGGACAACATCCTCCTTGAATTTTTTTTTCATTCTTCCAAATCCGTCGAGAATTTTGGAATGACTTTAATAGCTGGTTCTTTTTTTGAATAATATTGCACAGGTTGTATGATTAATCTAGAGCTTTTATGCCTCTACTGATATGGTGCTTGGCAAGTTCATTGGGCAATAGACGAACAGCAGTTTGAGTTTCTCTACTGATAGTAATTATAGAACGGTTATTTTAGTATGCCAGTCTAAAAGCTTCAGGTCCAATATGTTCGAAAATGTCGATGACGAAACTCTTCATGATCTTGATGGATTTTCTGGATATACCGGTATTAGGATGTACTTGCTTCAACACATTGACATTTTTTAATGAAATTAAGAATATGATGAAGGAACTGAAAACTTACCACTAAGAAAAATAAAGAGAGATGGATAACCTTCATTGCTAGACTGGATTTTATTTTTAGTCGTATCTTTATTGTCAGAGTTAAATTGCTTTTACAAATTTCTTACTCATAGTCCATATTTCGATACTCATTTCCCTAAGTTGTTTTCTACGTCAGATTCAATTTTTCTCTCAGCTGTTACAATAATTTTCCCTACGCTATTTCTTAAGATACTCCTCTTCTGTCTGCAGTAGCGCCATCCTGGGTCTCTTAGTCTTGTGTTTATTTTTTTCGTCGTAGTTTATGGGATCTCGTACTAGTGGACTCCTGTGGTTTTCCATTCTAACTATCGCCTTTTTCGTCCTTATTATTATTTCTCATTTTATGGTGCATGTACCATGGTGCGTCTGTCATTCATCTCAGGGCCTTGTGTTGATTCCTTTCTAATTTTTTTGGTGTTTGTGTTGGCTACTTGTCACCATATGTTTGCTGTGTACATCATCAATGGTTTTACTGCTGCTTCGCAGATCGTCTTCCTTGTCCTCAGATGGAGCTTGCTCCTCCCTCCTATTAATGAGTTGGTCATGCTGATGCGCTGTTTGGCTCTTTTCGCTGTTTCCTCTATGTGTTTCCTCCATGTTAGCTTCCTGCCGATGTGGATCCCTAGACAATCTACGTCTTCCTGCTAGTTGATGGGTGTTCCTCCTACCATTAGTCTCCAGGTTGCCTTGTCCTTTTTTCTTCTTCCTATTGCTATTGCTTGTATCTTCCATTTCTTTGCCCATTGTTCGCATTCATCAATGTCCTGTTGTAAGTAGATTGTTACCTAGTCCGCCTTCGCTGATGTTTTCGCTTTTGCTGTGTCGTCTGCGACTACGTAAGTTCTTAGGTGTCTCATCCCTTACGGTATGTCCCTGGTGCAGATATTGTATAATGCCGGTGATAGTGCTGATCTCTGTGGTACTCTTGCCCTGATGTGGTTCCATCGATCCTGATCCTTTATGTTCGTCCTGTAAGGTAGTCATGGGTTATCCTTGTGGTGGTTTGTCCAAATCATTTTTTGGTCCATTTTTGCTATTAGCCCCTTCTGCCAGGTGTTGTCAAATGTCTTCTCTACGTTGAAAAGTGCATGTCGACCTTTTCTTCTCTGCGTCATTCATCACATCCTCCACCACTGATCGTGTGGTATGATCCTTAGCTGTCCTTCTTCCTTGATCCTCTTTAAAATGATTCTGTCCATGATTTTGCTTGTGTTCCTCAGTAGGCTAATTAGCCTGTAGTTTTGTTGGAGTCTCATGTTCTGTCTTGCTTTGTTATTACTATGATCTCTGCTTCGACTGGAAAATTGACTACTGCTACAGTATTTGAATGGATTCATGGGCGTTGCCAGGTTTTGGTTTAGAGGGGGCAAACTGACAGTTTTTGTTTTTAGGGGACGTGGAGTAGGTTAGCAGGGTTTTTATTTAGAGGAGATAATTTGAAGTTTTCTGTCATCATAACTAAAAATATGCCTTAGGTACTAACTAACATTTCACACAAAATGCCAATAATCAGAAAGAGAGGTCCAGGGGAGGGGCAATTGCCCAGCCCAGCTACGCCCATGGATGAATTATGAATTACTAGTTATAAAAAACTAATGATATCTATCAATATTGTAGGCGACAAGCAGATAACTTCCATTCCTCGAAGTTTCCAGGAACGAGTTACATTCTCTACCAGCTTCAGACTAAGATAACTTCCATATTGAAATGTCAGAAATTGGCTGGAATATTAATGTGAAATAATTATATATATATATATATATATATATATATATATATATATATATATATATATGTAGCTCTCTTGATGGTCTATATATATATATATATATATATATATATATATATATATATATATATATATATATATATATCACTACATCAGCAGTAGTGATTCATAAATAAATAAATAAAATAAATTTTGCCGAAGCTGCCTTGAAATCACAAATTTTCAGGTCATATTTTTTTCTGTTGACACTTCGCTTAGTATGTACGCTGGTTTAAATTTAACGGTTACTGAACACGTCAATTATTGTACGTGGCTTTTTGAATCGTACAAGTAAGGTGCTAAAAACTAAACTTAGAGGAATTATGAAACACTCATGGACAAATATAATCGAATTCATTGTAAATCAGCGAACAGCAAGCTAACCACCATTGTGACCAGCATTCCAACGAAACTGGACACTCCTATATGAATATATATATAATGTTTACAATGACTCAGTGAATGTGAGTTGACTGTCGATAAAAAATTGATTTCTCTGAAAGGGTCTGTCTAACTAATAATTATTCAGAGAATAATTCTGGTGTTCGTTTCATTGGTGCTGTAATGTACGATATTAAATCAACGAAGGTGATTGAACCTTGGTTCGTTTGTCTATTCAGACGTATCCCAGAAGTAAATCGTAATCGCGGAATTGTGAGATCATCTGTTCAAAGAAACCAGTTAAGTACAGTAACTATTCAAAGTATTACAAGGCAAAGAGTTTCAATAGTTCCGATTTTTTGCAATAACTATATTATCAAGGAAATAGTCAATGAATATTAAGTGCATGCGAAAAATCAACAATTTATTTGCAGACTTAGGGGCTTTTTTCATCAACAAAAGCATTCCACACTATATGTTGCAAATTTCAGTAGAACATGCACCCATTTTCTTGGGTGACACGAAATTAAGAGACATTCTTTAAATATAAGCTTGAGCTGGTTGCCAAAAACCTTATGAAACAAATAAGAGAATGGAATATTTTAGAAACATTGGTACTGACAAAGAACATAAAAAAAATATGGTCTGCCTTGGCAGAATTTGTTCATACGTTCTGTGAAACTTCGCTGTGATATATTTTTTGAACAGATTTGATACTAAAAACGTAACAGCGAGGAATTTTTATTTTTGCTTAATTTTACATGTTTTCTTTACATACCGATCAGCAGGTAATGTATCAAAACACCTACTATTTATCGATCAGGAGAAGGTATATGATTCCATACCGATTGTAAAACTTTGGGAATTAATACAACTAAGTACAATTTACCAAACTTTCATCAAAGGAATTTATATTGTAAAATGTAATCGTCAAAAATAATCAGAAATATGTTTTCTGAAGAATTTGTTGTTAAAAACGGGAGATAAGCAGCAACTTTTGCTGGATTCTTATGCAATACATTTGTTTGGGATTCCACCTTTGTCCGAGTTCATAAGATTATTATTTTTATATAAGATAATTCTTTCGTACGAGTCCGATTCTTTACAGTTATTGACTTGTCTAACTAATCGTAACGAATTTAAATCTATGAGATTGTTCCAAAACATTATGTGCTACACCAGATTTATCAGATATCCCGTTCTTTGTATGTGCAAAATATTCTTTAAATCGAGTACTAATAGATCTACATGTTTGACCATAATATTTCAGATAACATATTCCCCATTTTTCTAAATCATTAATTTCATCTTTAGGATTGCTCAATAGTTTTTGTAAAGTTTTCGTTGTTATGTTTACTACCGTTATACGAAGCTCCCTAAAAATTCTGTCACTGGCCTTACTATAACTATTATATGGGACAAAGATAAATTTGTATTCTTGTTTCTCGACTTGAAAAGTTTACTCCTCATTCATTCTTAGCCTAAGTTGTTGCTTTTTAATTAGATTATCAATACAATACAATACTTACTGGATAACCATTACATGTAGCTATTTCCATAATTGTTTTCTGTTCTCTTTCAAACATCTCTTTTGTAAGACAGAATGTAAACAGACGATGTACAAACAATTTTATCCCCACCATTTTGTGTTGTTGACAGTGAAAATAATTATTAGGTAAATATCTAAATGTACTGGCATCCTGCTCAACAATTATTAGTATTTTTTTTAGAACAAGTACATCTAAACATTGGAGACTACCTTTATTTTCTAGTTCATACGTAAATTTAATAGTAGGAAATTTATTATTAAGATACGAGGGCTGCCTTTTATATTTCGGGATTAGAGAACTAAAACAAATATTAATCATCGAAAATAGCTTTATTGTTTTTCAAAATACTCCCGTTTGAACCAATTGTCGAAGTACTTTTTCCACTCTGATTGAGGTATCTCCAAAACATGCATTCTGAATGCAGCAACCGCTTCTTCAGGTGTCGAAAAACGTTGACCTCTTAGTTTGTTTTTTACGTACGGGAATAAAAAGAAGTCATTTGGTGACAAGTCAGGACTATACGGCGAATGACTCATCAAATCGATGTTTTGAGTTGGCAAAAATGCAGTTGTTTGAGCCGATGTGTGAGAGCTCGCATTGTCGTGGTGAAGAGTGATCCGTCTTCGGCGGTTGGTTTTCCTCATTTCTTGGAAGACAACTGGCAAACAAATGGGTGTGTACCACTCAGAATTGACTGTTCTGCGTTGTTCTAGTGGTATGGTTGCGACATGTCCAGTTTTTCCGAAAAACAGGCGATCATTTGCTTGGAAGTGCTTCGTGCGCGAACAACTTTTGTTGGATTCGGCTCATCTTGAAACACCCATACAGTCGACTGCTGTTTACTTTCGGGCTCATACGCATAAATACACGATTCATCCCCTGTCACTATGTCATAAACGTGTTTTGCAGGACCGCGATCGTATTTTTTGAGCTTTTCTTTCGACCAATCGACACGAGCCTTTTTTTTGAACGATTGACAAATTGTGTTGGATCCAACGCGAACAAATTTTTTTGACATTCAAATGTTTATGCAATATTGAATGTATGCTGATCCCACTAATATGTAAGGTTGACTTAATCTCACGATAGGTCACATGACGATCTTGAAATATCAGTTCGCGCACAGCATCAATGGTTTCCTGAACAACAACTGTTTTTGGACGACCTTCACGAAATTCGTCGTGAACTACGACCTCATCATCATACCATCGATAAACAGTGGCCCTTGATGGAGTTTCATCGCCAAAAATTAAATTAAGTTCATCCATGCACTCTTGCTGACTTAATCCACGTCGAAAGTTGTAAAAAATAATCGCACGAAAATGTTCACGATTTAATTCCATTTTTTAGCCGAGATGAATCCTTTAAGTTACTGTAAACAACACATAGCGCTCGTATGTCATAAGGTTCTGAGTACGTATAACCTCAAAAATGACAAACTTTACGATAGAGCTGTTAGTTGTCAGATTGCAACACTAGGGTTGTCCAATTCCGAAATATAAAAGGCAGCCCTCGTATAATACAAAATCAGTAATCTTAAAATTATTCGTATGAAAAACGGCTAATATATCGTCCACTTACCTTAGTCATACCCTAACAAAATATTGGGATTGCTTATTTGCCTCAACTTCGAATACGCCGATAAACAAATTGGCAAGGAACGGAGACAAGGGATTTCCCGTAGCCGTTTCCTCTTTCTGTTCATAAAAGGAGCCTCCTAATTTAAAACAATTTTGGCACATGCACAATTTTGTGAATGAAATAAAATCTTTTATTTCGTGCCCACAAAACGAGTTTTCACTGCTAGTTACTTGAATGGTACTGCCACAGACATTTATGTTTAAGTTTTCGAAATACTATGTTGTCACTAGGGGTAAAGTCTGGAGAATACGATGGGCGCACCACCAATTGAAAGTACTCTTGTGAACTGCAGCCATTGCACTAAAGGAAGTATGACTTGAGGAGCATTGATTGTTAGGAGTAGCAAACCTAAACATAATTTTTTGTTATGTTTTTGATTTTTAAATCCAAGAATAGTAGGCAAGGATTTCTCGACAAATAGAATTTTTTTCTGTACGCCCACGTCACGATGTGGCTCAATGCTATAACTTGAGTTTAATACTCTCCATTATTTAATCAAAGTCTGTTACTAATAATTCTATTTTTATTTAATATTTAGTTTTTCCTGAATACAAAATGAATCCTATATTGATACGCACTTGAAAATGTTATGTTAACCTCCAATATTTCTGAAATATGTGAAGTCTGGTTACACAAAGACGTTTTTCACTAAATTAAATGCACAGCTGTTAAAAATATAATAGAAAAAATGAAACAATAAAAACAGCTCATAAAGTGTTAACGGACAAGCGGTAATAACATTAAATAGGCGGGGCCAATGATGTCGCAGTGTATTCGAAACTTTTTAATAATAATTGTTATATATCCTTATTCTAAAACTTCTTGTGTAATCTGCTAATAATCCTCCATTTTCAGCTATTTTTGATTTTCCATTTGTCGATTCTTGTATAATTTTTATGTTCATTTATTCGTCTATTTAGAATCCCAATAGTTTCTCCAATATAAAATTATAGAATGTCTTGTTGTGTAAATATCTCAATATGAAAAAGACAATTTTAAACACTTCAGTCTTCAGAATAACTATTATTATAATCCTTATATTCCAACACTCCAATGAAAATATTATTTTTATATACTCCGTAAACAGAGGTTGTTCTTTTACGCGGACGTTAACATCTTAATGTCGAGCTTGTCTTTGTAAAGGTCTTCTTCATAACGAGTGTAGTTATAGCGGTTCTCTGATGAGATCATCTTTATACTAAAACAATTCTACCAACGCTGCTACGAAAACAAGTTACCGATATTCTTGAGAATTTGGCTGAAAAATCGACAAACATTTCAACCTTCTGTTGCAGACTATCAATTTCTGCCAACTGTTAATAGTGCTAAATGATCTTTGACACCTAACAGGACCTAAACATTTAAATATGTTTAAAGAATTGTGAAATTGGCTTGACAAAAACGAACTATCCTTAAATGTCAATAAATGAGATTAAACAACAAATGTTTAGAAACATTTTGTATGAAACCCAAATACGATCTAAAACTAATTAGTGTACCTAGTATTCAATTCAAAATAGGTAGAACAGAATCTTTACACACTTATTTGCAAGGGTAATTACTATAATACCCAATAATTAAAGAAATTGGGAGAAATATAGACTTGTCGTAGCTATCCTAACCGTTAATTGTGGCCACTGCTTTCAATTGCCATTTGTACATAGGCCGAGATGAATTACCGTCAAAAGTTAGTGGCTTATAAAGTCTTGTTGGATGTTTTTATTCACCATTTTCACTTAAGTGTGAATTGTACTCTGACTTGAATTGATGTCATATTTGACCTTATTTATCCATTGAACTTTTCAGAATCCCAATTTCATCATTTATTGCCTTTATGTCTCAGTAATTGCATTTTCTGATTAACTGCTTAAACTTAAATTGTTCTGATCTTTTTAATTTGGTCCATAGGTTTTTTGCTGTTCATTTTTCATGGTGGTAATTATTTCAATTTTCATGATAGTGGCAAGAATTTGTTGCTTTTCATCTATTGTACTTACAAGATTTTCCATTTCGACTTTACGTTATTCATCAAAATATTGCAATAACCTTTGTTAAATTTCTTCTCGAATTTGCTTCTCCTTTTTGTCCCGTTTTCCAGGATCTTATTCAGTTTCTCGTCCAGCTTCTCATCAACTCTTTTAAAAGAATTGCTATAGAAGTTGCTGGTCTATTCCCCGAGATCAATCAGAGATGGGTGAGAAGTACATCCTGGTCGTTGTGGATTATTTTAATAAAGGTCTGAGCCCTACGCTATACTCAATCAGCAGTTTGAGTTGGAGTTACATTAGAACCAAGGGCGAAACGTTGAATCCAATGTACTCCAGACAATCTGTACGATTTTGGGCAACAAAAAAAAAACGAGTAGCACAACCTTGTAACCATAGTCGGATGGAATGGTGGAAATGTTCAACAGGTCTTTGGAACTATACATCCAAGGACGACAGTTCCTGTATGTCAATCGCTCAACCGTTCACAATAACAAGACTCACTCTAGTAAGAGTACTAGTCAGGAAGGAAATGAACCTACCATTTGATTTGGCGTCCGGCTCACCAGAAAAACTGTCCCATTAACAGCGATTATACCGATTAACTTCGATAATAAATGCTGGCCATATAGGAATTAGCCCGAACCCAGATGCTGGCAACAAGTGATCAGATGACAAGGCGTTCTGAGATGCAGGCGAATTTGGTCGCGTTCCAACAGGGAGATAAACCTCAAATCCTCCCATTTCTGACACCAAACATTATAAACTCCGTGTGAGTTCTAAAAAAAATTTTTAGATCAAAATTATTTTTCACTGAAATAATTCACAGTACGCTTGGCCACAAAAATATTTGCCTCAAAGATGATTGATCTTCGAACAGATGTTAATTACGTTGCTATTACTTATTGCCTGTTGTACGTTAGCCAATTTTATACAGTTGCTATCCTCTCGAAACTTCCAATCATGATCCTGAGCTGTTAACGTATATAATCTCTAATCTGTGAATAGGATAGAATACTTTTCAGTACCAGCAATTGTATGTTTAGGAATTACCGCATTTTGTCGACTGTTTTTTACTATCAGTTTATTTATTCGCAATATTAGTTTTTATAGAGGAGACTTCTAATGTTTGGCATTGTGAAATAAAATGTAAAAACAATATCAAAGATAGATAACAGCGCTTGATTTTCAGTGCTTAGTTGTTTACTTTAAGGCTGTCGGGTTTTTGTATTATAAATATTATCCTTATTGCAGCTGATATTCTTAGATTTTTGTGGCAATAGTTACATTTTGTTGAAGTCTTCTCGGATGACAACAACTTTTTAAGCAAGTCATGTTGCTATTTTAACTTTAACGAATACGTTTTAATTAACCCTGTTGACCTTGTCTGTATTTGTGAGTCCAGGAATGAGCTTATCAGGCCAATACAGTCGCAATAAAGATCCCTTAAATATTGGCATAAAAGCAAAAATAGTCAAGGAGTTTCATTAAATATTTGAAAAGTCAGTATTTCCTTCTACACTTTGTCGCAAAGTGTCTAGGAATATTAACGCATAACTTGTTTAATGATTTCGTTGGTACTCGCTGTAAATACGTTCAACGTGTATGTGGCACATTGTTAGTTCGAAAACCGCATAGGTCGGTTGTTTTATTGGTCGTAGTTGTTACAACGACCTCGTATATTCTTCGGGTTGATTGTAGGTTGCGATTGCTTAATCCTTGCCGCATTATTTTAGTAATGTAACATTGAATTGGCCGAATATGAAGATGACTTTCTACCGTAACAAATGAAAGTTTCTGGTAAAAAAATGGCAACGACAATTTGTTCTTCTTGAGAAGGTCTGAATGTTCTTAAATTGTAGTCGACAAAAAAACAACGCCAATATGTTGTTGAGATAAAAATAATAAACTGGCCTAAAAAATTATTTTAACAAAGAAATTCGCTCAAAATTTAGATTCTTTTACTATATGCACGAAATGTTTCTTTTAAACCGCATTTGTATCTATGACTGTGGACAATTTTATATAAAATGTAAAAACCTACCAAATGAACTAGTTCAGCTGAACTTCCAGCTCAACTAGCTTGTTTAGATTTGCAATTTGCTTACAATCTACAAACGTACATCTTCAATTCCAGTTCCGTGTTCAAAAATCGACACGATAACCTGGAATTTTTGCAAAATAATTAAACCAAATTTAACCATTTTGTTTTTTAAAATATGGTTCTAAGGCCATTTTGAAAGCAGAAAGTACAGTAATTTTTTATCATCGCTCACATCAGTTTTTTTTATAACTTTTTATATGACATATCAGAATTAATTCTTAAGAATACGACTTTTTTAAAGTTTAGATTTTGATATACTCTAAAGTGCCATTTGTTTTTATAAAAAGGTTTTCATACATCTATATCGTTTTTGTTACTTTGTTTTTCAAATGGTCTTATATTTTTTTGATTATACGTATTTTAAAGATTTGTAGGTATTTGTTATTAAATAATAGCCTCTAATAGATAGTTTATAATCTCCCTCAATAAATACTTTAAACTACAAAAAGAATTCAGATTTATTATATTTTTACAGATTTTTATTTTTTATTGATGGCAAATTTCTTAAAATTAATTCTGTAAACAACAACAAATCGATAATAACACTCTTAATGACACGAAACACCCTGTATACAGAATCATCAGCAAATATAGAATGAAATTGTAAAAAACAATAGTCGTATGTGTTCCTACCAACACTTCTTCACCCTATGTTTCAACTATCCTATTTTTGCAACTTATTATGAACTACGCTATGTCACATTTTTTCTTATATTTTTTCAAGATATATTAAAGTATAATTTCTCTCCACACTTCAGTTAAACCACCCTTCATTTACAACTTTTTCTAACCTTGTTTGAATGACACTGTACAACTATAAATTTACTGCGCACCATACTTCAGGAACTCCATATATGCAAGTGCTAGATAACAAAATTTTTCTAGCATTTTTACCCAACCTGTATAATTCTAACTGTAAGCTACCCTATATTTCAACAACCTTTTATATGCAACTACTTATTTGCCACCAAACATTCTGTACGACCCTGTATCCTTAGAATCCTACCCCACCCTATATTTCAACAATCCGGAACAGCATGTAGATCATACCATTACTTTAAAATAATTTTAAACCCACCTGTATAGCTGTAATTATACTCCGCTACATATTTCAACCATCCTATATATGTAACTACTTGTTGATATAAAACAAGTTTTTAAATACAACATAAACTATAATTCCACTCCATCTTATATTTCAAACACCCTCTATAAATAACCCATTTCATAACTATAGTATGTTATGAACATAATTCAAAGATCCTAACTGCTTACCTAAGACATTTTTTTTAAGTTTTTTTATTCACTGTGTAAATATTCTGATGCTGAAGCTGATGCCAGTACCTAACATTTTGTGCGTGCGGTGGAACCAATTGAACAATTGAAATACCCAACATGGTAGAAGTTTTTTCGCTATATCTACTGTTTCTGTCAATTTAGAGAGATAAAATGTCTACCAGATTTTAAGTCAAACTATAGGCTTCCCAACAAAAAAAGATTCAGCAAAATCAGTTAAGTACGTGATGCCCGAACAAACAAAGAAACAGACAAATTTACAATTTTATAATAGTATAGATACAAATGATCAAATTAAAGGTAACTTGATCCAATCAATATTTTCCATTATTGATTGCATCAGAAATAAAACGTCACTTTTTGTCCCTTATAATTATTTAAAAAATCCCATTGGAAATTTCTTTGTTCTTTGTTAGAATTTTTTTCATTTTAAGCTTCTTTTAAACACTATGAACATTTCAAAGTTCGGCGGCCGAGGAGGATAGAGGCCAGGATCGTTTAATTGTTATAGGGAAAACAGAAAATAATCACACTAAATATTGTTTATAATTTTCAAAAGTTATAAGTATGGTTTATTCTTGGGTCAAAGTGAAGAGTTATTATGTATAAATTATCAATTAATATTTTCATGTAAAATGTAAATTTGTTTTGAGATACAAATAAAATCGAATTTCTGAGTGTTTCAGATCAGTAACTACCTTGTTTAATATCGATTTAAAACTCGATTTCTGAAAAACGAATTGTATTAACAACAATCGTTCGATAAGCCAAAGATATTTAAACAGCCATAAAATACACTATACTTCACATGTCATGGATTTTCGTGACAGTATTTTTGCCTATTCATTGGGTTTTCTCCATTCCATTTTTTCCCGCAACAGATAAGTATTTGAAGATTAGATATGAAGAACAAAGTGTAAGGCAATTTCATAAAATTGCCCGGATTAATGGCTGTCTGTACAAAAATTCTTCTTCACAGTTATTCTGAGAGAAAGAGATGTCTACAAAATGATCAATCAGTTATACTTATCTGTGTTTGGAGACGTTTCAAGTCCGACTCTGGAGTCGTTGTCAATCGTATAGTATTTTATTTCGAGGATTTTTCTAAAATTTTCGCTATGATGATGAATTTTTTTTTTGTCAAGAAATTGACAGTGACAATTTGTCGTTTGGCGATCACTTGATACTGAGGGTACCGTATTTCTGCTGTGAGAGCAATAGATTTTTCCAGTCCAAATGAAGGTCGTTTGAAGGTGCCCGCCCGTTTTGTTTATCATCATACAGCTGGATTCTTTAAGTTCTCTCTGTTTAAAAATTTCCTCTTTCAACAAGATCTTTGTTTTATCCCAGTACAGCGTATGGCTTTCGGTGTTGGTTAATACAGTATTAACCAAATTTGATTTGACCACATACGAGGGCTGCCTTTTATATTTCGGGATTGGACAACCCTAATGTTGCAATCTGACAACTGAGAGCTCTATCGTAAAGTTTGACATTTTTGAGGTTATACATACTCAGAACGTTGTGAGATACGAGCGCTATGTGTTGTTTACAGTAACTTAAAGGATTCATCGCGGCCAAAAAATGGAATTAAATTGTGAACATTTTCGTGCGATTATTTTTTACAAATTTCGACGTGGATTAAGTCAGCACGAATGCATGGATGGACTTAATTTAATTTTTGGGGATGAAACTCCATCAAGGTCCCACTGTTTATTGACGGTATGGTGAATTCAATCGAGGTCGTAGTTCACGCCAAGACGAATTTCTTGAAGGTCGTCCAAAAACAGTTGTTCTTCCGGAAACCATTGATGATGTGCGCGAACTGATATTGCAAGATCGTCATGTGACCTATCGTGAGATTGAGTCAACCTTACAGATTAGTGGAACCAGCATACATTCAATGTTGCATAAACATTTGAATGTCAAAAAAAATTGTCCGCGTTGGATCCCACACAATTTGTCAATCGTTTAAAAAAAGGTTCGTGTCGATTGGTCGAAAGAAAAGCTCAAAAAATACGATCGCGGTGCTTCAAAATACGTTTATGACATAGTGACAGGTGATGAATCGTGGATTTACGCATATGAGCCCGAAAGTAAACAGCAGTCGACTGTATGGGTGTTTCAAGATGAGCCGAATCCAACAAAAGATGTTCGCGCACGAAGCACTTCCGAGCAAATGATCGCCTGTTTTTTCGGAAAAACTGGACATGTCGCAACCACTAGAACAACGCAGAACAGTAAATTCTGAGTGGTACACAACCATTTGTTTGCCAGTTGTCTTCCAAGAAATGAGGAAAATTAACTCACACATCGGCTCAAACAACTGCATTTTTGACCACTCAAAACATCGATTTGATGAGTCATCCGCCGTATAGTCCTGACTTGTCACCAAATGACTTCTTTTTATTTCCGTACGTAAAAAACAAACTCAGAGGTCAACGTTTTTCGACACCTGAAGAAGCGTTTGCTGCGTTCAGAATGCATGTTTTGGAGATACCTCAATCAGAGTGGAAAAAGTGCTTCGACAATTGGTTCAAACGCATGCAAAAGTGTATAGATCTTCATGGGAAATATTTTGAATAACAATAAAGCGATTTTCGTTGATTAATATTTGTTTTTTTCTCTAATCCCGAAATATAAAAGGCAGCCCTCGTATCTTCTGGAAATGTATCTCGTGGAAATATGTGTTTTACAAAAAGTTTAAGGTTCCAGTTGTTATTACAACAACGTTATATAATTCGAAAAAATTCCCCTTTTAACTGTTTTTTCCGGATTTCCTTCTAAATACATTTTATATAAAGGCACATTTTGAGAATATTGCTAATGTTTTCATTGGTGAATTCTTTACAGGCTGGGTATAGTTACAATAATTCTATAGCTAAATAAGAATTACTTCTAAAAAATGAAAACGATCAGTTACGCATTTCAGTTTATCCAATGAATAACCACGTATAACATTGTAAATTGTTAATTAAAAAAATGCAAACATTTGAAATACCTTTGCACGAATCGAGGATGTCTTTCAGCGAGAAACGTAAACAAGCAGAGTGTTCAGTGAACCAAATATGTATCACGCAGTGGCAACGGCTCTTTAATCCACAAGACTGTGAGATCTCCAGCAGCAACAGCACCTGGGAGCTAACCGGTAATAATCACAAGAAACCGTTAGAGAATGCTAACTAAAAAAATCTAACCGTTACGTAGTACCTTCTAATGTGCATAATTTCCTTTGGTCAGGACACACTTTCATTACGCCGAGGCTTTGTCATTGCAAATGGAAATCGACAACATAACACATAAAGCTATGCTGTTAGCCCGATTAGCTGAAAAACAAGCTGAAACGGAAGAATTCTGATATTAGGCCGTAATTAAATTGGCAAATCTTTTATAAAATATCCGTCACGTTTATATGAATCGTCCTATCTTCTTGAAGTCAATTGTCAATAAAAATGAAAAATTGTGGCACCCAAGTTAACTCTTTAATATTTCTGTTCATCTAAAATCTTAATTTTTGAGTAAGATGAATGTGAATTTTGTTTTATATATATATATATATATATATAATATATATATATATATATATATATATATATATATATATATATATATATATATATATATATATATATATATATATATATATATATATATATATATATATATATATATATATATATATATATATATATATATATATATATATATATATAATATGGTTGATGATTTATTCCGGTGTATATCCGTTCGTCTGTATTCGTTTGAAAAATCACTTGACGTTTCGCCAAAATCATATTTGGCTTTTTTTTTTATCTTTTTTGCCTGTCTGAAACTGGAATATTAGAATCTTGAAGGTGGTACGGAACCCTTAGTATGCGAGTCCAACTCGCATATGACCAAATTATTTACAGAATACACTCAGAAAAACTAGCCAAAAGTTTTTTTCTCAAAAATTTATAACATTCTGGTAACTAATACTAGAATATTTAAATTTATATAGGCTCTTGGTGGATGATACTATTGAATAAGTAGTTTTTGAACAATTCCAATTTAAATAATTTGGAGAGCTATTTTGCACATCCCACCGTATTAACGAGACTAGTCCGACAGGGATATACTAAAAATATTTTTAAAGTTCATAAATTTCATTTTATTTTGTCTATCTTGTATCTTCCTTATAATGCCTTATAATGCCCAGAAATTCATTCATAAAATAGTAAATATTGTATTAAATGTACGAATATGTGACAGTCAGCCAGCGGTATACTATAGCTGTCAAGGTATATAGACGGATCTAGAATTTTCTTAGGGTGGAGGCATGAGATGAAAATTATGGTAAATTGTATTATTATATGGATTTTTCAGCAGTTTATTATAAGCTACCACTAGGAGGCAGATTAAGGTTCCAGCTGTTATTTTGTTTTGAATTTTTTCCTCACTTTACATCGATTTTTCCATCTCTTCATTATGAAAAATGTTGCGATCAAAATTTATAAACATTCATTTTGAAGATTTTCTGATTCTCTACAATTTTTCTGTTGACGGCATTATGAACAGATCTTTACTTTTTACACTATAAGCAAAAAAACATATTTTTTGGGGGTTTTTAGGGCTGAAGTTGCATTTTAAAAACAACAGGTTTCAGACGATCGTACAGAAAAAATCGAGTGGTGTTAGGTCCGCGGAATATAAAATATTATTTACGCGATGGCTTATGCGGTTTGCTGTTGAATTTTATGCCACCTAAAAATCTCTATTGACTGGTGTTTGAATGAAACGTGAAGCTTCCTAAGGCATTCTGGACAAGGAGCGTATTAGATTCGACATACGGAACTATATACGCTTTTATGCTGATCACTTGTGTTTTTATAGAGAACTGTACATGAGGCGTCAGCGATGTGAAGATTTGTCAAAGCAGACAAGCTGTAAATCGCCTGGCGTATAGCAGTGTCAGTAGCTTAGCTGCATTCGGAGGTTGAAAGGTAGTATGGCCAGTGTTTGTACAACAATATCTTCCAGGAGTATTCCAGAAGGGATTGTAGCGAATTGGATTAAGTGGACTGTAGTTTTGAGTTGGTTCTATTTTGCTAAAAAACTCAATTGCCCTTCATAAGAAAACTCTTACCTTTTCTACGAGTAAGATCTAGTAAAAGCCTTCAGAAATCTGTCATCCATGTATTTGTCTGCATTCGGTGCGGGTAGCCGGCCTTATCCCTGGGTTCTTAGGCACAACTAGAGTTTATAATGTTGGGCAATGCGCACTCACGAGGGGGTTCACAATAAATGAGTAATAGCTGCACACGCACTTGAGAGGTTTTTGTGAGATCCGTACTCTACGAGAGGCTAACAGTGAATCTTTTCTTCTTCTTACTGCGATTGCGCTTAAGGCAGAGTTTTTTCCAAGCAATTGAGAATATACATATGTGAATATTAAGGCTGTCTCTTTTAAACCCAAAAAGAGTGTTCTGAACAGGGATGTAACAGAAAAAGCTGAAAACTATTGATTAAGCGGGTAATAAAAACTTAAATACATAAAAATCTAAACTAAATTATGATTTATTTCTATTGTACAATATTTTATACACAATGTTTCCACTACCAAGGTAAAGCAAGATGTGGCATTAAAAAATAATGCGTAATTCCTGGAATGACGATGTTTCATCTGTGGATATAATGATGCACCCACAATCTTATATTTTTCTTTTTAATTCGACTACGTATATCCCAGGGAAGTAAGGGACCTCCTTCGTCGCTAGACATGGTTTCAATTGGTGGTGGGATTGAAACCGGGTGGGAGGGGGGCGAGGGCTTGACGTCACTGAAGGTTGGTTTTAGCACAATAAATACTACAAAAGCAAGATGATTTTCGGAGGTTCAGTCCCTTAACCTACCTCTTGGATCCTGCCAGTGTATTCATACGCAAAATGTGGTGTTATAAAGTGGTACGTAGTCAAGTCACAAAAAATAACAATTTCTTATTTATTTCAGATAAGCTGCTGAATATGAGATTGATCGGCGTTTAATACTGAACCAGTACGAACGGTGAGTAATATTTTAATTTCCATGTATTCTGTTATTAAACTGACTTTTAAAGCGAAATGACGATGATCGGATTTAAAAAAAACTTACAATGTGTTAGCTTACTCTGTGTATCAAATATTTTTAGGTTTAAAATCGCTAGTCACAAATCCAAATTGTACCTTCGAAGTAAATAATCAACGAACACATTGTAGATACCAACTGTTCCAAGATGGGCGCTATAATATTTGTAATTGCCACAAAATGTTTGGAGCTAAACAAATATTTATTGGAGTTAAATAAAATAATTTTTTTGAGGTTCGGCTCCAAATATCAGTGGGGTTTCTCGTATACAGGGTGTTGTAGAGAATTTTTTTAATTCCGTTAATGAACTTTCATTTACAGTTGAAATGAATGCTGATTGTTTAAATATATTTTTATCAAAATTGCTAATATTCTGTAAATTCTATAATAAATTGTATATGGATATTCTCATCATTTTTAAGGTCAATAATTTGTTGAGATATAATACAACCCAAAATGGTGTAATCAGCAAGAATTTATAATTTGAATTTTCATCTTATGAGGTTCGGCACTGCGTCTTGCCTAACAATTTCACCTCAAATATGAATGAGCTTGCTTATATACACAGTGTTTCACAAGATTTTTTTAAGCACGCAGTAATAAAGTAAGTTTATTTTTAAAAATTCAAAAAATATTAATGGAATTTATTTATGATAATAAAATAAAAATTAATAATTTTAATTTTATGATAATAGGGAAATGAAAGGTCCCAAACCCACACTCTTTGTACAATTTATTATATACCACTAGTTTCGGAGTCTACAACTTTCATCGCATTATCAATTAAAAAATAATCAAAATAAGGCAAACATAGGGTAAACATTATGTGATAACTTTCATACAGGACTAACATATTCTCACATATACATTAAAACTACAATGACTTAAGTTAAGAAAACTAATACACGTTTATTATTAAAATTAAAATTTATGAGTCAAGATTCACAATTATTTTAGCCAGACTCGATTTTTTTTTAATTTGTGTGTTTGAAGATAAAGGTACGTTAAAGCAGGCTCTAACATTAAAATTAGAAGGCGTTTTTAGACAAAACAGGATTATGCAAATTTTATATATTTCGCTATGATTATGAATTAACATACATCAGTCTTAGATTTTTATTATTACCTTAGTTAGTAGTAATACAAGGCACGTTTTCTTATTTACTAAATTGATGTGAAACAATGAAAAAAGAATGTTTCTTACAAGATACATACATGTTTTCTAGAATTTTTATCACTATTTTTCGCTTGAATATACTGCATCTTTAACTCGTTATTGTATTTGTAAGAACAAGCTGGTAAATTATCACTTATACAGAGTGGTTTTCCACCTGTACTGTACTCAAACTGACACCTTTCACTTATTTCATTGTCATATAGAATTCTTGCGATGATTTCAATACAACGACACAACCAGGGATTACCAACGATGGTAATCTTCTTCAAACCATTTAATCTGAAGAAAAAGTTCGTCGACAAAAACATCAACTCGTTGTTGTCCATATAGAGGTTCTCCAAGGAGTCGGACCCCTTTTTGGGAAAAATGCTTCCGTCGATTTCTTTTAACAGGTTCACAGACAACACCAGAGTTTGCAGAAGCGGAGTTTGCTCGAAGGTGCCCTCCTCAATAGTTTGGATCTTATTAAACCCTAAATTGAGGATTATGAGGTTTGTTAATCCTTTCAGCATATGATTCGTTACAATGCTGAGCGAGTTGTTGTGGAGCCAAAGTATCTCCAATTTGGAAGGATCAGATACTATTTTGTGAATGAAAACATTTTCAAGTCTATTGCTATCTAAGTGAAGTTTATTGAGGTTAGGTAAATCTTCTAAAGCTGAATCTTCTATGGTAGAAATTAAATTGCTTGATAATGTTAGTGTTTTTAATGGTAGTTTCGTGAAAACGCCTCTTGTCACAATTTGTAATTTGTTATTTCTTACCGTAATTTTCTCTATGTTTGTTAGATTTTTAAAAGCACCTGCTGCTATAGTTTCAATAGAATTTTGAGCTAACGCAAGGTAAGATACCTTGAGCTCTACGAAAGTATTTGGATCGATTATTTTTATGGAACAATTTGTTATGCTAATTTTCCCGAAATTCGTGGACTTGAACAAAAACAAAGGCAACTCTTTAATGCTTTTGTTAGATATCTCCAAAAAGGTCGCAGTATTTTGTAAACCCTTTGGTACATCAAACGAATCACACGTTGCTATAGAATTCACCACGTCACATTTTGCAGATGCGTCTTTTGTCGTAAACAAACAAAGAACAAACACTAAACAGAATTCTTTCATTGTTTTACACAGGATAAGTACGAATTTTATTGGCGATAGTTAGAAAACAACTGAGGTATCGGCGATCTTTGTTTCTTAACCTTGAGTGTGTACCAGACGGAGTGTTGCAGTGACGATTTCTTTGTGTGAATCCCAATGATATAAATAGCTTTTGGAATCCACAATCTGCATTACAATTTGGATTTAATAACATACAGATCGTGTAATGTTATTGCTTGTTAAATTATACTTCGTTAATTAGTTGATTAAATGCTTTGTGAGAAACGATTTTATTGATACTTCAGTACAAATCTTACTGTGAGGCGGACCTGGAAGTATACTGTTATGAGTATATACATAAGAAAACGTATGGTTACATTTTTGAGTAAGGAAATATAAAAAATATTAACGATTTAACCGAATTCCAATAAGGAGGAGGTTATCAATTCGTCCCGTATTTTTTAACCGATTTCCAAAAAAGAGGAGGTGATCAATTCGTCGCGTATTTTTTTTACTTTTTTTTGTATGTATGTAACCTGATTTCTTCTCCTGTGGTGAACCGTTTTGAATGAGTAATTTAATAGAGTATATATCCGGATTGGTGAAACAAATTTTGGAAAAGAATTCTATAGGCAAAGTGATGAAATTTGTGAATGAACACATGCGTGCCTGGAAATCGACCAATATCCTTAATATTTTAGTCGATGTTTCGATAACTTCTTATGGATGTGTATAGTTTTTTAACGTTTAATCTATTAAGGAAGATCCCTAGGTGATCTCATATACTTTTTTGCGACGTGCATCTTGCAGTTTTGCAGAAAATCGCCGAAAATTCCAAAATTCTTATCAAAAATTTCATCGAAATGACATAACGGATATTCCCTCATAAATATTTTAATTCCAACGTAATAGTGCGGTAATTTTATGCACTGAAAGTTTTAATTGCGAATTTGAAAATTTTCTATTTATATCTCAAGCATATAGGTAGTAAAGCATAGTATTTTCGGCTCCTTAAATCAATGAGTACCAAGCTCGTTTTGTTTGTATACCAGACAAATACCTATTTAAATGCAAATTTTTCCATTTTGGGAAGACAGTGCTTTTGGTTGTCACATTCTCCCGGCCTAATAAAAAATTCAGTGACAACACATGTCAAACTTTAAACTGCTATTTGGTGTGTTTATACACAGGGTGTTTAGTTATAGCAAACAAAATCACAAAGTAAGCTGATAGAAGGAGTTGCATTTATATGATGATTGAAATATAGTACGGAGTAGAATGATAGTGGTCCATAGCCAGCCGTATATACAGAATGGTTGGAATATAGGGTGGACTGGACGTTTGTTGGTATAAAAATGTTGAAAAAATGTGAAATTAAAATTATATAGGGTGATTAAAAAACTGATATATGATGTGGACATAAGCAAATCATATACAGGATAGTTGAAATATATGCTGGGTTGAATTATATTTATACAGTGTGATTTAAAAATTATTACTTTTATAGCCCATAAGATAAAGTGTGGAGAGAAATTAATGTTTACAGGGCAATAATATAAAATGTTAAAAATGAAATAATTTATGGGGTAGCCCACAAGGCTATATACTATGGTTGACATATAGGACGGATTTGACTCCGTAAATAGGGGATGGATTCTACTCCGTCCTATAGTTTACAGAAGGCAGCTAACAAATTTATGTTTATCCATGGCCAGTCTTGTACATGATGGTTGGTACATAGGACGGAGTGGATTTAAATATTTTATTTATTTAAAAATTAAATGTTTTGGTGCTAGTTGAATTCGCTTACTACTGCCACCAGGGTTCGAATTTGTAATAGAACTAAATTATAATGTATACTTTTTATTTGAGGTATTATGTATTTTGTTTTCAAAATCCATTAATTAGTTGTATTTCAAACTATGCAATTTAAAATATTTAAAAATTATTCAGAATCTTAAAGTATTGTAAACAGGGTGTTTCTAAGAAATTTCATGCGATCCTGAAATTGACAATGTTAAACAAAACTGAATTAAACTGTACTCAAAACTTATGAAAAAAGTTTTCAAAACTACGGTTTATATACAATAGTATTATTAAATACAAATTATTAAATATTATATGAAGAGTTTGAACAATAAAAAAATTGCAAGTGCTGGCAATTATGAAATTATAATAGAGACAAATTTGCTTTCATGACAACCGACAGCACTATCGTAAAGTTTGACATTTTTGAGGTTATACGTACTTAGAACGTTTTGACATACGAGCGCTTTGTGTTGTTTACAGTAACTTAAAGGATTCATCTCGGCCAAAAAATGGAATTAAATCGTGAACATTTTCGTGCGATTATTTTTTACAACTTTCGACGAGGTTTAAGTCAGCAAGAGTGCATGGATGAATTTAATTTAACTTTCGGCGATGAAACTCCATCAAGGACCACTGTTTATCGATGGTATGGTGAATTCAATCGAGGTCGTAGTTCACTCCAAGACGAATTTCGTGAAGGTCGTCCAAAAACAGTTGTTGTTCCGGAAACCATTGATGCTGTGCGCGAACTGATATTGCAAGATCGTCATGTGACCTATCGTGAGATTGAGTCAACCTTACACATTAGTGGGACCAGCATACATTCAATATTGCATAAACATTTAAATGGCAAAAAAATTGTTCGCGTTGGATCCCACACAATTTGTCAATCGTTTAAAAAAAGGCTCGTGTCGATTGGTCGAAAGAAAAGCTCAAAAAATACGATCGCGGTGCTTCAAATCACGTTTATGACATAGTGACAGGTGATGAATCGTGGATGTATGCGTATGAGCCCGAAAGTAAACATCAGTCGACTGTATGGGTGTTTCAAGATGAGCCGAATCCAACAAAAGGTGTTCGCGCACGAAGCACTTCCAAGCAAATGATCGTCTGTTTTTTCGGAAAAACTGGACATGTCGCAACCGTACCACTAGATCAACGCAGAACTGTCAATTCTGAGTGGTACACTACCATTTGCTTGCCAGTTGTCTTACAAGAAATGAGGAAAACCAACCGCCGAAGACGGATCACTCTTCACCACGACAATGCGAGCTCTCACACATCGGCTCAAACAACTGCATTTTTTACCACTCAAAACATCGATTTGAAGAGTCATCCGCCGTATAGTCCTGACTTGTCACCAAATGACTTCTTTTTATTCCCGTACGTAAAAAACAAACTGAGAGGTCAACGTTTTTCGACACCTGAAGAAGCGCTTGCTGCGTTCAGAATGCATGTTTTGGAGATACCTCAATCAGAGTGGAAAAAGTGCTTCGACAATTGGTTCAAACGCATGCAAAAGTGTATAGATCTTCATGGGGAATATTTTGAAAAACAATAAAGCGATTTTCGATGATTAATATTTGTTTTTGTTCTCTAATCCCGAAATATAAAAGGCAGCCCTCTTATAAGTACAAATTTCATTTATGTGGCCAATTTATAATATATTTTAATTAAGCACAATAGGTAGAAGAATGAAATACTTTCCCGGATCTTTAGTTTCATTGTAAAAATAGTTAGAGAATTATAATTTTCACCATGTCAATTAATTCTTAAAAGCATTTATGAATTGTATATAACAATTTTGAAGAGCATTTTCACGCTTAGGGAGGGGATTTTGGGAAATCATCATCTGTAAAAAGGGCTTTCAAATGATATACGACTTCACCTAGTTTCCCTATCTCAAATCTCAAGGTCATTGAATTGCCCTGTTTACGTTGAATGCGCGGAAGCGCTAATTCACCTCAAAAAATTTCCCCCTCGAAACAAAAATCGAACTGTTTTTTCTTACTGCAATAGTTTTGAAAATAGCCAAGATATTCAAGGGGGCTCGGTTGAGATGGAATACCCTGTATAAGTGACATCTCATTTTAAAGCTTGTTTAAAAAGGAATTCAAGGGGTGTTGTTTATGATATTTTATCAACATTTAAGAAAATTTCGAATTAGAACGCTATTCCTGGATATTTTTCTGATCTCTAGCGCTGGGGTGATGAAGGTACAATTTAATTAAACGTTAGTGTTGGCAAATTGGTCTCCCTTCGTAAATCTATTGACGTGCTTTTGCGATTGAGTATTTTGGGAAATATTTCCGGTGGCTAGTTTTCGTTGGGAAACTCTGTGTATCATACATATTGTCTACATTCCATTAAAACAACAACCAGGTCTAGTCCGCATTTTGCATGAAGATTTTCAATTTTATTCGTGCTATGAATACTTTCACAAACAGTGAATTCCTGTTTACCCGGCAGTACATTTATCGGACTGCAAGCATATTTTTAAAACAAAATTCCATTACATAATTTCTCACACTACATAATTTTTTTAAACAATTATAAATTCTCTTACATAATTTTCAACGAATATTAAAATCGATAAACGTATTTCGTAAGAAAGCATAACGTAAGAGCTGGGTATGCCCATATGGTGGTGCATACGGTCTGGTTTTGCATCCAAACGAGCAACAACACACAAACACACAAACACACTCATAATTGAAAGTTTTTTTTTTAACCGCGTTACCGGTCAAATTAGTCGACCTTAATTCTGGCCGTCCATTGGAGTCTCAACTATGAACACTTTCGATTTCACTATTGGCGTTGCTTTAAAATTTATTTGTTGTTATTTAATAGTTATCTGTGTTTAGATCGTTTATACAAGTTATGCTAACCAAGTAAAATTGAGGTCGTTGAAAAAAATGTGAAGTATGTCAACCAAAATTTACTGGGGAACAAAAAAGCAACATATATGAAAAGTCTAAGTACTTCTTGGGAAATAACACCACAGTTTAAAGAAGAAAATTGCTGTATATTCCAAATGTTTCGGGGTCTAGGTCAGACCCCGTTGTCAATGGTTAAGAAACTTGGATAAAAAAGGCACAATTCTAAGATGTAAATTAAAATATTTGACAATGTGTATTATTTGATTTCTGACGTATCTAAGAGAATTTTATTTTCAATATACAGGGTAGCACAGAAACTCTAAAGATCATATAATCATAAAGTTCCTTTCAAATTGGAAGAATTTGAAAGGGAGATCTTCAGAATTTTATGTGGCGCTCCTCGCTGCGACTTTGTTATAAGGTAGTGCATTCGCCAAAAATGCGATCAAAGAACTTTGTTGATTCAGTGATCCCATTAAAATCATAAGGGAAAACCTAGGAAAAAAACCTTATAAACTATCCCGATATTGGGTTGTTCACAAGGACATGACCATTAGCAATTTCTTCCTTAATCATCGGCAACCAGGAACGATTGAATTCTACGGAGGTAGTAGCGACACAATCATTTTCATTTAACAAAATTAAAGCAGACTCTTTTAGTTTTCTTTTGGTGTTGTGTTCTTCTTCGTATAATATAACTGAATTGTTAAACTGTATTTTATGATCAAGGTCCCAAGAATGTTCGTTTATTCGAACATTCAGAGGTCTAGAGGTTTCTCCAATATAGAATTTATTACATTCACACGGGATTTTATAAATGCAATTTTTTGTATTTTGAGTTGTGTTATTTAGTTTGGTTTTTGATATAATTGATTTATTGTATTTCTTGTTTTAAATGATGTTTTGATATTATATCTGTTTCCCACTCTTTTTAGTCTCTATGATAGATCCTGTATGTATGGTATAGTTATTGTATTAATGTGATTATCTTGGGAGTTTTCCCTTATGATTTTAATGGGATCACTGAATCAACAAAGTTCTTTGGTCGCATTTTTGGCGAATGCACTTATAACAAAGTCGCACGTAGGAGCGCCACACAATATTCTGAAGACCTCCCTTTCAAATTCTTCCAATTTGAAAGGAACTTTATGATTATATGATCTTTAGAAGTTTCTGTGCTACCCTGTATATTACAAATAAAATTCTCTTAGTTACGTCAGAAATCAAATAATACACATTGCCAAATATTTTAATTTACATCTTAGAATTGTGCCTTTTTTATCTATAGTGTCCTAACCATTGACAACGGGGTCTGACCTAGACCCCGAAACATTTGGAATATACAGCAATTTTCTTTAAACTGTGGTGTTATTTCCCAAGAAGTACTTAGACATTGAAATATATGAAAAGGCAAACTAAAAATTTTTAATCCATTTTTCAATTAATTACTGGTATTCTATTAAGCAGAAATTTAGCATACCTATCTGAGGCATATGGAAAAATGACCTACCTGAGATTAGCACTCATAAATAATGCAGTGAAAGAACTTCAAGAAATTTTAGGGCAAGTGAAGGTAGAACCAGAGAAGGTCAGCTTAAAAATGAATTTAAATACAACCAAGGTAACAAAATGTTAAAATCGAATTAGATGGGAGAGAGAGATGATAATACACCCAGGAGGGAACTCTTTGATGACAGATAAACAAAAAAAAATGCAGAAACAAATCAAAAATAAATTACACCTTGCAGTATACTTACATTACCTGTTTAAAAATATGGGCTAATCATTAGTTTGATATTGTATTTAGATATCAAACTTCTATACTATCTTCAGTGGCGGATTAAGTATTTTGCGGCCCTAGGCCCTGTCTGATTAGCCGCCCTTTTTAAAGGACGAAATTTTATTTCTTTGAGACCGTTCATATTATTTAGATATAATATTTATTTCATAAAAGTATAATTGTTAAACAATACAAATAAATATTAACAACATAAATAACAGTCAGTTTTCTTAAACTATAATGTATAACTTAATTTTTAAATATCTTCTTTCTGGCTTTCGTCTGAGCAAAATCATCAACTATGTCGTTGTAATCAATTTTTTGAACTAGTTGAGCTTCAATTGACAGTAGTGCTAAAGCATTGAGTCTCTCTTGGCCCATACTTGCGCGTAAATACGTTTTTACTCTTTTCAAGGTGGAAAAAGATCTTTCTCCTGAACAGCTCATAGCCGGAATACTCAAAAAAATACGTAGAGCAATGTCTACATTTGGATAAACATCTTGAAGATTTTGAGAATGCAAAAATTGTATATTCCTTGCGCGGAATGAATATCTTTCGTGTTCATTAGAGAATCTTTGAGCTGACAGTGCAAATGAATACATTCATTCGCGAAAGTCTCTTCCAAATCATTTGGATACTTAGTAACTAATTCATCTACGCGAATTTTTAATTCATTGGTATCTATTTCATATAAATTTTCAAAAAAAATAAATTTTTCGTAAAGATTATAATAAGCACTTTTACGTCCTGTCAATTGTACCCTTAAAGTATCTAAAATTGGATAGTAGACGTTGGTTCGAAAATTTTCTTCTCCAGATAAAGCTGTTCTTTCATTTTCCCGTGACTCGTCAGCCTGAAGTTTTCGGGTTTTTATACGACGGGTGTCATAGTGGTAATAATTTTGAACTCCAGATACTGCTTTGGCTTATTTTTCATAGTCAGAAAATTGTTTATCCCTCATATCTTGTAGAAATAATGCCAAAGAACTATATATTCTCATCACAGATGATAAATCAGCTTGAGAATCCTGAAGCTTCTTACTCGCAGCATTAAAGCGATCCAAAATTGCATTCCAAACAATGACTAGAATTGCTGTTTCTAGATGTTGTAATTTTTGCTGCAGTCCCTTAGCTTCTGCTCGCGTAGTAGGTTTTTCACCTTTGTTTTCACCAATAAAGTTTAGTGCAACAACTATTTCAGGCCACTCTTTTTCTAATGTGTAGGATGCATCTTGTCGAGCCGACCAACGAGTTTGAGAAAGGCTTTTAAGTCTTAAACTTGTGTGCTGTCTTAAAATTTCCCAACGATGTGTCGAAACAGTGAAAAAATTATGTAATGCTTGCAAAGTAGAAAAAAGTCAACTGCATCGGTAACAGATTCAGCTGCACAAGTTCCCACTAAATTTAAAGAGTGACCAGCACAAGGAACATATTCAGCTAATGGACTAGTTGTTTTGATTCATACATGCACTCCTGAATATAAACCTGAGATATTAACAAAGCATCTTCAATATCTTTAGCCTTATGGCCAGTATTTGGAATGAATTCCAGAAATCTTTCGACAATTACATATCTAATAATTATCGTGAGTTGATCAACATGAGCAATAGCAGGCGTGGAATCCACAATTACACCAAAATACTTAGCAGATTGCAGTTCTTTAGAAATATATTGCAATACTTTATTTTGAACTAATAATATAATTTCTTCGTAGATTATCTTAGATAAATACGAAGTATTTCCACGGCCAGGGTGCGCATATAATTTTAAATGTTCTGATAAAAACGGATCAAATTCAGCAAGAAGCTCGACTGAACCTAAAAAATTTCCATTATGGGGATCTCCAATTCGTTCTGAATGTCTTCTAAATAACAGTCCTCTTATTCAAAAAGTCAACAGAGCTTTGAAAATTCTTCAAAAAAACCTTTTCAATATTCAATTATTTCTGTTATAAAAAATTATTTATCAGTATTGCACTCACAAATAAAAAAGTTAATCAGAAAATGAATTACATTCTATTTCATAGAAATTTATTTGTAAATTTATATAAAAAATCAGAATAAATCCTTAAAATGTATTGTCGTTACATTATATCAGATTTAAAATTTTGACATTCTGAAAAATTTGCCGCCCCCCACATTGTGCCGCCCTAGGCCCGGGCCTCACGGGCCTAGGCGGTAATCCATCACTGACTATCTTATGAAAAGTTGTGAATGATTCACGTTTGAACTTATTAAAGTATAATAAAAACCTGTTCCGAGGACCATCGGTTGTAAAAAATGCAAATGCTATATGCTAAGTTCTAAATATAAAAAAAAGGTATTTCAAGAAATAAGGATTTTCAGACTTTGTGCCAATTGCTACATTTGATCCCTGTTCATAAATATTCTTGATACTGTTAACAAATATAGTCGAAACTTACTTTTTAAGAATCTTGCGGGCACGTATGAGTATTCGATAAAAAAACGTAATTTCCATTTAATACTTATTTTCCTCACATTTATTTTAAATTTTAATATAATATCTATTACATATATATTTTGCTGCCGTTATATATTAAATAATAAATGCAGTAAAACTCCCTTTTATTTATTTTCTCCTTATTTTTAAAATAGTTAGTTGTCATTTACATATGAAAGGTTAAATCCAATTTTAGAAGAGAAATGTTTCAATATCAATATTTTCGTGCAACTGGTATAAATATTTTTTCAAGGCTGTTCGCAATGCCATTCTGTTCTGAATTTATGCATACACACACTTAATAACCAAGGCAAACAACTGTCACTTTAACGGTATGACATTTCATATTATCGGCATGAAACAATTAGATAATTTAAAATTGTAAAAGCATTTTACAATTCCGGCAATACTAATTAAGAAGTTGCTTTCTGAGAATTGATAATTGATTTCAGCGGTTCTTTTTATTTTCTGCTATTGATCATTTTTCGGTAACAATTTAAATGTGAAACACTAAAATCAAGTGATAATGTGAGTGAATAAAGTCAAAAACAACTTTTTATTGACTAATTTGTTAAATACAGGCTAATGGTATGGTGGACAGTTACTAATTAGAAATGTATGTAAGTAATAACAAAAAAAGTATATTTTTGTATGTGTATTGGTATTTTTTTATTCTTACAAAGTCTGTAGCGGCACGTCATTTTTGTTGGAGAAATTGTGGATATTTATCATTTAACATTCCATTAAATTCTAATAATTCTGTTATTAAATGACTTACGGCTCCTACAAACCAAAGCAGAAATCTCTCTCTCTCTCTCTCTCTCTCTCAAAATCATTAAGTTTCATCCTTAAAAATTTGACACTTTTAGCGTCAATGTGTACAAAAGGTCGCGATATATATCATTGTTGTTGCTAAACAATTTCTTCTAATTCTTGTATCTTATATATAAGCAAGTTGCTTGTTTATCTTATTATCTTTGCATAGTTTCAATCTACTAGGAGGCTGTAACACCATCGTTTATGGGGTCTTCCTTTACTATTCTTTTGTGGGTCACGCGACTGATGTGTTCGTTCCGTCCTATTTTTGTGTGTAATACCCAGTCATTCATGTTATGGACCTATTCTTCTGATATCTTTGCGATTTGTTCGAGTTATAGATATCCTGTCAGCTTTTGATCTCTGTATTTTGTTTCTGTCGCGAATATATTGGTTTGAGTTGTTGTGTTGCTGTAGTAGTCTTTGCAAACGGCCTTCGTTTTCAGACATTTATACGGCATAGCACAATATTTTGATTTCTTCTTAACTCACGCATCCGCTTTAGAAGCGAATCTATGAAGATGATCAACAGTAGGGGCTAAGAGATCAACCTTGTAGGAAATCATTATATACTTTTTCGGGAATTCGACTTTTATCGTAGCTTGAATCGTATTGTTTTGGTATATATTGTCAATTGTTTTAATGTCTTGAGGTAATGGACTGTCTTAGACTAGATGTATTACCTCTTCCAGCTGTCTACGATCCAACCCCTTCTCTAGGTCAATTATACTCAACTGTTTTCTTTTATTTCAGTTTTTAATTAACTGTATTCTGTGACTAGGGAATTACCTTCGTTATTTCAAAGCGAAATGAATGTCGAGTTTCAGGAAAAACTAGCTCACAAAAACTCCAAATCGGTAACTGTACTTTGTGTTACGCCATTTCTTTAGGATTCCCTCTTTCTCTCTCTCTCTATTGAAGACAAAATTAGAAAATTTAGAAATGATGTTATGTCCTCGATGATAAAAAAATGATAAGATGGCAATCAGTAATGAGTACCCATTTAAGGTTATATGTTTTATTTTATCCCCAGAAGACTTAAGCACTCCCATAATGCTTCACCCCTACACTACCCTCAATGGAAGCAACACTTTTAGATTCACAATTAAGCTAGCAAAATTCGCACAGTGTATAGAATTTGTTTAATTTTAAGGCAACCGTTTAGGAGTTACAATTTCCTTACAACCCGATTAAAGCGCCATCTACTGGACTCAAGTGTGAATCTAAACTTTCCAGGGACCCACTCAAATACACACAAAAAATTTCTATGAATCATAAAAATTAATTGGTGAAAAAAATGTAACTAATTTTAAGCAACTATTATTTCATAAAGTTTTTTCTGAAAGTCAATTCTTTTCTAGTTCGCAAGTGAAAGTATCGAATTTTCAACAACAAAAAGGTTTTATACGGTTTTTCGTAAATAACTTAAAAAATATGCACTTTAAGAAAAAATCATTAAGATCAAAAATGCACCTTATTCTACCTTATAAAAGCAAATGTTGGGTGGAGTTATAGCTTGTTGAAATTTTGTTTTTATTTGTCAAAACAAAAATTGAAAGGTTTATCGAGAAATAACTGAAAAACAATGCATTTTTCGGGAAAAGTTTATAAGCACTTTTTTAAAGTGCTTTAAATCCTTTAAATTTTTTTTGTAAAAGTCTCTAACATATCACCCCAGTTGAAATTATTTGCTACCACTTCACAAATCACCAATTTGTAGGTTTTTTAAGCTAAAGGTTCATGTAAATTGAAAATGTACTTAACCCTTATTTTTGAAAGGGCTTGAGCTGAAAGGGTGGGCTAATAGCACTATTTACGAACATGTACAAACTTTAAACGGTCATATCATATATTAATTTAAACGATAGTAAAAAAACAGAGCACATTAAATTTAAATTTTACATATCCTAGACAATAGGTTTCTGAAATCGCGACTACTTTTGAAAAAAAACGTTCCAAATTAAAGTTATTTCTTGATATTTTGGAATGGTGCAGTTTTCATGAAAACATTTATTAATTGTTTTCTGAATGATACTTGTGGCATATTTTTCAATGTCTAAGTGCTTCTTGGGAATTAACACCACAGTTTAAAGAAAATTGCTGTATATTCCAAACGTTTCGGGGTCTAGAACCGTTGTCAATGGTTAAGAATTTTAAGATGTAAATTAAAATATTTGACAATGTGTATTATTTGATTTTTGACGTAACTAAGAGAATTTTATTTATAATATACAGGGTAGCACAGAAATTTCTAAAGATCATATAATCATAAAGTTCCTTTCAAATTGGAAAATTTTGAAAGGGAGATCTTTAGAATTTTATGTGGCGCTCCTAGGTGCGACTTTGTTATAAGATAGTGCATTCGCCAAAAATGCGACCAAAGAACTTTGTTGATTCAGTGATCCCATTAGAAACATAAGGGAAAACCTAGGAAAAACTTTATGAACTATCTTGATATTGGGTTGTTCACAAGGACATGACCATTTGCAATTTCTTCCTTAATCATCGGCAACCAGGAACGACTGAATTCTATGGAGGTAGTAGCGATACAATCGTTTTCATTTAACAAAATTAAAGCAGACTCTTTTAGTTTTCTTTTGGTGTTGTGTTCTTCTTTGTTTAATATAACTGAATTTTGAAACTGTATTTTATGATCATGAACCCAAGCATGTTCACAAATTTTGGATTTTTAAATTGTCGTTTTTTTATGTAATTTTTGTGTTCGTTTATTCGAACATTCAGAGGTCTAGACGTTTCTCCAATATAGAATTTATTACATTTTGAGTTGTGTTATTTGGTTTGGTTTTTGATATAATTGATTTTAATGTATTTCTTGTTTTAAATGATGTTTTGATACTATATCTGTTTCCCACTCTTTTTAGTTTTTCTGATAGACCCTGTATGTATGGTATAGTTATTGTATTAATGTGATTATCCTGGGAGTCAGTGTTGCTTGGTGAAGTTTGATGTTGTTTGTTAGGGATTGTTTGGTATTCCATTTTGTTTACCTCGTTAGTAATAAATTTATTTGGGTAATGATTGGCAGAAAGTACATTTTTTATAAACGTTTTTTCTTCATTGAATTTATTGATATTAGAACAGTTGGTTTTTGCTCTATTATATAGAGACTTAACGAAACCTCTTTTTACTGAACTTGGATGATTAGAGTTAAAGTTGAGATACCTGTTAGTATGAGTTGGTTTTCTATAAACTTCTGTTTCAAATTGTGTTTTGGTTATTAAAATGTCTAAGAATGGTAATTTGTTATTCTATTCAAGCTCTAGTGTAAACTGAATAGTTGGTTCTGTGTTGTTTATGTCGTTAAGTAATGCATGTAAATCCTCAATTTGAAATGAACTTTATGACTATATGATCTTTAGAAATTTCTGTGCTACCCTGTATATTACAAATAAAATTCTCTTGTTACGTCAAAATCAAATAATACACATTATCAAATATTTTAATTTACAGCTTAGAATTGTGCCTTTTTAATCCGTAGTTTCTTAACCATTGACAACGGGGTCTGATCTAGACCCCGAAACGTTTGGAATATACAGCAATTTTCTTTAAACTGTGGTGTTATTTCCCAAGAAGCACTTAAACATTTATTAATGATGTACTTGTTTTATTTAGAACTGTACCTTTTATTAGAAACAATACTTACGAAATATGTATTTTTTTCAGATGGCTCTATGTTGGAAGTTATTACTACTCAGCACCCTGGTGACGTTGATCGCGGCTCAAAGCAACTATGCCGATCAAGCGAACAACATCGAATACCAAGGCGAAGGACTACCCGAACAAGCGACACTGGATGGAAAAGTTACCAAACTCGACGACCTCAGCCCGGTCATTTTCCTCAACCGGACCAAAGCGGCCCTGAATTGTGCAGAAGGATCCATGCAAATTGAACTCAAATTCAACAACAAATTCTACGGAATCGCGTATGCAGATTTCGATAGAAATTCAGCTTGTCAAATTTTCGGAAACGGTGGCTACAGCTACAAACTGGAGCTGCCTCTGAAGGGATGCGGCACCAAGCAGGTAAAACTATAAAAGAATATTTTAAAGCTTTATAATTGTCTTTAACTTACCAGAGTCAATGGTTTTATCAGGTATTCATAAATTACAGCAAGTTTCATGACTTTATTTTACATATACAGGGTGTAAACGGTTTGAGTGCAAAGATTTTGAAGAACAATACTTCAGGCAAAAACAAATCAAAAAGCTTTATAACTTTTTCTAAAATAAACTATAGTTTTGCCAAAAAGAACACATAAAGTTAGATTTTATGTAGCCCTTGCTACAGTGAATAATACAATAATTTCGATTTCAAAATGTCGGTAAATCTAAATATGTAAATACTTAGTAGCTTATACATCTTTAATAGCCACATTAAAAATGAAAATTTATTATTTAAACTCGAAATATGCTTTTATAATTTAGTGTTAGTTTCTCCGAATAGATATGGCAACGTGGCATACAAACCAACTTATTTACTACATTTTTTACTTTAACGACGACTGAGAGTTACGATTGTTTTTTGCGATTTCGATTCTTGTAAATAAGAATAGAATTTAATATATTTTTTAAATAAATAAAATCGGTTGTGATTAGTGTGTAAGTTCGAAAATTAAGAATAGTGCGACAGTATTTATTTGTGATAAATAATGGCCGATTATACAATTAGGGAAAGACATGACATGCTCTTAATTTATGGGGAAAGCAGACGTAATTGCAGAATAGCAAGAATGTTATACAGGGAAAGGTTACCAAACAGACGCCTGCCCAATGCTAGGACATTCGTAGCTGTTTCGCAGAGACTTCTGGAAACAGGTAGTGTAATACCACAAATAAACAATCGCGGACCACAGCGACATAATCGTATTTTAGCTGCTGAGGATCAAATACTAGACCTTATCGACATCAACCCATATCGTAGCACACGGAGTATTGGAAGTGAGCTGCAAATTTCTCACACTGTTGTTCATAGAACATTACATGAACAATGGCTCTATCCATATCACATGCAGCGGGTTCAAGGGCTTTCAATTGATGATTTTCAACCAAGACTCAATTTCTGTCGTTGGTTCTTCAGAAAACATCGACAATTTCCTAATTTTGTGAACAATACTTTAACAACAGATGAAGCAAGTTTTAATAGGAATGGTATAATAAATTTTCATAATACGCATTCGTGGTCTGAGGTAAATCCGCACGAAATACGCCAGTCAGTATTTCAACACCATTTCTCAGTTAACGTGTGGGCTGGAATAGTTGGTGAATACTTGGTTGGGCCATTTATACTGCCTGCACGTTTGACAGGTGAGAATTACCTTTATTTTTTGAACAGCACGCTACCAGATTTGTTAGATGAAGTGAACCTACAAACACGTTCCAATATGTGGTACTTACATGACGGAGCACCTGGACACGCAAGTCATCTATTTGTCGACTTCTTAAATAGAACATTTCCCCGTCGTTGGATTGGTCGAAACGGACATATACGTTGGCCAGCAAGATCTCCTGATCTCAATCCTTTAGATTTCTACTTATGGGGACACATGAAAAGTAAGGTTTACACGACTCCAATTATTGACGAGAATGACCTAAGACAACGCATTTTTGACGCTGCTGACGAAATCCGAAATATTCCAGGAATTTTTTCTCGCATACGTGAAAATTGGATTATACGGTGTCGTGCTTGTGTCGATAGTAATGGTGGGCCTTTTGAACATTTGCTGTGAATAATCCGTTGTTTCAACTCAGTTCTATCATTGTAATAAATTCGGTAAGTAGGATTACATATTTACTTGTCTAATATTAATAATAATTATTAAATCAGTAAAAATGACTCTTCGAATAATTTAACTGGTAAAAAACTACATATACAGATCTATTGAGTTGAATATCATATTTACCCAACTTTGTATAATTGCATAAAAGAAACCGCCAAATACAAATTCTAATTGCAATACCTTGTATTAAAAACGTAAATATTTTCAACAAAATATATCATACATTTTTATTTAATTCTAAGGTCAATATCATTAGTCAATACAAAAACACAGGTGTTTACTTTTTTGTCGGCGTAGTCATTCCTTTATTATTGGCGCTAAGAGTGAATCTGCTTCGAACGCGAGCGACGTTGCCGGATTGACAATAATTTACTTAATATGTTTTAGGGATTTTCTTGGTTATTAAGGCCTACTGACCATAGTGGGATAAGAGTTTTTTGTTTAATTTGGTGTATACTACCTCCATCTAAAATATATGCACTCAAACTATTTACACCCTGTATACTAAGTGATATACAAATCTGAATGGCGTTATACACAGCAGTACTCCCAATTTTGGGTTTTTGTGCAGGCTGATTTTCTTTTAGATTCCGTTATTTATTTCACTTTAAAATGTTAAATTCTGTTATATGCAGGAAATACATAGTTTGGAAACAATATATTGTCTTGAGTTTACGTGACCATTTCATATTCACAAGAGCTATTACCGATTCATGGTGTGCAGACCATGGAAGGGTTATTCGAATACAGAGAAATGATTCAAACTTCTGGAAGAATTATAATGTAGACTTCTGAATTTCCCCAGAATATAACTGAATGTTGGTATAAAATTGGATTTCCTAAATTTACTTGAGCACAGCAAGTTCTAGATTGTTGTCACCCCTGAGTATTGACGTCACTATATGGAGTGTTACAGAGAATGGGTACAGTGGAGCATGAATGGCATGCAGTAGTCTTTAGCGACAATTCCAAATTTTCGCCTGACAAGGAGCAGTTTCCTGTGACGGGCTATTGCTTATGGCAGAAGACTGAAATTACTCTTTTTCATAGGCAGCATCTCTAATTAATGTTACATTTAAGATGTGGATGAAACACATATTCTGCCGTATATTATGATCCTTCACAATCCATTGTTTTATCAAGAGAAAATTGATTTGTTGCCTCCTGATCTGTCTCCCCTTGAACAAGTATTGGATATTGTAAATACACGACTGCAAAATTTACCCAATCTTCTACAAAATCTATCTTCACTTAGTCACTAGGTACAGGAAGCATGGGATACAATCCCTTTGGAGAAAATAGATCACTTGGTCAGAAGTAGGTCCAAACGAATTAACGGGTGTATAGCTCACCATAAGGGCTCAACGCTAATACTTCATAAGCTAAACTGATATTGTTATGGCTTGTTCACACTTGGACACTAAATTGGTCCTCACTGCTGTGGAGCTACATCTTGTTTAAATCTAGAGTGTTGAGATTCACCCCGTAATATATCCCCGGCTAAACATCACTCAAAAGTTATGCATGTTTTTTTCCTACCCCTTTTTCATTCAACTACAACGGTTGCTTGTTGGAGTGACAAGTGTAGATTACAGGAACCATGGCAAATTGGGACTACGATGGCTGCCTTTTATATTTCGGGATTAGAGAACAAAAACAAATATTAATCATCGAAAATCGCTTTATTGTTTTTCAAAATATTCCCCATGAAGATCTATATACTTTTGCATGTGTTTGAACCAAGCACTTTTTCCACTCTGATTGAGGTATCTCCAAAACATGCATTATGAACGCAGCAACCGCTTCTTCAGGTGTCGAAAAACGTTGACCTCTCATTTGCTGACAAGTCAGGACTATACGGCGGATGACTCATCAAATCGATGTTTTGAGTGGTCAAAAATGCAGTTGTATGGGAGCTCGCATTATCGTGGTGAAGAGTGATCTGTCTTCGGCGGTTGGTTTTCCTCATTTCTTGGAAGACAACTGGCAAACAAATGGTTGTGTACCACTCAGAATTGACTTTTCTGCGTTGTTCTAGTGGTACGGTTGCGACATGTCCAGTTTTTTCCGAAAAAACAGGCGATCATTTGCTTGGAACTTTTGTTGCATTCGGCTCATCTTGAAACACCCATACAGGCGACTGCTGTTTACTTTCGGGCTCATACGCGTAAATCCACGATTCATCACCTTTCACCATGTCATAAACGTGTTTTGAAGCACCGCGATCGTATTTTTTGAGCTTTTCTTTCGACCAGTCGACACGAGCCTTTTTTTGAACGATTGGCAAATTGAGTGGGATCCAACGCGAACAATTTTTTTTGACATTCAAATGTTTATGCAATATTGAATGTATGCTGGTCCCACTAATGTGTAAGGTTGACTCAATCTCATGATAGGTCACATGACGATCTTGCAATATCAGTTCGAGCACAGCATCAATGGTTTCAGGAACAACAACTGTTTTTGGACGACCTTCACGAAATTCGTCTTGGAGTGAACTACGACCTCGATTTAACTCACCATACCATCGATAAACAGTGGTCCTTGATGGAGTTTCATCGCTAAAAATTAAATTAAGTTCATCCATGCACTCTTGCTGACTTAATCCACGTCGAAAGTTGTAAAAAATAATCGCATGGAAATGTTCACGATTTAATTCCATTTTTTGGCCGAGATGAATCCTTTAAGTTACTGTAAACAACACATAGCGCTTGTATGTCAAAACGTTCTGACTATGTATAACCTCAAAAATGTCAAACTTTACGATAGAGCTGTCAGTTGTCAGATTGCAACACTAGGGTTGTCCGATCCCGAAATATAAAAGGTAGCCCTCGTAAAATAATATATTGTTTCTTCATTCCTATGATGCATCTATTTGCAAGAGGTTTTCAAAATATTTAAGTTTCATCGTTAAAAAGTTGACACTTTTAGCGTCAATGTGTATAAAAGGTCGCGATATGTATAATTTTTTGTTGCTAAACAATTTCTTGTAATTATTTCATCTTATATATAATCAAGTTGCTTGTTTATCTTCTTATCTTTGCATGATTTCAATCTGCTAGGAGGCTATAACCTCATCGTTTATGGGATCTTCCTTTACTATTCTGTTGTTGGTCATGCGACTGATGTGTTCGTTCCGTCCTATTTTTCTTTGTAATACCCAGTCATTCATGTTATGGACCTATTCTTCTGATATTTTTGCGATTTGTTCGAGTTATAGATGTCCTGTCAGCTTTTGATCTCTGTTGTTTCCAGGATCTGTTATGTTTTCGAGGCTTCTGGCGTTGGTCCTGCAGTGTGTTGGTACTCCGTTGACTGCTGTGTTGGAGAATCTGGATTTAAGTTCAATTTATTGCTACGTATGTACTGTTAAAACATGCTGCTTCATAACTTGTTACCTGCGTACACGGATGTTTCTATACTGAACTTCATTTCCAGTTGTATAATTTTATTTTCTACCTATAGGTTACAACTTTGAGGTGTTCTAGATTCTAGATAGTTTCTGTAGTTAATGTATTGATTTGAATTGTTGTGAAGTTGCTGTAGTAGTTTCAGACATTTATACGGCACAGAACAATAATTTGACTTCCTTGTGTCCCTTGCGTACCTTTTTAATTCACTCACCCGCTTCAGTAGTTGATCTATGATGATAACAAACACTAGGGGTTAAGAGATAAACCTTATAGGACATCATTATATACGAGGGTGAATCAAATATGAAGCGGACTTTTCTGTTTCTCGTCCTGTAGGTAATTCGAGTGGCGTGACGTCTCAATATATGTTAGGTAGGTATGTTAAGAAGAGCGGAGTTCGTCGGTTTGGCGAGGCGTAGTCGATGCGCTGTTAGTAGCATCATGTCAGAGCAAGAGGTGCATACGTCTGTTGCGCAACGTGTGGTTATCAAATTTTTGGCGCGGGAGGGCGTTTGACCGTCTGAAATTTTGCGTCGACTATCTGCACAGTTCGGCAATGAAACACTTTCAAGGACCCAAGTGTACGACTGGCACAAAAAGTTTTCAGATGACCGAGAGACAGTGGAAAATGAGCCTCATGCACGCCGTCCCACGACAAGCATCAATGAGGCGAATATCTACGCAATTCGTAAGCTGATTGAAGGCGTACTGCTGATCGATTTTCTGCACGAACGCCGTACTATTAATGCTGAGTATTACTGCGAACTACTCCAACAAGTGAAACTTGCCTATCGGCAAAAGAGGCGGGATATGTCTATCCGAAGTGTGATTCTGTTGCATGACAACGCTCGGCCACATACAGCTGCATTGACTCAAGGAAAATTGAACAAAATGCATTGGGAAACCCTTGAACACCCGCCTTACAGTCCTGATTTGTCGCCAGGTGTAGAAACGTTTGTGCGCAATTGATTATCGACACGACCAGTTTCATTCTTTGAGAAAGGTATTAAAAAACTTCCCATTCGGTGGAAAAAATGTATACATAAGAGAGGAGACTATGTAGAAAAATAATATGTATTAAAATTTGTATTGATCGTACCAATAAAATTTTTAAAACAAAACATACATATTTGATTCACCCTCGTACTTTTTCTGTAATTCGACGTTTATCCTAACTTGAATCGTATTGTTTTGGTATATATTGTCAATTGTTTTAATGTCTTAAGGTAATGGACTGTCTTAGACTCGATGTATTACCTCTTCCAGCTGTCTACGAGCGAACCCCTTCTCTAGGTCAATTATACTTAATTCTTTTCTTTTATTTCAGTTTTTAATTAACTGTCTGCTGTGACTAGGGAATTACTTGTGTTATTTTAAAGCGAAATGAATGTCGATATTTAGGAGTTTCAGGAAAAACTAACTCACAAAGACTCCAAATCGGTAATCTTACTGTGTGTTACGCCATTTCTTTATGATTCACAGGATAGAAATTAAACGAAAGAATTTGTGGGTTATATAAACATATCAAAGCAGTTATGATACTATCTCCTCCAGATTTTAAAATTCATTGAACGCAAGACAATATATTGTTTCTGGTCGGGAACCTTAATAAGTTGAGCTTCCCCCAAGGGATTTAATTCTCGAATATTCATGTATCCCCCAAATCGAAAGCTGTAGTTTTTATAAACCCGTATCCCTGTGATTCCTGGTATAAAAATTTAAAACGAAAGAATTCGTATGTTAAGGTAACCCATCAAAGCATTTATGAAACTATCTTTTCGAAATGTCAATATTCATACTAAATACATAAATGATTATGTGAGATTTCAATCCGTTGAGCGAACCGCAACTGATGAAGGTTCTCAACCACAAACAATATATTATCTTGCATTCAATGGCAATCAGTCATTCAAAGATATTACCTTTATTGTGTAGACATGCAAGTTTAATCCAGTTCTAGAATAGCCTTTTCATATTGTCAAGCATTTAACCCTGAGGATCTAGTATAAATAGGCCAGGGGTGTAGCATAGAGCTAAAAGCATGAAGCTAGGGTAAACTGAAAGGTGTTTATTATCAAATGATACAAAACAAAAAATATTTTTAGTTATTTGGTTATTATTATATCAATTATTAACAACCATTTTTTTTCTAATTGTGCAGGATCCTCAGCGTGTGTTTACCAACAACATTGTTGTAAGATTTCATCCGAGTTTCGAAATCGACGGGGATGAAATCATCACTGTTGTATGCAGATATCCCCCACCGATTGCTCCCCCACCAGCAGTTGCTCCGGTTGGACCTTTGTAAGTAACTCAATACATATAGGGTGTTTCAAAAACATATTATAAAAATATATTATAACGCTCAGCTCGAGATTCGACCTCCAAAAACCAAGAAAATAGGTACCTGGAAATGATTAGATATCGAGATACAAGAAGTTTTTGACAAAAATTGACGAAACATATTTTTAGGAAGGTTATATTTGAAATATTTCGTGAACAATCTCTATAGATTCAATAATGTCATGGGCTACGACACATACGTTAGTTAGTTCTTGTTTTGTCTGTGCCGCTTTATAAATAATTTCCATTAAATTCATCCAGATGAAAATCCAAAGGATTCGTATCAGGTAAACGAAGTGGCCAACCAATAGAACTTCCACATCCAATCCAACGAGCTCCTTGTGTTTCGTACAAGCAAAAGAATCAACTCTTTGACCAACCAATAGAGCAAAAATGAACTGATAATGTGTAAAAAATACCGACTGTGCCATCACATTAATAAGGATTCGTAGCGATATTTTGTTTTCCACTCGCAACTATGGTTTTTTACTTTGTTATAAACAATTGAAGCAAGAAAATTACGTTTTTTTTTCTTAGCATGTTTATAAAATCAAAACTAATAAACTAATCTCAACGGTGTCAACAGGTCAATTGTAAAGCATGAAAATACCAATGAAATGAGTCCAGGCTCGATCCGATTGGATCATTAGTAACAAGGAAAAACAAAAAATACTGGAAAATGTAGCATTTGTATAAAAAAAATTGAATCTTCATTACTTTAGAAGCTGTAGAACTGGACTTGTAAGAACTGATAGTAGTTTATATCTATTTTAGGTATGCCAAAACTAGGTGCTACCGGTTTATTAGTTTTTGAACAATTGTGGTTTAAAGATTTTGGTCTCTATTTCTGCTTTGTGCCTCCATGCGTAATAGATAGTCAAATTTCAATTTTGAAAAAAGTTGTTGAAAGTAGAGGTGACATTCTACAAAGCCTCTATCTCATTTTTTACTAAATGTCTGTGAAATTTTCACAGTTTGTTTCACTTTAATATAAACCTATTGGCTTAATTCTGGAGTTCTCTATAAAATATTATATAAAAATATTAATAAACAAACAGTTCTAATTTGATATAATAAAATCGAACAAATCGCGCTGTATATAAGCTTTGTCATCTGTCAGAGTGACAGTTACTATCGATAATAATTATTGTCAGCAGTTCCCCCCAACATCCGTGTTCCCCCCACTATGCGAACACATTCATACGCTCACCAAATTTTGGTGATGTTTGCTAAAATTTTTCGTATATTTCACAGACATTTAACGAAAAATTAAAATAGAGGCGTCGCAGAATGATAGCTCTACTTCCAATATCTCTATTCTGAATTGATATTTGACGATCCATGTTGCATGGAGATGCACTGCAAGAATAGCGGACTAAAAACTTAGTCACGCATAAGGTACATATCAATGACTATCAGTTCCCACAAGCCCACTTCTACAACTTCGATAGTGAGGGAGTTATGATTATATAAAGAAAACCGCTAGATTTTTCAGTAGTTTTTGATTTTCCGTGTTACTAAAAATTGTATCGCATCGATCCTGGGCTCATTTAATTGGTATTTACATGCTTTACAATTCACCTGTTGACACCATTGAGATTAGTTTATTATTTTTCATTTTAAAAACATGCAACGAAAAAAAAAACGCAATTTTCTTGTTTCAATTGTTTATAATTAAGTAAAAAACCATAGTTGCGAGTGGAAAAGGTAGCAAAATATCACTACAAATCATTCTTAATGTGATGGCACAGGCAGTATCCTGATAGTATTTTTTGCACGAAAACATCTCTATTGATTGGTCTATCTGGCAAGTTAGGAACAATAAACTTTAAATAGCATTGATGATTTTTTAGCGATACTCACATATGCCCAAAAAGTTGATTTGCCTAGAGAAAATGTCTTACCCAAAAGCTAAAGAAAATCAATAACTAATTTACAACAGTAAGTATGTTGAAAATGTACAGCAAATCTGTTTAGCATATATCTCTAGGTAACCAAAAACGAATTAAGTAAAGAACAGAAAAGCTCTATCTTCACTGTATTGATGTAGATTTTCCAAAAGTCAAAATATTGAAATTTACAAGAAAATTCTTTGTAAAAATAATAAATAAATAAAGACGGTAGTTCTGCTTTTTTATGAGAGTACAGCGAATGTCTAAAAATAAAATTCATGAAAAGTGGACTGTTAAAAATTTAATCTGGAAACCATAGCAACAAAGACTTGTGAACATTTTGATAGTTTAGGAGTATCAATTCAAAAATCGTGTCAAATTATTTTCAGATCAGCGAAACTACAAACAAATTAGATTTAGATTAATTTGGTTTATATAAAAATTAGTTTGAGACATCTCGAAGGTGGAACTTACAGTAAATAAATAATTCTGGTTATTCTCTTTCTCTCAGTGCGTTCAATAAGAAAGTAATTAAATAATATATTTGCAGGGTCGATGCACCAAAAGCTATAGCACCACCACTAAAAGGATTCCAGATTCTGCTTATAATTTGTGGTATATTGTTCCTGTCTCTACTCCTATTAGGACTAGGTTGCTCCTATTACTGCTTACGAAGAAGACCAGTTGCCATTATCCGTCCATTTTCTCCGTTTGGTACCGATTCGGAAATCACCAAGCTGTCTGGAAGTTCAATTGGTAAGAAGGCCAATATTTTTTATTTAATAATGGTCTAATCTCTAAACAGACATATTATTCTATTGTTTTCGTTGTAAATATATTTTTGATTGGACATATCGTGTTGAATAAAGATTGCTTTCTTTATCTTGCATGTATATTTCACATAATACTAATATCAAAGAGCTTTACTTAGTTGAGCACAATACTCTGTTACTAAACTGTAAGATACAAATTCTAATATTTTGTAAACACAACAGTGAACAAATACTTACCGAACAATTTTTTTTCAGATAACTTATCAGCCTTTGAGGGCGTTAAGATTCCTCGTGCCACTGTACCTCTAGTCATGGCTGCGGGTAGCAGCGGCGAGAGCGAAGGACCCATACTGAGCGATAATATTCCTTCCGACTACCCTTCAGAATCCCATTCCGAAATTTACGTGGACACAGGATCCCTACCACCATCATCAGGAGGTAGCTTCGAAAACCAAGCTTACATTCAAGACAACAGCAGTTTCTACAGCGAAGGTTATGGACACACCCAAGAACAACACATGCAAAATGCTATTGCAACACCAGCAACGGTGCCCAGATTACCCATGGCAGTGAAAGATCAGCCCAAATTCGATGTGCAAGTCAAAGTTCGAAGAGCTCCTCCATCACCGCCGAGCCTTTCCGCTTCTGATACAGAAAGTACGAGAACCGATCGAAACTTGTCGACAATCCCCGAGCAACATGAAGGCAGCGTCAGGTCGTTGGATTCACCGCCTCCTGTTGAAAGGACGCACTTTACTTATATCCCTGAACTTCATCCTCCACCAAAACATGTACAACCTGCACCAACATACAACAGAATCTTAAGAAGGCAACAAGAATTACAAGAAGAACCAATGCGGATTACGCCTGCTCGTTCAATTGCTTCACTAAACACTGAAATGACCGACACCCATTCTATGACTGAAATTATTGATGATTCTCATAACAAATTCGTCGCTCCAACACCACCACCACCACCACCAATCATTCCTAGACAAGAGATGGTCAGGTACACAGAAGAACCTGTTTCGTTTGAACCTCCAATAGCTGCTGTCCATAAACCTGAAATCACATCACACGTCGTCGACGATGTCTTCCTGAGAACCATTACAGAAAAGAAAACAATTGAAGATATAGAAAGACACAAGCGATTGGTGACTGAATACTTCACAAGACCAAAAGTTGTTGAGGATCAAAAATGGGATGTCACAATAAAGAACTATCCTGTCGAGATGCCTGAACCTCCAGAATGGGAGAACTTCTCAGATATATCCTCGGCTTCCGGTCTGACCCTTACGCCTAAACCTGAAAGAGCAGCGTTGAGTCTTCCACCGAAGAGCACCATTGTTGATGATAAGTTGCCATTAAATGCCCCTGAAATAGTGGCTAATATCGGCCAGCAACCACCAAGATACTCAGCATCCATTGACATTCCACCTAGAGATGATAACTTCCTCTCAACTTACAATATCCCTGTAGAAAATCCTGAAGTTCCTAACTGGAACGTATTGATCAGAGTTCTGCAGCCGACTGAACAAGAAGAAAGCTACGTGATTGAGAGTGCAGAAACTTTCAATTCTCAGCTCACTACAGCCGACAAGCTGAAATGGAGACAAATAATTACAACTGAATCAACGCTGAGGACACTTCTTACAGAGTGTGTAGTAAGGGAAGATTTCGAAAGAATCAGACAAGATACGCGTTTCACCAATTTGTTCGAACCACCAAAATGGGACGTCATTATTCGGATTCTGACACCCATTGATAAGTTGCCTAAAGGTCGCAAGAAGCGCAACGATTGGGACAACAGAAGTCGTCGCAGCAGCTTGCCAACATTGTACGAATACGATTCAGATGGTGAGAGTTCTGTCAGAACGCTGACTCGCGAACCCATAGTATATCCTCTAACTAGGAACTCTAGATCAAGCTATAGAAGCGAAGCTGATCTCAGATCTATGTCAGAAATGACGGTTGATTTTGGTCGTCCTGATCCAGACCGTTACTCAGAAGCATCCAGCTACTATCCGGACAAAAGGTACTACGTCGACTCAGAACCGGGACATCCGTCTCTTGCCAGATCACTCAGCCAACCGAGCTTGGCGAGATCAGCCAGCGAGTTCACTGAAAGGTGGATTGCGCCATCTAGATATGACACAGCCAGTGAATTCACTTCGCCAGAAGGAACACCGAGATCTCAGCGTAGTAGCAGATTCCAGTTGCCACACTTGCCACAAGGAGCTGACGAACAAAGAGCTGTATGGCAGACCCAGGCAAGGAGCACTGTGCAGGGACCAGGAAGTTCAGCGCAAGTGGTCACTAGGGAATACAGAAGTGAAGCTACTACGAGCTTCAGAGGGCGTGTTCCAGACAAGGGATGGTTCGCTGATAACGACAGTGAAGCCAGCTACAAATAGTTAATAGGTCATTGAAGGATTCCTAACAATAAAAAAGAAGATGTTGTGCTAGATTTAACAAAAAAAACGCGTACAATGTTTACGATTGTCATTTGTTTCATAAACTGCCTAATAGACTCTAGTTAATAATTACCAATATTTTAGTAACTAGAATGCTGTGATAACAAATTTTTTTCTTCGGTTTCTTCTAGGGATGAACCCTTTTTTCCATTTCCCCATAGATGCGTCAGTGGGGAACTGTAAACTTGGGTACACTTCTTGTTTTTCCAGAACTAGCTTTCTCGAAAACAAAAAAGTATTGTAATTCAAGCAAGTTTAGGCGTTTTTCAAATTGAAATATTTGTGAAACTTGACTGAATTACAGATCATCTATTGTTATTGAAATTTTAGGTGCTGAATAATTTTATAACTTTTGCTCAATCTACTGTGTGGTGTATGGATTCGGGGCTTTTACTTATTCTTTTTTTACATATTGAATCTCTTTTTCGAATAATAATTTTAATTTTTTTATACTGTTTAACTATGTTTTCATATGTAGACAATATGAGATAAAACGAAATAAAATAAAATAAGGAATCTTATTGTTGTTTTAGTGAAATGCAAACCATGGAGCTGAAACATTTGACATTTCTTGACAACTAGTTTCTAAATGATTGAGGGGCAAATAGTTATTTTGGATGTTCATGTGGGTTTTCATTTTCTTGACAAGTTTGACTTTTTTTGGAGTGTTTAGGGTTCCGTATATACAATATCACTCCGGATTTCTGCCTCTGTGTAAATCACAGCAATTTTCTCCTAAACTACTTGACGGAAGAGGTTGAAATTTGGTATCAATGTATAGTTTGGTGACCCAATTAGGAGTACATATAGTAAATCAAGAAATTTTTATTTTAGGGGTACTTCTGGGAGGAAAAACTAAAAAAATCGACCATTCCTCCGCTGATCTCCGAAACTACTGAGCCACAAAAATAGGAAATATAGATCTTTGCGCGAACTTTACAGAAAAAATAAGAAGAAATAATTAATATTAATTTTAGGGGGCAAATTATAGAATTAAATGAAAATTTAAAAATACAAATTTTTGTCAAACGCATCATGTAATAATATATCAAATGAAAGGTCCCATTTTGAGGAACACAAATATATATTTTTTCATATTTAAAAAAAAATAATTAAAAGATATTAACGAAAATATACCAAAATTTACCTATCTCCCCCCTTATCTTCAAAACTATAAAACGTAAAGTTTAAAAAATAGAGGTATAGGGTCTGATCTGAAGTTTCTGGAAAAATAAAGAGAAACCTCTACTTTTAATTTTGGGGGGTAAATAACAGAATTAAATGGAAAATATAAAATAAAAAATTGTTTCTAACCCATCATGTTATGTATTAAATGAAAGGGTTTATTATGACTAAAACAAATACATTTTCTCCATATTTTTAAAATAAATTAATCAAAAGATATTAACACAAATATTTAAAAAATTACCTATTCCCCCCCCCCCTTATCTTCACCTGAACTTTACTGGGAAAATAAGAAGAAACCCTTTATATTCATTTTGGGGGGCAAATTATAGAATTAAATAGAAAATAAAAAAATATAATCGTTTCTAACGGATCGACTATAAAACCTAAATTTTTTTGTTGCAGACAAAATACGAAAAAATCCCTAATATTAATATTGGGGGCCAAATTATAGAATTAAACCGAAAATATAAAAATATTTTTTAACACATCATGCAATTCATCAAATTATGAGGAATACAAATACATATTTTTCATATTTTTAAAATTAATTGTTTACAAGATATTAAAAATTCTCATTTCTCGCTTTATTTCCGGAACCATACTACCTAAAATTTTGAAAATAATTATGGGTACTGGTGATCACTTGAAATTTATAAGAAAAATTATTAGAAAATCCCCATAGTAATTTTAGGGACAAATTATACAATTAAGTGGAAAATAAAAATTCAATTTTCAAATGCATCATAATTCAATTTTCAAATGCATCATATCAGATAAAAGACTCTTATGTGAATTACAAATATGTCATATTTTTAAATCATTTGTTTAAAAGATATTAACAAAAATATTAAACATCAACTTAATTCCCACTTTAGAAACTACACTATATAAATTTTGAAATATACATTTTATTTGTATTTTTAAATAATTTGAATAATAGATTTAATAATTTATAATTTAAAACTTGACCTATTTTGCCCTATATCTTCCAATCTACAGAGCCTCAAAATTCAGATAGTAGATTATAAAAGGCTTCCCTGAAAGTTTATTGGTAAAATAAAACTCTAATGTTAATTTTTGGGGACCAAATTTGAAAATTAATTACATATGTGTTATTATAAAAATTAAGCGAATCCTGAAGCAGATAAAATAAAAAGTCTATGTGTGGAAAATGAAAGTGTATATTTTTTATAAATTTAAAATGCTTCCTTTAAAAGATATTAGGGCAAATATAAGAAAATGCACTCATTCCCTGCTTGTCTAAAACTGGAAAACTAGAACCATTATTATGCGAGACAAACTCGCACTTGACAACTTATTTGATATTATCTACAGTTTCATCTTTTAACATTCTTAACACTTATGACATGTTTTTACATTTTTTACAAATTATGGTGTTTTGGCATTTAAGAGATTTAGGATTTTTCGATGTTTTTTGACATTTGTACATTTCGATACATTTTTGATATTTTTTGGTTCTTTGTGAATTTTTTGACATTTTAAATTTTTCGGGACGTTTTTGACGTTTGTGACATTTTTTGACATTTCAGCATTTTGGACACTTTTTGACATTCGTAACTTTTGGTGACATTTTCGACATTTTTGATATTTTGTTACATTTTTTAAATTCTTGACAGTAGAACAAATTTTGATGATTTTTACATTGTTTATATTTTGTGATATTTTTGACGTTACTTGTTGTTTTTGACATTTTTTCAGAATTTTTGAAATTGTCAACATATTTCTTGGCATTGTTGACATTTTTAACCGTTCGTAACATTTATGACGTTTTTGATATTTGTGGGTACTTTTTTGGAGTTTCTTGGCTTGTAGTTGAACGAATTTAAGGAAAAAATAACTGTGTTAAAAAATGTTAGAAAAATATATTGCGGTATTTGTTAAATAATTATATTACTTAATATTAATTTATCACTTAATTTAGTTATACACATTTAATTTATACAGAACAACGTATACAGGTGTTGATGATTTTTGACCTTCTCATATTCCTTTCTTGTCAAAATTGTAGTCAAATTCAGGACTGTTTTCAATTCCTACCAAGTCCGAGTCTCCACTTGTGATGCTGAAATTACATAAATATATTATTGGCATATCTACTTATTGACAAGAGAGCAAACTAGTTTTTGGTTTAGAAAGAGAATAATCAAGAAAAAATGCCCTACAGAGGGGCAAATTAAACAAAATTTGTCTTAGAGAGCTGCAAATCAGGACCAAAATTTTTGTAGATAGTGGGGCAAATCAGAAAAAATTTTACGCTCACGGCAGTTTTTCAGTCCCAAGGAAGTAATCTCCTCCTGCATCATCATTCGGTATACCCATGGAATCTTTCTTGTTTATTTCCAGGCGTTCCCTTTGTGAGGCATGCATCGAAAAGTTGGCATATTCTTGCTAAAATTCTTTTGTCCTTTCATTATCATTTCTATCTCTATGATATAATCTCATAGTCTTCATTTATCTTAATACATATCCTAGCCCTTCAGTCTTTATATCTCTAGCATATTGTCTGACCCTACACTATTCAACTGCTTATGGTCTACGACATATAACAATTATTTCTGATATTTTTTGAGCCACCCTACTTAACTATAAATCCACCAATCCTGAATATGGTTCACACCAACTGCAAGTCCTTATGGGCCACCCTACATAACAATTTTATTTGAAATTTTTTTGAATCACCTTGTATAACTAACTCTACTTCATTCTATAGTGCAACTATTCTGTATATGCTGCGTTTTATTTGTCACCCAATATAACTTTTTTTAACACCTACATATAACTCTACTCCACCCTATATTTCAGCTATTCAACTGCTTATGATCTACACTATATAACAATTATTTCTGATAATTCTCTCCACACTATATTTTAATTACCCTTTATATGCAACTGTAATCTTGCTTCGCCCCATTAATCAGGTATTCCATATAGTAGGATGCAACTGTTCATGCCCTATATAACATTTTTTTTAAACTTTTCGATTCACCCTAATGGAACTGCCATTGGTATGTCACAAATTTAAAAACACAGTTTGGCACCTTAATACACTTTAAACACTCACACAAACTGTAACTGCTTTTTGGTCACCCTGTATAACAATTTTAATAAAGTTTTTTGAACCGCCTAATATAACTATAATTCTGCTTTCATCTACATTAAAACCATCCTGTATATACTGCTGCCAATCAGTCAAACATTAAAACTTATTTTTGAACCTTCCTGTATAACCATAATTATACTCTAAAAAAATACTTTAATCACCCTGTATCTTCATCTGCTTAGGGACTACTAAATTTCCTATATACAGAACACCCTGTATAATTACATTTACGCTTGTTATATCAGTTGATTTTATTTAAATCCAAACACATTACTTTGGCACATTCTGAATTTTGAATAAAAGCTAAGCTGATGCCAGTATCTAAGACGTGCGGTGAAATCAATTGAGTAATTCTTTTAGCAAACATGGAATATTAAATGTCTACCAGATTTTAAGTCAGACTATAGGCTTTGCAATAAAAAAGGATTCATCAAGATCAGTTCAGTAGTTCTTACGTGATGAGGTAACAAACAAACAAACAAACAAACAAACAAACAAACAAACAAACAAACAAACAAACAAACAAACAAACAAAAAACAAACAAACAAACAAACAAACAAACAAACAAACAAACAAACAAACAAACAAACAAACAAACAAACAAACAAACAAACAAACAAACAAACAAACAAACAAACAAACAAACAAACAAACAAACAAACAAACAAACAAACAAACAAACAAACAAACAAACAAACAAACAAACAAACAAACAAACAAACAAACAAACAAACAAACAAACAAACAAACAAACAAACAAACAAACAAACAAACAAACAAACAAACAAACAAACAAACAAACAAACAAACAAACAAACAAACAAACAAACAAACAAACAAACAAACAAACAAACAAACAAACAAACAAACAAACAAACAAACAAACAAACAAACAAACAAACAAACAAACAAACAAACAAACAAACAACTACAATTTTATAATAGTATATAGATTTATATTATTCAGAAATTGTAAATACAATTCTGAAGAAGCCAGACTTGGCGAAACATATGTCAACTAAAAATAAGTAAATAGTGAAAATTTAACCAAGTGTTTGGAGATTTTGAGTAATCTTAAAAATGAATTTTCATCAAGTGAAGACTGAAGCAATCAACAATCTTTTGTTGTGTTTTTGTTCTGATTTTTTTCGGATATATGTTTTTTTTTGATAAATATGAACCCTACAGCACTTCGGGTTTCATTATCTGAGATAATATTCTACATTCTTTACCATTATTCTGTCCAATGCCTCTAAAAATATATTTGCTAGATTCACACATGGACTACTTTAAAAATAATCAATTAAATGGGACAATGTTGTCAACATAAAAACGTAAATATGTATGTAGAAAATTCATGGATATTCCTCAAGCAATATGTAGAAAATCGTTAAAAATCACCTTCAGGTTTCGCATAAAAGAATACACTAATTATATTATATTTTTAAATTCGTATTACAAAACAAACCTTCCCACCTATTAATGAATGATTTGCAATTTAGAAATCAGAGTAAAATCGATCACATTGGTTCAAAAATTCAATTTTGTCAATCAGCTTAAAGTAATTTAAAGACTGAAAACATGAAATCTCTCGAGACACTGACTTTGCAAAATAAATTTAATATTTCTAGATGGGATTCTTGCTTACCTTCTTCGGTCGTGGTCGAAGAAATCATTTTCCTTCATTCCATCACTGATACTAAATATAGGATTGGAACCTTCCAATGCGTGTTTGTTAGAATTTGGAAGCCCAACTCCGATTCTGTTTAAGCCTGACTCGTCTGAACCGAATTTCTTGTTCACTAATTTCGATATTCTGTTATTTAACCTGGAAAAATAAGACTAATGAAATCGCGTGATCAGAATAACTAAAATCAAGGACATTTATTTCTCTACATCCAGATAGAACCAATTAGTTTCAAGGGAAATTTCTATACATTTGTATATATATAAGTTGTACATTTTATTTACAAAAACCTCATTTTGTCTTTGGGTTGTATTTGGTTTAAGGAAATATGTCGTAGCGATTATTATTAATTCATACAGTCATTATGTCTAAGCATCATTTAAGTGAATTCAGTAGGGGGAGCATTGTTAGTCGCAGGAAGTCGGTTTTACAGTATACCCATTTTGTACTGGGGTGCAGGGTATAAACAGGGTTGACAGTGTAGACCTCCCTTGAGCAACGATGTCTTCTTTTGATATTCGCAACTTTATAAAACAGCGTCTCTATACAACAATCAATTGTAAATGCCTGGTTGGGTCTGTATAGCATTACGGTTTCGTTTAGATAGACTATCACCTCGACGTAGTGCTGTCACACTTCTATCGCCAAATCAAATTTGGTCATTTAGTAGTATTCTAGAATTCGCTGTGAAACTGCATACAGCCTTTAGACGCAGGTGACAGGTAGAGAGCTGTAAAATACAAGAGCAGGTCACCTGCAGAAAACCGGACTCTGTTTCCACGGCCTTATCTGCCCCAGACAGATTGGCACTCTACTGGATAATTTACTCCAAAAATCCTTAATAATAATAAATAAGTAAAGAGGGTAAGAGAAATGACTAGAAATTATTATGAAGTTCGTAATTTAATGGCTAGAGGGTGTAACTGCTACGAAGACACGTAAAATTCTTCTGGGACAGTAATACTATGAGCTATTGTTTCGAAAACATCATGTGAGAGTTCCTCGAAGTTTTCTTGGACTTCCATCGTCTTGAAATAGATCATCTCACAACGTTTCAATAGCTTTGGATCTGCTATCGTCATCAGGTGAATGTTGGGAAATTCAGATTATACGTCGTATTTATACTCTTTACCGGTCATGCTTAATCCCCTATCTCAATAAATCAGCGTCGCCATTGCCGGTGATGCGCAGCAGCAGTGGCTCAAGAAGAGGTCTCTACACGTTTTTAATTTGGACGCTAGGCTCGCTGATTATCTTCTCATTATGTATGCCGTCTCGATGAATTTTCTTTTATACTAGTGTTATTCCTTGTGAATTACCTTTTCCTGGTCCCAGTTGTGGTGTTCGGTCCATGCCTGTTTAGCTAATCCAGACTTTGTTAACTGTCCCCTTTGAGCAGCTATGGGGTGCTCCTAAACCTTGGTGTCCTGTGGTCGCTTAGGTGTTGTTGCTCTTGAAAACCATTTTGATTCCGTATCTGTCATAACAAGGAAACGGGGTATTTTTAATATCACTTGAACCAAATAACCGATCTGAATTTTTTTTGTCTCATATGAACCACCAATTCGTGGTATTTCATGCGATGTTTTCAAAGTAATGACTCATCGTTTAAATTTCTAAGATAGTATATGTCTTAGTGCCAGTTACACCCATTAGCGGTCCATTTTACCTTTATAATAATTTCCAGCCATTTGTCTTACCCACTTTGCATATAAGGATTTTCTCCAAACCTCTAGTCCTACCATTGTCGAGATACATCCGCTCCGTAAGCTTATCGGGACACCCTGTATTGTCGAAATTTTAAGCGCCCTTGCTATGATCTCAGAAAAGTTCTTTTGTTAAGATATTATTCATTTCGACTTCTTAATCAGAAATAAAAAAAATCTTAAAATCAAGAGAAATAGACTACTGCTCTTCTGATAGTCATTTTCAAATAATCCTGACCCTTAGATCAATTTATTATCATATCAAATAATGAAATTTTCATCAATTATATTTTAACTTTTCTTTCTAGTTTGTAATATTTAATTAGGAAAGTAAATTTTAGTCAGCCAAAAATTAAAATACTTACTGCCGAACTTTGATAAAGAAGAGCACTAAGAGAACTAAGCAGGCCAGAGCAAGAACAACTGTTACTGCAATGAGGGATATTTTGACAACTTCATTCAGATCTTCAGCTGCAGCTGCATTTTCTTGTAAACCAGTCAGTTGAAGACCAGTCTCATTTCTTAAGACTTTGACTAAGGTGACGTAAGTGTTCCAGTTGGAAATTAGTCTGAAATAATAAATTCAAGTTAACATTTTTCAAAATTTATTTACGCTACTATATAAAGAAATAAACTGCTTCTCTGAAACCGATCCTTAAACTTCTTTCATTGAATAAACAAAAACGTTTAAATATGTTGGTATCAGTGCCTGACTATTGGCACATAAAATCTGAGCAAGAAAAGTCGGAAACTACCAACACACCTTTAACGCTATTAAAAAAGTTTATTTTTGACGCCGCCACTTCAAAAAAGGAGTCCAAAACACTGCTTTCATCAAATCGATTAGAATTATACTGGAGATATTACTAACACATACAAATATCTTAATAATTGATACATTTAACGTACCTTGAAATTTCGGACTTTTCAACGACTTCTACAGTAGAACCTTGTTCTTTGATAAAGAACAGATCAGCGTATGTAGTCAAGTTACCCATTTGGTCAGCTTCATTTCCCTCTTCAATATTCTGCCTTGAAGCATTGTAGCCAATTATGTCTGAGACGATTTCCAGCATCTGGAATAAATTTTCCGTAAACAAATTCTGTTGCCAACATCAGTTAAATTTCAGAAACAAATTGTGCTACATCACAAACGGAATATTAAAATTACGATTTTCGGTTAAATATTTTTCTAGTAATGGAATTTTTGTTAAATAATTTTAATCGATAATTCCAAATGACTTTAACAAAGAGTGCGAGGTTCTATATCGACAAAACTAAAACTAAAACGACCAAGAGAAAAATCTATAAAATAGTTTCAAGTTTCTGAAATGCCCGCTAGGGGGCGTAACTGCAATCTGGACACAAAAGTGATGTTTCTGTGATTTGCGCTATTTAACCTAACAAGAAAAAAGGTCTTTGAAGTCAAGGATAATATGAATCTTTCTTGTTTGACAATTTTTGCTGTATCTCTAAAAATAAAGTTGTGGGAGGTATTAAAATGTTTTCGTAAAAAATACTCTGTATCTTCGAAACAGCTGATTTTAATAAACTTAGACTACTTTTAAAGAGATATTTTTGAGCTACAAATGTTATAATATTTGAAGTTTTGTGAGTTTCGCACGTGCCCTCTAGGGGGCGTTTTTCGACATTCCGACAGAAATAGTTGATTTTTTTAGTAATAAGTTTTTTTGAAGCAAGCCCCTATGTACCACCCTGTACATTTATTATATCTGATAGATGAATAATAATTCCTAAAATTATAGATTTTTTTTAAAGACAGCTTAGTATTGCAAAAATTGTGTAAATTTTTTTCATAAAATTGGTGCACCTGATAGTGATCGTGTTACCTCTGAACTCGATTTATTGAGCTAATATTGTTAAATTTAAATTTATTGGGGCTGCATAATATTTACTAGTCAAATGTTATGTTTGATATCTTGGGTCGAAAAACAGGTTTTCTAATACAGGAACAAAAAGACCGTTCCTAATACTGAAAGAACAGACTTACCTCTTTCTCTTTACGCAGCACTTCATCCTTTTGATTCAAAAATTTGAATCTAACAAGATATTCCGATGTAATGAAGAAAATCGTTACCGTGGTGGAAACGTGGTGAGCGGCTGAAAAAACAATTGAACAATTGTAAATCTCAAAATTTGCAGTTAATTAATTTAATTAATGAAAATACCTAACATAATGAAGAATATGAATTAATTCTGCATTAGTGTGCAAGTACTTCATATACAGGGTGAGTAAAGTCGATGTTATATGGGCAACTACTGGGAGTATTATTCTGAAAATTGGGGCACGGAAGGTTTTCGTGGAGGTTCTACTGGAAATGAAGCCCAAATTTGTTTTTTTAATGGAACACTTTGTTTTGTATAACAATTTTAGAATCTACCAGGAATTTTGATATAACTGTTTTAGAAACATTATATGCCTGAAGGGCTCCAGTTTTTAAAGATGTAGTATCCCTTCACAAAAGTTTTATGTTTTTGGAAACAAAGAGCGCCAGGTGTAAATTTGCCAAAATTTACCTGAATAAAACTTGCAGCTTTCTAAATATTTCTAAATTATTAGCGACATCTGAATTATCAGTCCGTTTTTTCAAGCATCGACAAGAAACTATGCTGAAATGTTAACACACATGTCCTGTTTAGGATTCAGTTATTAAAAGAACCTGTGAAACCTTCTGTTCGCGATTTCCTGATAGACCTGGTCTCCCTGGTTCTCCCATGTCACTATTTTTGACTTTTTTGTTTGGGCTCGAATAAAGAATATTGTCTAACTACAAAAGAAGATTGCCAGGAAGGAGTTAAGGAATGCTTTTTGATCGCTTTACTCACAAGAAATTCAGAGTGCAACACATTCCGGATTTTGAAGAAGAATTTAATAATGTTGGAAGTTGGAGGCAACCAGTTCCAACATTTACTATAGTTTATTCAATTTTTTTGTTTGCTCCTATGTGTAATGTGCCCCGCTGGCTAGGAGTGTAATAATCCCTGCCTTGAGGGTGAACTCTGCTGCTATTCTGTGGGTATGTATTTATTATACAGCTCCACTCCTGTAAGAAAAAGACCTGAGAGATAAAGGTTAATGCTCCCACCACCCCGAAATGATTGTTGTTGGAAAGAAAGACTCCGGGTAGCCCTCTCGGTATATGTTTGCTGAAAAATGTAGTAAAAGGAACTTTGCAGCTCCTAATCTGCCTTGACTCTCAGTCCTTGGTAGCTCCTGGCTCTCGTCATCTGATCTCCTCTAAGAGAATAAGTCCAGAGGCTTCGCAAATGCTGGTAGTTTTATCGGAAAAGGGGAACGAGTTAAAAGTAAACACCCAAAAAAGGCACATATATTGAAAATAAAAATTAAAAAAATAGACACAATAATTCAAACCTAAAATGTAAAAAAGACAAATGCCAATGTTGAATAACGTTAGTTAAAACAATAAAAAAAAATTATAGCCTTTATCCAACCCAAACTACAACAATAAATGTATAGAACAACAATACTGTAACAATGTAATTAGAAAGAAAGATGCAATTCAACCCTAGTTTAGGCCTATATGGACCCTAACTATAATATGTCTTCCCTTTTATCGCCAGACGTTGGTGAGCCTGTTTAACCAACGAATTTATGAATATATCCCAAGGTAAATACAAAAACCAAATTTAAATAATATATGAAGAAAAGAAAAACATATTCTTGCTGTTCCTTTATGGACTCAGGACGTTTGCTGGTCTGAGAAACCTCTACCCTGGAACTTCTCTTATTAACACTACTGCTACTCAGTTACATCCATACCATATATACAGGGTCTGTCAGAAAGATTGAAAAGAGAGGGCAACAGATTTAATGTTAAAACAACATTCCAAAGAAGAAATACACTGAAATCTCTAATATAGAAAACAAAACCAACCAACAAAATCCAGAACTCAAAAAACTGCATATACAAGGTTTCTTGCGAATGCAATAAATTTTATATTGGAGAAACATCGAGACCACTAAACGTACGAATAACACAAGAATTACATAAAGAAACGACAAGTTAAAAAATCGAAAATTTGTGAACATGCTTGGGACCTAGGCCATAAAAAACAATTTGACAATTCAACTATACTTCACAAAGAACAACATAATACAAACCGAAAAATAAAAGAGTCTGCCTTAATTCTTTGAATAGAGACGTTTGTATCGCTTCTACTTCTGTAAAATTCAATCGTATCTGGTTACCGACAATTAAGGAAGAAATTATTAATGATAACCTCCTTTTAAACAACCCAGTACCGGGATAGTTCATAAGGTTTTTCCTACGTTTTTCCTAATGACGTTAATGGGATCACTGAAACTATAGAATTCTTTCATCGCATTTTTGGCGAATGCGCTATCTTATAACAAAGTCGTACCTAGGAACGCCACTTATAAATTCTAAAGACAACTCTTTCAAATTCTTCTAATTTGAAACCAAACTATAATACATGATCTTTAGAATTTTTTGTGCTACCTGTATATCTAAAAACAAATTTTCTAATGTCAATTTAAATGTCATTAATCAAATTTTCATTTTGCAATTCTAATAATAAATATAAGCCATTGACAACGAAGTCAGAATAGACTTCGAAATGTTTGTTTTTTCCCTTCAATATACGTCGTTTTATTTCGATTGTGGTCTTATTGCCAAAAAAAAAACATAAAAGTAATCAAGAATATGCCACAAATAACGTTTAGAAGACAACTCTAGCCTGGGTTTAGAATTGAACCTACAACTCTACGGAAAAACTCACTGGTTTTTGGCACTATCACTCCTTTGTTAGAAAAAATCTAAGAGTACTTACTGGATCCTAATTATTTGCTAATCCCAAAAGGTTTACCTCTGAATCAAAAAATATACTCTACTAACTAGCTAAATCTTTAACAAAACAAAACACTCGCTACTCTCGCGGTTTCCTTCAGTGCCTGGTATTTTGTCCTGTTACCAAAACGCATTAAGTACTCACTCCATTGTTTGTTGTACAAGGAAATACTTAACTACAGCCCTATTTAATAACTTACGGTGTCCATAGTCATCCGGGGGATCACTAACTTGAATCGTAAACTCAATATATCCAGACATGCTGCCGTCGACTAAGAAATTCAGCGTAATTTTTCCTGTTGACTTGTCGATCAGGAACAATTCCTTAGGCAAATTCTCAAGACCGCTGCCGTGTTTATTAAATTCCCCTATTATTTCGTATGTCAGTTTACCTTGATCAATTTTATCTCTATCAGTTGCCTATAAAAAAAAAACAAAAAAGTTCTTAAAAATGTACATTTTAGGCATTAGACAAAACTACAAATTCTAAAGATATTCTAATCGGGGATAAATAGTTTTATTAAAGGTTCTTATCACTTGAAAAATATTATTACTCAACTCACAAGCCGAATTAAAAGTCAAGATAGGAGCAGTAACGATTAAATAATAAATTCCATAAAAAACAGTGTATTAGTTTCAATCTCCTGATTGGCCAGTGGTAATCAAGAGGGCGGGGCCTGAAAGTCCCATCGATGGTTCGATTCCGGGCGTCGTAGATACCATATTCCATTAAGTTTTAGACATTAATCTATTATATTAAAATTGTTCAGATATTTATAAAGTTTTATAACTTCTCACTGGAGGCGAGAATGTTCGTAACATCTACTATCAACCACATGTGAGTCGCAGTTGCCGAAGAAAAGAAATTCCATTAGACTGCGCCAAAAATGCTCGGAAAACAACAGTTTATTCATTAACACCGACAGTGAAAGGCTACACACTTTGGTAAACAAGATTTATATTTTATTTTTTACAGAATACTTTTTTTGGGGGTTTTTGTATTTTGTTTGAAGTATATTGTTTGTATTTATGTCGATCTTGGTATGTAAATCCAAACGCTCTACCAAAGCTACTGAGATTATTTTTTTCCCTGGATTTGGTGTCGTTTGGTAGATCGTTGTGATTATCTTCTTTCAAGGCTTTTGCGTTGTTTATCAGTGCATGAAAAAAAGTTGTTATATGATAGTTAAATTTAAATCTGTGTACATTTTTGCAGCCTTCTAAAGACAAATTAGACTGTTGGGATGTAGCAAAAATGAATCGTTCGTACACAGCTTACTTTTTTAACAAGCTTACCTTTTTTTCGCTATTAAACTACATGTATAGTGCAGCTTCAGAAAAAAAATCTTGATGATCTAGTAAACAATACCCAATCGCTGGAAGAAGATAAACACGTTGAGCTATCAAATGACACCAAATCTACGGAAGGATTTGGTTTTATTCTCCTTCATGATGAGCGCTTTGCTGTTGAACCGTGTGTTGAGTGAGAAAAGAAAGGGTTGGTGTTAGGTTGGTGTTTATACGTCTGTGAGACACCAAAGGTTTCACAGTATTCCCATTCGTTCATAAGGTCCGTTACTATTGATATCATAAATTGTCTTTATTATATAAAATAATTAGTATTTGTTGATGATATACTTTTTTGTCTACACTGTATATGAACTAAGTAGGGGTGAACATCGTATATAGAAATATACATACCGTTGCTTCAACTATTGGAAATTCTTTTTGGTAACCTTTCATGACGACCCCATAAAACTTCGATCGGGTCCATTCAGGCGGATAGAAATTGATTCCTAATACCTGAAACGTCAAAAATAGGTCTATTAAACATACCAATAAAAGTAACTAGAGTAAAAATTGTAAATCATATAATTATCTATAGAAAATGTTTTTTCCTAAGAGTCACCGTTTCTGAGCTATAACGATTCTGAAAGTTGAAGAAGTTGCAATCTTTATAATATGCCTAAGTAATATATATATATATATATATATATATATATATATATATATATATATTTGTTTTTAAGTTTTCGCGGGCACTAAATGTATTAGATGGTTTCCGGGAATTCATCCGCGTAGTTGATAACTGATCCCTGCCGGGATCGATGGTAAAATGACGACGTTTCGGCAGAGTCACATCTGCCCTCTTCAGGTCGGTTCGCATAATTCTCGTAGCCTTCTGCTTTCGCTTCTAGTTACTCGAATACTCATATTTTCAGGAGCGCGCACGGAGTTATATAGTCGCGGCTCGGCGCCTATTGGTTGGCACCGTGAAAGGCTGCGTGTGATTGGCCCTTGGTGCTCAGTGGGAGGGCCTCCCGCCTGCTGATTTGTTATTTCTGGTTGAGTTGTTATTGGACGGTCCGGGCCGGTATGGTGTTTAATAGAATTTTCCAACAATTCGATAAGCCGAATCACCCAAGCTGTAATAGTAGATAAACAAAAGGTGCACGAGCCCAAAATTCCATTCATTTTCTTATGGAGGTCCCTCCATTGAAGCGCTCTCATTGGTCAATTATCACGTGTTCTGCCTCACCACGCCAAGCTCTCATTGGTCAATGGCCACGAGCTCTGTTCAAGAGCGCCAAATTCAAGCGATCGCGCTGAGAGTGCGCTATCATTTGTCACATAAATAATTTACGTGGCGCCATCGGTTGGCGGATGTCATAATTACGTTAAAAAAGGCGGTGCTCTCGTGGGGGAATCGAACCTGGACCGTTATGCTTCATAGATGAATCTCTCAATATGTGAGCCAACAAGCCTACTTGATATAATCTTTCTAGCAAATGATAGCTTGTTGACTGAAATATGTTTAAAACCTTCAAAACGTAGCGTAATTAGCGGCCCTCGTCACTCTCGTGGTTGACATGTCAGTGTGACGTTGCCGCATAGAGATCCTACCAACAATACGGCTGCCATGACTGAGATCATGCCATTCAAAAATAACCAAGACATCACACCATTCAGTGTGTTGATATCCATAAAACCGGAGGCTGTTTTGGTGCTCTAGCGTTAGAGAGATTAAGGCAGGTAACTGTTTCAAGCCCGTAGCCAGCGAGGGGAGGGGGTCCGGAGGTTCAAATCCTCCCCGAAATTTTGGAATTTTTGGTTTCAAGATTCAATTTTAACCAATTAATCATGTTTTTCATAAGAATAAATTATATGCAATATTATATAAATCACCAACCAAAAAAATTATCCAATCCTCCCCAAAAACCCACCCCGAAAAACTTTCCTGGCTACGGCCTTGAAATGTTTCCGTGGGAGCCCTTGTAGAGACAGGAAATGTACACATTATGTATTTTTGGAATAAAATGGAGGTGTGGTGTGAATAGCCTTTTGTAGGAAATTCCTCATACACTATCAACCTTCCAGCAGAAAAGAAGTAAATTATTGTCTCTGTTCTTATAGGCTTAATCAAGTAAATAAATCTATAAATTTTCACCGTAATGTCACGTAGCTTATTGTCGGTTCAAATAATAACTGTTAGTTTTAATTATTACTCAAGTTAAATTCAGTAAAAATTTGTCACCTAAAAATTCAGTTTGCTGTTTCAATATTCATCATATGGTTTTATGGAACAAAACAGTAAATCCAAAATGCAAGAAAATGTGGTTTTGTATAAACGAACTTTAAAATTAATATTCAATGTACACTGATAAAAAACGCTTCCCTAGATTCGGGAAAAACACATATACCAATGGTTATGTTTCAGAAAATTTCAAAAAATGCCTTTTACTATTGAAATCAAGCTTTGTAATTTTCACAATAATTTTGTAAAAATGTGATATATTCTAATATACAATATACAAGTAAAAATATTTTTCTATTAGTCGGTGCAATTTATTTTCACAAAATAATATAATTATAGAATATTAGGTCAAAAGAAACTCAGTCCCTCATTTATTAGGCCAGTGTAACTTTCAACAACATTTGACTTAGCAAGATTAGCCATGAATAGCACTATAAAAAAGTTCACTAGGAAAAAGTACCTTTGTCGGTGTTTGATGACACTGAAATGCGTACAACACAAAAGTCATTTACGTTTTCAAATAATAAATATTGATATTAACAACATTAATGGGACATAAATCATTGATGGGGGATATTTATTAAATCGCTTTGTGTGAAATAGCGTGAAACAACGCTATTATAGATAAATACGTTCAGGTTGTAAATCTACATTTTGTTCATAGAATTACAACTACGTCGAACTACAGCAACAGCTTGTAGTATCGCTATAGAGGTAATATACTTGCACCCAACAAGAAGAACAAGAAGAAGACAAAGAAGAAGGAGAAGAGCCTGAAGAAGACAAAGAAGAAGGAGAAGAGCCTGAAGAAGAACATGAAGAAGGTGAATCAGAATTAATAGTCGATTATGAATCTGATGAATAATTTTCACCAGTTTTTTGAATTTATAGGTACCGCGGTCATCATTTCCAATACTTTTATTCTTTATTATTCAATAGTTTTAAACAGGATCACAATTGACTGTGACATAGGGAAACCATGTTTAAAAACCGTGCTAAGTACACCACCTCACTGGTGGAAACATGTTATATCTCAGAAAGGTTATAACTCTGTACCTTTGACCTTGAATACATTTTTTCCAGGGACATGAATTCCATAAATTCTGGATTTTCCATTAAACACTGTACCGATCATGCCCAGTCCCAGACCAACTCAACTCAACAACAAAATGACCAATCAGCAAGCTAGTGACCACTGAGCCCCAAGGGCCAATCACACGCAGCTGTACACGAGACCAACCGATAACGGCCGAACCGCGACTGTACAAGAGCGCGATAGTAATCTAGTAGCTAGAAGCGTAAGCAAACGAATAAGAGAATTATAGGAACCAACTTGATGAGGGCAGATGCGGTGCTGCCGAAACGTCGTCATTTTACCATAGATCTCGGCAGGGATCACTAATCAACTAACAGGTTGAATTCTCGGAAACCCCTAATATATTTATAATGCTAATCGGACTTACCTTAACGGTTATATTTAAATAAGATCCTGGATCGTGACTGTATGCTGTATTCATGGCATTCGATGCCACTATTTGGAAATTAAATTCTTCATCAGTTTCATAATTTAGTTCTTTCTTAAGTGAAATAGTCCCTGTTTCTTCATCAACATGGAATATATTTTTAATCTTTTCATTTTCATCTTTAGATATGTAGTAATAGACTGGTGTGTCGGGAGGAGCGTCTTGATAGGAAGCTTGTCTTTCAAGAACATGTACTAGACTGATATTTTTCTCGGTAAAGCTAAATACATATGGCTTGGTATCTTTAAAAATTGGTTCTTCACTATTATTTACAAACATAACTATCATATCGATACGTGTTTCATATGCCTCCTCACCTGTCTTGGGTTGATCGTCGTCTTTCTTCTCTTTAATTCTAGCCGTTATTGATAGCTGCAATAAAAATGTGGTTGAATAAATTTCTCACCTTTTTTATTCAAAATGACTTGTAAAGTTTCTAGCAATACGCAAAGCACCAGAATGCGCGTTAAATTGTGTTGTAAGTTTGGAAGATCAACAATGATGTTTTTGATATTGATATGATCTTTTTGAAGTGGTTTACTAACCTACAAACTTCTTAACCGATATAATCTAACATATAGCTAGAAGCTGTTTTAGTAGCTACTGCATACCTCAGTTAGGATGCAAAATATTGTTTCCAAGTTATAAAAATGCTTTAGCTGAGGTTGCTAAACGGACTTTTTTCAATTATCTTCAGGCCCTTTTGCGTACAATAGGTTACCCGGAAGACAGTATTCACTATCTCTGTCAGGTGAATTTAACCTGATAATTAAGGTACAATTCTAACCTAGGAGTTAGGTACATGATAACAGCAATGAAATGAAACGGTTCCAGATTCGGAAGCTCTGTGTGCATTATAGTGTCACACAATATAACTTTTTTTAACAACTGACTATAACTCTACTCCACCCTACACTTCAACTATGCAACTGCTTATGGTCTACACTTATTCTGATACTTTTTGAGCCACCTTGTAAACTACAATTTCCCTGCACCTTATATTTTAATCACCCTATGTATGCAAATATTTCTTACATTGTGTTAAACATACTCTAAAATTATAATATTGCTTCGCTCCATATTTCAGGTATTCCATATAATAGGATGCTACTGCTCATGGTCTACCATATATAACAATTTTTTTAAAACTTTTTTTGATTCATCCTGTTGGAAATGCCTGCGGAATCCTTGGTGTGTCACAAATATAAAAACACAGTTTGGTACCCTAACACCAAACCTTTATTTCAACACTCACCCAAACTGCAACTTCTTATTGGCCAGCCTATATTACAATTTTATTCAACATTTTATTTGAACCGCCTTGTATACTATAACTCTAATTCCATCTATATTAAGTCATCCTGTATACACTGCTGCCAATTGGTCAAAGATTAGAACTTTTACTCTGCAAAATATTTCAACCACCATGTATCTACATTTGCTTAGGGGCCATCAAATAAAGCATTTTTTAACACTTAAATTATAACTCGACCCCACTCACTACCTTATTTATGCAAGTACTTATGGACTACGCTATATAACCGTTTTTTAACCACCCTTGAAAGTATAATTTGTCTCCACCTTGTATTTCAACCACCGGTTATTTGTAACTTTTTCTAAGATTGTTTTAATCACACTGTATAACTATAATTTTACTTATACCCAGATATTGCAAATGTGCAATAGCTTATGCCCAGGGCCACCCAGGAGCACATTTTTGTATCACCATGTATAACTATAAATCCACCAATTCCCAATATACTTCACCAAAATTGCAACTGTTATGGGGCACCCTATATAACAATTTTGTTCAAAATTTTTTTGAATCACCTTGTAGGTATTACAACTAACTATTAATTTATATTATTATTTATTATATTAATTAATTCTTAACTATAACACTTCTCCACACTATATTTCAACTATCCTATCTGTGCAAGTGATTATGATCACAATTTTACTTCATATTTTTTTCAACCCAGTATAATTTCCCTCCACACTTCATTTAAACCACCCGTTATTTGCAACTATTTCTAACCTTGTTTGAATCACACTGTGTACCTATATTTTAGGTACGCCATACATGCAACTGCTATATAACGACAGTTTTCTACTATTTTTTACCCACCCTGTATAATTATAGTTCTGCTTTACTCTATATGTCGACAACCTTGTATATGTAACAACCTATTTGCCACCCAATAAAACATTTTTGTAGCACTCTGTTCCCTTGGAATTCTACTTCACCCTATATTTCAACCATCTGGTAAATGGAACAGGTTGTAGATCATAACAATACTTTTTTAAACCCACCTGTATAGCTGTAATTATAATCCGCTATTTCAACCATACTACATATGCAACTACTTGTGGATTATTTTTATGTTTTCTTGAGAATTAACATCACAATCGAAATAAAAAGCTACATATTGAAAGAAAAACCAAAGTCGGTTCTGACTTTGTTGACAATGGTTTTAAAATATGTATTGAAAATGTAAATTCCAAATTGAAAGTTTGATTTATCACATTCAATTTTTTTTTATTTTCAATTTACATTTTTAATACATATTTTAACACCATTGACAACGAAGTCAGAATGGACTTTCAAACAATTGGTTTTTTCTTTCAATATACAGCTTTTTATTTCGACTGTGCTGTTTCAAAAAAACATAAAAATAATCAAGAATACTAGCTGTCGCCCAGTGGGCGAAATTCGACCAATAGTGTCAATATCTCTGGCAGGTTAGGTAACCTAAAAATTTTATCTTGACATTCTATCCTAGGACTTTAAGAAGAACAGCAATTACACGGAACGAATCCACATTCGGAATCGCTGTGTGATAGTTTCCTCGAAAATTCTAAATGTCGTTCTTACATCTCGCTTCTACAAATAAGTAACGAAATTCAATTTCTTTTTTCAGTTATGATTCATAGGACTTATTTATTTTTTACTAACCTCCCTGTATAGCTATAATTGCACTCAATTCTCTCTGTATATGGACCACGCATAATATTTTTTAACATTTTTGAACCACCCGGTAAACCATTCTGTATATGCCGCTGACTATGGGCCACCGTATTTACTCTTTTTTTATGAAATTTTTAACTATATTCTGTAACTATTTGTAATTCTATTTCGACCTATATTTCAATCATCATATATATGGAACTCTTCGTGGGCTACTCTATAAATCATTTCCATTTCTAACATATTTTATCATCATCCTGTATATCTGTAATTCCTCTCACCCTATATATACAACTGATTATGGATTACGAAATGTTGCATTTCCATTTCTCTCTAGACAGAGGTACATGTACGTGCGACGTTATTTACAACCAAATTATTGACAATCGTAAGAGTTAATACAAAACAATATGGCTGATACGGAAACACATAGTTCGACTGCTTCTGCGACATCCGTATCGAATTCATCACCACAAACCCAAACAGTGGCGAAGAAGGAAAAAAAAGCCAAGAACCCAAGGGCTAAACCCTCTCATCCACCGACATCTGAGATGGTCAACAACGCTATCAAAGGTTTAAAGGAACGTGGTGGATCATCTTTGCAAGCCATCAAGAAATATATTGCTGCCAACTACAAGGTCGATGCCGAGAAAGTGGCGCCTTTCATTAAGAAATACTTAAAGTCAGGTGTTGCTTCAGGAGTTTTAGTTCAAACTAAAGGAAAAGGTGCATCCGGTTCCTTCAAATTGGCAGCTTCGTCCTCTTCAGGAGCTTCAGCATCGAAACCGGCCAGCGGCGACAAAAAAAAAACTGGGGCTGGAGGTAGAGCAAAGAAGTCCCCTGCAAAGCGAGCAGCTTCCAGCGATAAACCTAAGCCGACAAAGAAGCCGGCGGCTGCGGGAGCAACAAAAAAAACAGCCAAAAAGACTACGACTGCAACCAAACCTAAGAAAGTTGCCGCAACTGAAAAGAAGACTTCGACTCCGAAATCCACCCCATCGACAACAACTTCATCGTCATCTTCATCAGTTTCGCTTGCATCCAAAGGGAAGTCTCCTTCGAAAGTAAAAAAAACCAGTAAAGGTGCCCCTACAAAAAAACCGAAAGCTCCAAAACCGAAAACAGCAAAATCCGCGGCATCCCCGAAGGCGAAGAAAGCAGCTTCTCCCAAGAAGAAGAAATAAATAGAAAACAATTTCATCGACATTATTTACGCTCTGTATAATATTTTTGGCACCTCCCTGTATAACTGTAAATCTACTGCACCTTCTATTCCAAGAACCCTGTAATTTCAACCGCTAATTGGTTTCCCTATATAATTATTCTATTAGTTATAATTGCACTCTACTCTATATTTTAAACACCCTATATATGCAACTGCTTATGTGCAACCTTCGAAAAAATGATTTCTAACATATCTAGGATCGCCTTGTATAATTAAAAATTCAACGATTACTTTACCACTAAACAATAACAACGCTTGCATGCCACTTCCAGAAGTACATGCTCTAAGTATATAACAGCATTGGTCCCTATATATATATATATATATATATATATATATATATAATTACTCAATGTTTTGAGTCTGGCGACGACGGCACATTCAGTTGTTTGGCGTTGACATTATGGACGTAAATAATGAATTTTTATTATATTTTATTTAATGAATGAACCAATATTATAAATTAATATTAGCATTCTGCACTGAAGTTGTCAGTAGCTACAAAACAAAAGAAAAATGAAGAAAATCGGTTGAGAGACAGAAGAGAAAATGGTACCTAATCTTTTTTTCTTTGCCAATTTATATATAGATGCCACAAATAATATTTAGAAGACAAGTAAGATTTTTCAACCTATATCATAACTATAATTACTCAAAAACAAAATTTCAAAGATCCTGCAACTGCTTACATAATACATTTTTTTCTAAGATTTATTTTCGCCCTGTATGAATATTCTCTTATTTCAACCCCCTCGTATAACTACCAACCTAACCTCCCCTACCCATTATTTCAAACACATTGTGTATAAGCAGCTGTTTATGGGACACCTCATATATATATTTTTTAGATTTTTTAAATCCATATAATACTACTCCGGTCTAACTTTCCTATATATAGAACACCCTGTAAAATTGCGCTTGATATATCAGTTGAGTGTATTTAAATCGAAACTCGTTACTTTGGCATATTCCGAATTTTGAATAAAAGCTAAGCTGATGCAAATATCTAATATTTAGGGGGTGCGGTGGAACTAATAGAGTAATTGTGTTACCCAACATGGTTGAAGTTTTTTCGTTATATCTATCGTTTCTGTCAATTTACGGAGATAAAACATCTACCAGATTTTAAGTCAAACTATAAGCTTTTCAACAAAAAAAGATTCAGCAAAATCAGTCCAGTAGTTCTTACGTGATGCCCGAACAAACAAACAAAGAAACAAACAAACACAAACAGCCAAACTTACAATTTTATAATAGTATAAATACATATATAATTGTTCGAGAGGACATTTTCCCGACCAGAAACAATAAATATTATCTACTGTCTTGCGTAACAAACAATGACACCTTCAAGAGAAAATGTTAAGAAATTCTAAAAGTTATTTTGGATTTTCATTTGGTTTTTCACTCCTCACAGTGGTTTCTGAAAAATACAGTTCAGTTGTTAAAAAACAAGTTGTAGCATCTAAGAGCCGTCGTAGTAGAAGACTTTACTTTTTTGCCAATGTCAATTGATTGATCAATTGAGATTGATTAATTTAATATTGTATAAATCACTTCAAAAAACATTGTTTGATAATGATTCCTGATAAGAAATCGAAACGTCACATCAAACAGATAAGTTTCACACAAAATACATTCTAATTTCTCACAGTTAATCCTGCGAGAGCGTTTTTTTTTGTATTGGGAATTCAGGCGGGGGCGTGGCTTCTCCTTGCGGCAGAAGCGGTTACTACTCTAAAACGGATTTTTAAATCAGCTGTCGTTTTTTTATATGGAAGTGTATATGTACATGTCATTAAAATCAAATTTATAGTAAAAATTAAAAAAAAAATAAAATTTCAATTCAAGAAATTTGTGAGTTTGCAACTACTCAACCTCGTTATAAGAGTTTAATCGGCGGTGAAAATATACTTGATGCAGGACATCTAATCAAATGTGGTCTACAGCAAATAGATACTAGTTCTGGTAATGAGTATAAAATAATTGCATACTGTCTACAAACTTCTCATTTAAAAAATCAACCGCATGAAATTGTAGGCGTAATATCTCATGATGGAAAAAATAATGGGAATGTCATGTTCGTGTACAGCTGGTCTGAGTGAAAACTGTAAGCACGTGGTAGCTACACTTCTCTATTGCAACAGGTTAGATTTTTACTTAAAAATAAATTTATCAGGCGTTGAAAAATGTTATGAAATCACTTTAATGTTAATATTATATTTTATACACAATACACAGATCTACATTACGTGGGATGTCTTGTACTTGATCATCTTCATCTGTATCAATAATAACAGATGATTTTTTATTCAATGATCTCTGACGTTGTCTTTCGTTTCTCTTTTCAATTTGATTCATATTTGGTTGATCAAATAATTTTAATGATGTTTCAGGAAGATTACATGATGGAACGCATGTTTTTTTTAAATGAGAACGACGTGGATTGGCACTGGCTGCAATGAAAAATAAAATTTTATGTTTATTGTTTATTATTTTTTCTGACAAATATTACACTAAAAAATATTTTGCTTCATATTGATGATAAACATATAATTATAAAAAAAATACTATAGGTAATTACTTACATGTTGGTATAAAGTACCAAGTAAAGAAATGTAATGAACACACTTTTTTTGACTGTGTAATTGGATTTCCAATTTTCAATGCTTTTGTCCTAGGTAATCGACTGTCAATCATTTCATCTTCACCAAATTTATTTTGTATGAACACAAAACTTGAATTTGTAGGAGGAAAGGTATAAAATCGAACTGTATTGTTCTTAGTGGACTTGCTATTGCATCCATACACGCAGCACAAAATTTTATTTTTATTTTCTCGAGGAGGAAACTCCATGATTGAAAATTTTTGATCAAATATTAAAATTAAAGCTATTTTTAAATAATAACTAAGCTTATTAATAATAATGAATTACTGAATATTTCACAAAAAAACTTAAACACTTTGAAACTACAGCTTTTGGCATATTATCTAACATCAGCTGTTTATACTCGACCTGCTTAGAGTAGTTCATATTTTATCGGTCAGGTTGCGTACTCAAGCGGATGAATTCCCAATAAAAAAGCATCTAGCGTTCCGGGCAGTTTCCACAAACTGCTCTTAGTTACTACACCTTGTTTTTCAATTACTTAACTGATCTGTATTTTTCAGAAACCATGGTGAGCAGTGAAAAACATAAAAGAACATCAAAAATAACTCTTTTTGCCTCCTCAATCATTCAGATACTACTTAACTTCTAAAAGGTTATAAATGTCAAAAATATCATGAATAGAAATAACAACAATAAAGTAAAAAATATACAAAATTGTCAAAAATGTGAAAATGTCAAAAAATGTCAAACGTGCGGAAATGTTAAAACAGTCTAAAATGTTAAAAGTGTTAAAGATGTTCAAAAGCCAAAATATTAAAAATGTCAAAAATGTCTAAAACTTCAAAAGAGGTAAAGATGGCGGCTGAACTGTTGCATCGGCATTGAGTGTAATAATAAAAGTTTGATAATAGGGCACAAAACTTTGTGTTTTGTTCCTTAAATGCTGAAATTTGTCAAGTTGTTGGCAAAAGAACTAATGTATACTTTCGTCTTAGTTTGTTAATCTTTGTTGTGCTTGTGAACTACACTACAATCGCTGCAAAATTAATTTCTTACTTTGTACTGCTTTTCTAGTATGACATCTTTGGGACTATATGCTTGCCTCACTTGGAATTGGGCTTCACAAGATCCATTTGGCTGTATAATGAATAAATCTGTGTCATCTGTATAGAAGAATATTTTTTAAATAAAATTATTCCCAAATTCCTAGTATATCATATATAGGGTGAGTTTTTTTTTGATGATCAGTATGGGGAAATTTTAAATTGGGAAAGATTTGCAGTTTTACTGGCCCAATTGAATGACACTTTCGGATTTCTGTAAAACGTCGTGGCTTACTAGATATTTTGAAAAAAACGAAATTCTGTCGATTTAGTCAAATCCCTCTAGCTTCTTTGTTTTTGATGTTACAAAAAAATGTAAATATCAAAATTGAAGGGAATTGTATCCCGAATATGATTGTCATGTCCTCGTTTGCGTAATAGCTCTCGTTTTCGAAATATGACACAAACTTATCTTTTTTGAATGGAAACCATAGTTGGCTAAGACCTCAAAAAATCGGACATTTTTAGAGCTTTTCAACGATATAATACTTGATAAAGTTATTCACAAAAATAATTTCACTCTTAATGTAGGTAGCCATGAAAAAGATTGTTTTTACTTTGACGTTTCCTCATTTGAGCGTAATTCCATTAGTAGTGCTGAACTGGCAGTCGATATTGACAAGTTTTCGTGATAAAATGGAATATTCTAACGAAGAAAAACTGAATATGGTGGAATGTTATATCATATGCCATAAAAATTCAGTTCGTGCGGCTGAGGAATATTTCATAGATATTTTAATCGTCGTCAACCTGCTCTATCTACATTTAAGGGGCTTTACCATAGTATACGCAGATATGGATCTTTTACTAAACCACCAAAGGAACATAATCAAATTAACGAAACAGCACAAATAAATGTTTTAGCAATGGCAAATCAAAATCCATCTACACCAACTAGTGAGATTGCGGCAGAAGTTGGCACATCTCAACGAACTGTAGTTAAGTTCCACCCGTACAAACTTTCAGTTTTTCAAACTTTGCATGCTGGTGACGAACATCGACGTATTTTGTTTTGTACATGGTCTACTATTCTCTTTAAGAACTCATTTAGAAATTGACTGGTTCCAACATGATGGAGCACCTGCTCATAACTAGTTATTAGTAAGACAACACTTAGATAATATCTCTCCAAACTCTTGGATAGGAAGAAATGGCCTATGTGAATGGCCGGGTCTCCCGATTTGGCAGTTATAGACTTCTATTTATGGGGTGCGCTAAAAAACATAGTATACAAAAGAAAGTATGAGACAGTTGGTGACCTAAGGGAGGCGGTATTACAACCAATTGAAGAAATTGTTAAGCGGTCTGTGAGGAAAGCGGTTATGTCAATCTTAAAAAGATGCAATTTTTGTCTAAATAACAATGGTGGACTTTTCTTACATAAATTGTAACCATTATTATGTACTTTAATTTCTTAGTTTTTAGTAAGTACCTACTTATTTAGTTTTTTCGTTATATCTGATATACCTAATAAAGAAATCGTTCAATGTTTTTTGGAATAGTTATCAATAAATTAATCTATTTATTGGCTAACTACGTTAAAAGTGAAAATAAGAGAGAAAAGCATCCATAACTCCGATATTTTTATGAATAATTATATCGAGTATTATATCGTTGAAAAGCTCTAAAAATGTCCGATTTTTTGAGGTCATAGCTAACTATGGTTTCCGTTCAAAAAAGATAAGTTTGTGTCATATCTCGAAAACGAGAGCTATTACGCAAACGAAGACATGACAATCATCGGGATACAATTCCCTTCAATTTTGATATTTACATTTTTTTTTGTAAAATCAAAAACAAAGGAGCTAGAGGGATTTGACTAAATGGACAGAATTTCGTTTTTTCAAAATATCTAGTAAGCCATGACTTTTTACAAAAATCATTAAATTGGGCCAGTAAAACTGCACATTTTTCCCAATTTAACCATTGCTCTATCTCCGCTAGTTTCCGAGATCCCCATACTGATCATCAAACAAACTCACACTGTATATACATAGTGCCCGCACTATCTACTACTAAGGTAAAGCCTAAAGAGTACAAATTATTCACTAAAGTATCACCTACCAGATTTATATTTAAATTCAAATGTCCATCGTCTGGTGCAGTCAGTACCATCTGATTCGTCAGAAACTCGTAAATTATGAAGACTTTCTCGTTTGCCGAACAAAGAGAGGGGTGTGCCCGGTTGTTGGTTCTGTAATAAATAAATGTAAGTTATAAATATTCTACAAATACTATAGGTTTGTTCCTACCAGATACGAAATGTCATGCGCATTCAAGAAAATCTGTTCAACCAAGTTATGACGGTTCAGTAAACGATACATCACAGTGTTCCAACCAAATAATGTACCGTGTCTTGCATCGTCAGTTCAATCCTTGGTGAAGGACAGGAATCGTTTGGTGATTCTTATTAATCATGCGCAGTACATATTGTTAATGAATTAATATTATAGAATGCAGGTCGCAGACTTCAGACCACAAACTTGTCCGAAAACCGTTCCAACTAATATTTTAAGTGACTATACAATGGTAGTACGTTGAACGGTGCTAAACTCGCAGTTGCGCACAAATTCGATGCAGACGATTTCGTAACAGTTTCGTGACGGTACGGAAACTGCAAGTAGGAACAAACCTTATGGATTACAAAATTGTACTAGTTGTACACACCAGATATTGATATCATGTTAATATTAGAAATAATTTGGTTGTGTGAGTTGGACTCGCATACTAAGGGTTCCGTACCACCTTCAAGAATCTAGTATTCCAGTTTCAGACAAGCAGGGAATGACTGCATTTTCTTATATTTACCCTAATAACTTTTAAAGGAAGCGTTTTAAATTTATAAAGAATACATTTTGAATTTCCACACATAGACTTTTTATTTTATCTGCTTCAGGATTCGCTTGTTTTTTATAAGAATGGATATGTATTTAATTTTCTAATTTGGCCCCCAAAAATTAACATTAGAGTTTTATTTTTAACCGACTTCCAAAAAGGAGGAGGTTATCAATTCATCGCGTATTTATTTTTGCTTTTTTTATGTATGTTACCTGATTTCTTCTCCTGTGGTGAACCGTTTTGAATTAATATGGTCTTGTTTAATAGAGTATATATCCGGATTGGTGAAACTTCAAATTTTGGAAAATAATTCTGTTGGCAAAGTGATGAAATTTGTGAATGAACACATGCGTGCATGGAAATCGACCAATATCCCTAATATTTTAGTCGATTTTTCGATAACTCCTTATGGATGTGTATAGTTTTTTAACGTTTAATCTATTAAGGAAGATCCCTAGGTGATCTCATATACTTTTCTGCGAAGTGCAACTTGCAGTTTTGCAGAAAATCGCCGAAAATTCCAAAATTCTTATCAAAAATTTCATCGAAATGACATAACGGATATTCCCTCATAAATATTTTAATTCCAACGTAATAGTACGGTAATTTTAGGCACTGGAAGTTTTAATTGCGAATTTCAAAATTTTCTATTTACATCTGAAGCATATAGGTAGTAAAGCATAGTATTTTCGGCTCCTTAAATCAATGAGTACCAAGTTCGTTTTGTTTGTATACCTGGCAAATACCTATTTAATTGTAAATTTTTCCATTTCGCGAAGACGGTGCTTTTGGTTGTCACATTCTCCTGGCCTAATAGAAAATTCAGTGTCAAGACATGTCAAACTTTAAACTGCTATTTGGTGCGTTTATACACAGGGTGTTTCGTTATAGCAAACAAAATCACAAAGTAAAGTGATAGAAGGAGTTGCATTTATATGATGATTGAAATATAGGACGGGTAGAATGATTTTGGGCCATAGGCATCCGTATATACAGGATGGTTGGTATATAGGGTGGAGTGAACGTTTGATGGTATAAAAATGTTGAAAAAATGTGGAATTAAAATTATATAGGGAGATTAAAAAACAGTTGCATGATGTGGACATAAACAAATCATATACAGGATGGTTGAAATATATGCTGGAATTGAATTATATTTATAGAGTGTGATTAAAAAATTATTTATTTTATAACCCATAAGAAGTTGCATAAAGTGTGGAGAGGAATTAATGTTACACAGGGCGATAATATAAAATGTTAAAAATGAAATAATGTATGGGGTAGCCCACAAGGAGTTATGTACGATGGTTAAAATATAAAACGTAAGTATGGGATGCATTCTACTCCGTCCTATAATTTACAGAAGGCAGCTAACAAATTTATGCTTGACCGTGCGCAGTCGTATGTACAGGATGCTTGGTACATAGGGTGAAGTGGAATTATCTATAGCTATAGAGAGTTGTCAAAAAAAGTTGAAAAAAGGTTACATGGCGTGGTCCATAAGGCATAAATATATTTTGGGCTTATTAAATCAACGCGGACTAGTATGTTTTATTAGTAAACAGTTACCTGTCAATTTAAATGAAAATGTAACATTATGTAATGTTGAGTTCCACCTATAACTAAAAAGTTGAATAGAATTATAACAAAATACAACTCTAGCAAATAAATAACACATTCAATTTTGTTGGGTACCTACCCAGGAAGTAAAAAAATATGAACATTAAAATGTGCTCATTCTGTACGAATTAATTACCTACCAATCTAGTATATTTTTTGAAGTCGGTGCCAAGCAACAATCAAGTTTGATGAAGTAGTAGATAAGTGGGCAATGCAAGATTTTAGATTTGCTTGGCACCGACTTCAAAAATGTACTAGATTGATAGGTAATTAATTCGTACAGAATGAGCACCTTTTAATGTTTACATCTTTTACTTCCTGGGTGGGTACCTAACAACATATAATGTGTTATTTATTTGCTAGAGTTGTATTTTGTTATAATTATTTTCAGTTTTTTAGATAAAGGTGGAAGTCGGTTATATATATATATATATATATATATATATATATATATATATATATATATATATCTTAAATGTTTTATTACTTTCACTTTTCTTTTTATTTCGTACTCTATGTTAATTAGTTAATACATTTTGTTATATTATATTGCTACTTTTTTGCGATTAATACATGTTCTGCTTTTTTATAGGCGTAAATACGTCTCATTTGTATACTTTGTATTTGAGAGCTTTCAATAATTAAACAAGGCTTACCATATCTAGTCGAGCTACTCCAGAAGTTCGATTAGGGAAAATAAACCTGGGTGCCACAAAGTTCCACTTTTGTACATCGAGCAATATCCACTGATCTTCACCTCGCTGGGGATTTCCCATATCATGGAGCTGAAATTATATTTTCAAATAAAATGTTTATAGTGACTGTTTATGAAGTTCCTCCTCAGCCAGTAACGCCATTAGGAAATGACATGGCTCTCTGCTCGATCTAGAATGAGTTACTATTGTTAAGTATTTTACCACTAAATCAGATCAGAATGGTTGCGACATGCAAAAATTCTTTGACTTTGAAATTATCACACAAGTTAGTTTTCTGTGGAAGAAAACCGGCCTAGGTTATACAGGGTTATTTTTTTTTGATGATCAGTATGGGGATCTCAGAAACTAGAGCAGTGATTAAATTGGGAAAGATTTGCAGTTTTACTGGCCTAATTTATTGACAGTTTCGGATTTTTGATTTTATAAAAAAAGTGTAAATATCAAAATTGAAGGGAATTGTATCCCGAATATGATTATCATGTCCTCGTTGGCGTGACAAACTTTTTTTTTGAATGGAAACCATAGTTGGCTATGACCTCAAAAAATCGGACATTTTTAGAGCTTTTCAATAGTTAGTTATTCATAAAAATAACGGACTTATGGATGCTTTTCACTCTTATTTTCACTTTTAATGTAGTTAGCCATGAAATAGTTTGATGTATTAATAACTCTTCCAAAAAACATTGAACTTTTTTTTATTAGGTATCTCAGATATAACGAAAAAACTAAATAAGTAGGTACTTACTAAAAACTTAAGAAATTAAAGTACATAATAATTACCAGAAACAATATGTATTATATATAATATATAATATATATTGTCTTGCGTACAAAGGAATGACACCTCGAAGAGAGTATACATAATAATGGTTACAATTTATGTTCGAAAAGTCCACCATTGTTATTTAGAGAAAAATTGCATCTTTTTAAGTTTGACATTACCGCTTTTCTCACAGACCGCCTATCAATTTCTTCAACTGCTTGAAATACCGCCTCCCTTAGGTCACCAACTGTCTCATACTTTCTTTTGTATACTTTTTTTTAGCGCCCCCCATAAATAGATTTCTATAAATGCCAAATCAGGAGACCGGGGTGCCATTCGCGTGGGCCACTTCTTCATATCCAAGAGTTTGGATAGATATTATCTAAGTGTTGTCTTACTAATAAGGAAGTTATGAGCAGGTTCTCCAACATGTTGGAACTACTCAATTTCTAAACGAGTTCTCAAATTCAAATTATGCAACATGTCTTGAAAAGTGTATTGCAAGAAATGCAAGTAGCACTCCCCAGTAAGTGATGCGTCATAGTTAAAAGGCCCCAGAATAGTAGAACCTATGATACCACACCAAACATTAAAACCAAATTTTATCTGGGGTCGTCTTTGTTCTATATAGAAAGGGTTTTCTTTAGCCCATATATGCTCATTATGTCGATTGAACATATCACAGTTAGTAAATCTAGTTTCATCTGACCATAACACATTTAATGGAAACTGTGGATTGTCAAGGAACATCTCTCTAAACCGTGTACAAAATAAAATACGTCGATGTTCGTCACCAGCATGCAAAGTTTGAGAAACTAAAAGTTTGTACAGGGGGAACTTGTGCGCTTTCAGTACTTTAACTACAGTTCGTTGAGATATGTCAGCATCTGCCGCAAGCTCACGAGTTGCTGTAGATGGATTTTGATTTATCATTGCAAAACTTTTATTTGTGATGCTTCGTTAATTTCATTACGTTCCTTTGGTGGTTTAGTAAAAGATCCATATCTGCGTAAACTATCGTAAAGCCTCTAAAATGTACATAGAGCAGGTTGACGGCAAATAAAATATCTATGGAAGTATTCCTCAGCTGCACGAACTGAATTTTTATGGCATATGATATAACATTCCACCATTTTCAGTTTTTCTACGTTAGAATTTTCCATTTTATCACGAAAACTTTTTTATGGCTACCTACGTTAAAAGTGAAAATAAGAGAGAAAAGCATCCATAACTCCGTTATTTTTATGAATAACTATATCGAGTATTATATCGTTGAAAAGCTCTAAAAATGTCCGATTTTTTGAGGTCATAGCCAACTATGGTTTCCATTCAAAAAAAGATAAGTTTGTGTCATATCTCGAAAACGAGAGCTGAGCTATCACGCAAACGAGGACATGCCAATCATATTCGGGATACAATTCTCTTCAATTTTGATATTTACACTTTTTTTATAAAATCAAAAACAATGGAGCTAGAGGGATTTGACTAAATCGACAGAATTTCGTTTTTTCAACATATCTAGTAAGCCATGACTTTTTACAAAAATCCGAAAGTGTCATTAAATTGGGCCAGTAAAACTGCGAAACTTTCTCAATTTAACCATTGCTCTATCTCCGCTAGTTTCCGAGATCCCCATACTGACCATCAAAAAAAACTCACTCTGTATATTAAGAATTTGCTCGTTTAAAGATGTGTAATAAATGGTAGTAAATAACTAAATTTCTAGTTAAAATATACAATACCAATAATGGTATGGAATAAATAAATAATTCCTGGCCAAATGGGAAGATTATCTATGTACCACTGAAATCTTTACTTACGTTCATGTTAATGTAATACTGTCCGTATTTTCCTTTTAGGTCTTCTGCTGCGGAAAATCTTGCCCTCTTGTGCTTCTCGTCGATTTTCCAATAAGGATCCGAAACGTTACAATATAAATCGAACAATTCTTTTTTATCTTTACCATCGATTGTTGCATTCAACAATTCAAAATGAATTTCTGCATTGGGACCTTCGTCTATGTCGATGGCTATCAGCTCAGTGATTGTGGTTTGCTGCAACGGTAACAGGAAGTACAAATTAAAAACATCATCTACTAAGGGTTCAACAATTTAAAAAAAAAAAATTGTTAAACTCTGTATTTTAAATGGTATTTAACCAGTTATTACATTCTTAAACTGTACTTTTTACAAGAACAGTTATCTGATAATGTGTGAGTCCCTTATGAATCCCGTAACTCTTCAACACATACTTAAATTTAATTGATTTATTGAATCCTCAGGAATGTTATCACAAACTCCTAGAAATCAGTTATTTAGTACATGCGCAACAATACCAACGCAATACTTTCAATAATAAGACCAAGACTAATACTAAAAGAAAAAGAGCAAGACCAGTACTGAATATGGAAGACCAAGACGAAATATGGAAGCCTCTGAAATGTTCCCAAACTTGTCTAAAAGAAGATTCTCCTTGGTTTTGTTTGGTACCACTTACCGCCCACAACTCGCCACTGAAAGAAAATAGCTCAATAGAAATACACGAAAATAAAAATTACAAGTACCATATTGTTTAACAAATATAATATTTGTACAAATATTGAATATTGAATTAGAAATTTTTATCTGAAGTAGAAATCAATAAAATAATAAGTTGTTGTTTACTTAAAAATAAAAAAAACTATCCTTACTTATGCAAAAATGGCGCCCAACGTGGGGCTAGGACTAATCTGCGTTTACAGTGAGAAATAAATAAAAATTGAAGAAGATTAGTTATTACAATTATGAAGTCACAATCTACCAAAAAGTTGTCATATTCAGCCAAAAAGAAAAAAAATGTAGATATAAAGGTTGGTACATATATAAGTGGCTGTAGTGCATACAGGATGATCGAGTAATGTCTGGGTAATTTTGGAAAATAAATTAGATGAATTATCATATAGAGCAAATGATAGAAAATTAATTAAATAAGGTATTTCCGTTACTTATTTGATATCGAAAAAACTGATAGTAAATAAAATATAAAAATGACAAGAGAGAACTTTTAGTTTTGCCTGTCAGTCCCCATGACTGCCATCCTATTTACTTCTATTTTTTCCTCCTGAAATAGTGTAACAAACTTACCGCCTTGATATTCTCGTAACATGTGACTGTGCTAGCGTTTCCAATCAGTTCAGGAGTGTGATCATTTATATCGTCCAATTTAATGGTAAATTTTCTTTCTTCTGCTTTCAGAGTTATACCACCTTAAAATAAACAGTGCCGATGACTCTTATATCAAGATAAAACATTTGTGTAAAGAACATGGAAATACATTGATCTGACAAAGCTATTATACAGGGTGTTCAAAATTTGGTGTTCAGTTCAAGATTGTTAAGTTTCTTATCATTAAAGTTTAGGGTTCCGTATATACAATATACGGATACCCTTATAATATCACTCAGGATTTCTGCCCCTATCACATAACAGCAATTTTCTCCTAAACTACTGGACGGGAGTACATATCGTAATAGAAGAAAATTTGATTTTAGGGGTACTTCTGGGGGGAAAAACTAAAAAAATCGACGGTTCCCCCCCCTGATCTCCGAAACTACTGAGCCTAAAATTTTGAAAAAAATAGGAAATTTAGAACTTTACAGGAAAAATAAGGAGAAACGGTTAATAATTATTTTGGGGAGTAAATTATAGAATTAAATGAAAATTTAAAAATAATTTTTTTTTCAAACGCATCATGTAATACATCAAATAAAAGGTCCCATTCTGAAGAACACTAATATATATTTTTTTTGTATTTAAAAAAAATAGTTAAAAAGATATTAATGAAAATATAGCAAAATTTACTCATTCCCCCCCCCCTTATCCCGAAACTATAAAACGAAAACTTTTGAAAAAAATTAGAGGTATATGGGCTGACCTGAAGTTTACTGGAAAAATAAGGAGAAATCTCTACTTTTAAGTTTGGGGGGCAAATTACAGAATAAAATGGAAAATATAAAATTAAAATTGTTTTTAACCCATGATGTTATATATCAAATGAAATGGCTCATTATGACGAAAACAAATATATTTTTTTCATAACATAAAATAAATAAATTAAAAGATATTAACAAAAATATAAAAAAAAATTACCCATTCCCCCCTTATCTCCGAAACCATAAACTGTAAAATTTAGAAAAAAAATAGACATATAGCCTGGAAAAATAAGGAGAAACCATTATATTCATTTTGAGGGGCAAATTATAGAATTAAATGGAAAATAAGAATATATATAATCACGGGGCTCATTATGAGGAATACAATTATTTTTTTAACTTTTTTTAAATGAAAATATTAAAATATATTACAAAAACAATTTTTAAAAATTCCCCATTCCCACCTTTATTCCCCAAACTATATATTTTTTTGTTTACAGGAAAAATACGACGAAATCGCTAATATTAATATAGGGGGCCAAATTATAGAATTGAACGGAAAATAAAAAATATTTTTAACGCATCATGCAATACATCAAATGAAAGAGCTCATCATGAGGAATACAAATATATATTTTTCATATTTTTAAAATTAATTGTTTACAAGATATTAACATAAAGATATAAAAATTTCCATTTCGCGCTTTATTTCCCAAATCATACTACCTAAAATTTTGTAAATAATTAGTGGTACTGGGGCTCACTTGAAATTTATAATAAAAATTATTAGAAACCCCCTATAGTAATTTTAGGGACAAATTATACAATTAAATGGAAAATAAAAATTCAATTTTCAAACACATCATGTAATATATCAGATAAAAGGCTCATTATGTGAATTACAAATATATCATATTTTAAAACCATTTTTTTAAAAGATATTAACAAAAATATTAAACATCGACTTAATTCCCACTTTAGAAACTACACTATTTAAATTTTGAAAAATATATTTTATTTGTATTTTTAAATAATTTGAATAACAGATTTAATAATTCATAATTTAAAACTTGACCTATTAACAGTAGAATATAGAAGGCTTCCCCGAAGGTTTATTAGTAAAATAGACCTTAGTATACGAGTCCAACTCGCACTTGACCAAATTATTTTTTTGTACTGATTAAGATTGTGCCAAAAAACTTAAGAATATTACCAGAATAGTGCCTTTTTGAAGAGGAACAACCCCAATTTTTTAAATGGGAAATAGGATCTTGTGCTATGTGGTGTGAAAGCTCTTCATCATACTCTATTTGAAAATGTAATTCTCTTCAAATTACTGAATGAACGCGATAAAAACTAAAATTCTCTAATGTTAGTCTGAAGTTGGCAGACAATGTAACTTGTTCCTCGAAGTTTCCTTGGACTTCCATCGTCTTGAAGTGAGTGATGATCATTCACCTGATGACGATAGCAGATACACAGCTATTGAAACGTTGTGAGACCACTTTAAGACGATGGAAGTCCAAGGAAACTTCGAGGAATAAAATTATCTAATTGCAGAAATTAGCTACAGCACTCAAAATCTAAGCAGTTTCTAAATGAGACGTCACAAAAAAACAGATAAGTACAACACAAAATACACAACATATTATACTGGAATACTAGTTGGCAAATCTGTAAACCTACTTTCTCACTGTTGATCCTGCGTGAGAGTTTTTTCTATAAGACGGCAACTAGTGTTCCGGGTAGTTTCCACAAACTGCCCTTAGATACTACATCTTGATATTCAAGTACTTAACTTATCTGTATTTTTCAGAAACCATTGCGAAGAGAGAAAATCCGGATGAACATTCAAAATACTCAGAATCTATTTCCCGTTTTGATAATTGGATAATAAGGAAATAATATCGTTGTTCCATTCGTACGTTAGTCAATAAAAAAATTGGTCAGGTGCGAGTGCCTCACGCCGTGTCCGACGTAAACGCGATATGCGCGGTGCGGGCGGTGCGTTGCGTCAAAGTGACACTCGCAATTATCGGTTTCTTCACTAAGTTTCTCACTACCACGTCCAGGGGCCTGTTTCATAATCATTACACTAATATTATTAGGAAAAAAATACAAGTTACAAAATACTTGGACTTGTAGTTTCTGTTACATACTGAAAACTTTTTACTTCAAGTAGTAGTAGAGAAATTAAATTGTATATTCCACCGGCTAGGCGATGGGTAGCATTGAGTAACGGTTGGCTTAGGAATTAATTTTGTCCGACATACAGGGTGAGTTTTTTTGATGATCAGTTTGGGGATCTCGGAAACTAACGGAGATAGAGCAGTGGTTAAATTGAGAAAGATTTGCAGTTTTACTGTCCCAATTTAATGACACTTTCGGATTTTTGTAAAATTTCATGTCTTCTAGATATTTTGAAAAAAAAAACAAATTCTGTGGTTTTAGCCAAATCCCTCTAGCTCCTTTATTTTTGATTTTATATAAAAAGTTTAAATATCAAAATTGAAGGGAATTGTATCCCGAATATGATTGTCATGTCTTCGTTTTGGTGACAGCTCTCGTTTTCGAAATATGACACAAACTTATCTTATTTTGAATGGAAACCATAGTTGGCTATGACCTCAAAAAATCGGACATTTTCAGAGCTTTTCAACGATATAATACTCGATACAGTTATTCATATAAATAACGGAGTTATGGATGCTGTTCTCTCTTATTTTCACTTTTAACGTAGGTAGCCATGAAAAAGATTGTTTTCACTTTGACGTTTCCTCATTTGAGAGTAATTCCAATAGTAGTGCTGAACTGACAGTCGATATTGACAAGTTTTCGTGATAAAATGGAATATTCTAACGAAAAAACCTGAATATGGTGGAATGTTATACCATATGCCATAAAAATTCAGTTCGTGCAGCTGAGGAATACTTTCATAGATATTTTAATCGTCGTCAACCTGCTCTATGTACATTTAAGAGACTTTACGATAGTTTACGCAGATATGGATCTTTTACTAAACCACCAAAGGAACGTAATCAAATTAACGAAGCAGCACAAATAAATGTTTTGGCAATGGTAAATAAAATCCATCTACATCAACTCGTGAGATTGCGGCAGAAGATGGCACATCTCAACGAACTGTAGTTAAGGTACTGAAAGCGCACAAGTTCCACCTGTACAAACTTTCAGTTTCTCAAACTGTGCATGCTAGTGACGAACAACGATGTATTTTGTTTTGTACATGGTTTAGAGACATGTGCCTTGACAATCCACAGTTTCCATTAAAGGTGTTATGGTCAGATGAAACTAGATTTACTAACTGCGGTATGTTCAATAGATACAATGAGCATATCTGGGCTAAAGAAAACCTTTTCTTTCCATGTAGAACAAAGACGACCCCAGATAAAATTTGGTTTTAATGTTTGGTGTAGTATCATAGGTTCTACTATTCTGGGGCTTTTTATCAATGACGAATCACTTACTGGGGAGCGCTACTTGCATTTCTTGCAATACACTTTTCAAGACATGTTGCATAATTTGAATTTGACAACTGGTTTAGAAATTGAGTGGTTCCAACATGATGGAGCACCTGCTCATAACTCGTTATTAGTAAGACAACGCTTAGATAATATCTATCCAAACTCTTGGATAGGAAGAAATGGCCCACGCGAATGGCCACCCCGTTCTCCCGATTGGGCAATTATAGACTTCTATTTATGGGGTGCTAAAAAACGAAGTATACAAAAGAAAGTATGAGACTGTTGGTGACCTAAGGGAGGCGGTATTACAAGCAATTGAAGAAATTGATAGGCGGTCTGTGAGGAAAGCGGTAATGTCAATCTTAAAAAGCAATTTTTGTCTAAATAACAATGGTGGACTTTTCGAACATAAATTGTAACTATTATTATGTACTTTAATTTCTTAAGTTTTTAGTAAGTACCTACTTATTTAGTTTTTGCGTTATATCTGATATACCTAATAAAAAAATCGTTGAATGTTTTTTGGAATAGTTATTAATAAATCAATCTATTTCATGGCTTACAACGTTAAAAGTGAAAATAAGAGAGAAAAGCATCCAGAACTCCGTTATTTTTATGAACAACTATATCGAGTATTATATCGGTGAAAAGCTCTAAAAATGTCCGATTTTTTGAGGTCATAGCCAACTATGGTTTCCATTCAACAAAAGATAAGTTTGTATCATATCTCAAAAACGAGAGCTGTCACGCAAACGAGGACATGCCAATCATATTCGGGATACAATTCCCTTCAATTTTGATATGTACACTGATCATCAAAGAAAACTCACCCTGTATATTCTTTGATAGTTATGTTGAGAATCAAACTAATAAATATTTACGTGTTATATTTCTAAATTGAATTTTTATTTCATTTTTATCAACCTTGGGTTGACATTTACTTCCTTGAATTGTCAGGACAAATTTTTGACATATTCGACAATAGTTGCGCATGTTAGGTGGCGCTACTCTCTTTTTCTGCAAGTTCTGTGCTCTGTGCTACTCTCGTGCACATTTCGAATACTTACTATTTTGAATTTAGAATTTGTAAATTGAGGAATAATTATATATTGCAAATCCTACAAGTTACAAAACTACAAGTTACAATTGATTATGAAACAGGCCCTAGGTGGCCTGAACCCCTATTCAGCTTTTTAATGTTACTGTTTTTTTTTTTGGAATGACACCACATAAACTTGAAAGTCTGTATATTTCAAATCGACCAATGGTAGGAATCGACCCTTTTTGATTTGGATAAAATTTGGGCAGCAGTTTTCATTTATTATAAAAAGAAAAAAAATCCGTTTTTTTCATGCTTTTTTAACTTCAAAGATCTCGGAAAGTATTATAATTGCTCAAAAGATGTAAGCTAAGCGTTTAAAGCTACCAAAAAGAAAAAAAATTAGAAACAATATTTCAAAAAATCTCTTTTTTGCAAAATTTTGAAATTTTCAAAATAATAAAAATCAGTGACCGCCATTACCTCTAACTAATCTCAAGAGATCCTGAAATTTTAGGGACGGGTTTTTTTTTCGTTAAAAAAATACAAATATTTGATTTTTCAAACAAAAAAAATTCCTTTGACCGAATAAAACATTGATAAATTCTAATTTTTAATTTTAAGGCACAAAAATTTTAAGACAAAATAGGCAATGCAAAAATATTTAATATGTCATTTAAAATCAGTTGGAAATCGAACTACTTTTATATCAGTCCAGAAGTGACCCACTCTGCCATCTACATGTTTGTTACTAAAATTTTTTAGATGTTTATTTCAGATTTTCTTGGGAATAATACCACATCAGAGTTCAAACTTGTGTATATTTTAAAACCAAACGTTTCAAAATCCTGTCGGATTTTGTTTTCAATGTCTCTATTATCTTTCTAGGAGCTGTACTTTTAGATTTCACAAAGTTTGTTGTTGATATTAAATAAACAAAGGAATAGTTTTTATTGTGTATTCTGTGGATTTCAAATATTTGTCAAGTCTTGTTGTCGCTTATTTTTCAGAAAATTATTCATTCTTACTCCAAAATAGCATATTGGAATAATAAGCAAGCAACAATCCATCCTTTTGGGTGTTATTACAGAACTGCTGAAGAGAATAAAAGTGAAATTGTTTCTCTCAACTTGGTAATAATTTCTGATAACTTAACGCACAATATAACTACGGTTTACACATTTCTATTTCTCTGATGGCGCTGCATCTCAATACAAAAATCGTTAAATCTAGTCAATTTGTTGTACCATGAAGAAGACTTCCAAATAAAAGCCAGATGGCACAATTTCTCATGGAAAAGACCCAAGTGACGGTAATTAGTCGTGCAAATCTTCAACTTCCACCCGACAAACAAATCCAGACAACTGAACAATTACACCAATTCGTAAAGGACAATATTATGGGAATAAATAGTTACTTCGTCTCAGATGAACAAATTCGTAAAACAGAAAAAAAAACTGAGCAACAGGTTCAATTCCATTTCAGGGAATACGCAGTTCGTACTTCAAATGAAGTTTTGAGAGTGAAGTGCTTGTCATCATCTCCAGAAGGAGAGGATTTTCGATTGAAAAACGTAGATACGAGATTGTCGAGGAACCCAGCATTCAAGCTTGGTAAATTCAATCAGATTATTATTTACATGGAATTCATATAAAATTTTCATTGAAAAATTGTTTTCTAATTATTAATATTTACTGTTAGATTGAGAAAGGGAAGTGGGAAAAACCAAAATATCAAATTAAATATTTTTTCATTGACTCTTAAAATAACTTAGAATTTATTCAGTCAAGTTCAACGAAAAAAATGTTTTTTTCTAAAATTCAAAAATTTATCTTTTGAAGGAAAAAAAAATTTCAGGATCTCTTGAGATTAGTTGAGGTACTCTAGAAAAAAATGTGAGCAAAAAATTTAATGGCCGACATCGATTTTTACAATTTTGAAAATTTCAAAATTTTGCAAAAAAGATTTTTTGAAAAATTCTTTCAAAAAAAATTTTTTTTGTAGCTTTAAGTGTCCCCTTAAAAGACTAGCTTACATCATTAGAGCAATTTTAATAGTTTCCGAGATCTTTAAAATATAAGTTAAAAAAACATGATAAATAGAGAAATTTTGAAAGTTGCGTAACTTGTGAAGGCAATTTTTTTAATTGTTTTCCTTGGACAGAACTTCTTTATATGATAAATGAAAACTGCTGCCGAAATTTTATCCAAATCAAAAGGGGTCGATTCCAACCATTGGTCGATTTGACATAGAATGACCCAGGTATGAAATTATTTCATACATTTCAAGGAATTAGGATAACACAATAACACATCATCACACGTACCTTGTTCTCTGTCAGGATTGTCCTGACACGAGATCGTACATTCGTACCGGTCTGGTCCGTTGTCGCGATCTAGTTCAGTATGTCCCAGGTAAACGTACACGCTGTTGTTACTTCTAATATGGAACTGTTGGGCGCAGGCGCTCTGGAAATCCTTGTGTTCGCATTTCACCGTTTTGAATGGAGCTGAAAAATGGAAACAAAACTTATTAAGTTTGGAGTGCGAGGCCAACCCAGTATGGAGAGCCACCGGTAACCTCACCCAGTGGGGGCTCATCTCTCCACCCGCACTCCCCATTTTGGAATCTTACGAACACCCCAGTTCGTTTAAGAGTTCCTATGCCGATGGGTCACACGCTCGACTCCCTTGACGGGAATCTCCCCCTTTTACTTTTCTGGACGAGCGAACATCCGGCTTTCGAGGTGTAGGAGCCTCTACTTGCGGGACGCTATGGCCCAGTTTTAGGAGTAACAGGCAAGAGGTTGGCAAAGGGCGCTCGTCTCGAATACTAGGTCGCGCCCCATACAGGGCGATGACCCGACATCTCAAGCGACGGTCCCACTGTTACCCGCCAGGTCGTCTCATCGCCACAATCCCGAAGGAAAGCAGGTCTGACGACTACTTGTATTAAAGGTTTAACAAGTGGTTGAAAAACGAGTGGAGTTGTGAATTATATTTATAAGGGCGGATAACAAAATGTTATATTGTTAGAGTCACAAGTATTTGCATATACAATGTGGGTGAAACAAGGGTAAAATAGAATTAGATTTATACAGGGTGGATGAAAAATGTGTTATGTAAGCAGTTAGGATATTTGAATTTTCTTGAGCTATTATTATAGTTATAAAATGGGTTGAAAAAATGTTAGAAGCAGTTGTTATACAGGGTGGTTGAAATATAAGATGGAGTGGAATTATAATTTATAGGGTAGTTAAAAATGTGTTTTATAACCACAAGTAGTTCACAATTCACAAGTAGCATATTACAGGATGGTTGAAATTTGTAGCAGAATATAATTACTGCTGTATCTACAGGTGGATTTAAAAAATATTAAGAATTTTATGATTAACAACCTGTTTCATATACCGAATAGTTGACTAGAATTCTAAGTATAAAGGGTGGTAAAAAAATATTATAAAGGGTGGCCCATAGGTTGATGCATATACAACGTTGTTGAAATATATAGCGTGGAGTAGAACAATAATTATACAGTGTGGGTAAAAAAAATGTTATATAGGTTAGAGAAATGAGAGTACCTGAAATATGGGGCGAAGTCAAGTTATAGTTACACAGTGTGATGCAAACAAGGTTGAAAAAGTTGGAAATGAAGGAAGATTTAAATGAAGTGTGGAGAGAAGTTATACTTTATATAATGATTGACTAATTGGCAGCAGTATATACAAGATAATTTAAATAAAGATGGCAGTTCAAAAAAATATTGAATAAAATTGTTACATAGGGTGACAAGATAAAGTTGCCGGTTTGGGTAAAATATGTTGGGGATTGGTAGATTTATAGTGGTACAAAAAAAGTAATATTGCGTAGCCTATAAGTATAAAGTAGACCATGAACAGTTGCATCCTGATATGTGGAATACCTGACATATAGGACGAAGCAAAATTATAGTTATATATTATGTTTAACACAATGTTAGAAAAAGGAGCATATAAAGGATCGTTAAAACATAGGGCGGAAGGAAATAATTGTTATATAACGTATAGGTTGGAGTAGAATTATAGTTAGGTAATTTAAAAATGTTGTGTTGGTTAAATAGAAATATTATATAGGGTAGCCCATAACTCTTGCAGTTTCGGTGAAATATATTCGGGATTGGTATATTTAATGTTATGTAAGGTGGTTCAACAAAGTTACAAAAGAAATGTTATATTGGATAGCCCATATGTTTCAAAAGTTTTTTTTCAAAGAATTCTACACATAGTAACTTTTAAATGTATTCCCCAAATTATTTTCACTTTAACCTGGCGCCGACTTCATAAAAACTATTTTATTCTTGTAAAAAATATATTTCATGCTTTTTAGATAGGTAGTTATTTTTTTAAGTCGGTTTTTCTTTTTTTTTAATGTATTTTCGTATGAAATAATGATAGCAAACATGAAATAATATAACCAATAGACATCTATATTCGAACTAGAAACGATATTCTACTTACTGTCTCTGTCCCGATCAACTGTTTGAATATCTACAACAGGGAAACCCGGATCGCTTTTCTCTGGTATATGAACAAAATTGTCGGTTTTATCCTCATTTGGCACCGTAGCACTGGGATATTGATTGTTAACATCTATAATCTTAAAGACAAACTGCAAAAAAATATGTAAATTACTAAAACAAATAGATTGTAAACCCGGTTGAAAGATTACACCCCATTCAAATTTTAGAGTTAAATAAATTATTTACAAAATCATAGTTCTTAGTAATTGTGATTTAGTCAATATGACACATTTTATCGAATTCCAGTTTGCCATCATCGAAAATTAAGTTCAATATGTCATTCAATTCGAAAGTACATACACAAGGTGTCCGACAAAGTTGGGCGATTACCTCGAACTCAAAAAATAGGAAAATAAAATTCAGAAAACTTGCCAACGTAGGCAAGCCGATGATAGGTTCTATGGGACTAAAATATTTTCAGAACTGTGTCGCTTCCGGTTTCGCTTCTAGTCACTCGAATACTAGAAGCGTAAGCAGGTGGTTACGAGAATTATGCGAACCGACCTGAAGGGGGCAGATGTGACTCCGCCGAAAAGTCGTCATTTTACTATCGATCCCGGCAGGGAGTAGTTATCAACTACGCGGATGAATTTCCGGAAACCATCTAACACATTTAGTGCCCGCGAAAACTTAAAAACAAATATATATATATATATATATATATATATATATATATATATATTTGCAAAACGGCTCTAACGATTTTGAAAGCGCGAGATGTACAGACCGCCGTCTAGGATTTTCGGGGAAACTAGCACATAGGGGTTCCGAATCTGGAGCCGTTCCATGTAATTGCTGTTCTCCCGTACCTCCTAGGTTAGAATGTCACGATGAAATTTTCAGGTTAACTTCACCTGTCAGATATATTAAATATTCTCTTCAATATCTCTGACAGGTGAAGTTAACCTGAAAATTTTATCGTGACACTTAGGAGTTACAGGTAACAGCAATTACATGGAACGGCTCCAGATTCAGAACCTATGTGTGCTAGTTTCCCCGAAAATCCTAGATGTCGGTCTTTACATCTCGCATCTTCAAATTTAACGATATGTATCAAATACATAAAGAAGTGCTCGAGAGGACATTCAATTTTGGGAAGCGCAACTGATGAAGGTTCCCTAACCAGAAACTTCATATATTCTTGCGTACAAAAGAATGACACCTCGAAGAGAGTATCTAACGATTTTGATGAAATTTTCCCATTTGGAAGTTTCGATGGATAGAAATTGACTGGTGAAGGTCTCATCTTTGGGAAAAATCATTTTACTGTGAAATTAAATTATTAAAAAATTATTGATAGTTTGTGACAATCAAGGCGGCTGCTTTGTAATTTCAAGGCATTCAATACAAAGTGAGCTGGTAACCAACCTAAAAAAGTAAGACTCCTATTGAAAAAATACCGGGTGATTTGGTGACCTATATGAGAGTGAAACTGTTCTTGTAAACATTCTTTCAATACACATTGTATTTGTATGATCTGATCAAGTAACTATTTAACATTATATTTTTATAGCTTGACAGTTCAAGTTTTCAAGGTGAAAAAATTGGCACGTTAGGCGATCGTTGGATGAGTAAGACCTTAAAAGTTGGCATGTTAATTTGATGCACATAATATGAATTGATTAATTATATTATATAGGGTAGTTCAAAATATGTTAGATGGTCCATTGATATGCTGGATGGTTAAAATATAGCGTTGAATGGAATTATAGTATGGTAAGAAAAAAGCAAGAAAAAATAATTATATAAGCAGTTCGAAATTAATGATAGCTGACATACAAGGCGGAGTAAAAGTATTGTTATGCAGAGTCGTTAAACAAATGTTAATAGAATGTTGTACCTATTGGGTAGCTCATTAGCATTTTCATTTAAAGGGTGCCTGCAATATAGGAAGTACTGGAAATATAATTATATATAGTGGTTCAAAAAATATTACAATGGGTGGCCATAAGCAAATGCATATACAGGGTAGTTAAAACATATGGTGGTATGAAATTATAGTTATACAGTTTGATTTAAAATATGTTAGCATAAAAATGTTATATTTGGTAGATTATCAAAAGTTGCATAAATAGGATGGAGCGGAATTATAGATATACAAAGTGTTTAAATTTTTTTTAGAATATAAATGTGGTGTAACGTAGCTTGCACCGACTTATACTTATAATGGTTAAAAAATAGGGCGAAGTAGAATTATAGTTACAGAGTGTGATCAAAAGATTTTAGGAACAAAAATGTTTGTACAGTGGGTCAAAAGCGGTCGCATAGAGGATGGGTGGAATTTGGAATAGAGTGCAATTGTAGCTTGATTAAAAAAATGTTAGAAAAAAATGTTTTAATGGGTTTTCCATAAGCAGTTGCATATATAGGGTGCTTAAAATATAGGGGGGAGTAGAATTGTAGTAACACCATTTAAATAAAAAATGTAAGTAACAAATATTATATTAGGGAGTTTCAATTGGTTTACATATCAAATGTCCGATTACTTGGATATATATGCATTTATGATAAAACTTTGAATTTACGAGTGAAGCTCTGTCACCCAAGTACTTAATTCTAATGTTTGCAATGCTGAAATTGTCAATACAGTAAAATAATTAAAAACGTACGTTACTTATTTACATTTGACAGAATAACTTACCGTTGCTGGTTCTGAGTAATGATAACCGTCAAAAGCATTGCACACATACGAAATATTCTGAAGGAACTCTGGATAATCACAAGTAATACCTTCATTGGCAACTGTGAACTCTCCGTTGGCTTTGTTGATCACAAGCCAATCATGCCTTTGGTCTGTAGCTCTAAAATGACAAACAGATTGTTCAATAACAATAATATTATTAAACTTTAACCGATAATTTTGTTCTCACAAATATTATACTAAGTAGGTACTTAGAAACTAAAATTCACCCATTGAAGTTTTATAAAATGTTTATTTGTACTTTACTCGCATTCGGGGCTCTACTTTCATAATTATACTACAGGCCACCTGGAAAGTTATCTGGGAGTTACGAAAATAGGTACTTTTATTGATTTCGACCAGCTTTTAGCAAAATTTCGAATTATCACCTCGTACTGCTCTCAGCGACTATAAACAGGTTTATGAAAATGTTACAATGTCTGTGGGTTTTAATTACAAAGTTCCTATACTGACTATAACCGTCTTTATTCGACTAAAATAGATCACAATACGTTCGATATTTACATCAACAACGATGACTAATATCGCACAGCTGATCGCTTCGACGGGTCGGTTCAACTCTACTCTGCCGGGACGTAGTGTCGTAACCTTCTTATAGTTTCGTCGCCTCCGAGATTTTTCTCCATGTTTTAGCACCCTAATCGTTTATATGTCTGCTGCTGGAATGACTTTGAACTCATTTCTTTATGGTGTACCAAGAACAAACTCTTTTTGAACATCGCGAAATGCAAAATATGTTCTTATACTTTAAAGAGGAATCCTATATTATTCGATTATTCGTTGAACCATCAAACTATTGAGCGGTGCACTATCATAAAGGACCTGGGTGTATATTTTGATCATAAATTCTCATTCGCTGAAAATATTTCCATAACTTGCAAATCGGCACTGCGTTCGCTGGGTTTTATTTTGCGAAATTGCAACAGCTTTCATAACATATCCGCGCTGAAATCTTTATATACATGCTTAGTGCGCTCAAAGTTAGATTATTGCAATCTTATTTGGCATCCTGTCTACAAGATTCATCCTAGTCGTTTGGAGGCAGTGCAAAGAAAATTCCTGAAATTTCTTGCTTTTCGAGTCGACGGCTCATATCCTGTCAGAGGGTACCAGCACAATTTACTTCTTGGCAGGTTTGGGATAAGATCTTTTGTTATGCATTGGAATTTACATAGCCTTTCATTTCTATACAACTTGGTTCACAACAGAATTGACTGTCATGTTCTTCTGTCAATGATCCCGTTACATTCGCCAAGGCTTGGTTCAAGAAATAACACCTATTTTTATCTGTTTGCAAATACAAATGTGCTTATAACCCATATTATCACCATTATTTATCATATGTAGAACTTATAACAGTATATCTAGAATCTGTGATATTAACTATGACAATTTTGAATCAATAGCTGAAGCATATATTCAACAAACGTCAGATCAACCATGGTTCAGTTACTAGTAAAAGTCATTTGTCAACTGTTATTTTGTTTCTTTTTTAAAAACCGTGTGTAAAATTTATGTTGTAATATTTGAAATATTCTCTGTTCTTTTAATTCTTATTATTATTACATTTTTTAAAAATATTTAAGATAGCATAGTTTATTAGTATGTTTCATTAGTTTATAATATTTGTCCTGTAATTGGATTTATTTCTGTTGGGCAATAAACTAAACTAAATTATCAAGGCCTTTTCAAGAATCCCTTTCTTTTTGCTCTTGTTTATTTAGTATTATTCGTAAATTTAGTTTTTATTTAGGATGATTAATTTCTCGAATGTTTCTTAAACAGCAGCAAATGAAATGTTATAACGATAACATCCCCCTTCCCACTCATTTTACAATATAAATAGTTTTAATGTTTTATCGCGAAATAAATTCCGACATCCAGGAGTTTCAGGAAAATCTAGCTCACAGAGACTCCAAACCGGGAGTCGTACTGTTTGCAACGCCGTTTCCCTGTGATTCCTAGGATAGAAATCATATGAAGATATATTCGCCAAACATAACCCCTTGTGACTTTTTCCTGTTTTTCAAAAATAAATGACATTCAAAGAGCATCGCTGAAAGAGCTCAAAGCTATCTCAAAGGTCCAGTTCCAGAAATATTTTGAGGATTGGAAAAGCGCTGGCATAAGTGCACAATATCTAGTAGGGAATACCGTGACGAGGACAACATCCATGTAGGTGAATAAATCTATATTTTTTTTTTTCAAAAAACAAATATTCCAGATATTTTTCGAACATACCGTTTGAAAAAGTCCACTTTGATTTTGACTCGGGACAGATACGTTTGGAGCTCGATTTATCTTAATTACTTTCGAGTACAAGTAAGAGCTAGTAAATTAGAGAATAGCCACTATTTACTTACGAACAATTGTAGGTTAGAATATTGGATACGTCTCTATCAACTGCGGTTATAGTGCCTGCGGTTGTGGTCATGTTTTGCTGGTCAATTACAGTCCGTTGTTTATTTATTTCCGAGTCTGGAAATACTGGTGGGTTGTCGTTGATGTTTATAATGCTGATCAAAATGGTCGCTACAAAACAAATTCACATATGAAATTAAAATGTTTTTGAAAATCATTCTATTATTAATACGCAAAGACGGACACCCACTACCCCTTTTTCGGCCTTTATTTTGAAAGGAGGGTCAAAAAACGTATACCATTCGAAAGGTAATGTGTCGTAAATGTGCAGGATATATAAATAATCTTTATTTATTTCTTTTAAAATAAGTAAATTAAATATAAATTATTGATAAAAACCAAGTGAGATGGCGCCCACTATGAACAACTATCTTAAGCCCCGGTGGATTTGTATGAAATTTTACTATTTTGTAGATTTCAACGAACTGAACAAATGTCTTCATAGGCGCAAAGTCCGATGACCCATAGTTTTCAAGTTATGGTTAATTTTATATTTAATAGATGTCGGTGACATCTACCGTCTAGTGAGTATTTTAAGTATATGAAGGCATACTATGCTAGAACATATACCATACTCTTGACCTAATAGAATAGGTTCAATACACTGACTGTTGTCTTACTGATGTGTATTACATCCATGTATTTCACTTTAGAACTTGCCATTCAAGGAAGCGTATCTGACGAGAACTCCTGGTTCGAAACGACTGTTGTACGTTGAATGATATAGTTTTAAATATGTGGATATATATCTGTATATATATATTTACTTTTGTGTTATTATATAAAACACTCGAAACTTCTGTCAAGAGTATGGTATATGTTATAGCATAGTATGCCTTCATATACTTAAATTACGCATTAGACGGTAGATGTCACCAACATCTATTAGGTTTAATAAACTGACTGTTGTCTTACTGTTGTGTATTACATCTAAATATTTCACTTTAGAACTTGCCATTCAAGGAAGCGTATCTGACGAGAACTCCTGCTTCGAAACGACTGTTATACGTTGAATGATATAGTTCTAAATATGTGGATTTATATCTGTATATATATTTACTTTTGTGTTATTATATAAAACACTCGAAACTTCTGTCAAGAGTATGGTATATGTTATAGCATAGTATGCCTTCATATACTTAAATTACGCATTAGACGGTAGATGTCACCAACATCTATTAGGTTTAATAAACTGACTGTTGTCTTACTGTTGTGTATTACATCTAAATATTTCACTTTAGAACTTGTCATTCAAGGAAGCATATCTAACGAGAACTCCTGGTTCGAAACAGCTTTTATATTTAATGTCAGGGTATATCACGATGAGCTGAGTCGATATGTTTATCAAAAACTACTAGGAATATTTATCTGAAAATTAGTATTTTTCGAGAAGCTGGTTTCAATTAAAATAATTTCAGTTATCTACGACTTCCGGTGGACCCAAACTTTGTTTTTATAAATAGAATATACGATTAATTTCAATATAACTTTATTTAAAATATCATATGTCTGAAGGGCTCCAGTTGAAAGTTATTTAAACTTTTTGAAAATTTTGACAGATGCGGCTTTCTAAATTTTTTTTTTTTAAAAAGAGGGCCAGGTCAAAAATTACCAGAATTTGCCTGAATAAAAATTCCTCCGTAGATGCAGAAAGAGATGTGGGAATATCTATGATTAGTTTTCAGATGATTCTAAAAAACATAAGAACCATCCGTTTGCATTCTCATTAGTTAAGAATTTAAGAGCAGGTGGCACTCAAAGATGAAATGATCTTTCGAATTCATATTAATCAAATTTAGTCTTGTAAGCATAAACTCCTACTTTTTGGCTTATATTCCAATGGTTATGAAAAAAAATGGAGTTTTCATTTGAAAAAAATTAGTTATACGATTTTCTGATTCAGTACCAATTTCTGGGCTCTCCGTTTTGTTTTGACCAGTTTTCAAAGATTTAGGAAACTTTAAGTTTTATTCAGGTAAATTCTGGTAATTTTTGATCTGGCCCCATTGGCTTCCACAAAAATAATATTTTGTGAAGAGCTGCATTTTTTGAAATAACTTTTAAACGCACCCCTTCAGACATATGATGTTTCCAATAAAGTTTTTTTAAAACTCATCATAGATTCTTAAAATGCTACAAATAACAGGATGTTCAATGAAAAAAAAAACAAAGTTTGGGTCCACTTCCGGTAGAACCTGAAGTCGTAGACAATTGAAAATCTTGTAACTAAAACCGGCTCCTCGAAAACCCCCTGTACACTAATTTTCACATTAATGCTTCCAGTAGTTCCTCATATACATATCGACTCAGCTCTTCGTGGTATACTCTGATCATACATATAAAATTAACCATAGCTTGAAAACCACCAGTCATCGGACTTTGCGGATCTACAAAATATCTAAATTTCAGCCAAATTCACCGAGGGCCACTTTCCATAAGGAATGTGCGGGGTCCTTTACCACCAACCTATTAAACAAGTTGACTTTAGAAGAGATTTTAGCAAATTCAAAAGCTTACTAAACACCTCCTAGTTAGGGCTCTAAATTGAATAGTTTGCTATCCAATTTGTGAGCCTAATTAGTCATAATTGGTGAATGCATTTCAGTAACATTTACAAATCATGTCATTGTACCTACCTGATGTGTTTTGCTTATCCATGAATTCGGGATCAGTGTTCCAATCAGTTACAATTATTGTTAGAAACAGAGAATCGAACAGTTCAAAATCTGGTGTTGTTTCACTAGGATTTCTGTCACTTACTGTCAACCAAATGTCAAGTGCGCGATTGTTACCATCCGTGTTTTTATACCGAATATCAAGGAATCTGCAACAAATTATATGCGTTGTACCGACGTGACAATTTGCCAGAAAGCAGCGATTCAATATTTTTAAAAATCCGAATTCAAAATATAACACTATAACGAAAGAAATGTTAGCTTCTACAAAAATGCTTTTTGTTGTTTCCTTTAATGTAATTACGAATTCATTGTTAATTATATAATTCCTATTAATGGGTTTTTATAATTTTGTAGTAGTAGTTTTGGAAACACAGTGTCGTCACTTGACCAGTTTGTCTCGTGTCGTTTTGTAAAATACCATCGTTACGAGAACTTAATTTTAAGATAATCCAGAATAAAGTTATTTTGTGCATTATGATGAATGAATAAACTCTCTATAAATTTTCTTTTATACGAGTGCTCATTCTGGTGAATTACTTTAGCCTTGTCTCAGTTGAGATATTGTCCGATTCACAGGGTATGCTGTATATACAGTGTGTCCGGTTATGGACTAGCGATAATCTAAATACATGTAAAGCAACTATTTTAATACACAAATACACCATATACTAGGGCTCAATACCCCACCCCTCCATATGGCAGCCATTTTGTTTTTTGATGACCTATTCTCTATGTGTGAACAAAAACCTTCATATCTCTTAAAGCTTTGGTCTTACTGAAATAAAAATAGGCTTATTCGACGGTCAATAATACTGTCTATCAACAACATTTCAAAACAAAGTGTTAACATTTTCTTAACTTTTGAAAGGGTCAAAAAATTATGCAATTCAACAAATTATTGCAAATCAATGCAAAAGCAGTCCCGATAACCTTTCATTTTTTTTCACTAAATCAAAAGTTTTTGAGTTAAGCTACAATACAACATTAAATTCACAACTGTATGTTTATTACTTTAGGAGTTATTGTTGTTTGAAGATAGCGTATGCGCGAGCACAAAAGAGAGTTACCTTTATTATACCGTCAACATATGTGGTTGCAGCTAGATGGTGCACCCGCGCACTATTCTCGAGCAGTGAGAGAATATTTGAACAATAACCATGTACCGTGGATCGGTCGCGGTGGTGTAGTAGCGTGGCCAGCTCGCTCGCCCGATTTGACCCCTATGGACTATTTTTTGGGGGTGATATGAAGCAAAATGTGTATGCTACAGTTCCAAACACCAGTGAAGACCTCGTCGCTAAAATTATGGCAGTCGCCGCAGAAATAAGATCAGACCTAAAACTAATTAAGCGCTCAACTGCCCAGATAGCACACAGAGCATTAACTTGTCTACAAGCTGGAGGTTGGCACGTTGAACAACTGCTGTAGGATAAAATTTAATGTGTATAAAAGATTGTAAAATAAAAATAATAAGAATTTTATGTGGTTTTAATGTTTACCTGTCCCAACAAAGGTCTTTTGTGCTTGCGCATACGCTATGTTCAAACAACAATAACTCCTAAAGTAATAAACATACAGTTGTGAATTTAATGTTGTATTGTAGCTTAACTCAAAAACTTCCGATTTAGTGAAAATGAAAGGTTAACCGGACTGCTTTTGCTTGGATTTGCAATAATTTGTTCATTTGGATTATTTTTTGACCTTTTTTTTTTGCAATTCATCTTTTTTTCAAAAGTTAAGAAAACGTTAACACTTTATTTTGAAATGTTATTGATAGACAGTATTATTGTCCGTCGAATAAGCCTATTTTTATCTCAGTAAGACCGAAACTTTAAGAGAACGTTTTTGTTCACACGTAGAGAATAAAAAAACAAAATGGCTGCCATATGGCGGGGTGGGGTATTGAGCCCTAGTATACGGTGTATTTGTGAATTAAAATAGTTGCTTTACATGTATTTAGATTATCGCTAGTCCATAACCGGACATACTGTATACTGTTATTTGGTATATCCGAATAAACAGCTTTGTTTTTGTAATCATGCTCGTCAAAGTTTTGCTGCTGTTGAAAATCATTTTGATTCCATATCTGTAAAATTAGAGTTTTGCACCTTAACCCTTTATTTTAAACACTCAACGCACGTTTCAACAACTCTAAGTTGTCATCATCAATGAGTAAACCCAACTGTGTACTACTTGACGATGGTAACTTAGAGTTGTTAAAACGGCGTTGAGTGTTTAAAATAAAGGTTTGGTGTTAGGGTGTTTTTATATTTGTGACACACCAAAGGTTCCACAACAATTCCATTCCATATCTGTGCCAATACGTAAGTTTGTCTAAAGCTGGTAGACAATGTAACTTTTTCTTCGAAGTTAACATTGGGCTTCCATCGTCTTGAAATGATTCATGATTGATCTCACAACGTTTTGAATAGCTGTGTATTTGCTATTGTCATCAGGTCAATGATGGGAAATTCAGATTATCCCTCGTATTTATACCTTCAACCGATCAGGCGTCGCCGGTCACGGTCATTGGGTCTTATTCGGTCCAATCAGCCTCGTCGTATCCGGCCGTTTGATGTCGGTGATGCGTAGCGGCAAAAAAATCATTCACCCACTTCTTTTACATATACATCTCCACCAACTTGATCTTTTAGAGTTTCATTAATCTTTCTCAGATGTTCTGGAGTCAAACGCATAGAGGTATTATACTGTAGAGCACGTGAAGTAGCGAAATTCGTGTAATAGCAATAGAAAAAGAGGAAGAGAATAAGCGGGTCGTTCCTGATTGGTCAGTGTCAGTGGTGACGCCTACAACTTCGACTATTGGTAGGGTAGAGACATAGCAAGCGCACCCGGATATTGTCTTTCTCTTTCTATTGTTATTACACTGCCACTTACAGAACGCCCATACCTAATTCACTCTACAGTATAATACCTCTATGGTAAAACTATGTTGCACCCACTCAATTCATAATGGGAACTCCTTGTCACAAGTAGTGCAATTTCAAATCGCACTTGTTGCAATGATTTTCATGATTATGCAACCTTGGAGCTTTTTTAGTTAGACGGTGCATGCGGTTCAGCCCGATCGGTTTCTTCTCTTCGGAGAGACGCAAATGTTCTCGTAAAATATTGACAGTTAAGTGAATACTTTCTTCCAAAGTGTGTAACATTTGCCTACGCGCACGACCTCTTACATGCTTCTTCATAGATTCACCATCCCACATATTTGCATACAAAAAAACTCAAGAATTTTTTTGGTACAACATGATAAATTCCATTTTTCTCATCACCGTTTGTCTTTTCCTCAACTTCAGCATTTTCTCCCTTCAAGACCCGCTTTTTTCTCTTCTTTGTCATCTTTTTCATTCTGTTTCTCATCTTTCTTCTTATTCTGGTTGTTATTTTCCTTATTTCTATCTCTGCAGGTACCACGGTTCTTACTATAAAGCTCTTGTCGCTTTAAATCTTGGCCTCTGTTACCAAACCGATTGAAATTTCGGTCTTGGTCGGGAAAACCTGGGGATGTATTCAAACAAAATAACGACGTTGGATTGTTCATTTGCTGTTGAGGTTGTAGTAAATTCGACACAGCCGCAGTAAGATGTTGAGGGTTAGAAATCAACCCTTGATTCATACAATTAGGGCCTTGCCAAAGAATTTCCTTGAAATTGTTGGTGTTGAGAAAAAGAGTGATTGCCTCGGGGTCTCCAAATGTTTTTGATCTATTTTTTTTTCGAGATTATATATTCTATCTCTATAAATTTTCCTTTATACCAGTACACCTCCTTGTGAATTATCCTGACATGGTCCCAAATGATGTTATGGTGTTCGGTCCATGCGTGATTAGCAGATCATTCTGATTCCATTTCGGTGTGCAATTCTTATAAAATTCTCTGACAAGTCTTTAGTATACGGTAGTAGTTGCTATCGTGGTTTCCTCTTCCTTACTGTCCAGTTTATCAAACGCTTCTGGTGTGCTGCATATATTTAATATTACCATACACTAAAATTAAAGGACTGTCGGAAAAACTTAAAGCAACAATACTTTGAGGAGCATGATTACAAATTCAAAGTCGGATACTCCTACAATACCAAATACCTGTACGCCAAAAATCTCGACGATACACAAAATTGGAACTCTTCCTCTATTTGTACTTCAAGGAAAGAAAAAAAAAACTTCAAAATTACTTTCCATTTACATCCATTTTCTCATAAAACGCTTTTTCTTTTTGGCCTCATTATAATTAAAGATCAGAATTAAAATATAAAATATTTCATAGATGTTAACTAGATTTGAAACCGACTTTAAAATTATACAAAAGAATTAATGATAATTATATTATAATTTCTTAATTACTTTAACCCAAAAAACTTGTAAATATTTATTTGCAGCGGAAATTACTATGTCTTTGTTGTTATTGATGACTTTTGAATTTCTGTCCAACTCTACTAGCTGAAACACCTGTGACAATTCCTCTCGATATACTTGCTTACCTTGCTTTTTCTAATTCAGTTTCGTTGACAATCTTTCGCGAATTCTTGGTGGCGTAAGATTTAGTCCAATCGATTTCTGCTGTTAACCAAGCGGTCGTGTCAGGATCTGTTGCCGTTATTGTGCTGTTCAGTCTAGTCCCAGTCACCTGATTTTCTTCCACTTGTATGATTTCGGTCTAAAAATAAAAAATCCGCTTAAATTCTACTATGTTTTGTGAAAAATTAGACTAAATTGAGTTTTGTTGTCAATGTTGCCACGAAAACTCAATACATTTGAACTCTACATATATTTGATATTTAGAAAATCACACAAACCACATTCTTTCACATATTTTCGACCTGTCTCTCTCTTTCTTTATCGCTGTTGTTTTTCTAGTATTTCTCTTCGTATTTACATTTTACTCTTCAGCCTTCATTTTCTTACTTTCCCACAAACATTAAAACATTAACAAGTGAAACACAAAGTTTACACCCTAACACCAAACCTTTCTTTTTTCACTCAACGCTCATTTCAACAGCGAAGCTATCATCATCATCGTGTACACCAAAACTGTTTTGGTTTATTCCATCACAACAATTTTTCCGGTACAAATTTGCTACTTAATTTAAAAAAATTGAGCTAAAAGAAATCTGCTTAGTCGAAAACAACTAATAATTGATTTTCCTCCAATATATTAAATACAAAAAATGAAATTAATTACTCTTTATATCAGACATATTATAGAAAAAAATTGCTTTACATCAAACCTTAACCACCAAAAAGATCGTTTTCTCGGCAAATTACATGAAAAAAACAACAAACTAAAAAAATATATAACTACATTGATACAAGCTTATGAAAAATATTAATCGTCAAAATATGCTTAAGAAACTGACAAAGAAATTGGTAAAACATACAGTGTGGAACAGGTAATTGAAAACAATTCGATAACAAATAAAGGAGGGATTTTTGGGGAAAAACGTTTGGACACGTCGATTTGTTTTTTTAAATACTCATTTTTCAACAAACACAAAAATATATAGGTTGTGTCATATGATAGTGGCCAATACCATCTTTCTAATTTTAAATGCAAGCGTCTGTATATTATTTATTTTTTGGATTCTCCAGAAAATTCTAGACATAACTCATGTACAATATCCTACACCTATCTTCAACTGTTTCGAAAATATTCAGTGCTTTCAGATTTATAAAAAAAAATTAACATTAAAAAAAGGAAATTATATTATTTCACAAATTCGCTATTTTACAGTCAATACTTTATTATATTTAGCTGTTGTTATTTTCGTTTATTTTTACTGACTTGAAAACAAACACAGTTTTGTTTATTTTCCTAAAAACTCATAGTCTTGTTGTCTGCCTGCATGACAGTGGTGATCAGTGTCAATGCTATCGTTGTTTGAATTTCGTTAACTTTACGTAATACTATCAGAAAAATGGTTCATTTAACAGAAATGTACAAAATTAAAAATTCTACAAATGATTGGTTATGGAGATAACACACAGACACAAATGGAAGTTTCTCGCTTATTTCACAAAAGTTTTCCAAATTTGCCACCTGTATCCCAAAAAACCATTAGCAAAACAAAAAAGCGGTTTCGAGAGCTTGTCATGTAAGACAGATAAGAAAATTAGCTGCCAATGCTGTGATAATACGAAATTGGATAATATGCTTGAGTTTCAAAAAAACCCATATAATTCTGTTCGAAAAGCAAGCCCACTGTTTAACGTTAGCATACATCAATTTTTCGAGTTTTAAAGAAAAGTAAAATGCATCCCTATATAAAACATTTAAAAAATATATATAACCGACTTCTACCTATAACTAAAAAGCTAAAAATAATTATAACAAAATACAACTTTAGCAAATAAATAACACATTCAATGTTGTAAGGTACCTACCCAAGAAGTAAATAATTTGGTCAAGTGCGAGTTGGACTCGCATTGTAAGGGTTCCGTACCACCTTCAAGATTCGCTGTATTTAGGTTTCTAATTTGGCCCCCAAAAATTAACATTAGAGTTTTATTTTACTAATAAACTTTCAGGGAAGCCTTTTATAATCTATTGTCTGAATTTTGAGGCTCTATAGACTGGAAGATAAAGGGCACAATAGGTCAAGTTTTAAATTATAAATTATTAAATCTGTTATTCAAATTATTTAAAAATACAAATAAAATATATTTTTCAAAATTTAAATGGTATAGTTTCTAAAATGGGAATTAAGTCGATGTTTAATATCTTTGCTAAACAAAATATTTAAAAATATGATATATTTGTAATTCACATAATGAGTCTTTTATTTGATATATTACATGATTCGTTTGAAAATTGAATTTTTATTTTCCCTTTAATTGTATAATTTGTCCCTAAAATTACCATGGAGGTTTTCTAATAATTTTTCTTATAAATTTCAAGTGAGCCCCAGTACCCCTAATTATTTTCAAAATTTTAGGTAGTATGGTTTCGGAAATAAAGCGAGAAATGAGAATTTTTTTATATCTTTATGTTAATATCTTGTAAACAATTAATTTTAAAAATATATATTTGTATTTCTCATAACGAGCCCCTTCATTTGATATATTGCTTGACACGTTAAAAAAATATTTTTTATTTTTCGTTTATTTCTATAAATTGCCCCCCATTATTAATATTAAAGATTTCTTCTTATTTTTCCTGTAAATAAAAAAAAATAGGTCTTATAGTTTGGGGAATAAAGGGGGAATGGGTATTTTTTTAATATTTTTTTTAATATATTTTAAAATTTTATTTAAAAAAAAATTAAGAAAATATATTTGTATTAGTCATAATGAGCCCTGTGATTTGATACATAACATGATACGTTAGAAACAAGTTCAATTTTTTATTTTCCATATAATTCTATAATTTGCCCCCCAAAATGAATATTAGGGGTTTCTCCTTATTTTTCCAGTAAAGTTCAGGTGAGGCGCTATACCTATTTTTTTTCAAAATTTTACAGCTTATGGTATCGGAGATAAGGGGGGGGGGGAATGGGTAAAATTTTTTATATTTTTGTTAATAACTTTTAATTTATTTATTTTAAAAATATGAAAAAAATATGTTTATTTTGGTCGTAATGAGCCCTTTCATCTGATATATAACATGATGGGTTAGAAACAATTTTAATTTTATATTTTCCATTTAATTCTGTAATTTGCCCCCCAAAATGAAAACTAGATGTTTCTTCTTATTTTTCCAGTAAACTTCAGGTCAGAACCTATGAAAGTATTTTTTTTCAAAACTTTACGTTTTATAGTTTCGGAGATAAGGGGGGGGGGAATGGGTAAATTTTAGTATATTTTCTTTAATATCTTTTTAATTAATTTTTTTTAAATATGAAAAAAATATATTTGTGTTCCTCGGAATGAGACCTTTCATTTGATATATTACATGATGAGTTTGAATTTTTTTTTATTTTTAAATTTTTATTTAATTCTATAATTTGCCCCCCAAAATTAATATTAATGGTTTCTCCTTATTTTTCCTGTAAAGTTCGGGCAACGTTCTATATTTTCTATTTTTTTCAAAATTTTAGGTTCAGTAGTTTCGGAGATCAGGGGGGGGGGAACGGTCGATTTTTTTAGTTTTTCACCCCAGAAGTACCCCTTAAATCAAAATTTCTTCTTTTGCGATATGTGCTCCTAATCAAGTCACCAAACTACACCTTCATACCAAATTTCAACCTCTTCCGTCCAGTAGTTTAGGAGAAAATTGCTGTGATGTGACAGAGGCAGAAATCCTGAGTGATATTATAAGGGTATCCGTATACTGTATATACGGAACCCTAAAAATGTAAACATTAAAAGGTGCTAATTCTGTACAAATTAATTACCTACCAATCTAGTATATTATTGAAGTCGATGCCAAGCAAATCTAAAATCCTTCATTGCGTACATATCTAATAATTCATCAAACTTGATTGTTGGTAGAAGTCGGTTATATTTAAAATGTTTTATTTTTAACTTTTTAGTTTTATTTTGAACTCAGGTAGTTTTCATTCTTTATTTTTTATTTTGTATGTATAACCTTAATAGACAGAATTAAGTAACATCGAAAGCCTCAACATTACATAATGATACTTTATCATTTAAATTGACAGGTAAATCTTTACGAACAAAATGTACGGCAAGCATAAATTTGTTTGTTGCCTTCTTTAAATTATAGGACGAAGTAGAATCCACCCCATATTTACGGAGTCAAATCCCTCTTATATTTCAATCATAGTATATAACTCCTTGTGGACTACCCCATAAATTATTTCATTTTTAACATTTTATATTGTCGCCCTGTGTAACATTAATTCCTCTCCACACTTTATGCAACTTCTTATGGGCTATAAAAGAAATATTTTTTTAATCACACCGTATAAATACAATTCAACTGCAGCATATATTTCAACCATCCTGTATATGATTTGCTTATGTCCACATCATATAACAGTTTTTTAATCACCATATATAATTTTAATTTCACATTTTTTTCAACATTTTAATACCACCAAACGTCCAGTCCACCCTATATTCCAACCATCCTGTATATACGGCTGCCTACAGACCACTATCATTCTAGTCCGTCCTATATTTCAATCTTCAAATAAATGCAACTCCTTCAACCACTTTACTTTGCGATTTTGTTTGCTATAACTAAACACCCTGTCTATATGCCACCAAGTACCAGTTTAAAGTTTGACATGTGTTGTCACTGAATTTTCTATTAGGCCGGGAGAATGTGACAACCAAAAGTACCGTCTTCGCAAAATGGAAAAATTTGCATTTAAATAGGTATTTGCCTGGTATACAAACAAAACGAGCTTGGTACTCATTGATTTAAGGAGCCGAAAATACTATGCTTTACTACCTATATGCTTGAGATGTACATAAAAAATTTTCAAATTCGCAACTAAAACTTCCAGTGCCTAAAATTACCGCACTATTACGTTGGAATTAAAATATTTATGAGGAAATGTCTGTTATGTCATTTCGATGAAATATTTGATAAGAATTTTGGATTTTTCGGCGATTTTCTGCAAAACTGCAGTTGCACGTCGCAGAAAAGTATATGAGATCACCTAAGGATCTTCCTTAATAGATTAAACGTTAAAAAACTATACACATCCATAAGGAGTTATCGAAATATCGACTAAAATATTAGGGATATTCCATGCACGCATGTGTTCATTCACAAATTTTATCACTTCACCAATATAATTCTTTTCCAAAATTTGAAGTTTCACCAATCCGGATATATACTCTATTAAACAAGACCAAATTCATTCAAAACGGTGCACCACAGGAGAAGAAATCAGGTAACATACATACAAAAAAAAGCGAAAAAATACGCGACGAATTAATAACCTCCTCCTTTTTGGAAGTCGGTTAAAAATGATGTCGACTCAGGGGCTCATAGAAGACGATTTCGACAAGAGAACGTATTTCTGTGAACAAATGATGGTAATTGTCTTCTAAATGTTATTTGTGGCATGTCCTTGATTATTTTGAAGTTTTCTTGGGAATAAAATCACAATTAAATTAAAAAAGCTGTATATTGAAAGAAAATACCAAACGTTTCAAAGTTGATTCTGACTTCGTTGTCAATGGCTTTAAAATATGTAATGAAAATGTAAATTGCAAATTGAAAGTTTGATTATGACATTTAAGTTGACATAAGAATTTTGTTGTTTTTAAATATACAGCTAGCACAAAAAATTCTAAAGATCATGTATTAAGTTAAACAGCTTTCAAGTTGGAAGGATTTGAAAGAGTTGTCTTTTGAATTTATAAGTGGCGTTCCTAGGTACGACTTTGTTATAAGAAAGCGCATTCGCCAAAAATGCGATCAAAGAATCCCATTAACGTCATAAGGGAAAACCAAGGAAAAACCTTATGAACTATCCCGATACTGGGTTGTTCTAAAGAAGATGACAATTAATAATTTCTTCCTTAATTGTCGGTAACTAGATACAATTGAATCCTACAGAAGTAGAAGCGATACAATCGTCTTCATTCAAAAGAATTAAGGCAGACTCTTTTATTTTTCGTTTTGTGTTATGTTGTTCTTTGTGAAGTATAGTTGATTTGTCAAATTGTATTTTATGGCCTAGGTTCCATCCATGTTCACAAATTTTCGATTTTTCAAATTGTCGTTTCTTTATGTAATCATTGTGTTCATTTATCCGTATGTTTAATGGTCTCGATGTTTATCCATAATAAAATTTATTGCATTCGCAAGGAATCTTGTATATGCAGATTTTTATCAAAGTTTGAGAAACAGAAAGTTTGTACGGGTTTAACTTGTGCACTTTCAATACCTTAACTACAGTTCGTTGAGATGTGCCAGCTTCTGCCGCAATCTCACGAGTTGATGTAGATGAATTTTGATTTATCATTGCCAAAACATTTATTTTTGCTGCTTCGTTAATTTAATTGCGTTCCTTTGGTGGTTTAGTAAAAGATTCATATCTGCGTAAACTATTGTAAAGCCTCTTAAATGTACATAGAACAGGTTGACGACGATTAAAATATCTATGAAAGTATTCCTCAGCTACACGAACTGAATTTTTATGCCAAATGATATAACATTTCACCATATTGAGTTTTTCTTCCTTAAAATATTCCATTTTATCACGAAAACTTGTCAATATCGACTGTCAATCACGTCAAAGTGAAAACAATCTTTTTCATGGCTACCTACGTTAAAAGTGAAAATAAGAGAGAAAAGCATCCATAACTCCGTTATTTTTATGAATAACTACATCGAGTATTATATCCTTAAAAAGCTCTAAAAATGTCCGATTTTTTGAGGTCATAGCCAACAATGGTTTCCATTCAAAAAAGATAAGTTTGTGTCATATCTTGAAAACGAGAGCTGTCACGCAAACGAGGACATGACAATTATATTCGGGATACAATTCCCTTCAATTTTGATATTTACACTTTTTTTATAAAATCAAAAACAAAGGAGCTAGAGGGATTTGACTAAATCGACAGAATTTCGTTTTTTCAAAATATCTAGTAAGCCTTGACTTTTTACAAAAATCCGAAAGTTAAATTGTGCCAGTAAAGCTGCAAATCTTTCCCAATTTAACCATTGCTCTATCTCCGCTAGTTTCCGAGATCCCCATAATGATAATCAAAAAAAACTCACCCTGCTTATTAGTATTGTTACAAAACTCAAGCTCATCTCAATAACATATTAGGGCGATTATTAAAGAACTCACATGATATTAAGTACAACAGTGCCTAGATGGGAATGAAGTGCTTTAACATCGTCAGTTTCAAACATAATAAATCCAACAGAAGTGGCTAGATTTACGGAACTGTAAAACTAATAACTTATACCTTGTTAAATCAGTATAACACTATTATTAGGAAAATAAAAATAATCAGTTAAGGGTGCCAACTAATGGTTCATTGTCTTCCCGCATACTGCCTCCAAACAAAACTCTAAAAATATTTTATAATACTATCTGTTCTAATAGTGCAACTGATGAAGGTTCTCGATTAGAAATAAAATATTGTCTTGCGTTCAATGGATTTAAACATCTTGAAAAGATAGTATATTCATTTTTTTATAGGTTTTAGTTAACTTATGAAATTTTTTCATATTATTTCTACCCAAGGAAACACAGGTAAGCAACGTTACACACAGTTCGACTCCCGATTTTGAGTTCGTGTGTGCTAGTTTTTCCGAAAACTTCTAGATGTCGAATTTCATTTCACAACATTTAGTCTGAACCTGGAAAACTTTTGCCAGTGAATCGATTTTTATTAACTTTTGGAATTAAGTTCATTTTACCCTCTAAATCAACACTTATGTAAGCTTGACATGTGCTTTTTATTTTTAAGGGGTGAAAACCACCCCCTGAGCTAAAAGTAAAACATAAAAATAGACGATTTTTATGGTAAAATTATATATATCCAAGCGATTAGAACAAGTATTATTTAACATTGTACAACATTACCTACACGTTATTATATACTATTATTTATAATACTTCAACCTTTAAAAACCACCCTTAAGGACAAAATTACAAAAAAAATTTTTTTTACCATTTTCAAATTTTTTTTTGACGTATTTATGAAAAATAAAAATCTTCAGTATAGTTATGGTACAAGAAACAATTTTTTTTATTTTATTTTCAAATATATAGCAAATAATAACCTTCTGTATAGTTGTGGTATAATAAATAATTTATTAAAATACCGTAATAAAAAAACATAATTTGTGAAATTATTAAAAAATCAAGGAATAAATTATTTTCAAAATACATTGACTACAATCAAGTAAACACAGCCTCATGGGCAGATGTTCAACAGCTGCTTGGTTTGCTCCTTTTTTCTTCGTCTGCTATCTACTTGAATATACTAAATTACGTCAGTTATATTACAATAACTTTCTTAATTTTAAAGCTGTCGTAAAAATTCAAAATTCATTTTACAGGAAATTGTAACAGCCACAATGAACTCCTATGATATCAATATTTTTTAACCCGCTGTTTTCGGGATTTTTTAGATTAAAATGCTTGAAAAACATGGTCTCCACTCTAGACTGGTACCTTCCAATCGTTATATCTCGAGTAATTTCTGTGCTATGGAAATAAAAAAACGAAATATTCTACGAGGAAAATGCTAAATTTTTCCTCTCTATCTTTTTGTATTTCTTTTATTTTTATGTTATTTAAAAAAAAATCAATTTTCAAAAATATGCAGCCTAAATCGCTGAAACTTTCAGGACATTTTATAAGCATCTAAATAAATTAAATTATAGAAGGATAGACTTTAATTTAAAATTTGATGGTAAGTATATCAGTTTAATTGCAGAATTTTATTAAGTCAATTAGCTGCTTTTTTATCCATAATTCGGTCAATTTTTATGTTAATGGCTTAAATTAATATAATTTAAAAAAATTTTTAGAGCACTTCAAAATATGCTCGGTGAAATTTTTTACTAACACTTGAATTTTTTGAGTTAATTCACGTTAAACGCTGCAAATTTAGAGGCCATCGGACAAGAACTGACCTTCAACCACTCGTATCTTAACATATATTGCCCCTACATAAAGAAAAGAACCAAACTTTTCTTTTTCTTATAAGCTTCATTGTCTTTAAGAGAATTTTTTGTAGGACGTCAATTTTTCCACTTCTTCGAGAAATAGCACCGAAAAATGTGTTTTTTGCACAAAAAAATTAAGATTTTCAATCATTAATAACTTAAAAGTATTGATTTTTCGAAAAACGTTAATAGGGAACTTTTTACTTAGACTTCATCCCTCTATCGATTTCTGCACATATTTTTACCATTTTAATTTCAACCCCATAGAAGGAGTGACTTTCACCCCTGGGCAAGATCAGACATTGTGACATTATAAGTTTTGTTTTTTATGCTATTTTCAAGCTACTGTCAATATTCTAGACAAATCGATTTAATGGCAAAAATCACTGTACTAAAAATACTTAATAACAGAGTTTAATTAGATATCGCATATAATATTCTAATATCAAAAATAAATTTGTCAGTCTAACTTACCGAAGTAATGCTTGGTGGTTTATTATTGATGTCCAGAAGATTTATGGTAAGAGAAGCAGAAGCAGTGTGGTTCACTTTGTCAGTAGCTATTACTTGAACAAAAATTGGATTAACCTTGTCATAGTCGAGTACGTTATTGCCAACGGTGTAAATTTTTCCAGTGTCGTGTTCAATCCTGAGGACATTCGTAGCATATTTGGACCCTCTGAGAGTGTGACTACAACATAATTTGGGCACATTAAACTTACAGGAATACTAACATATAACAGCCTAAAATTCTATCACACTACTAATATACCAGGGTCGATAAGTTTGACACAAAAAAAATAATGGTAGGATGAAACCCATTGGAAAAGTAAGAAAATACAATAACTATAAAAGGAAAAATAATTTACGGGCGATCTGTGGTCGGGAAGTAGAAGGGGGTGAGTTTTTTAGGGTAAAAAGGTTTATCTCGATTTCCTATGGAAAAAAGATAAACGGCAAAGTTGTACATATATGTACAACTTTTGTGTTTACACTTTTTTCACAAATACTCAAAATTTATATAAAAAATTCGAAAAAAACAAGTTTTTGTTTTTTTATTTTTCTTTTACAAAAAAATTACGAAATTTGGTGAAAACTTACCTTTTAGATTCCAAAACACACTGTAATTTTTTTTTATTTAAAATATTTATTTTTTCAACTTATTTTGACTTTAAATTGAAAAAGTACCCTAATTTTCAATCGCAAATTGACACATCAAATTATCTGTTTGTTTAAAAAATTCGGTGGGCTTTTTGTTAGTTGAAATCTCTACTCTCTTATGGTGTAATGAAAAATATACATTACTATGGTAAATGTTCTCAGAAAATGCAAACAAACGAAAGAAACTCGAATTCGAAAATTAACTGTTAAGACCCAGACCCTTCTAGCCACTTCCCTACTTTTCGATGAAATACCTTTTGATGGTCTAACATTTTCCCTATGATCCTGAGGTATGTAAGTGTAATCCTAAATTGGCATCTACGCATATAATTTAAAGAAGATTCTATAACATCCTCAAAATATTGAAGATGTCTTATTAAATATTAGCTTTATTATATTATTTGGTTGTTAATTATAGTAGTATAACTGGACTGGTAATTATTTTGTTTATCAATGTAACATGGGAATTACGTTTTTCGAGTAATTAAAGGAATAAAACATTTTTTACAAATATATAACCGACTTTCACCTATAACTAAAAAGCTGAAAATAATTATAACAAAATACAACTCTAGCAAATAAATAACACATTCAATGTAGTTAGGTACCCACCCAGGAAGTAAAGGATGTAAACATTAAAAGGTGCTCACTCTGTATAAATTAATTACCTGCCAATCTAGTATATTTTTGAAGTCGGTGGTTAATAATATTCTGCTCAGTTAAACACCGAAAATATAATAACATACAAAATTGGCGGAGAAAATTTAGAACTACGGTGTGGTGTAAAAACTAACTTTTTTAAATATTTACAGTTTCAGGATTCTATATTTGTTTGATGTAATATAAAAATTGCAGCAAGAATGGTTTGTACAGGGTGACCCATTAATAATAAAAAATAATATTTGCCCTCAATATATATATTTATGGCTCGCACTGTATATTATATGTAGCACATCCAAGAGATAATTACTTTAACGATATATTACTTGTGCAATAATATCTTCTTATGTTTTCAAAATTGTAATAAAAAAATTATTTTTTCCAAAAAAACACGTATTAACTCCCTGCAATTCACCAAAATTTATGGCAATTATTTTCCGAAATATTTATGTCCAAATCAGGATTTCTCTAATAACTGGAAATAAAACAAAGTCTATCATGGCAAAATCATATATCATAAATGAGGTATTATTGATGTTTAACCCTGTATCTCGAAAACTAGTCATAGAAATTGCTTGAGCCCATGGACTCTTTTTGTTAGAACATCAACTTCTACAAACAGACTAACATTTAAAAAAAATCCATATGAAAGGTGCCTGGTCCATTACAACGAGAAGAATTTAAATAGACTGAACTAATAATAATTAAATAATAACCAGTTTGAAAATATGGAAATTCCAATGAGCTAATTCATATTGCCTAACACATGTTAAAGAAGTGTGTTTTTCAATAAAGAAATCCCTGCCCAGCTTGAACTTTTTTGTCGCCATATTTCCATTCTGTGAGTGTACAAGTGCGTTACAGAAAATAAAGAATTTTCACTTACTATAAAATTCTATCTTCAGCATCTCTGTCGGTAGCCAAAATCTGTATGACGAAAGTTCCATCTTTAGCTGTTTCATTGATTTCAGCTTCGTACTCCAACTGAGGAAAGATTGGTTTTTCGTCATTATAATCTATGAGGCTGATATTTAGAAGCATCTTGTCCATTTTGGTGGAATTTTTGGTCCCCTCTACCCACATCTAGAAGACAAATATTTCTAATTACTTCTCACATCAGTCAAAACAAATTGCTTCAGACGAATATAGGACCTCACTAGATGTTTACGGGAAGAGTAAACGAATATTCTCAAATTTACTCTGAGAGAAAATTATAAAAAAATTTCGAATGCATGCAGTGATATATGACATGGCTCGCCATGGAAGTACATCTTGTATTTTAAAATAATTTTTTTTTGAGATATTAAGGAAAATCTATAAAATTTTCTAAACTACTGAGTCTAAAATTAAAAAAAAAGAAAATGTTGAAGCTCCCACGAAGTTTACAGGAGAAATAAATCAACACTTTTAATGTTGGGAGGCATAATCTTTGAAAAAGAATAAAAAAAAATGTAAGCGAATTTTGAGGTCATACTAAAAAATCTAAATTAGCAGCTGTATGTGAACACAATGTAGACAAATTTCGGGAAAGCAGCTGTTTTATCTCTTTTTATATAACAATGAAAGAAAGCTTTCGAAAATCAATATTTCTTCATCAGTTTTGTTTATTACAAACTACGATCATAATAATTATTATATAAATGATAAATTTTAAGGATACTTACAGTAAATGTGATTATAATAATTTGAAAAATAGTACAATTCAAACAGAAGAATTACCGCAATATTAATAAATTAGATTTACAAAATTTTGAGTAGTCACTCATGTGACATTGATAGCGCAATTGGATATTTGAAATCATCTATACATAAATAGGCAAAGACAAAACAGTTAGGTACCATTTTCTCCTCTGTCTCTCAACCGATTTTCTTTAATTTTGTTTTGTTTAGTAGCTACTGACGACCTTCAGTGCAGAATACTAATATTAGTTTATAATAATGGTTCATTCATTAAATAAACCTAGCGATCGCCCAGTGGTCGAAATTCGACCAATTGTGTCAATTCCTAACCAAATTCAATTTGTTTTTCATATGTAGGACTTTATTTGTGAGCACATTCTTAATGCTTAACTTATAAGGTATGACAAAGAGGCGCAAAGTGGAAATTAAAGACAAAATTTTAGTTAACATGAAATTTCTTAAAATTAAATGATTCAGCTCTTAACCAGTAGGATAATATAACAAATAAACGTAACTGACAATTCTATTTGAATAGAAATTGCAAAATAATCTGTTTCATTTTACTACGAATACTTATTCAATTTCAATTTGTATGTTTAATTAATAGTACATGGACCGAGCTTTACTCGTACATTCACAGGTTCATAAAAAATGTTGGTGTATACATACATATACAGTGATGGACAAATGTGTGGAACCAAGTAAATATCTCTGGAATTATTATATCAAAATAAAATTTGGAAGGTGGATACTGTAGTAGATTGCCTATATGTTTTTAACATTGTTCATCCGAATACACAAATATCCTGTTCAGTAGTGACGAAAACTTTGCGAAGGTACTATACAAGTGGAACAGTTAGCAATTTACCAGAAAGTGGACGGTTAAAAAGTGCAAGTAATGAAGGTGTAGCTCAAAATGTTGCTATATCTTTGGAAGAAAATCCTCACTTATCCACTACCGACCTCGCCAATATGTGTATGGAATTAGCTGTCGTTCAGTAGGAAGGATATTAAGGCGAGAAAAATGTCATACATACCAAATTCGCCTCGTTCAAGAACTCTCCGAAGACGATTTCGACAGACGTTTGCAATTTTGTGAAACGATGATGGATATTTGTAACCGTGATAATAATTTTATAAGAAATGTAGTGTTTACAGACGAGCCTACATGGTACGGTTAATCGACATAACTGCCGCTACTGGTCACAAAGTAATCCTAATTGGGTACAAGCGGCTCATACACAACATACCCAAAAATTGAACGTTTGGGTCGGCATTTATAACAACAGAATCATGGGACCCTTCTTCCTACAAGAAACTTTAAACGGAGATAGGTATTTACAGCTCTTGGAGACACAAATTATTCAAGCAATGGAGGTAAATTGGACAATTACCAAATAATATCTGGTTTCAGCAGGATGGAGCACCACCCCATTACGCTCGCATTGTTCGCGATCATTTAGATCGGACATTTCATCATAGATGGATTTGAAGAAAGGGTACATATGAATGACCTGCACGAAGCCTCGACCTTAATCCACTAGACTATTTTCTGTGGGGTTACTTAAAGTCTAAGGTTTATGTTGATAGACCAAATAATTTGCAAGAATTAGCTGCAAGAATAACTCAAGACATCCAGAGAATTACACCAGAAGTAATAGCTAATGTTACTAGAGAATTTAAAAACCGACTTGCTTATTGTCAAGAAGTAAACGGTGCTCAGTTTGAACATCTAATACATTAAGTTTAATTAAGTAAAGTTTCAATGCTTTGACAATCACTTAGATTTAGTTAATAATTATGATTATGTATTTCTTTAATGGATATTAGATTTTTCCTTTCCTTAATTACTTTAATTAATTGCAAAATAAATCAAATTTTCATTTTGCAATGTACATCAATAAATATAAAGCCATTGGCAACGAAGTCAGAATAGACTTTGAAACGTTTGGTATTCCTGCAATATACGTCGTTTTATTTTTATTGTGGTGTTATTGCCTAAAACAAAACATAAAAGTAATTAAATAGTGAAGTTTCTAAAGTGGGAATTAAATCGATGTTTAATATTTTTGTCAATATCTTTTAAACAAATGATTTAAAAATATGATATATTTGAAATTAACATAATGAGCCTTTTATCTGAGATATTATATGACGCTTTTGAAAAATGAATTTTTATTTTCCATTTAATTGTATAATTTGTCCCTAAAATTACTATGGGGGTTTTCTAATATTTTTTCTTATAAATTTCAAGTGAGCCCCAGTACCCCTATTTATTTTCAAAATTTTAGGGAGTATAGTTTAGGAAAAAAAGCGAGACATGAGAATTTTTTATATCTTTATGTTAATATCTTGTAAACAATTAATTTAAAAAATATGAAAAATATATATTTGTATTCCTCATAATGAGCCCTTTCGTTTGATGTATTGCATGATGCCTTAATTTTTTTTCCGTTTAATTCTATAATTTGGCTCCCAATATTAATATTACGGATTTCTTTGTATTTTTCCTGTAAACAAAAAAAATTTGGTCTTTTAGTTTGGGGAATAAAGGGGGGAATGGATAATTTTTAAATATATTTTTTAAAGTATTTTAAAATATTTATTAAAAAAAATAAAAAAAGACATTATTATTCGTCATAATGAGCCCTTTGATTTGATATATTACTTGATCCGTTAGAAACAATTATAATTTTTTTATTTTCCATTTAATTCTATAATTTGCCCCCTAAAATGAATATTAGGGGTTACTCCTTATTTTTCCAGTAAAGTTCAGGTGAGTCGCTATACCTGTTTTTTTTAATTTTACAGCTCATGGTTTCGGAGATAAGAGGGGGGAATGGGTATTTTTTTATATATTTTTAAAAATATGGAAAAAATATATTTGTTTTCGTCATAATGAGCCCTTTCATTTGATATATAACATGATGGGTTAGAAACAATTTTAATTTTATATTTTACATTTAATTCTGTAATTTGCCCCCTAAAATTAAAAGTAGAAGTTTCTCCTTATTTTTTCAGTAAACTTCAGGTTAGACCCTATACCTCTAATTTTTTTCAAAACTACGTTTTATAGTTTTGGAGATAAGGAGGGGGGACGATAGGTAAATTTTGGTATATTTTCGTTAATATCTTTTTAATTAATTTTTTTGAAATTTAAAAAATATATATATTTGTGTTCCTCAGAATGGGACCTTTCATTTGATTTTATTTTTAAATTTTTATTTAATTCTATAATTTGCCCCCCAAAATTAATATTAATGGTCTCTCCTTATTTTTCCTGTAAAGTTCGGGCAACGTTCTATATTTCCAATATTTTTCAAAATTTTGGGCTCAGTAGTTTCGGAGATCAGGGATGGAACGGTCGATTTTTTTAGTTTTTCCCTCCAAAAGTACCCCTAAAATTAAAATTTCTTCATTTACGAAGTGAAAATAAGAGAGAAAAGCATCCATAACTCCGTTATCTGTATGAATAATTATATCGAGTATTATATCGTTGAAAAGCTCTAAAAATATCCGATTTTTTAAGGTTATAGCCAACTATCGGTTCCATTCAAAAAAAGATAAGTTTGTGTCATATCTCGAAAATGAGAGCTGTCACGCAAACGAGGGCATGAGAATCATATTCGGGATACAATTCCCTTCAATTTTGGTTGTTACACTTTTTTTATACAATCAAAAACAAAGGAGCTAGAGGGATTTGACTGAATCGACAAATTTTTTTTTCAAAATATCTAGTAAGCCATGACTTTTTACAAAAATCCGAAAGTGTCATTCAATTGGGCCAGTAAAACTGCAAATCTTTCCCAATTTAACCATTGCTCTATCTCCGCTAGTTTCCGAGATCCCCATACTGATCATCAAAAAAACTCACCCTGTATAAAGATCATTGCAATATCACCTGTCAAAATATCTGCACTGCATTATGTTACATCGCGTATATGCTTTCATCTTGGCAACCTTCAGTTATTAAATTTCAATAAAATTTCTTTTAAGATTTAGATTTGTAAAACATATGGGCAATAAATACTATTTTTTAATATTTTTCTGATCAAAGTTAAAAGTAACGGAAAAAATAATTTTCAGTCATATCTAATGTGTAGTAAAATGACTTACGTAAAACTGGAAGTTATCCCAATCAGGGTCCTCATAGTCCAGAAACTTTGCATTCTTCACAGACAGCTCAAACTTTTCAACCCTGTAACCAGCATTTGGTGCTACAAAGAATGCTTCAGTATAGTCAATTTTTGAATCCGACAGTGGAGTTAATCTCACCACGAATTCTGCATTTTCCCCCTGAAAATTGATATTCATTGTTGTTAAAAACTGACAATCTTCGGTCAAGAAAACAATGTGTGAGTAGAAATTTTCCATATTAGTAATGTATTTTTTAACATAAATCTTGTTCTGTCATCATAAACTCAATGGTTCATACCTGCTGGTTCCATGTTCTTTTAGGCTATTCAAGTAGAATCCGAGATATTTCTATCAACAAGATTAAATAATAAGATGGTCCATGCAATATGGAAGAAGTCATCGGTTTGGAAAAGAGATAGATAAAATGCCTGAAGTTGATGGTCCATAGAGCTACAGCCCCAGAAAAAAAACTCACAACAGTTACAGGAACAACGTGACCATCAGAAACATGTGAAAGTAGAAAACGTAAGGAGTAGTATCTCAAGTGAGTAAACCAAGCCTCACTGGGAGAACGGATATTCTAGTGGAGGCAAACGTTTGACTACAATACGTACTATATTTAGCAATATATGTAGCAACATATGTAGCAAAATATGTAGTAACATGTGTAGTGTGCCGTTCACTCTGAAACCCAACTAGAGGTGTACTATTAGAACAAGAGGCAGTAGAAATAAAATGGATATAATTGCCATAAGTTTAGTCATCTTTCAAAACGACTTAACAATCATTGTTAGGGCCAGGGGTCTGAATGAGATGGTGACTAAGGGCAACGAGTCTATGGCTACTATCAGGGAGTGTTTCGATAGGAATCATATAAGGGTAGCTCCTCATAAGATGGAATGTGTCATTCTGAGGAGCCCCCTTGGGAAGAGGGGAGACGTTGTCTTCTCTTGGGGCGGGGTGAGGGTGGTCCCTAGGAAATTTATTAAATGCCTGGGGATCACCCTCAATGATAGGCTCATCTGGAATGAGTATACTCGAAAGGCTGCCCAAAAAGCTAAGGGTGTGGTGGCGGCACTGTCGAGGATACTCCCCAACAACGGCCGCCGCTGGGGTAGAAAAGGGTGGTGTTATGTAGCGTCGTTAGATCTGTCCAGCTCTATGGCGCACCGGTATGGAACAAGTCATGAGAGTGGGAACGCATGCGAGGATTATTCAGGGCACCTATAGACAGATGCTTCTGCGGGTGGCGTGCGCTTACCGGACGGAATCGTACGAGGGGCTGTGCGTCATCACGGAGCAGCTGCCTATAGGAATCGAAGTCGATGAACCGAGTAGGATTTTTGAAAGGGGTGAGGAGCGAGCGAGAGTGAGAAAGGAGGAGAGGTCCTTAGACATATGGGAGAGGGAATGGAGAAGTGAGGATGCGACTACGGCGGCCTGGACGAGGAGGCTCGTTTGAGACCTGAAAGCGTGGGTTGGCTGTCCACATAGGCAGTTCAACTATTATCTGCTGTCGGGACATGGGTGCTTTCGGCACTATCTGTTCCGATTCAAGAGGAAGGAAAATGGATGAATAATGCGTTTACTGTGGACAAGTGAATACCCCTGAACATACCTTCTTCGAGTGTGAACGATGGCAAGAGCATAGAATGAGAGCAGAAGATGAGTTGGGGTGCGCTCTAGAGGCGAAGAATGCCGTAGAACGGTTGATGGAGAGCGAGAGGGCAGTTATTGGCCAGGGTGGTAAGAGACAAAGAGAGAGAGAGGAGAGAGAGATGATTGAAATTAGGGTACTGGTAGATTAGGGACTAGGGACCGGGGTACCTGACGTAATATCTTCGTTGATAGTTCCAGGTAACTAGAGGGCAATTGGGGGTGTTTTAGTGAGTATTCGGGTGACCGGGAGCCTCACATACAGCATGTCGTGATTGAACCAAGCACATGGCCAAACCGCAATAGGATTCCTAGGCAAAAAAACGGTAACATCACTTCTGAGCAATATCAAAATTTACTAGAGGATGAATCTACTCGAATGAGATAATAAGTACGTAGTAAAGATAACACTGACGTAACACCTAACAACTAAGACGAGGAATATAGAAAAACACCCAGACTTCACGCACGTAGACAAAATACCGAACTATGCAAGATCACAAGAAAGAAAATTACATAGGGCATACAAAATTAGAACGAGAAACTGTAAATGCAACTGAAAATCAAAAGAGCTATAAGAACCTTAAATTGACACTAATAATCGAATTAATTGTTAATAACTAGATATTAAATTTAAAAATTAAAACGGGTTGAAGCAAACAAACGAAACCTGTAACCACTCTGCGAGTATAGCTCATTTTTATGTGGTAAACTTTATCACTCATCAGTAGACATCGGATTCTAAGCATTTGCATGTTTGCATATGTAAATTCATATAATTCTATTTTTATAGCGTTATTACATATTTTGAACCTTTTTCATTTAAAGTGCTTATAAAGCGAATACCTTCATCAAAAAATTGGCATTACCCGTGCGAAGCCAACCCAGTATGGAGAGCCACCGGTAACCTCACCCAGTGAGGGCTCATCTCTCCACCCGCACCCCCCATTTTGAAATCTTACGAACACCCCAGTTCGTTTAAGAGTTCCATGCCGATGGGAGACACGTTCGACTCTCTTGACGGGAATCTCCTACTTTTACTTTTCTAGACAACACTGACATCCGCTTTCGAGATGTAGGCGCCCCTACTTGCAGGACGCTTTGGTCCAGTTTTTGGAGTACCAGACAAGAGGTTGGCAAAGGGCTCTCGTCCCATACAGGGCGATGGCCTGACACCTCAAGCGACGATCCCACTGTTACCCGCAAGGACTACGGCTACTTGTATTAAAGGCTTCGTTCGCTTTCGCTCAATCCCGAAGGAAAGCGTGTCGGGCGAACTACTTGTGTAAAGTTTTGACAAGTCACACTAGAGGGTGGGGGCCCTCTCCTTCCCTAGTTACTAACGGGCACCGCCTTGTCGCCAAAAACGAGGTCTGGAATCTACTGCTATGACTTCGAAAGTTTTATGGGTAGCCACCGGGAAGTATTTTCGACTACCCCGCCGTATTGTTTTATCCTGAAAATGTCGAAGCTATAAAAGAAGTAGTTGGAAAATTTGACAGGTCAGACGCCATTGCAATCGATTCAAGCCAGGATCCTTCAATAAAAAAAATATTGCTATTATTGCAACACACTACAGCAATATACCCGATGCAATTGAGAAACTAGAAACTAAAAACTTTCTTCTGTGCCAGTGCTTGGAAATAATTGAAAATATGATTGAACAGAGTAACCCCTTTCCGAGTTCACTATCACAAAAGGTTCGTTGTAACTTAAATGCACAAAAAACTGTACAAAAACCCGGGTTTTGAAGGCATAAAGAAAGTTGAGGCGTTTATCACCGTCACTGCCTGAAGAGGTATCTGCAGAAATGGCGCCAAATTTTAAGTTCTGTCCGGTAACATTAGTTGATGTTGAAAGCTCATTTTCAGCCTATAAATTAATATTAAGATACAAACGTCACAAGTTTGCTGCAGAAAACCCAGAAAAATATTTTATTGTTTACTGTCAAAAGGATTATAATAAATAAATTTATTATTTACTTAATAATAACTTATAGTTTATTAAATATTACTGAATTGATTCGGCCGATACCTGTTGGAAATTCATTATAATAATTAACTGCAATTTCCACAATTTGCGTTTTTTCTAAAAAACTGTCCGACGCGTTTCGACTGATGTCTTTGTCAAGGAACTAGACTAACTGGGTATTTCTTGAGGAAGTTGTATTTATATTCAACTAGTGATTTATTGTCTTTATTTTCTGAATGTAATATTTTAAAATTTTCGTCGAAAAGATGATTTTCTGTTACTTAATTACATTAATCAAAAAATAGATTCCAATTATGCCGAACATTTAGTAACAGAAAATAATCTTTTCGACAAAAATTTTAAATTATTAAATTCAGAAAATAAAGGCAATAAATTAAACCTTTTACAATCATTGGAGATTAATAAACTTAAAAATACCGGTATTTTGTTAAACAACAGAAATAAATAATTCCCCCTTAATAAAGCTCTTTAGTTAATCATTTTACCTATAATAAAATTAAATAATCCTGTTCAAAATTAAGTACCTGGTAATTATATTACTCGTTGAATATAAATACAACTTCCTCAAGATATACCCAGTTAGTCTAGTTCCTTGACAAAGACATCAGTCGAAACGCGTCGGACAGTTTTTTAAAAAAACGTAAATTGTGGAAATTGCAATTGTAGTATCAGTGAATTATTATTAAATATTATATTAAAAAATATATTCATATATATTCTATTTTTTATTATAATGTGATAATGATATTAATAATAATCGTAAATTGTAATTGTAAATGTTTTTTGTTTGTGCATGTTTTATGCATATTTTGGCATTTTGATAGTGCATATAATTAAATCCTATCAGCAAATTCTATATCTGTCTGTTCAAGGCATCCGAATCCCTTCAAAAACACATGACAAAAGAATAAACTAAAGCTATTGATTCACTTGATGACGATATCAGATCCAAAGCTATTGAAACGCTGCTAGATCAAAAATTTCAAGTCTAATTAAACTTCAAGAAACAAGAAACATTATCTACCAGTTTGAAACTAACACTCCAGCCTAAATATATGATGAGTAAACTATTAAACCATCAACTTACCGTATCAATATCTCTAATCACCGTGGTGGTATTCAAACTGCTGGCATAATTTTCCAAGAATTGCAGGTTAACAACTTTCTCTTCCGTGGTGCCGTCAAAATTGTGTACAATAGTCTCATTGACAGTAGAATTTCTTATAATCGGTGGATTGTTGTCGATATCAACGACGTGCAGAGTAACAGTCATTGAGGTGTTCCACTTCATATCGGGAGGATCAACGTATGATATTATAGTGAACTCGTAAGTTGACAAATCATTTTTGTCTCTGTCAATTTTGTTAACGGTAATTAACCCAGTTTTTTCATCGATGCTAATATAGTCCGCTGTGGAGAGTTAAAGATTAGAATTTATAAACAATTCATAAATGTTTTATAAACCTAGGTAAAAAAATGGCGGATTAAATCAAGAAAATTAATTTACCAACAAATTTTTTAAATGACCCACATATAACCCAATCAATGTTCTTGACACCCGTTGATAACAAGGAATTGATACTGTATATATCAAATTTAAAAAACATGTCCTCTTCACCAGGGCCTATTATAGTAAAAACAATAAAGAGTATCCATACACATTTAACAAAACCACTAGTGCACATTATTAACCAGTGTTTTAGTCATGGAATAATACCCAAGCAATGGAAAGAATCACATGTAACACCAATATTCAAGTCGGAAGACCCGTCACAACTAAATAATTACAGGCCGATCTCCCTTATAAATAACTTTCCAAAACTTTTTGAACAATCCTTAAAAAAAGAATAATATCTTTTTTAAACAAACAAAAAATAATTACAAATAGGCAACTTGCCTTTATCAAAACTCAAGCACCGAAAATGCTATTCATAAATGTTTAAGGACAGCAGTAAGAGCTATGAATAATTCCCCTAAATGTATAGCGGGTTTTTAGACCTAGCCTAAGCATTCGACACAGTAGACCACTCAAAGTTAATAACTAAATTGGAAAACTATGGCTTTAGAGGACCAACATTAAAACTAATGCAAAACTATCTATCACATAGGGCCCAAAAAGTGAAAATTGCAAATACTATAAACACTGGGGTGCCGCAGGGCACAGTTTTAGGACCAATGCTTTTTCTAATATACACAAATAGCATCTCAAAAATAAAAATGCTAATGGACACATCATATGTTATGCAGATGATTATGTGCTAATGACTACCGGAAAAACATGGGATATAACAAAACAAAACATAGAAAAAGACTTGAGCAACGTGTATTTATGGCTAAACATCACACTCCGGTTTTAATGGAAATAAAAAATTAAGACAACTGAATAAAGAAATTAAAACGTTCTCAATGACAAATTTAGCATTCAGAATTTGACGTTTAATATCTTTTCCGTCAGTTTGTCAGTCACATGATCTGTTTAGTAGCTATATTTAAAGTATCAGAAGCGTTTTCAATTGTTTGTTTGTGACTACAAAAATTTTCATTATTTGTTTTCTGAAGGAGCGTTGTGAAATAGTTCGTCAATGTTTTAGCACTTTTTAGGAAACTACACCATTATTTCAGACATCATTTTATATGTCCAAACGTTTCGAGGTATAGGTCAGGCCCCGTTGTCAAAGGTAAAAAAACTGTGAAAAAAGGCACTATTCTAAAAGGACCAGGCATCTTTCTTATGGAAAAATGGACCCCCGTCAAATTGTTTGAAATTTTGGTATGATCTGACAAAAAGAGTCCATGGACTCAAATAGATTCTATAACTAGTTTTCGAGATACAGACTGTTAAATATAGAACATGCCTCATTTTTGATATCAGATTTCCAATGTTAGACGTGCTTTATTTCCGGTTATTGGAGAAATTGTGATTTGTAAATTATTAGACATAAATATTTCACAAAACAATTGCCATAAGTTTTGGTGGATTACAGGGTATTTAAGAAATACGTAACATGTGATCTGGGAAAGAAAAAATATTTTTTTTATTACAACGTCGAAAACATAAGAAGATGTTATTGCACAATTAATATCTGGTTAAAGTAATAATTTCTTTGGTATGCTTCATATAATTTCACAGTGTGAGCCATAAATATAGCTAAAGAAGGCATATATTATTTTTTCCTATTAATGAGTTAATTTTAATAGGACATTAAACAGATATATTATCTGTCTCTTTATACTCAACGGGATGTTAAACTGATTGCAAGAACTATACATATTGAAAAAATGTGTTTTTTTTATACTACCCCGTAGTTTTAAATTCTCTATGTCAACTTTGTATTTTATTACATTTTTACGTTAACAAATGTTAAGTGTTTTACTGAGCAGAATATTATTAAAATTATATGACTTGTTTTTGAGATATAGGGTGTTAAACATCGGAAAGGTCTCCTTTTTCTTATCAGATTTCTCATAACTGCAGGAAAGGTAATTTTCGCATTATTTGACAAAAATATGGGATAAAACAGTTACCATTAATTATATTTTATGACAGTGTGTTTCCAATATATATAACGTGCTTTTTTCAGAATTTTTTTTATTTCAACGATGAATATATAACATGTAATCCCACAATTAATAAGAAATGAGTTCGTGGACGTGTTCATATATTATACAGGGTAAGTCGTAAATACAGCTATAGTGGGCATATACCATTTTGTACCATTAATGAGTAACCCTGTATAAACTACATGTCATTTTGTACAATTTTTGCAAACTTGTAGAATTTAGTGTGATGAGTCGTAGATTTATATAATGTAAAATAAAAATTCTAGGACACATGGTTTACACAGGGTTACTTATTAATGGAAAAAATAATAGATGCTCACTTTAGCAATTTTACAACTCTCACTGCATAATGTATGAACACGTCCAAAAATTAATTTCTTTAACATTATATTAACTGAGTAATTAGATCTTCGTATGTATTCACCGTTATAATAGAAATGAGTTTTCTAAAAAAACATGTTACGTATATAGGAAACATCCTGTAACAAAGAATAATTGATAGTATTTTTTTGGCAATATTTATGTCAAACAATGCGCAAACAACGTTTTCTGCAATAAACGGAAATACAACACATTTATTATGAGAAATCTGATCCGATGACGGTGACATTTCCGAAGTTTAACACTCTATATCTCGAAAACTAGTCATACAATTTTAATAATATTATGCTAAGTAAAACACTGAACATTTGTTAACGTAAAAATGTAATAAAATACAAAGTTGACGGAGAGAATTTAAAACTACAGGGTAGTATAAAAAATACATTTTTTCAATATGTATAGCAATCAGTTTAACACCCCCTTGAGTATAAAGAGAAAGATAATATATCTGTTTAATGTCTTATTAAAATTGCAGCACGAATGGTTCGTACAGGGTGACTCATTAATAGGAAAAAATAATATATGCCTTCTTTAGCTATATTTATGGCTCACACTGTATATTATATGAAACACACCAAAGAAATTATTACTTTAACGAGATATTAATTGTGCAATATGTTTTCGACGTTGTAATAAAAAAAAGATTTTTTTCAAAATCACATGTTACGTATTTCTTAAATACCCTGTAATCCATCCAAACTTATGGCAATTGTTTTGTGAAATATTTATGTCCAATAATGTACAAATCACAATTTCTCCAATAACTGGAAATAAAATACGTCTATCATTGGAAATCTCATATCAAAAATGCGGCATTTTCGATATTTAACACTATGTATCTCTAAAACTATTCATAAAGTCTATTTGAGCCCATGGACTCTTTTTGTCAGAACATTAACCCCTACAACCTTAGAGCATTTACTTTCTAGAGATAGCCTGCAGTGCACAAATGTCGTGGTAAGACTAAGGAGAGAGAGGGCAATAGAGAGGGCAAGAGGCTATTGCACTTCCAATTAATGTTCATTGGCTGCGTCCACTGACCATCCACCCACTAAGTGAAATAGCCTCTTACTGTCTCCATTGCCCTCTCTTTCTAGCGTTGCCACGATTTTATGCTTGACAGGCTATATCTAGATGGTAAATGATCTAAGCCTACAACATACCAAAATTTCAAACAATTTGACGGAGGTCCATTTTTCCATAAGAAAGGTGGCTGCAAAGAGGTTAATACTGTAGAGCACGTGAAGTAGCGGAATTCATGTAATATCAATAGAAAGAGAGAGAGAATACGCGTGTCGTTCTTGGTTGGTCAGTGTCAGTGGTGACGCCTACTATTGGTAGGGTAGAGACATAGCAAGCGCTCCCTGATATTGTCTTCTCTTTCTACTGTTATTACACTGCCACTTACAATAACGCCCATACCTAATTCACTCTACGTATATAATAGCTCTATGGGTGCCTGGGCCTTTAAAATTAATATGTTTGACAAAAGTGTTTTACTTATGACGTAACTAAGAGAATTTAATCTGATAATATACAGAGTAGCACAGAAACTTCTAAAGATCATATAATAATAAAGTTTCTTTCGAATTGGAAGTATTAGAAAGGGGTGGTCTTCAGATTTTATGTGGCGCTCCTAGGTGCGACTTTGTTATAAGATAGTCTGTTTCGAATGAAGATTCTGTTTTTGTTATTAATATGTCTAAGATAAGTAGTTTGTTATTTTTTTCAACTTCTAGGGTAATTTTGCTAGTTGGTTCTTTGTTATTTATGTTATTTAACAATTTATCTAATTCTTCAAGGTTGTGTCAATGTAACGCCACCAAACTAAATGTTTATTTTCTTCTGATAAAATTTTTCCATAAATATGTTCCTTATTGCTAGTGAGACACAAGAACCCATGGCCATGCCAAAATCTTGTAGTTAAAAGTCATCGTTTAATTGAAAGTATGTAGTTTTGGTGCAATATGTATATATTGTTTCAATTCATAACTGAGTTCGTTTATTTAATGAAGAGTGCCGCCCTAGGAGTTGTTTTACTATAGGAAATGTTTTGGAAACAGGAACAAGAAACGACAAATTTGAAAAATCGAAAATTTGTGAACATGCTTGGAACCTAGGCCATAAAATATAATTTGACAGTTCAACTATACTTCACAAAGAACAACATAACGCAAAATAAAATTATCTGCGTTAATTCTTTTGAATGAAGACGATTGTATCTCTTCTACTTCTGTAGAATTCAATCGTATCTGGTTACCGACAATTAAGGAAGAAATTGTTAATGGTAACCTCCTTTTGAATAACCCAATATCGGGATAGTTCATAAGGTTTTTCCTAGGTTTTCCCTTATGACGTTAATGGGATCACTGAAATAAATAAATTCTTTGATCACATTTTTTTGCGAATGCGCTATCTTATATCAAAGTCGTACCGAAGAACACCACTTATAAATTCTAAAGAGAACTCTTTCAAGTTCTTCCAAGTTGAAATCTGTTTAAATATAATACATGATATTTAGAATTCTTTGCGCTGCCTGTATATCTAGATACAAAAAGATTTAGAAGATAATTGTGGCGTTATTTCCCAAAAAGTCCTTAACACTGAACTGGTATTCCTCGAAATATTTGCACGCATACCATTTACACCCTGTATAATGTGAACCCCGAAACACAACTTGTTTTACGAAAAACGTAATAATTCATAGATTGATGGTATAATGGATCCAAGTTCTCATCCTACTATTTAACCATTATTGAGTAGTCTATTCCGAGTTGTACCAGTAAATAAAACTTTAAAAAAGCGATTTCAAATACATTTCAGTGTCTCTACTATTTTTTTTTAAATTTTGACATAGCTTATAAAATCTACTAAAAATGATAAGGAATTTGATTTACTTAATATCAAATCAATAATACTTACAGTCAGGTTCTCTTTCTGAAAGTTTTTTGTAATATACTTGTGAGTTAATTCCAGAGTCTCCATCTCTTGCATGCACCTGGTATGTCTGTAAATAACATTTATTAATATTATATGATTATATCTCAAAAAACATTGTAATATTATGGTGCAGCGTAGCTACAATAGATTTTATAGCGCCAAGAATGGAAGCATATTTTTTTGGGGGTAAGGGGGCTGACAATTCATAAATTTTTGTCCTGGCCCGGGCAAATAACAATTTTGCTGGTCTAAACTATCAACATAAACAGGTAAGTGAGTTCAGTACATTAAATGCAAAATGTAATAAATAAGCATAAGTTTTATTTTACACCCCAGGAAGAGTCAGGGTCGACAAAAAAGGGTCAAAGAGAGGGGGAAGGGGCGGCAACTGTTCGGCCCCTCATTGGTACAACCTGGCACCAGGTTTGAACTAACATGACTGCTTCCTGAAGATGATTCGGGCCGAACTTTTGTGTTCATTTCAATTTTTTTCTGGTCAGTTTACTCTACTTATTGAATGACTTACTGTACAAATTAAATTGACAATTTTTTAAAAATTATTTTGTACATGTGGAGTTGTGTGGCCTAACAACTTACAAAAGGGCTTGAGATATATTTAGTTAATCAATCGACTTTAAATAAACTATAATTTGGTCAAGTGCGAGTTGGACTCGCATACTAAGGGTTCCGTACCACCTACAAGATTCCAATATTCCAGTTTCAGTCAAGCAGGGAATGCCCTAATATCTTTTAAAGGGAGCGTTTTAAAATTATAAAAAATAAACACTTTCTTTCATTTTCCACACATAGACTTTTTATTTTATCTGCTTTAGGATTCGCTTGATTTTTATAAGAATACATATGTATTTAATTTTCTAATTTGGCCCCCAAAAATTAACATTAAAGTTTTATTTTACTAAAAAACTTTCAGGGAAGCCTTTTTTAATCTACTGTCAGAATTATTTGATTCGTTAGAAATAATTAAAATTTTATTTTCCATTTAATTCTATAATTTGCCCCCCAAAATGAATATTAGGAGGTTCTCTTTATTTTTCCAGTAAAGTTCAGATGAGACGCTATACCTGTATTTTTTTCAAAATTTTACAGCTTATGGTTTTGGAGATAAGGGGGGAATGGGTAATTTTTTTTATATTTTTGTTAATATCTTTTAATTAATTTATTTAAAAAATATGGAAAAAATATATTTGTTTACGTCATAATGAGCCTTTTCTTTTGATATATAACATATTGGGTTAGAAATAATTTTAATTTTATATTTTCCATTTAATTCTGTAATTTGCCGCCCAAAATTATAACTAGAGGTTTCTCCTTATTTTTCTAGTAAACTAGCTGAATCGCTGAATCCGAATCCGGGGTCGGTTTGACCTCATCAGGTCAGGTTCCAGATTCGGATTTAGCGACCCAAAAAACATGTGTATGAATTTTTTTCACATTTTTTGATTAGATTTTGGGGATTTGAGCTTGGCCTGACCTTGAACCGCACCTGATGAGGTCAAACCGACCCCGGATTCGGATTCAGCGACCCCAAAAACACTTATATGAATTTTTTCAGATTTTTTGATTAGATTTTGGGGATTTGACCTTGGTCTGACCTTGAACCTGACCTGATGAGGTCAAACCGTCCACAGATTGGGATTCAGCGACCCCAAAAACACCTATATGAATTTTTTCAGTTTTTTTATTATATTATGGCTATTTGACCTTGGAATGACCTTGACTCTGACCTGATCAGGTCAAACCGACCACGGATTCGGATTCAGCGACCCAAAAAACATGTATATGAATTTTATCAGATTTTTTGATTAGATTTTGGGGATTTGACCTTCTTTTGGTCTATATTCGCTGATAATATGAAAATTTAATGTCAAATTGCCTTTTTGGGTGGTATTCTCTTTAATGTCTGACGTATGTCAAGTCTCCAATTTAATATATCATACGAGAGAATTTGAGTTTTTATTAGAACGAAACGCAAATTTGTGCAGGTGTTCTCTATTACTTGGATGTTATATTGGTTTATTTCTTTAACTTGCCCAAATTCGGTAGGCCGTGATAATATGCAACAGACAAGTTCAATAACAGGGCGGATGACTATACCTCAAGGACCACGGCTATCCCAAATACCTGCTAAACAAGATAATTATTATTAATACATACCGTCACTGATTGCTCGATATATTCGGTGTCCGAGACGTATTTTGTCCACACAGGAGGATTTCCTCTGATATTAATGACAGTCACTGTAGCCCTCACGTTCGGGTCTGGAGTTGTTGCGTGACCAGCTCCATCCTAAAAGTATAAGTTTCCACTACATTTTTGAACTCTTATATTCATTAATAATTTCTAAGAATATCGGATAAAAAAACATATTTTTATATTAAATCGAACGATTTCGGACCGATGATTACTCTTAGCATGATAAACAGCCACAAAATGAACTTTAAGATAAGAAATACTGAATATATCGAAATTATAACTGCGAATATCAAACATTCTTTAAAAATTGTTAACTTCCTCATTATTAAGCACGAAAGTTCTCCATTAATCAAGCAAAACAGAACAAGACTAATATTCTACTAAGTCCCACACTTTCCATGACTTTCCTATCTCTGGCTGTGTGGATCAACGTCTGTATATCACGCATGCCTCTCCATTTTCTTACATTCCGCACCCACGACATTTTCTTCCGTCCGAATCCTCTTCTGCCGTCGATCTTACCCTCGATAATTAACTGGAGAAGCTATTACTTATGGTTACGCATGATGTGACCTAGGTATGCAGCCTTTCTTTTTTATATAGTGTTGAAGAGTTCTCGTTCTTTATTAATACGTCTGAGCACGTCCTCGTTTCTTTTTTTGGCCGTCCATGGTATCTTGAGTATTCTGCGGTATATCCACATTTTGAGAGCTTCTAGTTTGTTAATATCATTTGTTTTTAGTGTCCAACTCTCGACACCGTATAGAAGCACCGACCAGACTCTGTCCGATGACCATTCCTCATGAATCCATACTCCCAGGTACTTAAATTTTTCTACTCGATCTAAGAGTTTTACTTTATATATTTAGCTGGAGTTTCGAAACTCATCCACCTCTCTCGTGACAACCATGCATTTTGTCTCTTTTGTGTTAATGGCAAGTTCCATATTTTGACTACATTCTCCTAATACATCAACCAACTGTTGTAAATCCTCCATGTTATCCGCAATCAGGACTGTGTCATCGTATGTTCCATTGACTCTAATTCCAATTTCCTTGTCCTCTAGCGAGTCCTGAAAGATGGCCTCTGAGTATATATTAAACAAGAGCGGCGAGAGTATACACCCCTGCCTTAGTCCTCTACGGATACAGAATTGGTTCATTAGGCCGTTTGCTAATCTAACCCGGGCTGACTGGTACCAGTATAAGTTTTCGATACATCTAATGTCTTTCTGGTCTAAATCAAGTCTCCTGAGAAGCTGCATAAGTTTATGGTGTTGCACCCTATCGAAAGCTTTTTCGTAGTCTATAAAACCAAGACATACGTTTATTCGCTGGTCGTAGTTTTGTACTAATACCAGCGTCGCGTTCTTTAACTATGCGAGTTTAAATAAACAAACACTTTGCAATTGTTTTGGAATGTATTGTTATGTTTTTTTGTGCAGATCTATGGCACAGTATCATTGTAGTGACACAATAAGAGTTCAGGTGAAAATAGATTAAAAAACTTAATTTCATCTGTTTTAGAAACAGCGTTAGGTTTGACAGAAAAATTAACATGTTTCGAATTTCGCAACCATTTTTTGCAGTTACAAATAGACAATTTTGCCTTTAAAACGTTTGTAAAGTTTCAAATGTAGATACTAAACAGATTATATCACATATCATGGAGCTATGTTCCGTATCAAGAATATAACGTCTGTATTAGTTGGTTTTACATTATTTACATTCTAAAGCCTAATTTATAATTTTCCAGATTTCGTGAATCGCTTATTTATAGTGGAGAATGCTAGATTTTTACTAAACGTGGACTGTACAGTGCAGTTTGGTGCAGTTTTTGTGTTGAAAATGATATCAGTCCAATTATTAAAATTTATATTTAATTCCTAACTAAGTGTTTCTGAATAATCTGGTGGTTAAAATAAATCCTTTTAAGTTTACATTGTTTCAAGTCATTTCTAAATAACACGTAAATAGCTTTTTATCCTACTGTGCTTTAACATAATTTCGTGAATTTTTCTTTCAAAATCTAATGTTCAAATACGAAATCTATTTCCGAAATAGGTTTAATATATCGAAACTTATCTAATTTTCGACAAAACAATAATAATTTCTCAATTACCGAATAAAAATTACAGATGTTCTTTTTTTCGGTATTTACGTACGACTTTGAGATTTTCTTGGTTATTAAGGCTTATATACTATCCTGATATAACAGCTATTTGTTTAATATGGTATCTTCTCCTAAAATATACAATAAATACTAAAACATCCACAATTGTTCAATAAATTAAATCGACCAAAGGTTTGCTTTACAGCTTAGATAATTTATTTCAAATGCCGAGTCCGCCTTTGAAAAATCCAATATGGTAGCTCGAACATGGCTGCCGGAACCCGGAAACAAATAAAATTCGCCCAGATCGGGTAATTTTTTGGGGCAATTTTTAGCTGATGGACGCTTTTAATCAAAACTGGTATGGAGGGCTGATAAAAATCCGACATGACAGAAAAAATGTGGCGGGCAAAAATCATCCAATTTGTAAAATTCAAGATGGCGGATTCTATGTGGCGGACGAATTTTTATGATTATGAATCAGAGGTCAAGTTTCCATAATTATCAAATTCAAGATGGCAGATCCAATATGGCAGAAGTAAGTTCTGAAAATTAACGGATTTCAAATTTCGTATACGGATTTTTGGGCTCGTTGAGCATGAAGCCAAGGATTTGTAACATTTAAGATGATGATATATAGAGTGTTGGGTTATTGAGCTGAGTCTTGTGTTTTATACCAGAAACCCTTCACAACGTCCAAGAGGACCTTAAGCAATTACAGTCCGAATTTATAGTCGCAGATATTTTGAACATTTTATAATGTTCAGAGGCGATTTTTGAAATTTCTAGCTTTTAAAATTGACGGTTCATATCCTCCCTTTTCCTCAATTTGAGCCACTGAAGAGATTCTCGCTTCTTAGTCTGCACAATCGGAGTAGAGTTCGCTCAGTTGTCTTTATAAGTAACTTGTTAAGAAACCAAATAGATTACAGTGACATCTTACATCAATTACCTTTGCATATTGCTCGACCTAGCTCACGTACTGATAATAATTTTTATCTACCAAAGCCAAGAACTAAGATTTTCCACTTTTTTATTATATCTGCGAAAGTTGTAACTGGTAATATTAATTCAAAGTTTCATTGGACTTCCATTGTCTTGAAAAGGTTTATCTCACAACGTTTCAATAGCGTTGTATCTGCTATCGTGGAACGTGTAACTCAAATTAAAAATAGAAAATCAATTTAAAGAAGAATTAAGTCCCTTCAAAAAAAGCATTATAACAAATCGCCTCCCATTTGAAAAAAAATTATATAATTAATTCTTTGACCAAAATTTTGAGACAAATTTGATATTCAATCGACTGCATTCTTTTAAAACGCAACAATTTCTAGTAATTTTTAATCATTTCGAAAATAAAATTTAATGAAATCTTCATACTTACATGTGCTTGAATATTGAACAGATAGAACGTTTTAGTTTGATAATCCAAAGGCTGTAAGACTGTCATGTACACTGGTGCTTCGTATACGGTATCACCAGGTTTATCCCTGTACTCTATCGCAAATAGTCGTGCCTCGTTTCCCTAAAAAACAAACAGTCAAAATGGTTTTTACACAAAATTGTGTTATATCATGAAGAGACTTACACCTGTAGAAATTACGTTGAAAGTCATTTGGGCCAACCAGCCATCTGGGTCTGATACAATTGCTGTGCAGTTACTTTCGTGTTGGTCGTAAGTTTGTTTTTCCTACAAACAAAAATAGTAAAAATTACAATCGATTCTATATTTCATGTAGCAACCATATTTAATGAAATTGCTCAATAAAAGCTTTGTGTTTGCCTGTGGTGGATATTTTGTAAACACAACTGTCAACATGAGTGAATGGTCGAAAGGCAATACAATAGTGTATTAACCTAACCTAGAGATTTTGTTTTGATATTTGTGACATATTTTTTCAGTGTTTAAGCAGTATTCTGGAAATAACATAAGTTACGAAATTTATGTGTACTTCCAAACGCTTCAGGGTCTAGGTCCTTAAAGCATTTATTTTCTAGAGATAGCCTACAGTACACAAATGTCGTGGTAAGACTAAGGAGAGAGAGGGCAATAGAGAGGGCAAGAGGTTATTTCACTCGGTTGGGAGCTGCTTCCAATGAAATACGTTCATCATGTTGTTCATTGGCTGCTTCCACCCACTAAGTGAAATAGGCACTTACTGTCTCTATTGCCCTCTCTTTCTAGCGTTGCCACGATTTTATGCTTGACAGGCTATATCTAGATGGTAAATGATCTAAGTCTAGGTCAGACACCATCTCAATAGCAAAAAAAACTATGAAAAAAGGAATAATTCAAAAATTTAAAATTAAAATGTTTGACAATATCTACTACTTATGGCGTAACTAAGAGACGTTAATTTGATAATATACAGGGTAGCACAGAAACTTCTAATGATCATATAATAAAATTTGACCTTCAGAATTTTATGTGGCGCTCCTAGGTGCGAATTTGTTATATTCGCCAAAAATGCGATCAAAAAATTTTGTTGGTTCAGTAATGAACGTTTGAACTCCATGGAGGTAGAAGCGATACAATCATGTTAATTTAACAAAATGAAAGCAGACTCTTTAATTTCCGTTTAGTGTTGTGATCTTCTTTGTGTAATATAACTGAATTGTGAAATTGTATTTTATGACCAAGGTCCCAAGCATGTTCACAAATTTTGGATTTTGTGTTCGTTTATTGGAACATTTCTATGTCTAGAGGTTTCTCCAATATAGAATATATTACATTCACAAGGGATTTTATAAATGCAATTTTTTGTATTTTGAGTTGTTTTTAGTCTTTCTGAGAGTCCCTGTATGTATAGTATAATTATTTTAGTAATATGTTTATCTTGGGAGCCAGTGTCGCTTGGTGAAGTTTGATGTTGGTTGTTAGCAACCGTTTGGTATTCGATTTTGTTTAATTCTTTATTAATATTTTTTTCTGAATAATTATTGGGAAAAAGTACATTATTATAAAACTTTTTTTACATTGAATTCATTAATTACTTTTATGTTTTCTTGGGCAATAACACCACAATAGAAATAAAATGACGTATATTGAAGGAAAACCAAAGTCAGAATAGACGTTTGGTTTTCCTTCAATATACGTCGTGTTATTTCGATTGTGGTGTTTTTGCCCAAAAAACATAAAAGTAATCAAGAATACGCCACAAACAACGTTTAGAAAAGAATTTATTAATGTTACAACAGTTGGTTTTTGCTCTCTCATATAAAGACTTGATGATACCTCTTTTTACTGAATTTGGATGATTAAAGTAAAAGTTGAGAAACCTGTTAGTGTGAATCGGGTTTCTGTAATCTTTTGTTTCAAATCTCGATAGTGTTTTTGTTGTTGAAATGATAATTTGTTATTTTGTTCAAGTTATAGGTAAACTTTTTCTTTGTGTAATATAACTGAATTTTGAAATTGTATTCAGTTTACACTATAACTTACACCATAACAAGTTATCTTTCTTAAACATTTTAAAAACAAAAACACAATCGATAGAAGTTTACAGAAAACCGGCTCACACTAACAAATATCTAAACTTTTACTCTAATCTTCCAAATTCAATAAAAAGAGGTATCATCCAATCTCTATATGACAAAGCAAAGACCAATTGTTCTAACATCAATAAATTCAATGAAGAAAAAACATTTGTAAAAAATGTCCTTTCTGTGAATAGTCACTCAGAAAAATTTCTCAATAAAGAGTTAAACAAAATCGCATACCAAACGATCGCTAACAGCCAACACCAAACTTAACAGGGCTCACAACATAACCACATTGGTACAACAACTATACCATAGATAGAAGTCTCTCATAAAAAACTAAAAAGAGTAGGAAAAAGATATAATATTATAACATCATTTAAAACAAGAAATATAGGTAAATCAGTTATATTAGAAACAAAAGACAACTCAACATTTTAAAAATTGCCGGTATAAAATCCCTTGTGAATGTAATAAATTCTATATTGGACAAAATCTCTAGACCTCTAAATGTTCGAATAAACGAACACAAAAACTACCTTAAAAAACGACAGTTTGAATAATCCCAAATTTGTGAACATGCTTGGGACCTTGGTCACAAAATACAATTTCAAAATTCAGTTATATTACAGAAAAAAGACTTGTGGTGTTATTTCCCAAAAAGTGCTTAAATACTAACCTTTAGACTAAAAACTGGTCAACAAAGCGGAATGTGGAAAATACTGCTAGTTATGATAACAAGTTAACTAAACTTTGTCAGAAGAAAAAATGTTCTAGAATACATGTGTCAATCTTAAAGGGCAATTACTTCTAACATAATTATTTTTACTTATGAAGTAGTTTGCATTAGATTTCTACATTTGCCATTACATTATAAACACTTCTTAATATTTCCCTTTTTTTAATTTACAACAATTGTGTAGTCATTCACGGACGCTGTCAATAGACCTAACACTCCAAGGAGAATCCTCAGTATATCCAAAGTCCATGAGAATTAAAAAAAAATACTCATGAGTCCATTTTTTTATCAAAGGTATGTTAAATGGTACCACAGAATAGGATCTAATGAATAGGCAAGTTATTTTCACATTTCAGCAATGTGTGTAATTATGTCCAAATATCGTGTTTCAACAAGTAGAGCTCCTCCTCACTATTATCAGATGAGTTAGGGTTTGTTTGGATAGTACTTTTAAAAATCGATGAAACGGGCTTAAATATTTCAGTAGCCAGCTCGCTCTCCAGATTTGATCTCTCAAGATTTTTCTATTAAGGTTACCTTAAATTTTTCGAGATAATGTCAATCTAGAGCTGTTCTATTTTGTAGACGTTTTTACAAATTTGTGAATAATTAAAATGATTACTTACGTTAAACGAACACTGAGGAGATGTTAACGAAGGTGGTTCATCATCAATATTTATGATATTAAGTACAGCAGTTACAGTAGTTTCTCCTTTCGCTTCGATTTGGAAAGTGTAACTTCTCTGATTCGGTAGCTCATAATCAAAAGATTGATCGGCATATAATGTATAAGGATTCGTATCTGACATTTTGTATATGAACATCTGACCGGTGGGGCGGATAGCCGGTGGTTGATCAACTGGAAAATATGTTATTAGTAGATGGTATTAACAATAATATAAAAAAATATATTAATATTGATGGCAGTAAAGATGATAAATTACATTTTATTTTGCAGATCGAAGTATACAGTGATGGGCAAATGTGTGGAACCAAGTAAATATCTCTGGAATTATTAGAGATATCAAAATAAAATTTGGAAGGTGGATACTGCAGTAGATTGCCTATTTGTTTCCAATTTTTTTGCAATTTCAAACTTCCTGTTTTACCGGACGTAATGTCGATTTTAAAATTTGCAATGAAACACCCTGTATAGTATTTTAGTTTCTGATTAAACAATTTATTGCGAATACAAAAATATCGAGTTTGATGTTGTTTACTTCAATACCTACAGAGATATTAACAGAAAAGTAACAAATGAAAGGAAAAATTCGATGGTAGCTAAACTCGGTTCAGATTTTATTTACGCCCAATATAAACAAACCGCTCGGTAAGGATTTGCATTTCTATTGGCCAATCGGTGGCATTATACCGTCACAGCAAACGGCACTGCTTGTTCCATACTCGAATACACGTGCGTTTGTTTAAATCAGGCGCAAATTAAATCTGAACCAAGTTTAGTAGTCCTTGAAATTCATTGCAGAAGTGACAGTAGTTGTCAAATTAAGTTATTAGTTTTTTTTATTTGAACGTAAAAAGATTGTATTGGTTTAATTTGATCGTAAAATGGCTGAATTAAGTGAAAGAGAAAGAATAGAAATATTAATGATGATTGGGTATGGGGAGAGGAAAAGGACGCATGAAGAAGTTTGTGACCTTTTTAACATTGTTCATCCGAATACACAAATATCCCGTTCAGTAGTAACGAAAACTAGGAACGACACAAGTGAAACAGTTAGCAATTTACCAAAAAGTGGACGGTTAAAAAGTGCAAGTAATGAAGATGTAGCCCAAAATGTTGCTTTATCTTTGGAAGAAAATCCTCACTTATCCACTACCGACCTCGACAATATGCATGGAATTAGCCGTTGTTCAGTAGGAAGGATATTAAGGCGAGAAAAATATCATCCATACAAAATTCGCCTCGTTCATGAACTCTCCGAAGACGATTTCGACAGACGTTTGCAATTTTGTGAAACGATGATGGATATTTGTTACCGTGATAATAATTTTATAAGAAATGTGGTGTTTTAAGACGAGGCTACATTTTGTTTAACTGGTACGGTTAATCGACATAACTGCCGCTACTGGTCGCAAAGTAATCCTAATTGGGTACAAGAGGCTCATACACAACATCCCCAAAAATTGAACGTTTGGGCCGGCATTTATAACAACAGAATCGTGAGACCCTTCTTCCTACAAGAAACTTTAAACAGAGATAGGTATTTACAGCTCTTGGAGACACAAAGTTATTCCGGCATTGGAGGTAAATGGACAATTACCAAATAATATCTGGTTTCAGGAGGATGGAGCACCACCCCATTACGCTCGCATTGTTCGCGATCATTTAGATAGGACATTTCATCATAGATGGATTTGAAGAAAGGGTACTTATGAATGACCTGCACGAAGTCTCGACCTTAATTCACTAGACTATTTTCTGTGGGGTTACTTAAAGTCTAAGGTTTATGTTGATAGACCAAATAAGTTGCAAGAATAACTCAAGACATCCAGAGAATTACACGAGAAGTAATAGCTAATGTTACTAGAGAATTTAAAAACCGACTTACTTATTGTGAAGAAGTAAACAGTGCTCAGTTTGAACATTTAATACATTAAGTTAAGTTAAATTAAGTTTCAATGTTTTGAGATTCACTTTGATTTAGTCAATAATTATGATTATGCATTTCTTTAATGGATATTAGATTTTTCCTTAGGTCTAGGTCTAAGTCTAGGGTTCCGTATATGCAATATACGGATAACCTTATAATATCACTCCGGATTTCTGCCTCTGTCACATCACAGCAATTTTCCCCTAAACTATTGGACGGAAGATATTGAAATTTGGTATCAATATATAGTTTAGTGACCCGATCAGGAGAACATATCGTAAAAGAAGAAATTTTGATTTTAGGGGCACTTCTGGGGGGAAAAACTAAAAAAATTAACCGTCCCCCCTTCTGATCTCCGAAACTACTGAGCCCAAAATTTTTAAAAAATAGGAAATATAGAACGTTGCCCGAACTTTACAGAAAAAATAAGGAAAAACCATTAATATTAATTTTAGGGTAAATTATAGAATTAAATGAAAATTTAAAAATAAAAAAATGTTCAAACGCATAATGTAATAGATCAAATGAAAGGTCCCGTTCTGAGGAACAAAAATATTTATATTTAAAAAAAAATAGTTAAAAACATATTAACGAAAATATAACAAAATTTATCCATTCCCCCCCCTTATCTCCGAAACTATAAACTGTAAAGTTTTGAAAAAAAATAGAGGTATAGGGTTTGACCTGAATTTTACTGGAAAAATAAGGAGAAACCTCTAGTTTTAATTTTGGGGGGCAAATTACAGAATTGAATGGTATATATAAAACTAAAATTGTTTCTAACCATATATCAAATGAAAGGGCTTATTATGACTAAAACAAATATATTTTTTCCCATTTTTAAAATAAATAAATTAAAAGATATTAACAAAAATATAAAAAATTGTTCCCATTTCCCCCCTCCTTATCTCCGAAATCATCAGCTGGAAAATTAAAAAACAGTGGAGGTATAGCCCCTCACCTGAACTTTACTGGACAAATAAGGAGAAACCCTTAATATTCATTTTGGGGGGCAAATTATAGAATTAAATGGAAAAAAATATATATAATTATTTCTAACGGATCATGTAATATATCAAATCACAGGGCTCATTGTGACGAACACAAATATATTTTTTTAATTTTTTTAAAATGAATATATTAAAATATATTAAAGAAATATTTAAAAAAATACCCCGTTATTCCCCAAACTATAAACCTAAATTTTTTTTGATACTGAAATAATATGAAGAAATCCTTAATATTAATATTGGGGGCAAAATTATAGAATTAAAATTAATTGCTTACAAGATATTAACATAAAGATATAAAAAAATTCATTTCTCGCTTTATTTCCGAAACCATACTACCTAAAATTTTGAAACTAATTAGGGGTACTTGGGCTCACTTGAAATTTATAAGAAAAAATATTAGAAAACCCCTATAGTAATTTTAGGGACAAATTATACAATTAAATGGAAAATAAAAATTCAATTTTCAAATGCATCATGTAATATATCAGATAAAAGTTTCACTATGTGAATTACAAATATATTAATATTTTTAAATCATTTGTTTAAAAGATATCAACATAGACTTTAGAAACTACACTATTTAAATTTTGAAAAATATATTTTATTTGTATTTTTAAATAATTTGAATAATTTATAATTTAAAACTATTTTGCCCTTTATCTTCCAATCTACAGAGCCTCAAAACTCAGATAGTAGATTAAAAATAGCTTCTCTGAAAGTTTATTAGTAGTCAAATTAGAAAATTTAATACATATGTATTCTGATAAAAATCAAGCGAATCCTGAAGCAGATAAAATAAAAAGTCAAAAATCAAAAATCAAAGTGTATATTTTTTATAAATTTAAAACGCTTCCTTTAAAAGATATTAGGGTAAATATAAGAAAATTTAGTCATTCCCTGCTTGTCTGAAACTGGAATATTAGAATCTTGAAGGTGGTACGGAACCCTTAGTATGCGAGTCCAACTCGCACTTGACCAAATTATTTTTAAAGAACTCTTGTCTTCACATAATAAACGCATATCAATTTCAAATAAGTAGTAAATTGTAACAAATATCATGTGCTAAAATTCGCACAACAATACACTATTCGGCATACAAAATTTCCTAAATATAATACGGTAATTACAAATATTTATTCAAATATTTAGATAGAATTTCAAGGTACTGTTACAATTTACAACCTAATTACAGTTAATTTTTGGGATACAACTCAACAAATAAAAGAACCCCAAAAAAGTTTTGCCGATTTATTTCTTTAGCTTAATTTGTAGAAACTCATTTAACTAACAGGTTGCTTTTTGACTATTGATGTTGAAAATTGTTATTCAGGATATTTTACTTACCCGTTATTTTCAATAGTGGTGTTGGTGAACTTGGATCAAAATCGTGATTGTTTTCATTCATGTACAGAAAATAAAAGCCATCTGTGGAGTTTACAGTTACATTCAGTGGGTTGGCAGATTCTATTTTCATGCTGCAATGAGCTGAAAAATATTTCGATTTGATAAAAATTCAGGTTCCATACAGACAAAAGAATTTTCAATGGAAGTTGTGAATGTTCAAATAAATTCTGAATTACAAACTTATCGCAATTATTTCACTACAGTCTACCACTATCAAATTGTTTATACTACTCCATTTTATACTACAAAGAAGTGGAACTAAATTGGTCGCGTTTCTGTGATCAACAATTGTAAATAAACGTATTAAATGATACACTTCTGTTGAAAGTGTAAAATTAATAAGAATAAAAGGAAGAAAAACATCTTTTCAATGATTTGCAGTTCTAGCGTAAATAACACAACCCCACAAACAAAAATAAAGTCTTGTGCATGGGACCGGACCTATGTAGGTTTATGTCTTTGGGGTTGCTGAATCCGGATCCGGGGTCAGTTTGACCTCATCAGGTCAAGGTCAAGGTCATTCCAAGGTCAAATTATCATAATCTAACCAAAAAATCTGAAAAACATGTTTTTGGGGTCGCTGAATTCGCTGAAGTCGGTTTGAACTCATCAGGTCAGGTTCCAGATTCGGATTTAGCGACCCAAAAAACATGTACATGAATTTTTTCCAAACTTTTTGATTAGATTTTGGAGATTTGACTTTGGCTTGCCTTGAACCATACCTGATAAGGTCAAACCGACCCCGGATTCGGATTCAACTACCCCAAAAAGAGTTATATGATTTTTTTCAGATTTTTTCATTAGATTATGGCAATTTGACCTTGACCGTGACCCGATGAGGTCAAAGTGATTCAGCGACCCCAAAAACACTTATATGAATTTTTTCAGATTTTTTGATTAGATTATGGCAATTTGACCTTGGAATGACCTTGACCCTGACATGATGAAGTCAAACTGACCCCGGATTCGGATTCAGTAACCCCAAAAATATAGACCTACATATATCCTGCCCGATGCTCAAGATTTTTTTTGTGGGGCTGTGTAATTTATACTCAAAAAATTATGATAAACAAACGCGAACTAAAATTCAAATGATGGTTGTTTCAAGTAAAGTAGAAGAAAATCTTACGGGAACAATGAATAAATATTCATTTAAGAAGCAATAAACTGATTAGATATTGAAATATATATTTGAGATCAAAAAAATTTAAAATTATTTAAATTTAAATAAATCCGATCACCGAGAAGGCACAATCACTCCTATCAGTTAGTTTCATAAAGCCAATTAGCTTTATTAAACAACATGGCGGTACAATAATAACAGTCGAGTTAGAGAATATAAATTGTAATACTAAAATAAAGTACTTTTATGTTTTTTTGGGCAATAACACCACAATAGAAATAAAACGACGTATATTGCAGGAATACCAAACGTTTCAAAGTCTATTCTGACTTCGTTGTCAATGGCTTTATATTTATTGATGTAGATTGCAAAATGAAATTTTGATTTATGACATTTAAAATTGACAACTAAAATAAGTCTAAATGATGTCCCTGAAAATGTATAAATAATTATGAGGTAGCTCAATCAGCGAAAATCGAATAAAAAAGGAAAGTTAGAATCAACAACAATAATTGGAAATAGTATCTGACTAATGAATATGTATATTTAATGGTGGAACTAAAAGCCAATAAGGCCAGTCCAATTTTCAAGCAGTAAATGGCAAATGATGTTCCCAAGTAAATAACAATACTTTGGGATATAATCACTATAACTGTGTCAAAATGAAGCCAACCAACTTGTATTTTACTAAAAAATAGACCAAAAGAAGGTTTACAAGTAGTAGATAGAATAGGGGCTCACTTTGAGAAGAGTACCTCATAACTTCCTCACAGAACTGTATCCTATTAGTACATCCTTTACGTACTCGTTCGAATGTTTGAGCTGTGGGACCTCGCCACTCATCCATCCATAACGATATACTTCATCCAAACAATATCTTACTATACCATAATAATGAGCAGGCGAAACATCTTGGTGAAATGTTATTTCCAAATTGCCGAATTCATCTGTTGATTTATCTTCCAGAATTTCAAGAATTAGCGGCTCAATTAGATTTTGTAACATCTTCAGTTACACCTTACCTGTTAAATTTTTATTGAGCGAAACAAGTCAAACTATGTAGTTTTCCAAAATGTCTGACCAAACTTTCACCTTTTTTGGAAATTGGGTATCTTTTCTTCGAAAATCAGGCAGGTTTGTCTTAATTTCATAGAATTTCAGTCTTCTTCTTCTTCTTCAATTTTTAGGGTTGAAATTTGTTTTTTTATTGAAATCCTATGTACTTTACTTTGTCTAACTTTATAGATAGACGCAACTTAGATGTACGACATATTATATCTTTTGTTCAAATAGGAACCCTATTTTTTATGTCGGAAATAAAAAGAGCGAAAAATTTCATATCCTTGATGATCAGTGAAGCTCAAATCGAGGTAAAGCCTGATGAGGCTCCGAGCTACGAGGTCTATAGGGGTATGCGGTGGAAAATTAGTTTTTGAGGTTGCTGATGACAAATCTAAGGTCATATATTGAAAACATCCCCTGGGCCGAATATGCCCCCCACTAAAACACCCCAATTTTTGGATATTCGGCAAAACAGTGAACTTTAGTTAAAACTTGATTCAAGGTCAGGGTCAAGGTCAAAGCCTAGATGATCATTGGGTAGCTGGGTAGAAATCCTAGGTTTCTGTAATAAAAGGAATGTTTCTAAGCCCCATAGTCCTCGTGGCTCGGAGCCTATTCATGCTTTACCTCAATTTAACCTTCACTGACCATCAAGGTCATGTCAAAAAAATGGTAAAGGTCATATTTGGATGTGAAATTTTCCGCGCTTCTCATTTCCGACAAAAAAGGGATTCCCATTTGAAAAAATCGACTTGACCTTCAAGGTCATAGTCAAGGTTAAAGCAGACATAGCCATTGAGTATCCGGGAAAAAATATTAAAATTTATCCATTTAACTTTTTCCTCTAAAATGCTTTCCCACTGAGTAAATCAGCCGTACTCGGACTTTTTGAAGACCGTGTATATATGATGCTTGTATATGTTTCAGGCCATGCAGAATTTTTTATAAAGTATAACTCTTTTACGTAAAATTATTAGGTAATTAAGCACTGTAAAGCGATAGAAAAACGTAAACCATACTTACCTAATTTGATGCTCATCAGCGACAATATTAAGAAATATCTAAACAGGTACTTCATTCTGGAACAAGTAGAATAAAATTTTATAATTCAAATATTGATTCACGAGCGATGAACATAATATATTGCATAAACTAGGAGGAAATTGTAATGTTATTTAAAGGTACTCAAGAGAAATTAAGATAATTATTTTTTCAATAAGATTCTAATCAAATTTTATAAGAGCAGGGGATTTTACGGATTTAACTAACAATCAAATCAGTGCTAATGATTAAAATAATAATACAGCAAAACGCTTCCATAGAGCTGTGTTATAATAAAGGGATATTAGAAAGTTCGAAGTCAACCTACCAAAATTGGATAGTTCAGTGCATAGTTGCTCCTTTTTTAACTAGTGCCTTGGTTTTATTTTTTAGTTTGTTTGTTTTGGAGTTTCTTGCTCCAAATTTCTATAGTGGCTCAGCAGTTTCCACAGTTTCAATCAGAAAGTTCGCTACATTGCTACATTTTATGTCGTTTTCTAGGATTGTAAAGATAACTAATCAATAAAAACACTATTAGGACTACAAGACAACTGCATTTAGCAATTCCATGTCTATTAAACTACTATCTCGTTCTGATCCAGCGCAAATAAGGCAAAACTCATAATTTGTTGGCACTTTATTTTTGGTGAATACCTAAATTTATTGCGCAAAAGCAGAATTTATTGCTTCATCCCAATCAATCATTCGCTAAACTCTATTTAACCAGTGACGCAAAAAGTGTGGATCTGTGAGTATGTCTGTGGCAAGAGCCTAATCAGAGTAGGGGGAGTAATTTTAACCAATTAATCATCTTTTTCATAAAAATAAATTTTATATTTTATCTTGAAAATATATGAACAAAATATAAGTTTTGCAGTCCTAATCAGCCCATTACCAATCAAAAAATGTTTCTTGTTAGTGGACATAAGAAAGTACGAGTTTTATTGTTTAGCTTATCTGCACATATGCTGCTGACATTTCTACGAGGGGTATTAGTAAAATAAGGTTCCCATGATGTTTTTGAATAGACAGCTATATATTTTTACTTACACCAATTTAAAGCTTAAAACTTACGCTATTTTTCCACATAATCACCGTTTCTGTCTAAACACTTTTACAGACGATTCTCCAACTTTTCTATCCCCATGTTGTAGAATTCTGCCACCAATCCTTTGAGGAATCGAATAACCTCTTCCTTGACTTGATCATCGGTACTGAAGTGTAGGCCACCCAAGTGATCCTGTAATTTTGGAAATAAGTAATAATCACGTGGGCCTAGGTCCGGGCTGTAGGGGGGGTGGAGCACAATAGTCCAGCCAAAATTTGTCAACAGTTCTTGAGTTTGACGTGAGATATGAGGTTGAGGGTTGTCATGGAGAAGCCTCTCACCACTGGACAATCTTTCTCTCCAGCGGTTCTGGATCGCGCGTCTCAGTTTCCTTAATGTGTCGCAATATCTGTTAGAGTTTATTGTTGTTCCATGAGGCAAAAAGTCGATCAAAAGCACGAATTTCGAATCTGGCGGTAACAGCGATAGAGAGCTCCACCTTCGAATGCAGCTCGGCCGGCACTGTTGGAAGTACCGAGGCGCATTATGTCTCGGCGGCATAGGGAACCTTATTTTACTAATACCCCTCGTAGAATCCAATATTCAGAATTCGGAAGTGTCAGAAATATGATTTATGACCACTATTCCCTTCGTAACCTTTCTGAGTGTTTATTTTTACTATTGATAAGGATTCGATAAAAGTTTGTGACATTTGGGTATACGCATATAATGCTTGCTCATGCTTTAGTTGTTATACAGGCGTTCTAAATGTTGGTGTACCTATATGTGAAAAATTTTTAGCATCATGATCACATGACGAAGGATATAGAGGGTGTTTCAAAACCATATGAACGTATGTCAGGAAATGCTTTAATTTAAGATAAATATGGGCCCCGGAGTTTTTTTACCGTTTTTATAGTTTTTATAATCAATTGACTGAAAATATAATTTAAGTCCTTTTAAATTATGTTCGTGTCCTAGTTGATGTTACAGATTGGCAAGTTTAGATTTTACTACGAGGGCTGCCTTTTATATTTCGGGATTGGACAACCCTAGTGTTGCAATATGACAACTGACTGTTCTATCGTAAAGTTTAACATTTTTGAGGTTATACGTACTCAGAACGTTTTGACATAGGAACGCTATGTGTTGTATAGAGTAACTTAAAGGATTCATCTCGGTCAAAAAACGGAATTAAATCGTGAACATTTTCGTGCGATTATTTTTTACAACTTTCGACGTGGATTAAGTCAGCAAGAGTGCATGGATGAACTTAATTTCATTTTTGGCGATGAAACTCCATCAAGAACCACTGTTTATCGATGGTATGGTGAATTCAATCGAGGTCGTAGTTCACTCCAAGACGAATTTCGTGAAGGTCGTTTAAAAACAATTGTTGTTCCGGAAACCAATGATGCTGTGCGCGACTGATATTGCAGGATCGTCATGTGACCTATCGTGTGATTGAGTCAACCTTACACATTAGTGAGACCAGCGTACATTCAATATTGCATAAACATTTGAATGTCAAAAAAATTTGTTCGCGTTGGATCCCACACAATTTGTCAATCGTTAAAAAAAAGGCTCGTGTCGATTGGTCGAAAGAAAAGCTAAAAAAATACGATCGTGGTGCTTCGAAAGACGTTATTAACATAGTGACAGCAGCCGACTGTATGGGTGTTTCACGATGAGCCCAAAAGTTATTCGCGCACGAAGCACTTCCAAGCAAATGATCGCCTGTTTTTTCGGAAAAACTGGACATGTCGCAACCGTACCACTAGAACAATGCAGTGCAGTCAATTCTGAGTGGTACACAACCATTTGTTTGCCAGTTGTCTTCCAAGAAATGAGGAAAACCAACCGCCGAAGACAGATCACGTTTCACCACGACAATGCGAGCTCTCACACATCGGCTCAAACAACTGCATTTTTGACCACTCAAAACATCGATTTGATGAGTCATCCGCCGTATAGTCCTGACTTGTCACCAAATGACTTCTTTTTATTCCCGTACATAAAAAACAAACTGAGAGGTCAACGTTTTTCGACACCTGAAGAAGCGGTTGCTGCATTCAGAATGCATGTTTTGGAGATACCTCAATGAGAGTGGAAAAAGTGTTTCGACAATTGGTTAAAACGCATGCAAGAGTTTATAGATCTTGATGGGGAATATTTTGAAAAACAATAAAGCGATTTTCGATGATTAGTATTTGTTTTTGTTCTCTAATCCCGAAATGCAAATTTAACCATCATAGTTCAACAACCAGATGTATATTTAACATTAATAAAGTGTTAGGTCAATGAAATACCTTGTACATAGATAAAAATGACTTACAAGCAAAATTTTATTTGCACACATTTTTAGGATTCAAGATAAATATCCTACATAAATTAAACTATGGAGAACCCATTATAAAATAATTACAAAGCTGATTATGGCATTGTCCACCAACTCGAAAACGTCAACAAACTTCTGAAGATATTTTCCCAGGGGCATTCACCAGGCGTTACTTTGGAAATATTTAAAATACAACTACAGCAGAAAGATGCCAAAAATAGTCAATTAATAATAGCTAATGGAGCTTTTTGTCCAAGTAGACAAGAAAAAGTATATGGAAAATCAATGTGTGAAAATGTTAGAATCCTTGAAAAAGAAACTATTCTAAACTAAAATGCAAGTGAAATTTGTTCCATAATGATAACAGAAGAGATAATTTAATTATAGCAGTTTGTTCGGTGATGAAAAGAATTGTTAATTACCTTTTATCCAGAGAGAGGTGAACAAGGAAGTAGAAACACCAACTTTGTAAAGGGACACTTTTCAAAATAAATATGTAATACAAACACAAGAATGTAAAAATAAATAATTTTTATTTACATTAATTCACCAACATCTATTTCTTAACAAGTATAAAAAATTTTTTTTTCCTTTCTTTAACTATTCCAAAAAGTTTTATAACAAAATAACAGCTATAATATCAACGAGTTTCATAAAAAGTTAAAACTGGGGCACACACTTATTAATTTATATCACAATTAACACGCACTCATATCACTTGCAGAGATGACAAAAAAAGGAGACAATCATTTACAAAGAGACGTTCACATAACAGATTTTCTATGTTATATTTACGATTTTTACCAATAATTACATCATTCTCACTTTTTCAGCCACTTCACTTCTAAATGTAGGATTTGTGAATTTCCATTCGTTGACAATTCCTAACTTCCTAACTTACCCTGTCTTACACTTGCGTCATTCCGGCTAATTCTTGAACTTCTTATTTGAAAACGTCCGCTAGACACTTTTTCAGTTTTATTCCCATATAAGTTTGTCCTCCTTCATTCAACCCCCACCCACCCCCTTTTGTATTACGACTGGAACCTGAACTACTTTGACATACAGTTGACATGTGCCTCTTAACTCAGTGGGCTAATGTAAACCTACCTAATATTCAGGAAGCTCATGCTCAGAATTCTGAAATACTGGGCAACCATGTTTCAAAGTCAATATTTGTGAATGTAAATTCAATAAGATCCATGTATCATAACATACTTTAAAATCTAATCCATCCGATGATTGACAATCCTGACAAGTTTAATATGCATGTCACTCAACAAGATACATGGGTTAGAACTGGAGGCCCCGAGAGTGACCTCCTCGTTCACCTTATATATATTCTTTGGATTTTTATTTCTGGAGACATTTGAAGGGTATTATTTCAATAGAAGGAGAGAATTAAATATAGAAGAAATTTAGAAAGATTTCGAAGAATTAAAGAAGATCAATACCGTCCAAAATTGTTTTCTTAATTTTGCATAGCAAATCTCCATCAGAGTGTTGTCACATGTTTTTTGAAACACTTTGTATAAATACTAAATAGGGCTTTCAATTTCATGTAGCAACGATTTTTGACCATAGATGTCATTTTTGCCAAATATAAATAATTTTGGCAGATGCGTCACTAGCATTCCCAAAACTGTCGTCATCAGTTATGACAAGGATATCATGGCTGCACAGACAAGGTGTGTCTTTGTTTCACATAGTTCATTCTTTTCGTCGGAAAAAATGGCTTATAAATGCAAATGAACCAAGAAAGCTAAATTTTTAATATATAACGTGGGGGTGCCTAGAACAGCTTAACTTGAAATTATCTACCAAGATGTGCGTTTTCCGTCATCTTGAAAAAAAATGGTAAAATTGGTTTTTGACAATAACAAAAATTTTGGTAGAATACTTTTTTGTAGCATTTTTTTTATGGTATACAATTTAAAATATCGAAAAAATAGCTCAGATGAAACTTGTGGAGCGTAGTCAGACTTACAAATAAAAAAATCCAAATTGTAGGTCTGAATACGCTGTACAAGTTTCATTTCGGCGAGTTTTGCACCAGAAATTTATTTATCACCAGAAAAAAGTTAATAGCAAGAAACAAATTTCATGTTCTAAATTTGTAGTATTCGTGTAATAATTCCATATATGTAATCCATAATTTGCTGCTTTATTTATTTATATTATATAACATGCATTCTTTGAACAATCTTCCTTTTTTAAGTGTAGATACAACCGACTTTGCGGCCGCAGTAGATGTAAATTTTTGCCCGAAAATAAAAATAAAACAAACAAAATTGTAGGTCTGATTACGCTCTACAAGTTTCATCTAGGCATTTTTTTTAAATTTATCACCAGAAAAAAGATAATCGCAAAAAACCAATTTCATGTTCTAAATTTTTGAGCTTTCAATCGATACGCAAAAAATGTATCACACATAAATTGTACAGAATAAAAATTCTACCAAACAACAATTTTGTCACTTAAAATATCTATGAAAGTATTCCTCAGCTGCACGAACTGAATATTTATGGCATATGATATAACATTCCACCATATTCAGTTTTTCCTCGTTAGAATATTCCATTTTATATATATAATATCGACTGTCAGTTGAGCACTACTAATGGAATTACTCTCAAATGAGGAAACGTCAAAGTGAAAACAATCTCTTTCATGGCTACCTACGTTAAAAGTGAAAATAAGAGAGAAAATCATCCATAACTCCGTTATTTTTATAAATAACTATATCGAGTATTATATCGTTGAAAAGTTCTAAAAATGTCCAATTTTTTGAGGTCATAGACAACTATGGTTTCCATTCAAAAAAAGATAAGTTTGTGTCATATCTCGAAAACGAGACCTGTCACGCAAACCAGGATATGACAATCATATTCGGGATATAATTCCCTTCAATTTTGATATTGACACTTTTTTTATAAAATCAAAAACAAAGGAGCTAGAGGGATTTGACTAAATCGACAGAATTTCGTTTTTTCAAAATATCTAGTAAGCCATGACATTTTACAAAAATCCGAAAGTGTCATTAAATTGGGCCAGTAAAACTGCAAATCTTTCTCAATTTAACCATTGCTCTATCTCCTCTAGTTTCCGAGATCCCCATACTGATCATCAAAAAAAACTCACCCTGTATAATGACTGGAGTAACAATCATATCTCTACTTCGCTTATGTATTGATTTATCAAACCACTTTTATTATTTAATGATTTTATGGAACCTTTCTGTATGTCGAAAGTGATTTTCTTCTTTTATATTTACAAACTTTTGATCTTGGACCGATATTTAGCTCATCTGAAAATACTTCATGACATATACGTCCTTTGCGAATTAACTATTATTTAACTATTCTTCAACTTGTACCAAGACTGACGACACACACTGGAACAACATTTTCTTCACGTAGAGACTTTGATTAAGAAAATTCTTGGTTCCTGTATTTGGGACGTTGCTCGCAGATGATTTACCTTGTTATAAAACAATTTATATACTTCATATCATTGCTTCCCCCAATTCAAGATCTCATCACATCATTTAGATCGTCCTCCATACATTCCTGATCTAGCATCTAGTGACTATTACTGATTGTTCGTAACAACGTTGTCGATGACCTCAGAGGCATCTTGCAACGGTTATCAATATATATCAATGAAGAAAGAATTTAGAAGAAGAAGATTATGTTGAAAAGTAGATTAATTCTTGGCAAAATCATGAGATTGTTAAGGGGTAACATAACTTTATTAATATAGTTATGAAAATCTGACATTAAACTAAATTTTGTGTGTAAAATTTTCATACATGTATAATTTTTAAAACAAGGCTGAAAAAATAACTTTCAAAGTATTTATTAAGATCATTTTTAATTTCACCGACTAGAAAGGAGTAGAAACAATAAAATATTCTGATAAACCTTTATACCTGTCATTCTTGATTTTGCTTATAATCATTTAATCTTTTTACAATAAAGCTGAACAAAATAGTTTGATTTATATATGCAATACTATTTTCGATACTTACTTGCAAAATTTATGAATGTTACATTAGTTCCAATAGCTTTAATGGTTTTCCTACAACTTCACACTTTTACAAAAATACAGCGCACTTTCTCAAAATGTAGTAGCTTCGCAAATCACAAAATCACTCAGGAAACAAAATTAGAAATTATTCACTGCTATCGACAACATCAAAAAGATAACCAGATTATTTTCTGTCAATGACTAAAATATTATCAGCAAAGATTGTATAAATTGATTGATAAAAACTGATAATTTCTCTATTTTTATTAAAATTAGAAAGGAAATATTCAGCAATTATTTGTTTCAGTTAGGTTTTTACATTTAATTATGATTTGCAACTGAAAAATAGAAATTCATATCCCAAAAACTCCCAATTATATCATTACATCAGATTAACAATTATCTAAAGTAATCTAAACAAAAGAAATCTGTTATGGTTATGTTATGTACAAGTTGAGCCAAGCTAACCTACCCGGATTGTGGTGTAGAAGACGATATAATAATAGAAAAATTAGTATTGGATTATACTGGGCCAGTCAAAAAGATCGTACTATATAGAGTACTTACCTGAAGGAGTTTCTTCAGAAGTTTGAGCAACAGCTAGTGTTAAAGATGCCAAAAAATCCGGGCGCAATAAAATTTACATAATTGCACAAATGGTAATAAACCCTAATGGGCTGCTTAAATAATGACATCAATTTAATTAATATTGATGGTTACGGTCTGCTGAATAGTTATAGCAGCGGAAAACATATACTTGGTGGGTCAGCATTATTTGTTCAGCAAAAGGGGAAATTTGCAACTACAATGTGGATTGCTTTGTGAGGAAATGGTCTGAATGCTGTGAAATTAAAATAAAGTCTGAAAGTTATCAGTGTATAATGCGAAGTATCTACAGTTCACAGTAGATGTTTTATAGTTTCCAAAATGTATTATTGAGTACAACTAATTGTCCATTAATCAATTTTAAGCTTTCTTATTTTAATAAAGCTGATAGTCGGTGGATAACAGAAGAGTTTAAAGTTGCTGACAAATTAGTTAAAGACACTTTTTGATTGTTGAAAAAAACAGGGGATCTTAATATTAAATTAAGGGAGTAAACAAAAAAGGCAAATAGTAAACTAATTACCCAACTTCAACAGTTTAAAAAATTATTATCGAAAATTCTTCTTATAAACAAAAATAAACATTAAATATTATAAACAAAAAAATTGGCAAATATATAAACACTGACGCTGGAATTACTTTCAAGGATGATTCAAATAGTCACGCAATTTGTGAACTACTTGATGTGAAACAATTAATAATCACTTTGGAAACAATCCATCAAAAATTGTACTTTAACAAATATTTTAATAAATTCTTTCAGGCAACTAACAAATAAAATGAATGCTGGCTAGATGGTATAACCACAAAGTTTTTGATCCAACAGCGTATCTTAAAAACTTTGTTAGCAACTTTTACTAAATTTATGAAAGTTGCATTTATCGTGTCTGTATATAAAAAAGGTGAACGCGGTAACCAAATTATAGACCTATTGCTATTACCAGTAGTATATCTAAAATTTTTGAACGAAACGTATGATTCGATTTCTAAGTGCAACCAAAACTGGTGCTCAGCATGGTTTCCTTCAGACTAAATCCACTGGCACCTGTAATTTTTCCAATTAAATGTATAAAAGTTTGGACAAGAGTGAACACATTGTAGATCTATTGTTCGATATGTCTCGTGCTTTTGACTGATATAAATTTCAATTTTCATGAGCATAAGCTGCACAGAATAGGTTTTAGAGGTGTTTTTGTTAATTATTGTCGTTCTTAAAAAATCGAGAAATTGTGTCAAAATACATGACTTCAGAAACGGCTGAGCTAAATATCGGTATTCCACAGAGTTCTGTGTTGGGTCCAGTCTTATTTTTATTATATATAAATGATATCCCTCTAAATATGAACTACATAACGTAAAAAATGTGCTTTTTGCTGGCGATACTTCAATAGCGGTCTCAGCATACAACCCTAAGTAATTACAAGTAAAAATGTATCCCATTGTCCAAATTTTTAGAAACTGTATGAATATAAATCCTCTCCACACTATGGACTGTTTGTATTTTTCTATTGTTTAAATTATTCCTTTATACCTATCTATGATTATATTCTTATATTACTTCGCCTCATATGTCTGGTATTCAATTAATGCAACTGCTTATGGTCTACTTTATATAAAAAAATTCACATTTTTGAACCACATTTTATGACTATAATTTTACTCTACCATTTATTCAACCACCCGGTATATGCAACCCATATCTATAATTATATTATACCCCGGCCTATAATTCAAATATCCTAACTGCTTATGCTTTTAAAACAAATTTTTGATACACCCTGAATAACAATAATTTTACTGTACCCTTACTTCAACCACCTTGTATAAGCAACTACTTATGTTCCACACTACACAATTTTTTTAACCGCCCTATATAACTGTAATTCTACTCCACCTTATATTTCAACCATTCTGTATGTTCAACTGCGTCTAACATTTTTTTAAGCCTTCTTTATAACGGTATAACTATAGTTTTGCTCCACTCTTATTTTAACCACCTTCTATACGGCTACTTATGTGCCACCGAATGCAATATATTTTGAGCCATCCTGTATGACTAATTCAATTCTACCTTATATTTCAACCATCCTATGTATGCAACTGCTTACGTACCACCTCATATGCACGCTCGCACACACCTACAACCGTATATCATATAAAAGAGATCGCCGGCATAACAAATTTTCGTTTCGAAAAACTAACGGAATGTTTTCTGTCATTTCACGCTACTATAAGCCCCCTAACTTAACTTTGTCTCTAACAGAATCTGACTTTCAAATGAAACCATTACAAAAACCCTGTACGATATACTTTCATGGCATTTATTGACATTTAAAAGAGATATTTATGTTTACATTGGTGTTTAGAGTTTTTTTGCAAATATTTTTCCGATTTTCAGAAAAATGGTGTACTTTACGTTATAGAAAAATATACGGAATCAAACTGGAACATATCTTTGTAGAATGCAATTTTTAATATACAAATTGCTTGAGCCGTTTAAAAGAAAACTAAGAAGATTTATTGAAATTCAATTAAATGTAGTCCCCTATCTTGCCGATATTTGTCTCCTTGCCGTATACCTCTTTCCAATCTTAATTTTTTTATCTTTATGCAGTTTTAGTATGCTTGTCACTTCATTACATATGTTTTTATAAGTTGCGAGTCAATTCTGTCATTTTGAACAGATTTTTTGTTAAATATCACTTTGTATATTTTAATTTCCCCTTATGTAAGAGCGTTTCTATCAAGTTCCTCTACATGAAAAAAAATATGTTGCACGTATTCATTGCATTGCAGTGCTATTGATGAAATTTATTCCTAGTAGAATACGTGATCGTACCTAACTAGTTATACCATAATCGACAAAACAAAACTCCTACATGAAAACTTAATTATTTCAAATCAATATCTAATCGTAAAAAAATGCATTACGAATAAAATACGTAATTAAGGGAACTAAAAAACGTCGAATATTTCACTGCTTTCCAAAGAAAAATAAACGAATGCACGATGATCGTGGATAACAAAGGTTAAAAGATCGCACAAATCTACGGGTCAGAGGTCCCACCGATCAGTTAGTCAGTGCGGGACAGCCAAACAACACAATCTGGAATTCGATCTGGGCAAGGAGAACCGGTGAATTTTGAAAGTAAGTAATTATACATTTTTATTACATTTTTTTAAATTTTGTTTTTTATTTAGTACTATTGTTGTCATGTTGTTTTTGCGTCATCGAAATTACCTATCGTAAACCGTTGTTTATAAGTTCATACCTGGTTAAAAGTTCCAAATGATGTTCATTACATTCATTTTTGTAAGAGGATTTTATTGCTATTTATCCAATTTTTGAGTTTTCGTTTACATTTCAAGTACAAGAATTGTTAAACAAAAGCCACTAAAGTTATTTTGTTTCGTGAAGACTATATAACATTTATACCTCATAATTTTATGACAAAGAGATGGTTTTTAATTATTTTGAGTTGTTAACTATAATGGCTAACAAACAAAAATGGGAAAAACATGTTTTTTTTTGTTTTCTTTTATATTTCAAGTAGAAGAGTTGTTAACTATAACTTCCAAAAAAGAGGAAGTTATCAATTCGTCGCGTATTTTTGTTTTTTTTTGTGTGTGTATGTTACCTGATTTCTTCTCCTGTGGTGAAACGTTTTGAATGAATATGGTCTTGTTTAATAGAGTTTATATCCGGATTGGTGAAACTTCAAATTTTGGAACAGAATTCTATTGGTAAAGTGATGAAATTTGTGAATGAACACATGCGTGCATGGAAATCGACCAATATCCCTAACATATTGGTCGATTTTTCGAAAACTCCTTATGGATGTGTATAGTTCTTTAGCGTTTAATCTATTAAGGAAGATCTCTAGGTGATCTCATATACTTTGCAGAAAATCGCCAAAAATTCCAAAATTCTTATCAAAAACTTCATCTAAATGATATAAGGGACATTTCCTCATAAATATTTTAATTCCAACGTAATAGTGGGGGAATTTTAGACACTGGAAGTTTTAATTGCGAATTTGAAAATTTTCTATGTAAATCTCAAGCATATTGGTAGTAAAGCATAGTATTTTCGGCTCCTTAAATCAATGAGTACCAAGCTCGTTTTGTTTGTATACCAGGCAAATACCTATTTAAATGCAAATTTTTCCATTTTGCGAAGACGGTGCTTTTGGTTGTCACATTTTCCCGGCCTAATAGAAAATTCAGTGACAACACATGTCAAACTTTAAACTGCTATTTGGTGCGTTTATAGACAGGGTGTTTAGTTATAGCAAACAAAATTACAAAGTAAAGTGATAGAAGGAGTTGCATTTATATGATGATTGAAATATAAGATGGAGTGGTCCATAGGCAGCCGTATATACAGGATGGTTGGAATATGGGGTGAAGTGGACGTTTGGTGATATAAAAATGTTGGAAAAAATGTGAAATTAAAATTATATAGGGTGATTAAAAAACTGTTATGTGATGTGGACGTAAACAAATCCTATACAGGATGGTTGAATTATATGCTGGAGTTGAATTATATTTATACAGTATGATTAAAAAATTATTTATTTTATAGCCCATAAGAAGTTATAAAGTGTGGAGAGAAATTAATGTTACACAGGGCGATAATATAAAATGTTAAAAATGAAATAATTTATGGGGTAGCCCACAAGCAGTTATATACTATGGTTGAAATATAGGAAGGATTGGACTCCATAAATATGAGATGGATTCTCCTATAGTTTACAGAAGGCAGCTAACAAATTTATGCTTGTCCGTGGACAGTCTTATGTACAGGATGTTAGTACATACCGTGGAATGTAATTATCTATAGCTATACAGAGTTGTCAAAAAAGTTGAAGAAAGGTTACATGGCGTGGTCCATAAGGCATAAATATATTTTGGGCTTATTAAGTCAACGCGTACTACTACATTTTGTTCGTAAACATTTACCTGTCAATTTAAATGAAAATGTATCATTGTGTAATGTTGAGGCTTTCGATGTTACCTAGTCCTGTCTATTAAGGTCATACATACAAAATAAAAAATAAAGAATGAAAACTACCTGAGTTCATATAAACTAAAAAGTTGAAAATAAAACATACCCGACTTCCACCTATAACTAAAAAGCTAAAAATAATTATAACAAAATACAACTGTAGCAAATAAATAACACAATCAATGTTGTCAGGTACCTACCCAGGAAGTAAAAAAAATTTTTTGAAGTCTGTGCCAAGCAACAATAAAGTTTGATAAAGTAGTAGCTAAATACGCAATGAAGGATTTTCGATTTGCTTGGCACCGACTTCAAAAATATGCTAGGTTGGTAGGTAATTAACTTGTACAGAATGAGCACCTTTTAATGTTTACATTTTTTAGTCGGGTATATTTTTTTATTTTTTTGTTTTCTTATATATTTCAAGTAGAAGATTTGTTAAACAAATCTACTAAAGTTATCTCGTTTTGTGAGGACTATATAACCTATATACTTCATTACTTTATGACAAAGAGATGCTTTTAATTATAACTAATTATTCTTAATGGCTAACAAAACAAAATATGATTTTTTGAGGGTTTTTTTAATATTTCAAGGAGAAGAATTGTTAAACAAAAGCTACTAAAGTTATCTCGTTTCGTGAGGACTATATAACATCTACACTTCATGACTTTATCACAAAGAAATGTTATTAATTATTATGAGTTGTTAATTATAATGGCTAACAAACAAAAAAAGGCATATGTTTTTTTTTGGATTTACTTTTATATTTCATGTACAAAAATTGTTAAATAAAAACTACTAAAGTTGTATCGTTTTGTGAGGACTTTATGATTTTTCGACATGTTTTGAAATATGATTTATTAATTATAAAGGCTAACAAATAAAAAACAAAAAAATATAAAGGAACTTGTTTATTAATATTAATTATCATTACTGTTTCACTATTGAAAAATGAAAAAAAAAGACCATTTCGTTTGACTTATTTTTTTATCATTATTTAAACGGAACTGAGAATTAAAAATATCAACCTCTCGTAATAATTATCTTAGTATTTTGTTACCTGCTGTAACTAAACTTACAGATCATTTAATATTTTATATAATAGTTAATTTTTACTACATATATTTAAAAACTAGTTTATGTGAAAACATTTTATTAAACTTAAAACTTTATACATATTTCATAATTTTCATTTTTTGTTTGTCATCACTTATATTATCAAATTGGTTGCTTCCTTCATCGACTACTTGAACATCATCATCTTCTTCTTGAGCATTATCACAGTTGATTTCTAGACATTTTTTCAAAACAAAGAACTATCAATTCCTAAAAAATACAATTTCTCTTTGTTAGTTACTGCAAATTTTCGTAGCCAGAGTAGTTTATTCAATTATTTTCCACAATTAAGATATCAACAATTTTTATCTCTATATTAAAAGATCGAATGTATTTATGGTTCTGATAATATCTAATCCAAGTATGTTACTCCTATCATATCTGTGATTACTATATGACTGCAAATAGAACGACCACATCTGAATCTACATTGCAGTTTATATTTTACTATTTTATTGATAATGATATGAAAACTCAAACGATTTTAGCATTTCGATATGTAGAGCTTTGTCAAAATTGATATATTTGAGAATTTTAATTTTAATAATAGCACAGCTGATTTACCTGGTCCTTGGTATGGGTATGTAACCAAATACACAACCTTACTATGTAGGTAATTAAAGTGTGTTCGTAGGGGCCAGTTACTAATAATTCCAACAGTTTAAAAAATGATAATGGTGATGAAATTGATTTAGTTCACTTCAGGAAGACTGATTTGTGTCTGTACATCCTACAATACGGTGTACACACCGTCTATACAATGCGACCCCACGTGTACATAGTGCAATCGTACTGGGAAAGATTTGACATTCTTAGATTATTTTTGATTAGGTATACTTAAGATCGGGTTTATAGGTGCAACCACAAAGAAGTTTAGAAGAATTGGACCAATGGATAGAGAGAGGGACAAAAAGACAGATCTGAATCAAGCTGAATATTTAAAATAGCTACTAAATCTGTTTATATTCGGCTGACACACTCTAAAGAGTTAGATGGAACGTAATTTAAACATTTATTAATTTACTTTTCAGACCAGATTTTTCTTTCATTGCCTGCATAATTCAAGATGCTATTAGGTGACTTACCTTAACCCTTAGGGTCAAAATTTCCTTATCTTAATTTCTGGATACTTGTAGTAGCCAAGGAAAAATGCACAATTTTTGTATTTAACATTATTTTCTGAAGTAAATTCTTTTAGTTTACTGCAGATTTTTTGCACTGATATCCCCAAAGTTCAAAATTTTTAAAGAATCGGTGTCATATTTAAAGGCAAAATGTTTCGATTTTTTTATTATCGAAATTAAAATAAAGGTGTTCCATTTTAAAAATGGATTTGACTCTGAAATGACACATGTAGAACAGATTCTGGATAACAAAACTTTAATTAATTCTCTTATATTTTTAACAACATAAAAATAAAATCTATTAAAAACCATTATCCATATTTAATATGAAAAATTCCAAACTTTCCTGACGCATCCCTAGTAATTGATTTAAATTTCAAATTTGACGTTGGCTTATCTATCTTTGCAGATGAATTTTGAGGACGTAGAAGAATTTTTTCAATATTTGTGCGGTGAGTTTTTGCACTTTTAAAGCATGTACGCAAGAGTCATTTTCACAATCTAATTGGTTATGGTATTTTATATGAAATGTGTAACTAGAACATTTTCCTATACAGGGTGTTTTAAAAACACATGGCGTGCTTGCTATGACAGTTAGAATAGACAAAAATTAAGTGGAATTTGCTCGGTAAAAATTATTCCTAACTGCCGCTGAATTTGAGATACAGGATGTTAATAGCTATTATTTTATAAATTTTTTGAGAATTACTTGGAAAGTACTGTCATCATTGTAATGAAATTTATTCCGGGTGTTTTGTTATTAAAATTATTCTCCATTCAAATTCAAAAAGGTGTACTCCTTATAATATTAAACAAAAATGTTTATGCAAAATAATTTTTAAATAAAAAACATTAACACGAAATATCAGACTTACTGAATTAACAGCACAATGAAATTAACGTATTATTAAAAAAACATTAGGGAGTGTCCCCTAACTTTTAAATCCAAACATTTGGGAAAACTATTGCCCTCTTTGAGTGTCAGATGTAACAATCAAGTCCTTGGATGTGCCAACTTTAACAAAAAATTCCCAAAAAATTTCTACAATGGTGCCAATAGTTTCCAAGAATTGTCATAAATGTGTATAAAATATCATTTTTTATTACCTTGTATCTCGAAAACAGAAGCACTTAGGAATATTTTATACTGAGTCGACTTCTCTTATTTTTGGCTATTCTACCTCTCCTAGCAAGCACATCATGTTTTTGCAACACCGTATATTTTTAGTTTAACATTCTTCCTTCAGTTTATAAAAATAACTAATCTGTTTTCACATTAAAAATATTTCAACACATGGAATTTAAAGTAGTTAAAAAATCATTGCAATATAGTTTGATAATAACTTTTAAATACATAATTATAACTAAACTTTCTACTTCTAACTGTAATTAACGGAAAATTTTAGCCGTTTGATTACATTTTTTTATTAATAACACTAAAAGCCGTTAATTTGCTATTAAAAAACTTTATATATAGATTTTTAATAAAATACACATATTTAAAATGACAATATGTTCATTTTAGGTAAAAGTCAGTCACCCTGTATTAGGAGGCAAGATTTTGCAGAAATGGTATATCAAATAATAAATTAATAATAAATATATTATTTTTAAACTTTAGTTTTTCCAAAATGCTTTACGGTTATTCAGATATTTCAGAATTACGATTTCAATTTATAAGAAGAAATGCAAGAAACCAACTCATAACTAACTATGAAGGTGCAGTATAAATAACTACGATACATAAGTACTCATATATTACTACAACTTAAACTGCAATGTATATACAATCACCCTAATTTCAATTTAACATACCAAGTTAGCGAAGAGTATCATTTGAATGTTATGATATGTCAAACTGAAATCAAAACAAGTAAATTCGCTAAATCGAAATTGGTCGTGAACATTATAATTATTGCCATGATGTCAGATCTATCTATTTATCTTAAATCTTACTACTTGTATTAGTCTTTAAAATAGAAACAATATAAATTAAAATTGTAATGTTAAAATGATAAAATATTATCGGAAACACATTGGTCAGTTGCCACACAATACACAATTCTAATATTAGTTAACAAACTATATTTAGGAAGAAATGAAAGTTTCAAACTTGCTAGTATGCAATAAACCGATTTATTTGAAAATTTATATACGTATATATTTTTAAAATTTTGTAGTCATTATATAAATTTTTGTGGGTGAGATCTGGATAGTATGATAATGGAGAATAAATTTCGGAACCGATCAAAATTAGTTAGTTTTTCGAGTCAATCCATCTTTTCTCCAAGCAACTTGGCAGCACTGTTTGGCATTGACAGTGAGGATGTAAATTATGAAATATTTATTTTATTTTATTTTATGAATGGAGCATTATTATAAAAAAATAGTATTCTGCACTGAAAGTCGTCAATAGCTACTAAACAATACAAAAATAAAGAAAACCGGTTGAGGGACAGATGAGAAAATGGTACCGAACCGTTTTGTCCTTGCCTTGCTGGTTGTCCATTCCAAATTTTAGTCATGAAGCTGTAAAACTCTAAAAAATATTGCTTCCTTAATAAAAGTGTAGCCACCCTGTATAAGAATAAATAAAGTAGTTTAAATTACGTTTCAATTTTAGAACAATTACATTGTGCAAATTAATTTGGTATTATGACTCTACCCTAGTGATTATAGTTCACAGGCTGAGATTCTCTGCTCTAAACTATTTTCATTCAACCAGTATTTCCTATATGTTCCACTTCTATTATTAACCTTGTACCTCTTATCAACAAATTTTGTATTTCAACTGCACAACGCTCTAAATTACATTACGTCTTATCATAACATTAACTAAAATTATGTCTTTAATTGTCCTATGACAAGTTCCAAAGTTCATTCTGTTAAAAGCCGGCCGGGCACATGATAACTGCATAGTTATCATAACTAGATATAAAACTGTTGTTGTTGTGTCTGCTAGAATTATTCAAGACACAAATTTTTTCTTGCTTTGAGTCATCAATAGATAAATGGCTTCTACTTCTTTATAATAATGAACTTGATCCCATAAGAGAGATAATTATTTATTTTTTTCATACCCTGTGGTCCAAGATTAATAACTAGTTCATTACAAAAAAAAATTCTGAGAATGAGATAAAATTATTTTTGAAAGTGAATTCTATGCCGAGATATTTTTGAGACACTCGTTCAAAATAGAAGGTGGAAAGCACAAAAAAAATCATGGAATGGTTCAAGACCCCCGGTGTTAAATATGTTATTATCTAATACTATAATATGAGGTTTGTACATATGTATAATGTATATACAGTGAGGACTCCTGGGTTGGAACAAATTCATTTAAAATTCAGGTGTGGATTTTTTGGAAAATCCCTCGGACACGTCGGTTTTTTTATACAGGGTAGGCCAGAAATAAATTGTGACCATCACCTTAATTTTTTCAAATGAAAACATTTGTTTTTTATTTTATTTTTGAACACTGCATTGAATTTTTCATGTACAATGTCCTATACCGAAAATTAACAGTTATTAAAAAATTTACATTTCTTTCTAAAGTTAATAAAACAATGGTAAAAATAAAATGTTTGTTGGTTTGAACCTATTTATTTACCTCTGGTTTTTATGATTGTTGGCGGTATTTTAGCCGCATGAATGGAAACTCTTTTTTAATAATGGAGTTTTTAACACTGTTTATTTCCATAGAAACTGTACTATAATTTTATTTCAAATAAGTAGTTGTCAAGCTCACTTGCAAAATTTCAAAGTATGGCGCGTTTAACTGAAAAGCAGCGAATAGAAATTTTGACGATGGTGGTATATGGCGACAGAACTCGAACACAAGCTGAAGTTTGCGAATTGTTTAATATGAAGTACCCGGAGGCGTAAGGCCGTAAAGCCATTGTCCAGTGTGACACAACCAAGACGCGTGCTGTATCGGTTTAGAAATTGGCGCCAATATTTCACCTAGTATTGAGACTAACTTAGAATTTAAGATTTTATTGCTTCAAATAAATTTTCCTTTATAATAAATTTACTTTTAGTTCAACATATATAGGAATGACCAACTAGGTCTAAAGCCTAAGCCCGTTAATGGCCAACAATTTGAACATTTAATTTGACTAGCTGTCGCCTAGTGGTCGAAATTTGACCAATTGTGTCAATATCTCTGGCAGGTTAAGTAACCTGAAAATTTTATCTTGACATTCTATCCTAGGACTTTAGGGAGAACAGCAATTACACGCAACGGATCCAGACCTAACCTAACCTCTGTGTGATCGTTTTCTTGAAAATCCTAGATGTCGGTCTTACATCTCGCTTCTACAAATAAGTAACAAAATTCAAGTATTTTTCAGGTATAATTCATAGGACTTTATTTGTGTTCAAATTCGTAATTCTTAATTTAATATGACAATTCAACCGCTAATGGGCTACCCTACATATTTATTTTTTCTAACCTCCCTGTATAACAATACTTGCACTCAATTCTCCAACATTTATTAAAATCCTCATTATAATAATTCCATCTCATTATATATTTTCACCACCCTGTATATGCAAGTGCTCATGGACCACGCATAATATTTTTTAACATTTTTGAACCACCCGGTAAACCATTTTGTATATGCCACTGCCTATGAGCCACCGTATTTACTCTTTTTGTTTATGAAATTTTTAACTATCTTCTGTAACTATAATTCTACTCCGACCTATATTTCAATAATCATATATATGGAACTCTTCGTGGGCTACTCTATAAATCATTTCCTTCTCTGACATTTTTTATCATTTATCCTGTATATCTGAAATTTCTCTCACCCTTCCCTATATATACAACTGCTTATGGGTTACGAAATGTTGCATTTCCATTTCCGCCACCCTGTATATACAGCTGTGTATAATATTTTTTGCACCACCCTGTATAACTGTAATTCTACTGCGCCCTCTATTCCAAGAACCCTGTAAATTCAACCGCTAATGGTCTTCCCTATATAATTATTTTATTAGTTATAATTGCACTCTACTCTATATTTTAAACACCCTATATAGGCAACTGCTGATGTGCCACCCACGAAAAAAAATATTTCCAACATATCTAGAATCGCCCTGTATAATTATAATATACAACGATTACTTTACCACTAAACAATAACAACGCTTGCATGCCACTTCCAGAAGTACAAGCTCTAAGTATATAACAGCATTGATCCCTCTATATATAATTACTCAATGTTTTGAGTCTGGCGGCGGCGGCACATTCAGTTGTTTGGCTTTGACATTATGGACGTAAATAATGAATTTTTATTATATTTTATTTAATGAATGAACCAATATTATAAATTAATATTAGCATTCTGCACTGAAGGTCGTCAGTAGCTACTAAACAAAATAAAAATGAAGAAAATCGGTTGAGAGACAGAGGAGAAAATTGTACCTAATCGTTTTGTCTTTGCCTATTTATATATAGATATGTTGTTATTTCTTTTTCTGCAAATTTGAAATAAATGTAATTTTTTAATACCGGTTAATTTTCGGTATAGGACATTGTAAATGAAAAATATTAAGAATTCAATGCAGAATTCAAAAATAAAATAAAAACAAATGTTTCCATTTGAAAAAATGAAGTTGATGGTCGCAATTTACTCCTGGCCCACCCTGTATAAATGAGTTTATCATCACAAAAAACCGACGTGTCCGAGCGTTTTTCCAAAAAACCAACACCTGAATTTTAAATCAATTTGTTCCACCCCACGCGTCCTCATTATATAATGTAAGAAGCAGTTTTGTATTGAAAATGTCATGTGATTGATACAATTTTAAATGTTGATCTAGCATTATTGCTTAATATTTTATTTTTGCCCAAATCTGACATTGTCGTGCAATCGCATTGTCCTATATTGGAACAACCGGAAACGTGCATTTTATTTTAACTTATCTTTAGGTGATCAGCTACAATTACAGAGAAACTTAAACAAATATTATTTGAGACATTCAGACCATACTTCGCTAACTCATTTACCACCAGTGAAGAAATGTGCAGAGTGTCATCTGCATAAACATTGCAAATCTTGTACGTCGCCTAAGTCGTTGATATATATTAAACAAAGTATGGTGCCTAGTACGGTTTCTTGAAGTACACCACTTTGCACATCTATTTCGTAATAGTTTTATTAACTGACTTCCAAAAAGAAGGAGGTTATCAATTCTCGCGTTTTTTTTTTTGCATGTATGTTACCTGATTTCTTCTCCTGTTGTGAACCGTTTTGAATGAATGTGGTCTTATTTAAGAGAGTATATATCCGGATTGGTGAAACTTCAAACTTGGGAAAATAATTCTATTGGTAAAGTGATGAAATTTGGGAATGAACACATGCGTGCATGGAAATCGACCATTATCCGTAACATATTGGTCGATTTTTCGAAAACTCCTTATGGATGTGTATAGTTTTTTAACGTTTAATCGAGTAAGGAAGATCCCCATATTCTTTTGTGTGACGTGCAACTTGCAGTTTTGCAGAAAATTGCCGAAAATTCCAAAATTCTTATCAAAAATTTCATCGACATGAAATAACGGACATTTCCTCATAAATATCTTACTTCCAACGTAATAGTGCCAGAATTTTAGGCACTGGAAGTTTTAATTGCGAATTTGAAAACTTTCTATGTACATCTCAAGCATATAGATACTAAAGCATAGTATTTTCGGCTCCTTAAATCAATGAGTATCAAGCTCGTTTTGTTTGTATACCAGGCAAATACCTATTTAAATGCAAATTTTTCCATTTTGCGAAGACAGTGCTTTTGGTTGTCACATTTTCCCGGCCTAATAGAAAATTCAGTGACAACACATGTCAAACTCTAAACTGCTATTTGGTGCGTTTATACACAGGGTGTTTAGTTATAGCAAACAAAATCACAAAGTAAAGTGATAGAAGGAGTTGCATTTATGTGATGATTGAAATATAAGATGGAGTAGAATGTTAGTGGTCCATAGGCAGCCGTATATACAGGATGGTTAGGTTATATATATTTTGTGCTTATTAAGTCAACGCCTACTTGTACATCATTGTGTAATGTTGAGGCCTTCGATGTTATCTGGTCCTGTCTATTAAGGTTATACATACAAAATAAAAAAATAAAGAATGAAAACTACCTGAGTTCAAATAAACTAAAAAGTTGAAAATAAAACATTTTTAAAAAAACATATAACCGACTTCCACCTATAACTAAAAAGCTATAAATAATTATAACAAAATACAACTCTAGCAAATAAATAACACATTCAATGTTGTTAGGTACCTACCAAGGAGGTAAAAAAATGTAAACATTAAAAGGTGCTCATTCTGTACAAATTAATTACTTACCAATCTAGTATATTTTGAAGTCGGTGCCAAGCAACAATCAAGTTTGATACGATAGATAAGTACGCAATGAAGGATTTTAGATTTGCTTGGCACCGACTTCAAAAACATAGTAAATTGGTAGGTAATTAATTTGTACAGAATGAGCATCTTTTAATGTTTACCTAACAACATTGAATGTGTTATTTATTTGCTAGAGTTGTATTTTGTTATAATTATTTTTAGCTTTTTAGTTATGGGTGGAAGTCGGTTATATTTTTTTAAATGTTTTATTAATTTTACCGTCTGTTTTCTTTTTGATAAATAGTGTTTGATTAACCTAAAAGCGATTTTCATTTATACTGATAATTATCAAGAATACTCTTAAAGACAGTAAAATATGTAAATCAATAATAATTTTAAAATAACTTATCCTTCGTGGTGTCCCATTTTTTCGTCACCAGTGTATTTATTTATCGACCTGAGATAAATCAAGGGTTAGGCAATTGTTCCAATGACTGTAATAACTGGGTGTTTCCTGTTCTTGCAGGTACTATTACAAAAATATCTTACCTCTTCTTCTCCTTCGGTAGTAACCTTATCAATGACATTATAAATGTAAATGACCCATTTCGGTTCAGAATTTCATTGAGATCGTTCGGAATAGTTTAAAGGCATGATGATATAATAATCTAATAAAAGAAATGACTTTGTTGTTTTTATTAACGCCAAGTTCTTTCAAGATAATTGTTCCTTTATGTACAAATTAATTGACTTAATTCTATTCAGTTGTTGAATGAACTCCGACAAATCTTACATACATTTTGTTAGTGATATGTTTCAAGGTAAGAAATTAATTTTGTAAATTAGTAAAAGTTATTAAATTCGTATTACTATTAATGTTTTACGCAATCAGAATTGTAATTTCTTCTTATCTCAAAATGGAAATTTTAAGTGAAAAATATGAGTTCCTACACATTTTCTATTCTAAATTCTAACCAACAAAGTTTCTAGAATATTATTCGTAATAACTTAAAAGTGTCGGCAGTAAATATAGATAAATACAAGGGCTGCCTTTTATATTTCGGGATTAGAGCACAAAAACAAATATTAATCATCGAAAATCGCTTTATTGTTTTTCAAAATATTCCCCATGAAGATCTATACACTTTTGCATGCTTTTGAACCAATTGTCGAAGCACTTTTTCCACTCTGATTGAGGTATCTCCAAAACATGCATTCTAAAGGCAGCAACTGCATCTTAAGGTGTCGAAAAACGTTGACCTCTCAGTTTGTTTTTTACGTACGGGAATAAAAAGAAGTCATTTGGTGACAAGTCAGGACTATACGGCGGATGACTCATCAAATCGTTGATTTGAGTGGTCAAAAATGCAGTTGTTTGAGCCGATGTTTGAGAGCTCCCATTGTCGTGGTGAAGAGTGATCCGTCTTCGGCGGTTGGTTTTCCTCATTTCTTGGAAGACAACTGGCAAACAAATGGTTGTGTAGCACTCAGAATTGACTGTTCTACGTTGTTCTAGTGGTACGGTTGCTTGGAAGTGCTTCGTGCGCGAACAACTTTTGTTGAATTCGGCTCATCTTGAAACACCTATACAGTCGACTGCTGTTTACTTTCGGGCTCATACGCGTAAATCCATGATTCATCACCTGTCACTATGTCATAAACGCGTTTTGAAGCACCACAATCGTATTTTTTGAGCTTTTCTTTCGACCAATCAACACGAGCCTTTTTTTGAACGATTGAGAAATTATGTGGGATCCAACGCGAACAAATTTTTTTGACCCTCAAATGTTTATGCAATATTGAATGTATGCAGGTCCAACTAATGTATAAGGTTGACTCAATCTCACGATAGGTCACATGGCGATCTTGCAATATCAGTTCGCGCACAGCATCAATGGTTTCCGGAACAACTACTGTTTTTGGACGACCTTCACAAAATTCGTCTTGGAGTGAACTACGATCTCAATTAAATTCACCATACCATCGATAAACAGTGGTCCTTGATGGAGTTTCCTCGCCAAAAATTAAATTAAGTTCATCCATGCACTCTTGCTAACTTTAATCCACGTCGAAACTTGTAAATAATAATCGCACGAAAATGTTCACGATTTAATTCCATTTTTTGGCCGAGATGAATCCTTTAAGTTACTGTCAACAACATATAGCGTTCGTATGTCAAAACGTTCTGAGTCCGTATTACCTCAAAAATTTCAAACTTTACGATACAGCTGTCAGTTGTCAGATTACAACACTAGGGTTGTCCAATCCCGAAATATAAAAGGCAGCCGTCGTATAGCTAATAGTTTTCTGATAATCGCTGTCACTTGTTTCTAATAATAAATCTGAATTCCCATTCTAGGGAAACATGGCACATCGTACTAGACGAAAGAAAATTTGGAAAACTTACAGGACCAACAAAACTACGACTGCATCTGTGGAACCCAAAATCATAATCAAGAAATACGTCACGTGCTCTGTGCAAACTGAAGAACGTACGGTTGTTATTCCAATTTAATTTTGCTTTTTTACTGAAGTATTTTTAAACATATGATATTAATTGGGTAATTTTAATTATGATAAGAACTTTGAAATAACAAACTCGTTTGTTTTTCTGGTTAAAAATTATATTTCCCAATGATCGAGTTGATCGTTATTGCAATTATCGAATATTGTTTTGAAAATCGGTTACTTCCAAAGAAAATAATGCAGGCAATCATATTTTGTTTTTCCTTAAATGCTTCCACTTTCCTTTATTTTGTGCTGATTATATAAAGGTTGTGGGAATATGTTTGCACCTTCTAATATAATTTGCTCATCCCAATTCAATTTAAAGTTTGTGATTCTCTCTACTGCTTCGGTAAGGCCGGCTCTTCTACATATTTCTATATTTGTGGTGTGAACCCTGAAGGTCAGTCCCTGTACAGACGTTCGTATAGCCGGATTTGCCACTCTTATTGGCGGTGTAATTTTTTTTGTCAGTGTCAAAGCCTCAGCACCATAGGTAACAAGAGGCAGAACAGGTTGAAAACCTTTCTTTTTATACCTACAGGAATCTCTCCTTTGAATATATCTCAGGTTCCTAAATGCAGCAAACCTATTTGTCTGAGTAGCTCGTATGTTTGGTTGTCTCTATTTATACGGATTTCGTGACCAAGGTGTTTATAAGAGTTAGTTTCTTCGACCAGGACACCATCTATATCAACAATTTCGCTAAGTAAGAACTTATGAGAAGCAGTGTTTAGCCGTCGCAACAGAGCATACCTTGATCGATACGACTATGTCGTCTGCAAATCTCAAAGTATTTGTGAATAATTTCGGGAAAATGGTATCACGTATCACCCTGTCGAACTCCTTTCTTTATTTTAATTTTATTTGTGCTCTCAGGTAATCTTATGCTAGCAGTAGCATTATCATATATTGATTTATTCTCAGACTTGACCATACAATGTATGGCAGCACACGCATGGCGTGCCTTTAGGGGAAAATTCACTAAACCCCAGATATTCTAGATATCAAAAGGGTTTAGCTCTGTGGGAGCCCTTGTCAGGTTCTCAGGCCCGTGGTTAGAGTCGTGGCGGCAGTTTTCCATGAGTTTCCTGACCGCCAGGGCTGTTCCTAAAAGGACGGCTTTTTGCATTTGTTGGTAAAGATGTTCGTCCAGACCGAGGCATTTTAAATTGTTTAATAGATGTTTTGGGACTAGTCCTGTCGTTGACATAACAATTGGTACAGTTCGTGTGTTGTTCATGTCCCACTGAGTCTTTATTTGAGATTCCAAATCCGTATATTTGGTTATTTTCTCAGCCTGCTTTATACTTATATTATTGTTGTTTTCCGAGGGACTTTATCTATCAAAACTATATCTGGTCTATTGTGAGCAACAGTCTGATCAGTCAGTATCGTGTGGTCCCAGTACAGCTTGTAGTTGTTATTTTCTAAAACAGATTCTGGTTTGTATTTATAGTATGGTAATCTAACCGACTGTGATAGTTCAAGTTTCAGTGCTACTTCCTGGTGCAGTTTTTTTGCCATAGCATCGTGTCGTTCTTTGTATTCAGTTGCAGTGAAAGTTTGACAACCTCCTGTGATATGCTGAATAGATTCAGATGTTTGGCAACCGTACCTGCATCTGTCGTTGTTAATAGAAGGGTCTTTAACGATGAACTTTAGATAGTTCTTAGTTGGAATTACTTGATCTTGGATTGCCAATATAAAGCCTTCGGTTTCAGGAAACATATGACCAGACATCAACCAGTAGTTCTTCCATGAAGGGGCTTCTCTTTCCATTTCAGCAGTTTCTGATCAGTGGTCTGGTGGTGTAATTGGACGTGTTATTGTGTCAGTCGCAGTGGGGTTGAGTCATCAACCTGGCACATAACTCTGTGTAGATCAGAAAATTCTGCGAATTTCTGGAAATGACAACGCAAAATAGAAATTTGTTGATCTAATAGTTTGCTTAGATCTGCCAATCCTCTTCATCCTTCGTACCGTGGAAAAGTTGCATGTTCGACAAAGCTCTTTGGATGGTGGTTTTGAGCTTTCAAAATATATTTTGCATATCGCTATCGAACTATCGTGGTTAATACGATACGTCCTGCAAAATATTTCTACAAATTATTTATATTGCAATTCTGCAAGATCTACTTAAGGTACAATATCGATCTTCAGCCTTATTAATCTCAACGTTATAAGCTATCACTAGGAGTCAGATTGAGGTTCCAGGTATTATAACAACCAAGTTACTATTTTTTTAAAATCACTTTACATCGGTTTTTTCCACCTTTTTTATGAAAAATGCTGGGTTCGAGGTTCAATTTTATGTCACCTGAAAACCTCTATTGACTGTTATATAATACTAATTAACACACCCTCTCCTAATCCCAATGGGCAAACCATCCTATGTGAGAAATTTACATGATGCATATTTGGGAATTCCTTTGAAAATGCGACCAAAAAACGTGTTTTAGCAACGAAAAACTACAATGTTTATAATTATTCAGTAGTTTTCTTTGATTTTATTTCAAATAACTCATTACAACATTTCTGGTGGACCCTTCTCTGGTGATATAGGAGACCGTTCAATGAGACCTCTTACACTAAACTATTAATAAATATAAAAGGAAAAAAGGAAACAATTTCTATATGTTCATTTTGCAAAAACATTTAATGTCTTCTAAACGTTGTTTGTGGCATATTCTTGATTACTTTTAATGTTTTTTTTTTGGGAATAACAACACAATTCCTGTAATATACGTCGTTTTACTTCTATTGTGGTGTTATTGTCCAAAAAAAAAACATAAAAGTAACATTTAATGTGTTTTCTACATGTTGAAGTAATTAGTTCTGATTCTTTTTTTTAATTTGGTGATATCAATTTTATTTCAACCATTCTCAAGTAAAAAATTGTTTAGTGTAAACGTATGATATCTGTTTATACAACACCTTCTTAAATCACTAATTCTCGTGTCAAGTCGTCACATTAAAGAACTCTAATGTATACTTAGTGCAAAAAAGTAGTGCATTTGAAGTTAACTTTTATTTCACCTATTTGTGTAGTAATAATCTAACCAATGTCTAACGGGAAATAGCAGGTTCTCATATCCAGTAATATTTTCTTCTCTATCTGCCTGACTTTTTGTTGATTTACTAACAGAAGCTCTATAGTTATTTGCAATAATTCTGATACATTTTTGGGGTAAATACTAGATATTTTAAACTGAACTAAACGCGCAATCTTTGATTATTTTTAAGCTAAAACTGTTTCTTGTTCGTCATATTGGTCGCTTTCAATATTTATGTTGTCTAGAAATTTCTGTTTACTTTTGTTTTAAAATTGGAAAAATTTATATTATTATTTATTATTTATTTATTTATTGACCAGAAATACATCACAAACATGTGTAGGTCCTAAACAGGTACACAAAAGCTCTACCACTGTACATGCATATTAAAGCACATTTCAACACATTCCTATACAATTCCAATTAAAATTTGTTGCAGATACAAATTAATGTTAAAATTAACATTATGTTTTCAAAATATATGCTAGATCATAACCATACCAAAATGCTGACTTATTTTATTTATTATCAAATTGTCAGTCATTCAGCACCTTATCCTTTACCCAAGCTTTAATTTCCTCTTTTATTAAATGTTTAGAGTTTTTGAGATTTTTAAGTTCATTTGGCAAATTAAAAAAAAATAATTAATATTTTCTGTTATGCATTTCGTGGGAGTCGTAATTTTGCAACTTTGTGTTGTAAATATGTAGTTGGTAAAGTATAAGCAGAATAATGTTGTGGATGACTAAATTATTTCTGATAAGATTCTACTCCTTTAACAGAATTGACATTGTCTTCTAAACGTTGTTTGTGGCATGTTCTTGATTATTTTTATGTTTCTTTGGGGAATAACACCACAATAGAAATAAAACTACGTATATTGCAGGAATACCAAACGTTTCAAAGTCTATTCTGACTTCGTTGTCAATTGACATTCTCTTTATGTTTACGACTAAATTTCATCGAATTGAACAAAGGTTGAAATTTTGTGAAATGAATTTATTTATCGTAAGATGGTAATATTCGCTTAAAAATCAATTATATGGCAGCCGTTCATGCCATTTTACCCTTATATGCAATACCGCCACCACGCGGTAGAGCTTCTACATGAAATATTCTCTGAATATCGCCCTCACTAGTAATTTTTGCACCAAAAGCATCTTCGATCTAAACTTTAGGTATATACAATACTTTTTAAGCGTAGGAAGTCGCCTAACTCCTTATCGTACTATGTTGGGTATTACGTCGGATTGTCTCAGTAATTTACTTATAGTTCTTAGGCGACCCATATATTTTCTAATAATATCGGAACTGATAATACTTTGGAAATAGGCCGAAAACCGTTTCTATCTGATTTCATGGTAACTAAATTTCAAAAACTTTATATTTCTGCTCCACCTCAGCCACGGGTGCTGAAACGTCTTAGTGTAAATGATAAAATAGCAGCACTATTTTTGGACACTGTATTTAATGTTTATTGAAATATCTCAATTGACTTCCTTTATATTATATTATATTGCATTAAAAGTATTTGTTAAACTAGAGTTACAATTTTTATATATAATATTATTTTTCAGTGCCAACCGCCAGGAAAAGGCAGTTAGCAATCCAGGACCTCGAATCATTCAACAGAATCACAAATCTTCCGATAGTCGAATCTGGGTGGAATTATGCCGAAAATATTTATAACAAAGTCAAAGTAAGATTTCGAAATGCTTATTTCATTTTTCCTATTATTAAGGCAATTTTTTCAGACTTCGAACAACTTGGTTTTTTGGACCTTGAATCAAGCAGAAAGTTCTGTTCAAGTAGCTTGGGAAGTGGCAAACCCAGTAATTATCTTGCTACAAAAACCGATTACTTCTGTTGATAAGTTGATTTGCAAAACCTTAGATGCTGTTGAGCAAAGGGTACCATCCATCGCTTTACCACCTGAGATGGTAAGTTAGCTTCAAATTATTTACAATTAGCAATACCGCGAGATTTGTTGAAGGTTTAGGGTTATGCAGTTTAGTAAATTGTGTACAGTATAGTCTGCCAAGACCAGAAATATCACAACATCTAATTAGAGTCATTCAATAGTAATGAAATCTCCTTCAATATTGTATGTTATCTCTGATATCAAATAAAAATAATGTGTACAATAAATTTTAGTAGGTGTACTCTTATATAGGTTATCGTAGTTATTGGATGTTTGTTATTTGAAAATGACAGAAAGTCCTTACATGCAAACATCATCATTTTGGGTTTTCACATACAATCCAGAAACTAAACATGCACTAGAAGCGCTTTACTAGCTCTGGCACAAACTATATTATCGGTCAAAACGTGTTTGGCTAAGTATGATAACCCATAGTTAAACTATCCACTTTATTCGCCTTACCTGTCACCTTGTGAGTTCTTTTTGCTCCCAGAAGTTTGATCTGCATTAAACAGAACAAATCTTTATTCCAATGGAGAACAAGGGGCACCACTTAGATCAATGAAAATTTTGCCTATGAGCATACAGGCAAATTTTCAGGCATCAATTTCAATATTTTCTGACCACGAGGCAACAACAAGGATACAGATAATGGAAGCAAAACAAAAACTAACTAAACTTTTTGAAAAAATAAATAATGCATTGCAGAATTTTTAATTTTATGAAAAATCATAATTTGGATCAAAGTAAGCCGGTAATGGTTGCATTTTTTACCTTAAGAAATTCTTATGGTGCGGTTGATTATGAGATTCTTTTGAATAAATTTTCATTTGTGAGACTTAGAGGTAAACCTCATGATTTGTTGCGTAGCTATCAGAGCAATAGGCAGCATACCAACTACTGGTATTCTTCAAGGAACTGTATTATGCCCTGTCCTGTTTATGCTTTATGTTAATGATTTACTGAAGACTTTGCCAAGAGGTTCAATTTTATCAGATGAGGATGATTCAGCTAATATCGCTATTGAGGATACTTAGTTGTGAGCTCAAAATAAAATGAACTGATTACTAGATAATGTGGCTAGGATGATTTATTTAATAACTAAATATTAGCAAGAGCGTGTTCATGACTTGTAGTAATTTTTGTGACAGTATTAGCAATAGGTAATGCAAATTATGTACCACTCCATATACAGGGAGTCTGTTCCGTCTGTGCTTCATATATACTATTGTGACAGTCATTCATTCGATATTTCGTGGAATCAAAGAGGCAGATTGTCTGGCGAGTCGAGGCCGGCGGCTAGTGCTATTGATATTCCTCGAATCTTCCAGAGTCCATGAAGGAAATTTCTCGGCGGCTCTTTGTTTTTCTAGACACTTCTGCCAAGAAATATATAAATACGGAGAGCCGACGAAAAGATTCATTCAGTATGCTATTGACGTTTAAAACATTAAATGTTCAAGATAAATTGTATATAGTTGTGTGAATACAAAAGCAGTGGAAATAAATTATGATGAGTTTGACTGTGTTTTTAAATAAATCCAAGAACGCGAAGTGTAAATAAAAATATTACATAATGACTTTTGTATGTTTCATATGTAAAAATGCTGGGAAATAAATACATAGATCTTTATAAGCTCTAACATTGAGAAATAGACAACAGATAAACAGCAATTACCACAAGATTTACATTGTAAATAAGAGATACATATAAGAAAGACCAGTGAGCTCTACAGCAGATGAAATCTGGGAATAACATGCCTGATAGTCCAAAGAGGAAGGAAAATGGGATAGCGTAGCACAAAGAACCCCGCACAAATCTTATGGGTTTGGGTTCCGGGTCAAATTGGCTGCAATTTTGGTATGTGCCACTACATGACGTCCTGATCAAAATTTAGTATAGGCACAAAGTATAAAAATGGAGATTTCAGGGTCACAATGAACAAAAACAGAAAATTTACGGAATATTAACTTGAAAAGTATGAAATACTCAGTAAAATTTTGCGTAATTAAATCATAGCTTATGGCATGGACTCTAAATTATGGGTAATTAACTCATTAGTTATAGCATGAAACCTTTCATTATGACCTTACAAGAAAACCTCAACGTCAAACTGATTTTCAAGATAAGATTACTCAAATACGGATTTAGGTCAAAAACGGACTACATCGCAGTTAACCCGTTTAGTCTCCCGATTTTCACTCTTTCTAACTATTAAAAAACATTACGCACTCTTATCTTGAAAATCAGTTTGACCTTGAAGGTTATTTGCAAGGTCATGATCAAAGGTCCCATGAATTTTTACGGAGCAGTTCATACTTTTCAAGTTAATATGATTCTTGGTTAGTCCGAAAATTGTCTATGTTTTTTCATTATAACCTTCATATCTCAAAAACTGTCCATTTTTAGACTTTGTGCCGATGATAAGTTTTAATCAGGACGTCATGAGGTATAACATACCTAAATTGCAGACAATTTGACCGGGAACCCAAACCCTTAAGATTTGTCATGTCCTCGTTTGCATGACAGCTCTCGTTTTCGAGATATGACACAAACTTATCTTTTTTTGAATGGAAACCATAGTTGGCTATGATCTCAAAAAATCGGACATTTTTAGAGCTTTTCAACGATATAATACTCGATATAGTTATTCATAAAAATAACGGAGTTATGGATGCTTTTCTCTCTTATTTTCACTTTTAACGTAGGTAGCCATGAAAAAGATTGTTTTCACTTTGACGTTTCCTCGTTTGAGAGTAATTCCGTTAGTAGTGCTGAACTGACAGTCGATATTGACAAGTTTTCGTGATAAAATGGACTATTCTAACGAAGAAAAACTGAATATGGTGGAATGTTATATCATATGCCATAAGATGAGTCCTTTGGTTAATAATTTAACATTTGTCAGAACTGAGCTTCTTAAAACAGCCCAAGTTAGAATCAATTTAACATATTCGAAATTTTCAAGATTTGTAATTCAAATGATTATATTTTCAGATATACTGGAATACAAAACAATATGTGACTGACGTCGGAACGAAATTGGCGAAGCCAGTTTTGAAACGAGCTGACTCCATGAAACAATTGGGGAATACCGTACTCGCCAGTAAATACACAGTTTACGCTGCAGAGTCGTTAGATGGCGCTTTGGACGTCGCAGAAAAATATGTAGACAAATACTTGCCAGCAAATGACGACCAAACGACAGATGGTGAGTCGTTTGCAAAATCATATATTCTTTGATAATATGTAATTAAAATGAAACTATTTTAGAAGTCGACAATTCAACAGATGGTCCCACTGGCAAGGCCATTCACACGATGAAACATGCAAAGGGATTGTCCAGGAAGTTACGTAGAAGACTCACACAAAGAACCATTGCTGAAGTTCGAGCTTTGAAGCATCAAAGCGCTGAAGCTGTTCACGTTCTCGTTTATGTGGCTGAGTTGGTATGTACATGTTTGTATTTTAAAGTTAAATAATTTTAAAGAAACTTCTCGTTAGATTGCCACTGATCCTACTCTTGCGTTGCAAAAAGGCAGAGAACTTTGGGAGACTCTCAGCAAAGACGAACCGGAAAATCAAGCTAGACCCGAAAATTTGGAACAATTGATAGTGTTGTTGACAAGAGAATCAGCTAGAAGAGTAGTTCACTTGATCAATTTTTCAAGCGCCGTGGTTAGTACGGTACCAAGAAGGGTAACTCGTTCTGTACGAAATATGGCGAGGAGAGTTCTTACATTGGCGGATTCCATGGTAAAGGTAAGCTACATCAAAATAATTAGTCAGTCTAAATTCACATGGTTAACTTTTTAAAGCATAACTCTTTATTGATATGACATAGTAGAATCATTGTCTACAACAATTTCTATTGGTTCTTTGTTTATTAAAACTAGCAAACATTTGTAGGAAAATGTAACACATAATCAGCTATTCTTACTTCAAACGTCTGACCTTTTTGTTATTGTTACCTTTGATCACGTCAATGAATATTCAAATAATTTCAAAAAAAAACTCGCCAGAAAGTACTAACTAGTAGCGCATAACACTCTTTTTTGTTCATGACGACTGGGGTAATTTCTGAGACCATCTGCTATTATCCATATGGTTCACATGACCATACCATCGAAAACCTTGGTATACTCATTTTCACGCAGATTTACATGTTTCTTACTTCATTCATTAATGGAGGGTTATAACAGCGCCTCTAAAAATCTATTTCCGCTGCTAACAGTATTTTCTTTATTCTCTTCGAGGTGTCATTCCTTTGTGCGGAAGACAATATATATTATATGTAACATATATTGTTTTTGGTCAGGGAACCTTCATCAGTTGGGCTTCCCACAATTGAATGTCCTCTCGAACACTTCTTTATGTATTTGATACATTTCGTTAAATTTGAAGACGCGAGATGTAAGAACGACATCTAGGATTTTCGAGAGAATTAGCACACAGTTCCGTGTAATTGCTGTTCTCCCTTAACTCCTAGGACAGAATGTCACGATACAATTTTCAGGTTACTTCACCTGTCAGAGGAATGATACCTCGAAGAGAGTATTCAATATCTCTGACAGGTGAAGTAACCTGGAAATTTTATCGTGACATTCTGTCCTAGGAGTTAAGTCGAATTGTGACCTTTTATTTGACCCTGACTTTGACCTTGAAGGTCATTTCAAGGTCAAGTCGATTTTTTCAAATGAGACAACATATTTCTGACCTCGGAAATGGAAAGATCGGAAAATTTTACGTTTAAATATGTCCTTGACCATTTTTAAAACTTGACCTCTGGTGGTCAGTAAGGGTGTCCCAAAAGTCCTGGAACGGCATTTTATCTCGGCGGAAACGCATTTTAGAGAAAAATGTTTCAAACAAAACTTATAGGATTCGTCCCTGGCTATCGAATTGTGACCTTGAATTTGACCCTGACTTTTACCTTCAAGGTCATTTCAAGGTCAAGTCGATTTTTTCAAATGGGACAACATATTTCTGACCTCGGAAATGGAAAGATCAGAAAATTTTACGTTCACATTTTAAAACTTGACCTCTGGTGGTCAATAAAGGTCAAGTCAAGTTCAAGAACAACTTCGTTGCGTAGCCATACTAAGCATCGCATTGCCGTGGAAAAATCCTAAACCCTAGTTCTTGAAAAAAAAAATTTAAACCTATATTTGACGAGCTACGCAACGAAGTTGTTCTTGACCTTGACTTGACCTTTACTGACCACCAGAGGTCAAGTTTTAAAAATGGTCAAGGACATATTTGAACGTAAAACTTTCCGATCTTTCCATTTCCGAGGTCAGAAATATGTTGTCCTATTTGAAAAAATCGACTTGACCTTGAAATGACCTTCAAGGTCAAGGTCAAATTCAAGGTCACAATTCGATAGCCAGGGACGAATCCTATAAGTTTTGTTTGAAACGTTTTTCTTTACAATGCGTTCCCGCCGAGATAAAATGCCGTTCCGGGACTTTTGGGACACCCTGTATAATTATTACATTTATTCCATTGATGATCTCAACCATATCACTGTTCACTGTAATATTGCCATTAGTTTACTACCTTAATCTGCCCCGATTCAACTATCTATCGGTCTACCTGTAAAACAATGGGAAATACAATAAACATCAATGTCGGCACTGAAATTGAGACATTTAAGCCACTTGGATGAATATATAGCTATGGATAAAAAATAAAGTCATTTTGACACCCCATTAAAAAAATTAACAAGTCAAATATCCTAGAATTATGCATTACAACAATGGTATTTCCTTTTTAGCTGTTACTCGAACATCAGGGCATGTCTCAATCACCAAATACTACAAAAACTACTACATTAGTGTTATCAAAAACTCTAAGATTACACTTGATATTGCAAGGTTTTTTTCGTTGGCAACCTAATAATTTTTGAATCGACAATGTTAACATTATTCTACAGTCAGTTTGTTCATTTAATTTCTCAGACTGTCCACTTGGAACACGTACAGAAAAGTTTCATCGACATACTGAAAATTCAAGGATATCACGTGGCCATGGCTCTTAAGCAGCTCAACCTTCACATAAATGATTTGCTGGTAAGTAGTTGATTTACAATTTGGTTTCCCTTGTTTAATTTTTTTATGTATTTGTAATTTTAGAAGTTGATCTGTTTAAAGGATACGTCACAATATGTGTAGCATTTTGGTTAAAGGGGCTTCATAACCCGAATTGTGAATAAATTTCAGGGCCATCCATATATTATTCCCCATTTTTACATTTATGTCATAGGGTGGGCCATGTAAGATTTTGAATTTAATTCGGATATGAAAAAACTAATACATTTTTTTCATAATTGCATTAAATTAGGGTGGGGCTGATGTAGCAACAGTGTAGATTTTAAAAATCGCGCCAAAAATTATTTGAACATCTCAGATATTTAAGAAAACTAGTGGTCGCCCAGTGGTCGAAATTCGACCCTATTTCATGAAGTTGTAAAAAGTAGATTCAATTTTATAAGAAACAAAGTTGTGGATAAATCGGAGAAGTAGACGTAATGACCAAAATTGTTCACTCATATTGACAAATCTATTGAAATAAAAAGAAAATAAAAATGCAATCAAATATCGGTATTCGAAATATTTTTGACAAATGAATGACTCCTTAAATTTTTGGCTGGAACCGCTCCTGACAAAATATTCGATATAATAATTGGAAGATTGTTCTTTGCAACCTAAAAGTTTTCGTCATATGCGGTTTCAATCAAGTTCAGGAATATTAAAGAAAAAAGAGGACCAACAACCCTAGGAGAACTTAAATATTTAATACATTCTCTATTGTCCGCTGTCTGACAATTTTTTACACAATACCTTCGGGAAGGCTGTGATAATAATATATTAATTAATATTAATGAAATAATTAAATTCACATTAAAAACATAATACGAGGGTGAATCAAATATGAACCGGACTTTTCTGTTTCTCGCCCTGTAGGTAATTCGAGTGGCGTGATGTCTCGATATATGTTAGGTAGGGAAGAAGAGGGGAGTTCTCGGTTTGGCGAGGTGAAGTCGATGCGCTGTTAGTAGCATCATGTCAGAGCAAGAGGTGCATACGTCTGTTGTGCGCAACTTGTTGTTATCAAATTTTTGGCGCGGGAGGGCGTTAGACCGTTTGAAATTTTGCGTCGACTATCTGCACAGTTCGGCAATGAAACACTTTCAAGGACCCACGTGTACGACTGGCACAAAAAGTTTTCAGATGGCCGAGAGACAGTGGAAAATGAGCCTCATGCACGCCGTCCCACAACAAGCATCAATGAGGCCAATATCTACGCAATTCGTGAGCTGATTGAAGGGCGTACTGCTGATCGATTTTCTGCACGAACGCCGTACAATTAATGCTGAGTATTACTGCGAACTACTCCAACAAGTGAAACTTGCCTATCCTCAAAAGAGGCGGAATATGTCTATCCGAAGTGTGATTCTGTTGCATGACAACGCTCGGCCACATACAGCTGCATTGACTCAAGGAAAATTAAAGAAAATGTATTGGGAAACCCTTGAACACCCGCATTACAGTCCTGATTTGTCACCATGTGACTACCACATGTTTGGGCCACTTAAAGAAGAACTGTGAGGCCACCACTTTGAGGACAACGAAGGTGTAGAAACGTTTGTGCGCAATTTGTTATCGACACGACCAGATACAGAAATGTATTAAAAAACTTCCGATTCGGTGGGAAAAATGTATACTTAAGAGAGGAGACTATGTAGAAAAATAATATGTATTAAAATTTGTATTGATCGTACCAATAAAATTTTTAAAACAAAAATCTGGTTCATATTTGATTCACCCTCGTATTTAATATGAAAGTTACTGCAACGCGTTCGAAAAATCAATACTGATCTACTACATTGACTATTTTACCACTAAACAATAACAACGCTTGTATGCCACTTCCAGAAGTACATGCTCTAAGAAGAACAGCATCTGACGATCGCTCCCTGCAAATATAATTACTCAATGCTTTGAGTTTTGACCGTCTGGCGGCGGCGGCACTGTCAGTTGTTTGGCGTTGACTGTATGGACATAAATATTGAATTTTTTTGTTATATTTTATTTAATTAATAAACCAATATTATAAATTAATATTAGCATTCTGCACTGAAGGTCGTCAGTAGCTACTTAACAAAACGAAAATGAAGAAAATCGATTGAGAGACAGAGGAGAAAATGGTACCTAATCGTATTGTCTTTGCCTATTTATATATAGATTATTATTATTTTACATATCCTTGGTTGGAAAAAGGACAAAACAAAGGGCTTATCATTAATATTATTTTATATTTAGCAATTCACATCATACCTTCTTTCTACACAAGCGCCACTCTGGTCACTTCTTGAACTTGTTATTTAATGCTTCAGCTGGACACTAATTCAGTTTATTTACCATATAAAATTGTCATTCTTACTTCTACCGTCCCTATTTATAGCAGCCATCTACATCTACCTCTTTTATCAATAAAAACTTCTCTCAAATTTGAGTAAATAAATATCTTAGATAATTGATAGGTATTCTTTAAGTTCTGCTTGGTACTACAAAATAAGTATTTCATTGTCAAACAAAAATATTATTTTTTCTTGTTTGTTGACTTATTCTACACTGAAATTTATAACATTCGCGTTCCACTACATCGTACGATACTGACGACTCATCTCTTGTTAATACCGATTCTTGTTCTTAATTAACCTCAGTAGACGGCAGAGCAGACTAGTAGAAGAACAAAAAGAATTCTGTAACAAAATGTGAATTTCTCTCACCAGAGGCGCCACCTGCTCCGAAGGCGATTTCTTGCCTTGTAAGCTTGTTGAGGTAACGCCACAACATTAAGATCGGAGGTGACTAACAACAACATGAAAACATGACTCTTGTGTTTGATCTGTGAACATGACAGCGGTGAGACAGGACGTCACAACATGAAGGTCGTAAGAACTAACAAGAACCAGGCGACTGTGAAGCCTGGCAACACAAAAATATGGGGTTGCCATCAAGCAACAGACGTAAGAATGAACTAGAACAAAAATGTGTCTTACTCTGGATTTCGAATCGGTTAGGTTAGGTTTCAATGTTTAGATTGTTATATGGAACAGGTTCATATGAAGAGGTTTGCGGCCGGTATCGTCGGACGCCATTTTGGGCCAGGTTCTACAAAGAGATTATGGGAGAAAAATAATTTTTGGCTGAAATAAAGGCCGGGATGTGTATAAACAAAAGCATAGTGTTCTGTAGACAATTGACAAGTTCCGATTTTGTTATAATACAATCATTACTGAAATCGAGCTCTGTAATTTTTAAATTAATTGTGGAATAAGTGTTGTATCTTAATATACCTTATAAAACCAATAAGATAAGTTAATGCCTCAGTGAAGAGTGTTTAAACACCTCGGTGCAATAAATTCAAAGTGGTTTTAATTATAATATTATCTTTTCACTATTTCAATATTCACTATATTGAACGCAAGCCAATATACTGTTTCTAGTCGAGAACCTTCATCAACTAATCTCAAATAATATACGAGGGCTGCCTTTTATATTTCGGGATTGGACAACCCTAGTGTTGCAATCTGACAACTGACAGCTGTATCGTAAAGTATGACATTTTTGAGATTATACGTACTCAGAACGTTTTGATATAGAAGCGCTATGTGTTGTTTATAGTAACTTAAGGATTCATCTCGGCCAAAAAATGGAAGTAAACCTTGAACATTTTCGTGCAATTATTTTTTACAACTTTCGACGTGGATTAAGTCAGCAAGAGTGCATGGATGAACTTAATTTAATTTTTGGCGATGAAACTCCATTAAGGACCACTGCTTATCGATGGTATGGTGAATTCAATCGAGGTCATAGTTCACTCCAAGACGAATTTCGTGAAGGTCGTCCAAAAACAGTTGTTCCGGAAACCATTGATGCTGTGCGCGAACTGATATTGCAAGATCGTCATGTGACCTATCGTGAGATTGAGTCAACCTTACACATTAGTGGGACCAGCATACATTCAATATTGCATAAACATTTGAATGTCAAAAAAATTTGTTCCCACACAATTTGTCAATCGTTCAAAAAAAGGCTCGTGTCGATTGGTCGAAAGAAAACTCAAAAAATACGATCGCGGTGCTTCAAAACACGTTTATGACATAATTACAGGTGATGAATCCTGGATTTACGCGTATGAGCCCGAAAGTAAACAGCAGTCGACTGTGTGGGTGTTCCAAGATAAGCCGAATCCAACAAAAGTTGTTCGCGCACGAAGCACTTCCAAGCAAATGATCGCCTGTTTTTTCGTAAAATTGGACATGTCGCAATCGTACCACTAGAACAACGCAGAACAGTCAATTCTGAGTGGTACACAACTATTTGTTTGCCAGTTGTCTTCCAAGAAATGAGGAAAACGAACCGCTCTCACACATTGAATCAAACAACTGCATTTTTGACCACTCCAAACATCGATTTGATGAGTCATCCGCCGTATAGTCCTGACTTGTCACCAAATGACTTTTTTTATTCCCGTACGTAAAAAACAAACTGAGAGGTCAACGTTTTTCGACACCTGAAGAAGCGGTTGCTACATGTTTTGGAGATACCTCAATCAGAGTGGAAAAAGTGCTTCGACAATTGGTTCAAACGCATGCAAAAATGTATAGATCTTCATGGGGAATATTTTGAAAAACAATAAAGCGATTTTCGATGATTAATGTTTGTTTTTGTTCTCTAATCCCGAAATATAAAGGCAGCCCTCGTATTGTATACTGTCTTCGTGGTGTCATTCCTTTGTACGCAAGACAATATATATTATATATAACATATATTGTTTCTGGTCAGGGAACCTTCATCAGTTGCGCTTCCCACAATTGAATGTCCTCTCGAACACTTCTTTATGTATTTGATACATTTCGTTAAATTTGAAGAGTATGACACCCCGGAGAGAGTATTCAATATCTCTGACAGGTGAAGTAACCTGAAAATTTTATCGTGACATTCTGTCCTAGGAGTTAAGGGAGAACAGCAATTACACGGAACGGCTCCAGATTCGGAACCTCTGTGTGCGAATTCTCTCGAAAATCCTAGATGTGGGTCTTACATCTCGCGTCTTCACAATATATTGTGTTGCGTTCAATGGACCGAATAATCTGGAAAAGATAGTATGATATTTTTTTAGTGAACCTTCTAATTCTTTCGCCATTAAAATTATGTATGTATTTGACGTTTAAATAAACTCAAAGTTAATTTTAATTGTCTCAAACCTGATATGGTATACCCTTTAATTTCCTGGCTTCTTATTTTATTTTCTATAAATATTTTATAACAACTCTTTTCTCTACTGATATCATTTTTAAGAAAATATACGAGAATATTAATTTGGGACGTTAGAACAAAAATGGTTCACACATATAACCTATAATGTCCAAAATAGCATTGCAAGTTTCATTTGTTAATAATCTTACAGTTAATTCCTAATTTGATTTTTTGTCTTTTCAGGAGGACATGGTCCATAACCTGGCTAAAGAAGACAAGCAAGAACCACGGAAACCCGGTTTGTCTGTACCGCAAATCAAAGTGTCGGCCCTGAAGGCATCCCATTCAAACGTTCCAAACTCGAAAGGGAAGATAAACGGCCTCGAAAACAATTCTTAAGTATGAGAAATAATGACATATTAATTAGTAAATGTTTAATTGCGATTATCTTTTACCACTGTCAACAATAGTTTTAATTTAATGGGTTTAATTAAATATTCTCTATAACATGCAAATATTATTTTAAGATTATCCGTTATTATTAAAATCTTAAATTTTATTTATTCACATATACGGGTAACCCCATTTACATAAAAATACAAAACAAAAAAATTAAAGAAAATAACATTAAAACTAACACTAAATCTAAAAAACACAAAACATACAAAAAACATATAAATCTAAGTTTATACAAAATACAAGATAAAATATAGTTACTTAAAATTAATTAAAACAAAAACAAAATAAACGACATCATTAAATATTATGGTACAACGAGCGCTTGATTACCCTGATGGAGTTGTAAAACAGATCGATATGTGAGGAGTTCTGATTGCCTGTACGTAATACCCTAGTCATTGCTGAACAGAATCCTTAGTTAGTTCTGTGAAATGGCACATTGAAGAGTTCTGAAGAACGAGTTCTCATAGTTGTATTCAAGGATATTCTGTCCAGTAAGCAAGGGCAGTCAAGTTCACCTGACAACAACTTGAATAGGAAACAAATGTCAGCTATGTTACGCCAATTTTGCAAAGATTGTAAATGCATTTGTGCTAAAATATCCCTATATTGATAATTGTCCCTGTTCAAGCCCATTTTAAATGCAACTATACGAAGAAATTTATTTTGAACTTTCTCAATATTATCTATATGTGTGTTATAGTGAGGGTTCCATATGACAGAACAGTACTCCAGAATAGATCGTACTAGTGAACAATATAATAAACGAATCGTATTATGAGAAAATGTTTTAGATGAACGATTGATAAAACCCAAAACCTTGTAACTCTTAGAAACAACTAGATCAATGTGTCTACGAAAAGTAAGAGAATTATCGAAAACGACACCAAGGTCACGAATTTCACTTACTCGCTGTATCGTTTGTGAATTAATAGCGTATGAAATGATTATAGGTTGTGAAATTTTTGCAAAAGTAATAATAAAACATTTATTGATATTCAGGTCAAGATCATGGCTAATACACCAGGCAAATAAAGAGTTTAAATCGGATTGGAGTAACGTAGCATCATTGCAAGTTGCAATTTCTTTAAACAGTTTGAAATCGTCAGCATACATTAAGATATTACAATGATTAATAATTTTGCCAATGTCATTAATAAATAAATTAAAAAGAAATGGCCCCGCGTGAGAGCCGTGTGGAACTCCTGAAGACACACTTATAATTCTGGAAATAATACCCCCACTTTAACATAATGGAATCGGTCTGAGAGATAACTCTCTGTCCACTCTAAAAGTGGCCAATAAAATCCTAGAGCTTGAAGTTTGGCCAAAAGTATTCTATGGTTAACTCTATCAAACGCTTTAGCGAAATCCGTATAAACAGAGTCAACTTGTAGTCTATTCTCCAAAGTTTTTACTAAAACTGACTCGTAGACGGCCAAATTGGTTAAAGTAGATCTACCCGGAAGAAATCCATGCTGTTCGTTAACAAAAATGTGTTTAAATTGCCATGACAAGAATTGAGAGGAAAAGTAGTCCAATAATTTCGGGATCTCCGATTGCATACATACAGCTCGGTAATTCTCAATATTTTCTTTAGATCCACCTTTGTGGATTGGCCTCAGGTAGCTATGTTTCCAAAAACTGGGAAACTTTCCGGAAGACAGTGACAAGTAAAAAATTGTTTTCAGAGGAAGCGCTAGAGTGTAGACACAGTTTATTAAAATAAAAATTAAATTAACCGCATCCTGCGAAAATATGGCGATACTCCATTAAATCGAAATTCTCCCTTTGGAAAAAAACTATTCTTCCGAATAAACAGCTGGTGACAAAAAATAGACAAATAATTCTTTTCAGGATAGCACGATCCGAGATTTTGGACATCGAATTCTTCACAAAACATGCAAAATGCACAAAGGGGGGTTCTCTCGACCTTGGTCTTTTCTCAATAAAGGATGTCAAAAGATTATCAATAAATGTTATTCTTCGGACTAGCTCATATAATTCTTTGAAAACATTCTTTCCCTTTCTCTTTCCACACAATTATCTACTTTTCATTACTCAAGGTTGCCTTGAATTTTATTCTCGTTTTTCTTAACTAATACTTAAATAATCTGGACTTTTACGAGATTGAACTGGCTTAAAATTGATTTATCCTAGCCTCAGAAGCAATTCCTCTAGGTGTTGGTGGAGCAGACGAATCCCGGTACTTCGAAGCAGTTTTTCAACAAATCTGAATCCTGAGAGCATAGCCCTACTTACCAAATTTTCTTAATACAATATACAGGGTGAGCCAAAAGTATGGAAACCTGCAAATAACTCTTCAGGAATTTTTTTTAATGATATATATCAAAGTTTTAGCATTTTTCCCTGACTATTTAAAGGTGACAATGACCTTGACTATGACCTTGACGGTCATGTCGAGATCTAATGCATTTGTTCAAATGAGAAACCCTTCTTTTATTCCTGTTTCGGAAAGAGCAGACCCCGTTCATGACCTTAACTGCTACCACGGTCAAATGCCATTTTATTGAAAAATCAATAGATTTTCAACAAAATCGGTATAAGGGGCTTTTTGACGTCGCTGATTACGAATCTGGGGTAAGATTTACAAAATTCGAAATAGCAGATCCAAGATGGAGTACGCAAATTTGAAATATAAATAAATTTTCACCAAAATCGGATGACCTTATCGGTCGACGTCAAAGTAATTTTCGTAAGTAAAATTATCCACTATTTCCCAATTCGATTTGGAAGATAAGGGGTTTCTATTAGAAAAAAACATGTCGACCCTGGTAGCGGTCAAGGTCATGAATGAAGTCATGGTCAAGGTCATTCTGGATGTAAAATTTTCCGCTCTTTCCATAACCGGAATAAAAAATGGGAGTTCTCATTTGAAAAAAATGCATTTGACCTTGATATGACCGTGAAGGTCATGGTCAAGATCAAGGTAATGGTCACCGTTAGATAGTCAGAGAAATATGGTAAAAATGTTGTATTTATATTTTTTCAAATAAAATTACTCCTGAAAAATTATTCAAAGATTCCCATAATTTGGCTCACCCTGTATAATAATCCACTTGTGTACTAACAAACAGAACCGAGCCTATAAAAACTACTTTCATTTTGAGAATAGTTCATACATTCCAACAAAGAAACCTATTTAATTGATGTTTTAACATATTTTTAATTTTGGCGGTCATACTGGCTGCTCGTTAACAAATGCTCAGAATTTTGCTTTGGGCATCATTATTTTCTTTTACCATAAACGATGCATCGTCATACCCTCGAGAATCGTTTACATCCAAATTAAGTTCTTGCAATTTAATCAAAAAGGACACCAATGGGCCCAATGGGCTCCAGAAAATATACTAGTTGTAAGCATACAGATTGAAGAAAATTGTTTCATATGACTGATATCAAGTGTACAGCCTACATAATGTTCCAAAAGTATTATTGAAATTAAACCCATACAAATATACAGCAATCTAATATGTAGTTCCAGGCAATATTTTTCCTATTTAACTGAGTACACATCGAAAACTTAACTTTCAAATCTTGACTTCACATGTATAGAAGAGAGACTTCTGCAACGTATGCCATTATTGATCTTATAGTAGTCCTTAGTTCTGACATATTACGATCCAATTCACCAAAAACACATTTACAGTTTTTCTTTGATGTGTGCGTTAATTTTACCATTTGACCTTGAAGCACGCTTAAACCTAACATGATACGGTCGCGCTAATCTCTGATCTAAATTTCGCGACAAAAAAATAAATACATATTCAGTCCTGCTTCTTTTCCCGGCGCTTTTCCATCGATTTGACCTTGAAATGACATTGATCCTAATAACTTACAAAAAATAAACATCAGATTCGAATTCATCACGAAGAAATATTATGGCTACTATGGTTCTGTTTTTAGGGACACCTTTATTTTTTTGGGGGCCTGACAAAAACGTATGTCTTTCATTGCGAATTCTTTTGTAATTCGTATATGAATCTGGTCTGTTTGTCATGTATTCTAGATACTTTTTTTTCGTTCCTTTGATTTTTTACTTTAATCGAGAACCATGGTGTTTTGAATTTATGTTCTAGGTAACGCTTCAAAAGCCGGTAACAGTAATACGATTCTGGCTTTTTAAACGCAAAAGTATTCTGGCAATATACCATCCATATTAGCGTCAAAATGTACCTATCCCAAGATAATTCAATATTGCTTAGATTACACATCGGTCTCATTCACATGCACAGCAGCCACAAGACTCAACCCCATGAATACTAGTTTCGTTAAAAGTTAAATTTACTAGAATGTGACAAATAGCTGCAGCTTCAGGTTTTACTTCATGCAGCAAATAACTCAATAAACCACACAAAACTCAAAAAGTCAATATATTTACATCTTATCATTCAATTCTTACACAATAAATACTTACATAACTAAAGAAATCTTAAAAATCTGATATGGCAAATCCACAATTAAATAAAAAATTACCAGTAAAAATAAATAAAGCTATAGAGTAAAAAAATCTCTCGATAATACTTGTTCATGTTAGATGTACTTATTAAAAGAGTATTGATGTACGTATTCTAGAAACTAATTTATATCAGTTCGGCAACGTATTCAGGCTGGCCATCATGGTTGATAGTCAATTGTGAACCCTTAAATGTCGCCCCGTAAGGATCGTAATCGTTGTCTAACTTATCTGGTACTTGGAAGGTGGATCCCTGGAAACCCATAGCTGCTTCATAGTACTGCAAGAAAAATGCATTTAAAAATAAAATTGATAGTTTTGTAAGTTATCATAAGTTGTCTGTTAAATGTTACGAGGGCTGCCTTTTATATTTCGTGATTAGAGCACAAAAACAAATATTAATCATCGAAAATCACTTTATTGTTTTCAAAATATTCCCCATGAAGATCTATACACTTTGGCATGAGTTTGAACCAATTGTCGAAGCACTTTTTCCACTCTGATTGAGGTATCTCCAAAACATGCATTCTGAACGCAGCAACCGCTTCTTTAGGTGTCGAAAAACGTTGACCTCTCAGTTTGTTTTTTACGTACGGGAATAAAAAGAAGTAATTTGGTGACAAGTCAGGACTATACGGCGGATGACTCATCAAATAGATGTTTTGAGTGGTCAAAAATGCAGTTGTTTGAGCCGATGTGTGGGAGCTCGCATTGTGGTGGTGAAGAGTGATCCGTCTTCGGCGGCTGGTTTTCCTCATTTCTTGGAAGACAACTGGCAAACAAATGGTTGTGTACCACTCAGAATTAACTGTTCTGCGTTGTTCTAGTGGTACGGTTGCGAAATGTCCAGTTTTTCCGAAAAAACAGGCGATCATTTGCTTGGAAGTGCTTCGTGCGCGAACAACTTTTATTGGATTCGGCTCATCTTGAAACACCCACACAGTCGACTGCTGTTTACTTTCAGGTTCATACGCGTAAATCCACGATTTATCACTTGTCACTATGTCATAAAAGTGTTTTGAAGCACCGCGATCGTATTTTTTGAGCTTTTCTTTCCACCAATCGACACGACCCTTTTTTGAACGATTGACAAATTGTGTGGGATCCAACGCGAACAAATTTTTTTGACATCCAAATGTTTATGCAATATTGAATGTGTGCTGGTCCCACTAATGTGTAAGGTTGACTCAATCTCACGATAGGTCACATGACTATCTTGCAATATCAGTTCGCGCACAGCATCATTGGTTTCCGGAACAACAACTGTTTTTGGACGACCATCACGAAATTCGTCTAGGAGTGAACTACGACCTCGATTGAATTCACCATACCATCGATAAACAGTGGTCCTTGATGGAGTTTCATCGCCAAAAATTCGAAACTTGTAAAAAATAATAGCACGAAAATGTTCACGATTTAATTCCATTTTTTGGCCGAGATGAATCCTTTAAGTTACTGCAAACAACACATAGCGCTCGTATGTCAAAACGTTCTGAGTACGTATGACCTCAAAAATGTCAAACTTTATGATAGAGCTGTCAGTTGTCAGATTGCAACACTAGGGTTGTCCAAGCCCGAAATATAAAAGGCAGCCCTCGTATTTGTGGCATGTTCTGGATTATTTTTAACTGGAATAACACCACAATTGAATTAAAAAAGCTGTATATTGAAATAAGTTACCAAACGTTTCAAAGTCGATTCTGACTTCGTTATCAATGGCTTTAAAATATGTAATGAAAATGTAAATTGGAAATTGAAAGTTTGATTTTATTTATCATAAGTTATCAATATGATACGTAACAAACATTAAGATTCTAATAAAGTTTTGTATAGTAATCACTGTAGACTGGGCCAAAAAAAGAGACGTATTTTTTTTAACGGTACTGTAAAATTATTGTTAATGATGAGAAAAAAAATTTTCTAAAATTTTGAGCCCTTAATAACTATATTAAGTGGTACATCATCGCAATTGTCCATTCTTTAACAGTTAGCGTATTTTTTGCAAAAAAATCGGATTTAATCAATTTAATTTTTTTTCAAACTCACATTTTGTAGGAGTTAAATTCCCCACAAAAAAGCTCTCTTAGTAAATTTTCATAGGACGAGCCCTTCCTCTGTAATCAAGCCTCAAACAGGTTTACTTTTCAATTTTTTACTTTGTATTCGGGATTCTCAAAACGATCTTAAATATCAATATTTTTATAAGATCAATGATGATTCTTAAAGGTCTCGTGACATTTTTCGTTAAACTTACTCCTTTCAAAGTTCTTCCATTTTAAAGTTACATAATTTTTTCCACTTGTATCATAAATTTATGACTCAAATTTTTTTTTTCATAAAATCAAAATTTATTGGGGTATTATTTCGATAAAAACGTTGTTTATCAACACATATTTAATTTTATTGCATTTAACCTACTCCAATATCGAAAAAAGTACCCTAATTGTATGAAGAGTAATTTGATAAAATAATTTCCTTGAAAAGTGATTATTTGTCTCAATTTGGTGCAAATTAAAACATTAAAATCTATTTTTTTGTAAAACAAGTTAAAAAATATGTAAAAATAACATTTTCTCCATTTCAAGAACACTATTTGCTTATACTACTTATTAGTTTTTTTATGCATAAAACTTGCCTGAATTATAAGTAAAAATAAAAAAATATGCAAATAAATTATTTATAATCGGTAAGTCGAATTGTTTTTAGTATTAGAGGAAATAAAAAGCAATAAAATTAAATGTATGTTAATAAACAACGTTTTTATCAATATAATACCCCATAAAATTTGATTTTTTGAAAAAAACTTTAGTAATTTGCTGAAAAAAAATATTTTTCATATTTGAGTCATAAATTTATAATATGAATAACACATAAATGTCAAAAAATAGACAAACTATTATAAATGAAAAAAAAAACATGTTCAAAATGTCTTGAATTAACTAAAACTTCAAAAATAGTATATGCCCTACCCTTCAAATTAAAAACAGAAAACTTTGTTGAGGATACCCAATTTTCTACATTTTTCCAGAAAAATCTAAAAAGTGTTAGATATAAGTCCAAAAAATAACGTTCCAAAACTGCCAAAAATTAAAAAAAAAACTGAAAATGTCAAAAAAATAAAATCTCAAAATTTTTAGTGTGAAAAGCATGTTTAGAAAATCAAAATAAATCCAAAAAATTCTTAAAACACCTAACGCCAAAAAATCAAAAGGTAAACTGGAATATCAGATATCAAAAGGGTGAAAAATATCAAAACATGAAAATTAACAAACTAAACAACTAACTACAGCAAACTTTTCATTGAAAAATTAAAAAATTGAAGGAAACTAAAAAATTTCAAAAGAAATGACAAACAATGTCAAAGACATCTAAAATGTCAGGAGGCTAAAAAAACAAAAATATCGAAAATCTAAAAATATTAAAATTGACAATAAGTAAAATTAAGAAATCTCTAAAGTAAAAACCAATGTTAAATCAGATGAGAACATCAAAATAATATATAACTACACTTTATAATTGAAATCTACACAGTCAAACCAACCCTAACAATTAGGTATTTGTCTATTTTGTAAACCGTCATAAATTATCAAATAAATAAGCTTGCAGTATGTTTTTTATTAAATTAAATTCAAATAAATATGAAGACCACCTAAACGCTTTGTTTTTTTCGTATGCCGAATGTAGCCTTGAATTCGTTGAACATTTATTTATTTGTATTGTTCTGTGTCTAGTGTGATTTAATCATGTGTCTGTCAACTGTCAGTAACGTAATGATTTTATAACCTTATTTGAAAGTTATTTAACGGTATAAGGATTTGTCAATGGTCTTTGATGACACTGTGCAGAAATAATTCGGCAAAACAAGAAATGAGAAGATTGGGAATAATTTGGTCAAGTGCGAGTTGGACTCGCATACTTAGGGTTCCGTACCACCTTCAAGATTCGAATATTCCAGTTTCAGACAAGCAGGGAATGAGTGCATTTTCTTATATTTAACCTTATATCTTTTAAAGGAAGCGTTTTAGATTTATAAAAAATATACATTTTGATTTTCCACACATGACATTTTATTTTATCTGCTTTAGGATTCGCTTGATTTTTATCACAATACATATGTATTTAATTTTCTGATTTGGCACCCAAAAAGTAACATTAGAATTTTATTTTACTAATAAACTTTCAGAAATGCCTTTTATGATCTACTGTCTGAGTTTTGAGGCTCTGTAGATTGGAAGAAAAACGGCAAAATAGGTCAAAGTTTAAATTATAAATTATAAAATCTGTTATTCAAATTATTTAAAAATATAAATAAAATATATTTTTCAAATTTTAAATAGTGTAGTTTCTAAAGTGGGAATTAAGTCGATGTTTAATATTTTTAATATCATTTATACAAATGATTTAAAAATATGTTATATTTGTAATTCACATAATGAGCCTTTTATCTGATATATTACATGATGCGTTTGAAAATTGAATCTTTATTTTCCATTTAATTGTATAATTTGTCCATAAAATTACTAAGGGGGTTTTCTAGTAATTTATTTTCCGTTTAATTCTATTATTTGGAGGCCAAATAATAGAATTAGGGATTTTTTTCATATTTTTCCTATAAACAAAAAAATGAGGTCTTAGAGTTTGGGGAATAACGGGGAGAATGGGTAATTATTTTAAAATATTTTTTTAATATATTTTAAAATATTCATTTTAAAAAAATTAAAAAAATATATTTGTACCTATTCGTCATAATGAGCCCTGGGATTTGATATATTACATGACCCGTTAAAAACAATTATAGTTTTTTATTTTCCATTTAATTCTATAATTTGCCCCCCAAAATGAATATTAGGGGTTTCTTCTTATTTTTCCAGTAAAGTTCAGGTGAGGGGCTATACTTCCAGTTTTTCAAAATTTTTCAGCTTATGGTTTCGGAGATAAGGGGGGGAATGGGTAAAATTTTTTATATTCTTCTTAATATCTTTTAATTTATTTATTTTATAAACATGGAAAAAATATATTTGTTTTCTTCATCATGAGCCCTTTTATTTGATATATAAGATGCTGGGTTAGAAACAATTTTAATTTTATATTTTCCATTTAATTCTATAATTTGCCCCCCCAAAAAAAATATTAGGGGTTTTTCCTTATTTTTCCAGTAAAGTTCAGATGAGGGGCTATACATCCATTGTTTTTTCAAAATTTTCCAGGTTATGGTTTCGGAGATAGGGGGGAAGAGCAATTTTTTTTATATTTTTGTTAATATCTTTTAATTAATTTATTTTAAAAATATGAAAAAAATATTTGTTTTCGTCATAATGAGCCCTTTCATTTCATATATAACATGATGGGTTAGAAACAATTTTACTTTTAATTTTCCATTTAATTCTATAATTTGCCTCCCCCCCAAAATAAATATTAGGGGTTTCTCCTTAATTTTCCAGTAAAGTTCAGGTGAGGGGCTATACCTCCATTTTTTTTTTTAAATTTTCCAGCTTATGGTTTCGGAGATAAGGGAGGGGGGAATGGGTAAATTTTTTTATATTTTTGTTAATATCTTTTAATTAATTTATTTTAAAAATATGAAAAAAATATATTTGTTTTCGTCATAATGAGCCCTTTCATTTGATATATAACATGATGGGTTAGAAATAATTTTAATTTTATATTTTCCATTTAATTCTATAATTTGCCCCCCAAATTAAATATTAGGGGTTTCTCTTTATTTTCCAGTAAATTTATAGTTTCGGATAAGCGATAAGGGGGGGGGAATGGGTAAATTTTGGTATATTTTCGTTAATATATTTTTAAATATTTTTTTTTAAATATGAAAACAATATATTTGTGTTCCTCAGCATGAGACCTTTTATTTGATATATTACATGACGCGTTTGAAAAATTTTTTATTTTTAAATTTTTATTTAATTCTATAGTTTGCCCCCCAAAATTAATATTAATGGTTTCTCTTTAATTTTCCTGTAAATTTCGGGCAACGCTCTATATTTCCTATTTTTCAAAATTTTAGGTTAGTAGTTTCGGTGATCAGGGGGGGGGAACGGTCGATTTTTTTAGTTTTTCCCCCCAGAAGTACCCCTAAAATCAAAATTTTTTCTTGTACGATATGTACTCCTGATCACCAAACTATACATTGATACCAAATTTCAACCTCTTCCGGCCAGTAGTTTAGGAGAAAATGTCTGTGATGTGACAGAGGCAGAAATCCTGAGTGATATTATAAGGGTATCCGTATATTGTATATACGGAACCGTAAAAATGGTTACATTCGCCGCTATAAATTCCGATGATGTTAGGGTTAATTCTATACTTTAATTATGTGAAGACCACTTTTAAATAAGTAACCATACTTTCTGTTTACACTATAATTACTGAATTACAGATATCTACTTAATTAAGTTAAATCCCGATAACTTATTTTATTACCACAAAGTGTTGATCACTCGCAGAAGATACCGAACCCTTACATGATCACAGAACTACACACAGAATTTAGGAATTTATACTAATTCATTGCCAAGAATTATGTAATAATTACTATACCTAAATGAATAAAAATAGTAGGAAAAACTGCTAATATTATAATTATGCTACTCATATAAATGTGCAAGTGCTTACGTTGGGAGCTCCTCTTAACGAGCTATTATTGCTATTATTCTGATGTCGAGCTACTCCTGACAACGTAGCATAATCTGCCAAATCATCTCCTAATGACATCGTAGCTAAATGCGAAGAACTTCTTCGAAGCGGATGTTGTATCGTAGCGTAAGTATTATCTTCCTGCAATAAAAAACATATGAACCAATATTTTTCGATCTCTAGACATAACTGACAGACAGACAAATACTTACAGGAATGTATTCATCACTGCCTCTTCTAGTGGTGGTAACATGTTCTGGCTCATTGAACACTTGCATAGTCAGTTCTTGTTCTTCGTAAATTTTGAGTTTCCTGAAAACACCAAACGTTATTATTTACGCCCTAAATAAGTACTACGAAATAACTTACTGCTCTATCCAAAGTGGATTCTCAGTGGTATTCAAATCATCTATGATAGCTTTTTTGATCAGAGCATCTTTTTTCTTGAGATCTGTTGGTGAGAGCACCCAATGTCTCATGCAACAACAAACAATGATGAATATTATTATGCCAACAAAGAGAACTATAAGCAGAGCGATTAGGGCTACCAGCGCCGGATCAAAAGTCTCTTCATCCTCTGTGGCGTAAGCTGGAAGGACGTTTTCTATTGCGAATCCAGCATAGTAATCCTTGAGGAAGTCGTATTTCGAATCGATCGTTTTTAGAACTTCTGGTACTGGAATTATAGTTTGAGTTTTTGGGTTGACCACTAGAATAAACAAATCCGTCCTAAAAACAATTAACGTTTTAAAACAACATGAAGTAAACAACCAGCACAGACATGACATAATGTTAAGAATAAATACGCATGTCACTGCACTAGTAGAAACCACCCAAAACATGTTTAAGATACTTGATCTACTACTTACCAATCTAGATTCGTCTTTCCCACATCGTCAACGTGATGAGTAACATCATGGGCAATTACTAGACTTTTGGTAGCATTACTCAGTTCAGAGATGATTTCACCAAGTTCCATCCGAACTTCTTTATTAGGTCTCGACAATATGACACGGATTAGTTGTTCTGGCTCAAAAATCCATACCTAGGAGTTGTCAATAATGGTAAAGTTAACGACTTTTCCATACTGAATAAACATAATTAATTTATCTAAGATTAGTTGATAGGCATGACTGGATTTCCAGGAATTCCTGTATTAGTATTATTTTGAAAAGCGTATTGTATTAAAATAACCTATAGAAGTACGAGAGACAACAAGAGTGTGAATAGGATTTATATAATGAAAATAAACATAATTATAAAGATTGTGTGAGCCACCAAAACATCCTGATTTGCCTCTTATTGATCATATCTGTAATAGTCTAGATATACTACAGACGAATGCACCCCATCTATCAAAAAGTGACTTTAATAATTATTTTGTTCCCAAGTGCCCAATTAAATTGTTGCTAACAAAATCCAGGTCAATATAAATCAATAATTGACTGAACTTATTAGCGTATCTAGGTACACTTCTGTTTAATTTCATCATGGACTAAATAATTGAAAAAGTAAAAAGATTCAGAGTACGAAATAGTGAACTTGGAAGTCTGAATGATCAAAAGGAAAATAAACAGCAGAAACTATAAAAACTATAAGACTTCATATACGATATTATCAACATCAAACCGGATATGTACGATGATTTCCATAATACTCCTAAGATGAAAACTCAGTAATAGTAAATAAGAAATTAAGTTTTAATGCATATGTATTGAAGTAATGAAGACATCGGCTAGCGGGTATAGAACAAGTACTCAAGCCAAGTAATGACATTCACTGAGGACAGAAGAGCTCAAACAGTAAACAGAAAAGTACCACAAAGCTAAAAATAAAGAGAATAATTACAGCAAATTATTACTAGATAGAATAGGAACCTATAATAATAGGAAAAACTGTAACAAAGGTAACGCCAATGATTGGACGTTGAAAACATTAGACTGACAACCTTCCGACTAACTGTTAACAGACAAAGTTGTTCTTCCATCAAACTATTAAAAAGCAAAGCTGTCGAAGAAGAAACAGATACTAACCTATTGAAACATAAATACCTTTAGCTGATTCTGATTTTTCCGGATTTGGACCGGGTCATTTTTTCGAATTAATTTATTTATATACCTAAACCGGAATATAAACAAAGTTTTCCGACGTTTCGCCCACACTTATATGAGGCTTTTTCAAGGATGAGACATACAAATGTTACTTACCTTGCGACGACTACATTTGTTTAGTCTTTTTCTCACAAACACACTTTGAAACTTCACTTTATTAAATTTCTCACACTGAAGCAAAAATTATAAATAACTAAGGCTCAGGGGCGGATCCAGACACGTGCTCCCGGGGGACGATTTCTGTCTCAGGGGTTGATTTCATGCTTCAGTGGGGGCGATCTTGTACTAAAGTTATGTAAATGTAATTTTAAACCCACATTTCTTGGGCTACTACATTAAAAATAGCATTTGTGGGGTTTAAACCCATAGAAGTTACCTTTTCCTAAGCGCTTAGAGTTAAGATTACCTCGTTTTAATATTAAATTTACTAACTTTGAGGCTCTCGGAGGGGGCGATTACTCCCATCGCCCCCCCCTTGGATCCGCCCATGCTAACACTTTGGATTTAGCCAAGGATGAACAAATAATGGACCTTGTAAAATTTAAGGTAATAGAAGGGGAGAAGGTACTTAATAGGATTATTTTGGATTGTTTTATGGTTATGTGTTATGGTATCCAAAATAATCCCATTAAGTACCTCCTACCTTCTTTTAGCTGCAATTTCGGGGAGCCAATTATTATTTCATCCTTGGCTACATCCAAAGTCATTCACAATTTCTGCTTCAATGTCAGAAGTTATAGAGCGAGTTTTTTTATGATCAGTATGGGGATCTCGGAAACTAGCGGAGATAGAGCAATGGTTAAATTGAGAAAGATTTGCAGTTTTACTGGCCCAACTTAATGACACTTTCGGATTTTTGTAAAAAGTCATGGCTCACTAGATATTTTGAAAAAACGAAATTCTGTCGATTTAGTCAAATCCCTTGTTTTTGATTTTATAAAAAAAAGTGCAAATATCAAAATTTAAGGGAATTGTATCCCGAGTATGATTGTCATGCCCTCGTTTGCGTAACAGCTCTCGTTTTCTAGATATGACACAAACTTATCTTTTTTTGAATGAAAACCGTGGAAACCATAGTTGGCTATGGCCTCAAAAAATCGGACATTTTTAGAGATTTTCAACGATATAATACTCGATATAGTTATTCATAAAAATAACGGAGTTATGGATGCTTTTCTCTCTTATTTTCTTCCTCATTTGAGAGTAATTCCATTAGTAGTGCTGAACTAACAGTCGATATTGACAATTTTTCGTGATAAAATGGAATATTCTAACGAAGAAAACTGAATATGGTGGAATGTTATATCATAAGCCATAAAAATTCGGTTCGTGCAGCTGAGGAATACTTTCATAGATATTTAATCGTCGTCAACCTGCTCTATGTACATTTAAGAGGCTTTACGATAGTTTACGCAGATATGGATATTTTACTAAACGACCAAAGGAACGTAATCAAATTAACGAAGCAGCACAAATAAAACTGTTTTGGCAATGGTAAATCAAAATCCATCTCCTTCAACTCGTGAGATTGCGACAGAAGCTGGCACATCTCAACGAACTGTAGTTAGAGTACTGAAAGCGCACAAGTTCCACCTGTACAAACTTTCAGTTTCTCAAACTTTGCATGCTGGTGACGGACATCGACGTATTTTGTTTTGTACATGGTTTAGAGACATGTGTCTTGACAATCCACAGTTTCCATTAAAGGTGTTATGGTCAGATGAAACTAGATTTACTACTGCGGTATGTTCAATAGACACAATGAGCATATCTGGGCTAAAGAAAACCCTTTCCATGTAGAACAAAGATGACCCCAGAAAAAAATTGGTTTTAATGTTTGGTGTGGTATCATAGGGTCTATTATTCTGGTGCCTTTTATCTATGACGAATCACTTACTGGGGAGCGCTACTTGCATTTCTTGCAATACCCTTTTCAAGACATGTTGCATAATTTCAATTTGAGAACTCGTTTAGAAATTGAGTGGTTCCAACATGATGGAGCACCTGCTCATAACTCGTTATTAGTAATACAACATTTAGATAATATCTATCCAAACTCTTGGAAGAAATGGCCCACGCGAATGGCCACCCCGGTCTTCCGATTTGGCAGTTCTTCTATTTATGTGGTGGGCTAAAAAACAAAGTATACAAAAGAAAGTATGAGACAGCTGGTGACCTAAGAGAGGCGGTATTACAAGCAATTGAAGAAATTGATAGGCGGTGTGTGAGGAAAGCGGTAAAGTCAATCTTAAAAAGATGCAATTTTTGTCTAAATAACAATGGGGGACTTTTCGAACATAAATTGTAACCATTATTATGTACTTTAATTTCTTAAGTTTTTAATAAGTATCTACTTATTTAGTTTTTTCGTTATATCTGATGTACCTAATAAAAAAATCGTTCAATGTTTTTTTGGAATAGTTGTTAATAAATCAACCTATTTCATGGCTAACTACGTTAAAAGTGAAAATAAGAGAGAAAAGCATCCGTAACTCCGTTATTTTTATGAATAACTAGATCGAGTATTATATCGTTAAAAAGCTCTAAAAATGTCCAATTTTTTGAGATCATAGCCAACTATGGTTTCCATTCAAAAAAAGATAAGTTTGTGTCATATCTCGAAAACGAGAGCTGTCACGCAAACGAGGACATGAGAATCATATTCGGGATACAATTCCCTTCAATTTTGATATTTACACTTTTTTTATAAAATCAAAAACAAGGGAGCTAGAGGGATTTCACTAAATCAATTTTTTTCGTTTTTTTCAAAATATCTAGTAAGCCATGACTTTTTACAAAAATCCGAAAGTGTCATTAAATTGGGCCAGTAAAACTGCAAATCTTTCCCAATTTAACCATTACTCTGTCTATGCTAGTTTCCGAGATTCCCATACTGATCATCACCCTGTATAAAGTAATGTTTCAAAGTGTGTTTATGAGAAAAAGACTAAACGAATGTAGTCGCCGCAAGGTAAGTTACATTTTTATGTCTCATCCTTGATATGTTTATATGTTGGTTCAGATATACAAATAAATTAATTCGAAAAAATGAACGCAGTTCAAATCCTAACCTAACCTACGTTCTCAGAAATCTATTTGTCTTTAGATTTAAATAATGGCACAGTTTATACTTACATATATTTTAGTTTTAGCTTCTCTCTCGGGATGCATGTTCTCCCTCGCAACAACTTCGATCACAAACCTATGCTGATTATTTTCTAAGAGATGCGTAGCCGTACAGATTGCCCCAGTATGACTGATATTAAAGGGAGACGGTATTATGGAACCAGAACTTCGACTTGACCCAAACTTAAACAGATTCGATGCCTTGATGTAATACGCAAGACTACCGTTCAAACCTGAATCAGGATCCCTGGCCGTAACGTTGATAACGAAAGTATTAACTTCAGAAGTTGCACTCACTGCAGCGTAATATACCGAGTGTTCGAAAACGGGTTCGTTATCATTCAGGTCTTTGACGGTTACTTTAACTACTGCCTTGCTCCGATCAGCCTCGTCCGGTTGAAGATCTTCCGTTTTTGGGAAAAAGTTTGGATCGTTACTGGCTATAACTAGCAAGGTGTAGTTTTCTTTCTGCTCTCTGTCAAAGGATTTGTTAGCGTAGAGGGTGCCATCTGAACGGTCCAAGCTGAAGGCGCCATCTTCGTTACCGGATACCAAGTAGTAGTAGATGTTGGCGTGGCGTCCTTCATCTCTGTCAGAAGCTTTCAACCGACCTGTATAAGTAAAATGGAAATTGCATTAACCATAACATTACAACAATATGTGGCCATTTCATTCAGCTGCTCACTTACAAATAGAAAAACTTTGACAAATAGAAACTGCGACATAGTTAAAATAAAGAGAACCTAGCAGAGACAGTGACGATAAGGAAAACATTCTAGAGTTTTTTTTTCTGAACGATACTTGTGGCATATTTTTCAATGTCTACGTGCTTCTCGAGAAATGACACCACAGTTTAAAGATTATTGCTGTATATTCCAAACGTTTCGGGGTCTAGATCAGACCCCGTTGTCAATGGTTAAGAAACTACGGATTAAAAAGGCACAATTCTAAGATGTAAATTAAAATATTTGACAATGTGTATTATTTGATTTTTGACCTAACTAAGAGAATTTTATTGATAATATACAGGGTAGCACAGAAATTTCTAAAGATCATATAATCATAAAGTTCCTTTCAAATTGAAAGAATCTGAAAGGGAGATCTTCAGAATTTTATGTGGCGCTCCTTTCAAAATCTTCCAATTTGAAAGGAACTTTATGATTATATGATCTTTAGAAATTTCTGTGCTACCCTGCATATTACAAAAAAAATTCTCTTAGTTACGTCAAAAATCAAAGAATACACATTGTCAAATAATTTACATCTTAGAATTGTGCCTTTTTAATCCGTACTTTCTTAACCATTGACAACGGGGTCTGATCTAGACCCCGAAACGTTTGGAATATACAGCAATTTTCTTTAAACTGTGGTGTTATTTCCCAAGAAGTACTTATACATTCTAGAGTTTATCTAGTAGATAAAGTAAATACAACAATGATTTCGATAGAAATCGTCTTGACTTCTAAGATCCTTATTCTTTCTTTTTAACACACAGTAATGCCCTTGATGGTTCCACAATTTCCCTTGTTGTTTGCTTAAAATTGTGTCCTTACGGCTTTTCATTAACGCGAAAACATCTATTGGTCTTTCTGAAACTCATTCTCTTGTGATGTCATTCTCATCAGCCTTCTTCTTGGGTTCTTTTTGGACATAAGTCTTCCTGGTTAGTTGTCGTTTGGCTTTGCCTTGTACCTCGGATTCATATTAGTCAGTTCCTAATCTCACCAAAAATGACTTCATTTCAAAAATGTGTTGCTTAATTTTTTATCCTCAATTCTTGGCACATATCCTGAATAGTTCCATGGCAGTTCGACGACGTCACTAAATTTTGTTATGTTTCTGATCCAGGTGTTTGTTATTTGATCGTTAACTGTTATACACATCATGTGACTCTCCGTTGCTTCTTGCTTGTCTTTTATTTTGTTTAAACCATAAGGTATGTATGTAAATTTCACAATTTAAATTGTGGTCAAAATAGTGTTGTTATTACAGATTGGCATGGCTTTAAGCATGAAATTTATTAGGTTGTTAAAAGTTTAATTTGACGTCATTTGTTCAAATTAGAGTTAGACTCGCATATGCAGGATTCTGTATCATCTAGGCGACCCGACCAACTGATTCTGCATCATGGATCCCAACTGCACAGTAATTTTCACTAACTTACAGAAGTCCAATTAAGTTGAAAATTGGCACACGAGTCAAGGGCCGATGACAATACAATTTATTAAGTTGAATTTTCCCGTTTGTTGTCTTTTTGTCACTGTTCTTGGCTAAACACAAATGCGTCTATTAACTGCTGCCATCTAGTTGGCATTAGTAGAACTTGTTGTAATGAAATGGAAATGTTACGCAAACATGAAGTAAACTTTTTAATTATAAATCCTATAGACATCGTTATGAGACTAAAAATTTAGAAAATAATTATAGTTTAAAAATTATTTTCTGTTTTTTAGTTCCGTCTGCTACTAAAGCGTATTTTTTTAGTTTTTTTTAACTATAATTATTAGAAGTGCACTTTAAGAAATCAAGAAAACTTACCAATCACTTGTCCCTTTTCATTATTTTCAGTGACATAAAAACGGTATGGCTTCGTGGAGTTGGTCTGTGGGAACTCAGGTTTGTTATCATTTTCATCTACAAGAAGTATTTTAACATTTGTAGTTGTTTCTAACCATTTAGGTAAGCCGTGGTCTCTTGCGACTAGGGTCAGCTAAAAAAATCAGTTTAAAATTTAAAATCACGTGCTTGAAGAATCATGATAAATATCGTGATGTCGAAACTAGGTACGACTTTATGTCTATTTAATTAATAAATATATGAATTAGTGATATAAAACAAAGTAATTCGTTATTATGAAAAAAATATTTTTATGTTTAATTTCATTCTGATTTTTTTTTAAATCATCTTTAGATTGTTTTCGCAGGCCGAGTAATAAGGAATTTTTTTTTTTTTGGTAACAACATTTTTTTCTTGGAATGCAGAGCTGTGGAAATAATTTAGAACAACTATTTTCCTAGTTACTAAAAATGTACTCCTAAAAACGAGATTTTCGTAATTATCTCGAAAATAATTTTCCTCCAAGATCAATAATTTTCGAAAGTATTGAAGGTAACTGTTTTCTTACTTGCTAAACTAAGTGTTTAGCTCCTGTAAGAATGCTAAATAGCACTCGCTTTGCCTTAAATCTCTAGTTTTCGAAATAATTAGAGGAAAAACTGTTTTCTACATGCCAAAATTACATGCCAAAATATACCCTTAATGATCTCCATAGGCATATTTAATTGGGGGGGGGGCAGTTGCCTCCCAAAATTTATTTGAAATTAAATTACAGAGTAAAAAGGAATGTAGGTACCTATGCTAGGAAAAATGCTGAACAGCTCTGATTATCTGTAAATGTGTTGCCAAAGATAACCGTTCTAAAAGCTCATTCGGGTGAATATCATAAAGTCATCGTATAGTAATAAGTTCCAAGCATTACTCAGTACCTGAACAATTTACTCACCTTGTATAGGGATCTAAGCTCGCGGTCGAGATTTAATTTCGTACGAAGCTCGCCAGTGTTCTCGTCAATTGAAAATTCCGTCGTTTCCTGTACATTTTCTCCATCTACTTTGAAATGATACGTTATTCTCCCGTTTTCATTGTCGTCTCTATCTATGGCTTTGACAATCATGACTAAATGGTTTGCAACAGCAACGTTCTGCAATTATAAAAACAGAGATTTTCCTTGAGAAGCTAAAAAAAATTAACTAGCTTACCTCCAGAATTTCAACAGTGCTATTAGCCTCTGGGGGATTCACGAATTCTGGTGAATGATCGTTGACATTCAACACGTGGACATTAACTGTAGCAGTATCGGACAGTTCACCATTTCCAGTTCCATCTCTTGCCTCTACCGTTAACTGGAAAGTACCAGTTCGACCCAGAAGTGATTTGTGGGGATATAGAATACCAGTTTCAATTCCCAGTAGAAAAAGATCTAAAACAATTCGTCATCTGTGGTATTTTCGTTGAAAGCATAATAAAATTGCCATCGAGACTTCCTTTAGTCCCAAATGGTATATTAAGCGCTCTCTATTAAACAACTTCGTTTTAAAGTAGCATTTAATTCATTAAATGAAGTGAAAAATATTTTTAAGATTGGTTAAAAACAACACATGCTTGGTTAAATTTTCACGTTCTTATTTCTTTTAATTTGACATATGTTTCGTCAAGTCTGGCTTCATCAGAAATTGTAAATACACTGTAAGTAAGTATTTGTTGTTTTTAAGTGATCTTAAAAATGAATTTTCATCAAGTGAAGACTGAAACAATATCAATTAAAAATATTTTTATTGGAGCTATATGGTTACTAATAAGCCTTGCCGATAGAAATTCTTGTTTCAAGAATCTCAAGTCGAGAAACTTCTGATTAAACAAATACATATGCTGCCTAATAAGATCTAGTTAACAGAATTTACGAAGACCTCAGGATTCCGTATTTGTCAATGGATACCGCCAGTGTAGCAATGTAATGTACTTGCCATTGGCGGCACTCTAGGTTCCTAAACTGCCGTTATCTTTGCTCAATTCTAATCAGATTTTCTCTGGTACTGGGTTGGGATTTATATGATAATGTTGCTGTCCATTTTACAATGACCTATACATTTGCAGTAGTATCTTTTTTAACCGATTTCCAAAAAGAAGGAGGTTATCAATTCGTCGCGTATATATATATATATATATATATATATATATATATATATATATATTGTATGTATGTTACTTGATTTCTTCTCCCGTGGTGAACCGTTTTGTATGAATATGGTCTTGTTTAATAGAGTATATATCCGAATTGGTGAAACTTCAAATTTGGGAAAAGAATTCTATTGGTAAAGTGATGAAATTTGTGAATGAACACATGCGTGCAGGGAAATCGACCAATATCCCTAATATATTGGTCAATTTTTTGAAAACTCCTTAATCTATTAAGGAAGATCCCTAGGTGATCTCATATACTTTTCAGCGACGTGCAACTTGCAGTTTTGCAGAAAATCGCCGAAAATTCCAAAATTCTTATCCAAAATTTCATCGAAATGACATAACGGACATTTCCTCATAAATATTTCAATTCCAACGTAATAGTGCGGGAATTTTAGGCACTGGAAGTTTTAATTGCTAATTTGAAAATTTTCTATGTACATCTCAAGCATATAGGGAGTAAAGCATAGTATTTTCGGCTCCTTAAATCAATGAGTACCAAGCTCGTTTTGTTTTTATACCCGGCAAATACCTATTTAAATGAAAATTTTTCCATTTTGCGAAGACGGTGATTTTGGTTGTCACATTCTCCCGGCCTAATTCAGTGACAACACACGTCAAACTGTAAAGTGCTATTTGGTGGGTTTATACACAGGATGTTTAGTTATAGCAAACAAAATCACAAAGTAAAGTGATAGAAGGAGTTGCATTTAAATGATGATTGAAATATGGCTTAGGCCGTTTAGCTGTATATACAGGATGGATGGCATATAGGGTGGAGTGGACGATTGGTGGTATAAAAATGTTGGAAAAAATGTGAAATTAAAATTATACAGGGTGATTAAAAAACTGTTATATGATATGGAGGTAAACAAATCATATACAGGATAGTAAAGTAAATCCAAAATCCCGCATTGCATACTTATGTAGTACTTTATCAAGCTTGATTGTTACTTGGCACCGACTTCAAAAATATAGTAGATTGGTAGGTAATTAATTTGTACAGAATGAGCACCTTTTAATGTTTACATTTTTTACTTCATGGGTATTTTGTTATAATTATTTTTAGCTTTTTAGTTATAGGTGGAAGCTGGTTATATTTTTTTGAAAAATGTTTTATTCCTTATCTGCTCTAGTATATTTTTTAAAACGAAGTTGTCCAATACATTTTTCGTCTGAATAGCTTAGGGTAAGATTGGCGTTGGCGGTCTAGGGCAAGTTGCCTCATCTTTCTGATGAGACTTGGAATGGCCTTGCACTACCTAAATTTTCAGAAAGATCAGAACAAGAGTAGAATTATCAGACGTCGAATTTTGGCATCAAATTATTACTTTGCACCTCATTTGAAGAGATGAGATTGATGGTTAAAGTTGTTCCTCTGAAATGCTCTGGAGTAGTCCTAGGGTACAGCTGGTAACTACAGAACCTTAATACTTTTCTTTCATTTTGTTCTTCAGCTTGAACTTTAGTTTGCATTTGTCACTGTATCGAAATACAGTGACAAATCGATTCTATTATTTTTCATTCTGCGTGAACTTATTAAATTTATTAATTGTAATTCACTTCGAACTATCTCTTCCATGCAGTTGATTATCGGTTCCATATTATCAACTGAACTTTCAACTAAACGAAATTCATGAGTTACCTCGCCAATGTACAATTTCAATTATTGATTCTCTTCGTAAATTTAATGAAATCTTGAATTTCCATCGATGCTTATAAATCGATTTGTTGTTCAACTCGTTTCTGGGTCCAAAATGTTCTTCCAATTAGTTGGAATTTTTTTGCCATCTGATTCTGATCAAATTATTGGTCATGAGGTATTTAAATTTAAACCTTGTCGTTTTCCTTTCAGGGATATAACTGATATAACAACTAGTATTTTTGAAGAGGCGAGATGTAAAGAATGACACCCGAAGAGAGTATTCAATATCTCTGACAGGTGAAGTTAACCTGAAAATTTCATCGTGACATTCTAACCTAGGAGTTACGTGTGTAACAGCAATTACATGGAACGGGTCCAGATTCGGAACCTCTATGTGCTAGTTTCCCCGAAAATCCTAGATGTCGTTCTTTACATCTCGCGTCTACAAATTTAACGATTTGTATCAACTATATAAAGAATTGTTCGAGAGGACATTCGATTGTGGGAAGCGCAACTGATGAAGCCTCCCTAACCAGAAACAATATATATATATATATATATATATATATATATATATATATATATATATTGTCTTGCGTACAAAAGAATGACTCCTCGAAAAGAGTAACTAGTATTTTTAGTAATCGTTCATGGAAGTTTTATCCGAATTTTCTGATGACGATAGCAGATACAAAGCTATTGAGACGTTGTGACATTGTCTAATAACATTGAGTGAACTAGTTCTTCTATAACACTTTTAACCTAGAATACAACACACGAAACCAAAAATGAAATATTGCACTATTATATTAAGCAAATATCCTTATTTATATAGACAATTAATTAAGCAAAACGTGAACGCTTAAAAGGTGTTATCTTTAGGATAACAAAGACAGAGTGGAAAAACACCTGAAAAAGTGTACATAACTCAAAGAAAAATGTACTCACCATCTGTATTTCCTGAAACTATGCTGTAACGAATATTTCCATTAATGCCAGGATCTTTATCTGTAGCATTCAGCTGTATCAAAGGCATAGGAGGATTCAACCTGATATTTTCCAGAACCGTAACTTCATACTCCCTCTGAGAAAAAACTGGTGCATTGTCATTAATATCTTTAATCTTGATATAAACTGGTACAGTAACCGACCGTTTCAAATTACCGGGCGCTTTATCAGAGGCAACAGCTTGTATCACCACGTCCTTAATTGTCTCGTGGTCCAAAAATTCCGAATTTGCTACTGTAATGTAACCTGTTTTGTTGTCGATACTAAAATGCTGGCTGTTTTGTCCCGCAAGTGAATACTCCACTTCACCATATTCGTCGGCATCCTTATCAATAGCTCTAACAGCAACCACAAAAGTACCGTTAGCTGCATTTTCTTCGATGGTCACGTTGTAATCTTTTGAAGTAAAGGCTGGCTCGTTATCGTTCAAATTGATGATGTTAACAACCACCAAGGCTGAAGCGTTTAGTTGTGGAATCCCCGCGTCGAAAGCTACTACAGTGAAGTTCAATTGTTTAGTTTTCTCGTAATCAATTTGTTTCTTGATTTGCACAATACCAGTTCCGTTGTTGATTTGAAAATATTCACTTTCCGGTATGATAGTGTAGCCTGCGATATCAGAATCCTCATCTATAGCTTTGTAAGTTGCAACTATGGTACCAACTGGTTGTTCTTCCTTCAACTCAAGATAATATTTGGGATTTTCGACAGTCCAAGGTGGTAGGAAGGTAGGGGGAGAATCGTTTACGTCTCCAATGGTAATAACTAACAAACCTTGACCTTGTTGTACTCTTGGTGCAGTGATATCCGTTACCAATACAGTGATCCTGATTACAGCAGCGTAATCCCTAATCAAAGGGTTGATAACAGACACCCTTCCAGTATTCTTGTCAATCGAAAAGAACTCCTTAAAGGCATCGCTGGAAGTAACTTCATTGCCATGTTTATCTAGAGCTGTGATAGGTTCCGTAGCTGCAAAGTTTAGAGCGTCTGAAGAGTTAACGTCCGGGTCTAAAGCTATCAAGGTGTAGATTATGGTTCCCACAGGAACATCTTCCATAACGTCAGCTGTTTGAGTGGTGGGTACGAAGTATGGTAGTTTGTCGTTGGTGTTAATTACATTAACTGTTAACGTAGTTGTGCCGGTTAAACTTGGAACACCATGGTCCACGGCGATGATTTCCATGGTGTAGGTATTTCTTCGGTCGAAATCTAGCTTCGATGAAACAGATACGATGCCGGTGGTGTTATCGACGGTGAAATCATCGTATCCGCCTTTTAGTATAGAATATTCAACTACAGCGTTGGCACCATTGTCTGCGTCTGTAGCTTGTACTTGCATTACGGAAAAACCTACGAATAAGATATGTTTATGTTATTAATATAAATGTGTGGAAGTAAAAGATCGTGATTTTACAAGAAAAGTATTGCTGAGAAGCAGTTAACAATTTCTGTGAGTTGAATGCATTTTCATTTAGCCTAATACGAGGCCTAAAATAAAGTTTGTATTTAACGACTGCAAGTATTTAAGAAGATAGCCCCTTTTAACTTAAAGAGAAAATTATATTAAAAATTTACACAAAGTAGACACAGTCAATAGACTCTAAGGTAGCACAAAAAAATCGAGGAGAACATGGAGCATCTCAAAATTGTTAAAAAGGTTAAAAAGTCAAAAATGTAAAAAATGTCAAAAATGATAAAAAAAACAAAAACGTCTCAAATGCCAAATTACGACAAAAATTCAAAAAATGTTAAAATCCTCAAAAGGTTAAAACATGTTAAAAATGTCAAGACTGTAAAAAATTTACAGCGTCAAAAACAAAAATTTTAAAAATGCCAAAAATGTCATAAATGTCAAAGATCTCAACAATATTAAAAATGTCAACAATGTCATAAAAAGACAAAAAACGTCTCAAATACAAAAAAAATGAAGAAAAACCTTCAAACATGTGTTAAAAACGTAAATCGATCAAAAGACAAAGAAAGTCTCAAATGCCAAAACGAAAAAAAAAATTAAGAAACGCCAAAAATGTCAAAGATGACTAAATCTCAAATATATCAAAAATATGAAAATGTCAAAAATTACAGAAAAAAACAAAAACATCTTAAATGCCAAAAACGACAAAAATTAAAAAATGTGAAAATCTTCAAAAGTTAAACATGTTAAAAATGTCAAGACTGTAAAAAGTTTATAGCGTCAAAAACAAAAATTTCAAAAATGCCAAAAATGTCATAAATGTTAAAGATGTCAAAAATATCAAAAATGTCAAAATGCCCAAAAAACGTCTCAAATACAAAAAAATGAAGGAAAATAGTCAAACATGTGTTAAAAACGTAAATCGATTAAAAAACCAAGAAAGTCTCAAATGCCAAAACGAAAAAAAATTAAGAAACGTAAAAAATGTCAAAGATGTCTAAATGTCAAATATGTCAAAAATTTTACAATGTCAAAAAAGTCCCGCATTGAAGCTGACACGCAGAATTTTTTGCATGAATTTGCACGAATTTTTAGTAACTATTTAACAATAAAATTAGCAGCATTTTTGTGAAATCAAATTGGCATCAATCAGATGGTGATAAGTATCTGCGAAATATCGGGGAAAATGTCTAAGTACTTCTTGGGAAATAACGAAACATTAAAGAAAAATTGCTGTATATTCCAAACGTTTCGGGGTCTAGATCAGACCCCGTTGTCAATGATTAAGAAACTATAGATAAAAAAGGCACAATTCTAAGATGTAAATTAAAATATTTGACAATGTGTATTATTTGATTTCTGACGTAACTAAGAGAATTTTATTAGTAATATACAGGGTAGCACAGAAATTTCTAAAGATCATATGAATTTGAAAGGGAGATCTTCAGAATTTTATGTGGCGCTCCTAGGTGCGACTTTCTTATAAGATAGTGCATTCGCCAAAAATGCGACCTAAGAACTTTGTTGATTCAGTGATCCCATTAAAATCATAAGCGAAAACCTTATGAACTATCCCGATATTGGGTTGTTCACAAGGACATGGCTATTAGCAATTTCCTCCTTAATCATCGGCAACCAGGAACGACTCAATTCTACGGAGGTAGTAGCGATACAATAGTTTTCATTTAACAAAACTAAAGCAGACTCTTTTAGTTTTCTTTTGGTGTTGTGTTCTTCTGTGTGTAATATAACTGAATTTTGAAACTGTATTTTATGACCAAGGTCTCAAGCATGTTCGCAAATTTTGGTTCTTTCAAATTGTCGTTTTTTATGTAATTTTTATGTTCGTTTATTCGAACATTCAGAGGTCTAGAGGTTTATCCAATATAGAATTTATTACATTCACAAGAGATCTTATAAATGCAATTTTTTGTATTTTGAGTTGTGTTAGTTGGTTTGGATTTTGATACAATTGATTTTAGTGTATTTCTTGTTTTAAATGATGTTTTGATATTATATTTGTTTCCCACTCTTTTCAGTCTTTCTGATAGACCCTTGGGAGTCAGTGTTGCTTGGTGAAGTTTGATGTTGGTCATAAAGTACAGTTTCAAAATTCAGTTATATTACACAAAGAAGAACACAACACCAAAAGAAAACTAAAAGAGTCTGCTTTAATTTTGTTAAATGAAAACGATTGTATCGCTACTACCTCCGTAGAATTCAGTCGTTCCTGGTTGCCGATGATTAAGGAAGAAATTGCTAATGGTCATGTCCTGGTGAATAACCCAATATCGGGATAGTTCATAAGGTTTTTCCTAGGTTTTCCCTTATGATTTTAATGGGATCACTGAATCAACAAAGTTCTTTGGTCGCATTTTTGGCGAATGCACTCTTATAACAAAGTCGCACCTAGGAGCGCCACATAAAATTCTGAAGATCTCCCTTTCAAATTCTTCCAATTTGAAAGGAACTTTATAACTATATGATCTTTAGAAATTTCTGTACTACCCTGTATATTACAAATAAAATTCTCTTAGTTACGTCAGAAATCAAATAATACACATTGTCAAATATTTTAGTTTACTTCTTAGAATTGTGCCTTTTTAATCCGTAGTTTCTTAACCATTGACAACGCGGTCTGATCTAGACCCCGAAAAGTTTGGAATATACAGCAATTTTTCTTTAATGTGGTGTTATTTCCCAAGAAGTACTTAGACATTGAAAAAAATGCCACAAATATCATTCAGAAAACAATCGGGGAAAACTTGGGGTATGTCTAAAATATAAAAAAAAATCAAAATGTCAAAAATATCAAAAATGATAAAAAATCAGAAATGTCAAAAATAACAAAAATGTCAAATTGTCCAAAATCTCAGAATTGTCAAAAATGATAAAATGTCAAAAAATGTCACGTATTGAAGTTGACACACAAAACTTTTTGCATGAATATGCATGAATTTTTACCAATTATTTAGTTTCATTTGCACATTGAGACATTTCCATTATAGGATTATAGATCTTATAGGTTACTATGTAAATATTAATTCACTTTTACAAATTCAACTTTCGTCATTAACGATCCGTACTTGTCCATAGGCTTTGCTCATAGTGAAACTCTAAACAAGATGCCTGACTGATTCATGCATTTATTATTTGCAGTAAGAGATATATGCACAATGTACTTCTTAACTCACCAATCGGAACATCCTCAGGTATAGATTCAACATAACTTTCTTTTGTAAATATAGGCTTGTTATTGTTGATATCCAAAATTGTTATATTAACAGAAGTCGTTGCAGTAAACTTTCCATCACTGGCCTTAAAATAATTTTAACATTTTATTATATACTGCAATAATTTACAATACAATCATATTACCATCACATCAAGAGTTATAACATTATCTGTATCGTTTTTCACATCCAAACCCTTGTTATCAATGATTTTTATTTTACCCGTATCTTTATCAATCCCAAATAAATTTTCGTCATTGCCAGAGACTACTGAGTAGGTAATCTGTGATGTTTTATCAGCATCAACGGCTTCTACAAACAACTCGGGATCAAACTTGACAGAACCCTCGTTTACGAACGCTCTGTATATAGACTGACTGAATACAGGTGGGTTGTCATTGTTGTCGGTTAGTGTCACCTTTAAAGGCACTGTTGAAGTTTGGCCTTTGCCGTCATCATCAGTAGCCTGAAAAAATAAAACACTGTAACAGATATTTAACATAATAATGATAATAATATTATTTATAGGCTTTGGAAAGACAATGAAAAATCCGAAGCTATAGATTTTTGTAAGAAACACTAGACACAGAAATGATAAGAATTTGAACGCGATGTTTTGGGCTGACCTTGCATTTATCCTTAAAATGACTTTGACAGTAAAATTGAATTTAATCCGCGTTTCATTTTTGACTGTAGACTGCTTCAGCTCTTCGATCCGAGCTACATTCTCTGCTATGTTGTCTTTCTGCATTTCCGAATTCTTCTGTACCATGCGTTTCAAATTCTCTTCTAAGGATTTAGGATTTTCTAATAACTTATCTTCTAGGGTTCTAGAAGTTTCTAGTAATTTGTCTTCTAGAGTTATAGACTTTTCTTGTAATGTTTCTACATTACCTTGTAAAAACTTAGAATTTTCTAGCAATTTATCTTGTAAATGTTTGTTTCAAATTTTCCATTTGTTTTCATATCATACTTGTATAAATTCACTTTTCTTCCCACTAATTTTTAAATTCATTTCTTGCAGTTCTATTTTTAAAACGGCCACTTTCAATTGGTGCAAACTCACCACTATAAACATATATAGACGCGAAATGTGTCATTCCTTTGTACCTCCAAGAAATCTCTGACAGGTGAAGTAACCTGAAATTTTTATCGTGACATTCCGTCCTAGGAGTTAAGAGAGAACAGCAATTACACGGAACGGCTCCAGATTCTAAACCTCTGTATGCTATTTCTCTCGAAAATCCTAGATGTCGGTCTTACATCTCGCGTCTATTGAGGGAGGCGCAACTGATGAAGGTTCCCTGACCAGAAACAATATATATATATATATATATATATATATATATATATACGAAGGAATAACGGCTGGTTGTTCGATATAGGTTGAATAATTAACGGGACTCAGCCTGAAGGTGGGCGAATTAAAACTACGTGTTAACCTTTGTTCTTTAAGAGGTTTCGAAGAGTTTCTCTTCTTCATCAGTGCAATAACAGAATGTTTTGGTCAAATTATTATATGTTTTACAAAATATGATAAAAATACTTACAAAACTTGAGGTTAAATATAAAGCAATCCAACATAAAACAGTATAAAAGAATCCTCTACTCAAATGTACGAAAAAGGTTGATATGGATGACAAAAAATTTAAATTGAAGTCAAAGAGACATATAGATATACTTCAAAATATCATGGCAATGGTGTAAGTTGAATGAAATTTCCAAATAATATCAATTTTATATCGGATATTTCAAAAATATTTCTTTAGAAAATAGATAGGTATTTAATTTAATGATTCATTCCTCGAAATATTCTATCATCCATCGCTAGCAAATTAGAATAAATAACGTTAAGATTCCAAATATCTGTTTTGTTGTTTATACAATTAGATTGATTGTTAATACAAACCATTTCCAGAAAATTACGTTAGAAACGATTTCTCTCGTTAATCAATACCTGAGCGTTGTCAAAGTCTGTTATATGATTTCAATTTCAATTTTCTGTCATCCATATCAACCTTTTCCGTACATTTGAGTAGAGGATTCTTTTATACTGTTTTATATTGGATTGCTTTATATTTAACCTCAAGTTTTGTAAGTATTTTTATCATATTTTGTAAAATTTTGTAAAACATATAATAATTTAACCAAAACATTCTAGTATTGAACTGATAAAGAAAAGAAACTCTTCGAAAGCTCTTCATTAAAGAAAAAAGAGTTAACACGTAGTTTTAATTCGCCCACCTTCAGGCTGAATCCCGTTAATTATTCAACCTATATATATGATGTGACTCTGTCGAAACGTCGTCATTTTACCATCGATCCCGGCAGGGATCAGTTATCAACTACGAGGACGAATTCCCGGAAACCATCTAATACATTTAGTACCCGCGAAAACTTAAAAACAAACATATATATATATATATATATATATATATATTTATATATATATATATATATTGTCTTGCGTACAAAGGAATGACACCTCGAAGAGAGTACTATAAACATTGTTAGTCTTTTTTTTATTTTCCACTTCCAAAGTTCCACAAATACACCGACCACCTGACACCGCTGAAATGTTTTTAGTTAGTCTTCGAGTTCTTGGATTTATTTAAAAACAGAGTCTTACTCACACTAATTTATTTCCACTACTTTATTTATCTTCACACAACTTTTTACAATTTATCTTTAACACCTGTTGTTTGTTTACTAATCTGCGACCAAATACTGAATGAATTCCTTCCGTCACCTCGCCGTATTTAAATATTTCTTCTCGGAATTATCTAGATGGTTTCTCGATCATTCGATGGAATTCGATAAATTTCCATTAGCGCCAGCAGCCGGCCTCGAGTAGAGAAAACAACATTTTGGTTTCCCTGAAATATCCTATGAATGGCGATTCTACGAAATATCGGAAGAATTATCGTCACATTATCTTTGATGTAAATTGAATTGTTGCAAAATACTGCTAAAATACGTAGTCGTGATCTCATGAAATCAAGTGCATCTATTTAATTTCATTGTTCCATGTTTGTCGGTCCATTTCTTTTCCATAGAAGTAATTAATAATTACATAAATTCCGTTTTTGCTATTTGGAAAACAACAAAAGAAAATGTGTCGATTATATTCCAGAGACATTGCTATTGCCTAAAATTTTTGTATTCAGTTGTTTCTATTACAACTTCTAGCTTAGACGTCATCAAAGCAAAATCTTTTATATTACAAAAAAACACAACATGATTTTTTAATTTTTTTTTTCATTTACATTACCACGCAACAAAAACAAGTAAAAAATTTATAGATTTTCTTGTCATGTAGAAAAATATTCAATTGGACTATTTAGGCTACATAGCAGAACCGTACTAAAATTTTTTACTCTGATGATTATTTTTTGTCCTAAAACGTCGTATAAAACTTAACATATGATATACCAATGTCTTGGCCTTTCAATGTTTTATCGATTTTCTAACGAAAAAATGCAGGTACATATTAAAAAAAAGTTGATGATGGCCAAAAAAAAAAACGAAACGTAGCAGTGAAAATTTGATGATTGGGTATTCTGTAAAAGTAAGTGTCAAAAAACGTTTCCCTTTATCATGAAAAAAAAACAAAAACAATACTTTTTTTGTTTTTAGCGTATTTTTGGTTTAAGTAGTCGAATGAGCTTTAAAATACGCAACTTTTTCTCTATTTAATCGTGTTTGTACCTGTTACCGTTTCTTATATAACAATGTCATCCCTTTATATGGGAGACACCTTGTAGACTACATAATTCCCCAATACATTTGAGACAGATCGTTAATAATTAAACCTTATCTCGTTCAATACAATTAGAAAATACATTTGCATTTGCCTAGCTGACCCCAATGACCATAATATTTGTAAGACTTAGAGCTCCAAAATATATCCGTGAGATTAATAATAAATAAGCTAGGAACTAACAACTGTTTCATATCAAGAGAGTTTTTGCTAAGTGAATGAGATTTTTTTGTTACTTACTATAAACTGTAACTGGTACTCCGGTTGAGTTTCAAAATCGAGACATTTCGGCTTCCCAATCTCATCACAAAATGCAACTGTAACCACACCAGTTTTATTGTTGACAGTGAACTTGTTGGCTCCATTGCCAGCCAGTTTGTAAGTGATACCGTTCTCACCAAACTTCCCGCTGTCCCTGTCCTTAGCCACGATCGTAGCTACTAGAGTTCCTGGTACAGACATTTCCGAAATTGCTGCAGAATAGCTTTCTTGATCAAACATAGGGGCGTTATCATTAATGTCTGTTACAGTTACTGTGATAGTAGCCATCGACGAAAGCTTCTCTTTGGTGTACAGCTCTCTTGCTACTGCCAGAATGATAAATTTTCTTTTATTGGGATCCTCATAGTCTAAAGAATTGTTGGCGACCCTAATTGTCACTGAAGTGGAACCTTCAGCAACTTTTGGTTCTATGGAAAACACTTCTGAAATGTCATTCAATTCTAGAGAAAAAGCTGAATTGTTTCCCTAAAAATAGTAAAAGAAATTATGGTTGGTCAAAATGCGGTTCGTATTCTTGACAAACCTCATCGGGATCTGTGACAACTATATCCAAGCCTGGCAAGGCAGCTCCTTCTTGTATATTCTCTGGGATTTCCACAAAATACTCCCTTTTGTTGAAAGTCGGTGGTTCGTCGTTAATGTCTTTTACTTTAACAGTAATTTCAGCAGTTGCAGTAGCTAAAGGATCATTACTTTTGATTCCATCCACCAATTCGTTAGCCTATAATGTACAAAAAGACAATAAAACCAGTATTGGAAATTCTCAAACAAACCTTTATGTTGAAAGTGAGAATTCCTTCAGGGTTGTCGATAGCTTCTTTATCCAGAGGTCGTGCTGTTCGTAGTTCTCCAGAGACTGGATCCAGCAAGAAGTAATCCAATGGGTCTGAAAAATTATTTTGCATACGTAAGAAATTAAATTGAAGAGGATCTTATGTATTTTTCCTTCAGAGACTTATACATCATTTCTGGTTGATTCCATAGAAATGATTTGCTTTTTGCAAGTAAATTAATTTCTTTCAAGAATATGAGAGGAACAATAGTACTGCTGGTCATGCACCTTTTTCCCTACCCTCAAAAATAGTAGTCGTTGCAGGTAATATGTTCGCATACTGTTAAGTACTTCAGCACCTTTCACTTTAAAAATACACTCAAGAAAAATTTACTTCCACTAACGTCAAAAGTGCATCTGTCAAAGCAACAACTGTACAGAATTGTCTACTTAAAATTTCACCTGTAATTATACAGAATATAAAACTTTCCCAGAGCCTTCTACTAATACTAACCACTTTAATCTATTATAAGTTCAAATACACCCTTCCAGATTTGGGGTTCTAGTTGGTGACGGAATGAACCGGTCTAGAATCCTACCTTCATCCACGCCTGTACCTCTAAAATCTTCACCCATATGATGAACCGCAGGCCCTGTATAATCGTCTATACTTCAGAATCATAGACTTCAAAATCATAATAATATTGTCTGAAATTAGACGGTGTATCACCTAAACACATCCACATGTATACAATAAATTATTCCAAATTTTGTTAAAAGAATAGGCATGTGGACCGGGTCATTTTTTTGGAATTAATTTATTTGTATATCTGAACCAGAATATAAATAATTTTTTCCTATGTTTCACCCACACTTATATGTTACTTACCTTGTGGCGACTCCATTCGTTTAGTATTTTTTCTCAGAAACACACTTTGAAACTTCACTTTATTAAACATGTCACACTGACGCACACATTATAAGTGAACTGTATCACCCTTGGATGAAAGAAGGTTTTGTTTATCCTTTGGAGGGGGTAATATTTGTGATTTTGGATAAGTATTTGTAAACTGTTTGCACCTCAGGCACTATCCAAAATCTCACAAATGTTACCCCCTCCAAAGGATAAACAAAATCTCTTTCATTCAAGGATTTTTATCCCATTCCATGCTCGTATGGGGCAGTATATATCGGTGAAACAGGTCGACTATGTGAGCACAAACGTTGTTTGAAAACGGGCCTGCTTTCAAACTCTTCTGTAGCTGAACATCATCACGAACACCAAATCCTCTTCGACAGCTCCTCTGTCGTGGCCAAATCTCCGTATTGTTTCACCAAAAAATTGCGTGAGGTCATGGAAATCTCCAAAAATCCCAAGTATTTCAACAGAGACAAAGGTTTTGAGCTTTCGCCAATCTGGCAACCCTGCATCCACATTTCAACAAAAATCTCATCAACAAAATAAATCACTTACATCACCTACTAATAAAATTCGACAAACGTATACAAAAATTTCATTACAACCATAAAACAATCCAAAATATTCCCATTAAGTGTCTCCTACCCTTCGTTTAACTTAAATTTCGAGGAGCCAATTATTATTCAGTGTTACGAGGGCTGCCTTTTGTATTTCGGGATTGGACAACCCTAGTGTTGCAATTTGACAACTGACAGCTCTATCGTAAATTTGACATTTTTGAGGTTATACGTACTCAGAACTTTTTGACATACAAGCGCTATTTGTTGTTTACAGTCACTTAAAGGATTCATCTCGGCCAAAAAATGGAATTAAATCGTGAACATTTTCGTGCGATTATTTTTTACAACTTTCGACGTGGATTAAGTCAGCAAGTCGTCCAAAAACCGTTGTTGTTCCGGAAACCATTGATGCGGTGCGCGAACTGATATTGCAAGATCGTCATGTGACTTATCGTGAGATTAAGTCAACCTTACACATTAGTGGGACCAGCATACATTCAATATTGCATAAACATTAGAATGCCAAAAAAATTTGTTCGCGTTGGATCCCACACAATTTGTCAATCGTTCAAAAAAAGGCTCGTGTCGATTGGTCGAAAGAAAACCTCAAAAATACGATCGCGGTGCTTCAAAATACGTTTATGACATAGTGACAGGTGATGAATCGTAGATTTACGCGTATGAACCCGAAAGTAAACAGCAGTCGACTGTATGGGTGTTTCAAGATGAGTCGAATCCAACAAAAGTTGTTCGCGCACGAAGCACTTCCAAGCAAATGATCGCCTGTTTTTTCGGAAAAACTGGACATGTCGCAACCGTACCACCAGATCAACGCAGAACAGTCAATTCTGAGTGGTACACAACCATTTGTTTGTCAGTTGTCTTACAAGAAATAAGGAAATCCAACCTCCGAAGACGGATCACTCTTCACCACGACAATGCGAGCTCTCACACATCGGCTCAAACAACTGCATTTTTGACAACTCAAAACATCGATTTGATGAGTCATCCGCCGTATAGTCCTGACTTGTCACCAAATGACTTCTTTTTATTCTCGTACGTAAAAAAACAAAGTGAGAGGTCAACGTTTTTCGACCCCTGAAGAAGCGGTTGCTGCGTTCAGAATGCATGTTTTGGAGATACCTCAATCAGAGTGGAAAAAGTGCTTCGACAATTGGTTCAAACGCATGCAAAAGTGTATAGATCTTCATGGGGAATATTTTGAAAAACAATAAAGGGATTTTCGATGATTAATATTTGTTTTTGTTCTCTAATCCCGAAATATAAAAGGAAGCCCTCGTACCGGTTTAATAAAGTGAAAGTTCAAAGTGTGTTTGTGAGAAAAAGACTAAACGAATGGAGTCGCCGCAAGTTAAGTAGCATTTGTTTTGTTTTTCATCCTTGAAAAAGCCCCTTATAAGTAAGGGCGAAACGTCGGAAAACTTCGTTTATATGCTGGTTCAGATATATAAATAAATTAATTAGAAAAATTGACGCGGTCCAAATCCGGAAAAAGTAGGAAATCAGTTATGATTATGGCCACGAAAACCTGCGTTCTCAATTGTAATTCTTGGTTACAGAAAATCTTAAAAATGTTGCAATCTGATTCAAACACCCTTTGGAAACAATAGCAACTTAAGCTCCCAGCTTTGCCCCACTATCCTCTCCCCTAGTACCGAACCAGGGCGGATCCAAGGGCGATGTAGGAGAACATACTTTTTGTGGGTTTAAACCTCAAATTGATTATATTTAATGTAAAAGCCCAGGAAATCTGTTTTTAAAATTATATTTAGTTAAATTTAGTACAGGAAGCACGTGTCTGGATCCGGCCCTGACCGGAAAAGTTATTATAATTATTGACATTTTCGTTTGTTTCAAAATATTCACTTACTTTCCTCCAGGGAATACACAATCTCGCGTGGAATTCCTCGATCACCATCTTCAGCATGAACTGTCAACACCAGAGTATTGATGACAGCATCTTCTTGGATTTCAGCTGTCAAATTTCCAATAAAATGTGGTGGAGTATCTTGAACGTCACCAACTTTGATTGATACGCCAGTTTTGCTACTCAGTGTCCCATCCTAAAAACGACACTATGCTTAAAGAGTTGTCTACAACGTATTTTGTTTTAATTGTGATTTTACAGATACGTACCGTGGCCTTGAGAATGAATTCATACAATTGCTGCTCGGTGTAGTTTAGTTTCTTTTGCAAGACAATGGCTCCTTGGTACAGATTTTGTTCAGAAATAATAGGTTCTATTTTGAATACATCACAGGCGTTAGGGTATATCGGCAGACTTTCACATTCCACTTCGATGTTGGATCCGGTGGTATCTTTGTCGGTAACGGTTATATTCGAAAATATTTGAGAACCTGGTGTGTAGTCTTCGTTGACGGTAAACTCGTAGGGTGCCTGCAAAAACATAATTTGAGGGAAAAAATAATAATTTAATAATGCCAGTGAATTACAAATTATATAACTTCCAATTTATAAAAAATAATAAAAATTGTATCTTGAAGAATTCACAATATATAGAAATAAACAATGGCAACCAGATTTTACAAGAGGAAACAACATTGAAGCAAGTAAAAACTTTATATCAAAATTTCTAATTTTAGACAACTGCAAAGTTATATATACAGAGTGAGTTTTTTTTTTTGATGATCAGTATGGGGATCTCGGAAACTAGCGGAGATGGAGCAATGGTTAAATTGGGAAAGATTTGCAGTTTTACTGGCCCATTTTAATGACACTTTCGGATTTTTGTAAAATTTCATGGCTTACTAGATATTTTGAAAAAAACGAAATTCTGTCGATTTAGTCAAATCCCTCTAGCTCGTTTGTTTTTGATTTTATAAAAAAAAGTGTAAATATCAAAATTAAAGGGAATTGTATCCCGAATATGATTGTCATGCCCCCGTTTGCGTGACAGCTCTCGTTTTCGAGATATGACACAAAATTATCTTTTTTTAAATGGAAACCTCAAAAAATCAGACATTTTGAGAGCTTTTCAACGATATAATACTCGATATAGTTATTCATAAAAATAACGGAGTTATGGATGTTTTTCTCTCTTATTTTCACTTTTAACGTAGGTAGCCATGAAAAAGATTGTTTTCACTTTGACGTTTCCTTATTTGAGAGTAATTTCATTAGTAGTGCTGAACTGACAGTCGATATTGACAAGTTTTCGTGATAAAATGGAATATTCTAACGAAGAAAAACTGAATATGGTGGAATGTTATATCATATGGCATAAAAATTCAGTTCGTGCAGCTGAGGAATACTTTCATAGATATTTTAATCGTCGTCAACCTGCTCTATGTAAATTTAAGACGCTTTACGATAGTTTACGCAGATATGGATCTTGTACTAAACCACCAAAGGAACGTAATCAAATTAACGAAGCAGCACAAATAAATGTTTTGGCAATTGCAAATCAAAATCCATCTACATCAACTCGTGAGATTGCAGCAGAAGCTGGCAGATCTCAACGAACTGTAGTTAAGGTACTGAAAGCGCACAAATTCCACCCGTACAACCCTTCAGTTTCTCAAACTTTGCATGCTGGTGACGAACATCGACGTATTTTGTTTTGTACATTGTTTAGAGACATGTGCCTTGACATCCACAATTTCCATTAAAGGTGTTATGTAATTTCGAAAAGATTGTTGAGGAGGTCTTGAATTATTTTGTCTATTCATGGGTTTTCTCTCCTCCAAATTTTTTCCTGTAACAGATAAGTATTTAAAAAATTGTATATGTAGAACAAAGTGTAGTAAGGCAATTTCGTAAAAATGCCCGGATTACTGGTTGTCTGTACAGAGATTCTTCCTCACAGTTTTTCTGAGAGAAAGAGATGTCTATAAAATGATCAACCAGTATTCCTGTATATAAGTAATGTGTTGTATATTGTGTAATACTTATCTGTGTATGGAGACGTTTCAACTCCGAGTCTGGAGTCGTTGTCAATCGTTTAGTGTTGTTTTCGAGGTTCTTTTCTAAAAAATTTTCGCTTTGATTTTGAATTTATTGTTTGTCAAAAAATTTGACCTTTTGTTTTCGAGGTTTTTTTCTAAAAAAATTTCGCTTTGATTTTGAATTTATTGTTTTTCAAAAAATTTGACACTGACAATTTGTCGTTTGGCGATCACTTGACGCTGAGGTTACCGTTTTTTTGTTCTGTTAGCAGTAAATTCTTCCAGTCCAAATGAAGGTCGGCTGAAGGTGCTCCGATTTCAGTGTTGTTTATCATCATACAGCTGGCTTCTTTAAGTTTTCTCTTTTTTAAGTTTTCTTCTTTCAACAAGATCTTTGTTTTATCCCAGTCTATCCTATGGCTGCCGGTGCTCGTTAATACATGATTGGCCAAATTTGATTTGTCCACATGTCTTCTGGAAATGTTATATTGATGTTCTTTTTTCCTTACTTCTAAAGGTCTTGAAGTTTCACCGGTATAAGAATGGCCACAGTCACACAAAACACTGTACACACAATTTTTAGAACTCTGGGTTGCGTTAAACGGTTTGGTATGTGTGAGGATAGAGCGCAAGGTATTATTTGTTTTAAAAACAGTTTTAACGCTGTATTTATTTCCTAACCGCTTAATTTTTTCCGATACACCTGGGATATATGGAATTATGTTCATAATTTGGTTGTCTGTTTGTGTTTGGTTGGTATTAGTGTGATGGTTATTTGTGCTGGTTTGTTGTTGCGATTTTCTTTCTAACTGATTTATAGTTTTATTTATGAAGTCTTGGGGATATTCGTTTTGAAGTAGATGTTCTTTGATAATATTGACTTCTTTGTTAAAGATTTGGGTGGATGAAGATATGTTTTTTGCTCTATCATATAAGCACTTTACAACACCTTTCTTTACATTTAAAGGATGGTTGGAGTGAAAATTCAAATATCTATTAGTATTTGTAGGTTTTCGATAAGTACTTGTACTTATTGTGTTGTTTGTTCTATCTATAAGTACATCAAGATAAGCAAGTTTATGCAAATTTTTTGACAAACAATAAATTCAAAATCAAAGCGAAAATTTTTTAGAAAAGAACCTCGAAAACAACACTAAACGATTGACAACGACTCCAGACTCGGAGTTGAAACGTCTCCATACACAGATAAGTATTACACAATATACAACACATTACTTATATACAGGAATACTGGTTGATCATTTTATAGACATCTCTTTCTCTCAGAAAAACTGTGAGGAAGAATCTCTGTACAGACAACCAGTAATCCGGGCAATTTTACGAAATTACCTTACTACACTTTGTTCTACATATACAATTTTTTTAAATACTTATCTGTTACAGGAAAAAATTTGGAGGAGAGAAAACCCATGAATAGACAAAATAAAGGTGTTATGATCAGATGAACCTAGATTGACTAACTGCGGTATGTTCAATAGACACAATGAGCATATCTGGGCTAAAAAAAACCCTTTCCATGTAGAACAAAGACGACCCCCAGATAAAATTTTGTTTGGTGTGGTATCATAGGGTCTACTATTCTGGGGCCTTTTATCTATGACGAATCACTTACTGGGGAGCGCTATTTGCATTTATTGCAATACACTTTTCAAGAAATGTTATAGTAGTTGTAGTATTCGAGTAACTAGAAGCGAAAGCAGAAGGCTACGAGAATTATACGAACCGACCTGAAGAGGGCAGATGTGACTCTGCCGAAACGTCGTCATTTTACCATCGATCCCGGCAGGGATCAGTTATCAACTACGAGGATGAATTCCCGGAAACCACCTAAAACATATATATATATATATATATATATATATAACGATGGCAACCAGATTTTACAAAACATAACAATATTAGAGCAAACAAAAAATGCAAAGTTGCATTTTGAAAATACGATCAATACCGAATGAAGAATCCAAAACATTACAAAATAAACGATGGTTACCAGATTTTTGAAAACAAAACAATATTGAAGCACACCAAACAATTACTGCCAAGTGAATCACAAAACTAAACTTCTATTTCCAGTAAAATGTATAGTTACATCTTGAAGATACAATCAGTAGGTATAGTAGGAAAAATCCAAAACATAGAAAAATAAAGGATGGGAACAGAGTTTTATTTAAATCTATGCAAAAAAATCATTGTTCAAATGAAAGCAATTTACTTGTAACTTACATTTAAGAATTCTGGTGAATTGTCGTTCTCATCAGAAATTATCACAGTAACTGGAACTTCCACAATGTTATTTTTCCCGCCTCCTTCAACAACATCTTCTGCACTCACGACGACATTAAGCGTATTATTGGCCTACAAATATACAAAACAATTTAAACATATGAAACTACATTATATCCATACTACATGTGAAGCAAGAAATATTGGAAAACAATTATAATTGTTCTATATTTTCGGTTTCTTTATATAAAGGCATAGTATGATTTCTATACAGAGTATACAAATTATAGTATATTATAGTTTAACTGCATGTGTTAATTCGTTTTATGTATATTAAACATCATTTTTCAAAATGTTGAAGTTTACAAATATCAGAAGTGGCCAGTGTCGCAGAAGGCTAGAAACTATAACCACCGTCGATACTGGCAAAAGCCAGAAAGACAATGTTGAACTCTCCTTTTTGTGCCATATATCATCACTCCAATGGATATCTTGATTTTTTAGGGTTCTGTATATACAATATACGGATACCCTTATAATAACACTCCGGATTTCTGCCTCTGTCACATCACAGCAATTTTCTCCTAAACTACTGGACGGAGGAGGTTGAAATTTGGTATCAGTGTATAGTTTGGTAACCCGATCAGGAGTACATATCGTAAAAGAAGAAATTTTGATTTTAGGGGTACTTCTGGGGGGAAAAACTAAAAAAAATCGACCGTTCCCCCCCTGATCCCCGAAACTACTGAGCCTAAAATTTTAAAAAAATAGGGAACATAGAACGTAGCCCGAACTTTACAAGAAAAATAAGGAGAAACAATTAATATTAATTTTGGGGGGCAAATTACGGAATTAAATGAAAATTTGAAAATAAAAAAAATTCAAACGCAACATGTAATACATCAAATGAAAGGTCCCATTCTGAGGAACACAAATATATTTTTTCATATTTAAAAAAATATATTTAAAAAGATATTAACGGAAATATACCAAAATTTACCCATTCCCCCCCCCCACTTATCTCCGAAAATATAAAAAAGTTTTGAAAAAAATTAAAGTTATAGGGTCTGACCTGAAGTTTACTGGAAAAATAAGGAGAAACCGCTACTTTTAATTTTTGGGGGCAAATTACAGAATAAAATGGAAAATATAAAATTAAAATTGTTTGTAATCCATCATGTTATATATCAAATGAAAGGGCTCATTATGACGAAAACAAATATATTTTTTTCATATTTCTAAAATAAATTAATTAAAAGATATTAACAAAAAAATAAAAAAATTTACCCTTGGAAAATAAAAAAATTTAATTATTTCTAACGGATCATGTAATATATCAAATCACAAATAATTACCCATTTCCCCCGTTATTCCCCAAACTATAACACCTCAATTTTTTTCTTTACAGAAAAAATATCAAGAAAATCCTAATATCAATATTGGGGGCCAAATTATAGAATTAAACGGAAAATAAAAAAAATGTTTTTTAACGCATCATGCAATACATCAAATGACAGGGCTCATTATGAGGAATACAAATATATATTTTTCATATTTTTAAAATTAATTGTTTGCCAGATATTAACATAAAGATATAAAAAATTTTCATTTCTCGCTTAATTTCCGAACCAATACTACCTAAAATTTTGAAAATAATTAGGGGTACTGGGGCTCACTTGAATTTATATTAATTATTAGAAAACCCTCATAGTAATTTATTAATATTAAATGGAACATAAAAATTCAACTTTCAAACGCATCATCAGATAAAAGGCTCATTATGTGAATTACAAATATATCACACTATTTAAATTTTGAAAAAAATATTTTATTTGTATTTTTAAATAATTTGAATAACAGATTTAATAATTTATAATTTAAAACTTTACCTATTTTGGCCTTTATCTTCTAAGGTACAGAGCATAAAAACTGACAGTAGATTATAAAAGGCTTCTCTGAAAGTTCATTAGTAAAATAAAACTCTAATGTTAATTTTTGGGGGCCAAATTAGAAAATTAAATACATACGTATTCTGATAAAAATCAAGCGAATCCTGAAGCAGATAAAATAAAAAATCTATGTGTGGAAAATCAAAGTGTATTTTTTGTATAAATTTAAAACGCTTTCTTTAAAAGATATTAGGGTAAATATAACAACTCATTCCCTGCTTGTCTGAAACTGGATGAAATATTAGAATCTTGAAGGTGGTACGGAACCCTTAGTATGCGAGTCCAACTCGCACTTGACCAAATTATTTCAGTTTGTACCACCATATTTTTTCACAATATCTTGCAATTCATTTAATTTCATTTCGTTCAAGATCTTCAATATCAGGGGCCTGTTTCATAATCAATCTGTTTCACAAACTGTAGTTTTGTAATTTGTAGAATTTCGTTTAGTAATTCAAGAAAACTATGCTTCAAATTACAATTATTAAATATTAGTATTCAAAATACGTTGTATTTTACAAGTTGTAACTTATACGACAATTTTGTTGAAATACGAAACAAATTTCTACAGGTTATATACATCTATATCTAACAGATGCTCGAGAAATATAAAAATCATAATTATTTATGCTTTTTATGTTTATATATTTTGGATGTACTATATGTTTCCAGGCTATTTTGTCTTGGTCTATTGGAATGTCTTCCGAACGTTTCCTCTGCCACTGCGGAGACATCTTCAGCGGCGCTGGCGTAGTTGAAACCTGATTGGTTGGGGGGAATTGGGTGGGCGGGGACTTCGAGCTTAGAGGGTTTCGATGTTGGGTATCGAAGTGCGGAATACCAAATTGTGTTAAGTTTTATGCCTTCTTTCCGATTGAAGTTGTTTCCATGTTTGTATATCTCGATGGCTTCCTGCTGGAGACGGGAATGATAGTGAGATGTATTTGACAGAACTTCTGTGTTTTGGTATTGTATAATGTGTCCCTATAGTAGCAAAGCATGCTCGGCGGCAGGAGATTTTTCCGGCTACAACAACCGACAATTTCTTTTGTGCTCGGTAACACGCGTGATAATACTACGTTGTGTGGTACCGATGTACACGGCTCCACAAGAACCCGGTATTCTATAAACTCCAGATAAGGACACTGAGGGTCACTGGGATCTTTTGGAGAAGGGAGTATGAGGCAGAGTCGTTGTGTGGGTTTGTAAACTGTTTTCATATGTTGTTTTCGAAGGAGTTTTCCAATGCAGTCCGTAGTGTTTTTTATATATGACAGGTAGGTGGTCCCTGAGTTCTGTGATGGCTCCTTTGTGTGGATCGATTTCCTTCCTGAATTATCCTTATCTCATGTCTCGAGTAACCATTCGCCTGGAATACACAATCTAAATACACTAGTTCGTCTTTTAGATGACGTGGTTCGCAGATTCTGTTTGCTCTGTGCACGAGAGTTTTAATTACAGTCCTCTTTTGATTGAGATGATGATTCGAAAATAGTACAGATAATCTTATATTGTAGGGAGTTAGTAAAATTTCACAATAGACGGCATAAGAAATTAAACTCGGCGATCTTTTAAGAGCATAAATCGTTTAGAGTTCTTCATTTCTAATGACACCGTTAGAAATAGATACATATAACCAGAGGTAGATAAGCTACATAGGCACGAGCGCAAAATCCCATGCATTTTCTTAGGTCCGAAACCACGTAACTGAACCAAATTTTTCCCCCACCGCTTCCACTTTACTGGTTCCATGAGCCATGCCTTGAATAGCTCTTATTGGACCACTCAGACTTCAAATAAAGGAAATTAAATGGGTTATCAGGTAACGTGAAAAATTTTGGAGGTTCATCTTGAAAACATCCATAGTTAAAATAATTAAATTGGCACAATAAACAGAATGCATCATTATGATTTTAGTGATTGATAGTATATATAGTGGTCAATATTTTCCTCCTACTACAGACCTCTATAAGCATAGACACTGATATTCAACTGTTTCTGGACATCAAGATTTCGAGGAAATATCGAATAACGCTCAAACGGTCCATGTCATGTACCATATATGACACAGAAACTCGTACTACAATTGGCTGATGAATCCAAATATGTAATAATATACAGGGTATTCCATAAAAAGTTCGTCTTTAATATGAATCGCCCTGTATATGACATTATATGGGTCCATTTTTAAAATCGGGATATCCACAATCTTCAGTCCACACACAATTGATCCAGCGGGTATATCTAAATATAATTATAAATAAATATAATTTATATTTAAAAAAAGAACCGACTTCAACTGGCTTAAAATAACTATTTTCTGAAGTATTTTTTATCTGATTTATTGAATTCTTATCTCCCTCTCTCTACAATTTGTATTTTTTTATATTATCCACACATTTTTGAACTTTTTTATTTGTTTTATTATTTGGCCCAGTTTCTATAAGTGTAGCTCTAATTTACCCTATATTGCAACTACCCTGTATATGTTTCTGTGTATTGGTCAACCAATATAAATTATTTATTTATCACTTTCTGAATCACACTGTACAACCATAATTCAACTCTATACGATGTTGCAACCGCCTGTATAAATTTTAAACCTCTCCACACTATTTTTCTATTGTTTAAATCACCCTGTATATCTATAATTTTCCTTCATATGCCAAGTATATGCTACTACTTAAGTTCCACAATATATAAAGAAAAATTCTCCACCCTGTTTAACTTTTATTTCAAGCGTACTATAAATGGAATTGCTTTATACTACCCAATATCACATTTTTTGTAAAATTTTTTGTATCTTCCTGTAAAACTGTGATTTTACTTCGCCTTATGTTTCACCTGCGCACATTGTTTGCTGCTTGAATTTCAATGCAAGCACACACGTACCACCGGATATCATATAGAAAAGATCGCTCATCAAAAAAAATTTATTTTCGATACACTAATGGAATATTTTGTTCCATTTCACCCGACTGCAATGAAAACCCTTACAAACAGCTTATATTTTCATGGCATATCTTGACATTTAAGCTAGATATTTATGATGAAAATATGACTTTTACGGTGTTTTTGTTATTATTTCTACGATTTTCGGAAAAACGGTATTTTTTACGTTGTAGATAATTATACTGAATCAAGCTGGAACATCTCCTTGTAGAACAGAATTTAAAATATTCAAATTGGTTGAGCCATTTTAGAGAAAACACTGTAGATCTTTTGAAATTCGCTAAAATATTAATAATCAATGAAATATTATTAATTAATAAATTCAAAAAATGAGTACTACCCCTAACCTACTGTATATTACAATTAATATCTCGAATACTTATTATTAACAGTTACATATAAGTTCGTGTCTTACTTCATAGTCCAATGTTTTGATAACCGTAACATCTCCTGTCTCATGATCGACTTTTAGAACATCTGTTCCGTGAAGATCGTATCGTATGCTGGCGTTTTCTGGGTCGGATGCGTTTAATGTGTAAATAACAGTACCGATCGCCGTATTTTCTGGTATAACTAAATTGTTCATATCTTGAACGAACAATGGCGGTAGATTGGCAAGACATGCTGAAAGAATATCAGTGAGATTAATCTTTGATCAAAATGGAATAGTTTAGTATGTTCAAGAATACTGAGTGTGCAAAAATCATAAAATATGCAAATCATTAAATAATTTACTAGAAAAAGGGCCTATGTTACAAAAATAAGGTCAAACCAAACTCACTAAAATATCTGCTAATTAACATTATCAGTTTAGCCCTGCAAATTTTAATTATATTGTTTTCTAAGAACTTAAACGTGAATTGACTAACAACAGCTAGAGTTTCAGAGCAACTAGTCTCCAGATGCTCCTAAAATTGAATGTCGTGCTATTATCCTAGGTTAGAAGTACCTCATACCAGTTCGAAAGCTCCCATGTTGTCAGTTCCCCCATTGCATTTAGACCAATCAATAGAGCAAAAATTAACTGATAATGTGTAAAAAATACTATCAGGATACCAACTGTGCCATCACATTAACAAAGATTCCTAGCGATATTTTGCTGTTTTCCACTCGCAACTATGGTTTTTTACTTTGTTATAAACAACTGAAGCAAGAAAATTACGTTTTTTTAGCATGTTTATAAAATCAAAAATAATAAACTAATCTCAATGATGTCAACAGGTCAGTTGTAAAGCATGGAAATACCAATAAAATGAGCCCAGGCTCGATCCGATTGAATTATTAGTAACAAGGAAAAACAAAAAATACTGAAAAATGTAGCATTTTTTTTTTAAATCGTATCTTCGTCACTTTAAAAGCTGTAGAACTGGGCTTGTAGGAACTGATAGTAATTTACATCTATTTTATGTATGCCAAAATCAGACGCTACCGGTTTATTAGTCTTTGAACAATTGTGATATAAAATTTTCTGTACACTATTTTTGCATTATGGCCCTATGCGTCATAGATAATCAAATTTCATTTTTGAAAAAAGTTGTTAAAAGTAGAGGTGTCATTCTATAAAGCCTCAATTCTCATTTTTCACGAAATTTCAATGAAATATCTGAAAAATGTTAGCAAACATGACAAAAAATGGGTGAACGTATGAATGTATCGAAGGAGTGGGGGAAACACGGTTGTTGAGGGGAAGCGTATAGTAATATGTAGTAGAGGCACATACATAGATCATTTTAATATTTAAAATCCTCACAACTAAGAATTTTTCTAATGACCGCTCTTTTTCGATGATGCGTAAACCCAAAATCCACAAATTAAAGCAAAAAACGAGAAACAATTTACATATAAATATATTAATAAACAAAAAGTTCTCATTTAATATAATAAAATGGAACAAATCACTCTGTATAGAAGTTTTTAGCAGTTAGATTCTTTCACCATCTGTCTGAGTGACAGTTACTATCGATAATAATTATTGTTAGCAGTTCCCCTCAACAACCGTGTTCCCCCCACCACTCGAACACATTCATACGCTCACCGAATTTTTCGTATATTTCACAGACATTTAATGTAAAATTAAAATAGAGACGTTGTAGAATGATACCTCTACTTTCAACATCTCTATTCTGAATTGATATTTGACGATCCATATCGCATGGAGACACACTTCAAGAATAGTGGACTAAAAACTTTCGATCGCAATTATTCAAAAACTAATAACCGATAGCGCCTGGTTTAGTCACGCATAAGGTAGATATCAATTACTATCAGTTCCCACAAGCCCAGTTCTACAACTTCGATAGTGACGGAGTTATGATAATATAAAGAAAACCGCTAAATTTTCCAGTATTTTTTATTTTTCCCTGTTACTAAAGATCTTATCGGATCGATCCTGGGCTCATTTCATTGGTATTTCCATGCTTTACAATTGACCTGTTGACACCATTGAGATTAGTTTATTATTTTTCATTTTATAAACATGCAACGAAAAAAAAACGCAATTGTTTATAATAAAGTAAAAAACCATAGTTGCGAGTGGAAAAAGTAGCAAAATATCACTACAAATTGTTGTTAATGTGATGGCACAGGCAGTATCCTGATAGTATTTTTTGCACGAAAAAATCTCTATTGATTGGTCTAATTCGGCATGATCCCAGCTGGCGCTAAAAGACCCTATCTGCTGTTATCGGGGATATGGAAGAAACGAAACACTCCCTGAAAACCAAAAACTGACCAAGAGAATGAACCCTAACAGAAGACGCCGGTCCTTCAGGTTGGGGGCTAAGCTATAGGCTAGCAATTTATAAACGGGAACAAGGATATACTTTTAAATACTTGGAATGTACTAACGGTACCTCGAAATCGCATAGACATTATGGGTCTACAGGACATGATAGGACTAGCATCTGGAAGCCTGTAGATGGAAAAGTCTATAGTCTTCTAGTCAAGACAAGATTCAAAACATGAATATGGGTGTGGCTTTGTAGTAAACGGAAAACCAAACACAGCTATAATAGAATTAAAACCAATCAACAAGCTCTTGTCTTCTCAAAGACAGAAATGAAAGTTGTTTAATTATAACAAATTTTTCAGAGCATTGCATTAATTAAGAAACAATCTTTTAGTACCCTAGTATTTGAGTTCAAACTTAAAGAGAAAAGTTCTTATACTCATCTGACGTTATAAACTTAATTACATTTAGCAATTTTTTTTACTGCTCATTGGGACTTTCTGTCCAAAACTCTTTTCTGAAGAGGATTAGTATTTGAAAGTTGTATTGGAAGAAAGATTAGTACGGCAATTTTTGAAAATTTGTCCAGTTCACTAGTTGTTGTTTTTTTTACTGAAAGACCTCCATACAGATGTTCTGAGTGAAAGAAATAATTACAATATGACCAACCAGTGTTTCTGTGTGCAAATACGTATATTGTATATGCTGTAAAGAATATTGTCTCTGATAGTACATATCAACATACAGGTGTGAGGAAAGAATTGCTACAAATCATACTATTATGATGTTGTGAAATATATCATCTACATCAAGTTGCTTATGAGCTGAATCGGCCATCATACAGTGAACTGATTTAAAGATCTGTTTCCATTCGTTTTCAGTTTTAGCTGTTATCAACCTAGCGTGAAAACGCTCGAACTGCTTGAATGTATTAGACCGTAGTGACCCATATCATATGTTGAATTCACGATTCAATACTTCCATAGCTAAATTACATACTCTGGTATTCTAGATTTTATGCTAGAAATCATCTTTATGACTTGGCATTATTGACAAATCTATGATTGAACAATTTTTTCATTTAACTGCAATGACACTAGCAATCGGAAATTTTAGTGTCAAATTGAAACAATGAATCCGACTAAAACGATGTACATTGATTGAAAACCAAACGTTTCAAAGTCTATTCTGACTTCGTTGTCAATGGCTTTATATTTATTGACGTAAATTGCAAAATCAAATTTTCATTTTGCAATTTACATCAATTAATATAAAGCCATTGACAACGAAGTCTGAATAGACTTTGAAACGTTAGGTTTTGCATCAATATACGCCGTTTTATTTCGATTGTGGTGTTATTGCCCAAAAAAAAACATAAAAATAATCAAGAATATGCCACAAACAACGTTTAAAAGACAATAAATCCGATTACGAAAATTTTGTATCGTAGGTCCTTCTTCAAGAAACACATTCAATTATTAAACTTTACAAAAATCACTTATAACTACAGAGTTTGACAGAAGCGTGACTTTTTAATCAAAAACTCTTTCACGTAATCTCCTTGACATTTTAGAATCAAGAAGAAATCGCTAGGAGTCATATCTGGTAAATATAGTGGCACCAGTTCGTAACCCAACTAGATTGAGTTCTTATGAAACCAGTACTCTTATTAAGCAATCGCGGCAACTTTAAGATTTAAATATCCATACAAAATTATAAGGAGCTGTCTTATACAGTTTAGTCAGTTCAAATATTTTTGTGACTTGTTCTTATTCATACACAGATCCACAAAATCAAAAGTCACTCTTTAGACAAACGCAGGTAGAACTTTGTACGAGCATGGATTAAAACAATTTCAATTGATATTTACCTTGGAACAGTCCAATGTAGAAAATAAGGAAAATATTCCAGAGATTAAGCATCTTCTGATGTATGTCACCTTACAGAATGCATTCCAGAAATACCTGTAACAAAGAGAAACATGTTAAAAGTATAACCAAGGCATTTCTGTTTCTTAATAATTTCACTAAATGTGTCAGACAGCTCTAAGCAATGATTTACATGTTACACTAAATAATACCAGTAGAACCTACAAAGGTACTCTGATAGTCACCTAGTAAGTGCAGATTGCACTTCAAGCCGTCGAAAAAAAAATATTTCAGAACTGTGGGACGGCATATTCGACTCCCCTTACCCGGGAGGTATTGGTATGGGATGCAGAGGAATAGAGTATCAAATCATCATACCCACAATGGTTAATCCACCTCTTTTCCAACAAGACCACGCACTTCCTCAAACAGCACTACAAGATTTTTTCTAGTAAATAAACAGGTTCTGTTTCGATGGTCTTCTCGTTCCCCAGATATGGGAGTGCAGATATGGTTCATTAGCTATAAGAGCAATTTCTGCCCTCTTCAGAACCGACCTGAAGAGGGCAGATGTGACTCTGCCGAAACGTCGTCATTTTACCATCGATCCCGGCAGGGATCAGTTATCAACTACGCGGATGAATTCCCGGAAACCACCTAAAACATTTAGTGCTCGCGAAAACTTAAAAACATATATATATATATATATATATATATATATATATATATATATATATGAAGAAATATTTATTCGGGAATACATCCGTTCGTTACATTGATTCATATTTGAATCCTGCAGACGTTTCGCCAAGGTCTCACTTGGCATTCTCAATGCGTTTTTACGGTGACCGGTTTGTAATAATCGATTGTTAATATCATTCTATTATGCTCATCACTAATGTACATAGGGACTTTTTTGCTTATTTTAATGAGTTCTATACACAGCAAAAACACCCTGTATAGGAAAATAACAACTTGGTTTGGACATGTCCAGAGGATTAATGAAAAGTTACCGAAAAAAATAATGAACTATACACCACAAGAAAGGCCAAAAAGGACATGGACAGCGAGAATAAGTCGAAGTATAAGTAAAAGAGGCCTTACTAGCCAGAAATGTGAAAACAGAAATCAGTGAGTACTGCAAAACATGTCATGAGTTAAAATTTATATGGCTCATACAAATCGTCAATTTTTTAAATAAAGTATGGCACTGTTTCAAATTAACAATAGCGAAATAACGTTTTAGTACTTAAAACACAATAACAAAAACAGCTAAAGTAATTATTAATTGATTGCTTTCCGAGAAGCATTAGTGAAAGTCTGCAGAATATTGATGAATCTTAACGCTGGAACCCAATAACCTACCTTCGAGTGTCGTAACATTCTTTTTAGAACGCATAATATTTGAAACGCTCTCATCAGAAAACAATGGACATTGTTACACAACTTGAGAAATACTCCGGCGATAATTTTCTCATGATTTCTCTCATGCTGAGTTCGCAGTTGTATTCGCTGTTTTGTCAATAATTAATTTCCCATTGTAAACAAGTATTCGAATTTTTAATTTAACGATGGTGTCAAAAGAAGAGGCTTATCAAGATGTGTTAGAGGCCAGGGAGAACATTTGGCATATAATACAATTGATAAACAAAATTTCAAAAATAAAATTTTAATTTTGTTGAATTTGGGGTTTACTTTACGTAGGTAGTTTTGGACTTAATAAAGGGTCTAAGGTCGGTTATCATTATAAAGATCTTTGACAAAGCTCTTTCATAAAACAAAATTTTAGATGACATTACACTAATGTACAAACACAGTTTTGCACCCTAACACCAAACCTTTATTTTCAACACTCAACGCAGAAATTAATGAATTAATTTCCCTCACAAAATTATGTATGAGCCAAAATTGTTTTCAGTTTGGAGGTTGCTTTTATGAGCAGAAGGAAGGAACTGCAATGGGAAACCCCTTGTCACCGTTTCTTGCCAACTTGTTCATGGGCAGGTTCGAAGTTGAAGCAAAAAATGACTCCCAGTATTTTCCTAGGGTATGGATACGGTACGTGGATGACATATTTGCTATATTTAATACTAATGAGCTCAATGTTAATGATTTTGTTATGTATCTTAACAATAGATTTGCTTCTATTAAATTTACATATGAACATGAGCAAAAGGGTACTCTACCATTTTTAGATGTATTAGTTTTCAGAAATGATAGGGATAAGTTAGAGTTTGATGTATATAGGAAGGATTCTAGCACATATAGATATTTACCTAATACTTCTTTTCACTGTCAACAACATAAAATGGTGGGGATTAATTTCCTTGTACATCGGTTGTTGACATTCCCTCTCAATAAAGAGAGGTTTGAAAATGAAAAGATAACTATTAGAGAAATAGCTGTATGTAATGGTTATCCAACAGATATTATAGATAAATTAATTAGGAAGAAACGGCTTCGGTTACGAATGAAAGAAGTGTCAACTTTTCGAAATGAGTCACAAGAACAAAAGTTTGTCTCGGTTCCGTACAGTCGTTATACTAGCGGCTTTAAGAAAGTTTTTAAAGAACTTGGTATGAAGGCGGTGTATAGAACAACTACAACACTACAGAAATTGTTGGGCAATCCTAAAGATAAACTTGCTGATTTCGAGAAGTCCGGTATTTATGAAATCAAATTTAATGATTGTGATTTAAAGTATTATGGACAGACACGCAGATCTATCAGTACCCGTTTCAAAGAGCATATTGCCCATTTGAAATACGGAAGAGCGGATAAATCTAGTGTTGCACATCATGTTTTAGAACACAACCACTCTGTAGATTTATCTTCTTTAAAATTAGTTAAACAAGTAAATAATTTTAGGGAACTGGACTCGTACGAAAGCATTATGATTTATAAAAATAATAAACTAATGAATTCAGATAAGGGTCCTATTCCATACAGTTCATTGTATAGTTTACTTTCTAAGAATCCATAAAATAAGATTAAAAATGTCATTACTTACTAATGTAGCCTAAAAGTAGGTAGGTAATTTAGGATTATCCTAATTTACATATTTGCATTATATAAAATCTGCCTTATCTCTGAAGTCTGTCAATTAGAATTCAGGTACTTAGGATTTACCCCTTGTACTAATTACTTAAGTAATAGTTTAGTGGTAGGTATAAATTAGAGAAAATTGTAATTTAGATTTAGTTTGGGTTTACTCCTGAAGATGACAACTTAGAGTTGTTGAAACGTGCGTTGAGTGTTGAAAATAAAGGTTTGGTGTTAGGGTGCAAAACTGTGTTTGTACATTTGTGACACACCAAAGGTTCCACAGCTTTTCGATATTACACTAGACAAAACAATTCATCAAATCTTTTCAAGTTCATCTATAAATAAATAGACAAAGACAAAAACAGTTCAGTAACATTTTCTCGTCTGTCCCTCAACTAATTTTCTTTATTTTTGATTTGTTTAGTGGCTGTAGACGACCTTCAGCCCAGAATATATAAAGAATTTTTATTTATGTCTTTTAAAACAAGTAATTTAAAGATAAATTATTAATATAATCCAAGTGAGTGGTGCCCACTATGAACAAGTAGCTTAATCTTCGAAATTTGACAGCAGTCGACAGTAAAAATTCAAGTATGTACAATTGTTTAATGTTCTTTTAACAAGATATGTTGCAAATATAATTTTACTTTTATCTAATAATATAATACATATAATATTTGTTTATTCTGAAGTTGATAGACAATATAACTCGTTCCTCGAAGTTTCCTTGGACTTCCATCGTCTTGAAGTGGTTGATGTCACAACGTTTCAATAGCTGTGTATCTGCTATCGTCATCAGGTGAAATTCAGATTATCCCTCCTTTGCATATTATACTCTTAACCGGTCATGCGTCGCCAGTCATAGTGATTGGGTTTTATCTGGTCCAATCAGCGTCCTCGTATCTAGAGGTTGGTTGCCGGTGATGCGTAGCGGCAGGGGCCGAAGAAGAGCTCTACAAATATTTGTTTATTATTTGTATTACATTTTATTTAAATGTAATTCTCGCAAACGGCACTACGATTTTGTAGAAATTCCATTTCGCGGTTTTGTCGTGTACAAAGCGGAATAAATAGTATTACCGAGAAAGAACGAGATTGGGACAATTATATTTCGTTCAACACAGGGTGATTTTATGACCTACTTGAGAATGGAAAAATTCTTTTAATACAAATTGATGTGTAGGATATTATAAAAATTGTATCGCTACTTGATATTTGTCTAGCATTACATTTTTATAGTTGAACCTTCTATAGATTTCAAGTCAAAAATGCTGATTAGGCGATTTTTGGATGGGTAAAAAGTTATGCGTTCTCATATTAATTTGAGGCATACAATGAAGTTGTCTTAAGCAGTTACATATGCACATATTGACTGAGAGGCGTTGTAGATTATAATTCTACAGGCGGATTCCAGAACTCTTAGAAAAAAAATGTTTCTTGGGTGGCACATAAGCAATTGCATATTATAACTATACAGGGTGTTTTGAAAAAATATGTATATAGGGACGCCCATTAACGATTGAAGTTACACGGTTCTTGGACTAGGGGGCGCAGTAGAATTACTGTTATACAGGGTGTGCAAAGATATTTTTCATATTCAATTAAAAATTACGAATTTAAACACAAATAAAGTCGTGTTAATTATATCTGAAACAGAACTAGAATTTCGTTACTTATTGACAAAATTGGTAGAATTTCGACCGCTGGGCGACAGCTAGTTAAAATAAAGACACTGATAATGTTCATTTATACAGGGTTACAGATTAACTTGACCTAGATCCTTTTATAATGGGTTGTAGCTTCCCTCATTCCTGACTGATTGGGCCACAAATACACACACCCATAACCCAAACTTATCATTTTCAAAATACTGGACTCGTTAAAAAATGTCGTTTGTTGTCTATGGGGTTTTTTCCACACATTTATTTGTGTTTGCCATTTTTGTCTAGTAGATAAGTTGCTTTATTATGCTCAAGATTCAAATTGCAGTTCACTCAATAGACTGGGTCGGAGTAGACGGTTGAAAGTTGGTTGAAATAAATTCGATAAAATATTTTTTCTTTCCAAAATATTTAAGAAAAAGTCTATGACAGTTATGCTACAGATGTGCTTAAAAATATCTACATTTTATTAGCTCTCCAACAAGGTATAATAATCTAGGGTGCTATCAGAATTCTTTGAAAAAAACTGAAAGGTATTAGTAAGAAACAACAATATTTAAGCGTACAATTTATCAGATGGGTCAGAAAACAAAATAAAGCAATCCAAATAGGCACGAAATAACTCTTATTACTACTTTATAGAAAGTCTAAGTCAAGTGGTCATGCCAAGTACTATGCATAAGGAAAAAATCCACTATTATTCAATGATTATATATATACTACTTGTGTAGTTGAAGGTTATAAAAGGTCACTGCGTTTGACAGGGTCTCCATATACCTTATTACTTTTTATATTATTTTAATTGCATTTTTTATTTTTCTTATTTTCTTTTTTCTCATTTCATATTTTTGAGATTTTTAAATATGATGAAAAATCATCTAAAAATTTCAATGAAACGTTTTTTTTTCATCAGAATGAAATTCATACAATTTGTATTACACTTTAGGTATAATTGGAGTCGCTATTTTGGTGTTTAATTATTTATCTACGTTTTATTAGCTATCCAACAAGATCTAAGAATCTAGGGTAGTATCACTAAACAAAGCAATCCAAATAGATACAAACTGACATTTATTACTGTTTTACAGAAAGTCTAAGTCATGTTCCACATAACATTTAATGTTTTAATCTACGTTTTACTACAACAGTTGTTAAACAGCTTCTAATTTGTAAAAACACAGTTTTGCACCCTAACACCAAACCTTTATTTTAACACTCAACGCCGTTTCAACAACTCTAAGTTGTCATCATCAAGGAGTAAACAAGTCTGTTTGAAATCGAAAGACTACTTCAATAAGCAGGAAAATATCGAGGAATTAAAGAATAGATTTAGGGCCGAAATACAATGAATCCTGTCGCAAACGCTAAATGAAGTGTTACGAGAATTTGAAAACCGAATAAATGAAGTTGATGGCTCTGGCCCACACTGTATAAATGAGTTTATCATCACAAAAACCGCAGTCAAAAAAAAAACTAGCTGTCCGATCGTTGTTCCAAAAAACCAACACCTGTATACCGTATTCAGAAATTAAGTTTTTCAATTTATGTGATACGATATATATTAAAGAAATATTTTATAAAAAAATAGGTAATACACTATCAAGTAACTTTATAAAAGATATTTAATTCTATTAAATATCAAACAGACAAATAGCGGCCTAAAAGTGAGAACATAGATTTGAAGTATCATAGAGTATTAAAACTAAAAGTTCGGTGTTAGTAATAACAAAACATTGTTTAATAAACTAAATAACAATGAAATCTTTCCAACATTTGCCATAAATTAATAAAGACAATGTGAATTGCAAAATTTATAAAACAAAATCCAATAAAAATTCAATTTAATTTCAATTTAGACGGCTCGTCAAGAACCGGAAAATAATGTAGTTGTACTCCTGATTAGTATAAAAAATAACTGTCTATGTAATCAAATGAGATTTAACTACATACGTTTTCTATCAAATTTTCTAATATTACGCTACATTAGAGAAATTAAGCGTGAAGCCGTCTTGATTTTTTCTTGCACGCAACACAAGCAATTTTGGGTCGACTAACACTACTTTGTTAATGTTACATTGTCTGATACGTTATTTCGTAAGCGTTAATATGATACGACAACAATGGTTGATGGTTGTATCTTTGGACTGAGAATGGCGTTAGGACTGTTCTTTTGTGAGAACAGTTTTTTTCATAAAACTTGTAAAGAGTTCTACAATCTGCCCAGAGTACAAGAAGAAATAAGTTTAATTATTCGTATGGGATTGTTTTCTGTTTTAACTCGAATGTAAGAGAACGTCGCCATGTCCTTATTATTACAAACATAAACTAAAAAAGGTGAAATAATGTGAAAACAATTATACATTGCAGTATCTACTATGTGTGCAAACCACTCTGTAATGAACTGCTTCGCGCTGGACACTATCCAAGTGTAAATAAGGACGGGGTCCAGGGACAAATAACGTCCGCAGTTCTTCAAGTTTGTTTTAAGTCACTTATTTATAAAGTGTTCAAATTCGTACTTCTTAATTTAATATGGCAAAAAGAAAGTTTTCTCTAACTACGATGTGTTATTTTTTATACAATCTATATGCAGCTGTTTATGGGCCACCCAATTAACATTTGGTTTCTAATATATATGGAATCACCCTGTATAATTACAATTTACAGAGTCCTATATCTCGGTAAATTTAAATATGCTTATGTAACAGCTGTGGGCTACATATAACATTTATGAACCATCCTGTATATCCTATAACAATATGGAGTGACTTTCAAGACAACTTCATTGTGTGCCTCAAATTAACATGAGAACACGTAACTTTACCCATCCAAAAATTACCTAACCAGCACTTTTTAGTTTAATTTCTTAAAGGGTCCAGTTGTAAAAATGCAATGCTGGAAAAATATCAAATAGTAATATAATTCTTATAAGATCCTATACATCAATTTATATTGAAATAAATTTTCAAGGGCAGTTTCAATCTCAAATAAGTTACCAAATCACCCTCTATTGAAACTCTCGACCTACAATAACATTGTGCAATACATTTAATTGTACAATAAGATTGAAAGGTGCATGCATCCATACGATCAATTATATTGCACAAAAATACGAACTGCTCAATGTTTTCGTGTTCAGTTGCGCGACGTCAGGAAGAAACACAGACTACACTACACGATGCAATGGAAATGTTCAATCATTGCGCAACCTTCAATATTTAGTCTAATTTCAAAACTCAGCTATTCTAATTGACACAATCTCGTTCACTCTCGGTAATACGATTTTTGCCGAGCAATCGATTTCTAAACGCCAAAACCCCTAATTGATGATATTTTGACAAAATCGTTACTGCCGTTTTGGAGAACTTAATTACATATTAATAATAAATATACAAATATACAAACATTATATGAATTATATTATTAGATAAAAATATTTGCAGCATATCAGATCTCGTTAAAAGGACATTAAACAGTTTTTGACTTATTTAAGTTCCATTTGCAGATGTCAAATATAAATATGAATAAAATATTTGCATATTACATCTCCTGAGTGTTACTTATATCTTTTAAGGCAACAATAGATGCACATGATTTTCCAAAATATTAGTAAATTTTTATTAGATTTGTGATAAACTTAAGACTGAAGGAGTTACGCATACTCAATTCGTAAATATCTGAAATCAAATGTATCAATTAAGTTTAGAATCGCTAAAGGTAAAAATTCCATGCCCCTTCTATAAATGCGAAAAAATTGGTGACTTTAATATTAGTCGTTGTCTTCGTTTTGGTAAAAAAGTACCATCGCAGATGAATAGAAAATAAGGTTTTAGAGCTTTCATCTTAGTAAGTGAAGGTCCATTATTATATAATATTTATTCTTGGCTACAAGATTGTGTTTTTACTGTCGACTGCTGTCAACTACCTCAATGTCAAATTTCGAACAATAGATTAAGGCTTAAGGTACTTGTTCATATACGGCGCTCTCACTAGGATTTAATAAATACTTTATCTTTAATTCACTTATTTTAAAAGAAATAAATAAAGATTCTGCACATCTACAACACAGTACCTTTCGAAAGGTATACGTTTCCCCCTTTCAAAATGAAGGTTGAAAGGGGGGTAGTGCGTTTTCCTCTTTACGTATTAATAATAGTATGATATGATGATAATAGTATGATGCTCTACCCCTTTCATTTATATTTATTTACAACGATACTTTTTACAAAACAGATCATATCAAATATTTAAGTGACCGAAATTGAATGGGTTTGTGAGGAAGGTTTTCGTATCCTGATGAAAACTTTTACGTAAATTGCTGATACATTAAGTATTTAGAGATTCTAAAGTTAATTGATACTTGATACATTTGATTTCAAATCCTCACGAGGTGAATGTGGACATACTATCTGCATCGAAAGTGTGACACCAAAACTATGGACACTGAAGTGTAATATATACCCATAACATTCTTTCTAATTATTTATATGAAATTTGTGAGCAAATGCAAATGTTTTTGATTGGAACGAAGAAACATTTAAAAAATAAAATTTTAAGTGTAGCCTTCAATCATAAATTTATAACAAATCTAATATAAATTTACTAAAATTTTTAAAACCATGTGTAATCCATTGTTGCTTCAAAAGGTAGTAGAACACTTTAGGAGATGTGATAGTATGCAAAAAAAATTACTTACTCATATGTATGAAGTATTCACATTAAACTGGAATAAGTACTATTAATAGGATAATAAAAATGTTTTGTTGTTTTATTTGATACTTTTTTACTTATTTACCTAATGCATACATGCAATGTTTGTTCATTAGTATACGTGCATTTTTATACGAAATTAACATCTCGAAAACGATTTTGTGGAAATTTGGAGGACAGAGTTAGTTGGTGACCTACCGGAAAGTGAAACTGCTCTTTTAAATATTCTTTCAATACAAATTAATGTTAATGTTATCGCTATTTGTTATTTTTTTAACATTACCATTTTACAGGTGGACCCTTCAAGTTTTTAAAATGAAAAAGTGTAGTTTTGGCGATTTCTAGATGGGTAAAATGTTACCAGTTCACATGTTGATTTGAGGCAGACATTGAGGCATTGAAGCTACAAGATTCAGAAATATTAGATATAAGGGGCTGTAGAGTATAATTATACAGCCTGGTTCTAAATATTTCATAAACCATTATTGGATGGCACATAAGCTGTTGCATATACAAAATATTTAAAATACAGAGTGGTATGCCGTTACTCAGGGTGGTCAGAAAGATAATTGTATAGGGTAGCCCATTAGCAGTTGCATTTACAAGTCGCTTGGTTTCTAGGGCGGAGTAAATTATAGTTATTTATGCTGGTTCAAAAAATATTAAATAGGAAAGCAAATACAGGATGGTTGAGTAGAATTATAGTTATAGAGTGTGATAATAAAAAATTTTAGAAACAGAAATGAATTATGGAGTAGCCCACAAGGAATTGCATATATATGATGAATAAAATGTAGGGCGAACTAGAAATGTAGTTACAGAAGATGACAACACTATTTGGAACAAAAATTGTTTATATATTGGCCTATGAGCAGTCCCATATACAGAATGGTTGGACTGGAATTGCAATTTTACAGGGTGGTTCAAATTAAAAAAAAAGTGATATTACGCAGTTAATAAGCAATTACATATGTATTTCATATCAATAAATATCTATTTAAAAATATAAACATTACTTAGTATAATATTTGCGAGAAAAAAAAATAGGTCTAGCTTTTGTGACGTTATGTGTTAGAGGGTTGCATAACATGTGACGTAGCGCCATGAATGGGGAAGAGGTTCAAAAAGACGAAATATTGGTATTTGTGTCCTGTCTAGAAACACTATATTATCCTGGGTTCAAAGGATTGTGAAATTCCCACATAACTTGCATCGTTAATCGATTAACTCACCTTAGAAAATTTGACTGGCTTATCAACTTTCAAACGATGACAATATCACTGTTCCAAGATGCTGTAAAAAATGTAGTTTTGCGTTACTCATAATAATAAGAAACGGAACTCAAAAAAAATTCCAGTAAATTTTCTAAAGTTGCGTCGTCTCATTCAAAAACAAAACCGCTTGGATGTCATCACAGCTAAACAAGTGACGATAAAATAATTACTTGGTCAAACCAGATTTCTAAAACGCCAATTAACAACCAAGTTTAACAAGAACAAAATGATTACGCAAAGTTAATGAGTAATTGGTCGACCTCTAACGTGAGTCCGTCCACCTAACGGTACGGTGAAGGTGCCTGCCTGTTCTTGAATTCGTTTCAGTGGCAACGAAGGAAATATTATGCATATTAGCATTTTTATTTGCAATTTACTACCTGTAACAAACTTATAACTTACTAAAAATTATGGGACTGGGCAGCTTTTCAAATTTGCTGCATATTTTTAATAAGTATTCACATACTATCTAAGAAAAAGTTATTTCACTTTATTAGTATGATTATACAGTGTGAAACAGCCAAATGAAATAAATCCGATAACGAATAACGGAGGACTTGCAGAGAAAAACTCTTGGACACGTCGATATAAATGCGCATTTATTCAACAACAAAAATTATATAGGGTGTGTCATGTGACAGTGGTCGCTACCAACTTTCTTATTTTAAATGCAAGCCCCTGTATATTATTTATTTTTTGGATTATTCAGAAAATTCTGGACGTAATTCGTGTACAACGTCCTACACCTATCTTCAACTGTTTCGGAAATATCAAGTGTTTTCAGATTTATTACAAAAATTAACATTAAAAAAATATAAAACATTTAAAAAATATATATAACCGACTTCTACCTATAACTACAAAGCTAAAAATAATTATAACAAAATACAACTCTAGCAAATAAATAACACATTCACTGTTGTTAGGTACCTACCTAGGAAGTAAAACATGTAAACATTAAAAGGTGCTCATTCTGTACAAATTAATTACCTACCAATCTAGTATATTTTTGAAGTCGGTTCCAAGCAAATCTCAAATCCTTCATTGCGTACTTATCTGCTAATTCATCAATACTATAAAGGAAATAATTTTTTAATCACACTGTATAAATATAATTCAACTCCAGCATATATTTCAACCATCCTGTAGATGATTTGCTTATGTCCACATCATATAACAGTTTTTTAATCACCCTATATAATTTTAATTTCACATTTTTCCAACATTTTTATACCACCAAACGTCCAGTCCACCGTATATTCCAACCATCCTGTATACACAGCTTCCTACGGACCACTATCATTCTAGTCCATCTTATATTTCAATCTTCATAAAAATGCAACTCCTTCTATCACTTTACTTTGTGATTTTTTTTTGCTATAATTAAACACCCTGTGTATAAACACACCAAATAGCAGTTTAAAGTTTGACATGTGTTGTCACTGAATTTTCTATTAGGCCGGGAGAATGTAACAACCAAAAGCACCATCTTCGCAAAATGGAAAAATTTTCATTTAAATAGGTATTTGCCTGGTATACAAACAAAACGAGCTTGGTACTCATTGATTTAAGGAGCCGAAAATACTATGCTTTTCTACCTATATGCTTGAGATGTAAATAGAAAATTTTCAAATTCGCTATTATAACTTCTAGTGCTTACAATTCCCGCACTGTTACGTTGGAATTAAGATATTTATGAGGACATGTCCGTTATGTCATTTCGATGAAATTTTTGGTAAGAATTTTGGAAACTTCGGCGATTTTCTGCAAAACTGTAAGTTGCAAGTCGCAGAAAAGTATATGAGATCACCTAAGGATCTTCCTTAATAGATTAAACGTTAAAAAACTATACACATCCATAAGGAGTTATCGAAAATTCGACTAAAATATTAGGTATATTGGTTGATTTCCATGCACGCATGTGTTCATTCACAAATTTTATCACTTTACTAATAGAATTCTTTTCCAAAATTTGAAGCTTCACCAAACAAGATCATATTCATTTAAAACGGTGCACCACAGGAGATGAAATCAGGTAACATACATACAAAAAAAGCGAATTCTTAATAATATAAAAAAAAAACAAAAAAACATTAATGTCAATGTAGGAAATGTTCAAAATGCTCGCCGCGAACGTCTTGACAACATGCTAATCTGGAATAGAAATCTCTTCTAACCTTACTCAACATCTCAGATGTGACTGATCTAATAGCAAGCGTGATTCGTCTTTTTAGGTCATCTAAATTGAGGGGTTTAGTTTTGTATACAGTCCTTTTGACAGATCTCCACAAAAAGTAGTCCAGTTGGGTTAAATCAGGAGATCGTGCTCCATCTTGCTGAAACCATATTGTATTGGCAGGAACTTGTGGGTTTACTGGATCAAGATATAAGTTTGTCAAAGTTGGCACGACATTATTTGGAGCAGTTCTAATTATTTATCTCCATTCAAGTTGGCATCAATGAAAAAAGGACCTACGATATGATTTCCAACAATTCCTGTCCAAACATGAACTTTTTTTGGATATTGCTGATGCTCTGTCCAGTGTTGCCAGGTGCCGTGAAAGAAAAATCGTGGAACTCGAGCACCAGAAACCGTGTAAAATCGTGTAAAATAGTGACATGGAATTGCGTAAAATATAGAATTAAAAATCACACACCATATTTAGCAAATTAACTTTATTAAAATATTGTAAACTTACTAACTAAGACATTATGGTCTTTTTTCCTATATAATATAAAAACAGTAACAAATTTCTATGAAAAAAATACTTATCGAACAATATGTACTCTGAAACATATTATTTTACTCAGACTCAGAACTATCAGTAGAATCTCCACTTTCATGCGTGTCTAGATATAATATTTTACTACTTCCAAGTTTTTTAACCATATTTGTTTTCAAAGCCAAAACAGGTTTTATTTTTTATTAGACTTTTTGTGTGCAAGAGACCTTCTATTGTGTTAGTTTTTAGTTTAGTTTTAATGAGGCTAAGTTGCGAAAATATCCTCTTTACAGTGGCACTGGAATGGGGCAAGCAAATAACTTGAAATAAAAAAATTAGTCAAATTAGGAAATTTGGGCGAATCTCCTACATTTACGTGTGCAATCTATTTCCAAAATATTATTTTCAGTGTTATTTAGGGGATAATTCTTTAGAATTCTCCATTCATTATCAAGATCTTGATATTGTTTAGGAACAGCTAAATTTGAGAAAAGAGATGCTACATCCGAAATCGTGTTTTTTTGCTTGGATTTTATTAGAATAGGGTCAAAACATTTTAGTTTTTCTATGACAGAATACCTAAGCAATACCTGTTTTGTACTTTCTGTGTAAAAATCACAGTTTACTTTCACGGAATGTAAAATTCTTCGTCTCTAAACGAAACTTACTTCAAACGAATCAAAATGAAAACAGAGCCTCTGTCTTCCAGTGAGGATATTCATTAGACGAATAGGCAATTTTCACGATTAACATGATCTTGAAGTGTAAATGTGCTCTCATCAGAAAACAAAACATCATTGAATAGGATCACATTGTTATCTAATCTTACCATGATTTGTTAACAGAAATACGTTCTCCTATCGAAATCGTCTTCCATGAGCTCCTGAGTAGGCATCATTTTATAGGGATGCATTTTATTTTCCATTAATACTCGAAAAATTTATGTGTGGCTAACGTTGAACAGTGGGCTTGTTCATCAGAATTATGTGGGTTTTCTTGAAACTTAAGCATAATATCCAATTTCGCATTATCACTTAGAGCATTGGCAGCTACTTTTTCTATCTGTCTTACATGACCAAGCTCGCGAAACTGCCTTTCGATTTGGAAAATTTTCGTGAAATAAGCGAGAAGCTTCCATTTGTGTGTTATCTCTATAAGCAATCATTTGTAGAATGATTATTTTGTGCATTTCTGTTAAATGAACCATTTTTCTGACATTTTTACGTACAGTTAACGAAATTCAAACAACAATAGCACTAACACTGATCACCACTGACATGTAGGCAGACTACAAGATGCTAAGGTTATGAGTTTTGACGAAAAACAATTTTATTTTTTTAATGTTAATTTTTGTAATAAATCTGAAAACACTAATATTTCGGAAACACTGTAGGACATTTTCATGAATTATGTCTCTAATTATCTGAAAAATATATATATACAGGGGCTTGCATTTAAAATAAGAAAGTTACTTGTTCTTCTTCTCCCGTTCTTCTTTGATTTCTTTCGCACATTAAAGCAAAAATACCAAAAGGTATTAACAAGATAAATAAATGAATGTAACAAATATTCTAAAAAACCATTATAAATAGCCTTTTAAGAAACAAGTCATTTTCTTCATTATGCCCTCATTGCATAGCTATATATACGAACTGGGTTAGGTTCAAGTCAGAATCCAGTCTAAATTTGTTAATACTGCTGCTTTGAAGTCATTATTAAGAAACAAAATAAAGAAAATTAGAAATATTACTCAAGAATTAGTCAGAATTCTTCAACCCACCGCTAAGCAAGCAACTTCATCATTAAAAACTCGTCATCCCTCTCAGATGCCCTAAACTCTCATAGAATTTCAGAAAATGATTTTCTGGTTAGCTTTGATGTCGTGTCTCTCTTCACTAATGTTCCTATTCACACACTTCAAAATGACTTGAACTTGGCGCTCAACTGGTTTAGAGAAAACAAAATGTTTGTTAATATTAAAAATTTTTATGTTGTTTCCTTCTCCCGAAAAGTCAATGTAGCTATGGCAGACAGATGTCAGCTACCTGATAAACAAAGCATACCAAGTTCTCGGATTTGTCATACGTAATAGCCAAAATTGGGAGTAAAAACAACCATAAGACTTTATACATCTATGGTGATGCCTCATCTTGAATATGCCTCCAACATTTGCTCACCAAATTGTTACACCCACAGCACTGAAATTGAAAGTCCAAAAATATTTCTATGTTACCTCTATATCAAAAGGAATGACATATCCCTTAATAGTATCTTATAGATCATTGTTGGTAACCTTCCATCTCTGTTCTTTGAGTACCAGGAAAAAGACCCATGTTGTCCTCTTTATATATAACATTCTAAATAGCAGACAATATCCCGATTGTAGCTTGATAGCGTTAAGTTTAGGGGAATTTAAGAACAACAACTCCACAAACATTATCAGTTGTGGAAGTTTTGCCAAGAGTTTGGCAACAGCCAAGAATTTTGGGCGGCAGGGTCACGCATTTTTTCAAAATTATTTTGAGTACCTATTGTTGATAGTTTAATTACAGTCAAAAGAATCAAAAACCTTCTCAACAATCTTTTCGATGTAACATTCGTATTTTTTTATTTTAAAAGATTTATCAATGTTACTTGGGGGTACAATTTTATGGGGGTCATGACCCCTGTGACCCCCTCGGACCTCTACTGCATTTGACATACTGAAGTACTCGCGGAACTAGGACTTACCGGCGCCACCCAGGTGTCTGGTCTCGTATTCCTCTTTCTATGATTCCACATTGTTATATAATGCTATGAAAATCTCCAATGGATCAGATTCCGGAGCTTTGGAATAGCATTAAAGGGGATTTTTGTGTACCTGGGGAAGTACCAAGAGTAGTATCAGATTAGTCCCATAGTGTCCTTCCTGTAATCCTACTTTTTCTGACAAATAGAATCCTACTGGACTTTGGCTAGATCAGATTCTGATGATTATGGGTTATGATATAACACCCGAAAAGGTCGAAAGAATCCCAGTTTATAAATTTCGGATTCCTTTGACAACAATATACAGTGATGGATAAATGTGAGGAACCAAGTAAATATCTCTGGAATTATTAGAGATATCAAAATGAAATTTGGAAGGTGGATACTGCAGTGGATTGCCTATTTGTTTCCATTTTTTTACAATTTTGAACTTCCTGTTTTACCGGCAGTAATGTCGATTTTAAAATTTGCAATGAAATACCCTGTATATTATTTTAGTTTCTGATGAAACATTTTATTGCGAATACAAAAAATCGGGTTTGATATTGTTTACTTCAATACCTACCGAGATATTAACAGATAAGTAACTAAGGAAAGGAAAAATTCGATGGTAGCTAAACTCGGTTCAGATTTCATTTACGCCCGATATAAACAAACCGCTCGGTAAGGATTTGTATTTCTATTGGCCAATAGGTGGCATTATACCGTCACAGCGAACAGCACTGCTTGTTCCATAGTCGAATACATGTGCGTTTGTTTAAATCAGGCGCAAATTAAATTTGAATCAAGTTTAGTAGTCCATGAAATTCATTGCAGTAGTGACAGTAGTTGTCAAAATAAGTTATTAGTTTTTTTTATTTGAACGAAAAAAGATTGTATTGGTTTAATTTGATCGGAAAATGCCCGAATTAAGAGAAAGAGAAAGAATAGAAATATTAATGATGATTGGGTATGGGGAGAGGAAAATGACGCATCAAGAAGTTTGTGACCTTTTTAACATTGTTCATCCGAATACACAAATATCCCGTTCAGTAGTGACAAAAACTTTGCGAAGGTACGACACAAGTGGAACAGTTAGCAATTTATGAATGTGTAGTTCAAAATGTTGCTATATCTTTGGAAGAAAATCCTCACTTATCCACTATCGACCTCGCCAATATGCATGGAATTAGCCGTCGTTCAGTCGGAAGGATATTAAGGCGAGAAAAATATCATATCATGCATACAAAATTCGCCTCGTTCAAGAACTCTCCGAAGACGATTTCGACAGACTTTTGCAATTTTATGAAACGATGATGGATATTTGTGACCGTGGTATAATTTTATAAGAAATGTGGTGTTTTTAGACGAGGCTACATTTTGTTTAAATGGTACGGTTAATCGACATAACTGCCGCTACTGGTCGCAAAGTAATCTAAATTGTGTACAAGAGGCTCATGCACAACATCCCCAAAAAATGAACCTTTGGGCCGGCATTTATAACAACAAAATCGTGGGGCCTTTCTTCCTACAAGAAACTTTAACGGAGATAGGTATTTACAGCTCTTGGAGACACAAGTTATTCCGGCATTGGAGGTAAATGGACAATTACCAAATAATATCTGGTTTCAGCAGGATAGAGCACCACCCCATTACGCTCGCATTGTTCGAGATCATTTAGATAGGACATTTCATCACAGATGGATTGGAAGAAAGGGTACTTATGAATGGCCTGCACGAAGTCCCGACCTTAATACACTAGACTATTTTCTGTGGGATTACTTAAAGTCTAAGGTTTATGTTGATAGACCAAATAATTTGCAAGAATTAGCTGCAAGAATAACTCAAGACATCCAGAGAATTACACTAGAAGTAATAGCTAATGTTACTAGAGAATTAAAAAAAACGACTTGCTTATTGTCAAGAGGTAAACGGTGCTCAGTTTGAACATCTAATACATTAAGTTTAGTTAAGTTTCAATGTTTTGAAAAATCACTTAGATTTAGTTAATAATTATGAATATGCATTTCTTTAATGGATATTAGATTTTTCCTTTCCTTAATTACTTTTCTGTTAATATCTCGGTAGTTATTGAAGTAAACAATATCAAACCCGATATTTTTGTATTCGCAATAAAATGTTTCATCAGAAACTAAAATACTATACAGGGTGTTTCATTTGCAAATTTTAAAATCGACATTACTTCCGGTAAAACAGGAAGTTCAAAATTGTAAAAAACTTTTGGAAACAAATAGGCAATCCACTGCAGTATACACCTTCCAAATTTCATTTTGATATCTCTAATAATTCCAGAGATATATGCTTGGTTCCACACATTTGCCCATCACTGTATATAAAGCCAATGACAACGAAGTCAGAATAGACTTTGAATCGTTTGGTTTTCCTTCAATATACGTCGTTTTATTTCGATTGTGGTGTTATTGCCCAAAAAAAACATAAAAGTAACAGGAAAGAACTTTAGAGTTCGCAAATTTCCAAGAATTTTGTGGCGCATTTGATCCAAAGCAAAAGTCTTGGAATTCAAGGAAGTAAAAGCACTCTTTGGTTCGAAAACCTGTTGTGTTGGGGCTAGATTCGACTTCGGTTCGTCTTCTTCAGTCAGGGAAACCACCCTGGGACAAGTAGATTTTCTTTTGAGACCTTAAAGATTACAAGAAATTTGGAAAATTCAAAAGTCAAAGACGTAAGTCAGGTTTGACTTTAGTCTTTGACTTTTGTCTTTTCTAAATCTTTTGGTATATTTTTTTTTACTTTTCCTCACATGGATAACAATAAAACTGCATAACATGATCATCTGCATTAAAAACAGCATCAAAATAAACAGAAAAAGTATCTTCAATAACAGACAGTTTGGTTTCATATACCTTATTGTCTGTAGGCGACAATTTTATAGCATTCTTTAGATCACAATGACTGTAACACGCAGGTAAGGCGCTCAAGAATTGGAAAGGTCACAAAAACAGTAAGTAGGGGAAATCTATCGACACATAACCTGTTGCTCACCTTTGTTGGAATGCTGCAAACTTTAAGAATTTCAAAGGAGTGCTAAAATACTTAACTGTTTATTTAATTATTCCACCTACTGGATGAAAAGGAATTTATGGCACACCACTGGATGCTCCCGTGATTAAAACACGAAAACACAGCACTGTCACGATATACAATAATTAGCGAGGGGAGAGATAAGAAAACAAACAAACATCGATGCACTTCCGAACTTTTGGCCAACTAGATATCGTCACAGGAACCCGATAAGCACAACACGATGCGTCGTTGTTAATTTTAGTTCCGTATCACGTAATCATTTCAAATAATTACGTAGACATTTGACGTTTTCGTTTTAACTAATAATATCCGTGGTCTCAGGTCTGGATCGTAACCGTTCAGCCGGAGTAAAATATTGAAGAAAGAAACAGAAAGGCATCTGTGTTGTTGTAACCTTACAACCGGTATGTAGAGGGGATTCCTCTGAGCTTAATAGTTGAATAATCACGCCAAGGTTGTGTCGGCTGCAGGTGGGATCATTGCGTCGACTATTCTAAATACACTGGTCAACAGTTGAAGAAGAGATGAGAACGATGTTTGATTTGCATGCCTAAATCTTTGTATTAAGAAGAATGTGATTAAATTGAGCAAATTGTTATTTAGGGTTGTTGTTTGATAATGAATTCAGATGCAAAAATAAAATAGCTAGATTTAGAAATCAAACATCTCTATACTAAACGTAGCTTATTAGAAATTGAGAGTTATTCATTGCATAAAAAACTAACATATAAATTAACTGAGAATGATTTTAAACATTGGATGGAGTTTAAACACGAATGTTTTCCATGATTAATGTAAAACATGGAAATAAAATGAGAGAGCTTAAGAAGAAACTTAAACAATTATGTTCAATGAATAAACAGCAAGCAAAGGCAAAAGTAACTCCGACAACTCCGTCTATTGTTGAAAACCATTCATCTCAATCCTTTAGTAACAAAGAATTAGAATTATTAAATAACGGGTTAAAATTTGGCATTCCTGAACATGGAAAAAAACTTGAAGATATTGAGGCGAGTGTTGAAAGTTCAATTCAATACTTACCAGACAATTCTAAAGGTTCGAAATCACTTAACAAAAAAATTATCATGTAGTAATAAACACAACAAAAAGAATACACAAAAGAAAGTTATTAAACGATTAACAACAAAGAACGTTTTTTACTTGAAAGCCGATAAAGGCAACAAAGTAGTGATCCTCGACAAATCTGATTATTTTTATAGAATTATTAACCTGATTACGAACGTATTCAAAATTAATTAGAAATCCTTTATCAAAGATGACATCAGAAGTAAACAATCTCCTTAAAGCATGCAAATCTATTGTAAGTTCTGAGCTGAAACGAAGACTACATGTTTCTAATCTAACGGTACCGAAATTATATGGCCTTCCAAAAATTCACAAGCAGTACATCCGATTGTTTCAGCGATCTTAAAAGTTAGCGAAGTGGTTAACAAAACGTTTCGAAAATTTACCTTATCCGCAGCAAAACTTTAGCGTAAAGAATTCTTTAGAGTTTATTCAATCTATAGAAAACGTTTAGCTGCAACCTGGATAAATTTTGGTATCGTTTGATGATAGTTCTTTATTTCCTAGTGTACCCATTCCACAAACTCTGAAGTACCTGGAGGACTTACTGCGAAAAACTCTTTTTGTGAGGCAGAAATTAATGAGTTAATTTTCCTCATAAAATTATGTATGAGCCAAAATTGTTTTCAGTTTGAAAGTTGCTTTTATGAGCAGAAGGAAGGAACTGCAATGGGAAACCCCTTGTCGCCGTTCCTTGCTAACTTGTTCATTGGCAGGTTGGAAGTTGAAGCAAAAAATGACTCCCAGTATTTTCCTAGGGTATGGATACGGTACGTGGATGACATATTTGCCATATTTAATACTAATGAGTTCAATGGTAATGATTTTGTTATGTATCTTAACAATAGGTTTGCTTCTATTAAATTTACATATGAACAGGAACAAAAGGGTACTCTGCCATTTTTAGATGTATGAAGAAATGATAGTGATAAGTTAGAGTTTGAGGTATATAGGAAGGATACTAGCACATATAGATATTTACTTAAAACGTCTTTTCACTGTCATCAACATAAAATGGCGGGGATTAATTTTCTTGTACATCGGTTGTTGACATTCCCTCTCAATAAAGAGAAGTTTGAAAACGAAAAGAAAACTATTAGAGGAACCGCTGTATGTAATGGTTATCCAACAGATAATATATATAAGTTAATTAGGAAGAATCGGCTTCGGGTACGAATGAAAGAAGTATCAACTTTTCGAAATGAGTCACAAGAACAAAAGTTTATCTCGGTTTCGTACAGTCGTTATAATAGGGGCTTTAAGAAAGTTGTTAAGGAACTTGGTATGAAGGCGGTATATAGAACAAATACAACACTACAGAAATTGTTGAGCAATCCTAAAGATAAGATTTCGAGAAGTCCGGTATTTATGAAATCAAATAGAATGATTGAGATTTTTAAAGTATTATGGACAGACACGCAGATCTATCAGTACCCGTTTCAAAGAGCATATTGCCCATTTGAAATACGGAAGAGCAGATAAATCTAGTGTTGCACATCATATGTTAAAACACAACAACTCTGTAGATTTATCTTCTTTAAAATTAGTTAAACAAGTAAATAATTATAAGGAAATGGACTCTTACGAAAGTATAATGATTTATAAAAATAATAAACTAATGAATTCAGATAAAAGTCCTATTCCATACAGTTCATTGTATAGTTTACTTTCTAAGAACCCATAAAATAAGTATTAAAAATGTCATTACTTAATAATGTAACGTAAAAGTAGGTAGGTAATTAAGGATTATTCTTAATTACCTAAATTGTAATTTCGATTTAGTTTGGTTTACTCCTTGAAGATGACAACTTAGAGTTGTTGAAACGGCGTTGAGTGTTTAAAATAATGGTTTGGTGTTAGGATGCAGAACTGTGTTTTACATTAATGAATTCAGAGAAAAATTTTTTTTTTTTAAATCAATTTTTATTTGGTTAAAAAAAGAAATGAAAGTTGTAAATTAACGCGCCATGATCTGCGCTCTGCACTTCATGTTATAAATACAACTTCTTAAGAATTTGATTCCTTAATAAAAACATAAATAATTATTCAAGTAAGATGAGCGAAGCGCGAGTTAACCAGAAACATGAAATTGTCTTTCGTTTAAGATACTCAGTGATAAAATATTGCAACACCCAGAAGGAGTTTTAATTTTAATATTGTTTTGGTAAAACATAGATGTTATATACTCAGGAGTAAATGATTAAAATTAGGTAAAGTTTGGTGAATGGTTGTTCATGTAATCTTCTTTTTGTTCATCATCTTATGTTTGATGGGATTCAAAATAGAGTTATGTTAAACTGAGTACGTGTACCCCGAATGTATCGCCCCCTATGTGAATTTGAAAGAGGTCGAATTATTGGTTTACCTTGGCCCTGGGTCTTTTCCACTGCAAAATAATGTGCTACCGTGTGGCTAAATAGGGCCCACACCAGGCTAGTCGTACAATTAATGTACAATTAAATTGCACCATGCGTTTAATATCTGGCACAATTAAATCAACGCCTACAACGTGGCTTCTTGTACACTCCCACATTTTGCCTCCTGAACACCGCAGGGGAGAAGCTCTCCTAAGGAAACGCGGAAAAATAATGGTACACCAGCAACTAAGGACCCATGCGGGCTGCAATGAACCTCAGACCAGCAGACTTCGCTCAAGACCCCTTAAAACAGCTGCCAACCTCCTGGCAAACAATTACAACTCCATATACCGAAGGAAACAGGAATGGGATCACACCAATCCCCACGATTCCAATCAATTTATATATTTCACAGTGACGACACTGATTTCGAGTTATAACACAAGACATGGGCTACGCTTAATCGAATTAGAACCAATCATGGCAGAAGTGCGGATTTCCTCTTCAAGTGGAATAAAGTCCGAACGCCACACTGACTGCCACATTATTCAGGACTGCTCTTTGAGAGCATACGGTGACTCTCCTGAAGACTTCCTGGCCCCCACATCAGAGTCTATTGAATATATAAGACACCTAGGCTTAGACTTGTGATGCGCAGTGCTACATTATTTATAATTTAGGATTTTTAGACATACATTGTATTCGTGCTATAATCTTGACTTTTTAACTCCCATATATAATTTATTTTAATTCATTACTTTTTGTGTTATATTTTGTCTATAACTTATAAATTGGTTTATCTACGGCACTAACCGCACGACAGAAATTCAACTAGTATTATGAGATGTTGTCAAGTATTGTTTGATAATCCCCAAAATCGGACGTCGAACTGGCACAGATGAAGTTCAAGATTGACGTCCAAGACTTATAGTCTTTAGAAAACGATTTTAGACAATATTGCAAGTTACTAACTTTTCGAGATTTTCAATCCATTATGTAATGTTTACCGCCGTATAAGGTCTTTTGGACTGCAGCGTTATCGACCCTATCTTGTGCTACCTCTGACCGCTGAGCTTCCACGGCAACGAATACAAGGCTGCAGAGAACGACAACATTGTAATCTGAAATGGCATCAGGTCGTCTAGTCTGAATCTCGATTCTGCTTAGGTGGACATGATGGTCGAACAACGTCATATACGTTGAGGAGAAAGACGTCAACCTCAATTTTGTTTTGAGCGACATGTACACCGAAGATACGTGATAGGGTCGGGGGGTACAACAAAACAGAAGTAGTTACTGTTCCCAGTAGCTGTCTTCTTATCTGTCTAGGGCCTCCGACATTCGGCATTATTCTAGATAATGCCCCCTGTACCCTAGCTGCTTTTTTTTCGGCCAGCAAGAAAGCAGCTAGGGTACAGGGGGCATTATCTAGAATAATGCCGAATGTCGGAGGCCCTAGACAGATAAGAAGACAGCTACCGGGAACAGTAACTACTTCTGTTTTGTTGTACGGGGCACCGGTATGGGAGAAATCGCTCGAGCTACCATCGTACCGCCGGAAAATGAAATCAGTCCAGCGGCTCTCAGCGATTCGAGTGGCATCATCCTACCGCACTGTGTCTTACGAGGCGGTGAGTGTGATTGCCTCTACCCTACCAATCGACATCCTGGCTGCAGAAAGGGGACGGCTTTATCGCAGAAAGTTAGAGAAAGACCAACCGACAGGAAACAGCGATGAAAGAGCCATGAGTCTAGAGCAATGGCAGGAGAAGTGGGACAGCTCTACTAAAGGCCGGTGGACATATCGACTGATACCTAACATCAGTCGTTGGGTCAACCGCCAGCATGGGGAGGTTGGGTTCTACATCACTCAACTCCTGACTGGACATGGATGCTTTCGAGCATACCTGCACAGGTTCAGGAGGGCAAACTCCCCAAACTGCCCACACTGTACGGACGTGATAGAGGACGCGGAACACGTGTTCTTCTCCTGCCCCCGGTTTCAGGATCAACGTGCTGAAGTGGAGAGGATTCTGGAGACTAATATCGTTCCAGAACAATTAGTAGAAGCCATGCTGAAGGGCCCCCAAGCCTGGAACTTGGTATCAGATTACGCGGAGACTATCCTCAAAGAACTCCGCAATACGTTCGAGGAGTAGGCTTTAGAGGCTTTCAATGTAAGAGCACTAAACATCTGCAATGAACCACCCTTGCGAAGTAGTGTTGACTAAGAGTGCCGCAGGGGACCATGGTTGTAGGAGAAAGAGGTTAGGGTTTTAGCGGGTATACGGTATACTGGTTTCAATGCAACGATTTACTCTTGCTTTGAAGTCATTGCATCGGGAGTCCCGCACGACGGCCAGCACGTGCTAGCTAAGTACGGAATGTATTTCCCCCCTCTTCGGATAAAAAAAAAAAAAAAAAAAAGGGTCGGGGTGGTATTTCATATGGAAGTAGGTCACTTAGTCTTTACTCTAGGCAACATGACAGCGCAACGTTATCTTCAGGAAGTACAGGAAGTAATGAAACCGGGTGTACTCCCTTACTGCTCATAGATTCCAAATTTCAACAAGGAATGCTCGGCCTCTTGTTGCTCGAGTTAGATTAAACTCATTTCTATAGACCCATGTGAATCCCCCGGTTATCCAAATTTAAATAATTGACTCCTTACTGTAGCATGCGCTTTCTTTATCCGTGAATATATATTCTTAAATCATAATTGCCTTGATGAGTTTTAGTTTTCCAATCTACCTTTTTTTTTCATCTGATTACACTCTGTACGAATTCCAATATTCATTTCGTGACAAAATAATTTCGGTGATAGGTATGTAGGGATTAGATAGGTACATAGGTATCTCAATAATTATTTATTCTAGATTTCAGTCGTGTGGGGAAGCGAAACTGATGAAAGTTCTCGACTAGAAACAATAATCTTGTGTTCAATGGGTAGTAAAATCTCAAAAAATGCTTTGATGTTTCTTGAACTATTTTCATTGAAGTTTTAACTTGCCCCATTTATTGGTTTGTTTCCTATTCGTGCGTTGAAATCTCCGAGAAAAAACCCTTAGATCTTTTGTTTTGTAAGTCTTCAAACAGTTTAGTAACTAGGCGCATAAAGTTTGTTTCTATTATTTGTTACTGTCCTTAAAACGCACTAATAATTACTTTAGTAATTTCCGAGATTAGAGAGCTTATTTTTTAGTAGGGAAAATGTGTGGGAGATGCCGCAGATTTTGAGAACTCTCAATAACTCTTGACTACATTTAAATTAAAATAAAATAAAATCGCAGATGAGTTTTAAAATTTATTATTAACAAATAGAAACCTAACAATAATGATTAGGATATATATTTGTTTGTTTTTAAGTTTTCGCGGGCACTGAATGTATTAGATGGTTTCCGGGAATTCATCCGCGTAGTTGATAACTGATCCCTGCCGGGTTCGATGGTAAAATGACGACGTTTCGGCAGAGTCACATCTGCCCTCTTCAGGTCAGTATTCGAGTAACTAGAAGCGAAAGCAGAAGGCTACGAGAATTATGCGAACCGACCTGAAGAGGGCAGATGTGACTCTGCCGAAACGTCGTCATTTTACATCGATCCCGGCAGGGATCAGTTATCAACTACGCGGATGAATTTCCGGAAACCATCTAATACATATATATAAATATATATATATATATATATATATATATATATATATATATATATATATATATATATATATATATATGAACAAGGCTAGGTTCCGGGTGAGTCTGCTCTGCTTTTTTAATTTATAGTTAGCGCTGGGTGAGGTACTTTAACTTTATCCTAACGAGGATCAAGGAGTTTATGAAAATCCATGTCGCGATTGCCCACAAAGCTACATCTGTCGTACAAATAGGCGCGTCAACCATCGAGTATATGAACATTCTTTGTCAGTTCGCAAAAAAGATCCGACTTCAGCTCTCGCGCATCAATATATCCAAACAGGACACTCTATCAACTTCGAGACAGTAGGACTATCGTATCTCTTAACTTAGGGCATCGCGAAGCTATAGAAATAGAGAAAAGACCCCTCTGTCTAAACCGACAGCATGGACCTCCGTAATTGTCCAACACCAACACCCAACCAATCACAACACAGCCTTTTCGTCAGATGACATCCCCTTCTAACCCAGCACTAATTATAAATAAAATAAGCAGAGCAGACTCAAATTCAGTTCAGTTACCTAGTGACTCCTGGGAAGTAGGCAGATTGAGGCTCCGAGTACGATCTAGACTCTGAAACTCTTTTCCACTTTTGTCTCTTGATAATGGCTCCAAAGCAGGAGTCGAAACGTCGAGTATATAATAAATTCAGACGCCACGTCTCACCATCACCCAGCGCAGATCCAAGCAGTCGCCAACACCCTTATTTCCAGATCATTTAGATTAACAGACCCTAACACCATACATTTTTGAAATATTGAAAATAATTAGCGGTATCTACTGGGGCTCACTTTCAATTTATAAGAAAAATTAGTATAAAACACTAATATTAAATTTGAGGACAAATTATAGAATTAAATGGAAAATAAAAGTTAAATTTTCAAACGCATCATGTAATATATCAAATAAAACGCTCATTATGTGAATTACAAATATATCTTATTTTTAAAACATTTGTTTAAAAGATATTAACAATAAATACATTTAAAAAAAAACAAAAACCGACTTCAAAATAAAATTAACTAAAAAGCATGAAATAATATTTTGCTACAATTAAATACTTTTTATGAAGTCGGTGCCAAGCGAAAGTGAAAATATTTTGTGAGGTACATTGATGAGTTATACTTCGCAACTTCGATGTTCAAATTGGCACCGACTTCATAAAAAGTATTTAATTGTAGCAAAATATTATTCCATGCTTTTTAGTTAATTTTATTTTGAAGTCGGTTTTTGTTTTTTTTTAAAATGTATTTATTTTACAATTTTCAGTGATGCAATGTCTGTAATTGTTAATGATTTATCCTACAGCTGTAACATTCTATTAACATTTTTTAACCATCCTTCATAACAGTATTTGTACTCCGCCCTGTATGTCAGCTATCATAAATTTCCAACTGCTATGAGCTACCTTATATAATTATTTTTTCTTGCTTTTTACTAACCAGCCTGTATGATATAATTACATTCGACGTTATATGTTAACCATCTTGCAAAGCAAATCTTATGGATCACCAACATTTTAATAACTACCCTATATAATTTTATTTTTACACCACATATGTATATTTATATGCGTGAAATTAATATGCAAATTCATAAGATTTTACTCATTCAAAAATCGCCCGCCTCGGCAATTTTATCACTATGAAAAGTTGAAATCTCCAGTTGTAAAAATATAATGCTAGGAAAATATGAGGTAGGCATTAAATAGTTACTTGTTCGGAACATACAAATATATTTTGTATTGGAAAAATGATTACAAGAGCAGTTTCACTCTCAAATCACCCTGTATTGAAAGAATTTTTACAAGACGAATCTCACTCTTACGTAGGTTACCAAATCACCCTGTATTGAACACCTTTAAATTAAAAATCAGCTATCTTGATTGTCGCAAACTGCCAATAACTTTTTTAATTATTTAATTTCTCTGCAAAACAATTTTCCCAAATATGAGACCCTAACCAATCAATTTCTATCTATTGAAACTTCTAAATAAGAAAATTTCATCGAAATCGTTAGAGCCTTTTTTCCAGAACTCCATTGTATATATATATATATATATATATATATATATATATATATATATATATATATATATGAACAAACCTTGTTCGTAATATAGTATTAGATTATTTATATTTAATAACAATTTTATATGTTAACAGAAATGAAGATAGTTTAATTTGTAATTAAAAGCCCTCTTTGAAGGCAAACTTTGTCTACAATTAATAAAAATTGACATGGAATGATTACTCTTTATGTTTTAGATCATGTGAAAATTCTGTTTCTGAAGAATAACTTTTTTCTCTGAAAATTATGAATAAAAAGAAATCGTTTGATTTATGAATACACACTGTATATTCATATTAACTTACACTTATTTTGATTTTGATTAATTCATCTTATTTACAATTTACCCCAAGTTCCGAATAGTTAATACCAGTAACTCCATCTAATCTTATAATACCCGCGACTCCACCAAGACATAGAATATAAGAAACTAGGTAAAAAGTTTTTCCCCATTCTATAAGAAAAGATAGAAGCTATGTTATTTGAAAACAAGTTCTGGCCACTTTGAGATATGACGGAACAAATCCAATCCCTTTTCAATTTGCCCCACGTTCCGAATAACATTTTTCAAATTTTTTATAACAATACCGGCTCCTCCATCATGGCATAGAGTATATGAGAATAGGTAAAAATAGTTTTTCCCCATTTTCTAAGAAACGGTAAAAGCTATTTTAATGAAAAAAATTTGGGACCACTTCGCTATCCCTCCAAACAGTATCCAGTAAAATAGTCGAAATTTCTCGAGCCGTTTCCGAGTAATCGGTGAACAAACATAAAAAAAAAACATAGATACAGACGAATTGACTTCTTCTTTTTGAAGTCGGTTAAAAATATTGAACATGGACTTAATTCCCACTTTAGAAACTACACTATCTAAAATTTTGAAAAATATGTTTTATTCGTATTTTTAAATAATTTATTTAAAATATTTAATAATTTATTACTTAAAACTTGACGTACCTTCCAATCTATAGAGCCTAAAATTCAGACAGTTTATTAGTAAAATAAAACTGTAATGTTAATTTTGGGGGAAAATTAGAAAATTAAATACATATTTTTATTAAAATCAAGCGAATCACGTAGCAGATAAAATAAAAAGTCTATGGGTGGAAAATAAAATTGTGTATTTTTTATAAATTTAAAACGCTTTCTTTAAAAGATATTAGGGTAATTACAAGAAAATGTACTCATTCCTGCTTGTCTGAAACTGGAATATTAGAACCTTGATCTTTAGTATGAGAGTCCAATTCGCACTTGACCAAATTATTTATAATATTTATATCTCTATTATAAAATCAGTACCAATCATTACAACCGCATTATGAATTCACCTTTATGCAATAACAACCTTGGCCACATTACTTAAGCCAGTAAAGCCAGCAAATCCCTAAGTATTAGTCGAGCTTAAACGAAAGCTTCCGAGGTAATATTCATCTCATTATTCTCATTATGTTGTTTTAACAGTTATTGACCAATGCAGGTGGAGATAAATTTCATATTCATTCATTTTTTTGGATTGCTGGTGGACGTACATTGAAGAGAAAGTAGATATGTGTGTCAGTTACATAAAGAAATGTAAGACAAATGATTTGATAATGCTGCTGTCTAACAATTAATATATGTTGACAATCAGTACCATAAAAGCGCTAGGGGCACAATGATATTTAGAAAAATGTAATATTTGAAAATGCCTTTAGATTTATTAGAGATTGATGTAACATTCTTGTAATATATTTACAAGCTATTTAATGTATTTTGTTCCTAGTAGTCTAAATGTGTGTCAATTTGACTGCTAGCCAAAAAAAAATTCTACTAATCAGGCTTTAAAAAGCTTTTGTCAGACACAGTTTGAATTTTTTAGGAGGGACGAGAATCTGTATGTGTGATCTCACCCTAGCTTTCGATAATGTGTCGAATAAAACTTGAAGAAATATTATTGAATACATTGCTTTTTTATGGTGTTCAGGGCGCTAAACTTATTAACCGACTTCCAAAAAGGAGGAGGTTATCAATTCGTCGCTTTTTTTTCGCTTTTTTTCGTATGTATGTTACCTGATTTCTTCTCCTGTGGTGCACCGTTTTGAATGAATATGGTCTTGTTTAATAGAGTATCTATCCGGATTGGTGAAACTTCAAATTTGGGAAAAGAATTATGTTGGTAAAGTGATGAAATTTGTGAATGAACACATGCGAGCATGGAAATCGACCAATATCCATAACATATTGGTTGATTTTTCGAAAACTCCTTATGTATGTGTATAGTTTTTTAACGTTTAATATTAAAGAAGATCCCTAGGTGATCTCATATACTTTTCTGCGACGTGCAACTTGCGTTTTGCAGAAAATCGCCGAAAATTCCAAAATTCTTATCAAAACTTTCCTCAAAATGACATAACGGACATTTCCTCATAAATATTTTAATTTCAACGTAATAGTGCGGGAATTTTAAGCACTGGAAGTTTTAATTGCGAATTTGAAAATGTTCTATGTACATTTAAAGCATGTAGGTAATAAAGCCTAGTACTTTCGGATCCTTAAATGAATGAGTACCAAGCTCGTTTTGTTTGTATACCAGGCAAATACCTATTTAAATGGAATTTTTTTCATTTCGCGAAGACGGTGCTTTTGGTTGTCACATTTTCCCCGCCAAATAGAAAATTCAGTGACAACACATGTCAAACTCTAAACTGCTATTTGGTACGTTTATACACAGGGTGTTTAGTTATAGCAAACAAAATCACAAAATAAAGTGATAGAAGGAGTTGCATATATATGATGATTCAAATATAGGACGGACTAGAATTATAGTGGTCCATAGGCAGCCGTATATACAGGATGGTTGGAATATAGGGTGTACTGGACGTTTTGTGGTATAAAATGTTGGAAAAAATGTGAAATTAAAATTATATAGGGTGATTAAAAAACTGTTATATGATGTGGACATAAGCAAGTCATATACAGGATGGTTGAAATATATGCTGGAGTTGAATTATATTTATACAGTGTGATTAAAAAATTATTTCTTTATAGCACATTAGAAGTTGCATAAAGTGTGGAGAGGAATTAATGTTACACAGGGCGATAATATAAAATGTTAAAAATGAAACATTTATGGGGTAGCCCACAAGGTGTTATATACTATAATTGAAATATAGGACGGATTTGACTCCGAAATATGAGATGGATTCTACTTCGTCCTATAGTTTACAGAAGGCAGCTAACAAATTTGTGCTTGTCCGTGGGCAGTCGTATGTACAGGTTGGTTGGGACATAAGTTGGAGTGGATTATCTATAGTTAGACAGGGTTGTCAAAAAAAGTTGAAAAAGGTTACATGGCGTAGTTCATAAGGCATAAATATATTTTGTGCTTATGAAGTCAACGCGTACTAGTATATTTTGTTCGTAAAGATTTACCTGACAATTTAAATGAGAAAGTATCATTGTAATATTGAGGCTTTCGATGTTACCTGGTGCTGTCCATTAAGGTTATACATACAAAATAAAAAATAACGAATGAAAACTACCTGAGTTCAAAAAAATTAAAAAGTTGAAAATAAAACATTTAAAAAACATATAACCGACTTCTACCTATAACTAAAAAGCTAAAAATAATTATAACAAAATACAACTCTAGCAAATAAATAACACATTCAATGTTGTTCATAACAATTATAATTGGCAAGCTACAAGGTGGTACACTACAACGTGGTACAGTAGAAAGTGGTGCATTACAAATTCTATTGAAGAGTCAACTTGGGAAAGCAGAGGTGACGACTGGCCAGGAACAGAATAACGTTTGGAATTTGCAAAATTAATTTAAAAAGATAGAATTACTAAAAATATATTTCCTAGAAATATTTAGTTGTAATAAAACATTTTTAAAAAATATATAACCGACTTCTACCTATAACTTATAAGATAAAAATATTTATAACAAAATACAACTCTAGCAAATAAATAACACATTCAATGTTGTTAGGTACCTACCCAGGAAGTAAAAAATGTAAACATTAAAAGGTGCTCATTCTATACAAATTAATTACCTACCAATCGTATATATTTTTGAAGTCGGTGCCAAGCAACAATCAAGTTTGATGAATTAGTCATAAGTACGCAATGAAGGATTTTAGATTTGCTTGGCACCGGCTTCAAAATATACTAGATTGGTAGGTAATTAATTTGTACAGAATGAGCACCTTTTAATGATTACATTTTTTTATTTCGTGGGTAGGTGCCTAACAACATTGAATGTGTTATTTATTTGCCAGAGTTGTATTTTGTTATAATTATTTTTAGCTTTTTAGTTATAGATAGAAGTCGGTTATATTTTTTTTAAATGTTTTATTTTAGTATTTACATATTAGAACACTGGTCATCTATATGACCAGTACCTTCTCTGGTGTTAGTTTGAAGTCGTGAAAAATGTTACTCATTCCCCGAAGTTTCCTTTGACTTCCATCGTCTTGAAATGATGTTTCAATAGCTATGCTATTGTCATCAGGTGAATAATGGGAAATGCAGATTATCCGTCGTATTTATACCCTTAACCGGTCATGCTCAGATGTTTCTTAATCCCCTGTCTCGTCCAATCAGCGTCGCTGTATCTAGCGATTGGTTGCCGGGGATTCGTAGCAGCAGTGACTCAAGAAGAGGTCTCTAAACGTTTGTAATTTGGACGCTGGGCTCAGTGATTATATTCGCATTCCTTGTAAGTCTCCCGTTTGAGTAGCTATGCGGTGCTTCTTAACCCTGCTATTCAGTCGTCGCTTAGTCTTCCCAATGTAGAGATGGTCACATTTACATGGTATGCTGTATATACAGTTTGCTAGTACTGCAGGATTATCCACATTTGATTTTGTGATCATGCTTCTCAAGGTGTTGTTGCTCTTGAAATCCATTTTGATTGCTATCGTGGTTTCTTCTTCGCTGCCTATAGTGTAGCATATTATTTTAATACCATTTTTGCAAAAAAATTCGACAGGTGTTTGAATGGTTTTGTTAACAAATTTTTACTTCTTAGTTAATTATACTAGGTGTTTAAAATAGCAAAAGTGTGTTGTATGCGCATTTTTAGAACCTACTAAATGAGATGTTGATCAATGGGATTGGTTAATTAATAAATGAGCTATTCGCGAAAAATGTGAAAAAAGGCGCAATTTTTTCTTAACTCTTAACTAAAAAAATTTAGAACGATAAAACTTGACAAAAAGTTTCATCTGTCTATCTAAAATAACTGTTCAAAATTTTAACTTCATGGCTTTGAAGGTTTTGTCACAAATGTAATTTTTTATCGAGAACTCTTTATTTTTGGTGATGTTTACAATGCTCCCATTCTGCATCAAATTACTTTTTGATACATCTGAATGGAACAGTTGTTACGGTTGGCAAAACCCGCGTATTTGAAACAAAAAAGAAGGAATACTACAAGAAATGGCCCAAGAAGCCACCCACCCTCCGTATAGCCCTGACTTGCCTTTGAAAGAATCACCGGGAAAAAAAACGATTTGGAATATATGCGCAGTTGGCTTGCAACTCGCCCTCAAACATTCTATGAACAGAGAATACTGAAACTCCCAACTCTCTGTGGAAAAAGTGTGTATAACACGCAGGATGGTATATTAAAAAATGCTAAATCAATCATTTCTGTATAATGTTATTCAATAAATGTATCAAAAAATTTCCGTTGATATATGATTTAACCTTGTAATTGTTTTGCTGACTTTAATTCTCAGAGTTTTGAATCAAAGTCGATTTCAGTATCACAATTAATTTATACGACAATTTTAAAAGGAAAAAACTTTAGAAATACTGAGTAAGAAAATAGAAAATCAAAGTCAACAATATAGTTATGGCAAATCATTAATATTAATGTATAGCTATGAACTATGAAGTTTGTTAACTAATGAATAAATTTAAAAAGTTTATAATGAAAATTATTCCTTAAAACACCATTTAGAAAAATTGTATGTTGTCATTTTTTTTGTAAAATGATTAGAATAAAAGTTATATCAACAAATAGAAATGTAACATTTCAATGAACAAATTATGATATGCCACCGTTTCTCCTTCCTGAGCTATCAGCAAACAATTTGACAGTTGGCATGGCAAAAGCGATTTGAAATGAATGTCAGTTCAAACGCAGTAGTAAAATGAGGGGAACGTGCTTCTCCACCAGTATATTTTATTTAATTCCGAATACCAAAATGCTGGCTTTCAAACTGGATTTACATACAATAAAATAAAACTAAAAGAAAATTAATTTGTGAGTGAAGGTACTCAAATAACTAATAATTAATATGTTTCTTTCAGATGGTTAGAATATTAATTTAACTCAAAAAGGGAGCATTGTAAACTTCACGTAAAATTAAAAGCCCTGGAAAAAAACTCTGATTTGCAAGAAAACCGTCTGAACTGTAAACTTGCGATTCTTACCAATTATTTACCGCGTATAAATGAAAGATTCTGCAGAGTTTCAAAATTTCAACGCATCTTATACAATAACTATGGACGATTAAAAATTGTGTATGTTTTACAGTTTTTTCCGAATAACTCAATAACTAATTATCCAATCGGCTATATGAACCTATCATTTAGTCGCTATTGAAATTACGTATAAAACAAACTTAGTTTCGACCCTAGAACTTTTCATTCAGTTGCTGAAAAGTTACAAAAACTGCTTAAATTGCGATTTTTGCAACTTTAAACACTCGATATAATTAATTAAGGAATAAAAATTTGTTAACAGTTTTTATGTGTTACGCTATATACATTCTTCAAGAAAAGCCCATCAAATAACTGTGGAATTTTTTTGCAATTGAAAATACTAACTTCCCTAGAGTACTAAGTGGTTTCTCCGGTTGTTCAAATGGCTTGTTAATGATAGTTTCCGTGTATCCATTCGGCAAAAGGTAAATTTTATATTGGAGAAACATCGAGGCCATTAAACGTACGAATAAATGAGCACAAAAATTACATAAAGAAACGACAATCGGTGAACATGCATGCGACCTAGGTCATAAAATACAAGTTGACAATTCAACTATACTTCAGAAAGAACAACATAACACAAAACGAAAAATAAAAGAGTCTGCCTTAATTCTTTTGAATGAAGACGATTGTATCGCTTCTACTTCTGTAGAATTTAATCGTATCTGGTTACCGACAATTAAGGAAGAAATTATTAATGGTAACCTCCTTTTGAACAACCCAGTATCGGGATAGTTCATAAGGTTTTTCCTAGGTTTTCCCTTATGACGTTAATGGGATCGCCACTTATAAATTCTAAAGACAACTCTTTCAAATTCTTCCAACTTGAAAGCTGTTTAACTTAATACATGATCCTTAGAAATTTTTTGTGCTACCTGTATATTTAAAAACAACAAAATATTATGTCGACTTAAATGTCATAAATCAAACTTTCAATTTGCAGTTTACATTTTCATTACATATTTTAAAGCCATTGACAACGAAGTCAGAATCGACTTTGAAAGTTTGGTATTTTTTTTCAATATACAGTTTTTTTAATTCAATTGTGGTGTTATTCCCAAGAAAACTTAAAATTAATCTATATCTCTATTTTTTTTTCAAATTTGTATGTGTTACGGAGATCGGGGGAATGAATATTTTTTTATAATTTTGTTAATATATTTTAAATAATTTATTTTAAAAATATGAAAAAAAATATGTTTGTATTCGTCAAAATAAGCCCTTTGATTTGATATATTACGTGATGCATTAGTAACAATTTTAATTTTATATTTTCCATTTAATTCTGTAATTTGCCTCCCGAAATTAATAGGTTTCTCCTTATTTTCCTGTAAAATTCAGATGTGGCCCTATCCCTCTATTTTTTTGTGAAGAACATTTTTTTCTCTTAAAATTGTTAATAAAAAAATAAATTGTTTGATTTATGAATACACACTGTATATACATATTAACTCATTTATTTTGATTAATTCATCCTATTTACAATTTACCCCAAGTTCCGAACAGTTAATACCAGTAACACCATCAAAGCTTATAATACCGGCGACTTCACCAAGGCATAGAATATAAGAAATTAGGTAAAAAGTTTTTCCCCATTCTCTAAGAAACGATACAAGCTATGTTATTTGAAAAAAATGTCTGACCACTTTAAGATATCGCGGAACTAATCCAATCTCTTTTCAATTTGTCCCACGTTCCGAATAATTTTTTCTAATAATCCGGCGCCTCCACCAAGGCATAGAATATATGTGAATAGGTAAAAATAGTTTTCCCCATTTTCTAAGAAACGGTACAAGCTATGTTAATGAAAAACATATGGGACCACTTTGCTATCCACCCAAACAGGATCCAGTAAAATGGTCGAAATTCCTCCAGCCGTTTCCGAGAAATCAGTGAACAAACAAAAAAAAACAAAAAAAAAACATAAATACAGACGAATAGAGAATCTCGTTCTTTTGAAGTCGGTTAAAAATGGGATTTAGTAAATAAGAAACAACTCTAATGAAATATTTATTTATTACATAACAATTTTAGTATATTTAAGTGTTAATGAGTTCAACCTGTTCATTTGATATAAAATTGATCTTTGAAAATATAACATACAATTTAAAAGCCATTATCACAAGTGAAGCAACCAGTACAATCAAAATAATTAAAAATATCGTTATAACAGTGTTATGTGAATCGGATACTGAACTTTCCGAATTTCTGACCAGTCTTTCAAACGTAGAGATGCTATTTCCACGAAGGCTTTTCGGTGCTTCATTTTCCAAATTCCCACTGAACATGTATTTAAAAAAACTGGTATTTTTGAAATCGTTGCTAAAAAACCTGTACATTTTACTGTTCAGAAAATCGTCGTTGAAGATATCGTTTGTTTTGCCAATATTTTCGAGATATTTAACAAAAGTGCTGTTTTTGAAATCTCTATTGAAATATTCATAAAAGCTTTTGTTCAGATCAGCAGCTGCAACTTCATTTTCTTTCATTTGTTCCAAAAATTTATAAAACGTGCTGTCTTTGAAGTCTTTGTTGAAGTAGTTGACCAGTTCAGTTTGGTTAAAATTGTACGTGTTGGTTGTTTCATATTTTTCAAGAAAATTATACAGATCGCTGTTTTTGAAAGCTTTGTTAAACAGTTCTGTAAGAGATTTGTTGTTTTTAGTCATAACATGTCCGTAATTTTCAAGCTTGCCTAAGATTACATTCTCAATTTTTTTTCGAACTTCAGAATCGTCGTCCTGTTTTTCAGACAATGATTTGTTTTCGTAACATTTTATACCATGTATATTGTCGATTATTTTTTCTGTACCATACGGGACAATTACATTCCGCAATCTTAGGCTGCGAAGTATTTTTATTAAGTTTTCACACGAAAATCTGTTTACATCTAAACTGAGAAATCTTAACTTTGGCCAGTCCAAACTCAACTGATTTGTCTCAATTATTTCTATCCGATTATTTGATATATTAAGTTCTTGTAAATTTCTTAAAGGATGTAAATAATTGCTGACTTCGGAAAAATTGTTATGTGATATATCCAGAGAAGTTAAGTTCTCTAGGTGCTCAAATAAACCGTGTTGGAACTGGTTTAAGTGATTATACGAAATATTGAGCACTTCTAAGGAATGCAATTTTGCAAAAATATCAGTTGACAGCGAAGTCAAATTATTTTGATCAATATACAGATAAACAAGATTGTCCATTTTGCTAAAAATATCATGTCTAAGTTCCGAAATATAATTTGATCCCAAATTCAAATATGTACTTTCTGGTTGTTTGCTATAGCAACTAGTATTCGCTATATATCTTAGCTTGTTGTGGCTGAGATTTATAATATTCAAATGAGGAAAGCAATCTTTTATTTCTTCTAGGGAATTATGTGATAAATTGAGACTATTAATTTTTCCAGCTGTGTGTTCAAACTGAAATTCTGTCAAATTGTTGAAACTTAGATCAAGCATCATTTGGTTGGCGGCATTGACAGAGAGAATGTCGAAAGCTGATAAGAAATTTGAGGATAAATTCAATACCTTCAAATTGATAGTGCCGATCAGAAAATATCGGTTTAAATTTTTTAATTTATTCCTTGACAGGTCCAGAATTTCCAGAGAAGTTAAAGAGCTAAATGTACCAACAGAAATTGTGGTAAGTTCATTTCTGGATAGGTGAAGTTCTTGAAGATGATTCAATTGTGTGAAAGCGCCTGAGGAAATATTAGTTATTTTTAGGTCTTCCATAGTAATTTTAGTAATTCTGATCTCTCCATTTGCTGGTAGAATGAAGAGCTTGTCTGAGATAGTTCGTGACGTTAAAGTTTTAATCTCTATAATTTTATCGCAATAAGTACAATCCATGTCGACCATATTCAAAGGAAAACTCTCCACTTTACAAATGTACTTTGCTAATCCGCTACTAATGTATTCATGATACGGTGTCATTTTATCGTAATGCTCTAGTTTGTGGGTATTACATTCAGTTCCAAAACAGGCTCCAAACAGAAGGAACAAAAAGTGAAACAATAGTGGCAAAAAACTGGAAGAAGAAAAATAATTATTTATCGTTTATATAAACTCCTGCTATATTGTGAGACAGTCCAATTACTTAGTATCTTTTGAGAAAGCCAAATATGATTTTGGCGAAACGTCAAGTGATTTTTCAAACGAATACAGACGAACGGATGTACACCGGAATAAATCATCAACCATAATCATCGCGGGCACTAAATGTTTTAGGTGGTTTCCTGGAATTCATCCGCGTAGTTGATAACTGATCCCTGCCGGGATCGATGGTAAAATGACGACGTTTCGGCAGAGTCACATCTGCCCTCTTCAGGTCGGTTCGCATAATTCTCGTAGCCTTTTTCGCTTCTAGTTACTCGAATACTAAGAATACTAGAATTATGCGAACCGACCTGAAGAGGGCAGATGTGACTCTGCCGAAACGTCGTCATTTTACCATCGATCCCGGCAGGGATCAGTTATCAACTACGCGGATGAATTCCCGGAAACCACCTAAAACACATATATATATATATATATATATATATATATATATATATATATATATATATATATATATATATATATATTGAAATGGAAATAAACATGTATCAATAAAAAATCAAGAATCAAAATATCTGAAGTAAAGTAAATTCATAAATCTAATATAAAAAACAAAACCAATGTTAAATGTATAGAAATGATTCAATTATGAAGCTAGACGTTGAAATGATGATTTGTAGGGAAAAGTAAACAATTTAAGTAGCCAAATATAATATTTTGAGATTAAATACATTTAACATTTATTGAAAATTTTTAAAGACATAAACATACAGTACTTAGAAAATACAAAATTTACTTAAAATTTTATACACAAGCAGGGAAGCGAACTGTCAAAACTTAAATGGTCTGGAACTTTCACAATTTCATATTTTATCAACAATAGGGGTAACACATCTTAACTTTAGATTCTTATAAACACATTTTAGGACAAATAATTTATAAAATCTTAAAATTACCACATACAAATTTATTAAATGAAAATTTCATGTGTCAAAATCTTTAGAACGAGATTGTGAAATAATCTACAAAGCGTTTGATTTGAAATTCAGTGAGTTAGACAAAGAGGGAGCGCTAATTCGATTGATCACATTAGTTTGGGCAACAATGAAAAGTTTTATTTAAATTTGACAATCCATAACAATCGATTTTAAGGGTGGCAATATAAACATAGGACAAGGAAAAATAAGAAATTGCAATTTATATAAAATGAAGAAATCTCAAGCAATGTGAATGTATGGGTAATTAAAAGTGAACAAGAGGAACGTTATATTTTAAAATAGTAATTCAAAAATGCGGAATAAAGAAGATAAGAAGTTAGAGCTCCATGTCAACATAAAAAACAATAAAAGCAAGTGAATATAGAACCAGAGGGAGATTCAAAATTCAGCAGTGCAGCAGTAAACTTTGTTCGAGGTTAAGACGTGACAGCTAATGTCAAAGACTTGTCAAAATTTTTAAAAAAGTTTCAAAACTCTAAAAGTGTCAAGAAAGGTTGTAAACCAAAATAAAACAACCATTTCCCAAATAAATAAAGAAGTACAAGTGCATCAAGTATGTGATATTGCACTAGAAGGCGATAAGCAGTAAATGGAAAGCAGTTGATTGATTATTGGAAATATAGCGGCAGCAATTCAATTGAATATAACCAAGTAAAGCAGATCATAAAAAAGGTGCAGAAAGGCATATACGAGGAGTAGCAATTGCAAACGTTGAAAGCAGATTGATATATAGCAGAGTACTAAGACATCATTCAGAGAAATTAAAGATGAAACAATAGCAGGTGGTCAAGAGGAAAAGTTTGAAGGATTAAGTGAGAACACTTTGAAACTGTTAAAGTAGTACAAGGTATTTCAATTTATAATGTATTTAAAACAATTTATTTGGCGCTCAACTATATATATTATTAATTCAAAAAGTTTATTTCATGGGAAATAGTTTTTAGTAACGTGTTTATATAACAAAATTAAATTTCAGAATTGCATATAATCATTCATTCCATTTTAAATTTGATTTTTGATTGATATCATATTGAGTTTATGTGTTGATAATTTTGAAAATATTTATAATACAAAAATATATAATATATTGTGTTTTACTTATTTCAATTAGAACTGGTAAGTCTTTAAGGTTATTACAAATTTTAATTGATCAGTCCACGTTCAAGAACCCTAACTAGAAGAGTATCAAAAGCCGGAGCAGTATGAGATAATTGTGTGGAGTACTTATAAGAAGGTAAAATAATAAAATTGAAATATTCATTTAAATAAAATTTAAAAATAAAAAACCCTATAAAAACTTCATAACAATTATTAGCGGCCAGCCCAACGTGGAGCGTTAGAACGTAGTCCATAACAATTATAATTGGCAAGCTACAAGGTGGTACACTACAACGTGGTACAGTAGAAAGTGGTGCATTACAAATTCTATTGAAGAGTCAACTTGGGAAAGCAGAGGTGACGACTGGCCAGGAACAGAATAACGTTTGGAATTTGCAAAATTAATTTAAAAAGATAGAATTACTAAAAATATATTTCCTAGAAATATTTAGTTGTAATAAAACATTTTTAAAAAATATATAACCGACTTCTACCTATAACTTATAAGATAAAAATATTTATAACAAAATACAACTCTAGCAAATAAATAACACTTTCAATGTTGTTAGGTACCTACCCAGGAAGTAAAAAATGTAAACATTAAAAGGTGCTCATTCTGTATAAATTAATTACCTACCAATCTAGTATATTTTTGAAGTTGGTGACAAGCAAATCTAAAATCCTTCATTGCGTACTTATCTACTAATTCATCAAACTTAATTGTGCTTGGCACCGACTTCAAAAATATACTAGATTGGTAGGTAATTAATTTGTACAGAATGAGCATATGTCATATAACAGTTTTTTATTCACCCTATATAATTTTAATTTCACATTTTTTTTCCAACATTTTTATACCACCAAACTCCAGTCCACCCTATATTCCAACTATCCTGTATATACGGCTGCCTACGGACCACTATCATTCTAGTCCGTCCTATATTTCAATCTTCATATAAATGCAACTCCTTCTACCACTTTACTTTGTGATTTTGTTTGCTATGACTAAACACCCTGTCTATAAACGCACCAAATAGCAGTTTAAACTTTGAAACGTGTTGTCACTGAAATTTCTATTAGGCCGGGAGAATGTGAAAACCAAAAGCACCGTCTTCGCAAAATGGAAAAATTTGCATTTAAATAGTTATTTGCCTGGTATACAAACAAAACGAGCTTGGTACTCATTGCTTTAAGGAGCCGAAAATACTATGCTTTACTACCTATATGCTTGAGATGGACATAGATAATTTTCAAATTCGCAATTAAAACTTCCAGTGCCTAAAATTACCGCACTATTACGTTGGAATTAAAGTATTTATGAGGAAATGTCCGTTATGTCATTTCGATGAAATTTTTGATAAGAATTTTGGAATTTTCGGCGAGTTTCTGCAAAACTAATAGATTAAACGTTAAAAAACTTAACACATCTATAAGGAGTTATCGAAAAATCGACTAAAATATTAGGGATATTGGTCAATTTCCATGCACGCATGTATTCATTAACAAATTTTATCACTTTACCAATAGAATTCTTTTCCAAAATTTGAAGTTTCACCAATACGGATATATACTCTATTAAACAAGACCATATTCATTCAAAACGGTGCACCACAGGAGAAGAAATCAGGTAACATACATACAAAAAAAGAGAAAAAAAAATACGCGACGAATTGATAACCTCTTCCTTTTTGGAAGTCGATTAAAAAAATTTTTAATCAAGGTTTCGATTGACTTTTTAATATTGGTATACTATTGATTGATTTAAGTTGATATTTTGATTTGATTTATTTAATTTGAATTGGTTGAATATATTTTCTGGGAATTTTGGGAGATATAACAAATTTAAAACAACAAGTTAAAACGTTATTATTATTAATTTTATAAATATAATTAAAAAGTATAAATTTTAAAATACAAAATAAAATGGCAATAACAAAAAAGGGAAATAAGAAAAACACAAACCAGGAAGGCTATGAAGATGAGCAGCAGGTACAAGATGATATTATGGTGGAAATGGACTATGGAGATGAGGAAAGAGTCAGAAACCAGGAAGTGGGGGATGATAAAGATGTGATGGAAGAGTAGTGGAGACAATAGCACAAGTACATTCACCAAAGAGAGAAACACCGGAAATGACAGTGGATCTAAACATAATTTTGAATGCAATAAATAACCTAAGAAAAGAATCCAATGAGAACATAAGAAGTTGAAATACTGAATTAAAAAAGGAATTAATGGAATTCAATAATAGTATAAGAATGAGGGCAGAATTAAGTGAATCAACTGATAATTTAATGGCAAAAATGAAGGAAACAAAACAAGAATTGAATACAACAATAGATAACAGATAAAACAAGATAAAAAATTTGGAAAGGACTTTAAGACAAGAAATGCAGGAAATTAGAGAGGAAATGCACCAAGGACAACAAAAGGCTAGCAATGATTTAGCAGTGGAAAGAAGAGAACGTCAATGCCAGATTGAACATATGAAATATGAACGGGAAAATAAATCAAGTTAAAGAAAAAATGCAAAATAATGAAAAGCAGCCCATGTTCAAGAACCCTAACTGAGAAGAGTATCAAAAGCCGGAGCAGTGTAAGATAATTGTGTGCTTATAAGACGGTAAAATAATAAAATTGAAAACATTCATTTAAATAAAATTTAAAAATAAAAAACCCTATAAAAACTCCATAACAATATATATATATATATATATATATATATATATATATATATATATATATATATATATATATATATATATATAAATTTAAAAGGAAGAATCATCTCACACAAAAGTGATTTAAGGTTCGGCAAAGATAGCTGTGCAAATGGTCATATAGCCGATTTTGATAATGTAGAGATTTTAAGCTACGAATTTCTTTAAACGTTGTTTTCTTGAAATGGTACAAATTAATAATGATACAGTCTGTATAAATAAAAGAACAGATGTACAAAATCTAAACGTCATATACTGTAATTTATTGGAATTAGAGAACAAAAAAGACTCCAATCCGTCTTGGCTTAACTGGCTGGGTCTCCAATCGGTCTTGGCTTAACTGGCCGTGTCTCTGATCGATCTCGCCTTAACGGGCCGGGTCACCGATCGATCTTGCGTTAACTGGCCGGGTCTCCGACCGATCTTGCCTTATCTGACCGGATCTCCGATCTTGGCTTAACTAGCTATGTCTCCGATCGCTCTTGTCTTAATTGGCCGTATCTCCGATCGATGTTTGCTTAATTGACCGGGTCTCCGATCGATCTTGCCTTAACTAGTCGGGTCTACGATCGATCTAGACTTAACTGGCAGGGTCTCCAATCGGTCTTGGCTTAACTGGCCGGGTCTCTGATCGATCTTGGCTTAACTGGCCGTGTCTCTGATCGAACTTGCCTTAACTGGCCGGGTCACCAATCGTTCTTGCATTAACTGGACGGGTCTCCGATCAATCTTGCCTTAACTAGTCGGGTCTACGATCGACCTTGGCTTCACTGGCCCAATCTCCAATCGGTCTTGGCTTAACTGGCCGTGTCTCTGATCGATCTTGCCTTAATTGGCCGGGTCTCCGATCGATCTTGCCTTAACGGGCCGGGTCACCGATCGATTTTGCGTTAACTGGTCGGGTCTCCGATCGATCTTGACTTAACTGGTCGGATCTCCGATCGATCTTGCCTTAACTGATCGGGCCAACGATCGATCTTGCATTAACTAGCCGTGTCTTCGATCGATGTTTCCTTTACTAACCAAGTCCTCTATCATTCTCGTCTTAACGGGCCGGCTCTCTGATCGATCTTGCCTTAACTGGCCGGGTCTTTGATCGATCTTGCTTTAATTGGCCGGGTCTCAAATAGATCCTGCCTTAATTGTCCGTGTCTCCGATCAATCCTTCCTTAACTGACCGGGCTTCTGATCGATATTACCTTAACTGACCAGGTCTTCGATCGATCTTGAATTATCTGGCCCGGCCGCCTATGAATAAATCATGCCTCACCTGGATCTTCCGTTTCCAAACTCAAAAGTATGAATGTTAAGGTCAAATCCAAGGACCATCGGATAGCCAGGAAAAAATCCTAAAAACTTTGTATGAGTATTTTTTTTTAAATCGGTGCTTTCCGAGATAGGACGTGAATTTGATCTTGCAAATACAATTCAGCTTGCTTTGACCATGACTTTTGAAGTCAACTTTAAAAATGGTGAAGAACGTATCTGAAAGTAGAATTTTACGCTTTTTTCGGTTTCAGCATAAAAAATTGGGGTTCCCATTAAAAAAACAATTTGTCCTTGAAATGACTTTGACTGTCAAGGTCGAGGTCAAATCCAGGGTCACCATCTGCTAGTCAGGAGAAAATCTTAAAAGTTGTGTTGAAGTAATTTTTTTCTAGTCAGCATTTTCAGAGATAGGGGGGTCCGGTACGTTTTGAAGAACTGAGGTACAAAAACGCATGGCCCTGTACGCGAGTACAGCTGGTATACACGAAGAATTCTTCCTTTGCCGCTGCATAAACACTGGGTTATTAAAGATTGGAGCTATCACAGAAAACTCAAACAATTGCACTTGTAACCAAACCTTAGGAAAGTCAACTTCAAATAATAGGCAATAATAATAATAAAATATCAATTAACATTAGAAATGTTTATTAATGTTTTTCGAAATTACAATATATACCTTAAATGTCATTAAAAAAAGCATGACAACAAGTACGACCAAAATCATTAAAAACACTATAAGAGCAGTTCCATAAGAACTTGTTTCTGATATATCTAAATTATTGATCAGTTTTTCAAAAGTGACGAAATTATTTTCATTAAAGTTCTTTGGAGCACCATTTTCAAAATTCTCACTTAACATGTATTTAAAAAAACTGCCATTTTTGAAATCATTCTTAAAGAAGTTATACATTTTAGTGTTATCAAAATTATCCCTTGAAATAACATCAGATTTGTGCATCTGTCCAAGATATTTAACAAAAGTGCTATTTCTAAAATTCCTGTGGAAATATTCGTAAAAGTTTTTGTTTTGAACAGCAACTACAACTTTATGTTCTCTCAGATTTTCTAAAAATCTATAAAAAACACTGTTGTTAAAGTCGTTTTTCACAAGTTCAGTCTCATTGTTATAGTTGTTATGAGCTTTGATGTTTTCCAGGAAGTTATAAAAATCACTTTTTTTGAAAGCTTTGTTGAATAGTTCTAACATCGATTTGTTATCTTTAATTATTAACTCCGTGTAATTTTCCAGTTTACGAAAAATTGTGTCTTCGATTTCTGACAGAAGTTCAGAATTATTTCCAGATTTTTCAGAAAGGATTTGATCCTCTGAACATTCTATGCCATGAATATTGTTTGCTGATGTCTCTTTGCCATAAGGTACATTTATATTTAGTGTTTTCAGATTTCGAAGCATATCAATCAAATTCTGACAAGAAAATCTGTTACCGTCTAGGGAGATACTCCTTAAATTTGGAAAGTCGGACCTCAATTGTTTTACATCGAGATCGTTTATTTGATTATTCGCTATTTCCAATTGTTCTAATTTGTCTAAAGAATATAAATAATTCCTGATATTTGACAAATTGTTGTACGATAGATCCAAAATAACTAAGTTCTCCATATGGTCAAACAAACCATGTTGAAGATGTTTCAAATGGTTGTTAGATATATTAAGCACTATCAAGGAATGTAAGTCAGCAAAAATATCAACCGATAGTGAGGTGAGATTATTTCCATCTATGTACAGATACTCAAGTTTGTCCATCTTCCTAAAAAAATCATTTCTGAGTTCTGAGAGTTTATTTGATCCCAAATTTAAATATCTGCTTTGTGGTTGTTGACTAGAACAACTTTTATTGACGATAGTTTTTAACCGGTTATGACTGATAGTTAAAAAATCTAATTGAGGGAAGCAATCTGATATCTTTTCAAGAGAATTGTGAGACAAATTTAGATTCTCAACGTTCTCAGAAGTATATTCGAACATAAAAGCTGTTATATTATTGAAACTTAAATCAAGAGTCACTTTATTGGATGAACCTATCGCAAATATGTTGAAAGATGTTAAAAAGTTTGAAGATAAATTCAACAATCGCAAGTTTGTAGAACTGTTCAAAAAATCCGGGCTTATATTTGTCAGTTTATTCATTGATACATCAAGAACAATTAAAGAGGGCAGTGAGTTAAATGTTCCCTCAGCTATAGTTGTTAAGCTGTTTCTAGATAGATGTAGTTGTCGGAGATGGTTCAACAATGTAAAACCTCCTGACGAAATATTTTCAATTTGTAAATTTTCCATAGAAATTTCTACTATTTTAATTTTCTCGTTCTCCTGGATCAACTCTTCATTATTATCATAAGAATCATCATAATCATTTTGAGAGTATTCATCATTTTCACGAAGCAAGTCTTCCTCAATTGCAAATGCTTTATCTGGGATTGTCGCAGAATTCATAGAACGTATTTCAATGAACTTATCACAGTATTTACATTCAAAATCATTCATGTTTAGAGGAAAGTTATCCACATCGCAAATGTACGAGTATATCTCTTCCCCATCATCGTGGTATTGTCCATATCTGTCATAAAACTCGTCCTGACTAATCCTCCTTGTATCGCAATGATTTCCACTTACAAAACATGTTTTGGCCAAAAATACCAGCAAGCATATCATCAGCGGCATATAACTGCAAACAAAACATTAGAATAGTCATTTGTCCATTGTTTCCATGGAATAATTTAATAATACTTTTGCAGAATAAATAAGAGATTAAATAATTTCGTAGCTAGCCGATCTGGATTTACTAATAGACAAGAAAATTCCACCGTTTTGGGACGTCTGCCATTTTGAATTTCCTCTTAACAAATCCTTTCATTGGGTACCAAAACCACTATGAAAGATGAGACGTCCGCCATATTGAATTTAGAGTGACGTCATTTTATTTTTCGAATTCGTTTCAGCATAGACTTTTATGTATCATTCCGCCACTTTTGGAAGTCCGCCATATTGGATTTAAAATGATGTCTCTTGGCTAACCATGCACTGTCATCGAAACCAAACTTAGTTTAATCAGTTTAAATTTACTGGACTTAATTCACGACAAATTCAGTTAAAATTTCTTCCCTTAGTTATTTTTTTAAATGTCAAATTAGTATTATAAAAAACTCAAGAATTAATCAACAAAAACCGAACGCCTTGTCAAATTATGCATAAAATATCCGTTGGAAAAAGTATTTCTTGCAATTTTTGCCCAAATTATTTGCTTCGCTTCGTCCATAAGCGATTTTTGTGTTACAGTTACATCGGTACTATTTAAAAACGTTGGTTAAACTATATATTTAAAATTGGGATTGTATGGCAAGATGACGGATTAAACCTTGAAATTAGGACCTATTGAGATCCAAACCTTCAAAGTACACCCCAAAATACATTTTCTAAATATGATGGACACTAGGAGAAGATGAGCTTGGCCTTCTAGATAACTTGATTTGAATCCTCTAGGTTTTTGCGAAGATATTTAAACCAATAAATTTTCATTGGCCCAAAATACTGACTAATGTTACGTCATTGTTAAAATTTCAACAATCTTTAATTCTTATAGTAAGAAAATTCTCAAAAGTAGGAAGAAGCAAATGTTGAACCTATATACAAATTAAAGATATAATTTCTGGAATTAATGTGAAGCATGCAAAATGAATGTGTACTGGAAATTGGAAAACCACAGTTTATTGTCACAGAATATGAATGAAACATTGTGAAGAATATTTAATTATATTAAGAAGTATTTGGACTGAAGAAACGGACAAAATTGACCTATTAATAGAGCAATAAAGAATTAAAAAACACAAGCTAGAAAATTAATATCTAAAATTAATAAAAATATCATCTATAATAACATCGTCAAGAGCATTATAACCTACGGTAGTGAAGTATGAATAAATAGCTTTTTTTAAAAAATAGCAACATCAGTTAATAATAACAATAACATGTAAAAAATAATTCAATTGGATATTTAAAGGTATTATCTTCTATACTATTATAACATTGTAGTTGTATGTTTGTTTGTTTGTTGGTTTGTTACCTCATCACGTAATAACTAGTGAACTGATTTTGCTGAATCTTTTTTTGTTGCAAAGCCTATAGTTTTATCTCCCTACATTGACAGAAACGGTAGATATAAGAAAAAATCTACTACCATGTTCGGTAATACACACACAATAAGTGAATTGGTTCCACCGCATGCACCAAATTATAGATACTTGCATCAGCTTAGCATTTATACAAAATTCGGAATATGCGAATGTAACATGTCTAAGTACTTCTTGGGAAATATCGTGAAAAATATGTTTGCATATGTACAAATTATCGCACAGTTGCTATGTAAACAATTTTTTCCCAAGACGAAATAATTCACATTAGGTTTAATTATCTAACATTTGTTAAGACACTCTTCATAACAATTCTGCTTCATAATATACTTGAACCTCTCGGTTTTTGCATTTTTAAAGAACAATTATATGTATTATCTGATGGACTCTGAATATTGCACATAACAAATCAAAATATATTTTTAAACTGGAGTTTTAATTATATACGTAAAATCACAACAAGTGATTTCAAACATATGCACAACATCAAAAACATATCAATTGGTAATTTTTCTGTCAAAGTTGTCAAAAATAACTTCAGATCAGGCACAATCTGGCAACATCAGTGATTTTACAAAAGTAACTGTCATATTTACCTTAAAGCGATTTTTGAGAGGTAAAGAAACTTTAGTTAAAATAACTTTACCCTAACCGATATAAGGGCTGCCTGTTATATTTCGGGATTAGAGAACAAAAACAAATATTAATCATCGAAAATCGCTTTATTGTTTTTCAAAATATTTCCCATGAAGATCTATACACTTTTGCTTGCGTTTGAAGCAATTGTCGAAGCACTTTTTCCACTCTGATTAAGGTACCTCCAAAATATGCATCTGAACGCAGCAACCGCTTCTTCAGGTGTCGAAAAACGTTGACCTCTCAGTTTGTTTTTTACGTACGGGAATAAAAAGAAGTGATTTGGTGACAAGTCAGGACTATATGGCGGATGACTCATGAAATCGATGTTTTGAGTGGTCAAAAATGCAGTTGTTTGAGCCGATGTGTGAGAGCTCGCATTGTCGTGGTGAAGAGTGATCCGTCTTCGGCAGTTGATTTTCCTCATTTCTTGGAAGACAACTGGCAAACAAATGGTTGTGTACCACTCAGAATTGACTATTCTGCGTTGTTCTATTGGTACGGTTGCGACATGTCCAGTTTTTCCGAAAAAACAAGCGATCATTTGCTTGGAAGTGCTTCGTGCGAGAACAACTTTTGTTGGATTCGGCTCATCTTGAAACACCCATACAGTCGACTGCTGTTTACTTTCGGGCTCAAACGCGTAAATTCACGATACATCACCTGTCACTATGTCATAAACGTGTTTTGAAGCACAGCGATCGTATTTTTTGAGCTTTTCTTTGGACAAATCGACACGGGCCTTTTTTTGAACGATTTACAAACTGTGTGGGATCCAACGCGAACAAATTTTTTTGACGTTCAAATGTTTATGCAATATTGAATGTATGCTGGTGCCACTAATGTGTAAGGTTGATTCAATCTCACGATAGGTCACATGACGATCTTGCAATATCAGTTCGCGCACAGCATCAATAGTTTCCGGAACAACAATTGATTTTGGACGACCTTCACGAAATTCGTCATGGAGTGAACTACGACCTCGATTGAATTCACCATACCATAGATAAACAGTGTTCATTGATGGAGTTTCATCGCCAAAAATTAAATTAAGTTCATCCATGCACTCTTGCTGACTTAATCCACGTCGAAAGTTGTAAAAAATAATCGCACGAAAATGTTCACGATTTAATTCCATTCTTTGGCCGAGATGAATATTTTAAGTTACTGTAAACAACACATAGCGCTCGTATGTCAAAACGTTCTGAGTACGTATAACCTCAAAAATGTCATACTTTACGATAGAGCTGTCAGTTGTCAGATTGCAACACTAGGGTGGTCCAATCCCGAAATATAAAAGGCAGGCCTCGTATGAAAATGGTCGTCAGTCCCAAACATAAAATCGCAAGTTTGTAGGAAAACATTTGCAGTCGAACTTGAGACAAGGAATGGAAGAACTAATGCATTGCAGACTGTGTCATTCAAGACCTATATGAATGTGATAGATATGTGTGGGTAATAATTTAAAAAAAAATGTTAACGAACCTCCAATTGGAGGAGGCAATCAATTCGTACACCGTGAGAATGAAGGTTATCCAGAAAGTCAGAAAAAAACAGTAACTAAGGGACTACACTTTGAACATTTTAAATTAAATTAATTCTAAAACGATATGTTTCAGCCTGATTCAGTATATTTTTCTATAACGTAAAACATATCGTTTTTCTGAAAATCGGACAAATATGTGCAAGAAACAGTCAACATCAATGTAGATGTCACATTTTCATCATAAATATCTGGTTTAAATGTCAAAATATGTCAGAAATGTTTAACGTACAATGTAACGATTTTCATTTTGATTTATTTGAGGTCAGTTTCTTTTTAAAAAATAGTTCTATTACGGGGTTTACAGCCGAATGAAATGGTAGAAAATATTCCATTAGTGAATAGAAAAAAAAAATTGTTATATTGGCGATGTTTTCTATACGGTATACGCTTGTAGGTGTACGTGCATCGAAATTTAAGTAGCAAGCAATGTGAACCGGAAAAGTTATAGGGCGAAGGAAAATTACAGTTATACAGGTGGGTTCTAAAAATCTTACAAGTAAATGTGATATTAAGTGGTACATAAGCAGTTGCATATACAGGGTGTAAATGGTTTGAGTGTATATATTTGTGGTGCAGATAGTACACACCATATAAAAGAAAAAAACTCTTATAAGACTATGGTCTACAGGCCCTAATAAGCAAGAAAATTCGAAATACATGTTAAGTACATTATCCTCAATGTGACAACGTCGCGCAAACAATCAGAATCACTTGTAGCTTGAATAATAAAAGAATGATTCACCACAAAAAATGAACACCTGTTATTTTTTTGAATTAAATAATTACATAGTTGCGAGTGCCGGTAGATTTATTAAGGCAAATAAAATTGTATGTAAATTAATATCTATGTAAAGAAAAGTAAATTTATATTTGGCGAGTTATTTTAGGCATCAAGTTGAAGAAGGGAGGATACAAAGTTGTTTACATTATGATACATAAATAATTCGATACAAAGTAAAATATTAAACAAAACATTTCTTATATGTAGTTTTATGTGTTACTTGCTGACTAATAAATACCCGTGTACTTACAGGATGTCACTTTGACAGAGCTCTGGAGAACAAACGGATTCTTTATAGTAAATATTAAAAAATCAACGTTCTTGCTATAACATCTGCTTTCCCCACAAATTAATAACATATCTGGTCTTTATCTAATTGTATAATTGTCACTATTTGTGACAAACTAATACACTCGAACCCACAATTCACAACAGATTTTATTTATTTCTCCAATTTATTTTTTAAAATGAAAATCAAATCAGATTCAGAAAAGCAATCGTGGCAGCGGACAGCTGTAGTACTGAGTAAGGCATGTTATATGCTATGTTGCCACATCTGTTCGGAGCAACGTAGGGCAAATTATCACAGAGTTTAAATATTAATTTTCTTTGTTAATACAATTATTAAAGGTGTATAAGCTATTGAATATTTACATATTTAGTTTTACAAGTATTTTGAAGCCGAAAATAGTCTATTATTCACCGTAATAAAGGCTACAGAACTTCTAACTTTTTCATTTTTTTTTTGGCAAAACTATAGTTTATTTCTGAAAATGTTGCAAAGCTTTTTGATTTGTTTTGATCTGAAATATTCATCTTCAGAATCTTTGCACCCAAATCGTTTACACCCGTATAGGATGGTTGAAATATATGCTGGAATAAATTATAATTACACAAGGTAGGATATTTGAATTATAGGGCGGAGTATAATTACAGTTATAGAAATGGGACAAGAAATTTTAGGAGCAGTTGCATATACCGGGTGGTTGAAATAAAGGGAGATTAAAGTTATGGTTATACAATGTGGTTCAAGAATGTGACAAATTTTGTTATATAGGGTAAACTATGAACAGTTGCAATATAGAATACTTGACATATGGGGAGAAATCAAATTATAAGTATACAGGGTGATAACCAATATCAAAATATCAAAACAGAAACAGTCAGTAGGGTGAAGATGATTTATACTTATACGGGGCGGTTTAAAAAATATCAGGGAGGAGTTGAATGATAGTTGTACAGGATGGTTGCGAAAGTAATAGGGAAATACGTTATATTGGGTGACCAATATTCACAGAGGCATATACAAGGTGGTTGCAATATAAGGTGAATTAGAAATACACTTATAGACAGTTGTCCAAATAATAAAACAAAAGAAAGAAGTTAAAAAATACGTGGAAAATATAAAAACGAACACAAATTAGCAAGTGAAAAAGGGAAAAAGAGAGAGATAAGAATATTCTAAAACAATTAATGCAATTGTGCCTATTAAATCAAATAAAGAAGATATGTCTGTAAGTAATGATTGCTTGCATACGGTTTTTAAACTGTTTTTATTTTAAGTCAGTTGAAGTCGATTCATTTTTAAATATAAATTATTTTACTATACTAAGACCTTTATTCACAAGGGGGTAAATGTTTTATTTCAATAAAAAATTTAAATCGAAGATGATTTATATGTTTCATAATTTTTCACATTTTTTGTAAATTAAAATGGATTAAACATGTTTTAGTATTGACACTGGTGCATAAAGACTTGAAACTAATTAAGTAACTCATGAAATAGTGATAGAAAAGGAAACAGCAGCTTATACTGCAACCAAATAGGAGGCTGCTTGCAGGCCTTGTTGCTTCTAACACAAAATTCGTGATTCATGGGTTTTTAAACAAACATGTTAGTGATAAAAATGTAAGCACACTAGACATGTTTTGCTGTATTTAACCAAAACACAAAATCAAAATAATATACCAAATATTTAGACAATAAAACTATATTAAATGAACTTTTAAGTACTTACGTGTTGAACTGCGAAGTAGACATTGTAGATATGAATAGTTTTGTCATCATAAAAACGAACAGTTATATTAAATTGTGCAAGTCTGCAGAAAATACTGTCAATACAAGCTTATCTAACTAGGAAAGTGATTGGGAAGTGTGCATACCATTCTGCAGCTATCTTAAAAACCCACATTTTTTATGATATCTATAAACTATAGTCTTGTCACTTTGTCGAAACTAGTGATAATGGTAGATAAATTATATTTTTTTCATTTTCGTATTAAATGCAGTACTTGGGCGAACAAGCGTTCTTTCTGAGTTCGAAGTTTCACCAAGTTTGCTATATAAATGTATTTTTCGCGAACTGATTAATTACTTACCTAACAAAAAATAATTTAATTAATGTGAAATATTTACCTTAATTATGTTAGTAAGTGTGTAAATTCACAAGATAGGCATTCAAACATTAAAAATGATTTTAAACCAAATCAAAAATCTTTATATGTAATTATTGAGTCACGTAAGTTCAAATTGCTAAAGTTTATTTTTATACTAGCAGACCCGGCCACGCGTTGCTGTGGCTGAGTGATTTAAGACAGATTTGAAAGACAAATTTAACACAAAACGCCCAAAATTTAACGCAAAATAAGACATCTATAGGGTGTAGTCTAAGAAAATATATCACATTCAAGTGTGGCGCCATTTATGAGGCGCAAAGAGCAAAGTTCTTTGTAAAGAAATTCGCTGAAGGCACCATCTGTTCCTGACTTATGGAACGTACGATTAATAACAACAACCAACGTTGATGATCAGTTTATTATTAATTATTAAGACCATTACTTTAAAAAATAACTATCCTATCATCTAAGTTGGACCAAATTACATATACAGGGTGTAAACGGTTTGAGTGCAAAGATTTTGAAGAACAATACTTCAGGAAAAAACAAATCAGAAAGCTTAATAACATTTTCTAAAATAAACTATAGTTTTGCCAAAAAGAACACATAAAGTTAGATTTTATGTAGCCCTTGCTACAGTGAATAATTCAATAATTTCGATTTCAAAATGTCGGTAAATCTAAATATGTAAATACTCAATAGCTTATACATCTTTAATAGCCACATTAAAAATGAAAATTGATTATTTAAACTCGAAATATGCTTTTATAATTTAGTGTAAGTTTCTCCAAATAGATATGGCAACGTGGCATACAGACCAACTTATTTACTACATTTTTACTTTAACGACGACTGAGAGTTACGATTGTTTTTTGCGATTTCGATTCTTGTAAATAAGAATAGATAAACGGTAAAGTGATTCGAATGATACCTATTTGATGTAGACTTCCTGGTTTGCTTTCCCTTTAATATATTCTTTAAATAAATAAAATCGGTTGTGATTAGTGTGTAAGTTCGAAAATTAAGAATAGTGCGACAGTATTTATTTGTGATAAATAATGGCCGATTATACAATTAGGGAAAGACATGACATGCTCTTAATTTATGGGGAAAGCAGACGTAATTGCAGAATAGCAAGAATGTTATACAGGGAAAGGTTTCCAAACAGACGCCTGCCCAATGCTAGGACATTCGTAGCTGATTCGCAGAGGCTTCTGGAAACAGGTAGTGTAATACCACAAATAAACAATCGCGGACCACAGCGACATAATCGTATCTTAGCTGCTGAGGATCAAATACTAGACCTTATCGACATCATCCCATATCGTAGCACACGGAGTATTGGAAGTGAGCTGCAAATTTCTCACACTGTTGACCTAGAACATTAAGGGAACAATTGCTCTATCCATATCACATGCAGCGGGTTCAAGGGCTTTCGATTGATGATTTTCAACCAAGACTCAATTTCTGTCGTTGGTTCCTCAGAAAACATCGACAATTTCCTAATTTTGTGAACAATATTTTAACAGATGAAGCAAGTTTTAATAGGAATGGTATAATAAATTTTCACAATACGCATTCGTGGTCTGAGGTAAATCCGCACGAAATACGCCAGTCAGTATTTCAACACCAATTCTCAGTTAACGTGTGGGCTGGAATAGTTGGTGAATACTTGGTTGGGCCATTTATACTGCCTGCACGTTTGACAGGTGAGAATTACCTTTATTTTTTGAACAACACGCTACCAGATTTGTTAGATGAAGTGAACCTACAAACACGTTCCAATATGTGGTACTTACATGACGGAGCACCTGCCCACGCAAGTCATCTAGTTGTCGACTTCTTAAATAGAACATTTTCCCGTCGTTGGATTGGTCGAAAAGGACATATAAGTTGGCCAGCAAGATCTCCTGATCTCATTCCTTTAGATTTCTACTTATGGGGACACATGAAAAGTAAGGTTAGGTTAGGTTAGGTCCAATTATTGACGAGAATGACTTTAGACAACGCATTTTTGACGCTGCTGACGAAATCCGAAATATTCCAGGATTTTTTTCTCACATACGTGAAAATTGGATTAAACGGTGTCGTGCTTGTGTCGATAGTAATGGTGGGCATTTTGAACATTTGCTGTGAATAATCCGTTGTTTCAACTCATTATAATAAATTCGGTAAGTAGGATTACATATTTACTTGTCAAATATAAATAATATTAATTAAATCAGTAATAATGACTCTTCGAATAATTTAACTGGTAAAAAACTACATATACAGATCTCTTGAGTTGAATATCATATTTACCCAACTTTGTATAATTGCATAAAAGAAACCGCCAAATACGAATTCTAATTGCAATACCTTGTATTAAAAACGTAAATATTTTCAACAAAATATTTCATACATTTTTATTTAATTCCAAGGTCAATATCATCAGTCAATACACAAACACAGGTGTTTATTTTTTTGTCGGCGTAGTCATTCCTTTATTATTCGCGCTAAGAGTGAATCTGCTTCGAACGCGAGCGACGTTGCCGGATTGACAATAATTTACTTAATATGTTTTAGGGATTTTCTTGGTTATTAAGGCCTACTGACCATAGTGGTATAAGAGTTTTTTGTTTAATTTGGTGTATACTACCTCCACCTAAAATATATGTACTCAAACTATTTACACCCTGTATATGCCAACTTTCATGAATATCGGTTGGCTCGTTTTTGAGTTTATTCGGAACATACATAGTGACACGGATTTTTTATATATTAAGATTTTCATGCAGACATTTATCATCATTTCTAAACAGACAAAATGATAGTTAACATATGAATAGACTCTTAGTCTGAAGCTGGTAGACAATGTAACTCGTTATTCGAAGTTTCCTTGGACTTCCATCATCTGATCTCACAACGTTTCAGTAGCTTTGGATCTGCTATCGTCATCAGGTGAACGATGGGAAATTAAGATTACCCGCCGTATTTATAACCTTAACCGGTCATTGGGTCGTTTAATCCCCTGTCTCCTCCAATCAGCGTAGCCGGGCCTGGCAATTGGTTGTCGGCGATGTGTAGCGGCAATGGCTCAAGAAGAGATCTCCAAACGTTTTTAGTTTGAACGCTGGGCTGGCTGATTATATTCTTATTAGAGATTATGTATGCCGTCTCGATGAATTTTCTTTTATACCAGTGCTGTTCACAAGGACTGTTAGTGTAAAAGTCGTCGTCGTGGTGCTGTCGTATACACTCGAAAATTGTCTAGTAGTAAAGCGCCTAGGAAACAATTAGTAACAAAGGCAGCACGTAAAAGTGCGCCCGCTACAGGCGGTGTAGAAAAACCACATCGTTATAGACACGTCACAGTAGTTCTTCGTCAAGTTCGTCGCAACCAGAAAAGTACGGAATTGTTCATCAGGAAACTGCCATTCCAGCGTCTTGTTAGGGAAATCGCACAGGATTTTAAACAGACTTAAGATTTCAGAGCTCAGCCGTAATGTCTCTGAAAGAAGCTAGCGAAGCTTATCTGTGCTATCCACGCGAAACGTGTAACCATCATGCCTAAGGACATATAGTTGGCAAGACGTATACGTGGTGAACACACTTAAAAATATATAATTATAAAGCAGAATATTATCAGCCAGCCCAGCGTCCAAATTAAAAAAGTTTGGAGACCTCTTCTCCAGTCACTGCCGCTACGCATCGCCGACAACCAATCGCCTACGCTGATTGGAGGCGACAGGGGATTAAGCGACCCAATAAGCATGACCGGTTAAGAGTAAAAATACAGCTGGTAATCTGAATTTCCCGTCCAAGGGAACGTGAAAGATCTGAATAGACTATATCTACTGTAATTTACTAATTCAAAAATAGTTAAAAATGATTTCCAAAGTTTTATACAAATACAAGGTAATTTCTTGTATTTGTTAAACAAGTAATTTGAGATAGTGTAACTTTTCAGATTAGTGATATGAAATAACAATTATGAAAAGAATTAGAAATTTGCATAAAACTAGAATATTCAAGATATTCTTGGGCTCTCCTGGTATTTTGAAAGTCAACCTCAAAAATATTTCCGAAATTTCACCACCTGAAAGAAAGATAAAAAAATACAATGTTATAAAATTAATATATAGGAGTTTTATGCACATTAAACTTGTTTTTTAACGATTTCCAAGTAGAACTGAAAAGTTGAAAATAATAACATAACACGAGACAATAAATAATACATTTACTATTAGTACCTACTCAAAATGTAAAAAAATGTAAACAATGAAATTTGCTGATTCTGTACAAATTACTTACCTACCTATCTATTATATTTTTCAAGTCGGTGCCAAGCAAACCTAAAATCCTGCATTTGTTACGTATTTACTACTTATCAAACGTGAGTTCAAAAATATACGAGATAGGTAGGTAATGAATTTGTACAATTTACTTTTTTTAATTGTTGTTTGTAAGTATCTAACAACAGTGTGGGTGTTTTTTTAGTGTTACATTAATTATTTTAAACTTTTAGTTATAATAAAATTCGGTTAATATATATTTTTTTAGTGTTATGTTTTCAACTTTTTAGCTTTTTGTTGCAGTCTGTTATTTTTTACTGAATTGACTGTTATGTGGGAATATTTGTTTGCTCTTATTTTCAAACTATAGAGTTCTTGAAATCTTAATTATCAATTAATTACAATTGATATTAAATGAACATAATCACGAAAAAAAATTAAAAAATATTGCCACACAACAAGTCACGGCAGCAAATTTTTTGCGATTTGACCCCGAAGTAAAAGAAATTTATCGGAATTTTAAAAATGATTTTTGTTTTAAGGGGAATCAGTGGCGGGCAGTCAATGTCTGCCAAAAATCCAGACCAGATTCTGCACGAACGCCACTGGTTGAAATAAAAAGAATACTTGGATACCAAATTTCATTTAACCATCTAAAGTGGTAATAATTGTATCATTAAAAAATTATATATTTTGTAAAAACGTAGCTCCCTGCATGTCAAAAGTTAAGACGTTTAGATCAGGGCTTCTTAAACTTTTTTATATAGCGACCCCCTTCAAGCTTAGGAAATTTTAAACGACCCCCTCCTCCATATAATGAAATATATATTAACCGTAGATGTAGATGTAATATCGCACTATTTTACAATGTAAATAAAATAAGGATTAAAGAATACGTACCCATTCATTTCACATATATATAATTGGAAACGTTGACGGGATATCGGTCGTAATAAAACACAATAAATAGAATGACATAAAACTATATATATATATATATATATATATATATATATATATATTCAATAGAAAAAAAATAATAATAAATATTTTGTATGATTTTTATTTGCATTTATATTTGTACGTAGTGTGTATACTAATTTTAAAATTTTATTTATAATTATTGAAAAGTATCAGATCTTTGCGACCCCCTTTCAGTAGTCTCGCGACCCCCCTGGGGGTCGCGACCCACAGTTTAAGAAGCCCTGGTTTAGATCATACCTTCATATAAAGTTTTCTTCTTAAATTGATCCCAGAATAATCCCCTAATATACTGACATTAAACGAGGAAACACCCCGTATGCCTTCTTAAAAGTTGTCGCATTATTCTCAAATCCGTCTAGTTAGTCGACAACATCTTATAGCTGAAAAGATGTTCACCGAAGGTTAAACTTTTTGAAACTTTAAACTCGATTCGATAAAATTAAAGGGGCGGAGTTAATTCGGTAGGAAAAAAGCCCGATTGCCAACTTTTTTTAGCCCTTGTTGCATTATCACTTCCAATTCTAATATAGGAATTTCCTTCTTAAATAATGAATAAAAAAACTATTTATTTTTGTAGTATTTATTTTGTAAAATTTGACTAGACTATAGTGTGTAGATATCACTGATTAGTGTGGGTTTTTAAGATAGCTACAAAATGGTATGCACACTTCCCAATCACTTTCCTAGTTAGATAAGCTTCAACCGATAGCATTTTCTGCAGACTTGCACAATTTAATATAAATGTTCACTTGTGTGATAATAAAACTATTTATATCTACAATCTCAATTTTCCACACCACAATTTTAGTGCTTTAAATTACATTTAAATATAAACTAATTTATTGAATTTAGAAATATGTTTAGTTTTATCTTAACCCAAATATAGTAGTTGAATCTGTAGTTCAAAAATGTGGTGACTCAAGTGGAATTACTTGTTATTAAACAAATAAAATGTATTGATAGGAAGTTTGTGTCGTAGAAGAATAAAGTCTCCATATAGCTTCCTAAAAGTACATCCACCTTTTTGTTTGTTTCAGATAAAACTAAATGTGTTCGTTAGTCAATGCAAAGTTAATTAATTTTCTTCTTTTTTATTTCTTTGCATGCGCTTTTGTTCCTTGCTTCTTTGTTGGCCCGCTCTTGCCCAGGTCAGGACGTTCTTCGTAAACCGACTTAAGTAAAGTTTAACCCGTATAAATGGGTGGTCCTAATAAACCTAGACATTAAGAATGCCTTTAACACTGCAGGATGGAGCATCAAACTTGGGAGATTACCAGACATAGGGGTTAGCCGATATCTCCAGATCATTATAACAGACTACTTTATAGGGAGGAAGATCAAAGTGGGAGACAGGGAGAAGGAGTTGACACAGGGTGTACCACAGGGATCCGTGCTAGGGCCGATCCTATGGAACGTATTATATGATCCGGTACTACGTATAACATTGCCGGAGGGGTAGACGCTGGCCTATGCAGATGATTCGTCAGTGGTGGTGAGATCAAAGAACAAGGAGGAGCTGAGGTAGAAGGAAGACGAGGCGATTCGTAAGATACTCAGGTAGATGGAGAGCAATTGCCTAGAAGTTGCGGAGGAAAAGACGGTGGCGGTAATCTTGATAGGTCCGAGGCCAAGAGGGGAGATAGAGTTAAAGTGTGGACAGAGGTTGGTTATGCCTGGTAAAACAGTAAAGTATCTGGGAGTTATTTTAGATGAAAAACTGATTTTTAACCATCATGTCAGGTTTGTCACGACGAAATCCGCAAAAATGAGTGCAGCTCTGGCTAGGCTACTCCCAAACGTGAATAGGCTTTGAACGGCGAAAAGGAGTCTGTGGTATGGGCTGGTGAAGTCTATTTTGTTGTATGCGGCCCCTACATAGTGCAATGAAGGTGAAGACCTATCGCAGGCTCATGGAGAAAACGGTTAGACCGATCCTCCTAAGAGTGGCATGTGCATATAGGACAGTAGCGAAGGAAGGGTTGTGTGTGGTTACTGGGGAGGTACCTATTGAGCTTTTGATTGAAGAGAGAGCGATACTTCAGGGTGTAGATAGAGAGGGAAGGATGAGAGAGAGAGAGAGAGAGAGAGAGAGAGAGAGAGAGAAAGAACCATAGAGTTATGGCAGAGTAGATGGGATGCAAATCTGGATAAAGCTCAGTGGACCAAACTACTGATAGGAAGGATAGAGGAATGGATGAGTTGTAGCTTTAGGAAATTGAGTTATGGGTTGACCCACTTTTTAACTGGACATGGAGAGTTTAGATCCTATTTGCTGAGAATGAGAAGGGCCGAGGATGATTTGTGTATATATTGCGGACCATACGGTAATGGAGTGTGAAAGGTGGGGTGCCGAGAGAGGATTGCTGATAACAGAACTAGCGAAGGGAGTAATCATGCCGCAAAATATAGTGGAGATTATAACAGCCGACCGCAAAGGGTGGAAGAAATTTAGTAACTATATGATGAACATCATAACAATTAAAGAATAGGAGGAATGGGTGTACTTGACTGTCGGAGAAGTAATGGGTGAATAGTCACTACGCCGGGGTACCTGAAGATATATCTACGATGAGTTCCAGGTACCTAGAGGGCCATGGAGGTGTTTTAGTGGGTCGAACCCCACACGACAATACGCGACTGGAACACACGTGCGGCTGTTAGTTCGGTTAGCGAATTTCACCTCACCTAAAAAAAACCGTATATTAAACTTCATTTATTTATGTGAGTTTTCATATGACATAATTCATCAGTCAAGTCGTAGAGCGGTTAAATGGTTTCAACAATAGGGTCCCTGCCCTGATACCAACTGTCCAGTCAATGGCTACTAACATTAATTAAACACTTTTTAATAGTGAAGGGAAATTTTTAATGTAATATAATCGATCATTGGATTATAAAAATCAAAGTATTCGAATGAAAAATAATCCAATATTTAACTCAAAACCTTGACAGGGTAATGAGCGACCATAATGAGCGACGAGGACGAGGTATGAGCGATTATAATCCGAATGATTTCCTTGGGAATCGAGAAAGTGTTTTTCTACCATTCGGCATTTATATAGATGCACTTTCGTTCATTTTCGCTCTTATGCAGTTGTTTGTTTACTTTTTTCATTGCACAGAAGAAATATTTAAATATTGTATTTTCAAGGTACGGTGCAATTATTGTAATGCGAAGTAATTTGAGGAATTGGCTGTTAATGTAGAATTAAGGAACATTTTATTAGTCTTTGAAATTATTAATTAAATCTTCCTTCACAAATAAATTTTAAATTAAATGAATATTTAGGAGAAATTTAATAGCCTTATTTTATTTAGATTTAAATATTTACACACAGGGCAACCGCTGACACGTAGCAAAAGTTCAGGATTTGCGAATAACTAATTTTTGGTCAAATGCGAGTTGGACTCGCATACTAACGGTTCCTTACCACCTTTTGAAGGTTGAAAACATAAGACTTTGTATTTTTTCGTTATTAAGCTTTAGTTTATTAGTATCGAACCAATTTTCAGATTTTGCTATCGTTTTCAGATATCACCGATTTAATATGGATGAAAATAATTAGGCAAATCATTGATGTAAATAATGAAAAGTATGGGTCCAAGGACGGAACCTTGAGGAACACCGTGTTCGATAGATTTAAATTATAAGTGACGGCTTGAAAGTGATTTGTCAAGTAGTTTTAAATATAGAAAATGAAGATCATGTAACTCCGTAATAATTAAGATGAAAACCATGTCCAATACATGTACAGAAAACTGGAGTTGGAACTAACAAAATGGGGTTTGAAAATCAATATCGACAAAATTAAATACTTAAACGTGAGAGGAGAGAAAGAGATCTTAAATTAGCACATGGAATAATTAAAGAGATAACACAGATAAGGATATAATAATAATAACAACGTACAAGCATTGAAGATAAACCATTTGTTATACATGGACGACTTAAAGTTGATGGCAGCTACAAAACAACAGCTATGCTTAAAATAGTAGAAGGGTTCTCTAGTAACATACATATGAAATTTGGCCTAGACAAATGCCGAATTATTAATATAGTTAAAGGCAAAATACAGCAGGGGCACTTCGAAATGGGAGATGGCATAGTTAATTGGTGCAAGACTGACATTGAACAATTACAACGAAAAATTCGAGTTTTACTAACAAAAGCTCAAAATCACCATCCAAAGAGCTCTGTCGAACGTACAACTTTGCCACGGTATGAAGGAGGAAGAGGATTGACAGATCTAAGTACACTATTAGATCAACAAATTTCTATTTTGCGTAGTTATTTCCAGAAACTCGCAGAATTTTCTGATCTACATAGAGTCATGTGCCAGATTGATGACTCAACACCACTGCGACTGACACAACAACATGTCCAATTACACCACCAGGCCACAGATCAGAAACTGCTGAAGTGGAAAGAAAAGCCCCTTCATGGAAGACATATAAATGACGTTGACCAAGATTATGTCGACAGTGCAGCGTCGAACTAGTGGTTGATCTCTGGTCATATGTTCCCTGAAACGGAAGGGCTTTATATTGGCAATCCAAGATCAAGTAATTCCAACTAAGAACTACCTAAAGTACATCGTTAAAGACCCTTCTATTAACAACGATAGATGCAGGTGCGGTTGCCAAACATCTGAATTTATCCAGCATATCACATGAGGATGTCAAGCGTTTGCTGCAACTGAATACAAAGAATAACACGATGCTGTGGCAAAAATACTTCAACAGGAACTAGCACTGAAACATGAATTATCACAGTCGGTAAGATTACCATACTATAAATATAAACCAGAATCTGTTTTAGAAAATATAAAGTACAAGCTGTACTGGGACCGCACGATCCTGACCGATCGGTCTGTTGCTCACAATAGACCAGATATAGTTTTGGTAGATAAAGTCTCTCGGAAAACAACTTTAATTGACATAGCAATTCCTAACAACAATAATATAAATATCAAGCAGGCTGAGAAAATAACCAAATATGAGAGATTTGGAATTTCAAATAAAGACTCAGTGGAACATGAACAATACACGAACTGTACCAATTGTTATGTCAACGACAGGACTAGTCCCAAAACATCTATTAAACAATCTAAAATATCTCAGTCTAGACGAACATCTTTACAAACAAATGCAAAAAGCAGTCTTGTTAGGGACAGCCCGGACGTTCATGAAATTCATGGGAAACTGCCGCCACGACTCCAACCACGGGCCTGAAAACCTGGCAAGGGCTCTCACAGAGCTAAACCCTTTTGATATCTAGGATATCTGGGGTTTAGTGAATTTTCCCCTAAAGGCACTCATAGCGTGCCTTAGAGGGAGTGTGATGCCATACATTGTATGGTCAAGTCGTAATAATATAATAAATTTTATTCAAATTCAAATACATGTTTAGATACAATTTCAAGATACAATTAAAATTCCCTACCTAATCACAGCTTAATTTCTGAGATACAACTCAACAAGTAAAAGAAGCCCAAAAAAGTTTATTTAAAAACTTGTCTATGAGCTTCATAATATACACTTATACATAGCTATATAACTTATATGGTTGCCGTTAAAATATATAACTAAAAAAATAGTATTTATGTGTACATATACAAATATACACACACATATATACGCATACACATATGCACGTAATATTCGATTTACTACTAGAATGATGCAAAATTTGCTGTTTATTATTAATTTTCGATTATCCTATGGAACTCATACCTATTCATTGACAATATCCATTTTACTTCGGAACATCCTATTTGAGTTAATGATCTTTAGTTTCTGAGGCAAGAAATTCCAATAACGTGGACCCAGATGAGTAAAACTGCGCTGACCTACTGTCTTTGAGGCTCTGGGAACTGCCACAGCAGCTACCATTTTGGATCTTGTTTCATACCGATGATTGATATTATCCAGATATTTTCGGTTGTTGTTGAAAAAGTTCAGTGTATACTTGCAGTATAGTTGTGGAAGGTTCATCACATTGGATTCTTTGAAAAGTTTGTCAGTCGAGAACCTAAGTTGCTTCTTATTGACTATTTTTAAAAACCTTTTTTTCCAATAATTCAAGAGGCCGCAAATGAGTTCTTCTGATGCCACCCCAACCAATAATTCTATATTGAATTATCGATTCAACAAGCGCATGATAAATGATTTTTAAATGTTTTGTTGAAAGGAAATTTTGAAATTCATAGAATTTAAACAGTACACCTCGTAATTTATTGCACAGATTGCACATGCACATCCCAACGCAGAAATTTATCAATAATAATACCTAAATACTTAGTAGATGATGAAAACTGCACATTTGTGTTATGTATATTTAAACTTCCTTGTTCAGGTAGGTTTTGTTCATATGATGTGAAAGGCAAAACGTGTGTTTTATTCAGATTTAAGGTTAACTTAAGCGAATTAAAGAAATTTGTAAAATTTTTTAGGTCTTATCTGTTGTAGCTATAACGTCTTGCCATGAATTTGCAGTGTAAACTATAGCAGTGTCGTCGGCGAAAGATATTATTGTTCCGGTAGATTTCTGACTCAATAAGTTGTTAATCTATACCAAAAATAGAATCGGCCCCAATACTGTGCCCTGAGGAACACCGCAATTTAGTGACAATTCTGTACTGAACGTATTATTTATAAGAACTGCTTCCTGTTTGGTAGGTAGCTAGAAATGAGTTTGTAGGCGTTTCCACGAATGCCTAAATTCTCTAGTTGGTTCAGTAACAGCCGATGATCGACAGTATCAAAAGCTTTTGCCAGGTCAAGGAAAACCCCAAGACAAGGTAAATTTTTATCAACCGCTTCATAAACTTTAGACATTAGAGCTGCAATAGCATCTTGAGTCGATTTATTTCTAAGAAAGCCCATCTGATTTGTATGTATTATTTTGTTTTTCAAAAAATTTTAGTAGCCTCAGTTTTAAACATTTTTCAAAAATCAATTGAGGAGGTTAAGGATATAGGTCTGTAATTTGACATATTATACTTATCAGCACTTTTGAATGCAGGTTTGACGTTTGCTTTATTTAACATTGATGGAAAAACACCTTTAGTAAACGACAAATTTATAAGATAACAAAGCGGCTCAGCGATATATTGAAATGTTGAAATATAAAATACATTTACAAGGCGATGTATACAAATTCTGATCTCTCTCCTGTGGTCGCCGAGATTGACTTTAAGAATAAAAACAATAATTTATCAAACAATTGTCGGACTTATAATTATATACGGGTTAAAGTGCTGGCAAACCAACAACAAAGATTTCAAGCCATTGAAATGGATTACCTACGACGGTTATGTTGAATATCAAGACTAAAACATGAACAAAACGATGTTATAAGACAAAGAACAAAGATGACAGGCACAGTCATAGAAAAAATCGAAACACGACAGCTAATTTAATATGGACATGTTTTGCGCATGTAAGAACAACGATGGCCAAAGAACGCATTGGAATATATGCCAAGGAATAGGGAAGTCCAAGGACGACCTGGAAACAAAACGTTGAAGAAGCAATCAGTCAGGAAAGCGGCCCAGGCTGTAGGAACCTCTCGGGAAAAAATCAGTCAACAATTACTGATGTCAGTTTAGTATGTAATCTCAAAATAAACTATAAAGTTCAATACGATTGAGATCGGCAGATGGCACTGTGTTAACAGCCGTCATTATAGGAAAGATAAAGCAAAAGAACTTATCTCAGATACGTTTACAAACGTTTCTAAGGATTGTTGTTCGTTAGATGTTGATACATCACTTATATTAACATCAAAGTAGATAATAACAATTTAATTAACTCCGATGGTAAAAACCTTAATCTCCATTCCCACTAATATTCTATAAATACATAGTTATGTACTAATTATTGCACATCACAAATAAAAGAAATATAGATAAGAATTAATTTTCTCAAGAAATCCGTTTTAAAAGATACGTCGAATTTGTTTAATAATATGCAAAGAGATAATTAAAAGAAATGTTTATTATTATAACAGAAAATGTTAAAGTGATAACAGTATCGTTGTGTTTCTAGTTTATTGAAACCACTCGTCTATATTGATGAGTAAATGTGTTGTGCTAATTAATTTTACGTTTTCAAATATCTTTTCTGTTTGGATTTGTTCGAATAATACACAATGATTTCAAGAAGGTAATTTTGTCAGTCTCATTATTTTAAACATTAAGTAGCATGCTAGGAGTCGTTTATTTTTGGATTTATCTTCTATTACATGAAAGCTAAATATGTCCAGTATCTTTAAAAGTTCAACATCGAAACCCTACACAAATACTATGAAGATCACATAACAACATTTATCTAATGATCATTATTCTTGATAATGTTTTCTCGAGATTTTGGGTTCCATTGAACGCAAAACAATATATTGTTTCTAGTGGAGAGACTTCTCGAAAAGATAGCATCATAATTGCTTTGATAGATTTTAGTTAACCTACAATTTGTTGCTTATGATTTCTATCCTAATTATCCTTTGGACTGTCTGTGGGCTAGTTTTCCCTGAAACTCATGGATGTCTATATGCATTTCCCTTTAAGATATTAAATAATTATTCTTATTATATGCTGTAAAATGACTAGTCTTCATAGAACAAATTGCAGAATTTTGGACCATCGCTAACTTTAGCAGAACAAATCCAACTCCTTGATGATGTTTGTTCATTATTAGGAAAATAAAACATAATAAAGGCATTGATATAAAAATTATTCTGGGTAAAAATGTGTGTACAGGGACGATAATCTCATTTTCCGTCTTTAAAAATGGTAAAAAATATTTCATAATACAAAAAGAAATATGCGCAATAAAGTAGTTACAAACTACGTTTGGCTAAATTAAAATGGGTAAACAAATAAAATAAGTATTGCGAAAAAAATATATTTTTTTAAATCGAGTTTTCCAGAGGGTATAATAATTTTAGCAAAATGGACCTGTTTGCAAAACTGTTCATTTTTAATTAAAAGTTAACTAATTTAACTAATTTCTGCCAAAAATAAGTATCCAAATTTTCAAAAAGGCTTCAGGTAAAAAATAAAAATGTATCTCTTAATCCACATTAATAATTGGAATATCTTTTCTGTTTTTACTGTTTTTACACTAAATTTTAAATACAGGAATCTGAAAGAATAATATTTTCAAAATTGTTTAATAAAAGTTCATACTTTAATATCTAATGTCATTGCCCCTTTCCTCTCTTTTGTTTGCTTCCAGAGCCCACTTTACACAATTTATCAGTCAACTAAATTTTAAAAAAATAAAATAACACTTTGTTTAAAAGTTATTGTTAATAACAGATTCTCGAAGAGAAGATAAATACGATACTGCGTATCAATTAAGATTTTTGTGACTGAACTAAATTGCCAATAATAGTGATTTTTTTCAAAGCACCCATGTACGATTTTTTTACATTTCCTAAATACGAAATTTTATGATTTTTCTGTTTTTTGTTGATTTATCACAAGCAACTACTTTCTCAGATAAATCCTAGATAAAGTTGAAATTTTTTTAAAGTGATAATCTATTTAATATTAACAAAATGTCATTAAACTTAAAAATAATTAACCCGGACCTTGATAAACAATGTTGACGCTGTTTCTTCCAATAATAAACATCTTGCTAATAATCCGTAAATGCTTTCTTATTCAACTTAAAAATGACAAATAAATTATTCTTAACGTTTTTATATGTGTTAAAATAATGTCAAAAACAAATGAAAATTAAATTGACAGAAAAGTAATTTGACTGAACATATCCAAATAGGTCACAATATTGTAATATTGCACACACTATGTAAAAGGATTTTTAAATGTCGAACTTTTTGCTAATTTGACAAAAATTTCAACGTTTCCCTTTCTTATCTTGAACATTCTGTATATCTAGCTTCATTCATGGCGAGAAAATACAAATGTTTGTCTCCGGGTGAGGCATTTTTCTTGAAAGGCCAGGTGATATTTCAAGTGTATTTGATTATTTCGAAAATACTTTCAGAGAAAAGTCCTAGAATTTTGGGTGGGGAATCAAATGGTCCATATTAAGACTTCCATTTTATTTTAGGACCGAAAGTTTCAAACAAGAATACCATTTTATGTTCAGACCGAAAGTTATAGGTGCTATGCGCCAATGGATGGCCCAGTAGAAACCCCAGAACTTTTATCGGAATAATGCAGTCCACTCGAGATATTACCTTGTCTCAAAATAAATGCTCCACCCGGTATATTTTCAAATTTGTACGATTTCTACTGGATTGGATGCGAGTGTCCCATGTAGCTATTTTTAGTAGCCTATTGCTATTTTGCAGCTGTTATTTGCCATAGTATTTTTTTAAGTAACAACATAGTATGTCTGGTAGGTTTCTCCATGGCGATTGAACATAATGTCCCATGTTTACCAATTTAAGTCAAGTCAATTAAAACTCCCTTGACTCATTAAAAACTCTGCTCCTGACCTAAGCTAGATCCTTAGCTGAACCTGTGTATTGGGCATTGAAAAACACTGTATCGAGATTAAGGACTCCTCATTCGAGTAGGGTTCCCGTAAAGTTGTAGTGATCTATTTCTCAATGCTCATCATAGTTATTACCCGTATTTGGAACAAATTTGAGGTAAAACTATTTATTTAGCGTATGTCAATAGTATACATGAATTGATCTTTTAATATAAAAATACGAAATTACATTTAAACACTAACAATACACAAGAACAAGAATAAAAGCGAAAAGAGTAAAAAAATATATAAAAAAAGAACATAAATAGAGCATTTGTAAATAACAAGTCCACACATAGTAATCACAAATTAACAGATACGTTCTTTATCCATTTAGTCGCTGCATTAGGGAGAGTATATATATATATCCGTTATTGTTCCCTGGTAGGCCATAAGTTTACAGTATTGGTATATATGTTTGACTGTTTGATAGGCTGCCCCGCATTCACAATTGTGCGTGGGTTGTTTCTTCCATTTATATAGCATATCTGCGCAGACGCCGTGTCCCGTTCTCATTCTATTTGCCGTCTTCCATATATTGCGAGGTAAATTGAAACCTGCAGGTTCCTAATGGATGCTCACATAGTCAAGTACCTCTGGAGGGGCATCCTCCCTCCAACCTGCATCCCATTCCTGGAGACCCCTGAAATCACTTTCATGCAACGCTTTCGCATTCCTGATTGGTAGATGTCTGGATTTCAGTCTGGTGAGGCAAGCAGTTGGTATTTACTCATGGATATGCATTATTTTCTCGTATTCTCGTAGGAGAGCTTCTTTCCGTCGGATATTTGGAGATATAATATGGCTGAGAGTTGGGAGCCAGTAAGTTGGTGTAGATTTTATGCATCCCGTTATGATATGCATGCTCCTGCGGAGCTGAACATCAACTTTTGAGACATGGTGGCTGTTCATCCATACTGGAGCACCATACTCAGCCGCGCTGAAGACGAGACCCATTGCCGAACATCGTAAGGTATCGGCAGTTGCTGCCCATAAGGTTGCACAGAGCTTTTCCAGAATGTTATTCCTCGTTTGAATTTTTGCAGCCATGTTCTCTATATGTTTCCTAAAAGAGAGCGTTCTGTCCAGCGTAACACCCAGGTATTTTGGGTTCGGATTGTACCTAAGGCGTTCACCATTCCAGGCTCTTGATTAGTCTGTTTATTATTTAGGTGAAAAAAGAAACACTCTGTTTTGCTGGTGACTTGGAACTAGTCTCCATTTCTTATAATAAACATCCAAAGTTTCGAGATTTTTTTCTAACATTCTCTTTGCTGCATCAAAAGATTTAACTTTCACCTCTATCGCCAGATCATCGGCGTACGCAAATTTATGTGCAGTCGTTGCAGGAAGATGAGCGCTGTATAAAATAAAAAGGACAGGAGCAATTACGGAGCCCTGAGGAAGGCCTTATTCAGAATTCTCTTTTTGCTGGCTTTGCTGTTCTTGATCACTTGGAATTTTCGATCAGAAAGCATGTTATTCAAGAGCCTTCTAAGTTTTTTTGCAGGGAATCACATGCACAAACTTATAAAGGAGACCTCCTCTCCAGACTGTATCATAGGCAGCTGTTAAATCTACGAATACAGCCGTGGTTTTAAGACATTCCTGGTATCCTGATTCAATGAATGTTGTCAGGCTTATCACTTGGTCCGTGCAGGTTCTACCTGGTCTAAATCCAGCTTGTTCGATTGAGGTAAAACTGACACAAGAGAACTCATTCTAACATTTTTCTTTACGTTAAAATAATATCAATTGAATAATCATTTCTGTATAACTTTACGTAGTTTCTAATCCGGCTATTCTTTCTGCTGTGTTTCAGATTACCAGTCTCACTAGTCGTAATTCTCCAATTGCTGAATTTATTATGCCTTGGAACATCAGATAATTGCATGGCACAGAAAAAAGTACAAGCCAATTTGCAGCACCCCTACTATAATTCTCTTTTAGATCCCAGGGGCTCAGATCTAAAAATAGACCCACGCCTAACTTTTGATGATTACTATGACTGGTCTGGCGAGTATATGCTTCCTTGGGGAAAAGATATTCTGGCTATAACTTGTGGTATAAGAACTGGTGTAACTCTGCCGTTGTTTGAACCAAATTTACAGAAAAGTTGTGTCTACTGTGAGAGCATATTCCTTGAAATTACCCGAATGAATGGAGTCTCAATTCCTGAAGCTGCATTTGAACAATTTCAAGACATAACTTTATTAAAATTAGATAATTTGGGGATCAAATACATATCACCAAGAGCTTTTTTCTACCAACAAAAGTGCACAGAAATCCACTTGTCTGGTAATAATATTAGTGAAATACCTGTGGATGTCTTTAAAAATACCAAAAAATTAGAATTACTAGATCTTTCCGTTAATAATATTAGCACACTGAATAAGTACATATACAACAGTTCAGAGACGCCCTTGAAATTATTGAACGTGTCTCACAACCATATTCAGCATTTGGAAAAAAATTGTTTCAATACGATATTACAAAATTTGTCGTCACTTGATTTGAGCTACAACAAAATCACGGATTTTAATTTTACTTATGTTTATAACATATCACACGTTAATATTAGTCACAACTACATATCTCAACTGATCGGATGTATTTATAAGATTCCCCACCTGAGCGTTTCTCATAATAAAATAACGTCAATCGAAAATAAATGCTGGAATGAAAATTTGACTATGAACTACCTGGACATAAGTCATAATGAACTATCTTCACTAGACTTTCGAACATTTCCAGACAACCTTCGAATCACCACGCTTAGAATGGAATTCAATTTAATAAAGCATATATCAGTCGGAACTTTTTCCCATCTTGAAGAATTGCTTTACCTGAATTTATCTTCCAATCGAATTCAGTTTCTCTCTCATGGTTCATTCGAGAACTTAGGAAAACTTAGAGTTCTAGATCTGTCAAATAATAATCTTAAACTCCTAGATTTGAATGTTCTACATAGCTTGAAAGCCCTGAATGAATTGTATGTAGAAAATAACTTTTTGAGAGACTTTCAATATACAAAATTAATACAAAATTTTCCATTGTTAAAGACTATTAAATTACATAATAACAACTTTAGTTGTAATCATTTAATGGAAGTGACATTTTATCTTGAAACCAAGGAAGTTTCTGTCGCTCAAGGTTCTACCAAATACTTGCCAAATATAAATGGGATAGCTTGTTTTGATAGTTCTAAAGTAACAGAGTCAAACGATAACCCCTTGACTAAATATGCAGAGCAACCCAAAAATTATTTAGAAATATCCTTGTTTTGGTTGTCAATGGCAATTCTAGTTGTACTGTTGATGGTTATGTTCGGACAAACTTATTTTTTTTATTATAAATGTAGAATTACTCAAAAACAAAGTGTTGAAATGTTATAGAAAATGTTATAATAACTATACTGTAGTAATAAAATGTCCAGGCATTTTTGTAGCAAGTCGTTGTCTAGAAGGCGAGCATCTTTTACAAATTCAAAATTAATGAAGTGAAACAATGTTAAGAGGGCCAATGATTAAATAATTTGAAAATAAAAGGATTCGTTTAACAGATTTTTTTGCATAAATGTGTGGAAATTAGTTTTTTAATATGCGATGTAAAGCGAGCTTGTGCTTAAAAAAGCTATGTATATAGTGAAAGCTGCTAAATTAAAATCAGTTAGCAAATATAATTGTTAAAATATGGATTTTTAGTTCAGAACAATTTCAGGGTTTATAATAATTGAAAAATATCCTATGAAAAACAAATACATATAGCCCAGGTTGTTTACTAAAATACGTCACAAAATTAATAGTAGAACAAAACCAACAGCAATGTGTTCTAAGGATAAAACATGACTAAATGACATTAAATTCAAGATTTTTTATCGATGCGTTTTTGTTTTAAAAAAAAACAGGAAACAAAATTGGCAAGAATTTAGTTTTTTACCTTTTACACAAAATCCACCCGTGAAACCGTGTTTGCTACTATGGACAATGTTGAAGAGAAAATACAAACATACAAAATATATATAAGCTCAACTTCGTTAATTGTTTTCTTAGATAATAGACTCTGTACCCAAAATTCCAAAACAGTAAATGATCGAATACTCTCTTCGAGGTGTCATTCCTTTGTACGCAAGACAATATATAATATATATCAATATAATACATATTGTTTCTGGTTAGGGAACCTTCAACAGTTGCGCTTCCCACAATTGAATGTCCTCTCGAACACTTCTTTATGCATTTGATGCATTTCGTTAAATTTGAAGACCCGAGATGTAAGACCGACATCTAGGATTTTCGAGAGAATCAGTAAAAGTAAATGATCGCTTATATATTTTTTTATTTTATAGCTAAAACATTCTTATTAACTGAAGCGGTAGATCTTCTCATACCCAATTCATCTTCTAAAAATAAATATTGTAGTCGCGGTAGTTTTTGCAAGATTTCAGTCAATCCTATGGAAGACATATTTTTTTGAAAGGCCATATCCAGTTGACCCTATCAATATGAATAAACTATCGTTGGAAAGTAGAAGAGTCAAATACATATAAGTATTGAAAATAATTGGCCATTCCGTATCAATTTATTTGGACGAATAGTACGAAACTTCAAATTCTTGCATTATATGAATTTATGTAACGAATTTAGCAAAATAGAATACCTATACTCCATGACGGAGCAATCATAATATGCAAAATGCGAAGGCTGTTACAAGCGATTTTTCCATTTCTAATTGTTTCAGTAAAATATTAAAACATATATACCTAAAGAATTTTGGGTTGTCATTAATTAGTATTTATTAATTAATTTTTTAACAGGAATCTTAATTGAACAACATAAAATTGCATTGTTAACTAATTGAAGACTAACCTTTTTTTTTTCTATTAACTATTATCAATTTGTATCAGCGTTTCATTTTTATATAATGATAAAATATGAAAGGGAACCTAATATTATTTAGTTATGTTTTAAAAGATCAGTGCATAGAGAAGGGAAATTTTCGTTTTTTATTTAAATTTAAAATAGGTAAGCCTTTTGCATATTAAAAATGATTGCTCCATCATTATCATCAATGTCTATTTAAATGGAGTTTAGGTATTCCATTTTGTGAAACATATATATATATATATATATATATATGTGTGTGTGTGTGTGTGTGTGTGTCTGCTTATAATTAAAAATTGCATTAAGATTATGTATTATAGGGATATGGTTTCTAAGGTTCCACTCCTTAACAATTTGTTTAATACTTATATATATTTTTACTTTAAATTAGATCAACTCTACTTTCCAACAATGGTTTATTCATAATAATAATAGGGTCATCCAGTGAGGTAATATGGCTTTTTAAAAAAATATGTCTTCCATAGTATTGACTGAAATTTTGCACAAACTCCTGGGGATACAGTATTTATTTTTAGAACATAAACTGTGTATGTGAAGATCTAATCCTTCAGTTAAAAAAATATTTTATCTATAAAATAAAAATATATATAAACGATTATTTATTTTTTTGGAATTTCAGGTAAATGTTCCATTATCTAAGAAACCAATTAACGAATTTGAGCGTATGGTAGCTCATTTTGTAGGTTTTTCATTTCTCTTCAACATTATCAATAGTGGCAAACACGATTTCATAGGTGGATTTTGTGTAAAAGGTAAAAAACTAAATTGTTACAGATTTTTCGTGTTTTTTTTCTTATAACACAAAAACGCATCAATAAAATATAATGAATTTTATGTCGATTAGTCATGTTTTATCATTAGAGCACATTGATTTTGGTTTTGTTCTACTATATGGGTCATTCCATGTCAAATCGACAAATAGTTGGACGCGACCGCCACCGATTCGGATGAATTTTGGTAGAAAATTTTGTCTCATCATAAAACAAAGTTTTGCCGAAGGAAAAAATTTTAAAAATTCTGGTACATTTTTTGAAGACACATAGAGGTATGCGAAAAAAAAAAAGTTGAATAAAAATTTTGAAAATTATCAAAATTAAAAAATCGTAGAAAGTAACCATCGCGGGAAAATTCTGACCTCATTTTTTTTATATTATACCTCTAACATATCTAAAGAAACTCTGAAATTTTCAGAGGGATGATCTTTTTTGTTTCAAAGATATGAATTTTTGAATTTTGGCAAAATAGTTTTTTTTCTATTTTTTCAACTTATCATTATTCTACCACATGATTACCGAAATTTGAGGTCTAAAATATTTTTCTTATGTTAATGGGATGTAAAACCATAAATATCTCAAAATATATTATAGATTTAACTTTAAATCAAAACTTAAATAATGTGTCACACTCTGCCATCTATGTTCCCATCAGTGAAATTCTATTATCGATAAAGCCCATGCCAGAATTCACTAGAGGGCCCTATTTCTTATGATTATTATTACTAGTACCTGGGTGACCGAGCTTCACTCGTAAATTCAAATTTCCATCATAAATATACATATATCAAAATAATCGGACATTTGCTATGTAAACTTATTTTGAACTACCTAATATAATATGTTTTTCTTACATTTTTTAAATTATATTGTGTAATCCTACAATTCTGCTCTCTCCTGTATTTCAACCACCCTATATATGCAACTGCTTTTGGATAACCCATTCAAAAAAATTTTTAATCACCCTGTATAATTAAAATTCCACTCGATTGCATATTCCTGTATATGCGACCGCTTTTAGGCCACCCTATAAGCAAGCTACCCTATAATACATTTATATTCAAACATCAAACTTCGTATAATTATAATTCCGATTCACCCTATATGTATATATATTTGGTAGCTTATAAAAAGTTTCACATATAGGGTGAATCGGAATTATAATTATACGAAGTGGTTAAGAAAATGTTCCTTCGGCAAAACTTCGTTTCATCCGAATCGGTGGGGGTCGCGTCCAACTATTTGTCGATTTGACATGGAATGACCCATTAATTTTGTCACCAACAGGTCTTTTTCTCTGTAAATCACCTAAGCTTATACTTACTTACTGTTAACAATTTAAGCAAAAATAAAAGTTGGTCATGGCATCATTAATTAGTGATTACTGATTTTGAATTACAAACTCTTGTTGAAACAAAAGATGTAAAGTTCACCCCTTTTTTATTCATAAACTACATGCTGCTTTTTTCAACAATAAAAAACTTACTTATGAAATAAAATCGAAGATTTCTTAATTTATCGTTGAGCGCAGTTATAAGCGCAACACGATGAAACCATTTTAAACCCAAATACCCGATGCAAATACCCAATTAACAAATTTGTTTTAATAAACAAAAACATTAGGTAGTACTTATCACAACGTACTAGATTCAGGCTCACAAATCTTTTGCTGATGATTTCGCTATTGCTATCTTTCTCTCAAGTTGTCAAAGCCGGATTTCACTCTGCATTCCGTCTATACATACTATTATATTCACATCGCACTGTTGGCCAGAATTTCGTAAATAATTGAAAAATATCCAAACCAAAAAATATATTAAATTATAACCTGTAATAATTTTAAAAATAACTTAAATTTACTTGTAGACAACTTAAATGAACCCGAATATCCGATAACAACAGATTGTGATACCAAATTGGGGATCAGTTGGTGCTTTTTCGAAAGCGTTACCCCCAAATTACCAAATTGTAAAACTTATTGAAGATCTTGTATTTTTAATATGAGGGCTGCCTTAGTGTTGCAATCTCACAACTGACAGCTTTATCGTAAAGTTTGACATTTTTGAGGTTATACGTACTTAGAAGTTTACAGTAACTTAAGGAATTCATCTCGGCAAAAAAATGGAATTAAATCGTGAACATTTTCGTGCGATTATTTTTTACAACTTTCGACGTGGATTAAGTCCGCAAGAGTGCATGGATGAACTTAATTTAATTTTTGGCGATGAAACTCCATCAAGGACCACTGTTTATCGATGGTATGGTAAATTCAATCGAGGTCGTTGTACACTCCAAGACGAATTTCGTGAAGGTCGTCCAAAAACAGTTGTTGTTCCGGAAACCATTGATGCTGTGCGCGAACTGATATTGCAAGATCGTCATGTGACCTATCGTGAGATTGAGTCAACATTACACATTAGTGGGACCAGCATACATTCAATATTGCATAAACATTTGGATGTCAAAAAAAAATTGTTCGCGTTGGATCACACACAATTTGTCAATCGTTCAAAAAAAGGCTTGTGTAGATTGGTCGAAAGAAAAGCTCAAAAAATACGATCGCGGTGCTTCAAAACACGTTTATGACATAGTGACAGATCCTGGATTTACGCGTATGAGCCCGAAAGTAAACTGCATTCGACTGTATGGGTGTTTCAAGATGAGCCGAATCCAACAAAAGTTGTTCGCGCACGAAGCACTTCCAAGCAAATGATCGCCTGTTTTTTTCGGAAAAACTGGACATGCCGCAACCGTAGCACTAGAACAACGCAGAACAGTCAATTCTCAGTGGTACACAACCATTTGTTTGCCAGTTGTCTTCCCAGAAATGAGGAAAACCAACCGCCGAAGACGGATCATTCTTCACGACGCCAATGCGAGCTCTCACACATCGGCTCAAACAACTGCATTTTTGACCACTCAAAACATCGATTTAATGAGTCATCCGCCGTATAGTCCTGACTTGTAACCAAATGACTTCTTTTTATTCCCGTACGTAAAAAACAAACTGAGAGGTCAACGTTTTTCGACACCTGAAGAAGCGGTTGCTGCGTTCAGAATGCATGTTTTGGAGATATCTCAATCAGAGTGGAAAAAGTGCTTCGACAATTGGTTCAAACGCATGCAAAAGTGTATAGATCTTCATGAGGAATATTTTGAAAAACAATAAAGCGATTTTCGATTATTAATATTTGTTTTTGTTCTCTAATCCCGAAATATAAAAGGCAGCCCTCGTAGAATATGTTCGCAATGTCAAGAGTGGAAAAAATGTCATAAATTTGGAATAGTCAATGTTTTCCACAAAGATAAGCGAACTTATGTTCCAAAACAAATGAATATTTTAAATAAAGACAAAACGGTTTTTATAAATTTTGTAGGAAAGTAGGAAAACCTTTATTGTTAGTCTTAACATTTTATAGTCCCAAAACAGTGTACCAGGGACATAAGAAGGGGGTTTAATCCTTCCACACTCCGGCCCGGGAATTTTTAAAATAATTAATGATACAAATAATAAATAAAAAAATATCTTTTAAAAACTTGAGTAAATGTAAAAGCAACAAAAGTTACCGTTTTGTTTTTAATTTGTTCTCGCCCCAAATTGATTTTTTCTAAACAATTATTTAAAAAATTTACTAATTAGTTTTCGATTATCAAGCCCCTTCTCCTCCAGGACATGCCACTGTCTTAAAAACACCGATACAAAATATCGAAAAACGTTTAAAAACCGAGATGATTGATGTAATTGTAAAAAAGCTGACTGAGTGTTCCAAAATATTTATTTAAAAGGCTAACAATTGCGGAATAGCAAGTATAGAGATACAGAATAACCCTTTGAATTAAAAATAATAAAAATAATAATAACATTTCTTTAGTTATCAAATATTCTTATTCCAAATCAAGTCATTTCCCGTAACTTCACAAAAAATCCTCAAATCTGACACATGCATACCAAATATCAAACACTCAATCCACTTTGAACCATATCGTTCTTAAACTTGAAGAGTTGGTTTAAACAAATTTAGTCAACACGATAGCTGACAGAAATATTTCTTTTGTTTTTTTGAAACCTTCATGGCCTACTTAACCCTTATTAAGATAAGAAACATTAATGCGTCTTCATTATTGGCCCACAGAGCGTCAGCTAGAAATCGCCCGCAGTCTCACAGGCCGCACGTCACCAGTTAAGGCTTAAACAATAACATTTACAAGTTCTGTTCTCTTTCAGATCCACTGGCGCGGTTTTGCTGATATCTATCTTAACTGGTTACTCAGGATCATCAGACGATTGCAGTGTAAAAGTCAGGGAGAAAGAAAACCCTTATTATCGTAGTACCTTCAATCTTTGCAGTCCTGATCTGGTTCTTAAAGATCACTTCGGTTATGACATATGCGCCAACTATGCAGAACTCGAAAGAATCCGTTCTCAGATGCCAACAGCTTTTGAAGAAAAAATAATTATAACTTGCGGTTTAGAAAGTAATGTAACATTACCGCTGGCATTTCCTGAAAGACGTTGCGATTACTGTGAGACCATGTTGTTAGAAATTCACAAATTGAATGGTTTTTTCATTCCTGATGAGGCTTTTGCTGAATTTCATCATCTAACTGAACTTAAGTTAAACAATTTGGGAATAAAATACATATCCCCTCAAGCTTTGATTCATCAAACGTATTGCGAAGAAATTTATTTATCTGGCAACCAAATAAGCGAAATACCAATTGGAGTCTTTAAAAACACCAAAAAGTTAAAAATACTAGATTTATCTATTAATAATTTTGAAGATTTAAATAAAAGCAATATTGATAACCCAGAAATGCAGTTGAGATATCTTAATTTGTCTCGCAATCACATTATAATTGTCGAGGAAACCCATTTAAATACCGTATTTCGTAATTTGTCTGTTTTAGATTTGAGCTACAACAAAATTATCGACTTCAATTTTAGTCATGTTAAAAACATTTCCAACCTTAATGTAAGTCACAACAATTTATTCACACTAACTGGTTGTATCTACAAGATCTCACACTTAACAGTCTCTTACAACAAAATAATTTCCATCGACAATACATGTAGGAATGAAAACATGACCATCGAATATCTTGACGTAAGTCATAACCGACTAACATCATTGAATTTTCAAACATTTCCAGCGAGTCTCACACTCCAAACCCTAAAATTGGAATTTAATTTGATAAAAGACATATCAGTCGGAAGTTTTTCTCATCTGACGAATTTAAAACACCTTAATTTATCTCACAATGAAATCGAATACCTTACTCAGGGTTCGTTTGAAACGTTGCAAAAACTCTATTCGTTGGACCTTTCTAGCAATAAATTAAAGCTTATTGATTTCCAAGTGTTACATAGTTTGAAATCATTAAACGAGTTCAACATCCAAAATAATTATGTGGGTGATATTCAATACAGACTATTACTGGAATCATTTCCAAAATTGCACCTTATAAATTTAGACAATAACAATTTCACTTGCAAACATTTATTAGATATGATAATGTATTTGCACAGAAATTATGTGTATGTTGCTACAGGGTCATCAAAATATACAGCAAATGTAGAAGGCATTGCTTGTTATGAAAAAACATTAAACTTAAATGAAAAATTAGGCAATGCCCAAGATCAAAGTAATATACAACAAAAATCTGATGAGATCTTATATTTAGCTTTATTTTGGTTATTGTTATTGATACTCTTTTTGTTGTTAACAGGTAAAGTTTTTGAAATTTATCTATTTTATTGCAAATGTAGACATTATCAAATACAAATTGTTGAAATGGTGTAGAAAAAATAATTTCACTACTACATCTTTAAAAAGTAATAATGGATTTTTTCCAAAAAATTTTTCAAATTATCAATTAAAGAAAAGTAACATGTGTGGTGTTTTGCAATCTTATAGTCAATTAGGTTACCTTTTTCATTTTTAATGTTAAATCCTTTTAATATATATCACTACAAAATTTATTATAAGGCAAACATTTTTAAGAATGCTCCATCTAAACGACTATTATTTATTGTCTTCTAAACGTTGTTTGTGGCATATTCTTGATTACTTTTATGTTTTTTTGGGCAATATATTGAAGGAATACTAAACGTTTCAAAGTCTATTCTGACTTCGTTGTCAATGGCTTTATATTTATTGATGTAGATTTGAATAAAAAATAATAATCAGAAGTAGTGTAAAAATAAAGGTTTATATTTATGTATCTGTGATATACCAAAAATTCCATTTCAAATAATGTAGAAGTAATAACTCCTCAAAAACTTTTTTAAATTATAATTTAATTCTCTGACCTTAAAAGTAAAGACAGGAAAAATAACGAAAAACCATTAATATTAATTTTGGGGGGCAAATTATAGAATTAAATGAAAATTTAAAAATAATTAAATTGTCAAACGCTTCATGCAATATATCAAATGAAAAGTCCCATTCTGAGGAATACAAATATTTTTTTTTCATATTAAAAAAATAATAATCAAAAAGATATTAACGAAAATATAACAAAATTTACCTATTCCCCCCCCCTTATCCGAAACTATAAAAAATTAAAGGTATAGGGTCTGACCTGAAGTTTACTGGAAAAATAAGGAGAAACCTCTAGTTTTAATTTTGGGGGGCAAATTACAGAATTAAAGAGAAAATATAGAATTAAAATTGTTTCTAACCCATTATTTATATCAAATGAAAGGGCTCATTATGACGAAAACAAATATATTTTTGCCATATTTTTAAAATAAAGGAATTAAAAAATATTAACGAAAATTAAAAAAAATACCCATTCCCCCCCCTTATCCCCGAAACCATAAGCTGTAAAATTTTGAAAACAAATATAGGTATAGCGCCTCACCTGAAATTTACTGGAAAAATAAGGACAAACCCCTAATATTCATTTTGGGGGGCAAATTATGTAATCAAATGGAAAATAAAAAAAATATAATTGTTTCTAACGGATCAAGTAATATATCAAATCAAAGAGCTCATTACGACGAGTACTAATATATATATATATATATATATATATATATATATATATATATATATATATATATATATATATTAGTACTAATATAATTAGTATTAATATATATATATATATATATATATATATATTAATAAATATTTTAAAATATGTTTAAAAAAATATTTTAAAAATTAGTCATTCTGCCCTTTATTCCCCAAACTATAAGACCTATTTTTTTTTGTTTACAGGAAAAATACAAAGAAATCCCTAATATTAATATAGGGGACCAAATTATAGAAGTAAAAGGAAAATACAAAAATATTTTTTAACGCATCATGCAATACATCAAATGAAAGAGTTTATTAAGAGTTATTGACATAAAGATATAAAAAATTCTCATTTCTCGCTTTATTTCCGAAACCATACTACCTAAAATTTTGAAAATAATTAGGGGTATTGGGGCTCACTTAAAATTTATAGAAAAATTATTAGAAAACCCCCGTAAAAATTTTAGGGACAAATTATATAAATAAGTGGAAAATAAAAATTCAATTTTCAAAAGTATCATTATGTGAATTACAAATATATCATATTTTTAAATCAAATATATTAAACATCGACTTAATTCCCGCTTTAGAAACTAGACGATTTCTATTTTGAAATATATATTTGATTTGTATTTTTAAATAATTTGAATAATATATTTAATAATTTATAATTTAAAACTTTGACCTATTTTGCCCTTTATCTTCCAATCTACTGCCTCAAAATTGAGGCAGTAGATTATAAAAGACTTCGCTGAAAGTTTATTAGTAAAATAAAACATAAAACGTATGTATTCTTATAAAAATCAAGCTAATCCTGAAGCAGATAAAATAAAAAGTCTATTTGTGGAAAATGAAAGTGCATATTTTTTATAAATTCAAAACGCTTCCTTTAAAAGATATTAGGGCAAATATAAGAAAATGCACTCATTCCCTGCGGAAGAATTCCTATTGAGCTGAATTTTTGTGTACACCTTCATAATGGTTTTGTAATGAAGATGTGAAAAATCGACTTTGATATCGTGCCGACTAAAAAAGTTATAGAGGTCAAAAGGTCACAAAAATCAGTTTTTCGTAAATATCTCGCGAACTATTACTCGGAGGTCAATAGAGGTGATCATAAAAATTGTTCACTTTGAAATTCTCTACAAAAATGTCTGTAGCATTTTTTTTGTAAAATTAACCGTTTTCGAAGTAGAGCGCTGAGAAAGCGACTATATTAGGACAATGCACTCGTTTCCTCAAAACCTTCGAGGTAGAATGGAAAGCGCAATTTTTTGCATGGTTTCTCCCGTAGACATAATCCATGATATGCAAAAGAGTTTTTTTTATTTCAGAGTGAATAATTTTTTATTTGAATACTGATAAATACAAAAAAATAGACCTTAATATAGATTTTTTTTTCATTCATTGACAATATCTTCGGTTTCTGTACCATTAACAGTTGTTGACAAAACGTTGAGTGGACTTATTCCTATATTCGCATCGCAACTTTTTGTACAATAACAAAAGATTGTGTCCAGTAGACCATAAGGTGCTGCTGGTAATAAAGGTGTTATTGGCTGTAGTGTATTCTTTTTTAACTCCCAACCCCCTGTTCTGGATCAGTTTCTCTTCCTAGCCAGGTTTGTATTTGATAATAATTTCGATAAATACGTTGTTGAGCTGCTGAAAAAGTAGGTGGTAATAATGGAAATTTCACAGCTGTACTTTGTCTTGTTAGTTTAGCAAAGCTACAGTATCTGTAATTATCTATCGAATTTTCTGATTTTGGAGCATCGTACATTGCTAGTAGAAAATGTGTTCCAGTAATGACAATGTCATCTCGACAGCAATTTTATTATTGGAATATTTCTGCAGAATTGTTTAAATCGGGTCTTTTTTTAACAACTTCATGACTGTTATTTTTCCTTTCCCAAATAATGCTGAAGTTGTATCACATCCGGTCATGAAATGTAGAAATTGAATATTTTTCTTGCAATATGGATACTTGTTGAGGCTATCAGTCGAGTATATTTTTGTTTCAACATTGTGTTTTCCTGTTTTTTTTTTAAATTATATAGGTTGACCTCCGAGCAATAGTTCGCGAGATATTTACGAAAACTGATTTTCGTGACATTTTGACCGTTTAACTTTTTTAGCAGGCACGATATCAATGTCGATTTTTTACTTCTTCAGTACAACGCCGTAATGAAGGTGTGTACAAAAATTGAGCTCACTAGGAATTTTTCCGCAGATGAAACCTTAAATCACTGCACTAGTTTCACAGGTGGCATGTTACCAGTTAAGTCTTTAATAATATCATTTACAAGTTTTGCTCTCTTCCAGATCCACTGTTACGGTCTTGCTGATGTTTACCTTAACTTCTTACTCTGGATCATCAGATGATTGCAGTGTACAAATAAGGGATAAACATAACTCGTATTATAACAGCGTTGTCAATCTTTGTAGTCCAGGACTGGTTCTTAAAGATAACTTCGGTAATAACATCTGCGCCAATTATGTTGCACTCGAAAATATGCATTCTCAGATGTCTGCAGCTTTTGAAGAAAAAATAATTATAACTTGCGGTTTAGAAAATAATGTAACATTACCGCTAGCATTTCCAAATAGACGTTGCGATTACTGTGAGACCATGTTGTTAGAAATTTACAAATTGAATGGTTCTTTCATTCCTGATGAAGCTTTTGCTGAATTTCGTAATCTTACTGAACTGAAGTTAAACAATTTGGGACTAAAATACATATCCCCTCAAGCTCTTATTCATCAAACGTATTGTGAAGAAATATATTTGTCTGGCAACCAAATCAGCGAAATACCACGTGGAGTCTTCAAATACACGAAAAAGTTAAAGATTCTAGATTTATCTGTTAATAATTTTGAAGATTTAAATCAGTACAATATTGATAGCTCAAAAATACATCTGAGTTATCTTAATTTTTCTCGCAACCACATTATGTTTGTTGAGGAAAACCATTTTAATATTTCGTGATTTGCCTGTTCTAGATTTGAGCTACAACAAAATTATCGACTTCAATTTTAGTCATGTTAAAAACATTTCCAATCTTAATGTAAGTCACAACAATTTTTACACACTAACTGGTTGTATCTACAAGATCTCACACTTAACAGTCTCTTACAACAAAATAATTTCCATCGACAATACATGTAGGAATGAAAACATGACCATCGAATATCTTGACGTAAGTCATAACCGATTAACATCATTGAATTTTCAAACATTTCCAGCCAGTCTCACATTCCAAACCCTAAAATTGGAATTTAATTTGATAAAAGACATATCAGTCGGAAGTTTTTCTCATCTGACGAATTTAAAACACCTCAATTTATCTCACAATCAGATTGAATACCTTTCTCAGGGTTCGTTTGAAACGTTGCAAAAACTCTATTCATTGGACCTTTCTAGCAATAAATTAAAGCTTATTGATTTCCAAGTATTACATAGTTTGAAATCATTATACGAGTTCAACATTCAAAATAATTATGTGAGTGATATTCAATACAGACTATTACTGGAATCATTTCCAAAATTGCACCTTATAAATTTAGACAATAACAATTTCACTTGCACACATTTATTAGATATGATAATGTATTTGTACAGAAATTATGTGTATGTTGTTACAGGGTCATCAAAATATACAGCAAATGTAGAAGGCATAGCTTGTTATGAAAAAACATTAAATTTAAATGAAAAATTAGACAATGCCCAAGATCAAAGTAATATACAACAAAAATCTGATGAGATCTTATATTTAGCTTTATTTTGGATACTGTTATTAATACTGTTTTTGTTGCTAGCAGGAAAACTTTTTGAAATTTATCTATTTTATTGCAAATGCATACATTATCAACGGCAAATTGTTGAAATGGTATAGGAAAAAGAATTCACTACTACTAATATTTAAAAATAATAATCGATTTTGAGTAAACTGTTTGATGTCTTGCAATTTTATAGTCAATTCGATTGCCTTTTTATTTTTAATGCTAATTCCTTTTAATATATATACTATATATATATATATATATATATATATATATATATATATATATATATATATATACAAAATTTATTATAAAGCACAATTTAAAAAAAAACTACATCTGAAACGACTATTATTATCCCAAAAAATCTCAACGGTGTTGTTTATACACCATAGAACCGGAATTGTATTTCTAAAAACAACCTAATTAAAAATTAAAAACATATTTAACGTTTAAAATATTATTAGATATTGTTAGTTACCTATTCTACGCAAAGTTATAAATAAATAATTTGGTCAAGTGCGAGTTGCACTCGCATACTTAGGGTTCCGTACCACCTTCAAGATTCGAATATTCCAGTTTCAGACACGCAGGGAATGAGTGCATTTTCTTATACTTACCCTTATATCTTTTAAAGGAAGCGTTTTAAATTTATAAAAAATATACACTTTGATTTTCCACACATAGACTTTTTATTTTATCTGCTTTAGGATTCGCTTGATTTTTATCACAATACATATGTATTTAATTTTCTAATTTGGCCCCCAAAAAGTAACATTAGAGTTTTATTTTACTAATAAACTTTCAGAAATGCCTTTTATAATCTACTGTCTGAGTTTTGAGGCTCTGTAGATTGGAAGAAATACGGCAAAATAGGTCAAAGTTTAAATTATTAAATCTGTTATTCAAATTATTTAAAAATATAAATAAAATATATTTTTCAAATTTTAAATAGTGTAGTTTCTAAAGTGGGAATTAAGTCGATGTTTAATAATTTTGTTAATATCTGTTATACAAATGATTTAAAAATATGATATATTTGTAATTCACATAATGAGCCTTTTATCTGATATATTATGTGATGCGTTTGAAAATTGAATCTTTATTTTCCATTTAATTGTATAATTTGTCCCTAAAATTACTATGGGGGTTTTCTAATAGTTTATTTTCCGTTTAATTTGGCCTCCAAATAATAGAATTAGGAATTTTTTTCACATTTTTCCTATAAACAAAAAAAATGAGGTCTTAGAGTTTGGGAAATAACGGGGAGAATGGGTAATTTTTTAAAATATTTTTTTAATATATTTTAAAATAATCATTTTAAAAAAATTAAAAAATATATTTGTATTCGTCATAATGAGCCCTGGGATTTGATATATTACATGACCCGTTAGAAACAATTATATTTTTAATTTTCCATTTAATTCTATAATTTGCCCCCCAAAATGAATAATAGGGGTTTCTTCTTATTTTTCCAGTAAAGTTCAGGTGAGGGGCTATACTTCTAGTTTTTCAAAATTTTTCAGCTTATGGTTTCGGAGATAAGGGGGGGAATGGGTAAAATTTTTTATATTTTTGTTAATATCTTTTAATTTATTTATTTTATAAATATAGAAAAAATATATTTGTTTTCTTCATCATAAGCCCTTTTATTTGATATATAACATGCTGGGTTGGAAACAATTTTAATTTTATATTTTCCATTTAATTCTATAATTTGCCCCCCAAAATTAAAAGTAGAGGTTTCTCCTTATTTTTCCAGTAAACTTCAGGTCAGAACCTATAAATCAATTTTTTTCAAAACTTTACGTTTTATAGTTTCGGAAATGAGGGGGGGGGGCGAATGGGTAAATTTTGGTATATTTTCGTTAATATCTTTTTAAATAATTTTTTTTCTAATTTGAAAAAAATATATTTGTGTTCCTCAGAATGAGACCTTTCATTTGATATATTACATGATATGTTTGAGTTTTTTTTTATTTTTAAATTTTTATTTAATTCTATAATTTGCCCCCCAAAATTAATATTAATGGTTTCTCCTTAATTTTCCTGTAAAGTTCGGGCAACGCTCTATATTTCCTATTTTTTCAAAATTTTAGGCTCACTAGTTTCGAAGATCAGGGAGGGGAACGGTCGATTTTTTTAGTTTTTCTTCCCAGAAGTACCCGTAAAATCTGAATTTTTTCTTTTACAATATGTTCTCCTGATCGGGTCACCAAACTATACATTGATACCAAATTTCAACCTCTTCGTCCAGTAGTTTAGGAGAAAATGACTGTGATGTGACAGAGGCAGAAATCCTGAGTGATATTATAAGGGTATCCGTATATTGTATATACGGAACCCTAAAAAAATAATTATAGAGAGAGGAAGAAAGGGGGAAAGAGAGAGAGAGAAATAAGAATACGCTAAAATAAAATCAATAGAATTGCACTTCAAATAACATAATAAAAAAGAATATCTATCAGAAAATAGTGATTAGCACACGGTGTCTAAACGGTTTTTATTTTAATTACTCACATTCGCTCTCTACTAGATTTTTTTCTACCACCCATTATTTCAAAAAAGCTACTTTTATAATCTTATTTAAATAAACCAAAATGAAAAGATTTTTTTAACTAACACACTTGCAGAATAAAATCTCTTATACGAAAGCTTTCGCTGTTCTAGATATTTTCACTATATTCTAGCTACAAGCTAAGCTCTAACCACAAAATGTTGTATAGGCCCTTTTGAAATTAAAATTATTTCCTTTTATAGCCCCTTTGATTTCTGTTTGGTGGTTAAAATTTATCTACCATCTTAATTTATACAAACTGACGAAATTTTATTGAATCAGTAAACTAATATAAGTATACTATGACTTTCATTATTACCACTTAATATAAAAGCCGGTTCTGAAAAAAAAATTAGTGTTGGTGTGAAATTAAGAATGAAATTGTATGTAGTATAAACAACTGTAAAATATTTTAATTTTAATTTACATTTTATAATATTTTTTGTTATTTGTAACGTTCTAAATAGATCTTAAATCGACTTAAAATATAAAAATATTTCTCTCAAGCATAGTTATTATTTCCTTATCCCCAAAAATCCTTATAATTAATTAAGAGGTAAGTTGTGATAGGCTGCAATGATAGTAAATGAACATCTACCTGTCCATTATAAGACTTGAAAATTTGAAATTTATTTCATACTAGAAAAAAAAGGTATAATTTTTTGTCATCCTCATAAAATAGGGTCATAATTATTTTACTAAGAAAAACATCAACAAAAAATTATGGTGTTATGTTATATTTTTGCCGTAGTTACTCAGTATAAATAAACGCGTTTAGGACTGGTCAAAATGTTACTTTTATTCGTCCGTTCCGTTAGCGATCGATAAACAACCGTTCGCGCGCTGATTTATTGTGTTTCGTTCTGATTTATTTTTGAAGGATATTTGAAATTGACCTGTTGAGACGAATTGATGTATCGACTATTTTGGGTTGGCATTTCTGTGCTTCTTGACAGTTGTCATTGTCGTCGACAAGGCGGGAAGCATGTGCGTGGAGAAAATGCAGCTGTATGTGGCCGAGCGTTGTCATGCAACAGAATCACACTTCAGATAGACATATCCCGCCTCTTTTGCCGATAGGCAAGTTTCACTCGTTGGAGTAGTTCGCAGTAATACTCAGCATTAATTGTACGGCGTTCGTGCAGAAAATAGATCAGCAGTACGCCTTCAATCCGCTCACGAATTGCGTAGATATTCGCCTCATTGATGCTTGTCGTGGGACGGCGTGCATGAGGCTCATTTTCCACTGTCTCTGGGCCATCTGAAAACTTTTTGTGTCAGTCGTACACTTGGGTCCATGAAAGTGTTTCATTGCCGAACTGTGAAGAGAGTTGACGCAAAATTTCAGACGGTCTAACGCTCTCCCGCGACAAAAATTTGATAACAACACGTTGCGCAACAGACGTATGCAACTCTTGCTCTGACATGATGCTACTAACAGCGCATCGATTACGCCTCGCCAAACCGACGAACTCCCCTCTTCTTAACATCCCTACCTAACATATATCGAGACGTCACGCCACTCGAATTACCTACAGGGCGAGAAACAGAAAAGTCCGGTTCATATTTGATTCACCCTCGTATAAAGGAACATTACAGAAATTGTTTATGACATGAGATTTGATTTATGGTTTTCAAGAAAATCAGAAAAAAAAAGTAAATAAGGGACTAGATTTCAGCGATTTTCAATGAATCTTGACAGTTTTCTCTATAACTGATCACGCAATTTGAATATTATAAAGTCTAGTATACAAAGATATGTTCCAGCTTGATTCCGTACATAACGTAAAACATACAATTTTTCTGAAAATCGTAAAAATATATACACAAAAAATTGTCATCATAAATATCTAGATTAAATGTTAAGATATGCCATGAAAATATGTCGTACAGGGTATTTTATTTATAATGATTTTCATTTTGATGCTTTTGAAGTCAGTTTATTTTAGAGACGAAGTTAAGTTACAGTCGCGTGAAGATGCAGAAAATATTCCATTAGCTTATTAAAACGAAAATTTGTTATTCCGGCGATCTCTCTTCTGTGTGGAAGAATACCGTTGAAGGTGTGTGCGTGCGTCCATGTAATATTAGCTGATACATAAGCAGTTGTATACATAGGATGGTTGAAATATAAGTTGGAATTGAATTAGTTATACAGGGTGGTTCTAAAAGTATTGTATTGGGTGGCACATAAGTAGTTTCGAGATTTACACTTTATTTTATAAACGACACGTGTTTCGGCATACAATGCCTTTATCAAGTTTCACAAAATACTAAAACTATTATTCTAACTACACCATTATAAATACATATTACTTAACTAAACTAATTATACAGAGCCATTAAAAAGATTTAAAAGTGGGGATGGATTAAGATCTAATTGGTTATTTAATAGTCTACTTGAATATTTATACCTGTTAATTTCTAGGGATTCTAATAGATTAATTTTACTGGGGTTATTTTCCAAATGTAATATATTTACAGTGTCGTTAAAGTTGTGATTATCCTCTACTAAATGACGTGCATAATTAGATTTATTGTCTTGTGTGGAATAACTTCTTTTGTGCTCTCTAATACGAGTATTAAAATTTCTAAATGTCCTACCGATATATAGCTTGTCACAATTGCCACAGTTAAGTTTGTATACCCCGGATTTACAATTACTATCTACTCTTGATTTATTATTCTTAATATATCTGGATAAATTATTTGAAGTTTTATAACTGATATTTATGTCTTGTTTTTTTAAAAATGATTTTACTTTATTACTTGTTTCGCCCAGGTAAGTTAAAGTTTTGAAAAAATCATAAGGTTTTTTATCAATAGGATAAATTAAATTTAGAGCCATATGGAACATTTTCTTTTTTACTAAGTTATCGATGAGATGGTGATCAAAACCGTTGTTTACTGATATCTGTTTAATTATGTTTAATTATTTTTCGAAATTTAATGGCGTCAAAGGTACATTGATTAATCTATGGATCATACTATAAAATGCAGACATTTTTTGTTGGTAAAGATGATAAGAACTACTATGAATGACTATGTCCGAATATGTAGGCTTGTGATAAATTGCAAATGTATGTTTGTTATTTATTCTGGTAATTGTCAAGTCTAAATAATTAATTTCATTATTTGTTTCTATTTCAGTCGTAAATTCAATATTTGGGTGTATATTATTAATGTATTCTAAAAAGGTGCTCAATTGTCTATTAGTTCCTGTAAAACATACCAAAATGTCATCAACGTATCTATACCAATAAGTACATTGTTTCGATAGTGGGTGTTGGAAAATTTAAATTTTAGTAGAAGATAATCACAACTTTAACGACACTGTAAATATATTACATTTGGAAAATAACCCCAGTAAAATTAATCTATTAGAATCCCTAGAAATTAACAGGTATAAATATTCAAGTAGACTATTAAATAACCAATTAGATCTTAATCCATCCCCACTTTTAAATCTTTTTAATGGCTCTGTATAATTAGTTTAGTTAAGTAATATGTATATATAATGGTGTAGTTAGAATAATAGCTTTAGTATTTTGTGAAACTTGATAAAGGCATTGTATGCCGAAACACGTGTCGTTTATAAAATAAAGTGTAAATCTCGAAATATAATTTTCGTTTTTGTGTTTCTCATTATGGATTTACATCAAGTATCAGCCGCAACAATTCAGTAACATAAGTAGTTGCATATACAAGGTGGTTGAAATAAGAGTGGAGCAAAACTATACTTATACTGAGTGGATATTTGCGTTATAGGACGAAAAATAAAAAAAATTGTTATATAAACATAAGCAGTTAGGATATTTGAATTATAGGCAAGAGTTCAAAAAATATTAGAAGCGGTTGCATATACCGGGTGGTTGAAATAAATGGTAGAATAAAATTATAGTTATAAAATGTGGTTCAAAAAGGTGAATTTTGTTATATAGGGAAGACCATGACTGTTGCATAAATGGAATACTAGACGTATGATTGCTTTTATGTTTTCTTGGGAAATAACACCGCATCAAAATAAAAAGCTGTATATTGAAAGAAAAAGTCGATTCTGACTTCGTTGTCAATGGATTTCGGTGGCGAAACAAATGAAATGTCAAGTTATCCAATTCATTCCCTTGCTCTTCTATTTTCATATGTGTAAATGTGGGAGCCCGTTAAGAAACTTTCACTTCAATAAGCTCAACAAGATGAAATCTTTTAAACACAAATAACCGATGCTAATACCTAATTAACAAATTAATTTTGATAAACTAAGACATTAGGTAGCATTGACAAAACATACGAGTATTAATTTCACGGTTCACACATATTTTGCCGGTTTTCAGCTGTTTCGCTATTGATAGTAGTAGTAGTAGTATTATGAGGTCGATGTAAATGCATCATTGACGTCGGCTAAAAATTACTCGCTGTCTCACAGACCAGTTAAGTGTTAAATAATATCATTTACAAGTTCTGTTCTCTTCCAGATCCGCCCTCACGGTCTTGCTGATGTTTACCTTAACTCGTCACTCAGGATCATCAGATGATTGCAGTGTACAAATAACGGAGAAGGACATCCGGTATTATAATAACAACGTTTTCAATCTTTGCAGTCCAGGACTGGTTCTTAAAGATACGCTCGGTAATAACATCTGCGAAAGTTATGATGAAATAGAAAAATTTCATTCTCTGAATCCAGCAGCTTATGAAGAAAAAATCATTATAACTTGCGGTTTAGAAAATAATACAACATTACCGCTAACATTTCCGGAGAGACGTTGTTCCTACTGTGAAACCATGCTGTTAGAAATTCACAAACTGAATGGGTTTTTGATTCCTGATGAAGCTTTTCCTGAATTTCATAATCTTACTGAACTGAAGTTAAACAATTTGGGAATAAAATACATATCCCCTCAAGCTTTTATTCATCAAACTTATTGCAAAGAAATATATTTATCTGGCAACCAAATCAGCGAAATACCACTTGGAGTCTTTAAATACACGAAAAAGTTAAAGATTCTAGATTTATCTGTTAATAATTTTGAAGATTTAAACCAGTACAATATTGATAGCTCAAAAATACATCTGAGTTATCTTAATTTTTCTGGCAACCGCATTATGTATGTTGAGGAAAACCATTTTAATACCATATTTCGTAATTTGTCTGTTCTAGATTTGAGCTACAACAAAATTGTTGACTTCAATTTTGATCATGTTAAAAACATTTCCAACCTAAATGTAAGTCACAACAATTTATACGCACTAACTGGTTGTTTCTACAAGATCACACACTTAATAGTCTCTTACAACAAAATAAATTCCATCGACAATCCATGTAAGAATGAGAATATGACCATGGAATATCTTGACGTAAGTCATAACCGATTAAAATCATTGAATTTTCAAACATTTCCAGCTAGTCTCACATTCCAAACCCTAAAATTGGAATTTAATTTGATAAAAGACATATCAGTCGGAAGTTTTTCTCATCTGACGAATTTAAAACACCTCAGTTTATCTCACAATGAGATCGAATACCTTACCCAGGGTTCGTTTGAAACGTTGCAAAACCTCTATTCATTGGATCTTTCTAGCAATAAATTAAAGCTTATTGATTTTCAAGTGTTACATAGTTTAAAATCGTTATATGAGTTCAACTTCCAAAACAATTATGTGGGTGATTTTCGATACAGACTATTAATGGAATTCTTTCCAAAATTGGGTCTTATAAATTTCGACAATAACAACTTCTCTTGCAGTCATTTGTTAGACATGATAATGTATTTGCGCAGAAAGCATGTGTCTGTTGTTATAGGGTCGTCAAAATATATAGAAAATGTAGAAGGCATAGCTTGTTTTGAAGAAACATTAAATTTAAATGAAAAACGAAGCAGTGCTCATGATCCAAGTAATATACAACAAAATTCTGAAGGGGTCTTATATTTAGCTTTATTTTGGTTATTGATATTGTTACTCTTTTTGTTTCTAACAGGTAAAGTTTTTGAAATCTATCTATTTTATTGCAAATGTAAACACTATCAAAGGCAAATTGTTGAAATGATATAGGAAATATGTTAGTCTGAATCTCGTAGACAATGTCCTTCGTTCCTCGAAGTTTCCTTGGACTTCGGTTGATCTCACAACGTTTCAATAGCTGTGTATCCGCTATCGTCATCAGTTGAATGATGGCAAATTCAGTTTATCCCTGGTATTTATACCTTTAATCGTTCATGCGTCGTCGGTCAGGGTCATTGGGTCTCATCCGGTCCAATCAGCGTCGTCGTATCTGGCGGTTGGTTGTCGGTGATGCGTAGCGCCAGTGGCCGAAGAAGTGGTTTCCAAATGTTTTCAATTGGACGCTGGGCTCGCTAATTATATTCTCGTTCGAGATTATATATGCTGCCTCTATAAATTTTCTTTTATACCAATGCTCCTCCTTGTGAATTACCCTGGCCTGGTCCCAGTTGATGTTGTGGTATTCGGTCCACGCGAGGTTAGCTAGCCCAGACTTCGTCAGCTCCACCATTTGAGTAGCTGTACGGTGTTCCTTAACCCTGGTTTCCAGCGGTCGCTTTGTCTCTCCAATGTAAAGACTGCCACATTCACAGGGTATATTGTATATGCAGTTATTTGGTATTGCTAGAGCGTCCGGCCTCGTTCTTGTAATCATGCTCCTTAGAGTGTTGCTGCTTATAAAAATCATTCTGATTCCACATCTGTGTGCAATTCGTCTAAGTTTCTCCGACAAGCCTTTAGTATACAGTAATAATAGTGTTGCTATCGTGGGTTTCTCTTCCTGCCTAGGTGGTTTGTTGAGTTCTTCAAACGCCTTGTTAAGGATGGTTTCCGGGTATTCATTCACCAAAAAGTCTTTTCTAAGTTTCACTTGTTCTTCTTTGAGGACTTGTGGCGTACTACAGATATTTTTGGCTCTATGGATTAGAGTTTTGATGATGCCAGTTTTCGTTGTTGATGGGTGGTTAGAATTGTAATGTAGATACAGTCCTGTGTGGGTAGCCTTCCTGTAGACTGTTGTTTGGACTCCGGTCCTAGTCATTTGACACTTTACATCTACGAATGGTAGGCACCCACCTTCTTCCATCTCCATGGTGAATCTAATGGATGGTTGGCATCGGTTTAGGTGCTCCAGGATTGCCTGTAGTTGTGTCTCTCCGTGTTGCCAAATGATGAAGGTGTCATCGACATATCTCAACCATAGCTTGGGCTGCTTCACGTATCCCTTCAGTGCATGTTTTTCGAACCACTCCATGTAGATGTTGACGACGATTGGCGATAACGAGGAGCCCATAGGCAATCCATCTTGTTGCATGAAGAACCTGTCATTCTCTTGAAAGTACCAGTTCTTGAGGCAACATTCAAGTAAGTCCATGATTGAGTCTATTGGTAGCTCCGTCCTCTCCATTAAGGTTTCGTCTTCAGTAAGTTTCTTCCTCACTATGTTGAGACATTCGTCTAGTGGTACTTTCGTGAAGAGATTTTCAACGTCGAAACTTACTAAGCGATGTTGTGGTCTAAGCTCGGTGGCACCGATGACTTCAACAAAGTGCTTTGAATTCTTGACGTGCGAGAAACTTAGACGAATTGCACACAGATATGGAATCAGAATGATTTTCAAAAGCAGCAACACTCTATGGAGCATGATTACAAGAACGAGGCCGGACGCTTCAGCAATACCAAATAACTGCATATACAGTATACCCGTTGAATGTGGCAACCTTTACATTGGAGAGACAAAGCGACCGCTGGACACCAGGGTTAAGGAACACCGTACAGCTACTCAAAGGGTGGAGCTGACGAAGTCTGGGCTAGCGAACCACGCGTGGACTGAACACCACAACATCAACTGGGACAAGGCCAGGGTAATTCACAAGGAGGAGCATTGGTATAAAAGAAAATTTATAGAGACAGCATATATAATCTCGAAGGAGAATATAATTAGTGAGCCCAGCGTCCAAATTAAAAACATTTGGAAACCACTTCTTGGGCCACTGGCGCTACGTATCACCGACAACCAACCGCCAGATACGACGACGCTGATTGGACCGGATGAGACCCAATGACCATGACCGGCGACGCATGACCGATTAAAGGTATAAATACCAGGGATAAACTGAATTTCCCATCATTCAACTGATGATGATAGCAGATACCAAGCTATTGAAACGTTGTGAGATCAACCTTTTCAAGACGATGGAAGTCCAAGGAAACTTCAAGCATAGGAAATATAATTTCACTAAAATCTTGAAGTCAATACCAAATGTGTTCAACAATATTTTTAAACGATTTGCTGCCTCTTTAAAACCCCATTGAATAACCATTTATAGCTTTTATACCAGTTGCAGATTTAGCCAAGCATTCACCAGACTATTTTTTACAATATCTTATTTTGGATTTACTGACATTTCAAATCTTCTCTACTTTAGCCCCTGCTAAGGACTACTTGTTTCTTCTTTTTTTTTTTTTTTGATCATATTTTTATCATGGCTGGATCACCCAATTTTTAAAGGAATTGATATCTTCTAACTTTTACTCAACTGAATTTTTTGCATATTTTGGAACTTGGCCTCTATGGGCAATGTTCCCGAATGATTTTGCAAATATTCTCTCTTCCTTTTTATTGCGGATCGAAATATAGAATGTATACCACTCATTTCTTTTGTCTCTATTGTACCCAAGAATTTGTTTATGTCCGGCCTTTTAACAATTTCATTTATAAAATCTTCATCAACTACAGAAAGTGGTCACACTACTCCTGAATGCATTTTCCCCCTGGTAACTGAAAGCTGTTCATTTGCTTTGCACCCTCTCTTATCACTTGTATATAATCAGCTATTGCAACTCTGCCACCCTCTTCTAGAGTTCTAGCACTTTTATTTGATCCTCAACAATAAATGTCTCTTCGCCCAGAAAAAAACATATCAAACTAAAATAATTTCATAATGCTGCATCAATGATTTTACAGACAAATGCCATAGATTTCTAGCATATATTGCAATCCTTAGTTCCTGAGCAACATGTCCTGATATCAACATAAGCAATCATACTCTCTTCGAGGTGTCATTCCTTTGTACGCAAGACAATATATATAAATATAATATATATTGTTTCTGGTCGGGAACCTTCATCAGTTGCGCTTCCCATAATTGAATGTGCTCTCGAACACTTCTTTATGCATTTGATGCATTTCGCCAATTTTGAAGACGCGAGATGTAAGACCGACATCTAGGATTTTCAAGAGAATCAGTACACAGAGGTTCCGAATCTGGAGCCGTTCCGTGTAATTACTGTTCTCCCTTAACTCCTAGTACAGAATGTCACGATAAAATTTTCCGGTTACTTCACCTGTCAGAGATATTGAATACTCTCTTCGAGGTGTCATTCCTTTGTACGCAAGACAATATATATATATATATATATATATATATATATATATATATATATATATATATTGTTTCTGGTCAGGAACCTTCATCAGTTGCGCTTACCACAATTGAATGTCCTCTCGAACACTTCTTTATGCATTTGATGCATTTCGTTAAATTTGAAGACGCGAGATGTAAGACCGACATCTAGGATTTTCAAGAGAATCAGTACACAGAGGTTCCGAATCTGGAGCCGTTCTCTTGAAAATCCTAGATGTCGGTCTTACATCTCGCGTCTTCAAATTTAACGGAATGCATCAAATGCATAAAGAAGTGTTCGAGAGGACATTCAATTGTGGGAAGCGCAACTGATGAAGGTTCCCGACCAGAAACAATATCTATTATATTTATATATATTGTCTTGCGTACAAAGGAATGACATCTCGAAGAGAGTATTCAATATCTCTGACAGGTGAAGTAACCTGAAAATTTTATCGTGACATTCTGTACTAGGAGTTAAGGGAGAACAGCAATTACACGGAACGGCTCCAGATTCGGAACCTCTGTGTACTGATTCTCTTGAAAATCCTAGATGTCGGTCTTACATCTCGCGTCTTCAAATAAGCAATCATATCTATATCAAATACAATTTCCGGTAATACTCTATTTGAAGTATCCGGAAACGACATATGTTCCAAATACCACAAATGGGAAAATTTCTCAAGCAACGTTGCTATTACATTTGTATGTGTATCAAGATCATATTGACATTACCTCAATATTTAATATAGAATGTCTAATAAATTAACAGGAGCAGATCTAGAAAGTTTTGAAATTCATATTGGGAGTTGTAATAGTAATACAGTAATAAAAAAGGTCCCGTAGTACGAAATATTTAAGGCTCAGGAGGAAAAATATAAGGATACCGTCGAATTATATCAGGCTTTACAGTTAAAGTTTTATAAAACTGGACATATTTTAAAAAAATTATGAAATAAATACTTACTAATTAAAAAAGTTATATATAGATAAAATGTTGCATTAAATTATATTTAAATTGAAAGTTGTTTAACTCTCTTATTTTAAATGGAACCCCCTATATCTGTTAACTTAATATGTAATAGTTTCTGGACAGATTTCCGGTGTTTCATCCGTCTGTGTATTTAAAAACTGATCCCTCCTGAAATCGTTGGTAAAATTATGACGTTTCGGTGGAGTCTAATCTGCCGTTTTCAGGTCGGTTTGCATGGTTCTTGGATCCGTCTGCGAACGCTTGACGTTACTCCAAAATTAGTAATAATATTTCCAACGATACAAAGTTGATCCACCCTATAGGTTCATGAGTTTAAGTGCATACTAATAATCCAGAAACAAAGCTGCAAAAACACAGAACAGAGAATATCTGGTTGCAACTTAAAAATATATTTTCTTGGAAATAACAAAGGCGGAAGAACCATTGATAAAGTGTTGGAATTGTCAGTGACGTCGAAATGATAAGATATTTATATTAAGATGTAAAAAAACGTTGTGTCAAGGAAAATTTGCATCAAATTATTATTAATTCAATTATTTCGTCGGAGTGATAAAGATTTCATGGTAGAAATACAGAAACATCTTATCTCCTGTGTTTATATTTATGTTTAAAGAATCAAGTCCATAATTGATTGACAGTATTCACGTCTCAGATAGAACGAAATATCGTGTGAAAGATGAACGTCCGTTGGCCAAAAAAATTCAGGTATTTATTATTATTTATTTATGGTATTTGAAATCATTTAGTTTATTAGCAAAGGATTTTTACTTTATAGTAAAACATTTTTAAACAAAAGAGTTCATTGAGTTTACATTATATTTAATTATTTATTGGTCTAGTTCAAATATACATGACCGAATAAATATCAGTGTTTGTCTTGTCCAGTAGTTTACTGTTATAAAATTTTTCGAAATAGATATTTTCAGTAATTTGTAACCAATGTGTTTTTGTGAATAATAAGAAAATATTAATCCACAAAGCATTATAGCATCAAGGGGAAAACAAACAATTAGGAAATACGGAATGATAGTGTATGCACTAATAAACAAACAAACATACCCTAAAAATAGCTGAGCAATAAGAATGTCAATGATTAAGAATTTTATAGACTAGTAACTGACCCGTCGCGGCTTCGCAAAATCGACTTATTTGACATATTTATCTTGAACTTTTTTTTAAATCGGTAATTTTCACATCTCGTTGTTTTTGTGAAAACCATTTTAACATCATCAGTCATTAGCGAAAATTATATGGTAACAAACAACCGTATAATTTTCATGTACATTATTTTCAGATTTAATATCAAGAGCTAGACAAATTTGAGATGTTTAATATTTTTGACATTTGATATTGTGGGTTTCCCGTTTTCATTTCAAGTTTTTTGACGGTTCATTGTTATTTTTTACGTTTTTGGCATTTTCGACGTTTTGATTTCTTGACATTGTTGACATGCATAATATTTTTGACTTTTTTTACGTTTTTGGCATTTTTAACGTTTTCGGCATTTCTAACATCTTCACATCTTTGACATTATTATTGACATATTATTTTTCTACATAGTCTCCTCTCTTATGTATACATTTTCCCCACCGAATCGGAAGTTTTTTAATACCATTCTGGTACTTTCTGAAACTGGTCGTACCCCTTCGTTGTCCTCAAAGTGGTGGCCTCCCAGTTCTTCTTTAAGTGGCCCAAACATGTGGTAGTCACATGGTGACAAATCAGGACTGTAAGGCGGGTGTTCAAGGGTTTCCCAATGCATTTTGTTCAATTTTCCTTGAGTCAATGCAGCTGTATGTGGCCGAGCGTTGTCATGCAACAGAATCACACTTCGGATAGACATATCCCGCCTCTTTTGCCAATAGGCAAGTTTCACTTGTTGAAGTAGTTCGCAGTAATACTCAGCATTAATTGTACGGCGTTCGTGCAGAAAATCGATCAGCAGTACGCCTTTAGAATCCCAAAAAACTGTTGCAAGAATTTTCCCTGCAGAAAGACGGGTCTTGGCCTTCCGCGGTGCTGCCTCTTCAGGTTTTCGCCACTCCATGCTTGCACGTTTGGACTCCGGGGTATAATGATGCACCCATGTCTCATCACAGGTGACAATATGTCTCAAAAACTCATCCCCTCTGCTCGATATCTTGCTAACAGCCTTTCATATACGGCTAGACGGTTTGCTTTCTGATCTTCCCTTAAAAGGCGAGGAACCCATCTTGCACACACTTTTCGGTAACCCAACTAATCTGAAATGGTTGATTGAGCACTACCGTATGATATTCCAACGTGTTCAGCAATTGCCAATACTGTAAGATGGCGGTCACCTTCAATCAGCTCACAAATTGCTTAGATATTCGCCTCATTGATGCTTGTCGTGGGACGGCGTGCATGAGGCTCATTTTCCACTGTCTCTCGGCCATCTGAAAACTTTTTGCGCCAGTCGTACACTTGGGTCCTTGAAAGTGTTTCTCTGCCGAACTGTGCTGATCGTCGACGCAAAATTTCAGACGGTCTAACGCCCTCCCTCGCCAAAAATTTGATAATAACACGTTGCGCAACAGACGTATGCACCTCTTGCTCTGACATGATGCTACTAACAGCGCATCGACTACGCCTCGCCAAACCGACGAACTCCCCTCTTCTTAACATCCCTATCTAACATATATCGAGACGTCACGCCACTCAAATTACCTACAGGGCGAGAAACAGAAAAGTCCGGTTCATATTTGATTCACCCTCGTACTTTTGATAGAAGAACCTCAATAATGTTTACAATTTGATGAAAAGGGATCGAATAATAGGGTCGAATTCAGACTACTGGGGGACCACTAATATTTGTAGTTTTACGAAATATTTGATTGCTTTTTAAAACATTAATTTCACGAATCGATTAAAACAGTGTTATTTTCCATAGGTGCCTAACATACATGCTAATGGTATTACACCTCCCCAAGATTTCATTATCCACCTGCGATTTTGAAGCTGTTCAATCCTATGCTGCGCCAGATTGGACAATAAGAAACAGAAAAGTTATAACAAGATGCGGTCAAGATGAAAAAGTAACATTCCCAATGGAACAGCCCAAGAACTTTCCTCCTTGCCATCAGTGTAAGCAAATTCTACGGATTATTGAAATTGAAGGAAACACTTTACCTCCGGCATCATTTGTTTCTTACAACACCACAACTAACTTGTATCTGGAAAATTTGGGGTTGGAAAAAATCTCACCAGGTGCATTCGAATCGCTGGATCTACTGGAGGAGTTATATTTAAAAGGGAACAAGCTGAAAGAGATACCAGTTGGTGTACTCAACATAGAAAAGTTAATTACCATTGACTTATCTCAGAATAGTCTGGAGTCTACGAAGCAAATTTCTCTTGTCGGTAACACGCATGTCAAATCGGTGAACTTATCACATAATATTTTAACTAGTGTTGAATTGAATGCAAACTGGAATAATGTAAGCATTCTGGACCTTTCCAATAACGAGATCATTAACATCGATCTAAAAATCTTGCCTGCGAATTTGACTGTGTTGAACGTAAGCTCAAACTTTATAATGTCCATAGATGGATATAAAAATTTCACAGATCTTGATTTGGGAAGCAATTCTTTAAAAGTTTTCACTTTTTCAAATAATACAGTTCAAAATCTAATTTTAAAGAACAACCTGATAACTGATATTTATGGGAGTTACTGTCACATTAGTTACATAGATCTAAGCACCAACAAGCTAAAATCAGTGCCTTGTGATTGCACTGGCAAACCGTCACAAGTACAAAAGCTAAATTTAGCTAACAATGTTATTTCTGAGGTGAAACCTCAAACTATAACTGAATTGCATATCTTAAAAGAACTGCATCTTGAATCTAATAAAATAAAAACAATAAGCCCGGGAACATTCGTCAATCTACAAAAATTGGTGTACTTGAACTTATCACACAACCAAATTGAAGAATTTTCTTTTGGATCTATTGACAACATAAAAAATCTTGAAGATTTTGATGTCTCACACAACAAATTGAAAAAAATAACGAAATATATCATGCACACTTTTGCCAACTTGAAACATCTCCATTTGCAGTACAACAACTTTACTTTTATAAATGGCACTGCTCTAGACGAGTATTTGCCAAAAATTTGGGACATCAACATTGTAGGCAACAATTTAACGTGCAACAATATTTGGGACATATTGAAAACATTTAACAAAAGACCTGTGCATTTTCCCCATGGACCTTTCAGGAATATAACCAACGTCCATGGGATGCCATGCTCTTTCGTCGGAAATACGACAGATGAAGATTTTTTAACCTCCGCAGACGAAATGAAAATAAATAAAGCCGTTGCGGACTATTTCAACAGTGACTATCGGGACAGCAATTTTTATAAATTTTTGGAAGAATCACATAAGTTAAATTTTTTAATCTACAACGCAACTCGGGAAATGAAAGAAGCATCTCCTCAAACTGTCGCCAGTACCAACAGTGGAATAGGCGGATATCTTGTCATGATTATAATGGTTCTAATATCAATAGCTTGCCTCTATGCCTTGCAAGCTTACATTTTGTACAAAAAGTTTAGACCAAGGACGTATGAAGAAGAACAACTTATGTAAATTATTTGTGATGTAGATGTAAATAAATATAGGAAAAAATATTCTTCATTTTACATTTTTTCTCATTGACAACGAAGTCAGAATCGACTTTGAAACGTTTTTTCGTTTCAATTGTGGTGTTATTCTCAAGAAAACATAAAAATAATCAAGAACATGCCACAAATAACATTTAGAAGACAACATCAATTTTAAAATTTAATATTGTGCATTTTTTTCATATTTTCTTTGCCATTGACAACGGGGTCTGAGCTAAACAGTAAAACGTTTGGAAATATACAGGGTGAGCCAAAAGAATGGAAACCTTTGAATAACTCTTCAGGGACATATTTTTTGAAAAATGATAAATATAAAAGTTTTAGCATCTAACGGTGGCCATGACTTTGACCTTGACCGAGCTCAAATGCATTTTTTCAAATGAACCCTCATTTTTTTATTACGTTTTCGGAAAAAGCGGAAAATTTTACGTCGAAAATGACCTTGACCATAACCTCGTTCATGTCCTTGACCACTACCTAGGTCAAATGCCTTTTTATTAAACGAGAACTCCTATTTTCATCAAAATCGGTATAGGGGAGTTTTTGAGGTCGTCGATTTTTCCCAAAATCGAATGACCTTGCCGGCCGTCATCAAGGTAACTTTCGTGAGTAAAATTATCCGCTATTTCCCAGTCTGATTTCGAAGATAGCGGGTTTCTATTTGAAAAAAAACATGTTGAATTTGAAATGGCATTGAATATTTGGAAGTAAAACTTTCCGTTCTTTCTGAATCCGTAATGAAAAAAGAGTTCTTATTGAAAAAAATCAAATTGACCTTGAAATGGCCACGGAGGTAAGTCATGATAAAATCAAGATCAAGGTCCAGTACATGTTCGGACGTCCAATACCGTAACCCCTACTAATCCATAATGAAAAATGGGAGTTATCGTTTGATAAAAAGGCATTAGACCTTGGTAGCGGTCAAGGTCATGAATAGGGTCATGGTCAAGGTCATTGTGGACGTAGAACTTTCCAGTTTTCCGAAACCGGATTAAAAACTGGTAGTTCCCATTTGAAAAAATGCATTTGACCTCGATATAACCGTCAAGGTCATGTTTATGGTCATCGACAAATAGCCAGGAAAAAATGCTAAAACTTCTGCATTTATCATTTTTCAAAAAAATATATTCCTGAAGAGGTATTCAAAGGTTTCCATACTTTTGGCTCACCCTATATCTTATTTTCGTGTATTGTGGTGTTATTTCCCATAAAGTGCTTAAATGTACATGGTGTAAGAAAAGTACTGGTACCCCCCTGTAACTTCCTATGATTCGCATTATCCGAGAAAATGTTCCAAACAAAAGTTGTTCAGTTTTGACTCGAAAACCTCAGTAGTCACCTTGTCTTTGTCCCCAAGGTCATGTTTAGAGATCATTTCAAGGTCAACTTTGTTTTTTTTTAATAGGAACCCCTATTTTTATTACGCAATCAGAAAGAGATCATAATTTTACATTCAGGTATGTATTTGACCTTAGGGTCTAAGTGACCTCTCAAGGTCATTTTAATAGCAATTGTTATTTGCACGGAATATTGTTACCTAGCTTTGAAAGAAGGTGGGTCCCACAGACTGTCAGCGACTACTTATTCGGATATTCGTAGTTACTAGAAGTGTAAACTATCGTTACTTTTGAGTACTCGTAAGTGTTCGTTACTTTTCCGGTAAGTACTCGTTACTAAATATTCGTTACTCGAGTACTCGTTCTGTATATGCTTCGGGCACAGAGGTTTGATTATACTATGCTTCGGGTAAAACGGTGTAAATATTGTTATTTGTCCGCCAAACAGTCTTATAGAGAATATGCGGCTGTGACAATGCAATTTTATAGTACAACTGTAAACCAACATTTTATTGTTATTATTTCCATATTATAACACATAAATAATTATGAATTTAATTATTAATATAAATATAAAACTTTTTTTGACCTATTTATTTTAAAAAGAAATCTATAATTACTTCAAAGAAGCTTCCTCAAAATATTTATGGATGGCACTATTCATTTTGCACGCCGTCATACCATTCAACCGGTTCAGCGGCAACGGAATGGCCCGAATGCTAACTAAAAATTAATTCACCTGTGTCGACTATGTTTACATTACCATTCATCAAGTATTCGATACTTACAGAAACATTTGAGTACACGAATAATTATACCTCTGGTGAATTTTGTATTGGTTACTTCGGATCCGTGCGAATAACGAGTACTCGAGTAGCGAATAGTTACTTTTTTACACCTCTATTAGTTACCCGTTATCTTCTGAAGGGCTTTCTTCTATAAGCAACCTGAGGACGCTCTGTGTAGTTTTTTTTTGTTGATGGAGCACCCCTGAATTTTTTTTTTGTTTTTTTCTTTTTTTTAATTTTTTATCGTGTTAGTTTTTTTTTAAATTTTACTCTCAGAAAATAATATAAATTAAAAATTAAAAATTTTCGGTGCTAATAACCATTAACCTTGAAATAACCTTGGGAGGTCACCTAGACCCCAACGTTAAATACGTACTTGAATGTAAAATTTTCCGCACTTTCTGATTCCAGAATAAAAATAGAGGTTTCCATTTAAAATAATTTGGTCAAGTGCGAGTTGGACTCGCATACTAAGGGTTCGGTACCACCTTCAAGCAGGGAATGAGGGCATTTTCTTATGTTTACCCTAATTTCTTTTAATGTAAGCCTTTTAGATTTATAAAAAATATACACTTTCATTTTCCACACATAGACTTTTTATTTTATCTGCTTCAAAATTCGCTTGATTTTTATAAGAAAACATATGTATTTAATTTTCTAATTTGGCCCCCAAAATTAACATTAGAGTTTTATTTTACTCATAAACTTTCAGGGAAGCCTTTTATAATCTACTATCTGAATTTTAGGCTCCGTAGATTGGAAGATAAAGAGGACAATAGGTCAAGTTTTAAATTATAAATTATTAAATCTGTTATTCAAATTATTTAAAAATAAAAATAAAATATATTTTTCAAAATTTAAATAGTGTAGTCTCTGAAGTGGGAATTATGTCGATGTTTAATATTTTTGTTAATATCTTTTAAACAAATGATTTAAAAATATGATATATTTGCAATTCGCATAATGAGACTTTTATCTGATTTATTATATGTTGCTTTTGAAAATTGAATTTTTATTTTCCATTTAATTGTATAATTTGTCCCTAAAATTACTATGGGGGTTTTCTAATAATTTTTCTTATAAATTTCAAGTGAGCCCCAGTACCCCTAATTATTTTCAAAATTTTAGGTAGTATGGTTTCGGAAATAAAGCCAGAAATGAGAATCTTTTATATCTTTAAGTTAATATCTTGTAATTAATTTAAAAAATCTGAAAAATATATAATTGTATTCCTCACAATGAGCCCTTTCATTTGATGCATTGCATGATGCATTAAAAAATATTTTTTTATTTTCTGTTTAATTCTAGAATTTGACCCCAATATTAATATTAGAGATTTCTTCGTATTTTTCCTGTAAACAACAAAACGTAGGTCTTATAGTTTGGAGAATAAAGGGGGAATGAGTATTTTTTTAAATATTTTTGTTAATATATTTTAAAATATTGACTTTAAAAAAATTAAAAAAATATATTCATATTCGTCATAATCAGCCCTGTGATTTGATGTATTACTTGATCCGTTAAAAACAATTTTAATTTTATATTTTCCATTTAATTCTATAATTTGCCCCCCAAAATGAATATTAGGTGTTTCTTCTTATCTTACCACTAAAGTTCAGGTGGGGCGCTATAACTCTATATTTTTTTAAAAAATTTAGAGCTTATGGTTTTGGTGATAAAGGGGGGGGGGATGTGTAATATTTTTTATATTTTTGCTAATATCTTTTCAATAATTTATTTTAAAAATATGAAAAAAATGTATTTGTTTTCGTCATAATGAGCCCTTTCATTTGATATATAACATTTTTTTTCAGTTTTTTATTTTTTAGTCTTAGAGTTTATTGTTCTCTTAAAAATTATAATTATTACTATATGTTATATTATTAAAAAATGTATTAAAGGATGTCTGTACAGTACATCCTTATTTTATAATAGAAAATAGTTACAATTGTTTATTAATATTTGTTTCGGTATTTATTTTCAGACAAGACAGTCGTAGATTTTATTTGTTTACTTATTTATTTGTAAAAGTCACGAAATGTTATATATAAAAACATGATGCGTTAGAAACAATTTTAATTTTATATTTTCCATTTATTTTCTGTAATTTACCCCTTAAAATTAAAAGTAGGAGTATCTCCTTATTTATCTAGTAAACTTCAGGTCAGACCCTATACCTCTAATTTTTTGCAATACTTTACGTTTTATAGTTTGGGTGAAAAGGGAGGGGGGGGGGGAATGCGTAAATTTTGGTATATTTTCGTTAATATCTTTTTGACTAATTTTTTTTAAATATGAAAAAATATATCTGTGTTCCTCAGAATGTGACCTTTCATTTTATCTATTATATGATGCGTCACCAAACTATGCACTGATGCCAAATTTCAACCTCTTCCGTCCAGTATTTTAGGAGAAAATTGAGAAATCCGGAGTGATATTATAAGGGTATCCGTATATTGTATATAAGGAACCCTAAAAAAGAAAGTTAACCTTGAAATGACGTATAACAATTACATTGGGGTCAAGGACAAGATAACCACTGAATTTTTAAGTCAAAACTGAACAACTTCTGTCTGGAACGTTTTCCCGGAAAAGGCGATCATAGGAGGTTACAGGGGGGTATCGGTACTTTGTTACACCCGATATAAAGGTTACTCCACCCGATTGAAACATAAGTTTAAGAGCATTGCAATTAAGAAGCAAAGTAGTTATAAACAGAACAGATTATTTTTGGCTACATTTAAAAATATATTTTTTTCGGAAATAACAAAGAAGAAAGACCATCGAAATGATAAGATATTTACATTAATTCGAAAAAAAAAAGTTGTCTCAAGAAAAATTTGCATCAAATTATTATTAATTCATTTATTTCATTGGAGTGATAAAAACGTTTCATGGTAGAAAAACAGAATAAACATCTTATCTCCTATGTTTATATTAAAGTTTAAAGAATCAGGTCCATAATTGATTGACAGTATTCTCGCTACAGATAGTAGAAAGAAGATATCCTGTGAAAGATGAACATCAGTTGGCCAAAAAAATGCAGGTATTTATTATAATTTATTTATGGTGTTTGAACTCATTTAGTATATTAGCAGAGTTACTTTAAAATAGAACATTTGTAATTCAGTGAGGTCATTCAGTTTACGTTATATTTAATTATTTATTGGCCTAGTTCAAATATACATGGCTAAATAAATATCAGTATTTGTTTATCCAGTAATTTACTGTTTCCGAATTTTTCAAAACTGATATTTAAAAAAGTAGTTTGTAACTAATGTGTTTTGTGAATAAAAGGGGAAAAGAAACAACATATAATAAAACTTTAAAAAAATATATAACCAACTTCTACCTATAACTAAAAAGCTAAAAATAATTATAACAAAATACAACTCTACCAAATAAATAACAAATTCAATGTTGTTAGGTACCTACCCAGGAAGTAATATATATATATATATATATTAAAAGGTGCTCATTTTGTACAAATTAATTACCTACCAATCAAGTATATTTTTGAAGGTGCTAACGAACAATCAAGTTTGATGAAGTAGTAGATAAGTACGCAATGAAGGATTTTAGATTTGCTGGACACCCACTTCAAAAATATACTAGATTGGTAGGTAATTAATTTGTACAAAATGAGCACCTTTTAATGTTTACATTTTTTACTTCCTGGGTAGGTACCTAACAACATTGAATTTGTTATTTATTTTTTATTTTTTATGTATAACCTTAATAGACAGAACCAAGTAAGATCGAAAGCCTCAACATTACACAATGATACTTTCTCATTTAAATTGACAGGTAAATCTTTACGAACAAAATGTACTAGTACGCGTTGACTTCATAAGCCCAAAATATATTTATGCCTTATGGACTACGCCATGTAACCTTTTTTTAACTTTTTTGACAACCCTGTATAACTATAGATGATTCCACTCCAACCTATATACCAACCATCCTGTACATACGACTGCCCACTGACCAGTATAAATTTGTTAGCTGCCCTCTGTAAACTATAGGACGGAGTAGAATCTATCCCATATTTACGGAGTCAAATCCGTCCTATATTTCAACCATAGTATATAACTCATTGTGGGCTACCCCATAAATTATTTCATTTTTAACATTTTATATTATCGCCCTGTGTAATATTAACTTCTCCACACTTTATGCAACATCTTATGGGCTATAAATAATTTTTTAATCACACTGTATAAACATAATGTAACTCCAGCATAAATTTCAACCATCCTGTATATGATTTGCTTATGTCCACATCATATAACAGTTTTTTAATCGCCCTATATAATTTTAATTTCACATTTTTTTCCCAACATTTTTATACCACCAAACGGCCAATCCACCCTATATTCCAACCATCCTGTAAATACGGTTGCCTACGGACCACTATCATTCTAGTCCGTCCTATATTTCAATCTTCATATAAATGCAACTCCTTCTACCACTTTACTTTGTGATTTTGTTTGCTATAACTAAAACCCTGTCTATAAACGCATCAAATAGCAGTTTAAAGTTTGACATGTGTTGTCACTGAATTTTCTATTAGGCCGGGAGAATGTGACAACCAAAAGCACCGTCTTCGCAAAATGGAAAAATTTGCATTTAAATAGGTATTTGCCTGGTATACAAACAAAACGAGATTGGGACTCATTAATTTAAGGAGCCGGAAATACTATGCTTTACTACCTATATGTTTGAGATGTACATAGAAAATTTTCAAATTCGCAATTAAAACTTCCAGTGCCTAAAATTACCGCACTATTACGTTGGAATTAAAATATTTATGAGGAAATGTCCGTTATGTCATTTCGATGAAATTTTTGATAAGAATTTTGGAATTTTCAAAGATTTTCTGCAAAACTGCAAGTTGCACGTCGCAGAAAACTATATGAGATCACCTAAGGATCTTCCTTAATAGATTAAACGTTAAAAAACTATACACATCCATAAGGAGTTATCGAAAAATCGACTAAAATATTAGGGATATTGGTCGATTTTCATGCACGCATGTGTTCATTCACAAATTTTATCACTTTATCAATAGAATTCTTTTCCAAAATTTGAAGTTTCACCAATCCGAATATATACTCTATTAAACAAGACCATATTCATTCAAAACGGTGCACCACAGAAATCAGGTAACATACATACAAAAAAAAAGCAAAAAAAATATATGCGACGAATTGATAACCTCCTCCTTTTTGGAAACCGGTTAACAAACAAAAACCATGCCCCTAAAAATAGATTACCATACAAAATGTCGACGATAAAGAAAACTTATAGAGAGTACTAGAGGTAAAATAAGAAAGAAGACAAATTGAAATGTGGGAAAACAGCTTTGATAAATTGGCAAAACAAAATTCAATGAAGCATGGAATCTAAAAAACCTGAAACCCAAAGGAGCAAACTAGAACTAGTAAGAACATTTTATAAAAAACTATATATACAGGGTGTCCCAGTGAAAACGAATACCTAGAATATTTTCCAAAATACTAATTATTTTATAAATTGCCAAAACACGTCAAAATATTTCCGAAGGGGGACATATTTGGGCAGGCTAACCGTTAATTAAATTGCACCCTCATCACCACAGCGCTAGCCATTCATTTTTTTTTAAATGAAACCTAACCATAAAGTGATACCTCGTTTTAAAACCTGTTTACAGAGGAATTCAATAATTCCATCTACATCTAAAAAAATTGGGAATTAAATCATAATTGCTTGATATTTTTCTCATCTTTGATGTTGTTGACAAATAATAATTGAAACTAGAATCGCCTGTGGTCGAAATTCGACCAATTGTGTCAGTGAGTAATGAAACTCAACTTCTTGTTTAAATATAATTAATAGGACTTTATTTGTGTTGAAATTCATAGTTCTCAATTTAATATGAAAAGAGGCAGTAAGTGGAAATTAATCACAAAAATTTAGTTACCAGGAAATTTCTTAGAATTAAATAATTCAGCTTTTAACCAATAGAATAATATAGAAAATAGAATAAAGGTAAATGACAATTCCGTTTGAAAATATTGAATAGTTATGAAGTAGAAATCGCATATGTATTCAATTTTCATTTGTACATTTAATAAATAGTAGATAGGTAACCCAGCTTTACTAGTAAATTCAAGGATTCATCGAAAATTTTGGTACATATATCCATATAATCGGACATTGGCTGTATAAACTATTTTTTCTCAAGATGAAATGTTTCAGTTTTATTTCAATTCTCTAACATTTATAATCTTAAACTCATTATAATAATTACACTTCATATTATATTTCCACCACCGTTTACATATAAGTGCTAATGGACTACCCAATATAAAAATGTTTGCTAACATTTTTCTAACCACCCTATGAAACTATAGTAATTCTACTCTGGACGATATTTTAACCACCCTGTATATACAACTGCTCATGGACCACGCATCATATTTTTTTAACTCAGTAAAACTATAATTCCACTCAAACCATTCTATATATGCAACTGCCTACAAGCCACCATATTTACTCTTTTTGTTTGTAAATTTTTTAAACTATCTTCTATAACTATATTTTAATTATCATATATATGCAAGTCATATACCATTTCCTTTTCTAACTTTTTTGTAATTACCCTGTATAACTATAATTCCTCTCACACTATATTGCTTCTATCCTATATATGCAACTGATTGTGGGATCCGAAATGTTGCAGTTTTTAAACCACTGTATTACTATAATTCTTGTCCAGCATATTTCCAACAAACCCGTATATGTATCCCTACATAATATTTTTTGTAGCACCCTGTTAAACTATGACTCTACTGTGCCCTCTACTCCAAGTACCCTGTAAATGCAACCGCTAATAGGCTACCCTATATAATTCTTTTTTCTAACCACCCTGTTTAACTATAATTGCACACTCGACTCAATATTCTACACAGTCTGAACGTGCAACTGGCCCATCCAATAAAACATTTGGGTTTTAACATATCTGGAATCACCCCGGTATAATTGTATTCTACAGCGACATATCTCAGTCTATTTATATAAGCATATGTAAAGACTCTCAAGACAACATTATTGTGTGCCTCAAATTAATATGAAAACACATAACTTTTTACCCATCCAAAAATGGCCTAACCAGAACTTTTTACTTTAAAATCTTGAAAAGTTCAGCTATAAAAATGTAATGCCAGAAAAACAGTAATGAAATTTTTATACGATCCTACACATCAATTTACTCTCTTCGAAATGTCATTCCTTTGTACGCAAGACAATATATATTATATATAACATATATTGTTTCTGGAGGGAACCTTCATCAGTTGCGCTTCCCACAATTGAATGTTCTCTCGAACACTTCTATATGTATTTGATACATTTCGTTAACTTTGAAGACGCGAGATATAAGACCAACATCTAGGACTTTCGAGAGAATTAGCACACAGATGTTCCGAATCTGAAGCCGTTCCGAGTAATTGCTGTTCTCCCTTAACTCCCAGGACAGAATGTCATGATAAAATTTTCAGGTTACTTCGAGATTTCATTCCTTTGTACAAAGGTATTCAATATCTCTGACAGGTGAAGTAACCTGAAAATTTTTTCGTGACATTCTGCCCTGGGAGTTAAGGGAGAACAGCAATTACAAGTAGGTCACCAAATCACCCTGTATTTAACAATGCTGTCATAATTGTAACACTCTCATTCTTTCTCGGTAATACGATTTTTCCCGAGCAATCGATTTGTAGATGCCAAAACCCCAAAATGGAATTTCGACAAAATGATAAAATAAACAAATATTATATGTATTATGTTATTAGATAAATAAGTAAAAATATATTTTCAGCATATATATCACATCTCGTTAAAAGAACATTAAACAGTTTTTGACTGACTGCTATTTTAGATGACATCTTAAAATTTATTTATAATATTGCCTTTGAACGCAGTAATGGATACACCAAAATATTTATAAATCGTTATTAGATTTGTGATAAATTCATGACTGAAGAAATGTACATATATACTCAACCTGGTCAGAGACCAGAAATTAAATTAATCAATTAGCTTTGGAATCTCTAAATAGTTATTGTACTTACGTAAAACTTTGCATGTGAATTCTTCTGTAAATGCGCAAACTTCTTAAAAACACTTTCAATTCGATCACAACACAATAGTTTCTGAAGTCAACGTTTTTGTAAAATAATTTGGTCAAGTTCGAGTTGGACTCGCATACTAAGGGTTCTCCGTACCACCTTCAAGATTCGCTGTATTTAGTTTTCTAATTTGGCCCCCAAAAATTAACATTAGAGTTTTATTTTACTAATAAACTTTCAGGGAAACCTTTTATAATCTATTGTCTGAATTTTGAGGCTTTATAGATTGGAAGATATAGGGCAAAATAGGTCAAGTTTTAAATTATAAATTATTAAATCTGTTATTCAAATTATTTAAAAATACAAATAAAATATATTTTTCAAAATTTAAATAGTATAGTTTCTAAATTGGGAATTAAGTCGATGTTTAATATCTTTGTTAATATATTTTAAACAAATGATTTAAAAATATGATATATTTGTAATTCACATAAACAGCCTTTTATTTCATATATTACATGATGTGTTTGAAAATTGAATTTTTATTTTCCATTTAATTGTATATTTTGTCCCTAAAAATTACCATGGAGGTTTTCTAATAATTTTTCTTATAAATTTCAAGTGAGCCACAGTACCCCTAATTATTTCAAAATTTTAGGTAGTATGGTTTCGGAAATAAAGCGAGAAGTGAGAATTTTTTATATCTTTATGTTAATATTTTGTAAACAATTAATTTTAAAAATATGAAAAATATATATTTGTATTCCTCATAATGAGCCCCTTCATTTGATATACTGCATGACACGTTAAAAAAATATTTTTTATTTTCCGTTTATTTCTATAATTTGGTCCCCATTATTAATATTAAAGATTTCTTCGTATTTTCCTGTAAATAAAAAAATTAGGTCTTATAGTTTGGGGAATAAAGGGAGGAATGGGTAATTTTTTAAATATTTTTTTAATGCGTTTTAAAAAAAATTAATTTTTAAATTTTCATTTAAATCTATAATTTGCCCTCCAAAATTTATATTAACGGTTTCTCCTTATTTTTCCTGCAAAGTTCGGGCAACGTTCTATAATTCCTATTTTTTCAAAATTTTAGGTTCAGTAGTTTCGGAGATCAGGGGTGGGAACTATCGATTTTTTTAGTTTTTCCCCCAGAAGTACCCCTAAAATCAAAATTTCTTCTTTTGCGATATATTTTACGATATGTACTCCTGATCGGGTCACCAAACTATACCTTCATACCACATTCAACCTCTTCCGTCCAGTAGTTTAGGACAAAATTGCTGTGATGTGACAGAGGCAGAAATCCTGAGTGATATTATAAGGGTATGCATATATTGTATATACGGAACCCTAAAAATAACTTCATAAATGAATAGAAAAGAAGATTTTTAGAGCATACATCATAGTATTTATAATAAGTAAAAATCGATTGTTTAAGCAATATTTATAATTCGCTACTCGATTGGGGTTTTGTCGACTCGACTGCTATCAAATTTCGAACATTAAGATAGTTGTTCATAGTGGACGCCATCTTACTTGGTTTGTATCAATAAATTATATTTAATTTACTTATTTTAAAAGAAATAAATAAAGATTGTTTATATATTCTGCACATCTGCGACACATTTCCTTTCGGATGGTATACGTTTCATTACCCTAATTTCAAAATGCAGGCGGTAAAAAGGGAGTGCGTTTATCTCTTTGCGTATTATAAATAGTATGATAGTTAATTTGCTTATAATTTTAACTAATTCTTTCTATTACAACAAGGAAAATGAAACTGACAATCGATTTTAAATCAATGGAATATCAAAAACAACACCGTTGAATTCATTTTCAAACAGACATTAAAACGAGGGTTCCATTTAAAGAAAAATGAGAAGCAAAATATTTTTATGAGATTAGAAACGGTTCATTAGGATTCTTTTAAAATAGTTTTCATTTATTATCATGTTAATATTTAAATAAATGGGAGACATTTTTAGTGAGCCTGCTCATTTCGTTCAGCTCACCAAAACGAGTCGTTCACAATGAGTCGTTCAATTGAACGATCTCCTAAAACACAGCCGTTTAGCCTTAGGCGGATTTATGTAATGTCTCTACTTGTGTAGTTTACTGCTCAAACTAATATTAAAGTTTTGCCGAGTCATAATTTAAAGATCATAAATTTACGTAAGTACAAAATTTTATTTTTGTATTATTTGGTAACAAAAATAAAAAAAAAACTCTAAACATTAAAAACAAATAAAATTATTATGCTTACTTATAACCCAAATAGAAATTTATATAACAAAAATACTGCAAAACAATAACAATCCTGTGCCTTAGTGCCTGTCAAAATAAAAATTTAAAATACCCATTCATCGATTCGTTGAAAATAAAACCTTCCGACCAAATTTTAAAATACCTTTCATCTCATGAACCAAACTAGTCTAGTTCGTTCTTGAAAGTTGAACGTTTAGCACATCCTATGACTCTCGACTCGCTCGAGCCGAATGACTCTATTAATGGCGAACTGAACGAGCTATTTCACTTAACTGTGCCGCTCATTCGTGGCACATTTAGAAGAGTCGTTCGTTTTGAACGACTCAAAATTTTGTCGTGACATTCTATCCTAGTACATTAGGGAGAACAGCAATTTCACGGAACGGATCCAGATTCGGAACCTCTGTGTGATAGTTTCCTCGAAAATCCTAGATGTCGGTCTTACATCTCGCTTCTACAAATAAGTAACGAAATTCAAGTTTTTTTCAGATATAATTCATAAGACTTTATTTGTATTCAAATTCGTAGTTCTTAATTTAATATGACAACAATTCAACCGGTACCCTACATATTTATTTTTTCTAACCTTCCTTGTATAGCTACAATTGCACTCAATTCTGTATATGTCACTGCCTATGATCCACCATATATACTCTTTTTGTTTATTAAATTATCTTCTTTAATTATAATTCTACTCCGACCTATATTTCAATCACTATATATATGGAACTCTTCGTAGGCTACTCTATAAATCATTTCCTTTTCTAACATTTTTTATCATCATCCTGTATATCTATATTTCATCTTCCCTAAATATACAACTGCTTATGGGTTACGAAATGTTGCATTTCCATTTCCGCCACTCTGTATCTGCATCTATGTATAATATTTTTGCACCACCCTGTATAACTGTAATTCTACCGCACCTTCTAGGCCAAGAACCTTGTAAATTCAACCGCTAATGGGCAATTATATTATTAGTTATAATTGCACTGTACTCTTTATTTTAAACACCAGACGAAAAAAATTATTTCTAACATATCTGGAATCGCCCAGTATAATTATAATATACAACGATTACTTTACCACTAAACAATAACAACGCTTGCATGCCACTTCCAGAAGTACAAGCTCTAAGTATATAACAACATTGGTCTCTCTATATATAATTGCTCAATGTTTTGAGTCTGGCGGCGGCGGTACATTCAGTTGTTTGGCATTGACATTATGGACGTAAATAATGAATTTTTTATTATATTTTATTTAATGAATGAACCAATATTATAAATTTATATTAGCATTCTGAACTGAAGGTCGTCAATAGCTACTAAACAAAACAAAAATAAAGAAAATCGGTTGAGAAACAGAGGAGAAAATGGTACCTAATCGTTTTGTTTTTGCCTATTTATATATAGATTATTCCCCTTACCGACACAGATTTAAATTTTGCAATTTTCAAAACAACTAGGTACTGTGCAGTAAATGTAGAGAATATCAAACTCTCAGAGGGCCACCACCTTCGCCCCCCCCCCTCTCTGCGGACGCCCATGTGAAAAGGCTTTTCACACTATATACTACAAGAGCTTATTATATATTTTAAAATTGCAAAAAAATTATTCAATTTTATATTTGTAATTTTACATATGAAATATTTAACTGCTTTCTAAAACATTAATTCAATAATTCTTTTAAAACAGTTATGTTTTTCATAGGTTCCTGACAAATATGCTAATGGTATTACTCCTCCCTACGATTTCATTGGCCACCTGCGATTTTGAACCTGTGCTATCCTTTAAACTATCAGATATGATGACGAGAGCCAGAAAGGTTATAACAACATGCGGTCAAGATGAAAAAGTAACATTCCCAATGGAACAGCCCAAGAACTTTCCTCCTTGTAATCAGTGTGAGCAAATTCTAAGAATTATTCAAATTAAAGGAAACATTTTACCTTCGGCATCATTTGTCTCTTACAATACCACAAATCATTTGTACTTGGAGAATTTGGGTTTGGAAAAAATCTCACCAGGAGCATTTGAATCGCTGGATCTACTGGAAGAATTGCATTTAAAAGGGAACAAGCTGAAAGAGATACCAGTTGGTGTACTCAACATTCCAAAGTTAATTACCATTGACTTATCTCAGAATAGTCTGGAATCTACGAAGCAAATTTCTCTTGTCGGTAACACACATGTCAAATCTGTGAACTTGTCACACAATATTTTAACTGGTTTTGAATTCAATGCAAACTGGAGCAATGTAAGCACTCTAGACCTGTCGAATAACGAGATCAGTAACATCGATCCAAAACTCCTGCCCGTGAATTTAACTGTGTTGAACGTAAGCTCAAACTGTATAAGTTCCATAGATGGATATAAAAATCTCTCAGTCCTTGACTTGGGAAGCAACTTTTTTAAAGTTTTCACTTTCTCAAACAGTACAGTTAAAAATTTAATTTTAAGAAACAACTTTATAACTGATATTTATGGAAGTTACTGTCACATTAGTTACATAGATCTAAGCAACAACAAACTAAATTCAGTGCCTTGTGATTGCACTGGCAAACCGTCACAAGTACAAAAGCTAAATTTAGCTAACAATGTTATTTCTGAGGTGAAACCTCAAACTATAGCTGAATTGCATATGTTAGAAGAACTGCATCTCGAATCTAATAAAATAAAGACGATAAGTCCGGGAACCTTCGTCAGTCTACATCATTTGATGTACTTGAACTTATCACACAACCAAATTGAAGAATTTTCTTTTGGCTCTATTGATAACATAAAATATCTTAATGATTTTGATGTTTCACACAACAAGTTGAAAACAATTACGAAATATATCATGCACACTTTTATCAATTTGCATTATCTCCACTTGGAGTACAACAACATTAGTTTTATAAATGGCACTATTCTGAATATGTACTTGCCAACAATTTGGGAAATCAACATTGTAGGCAACAATCTAACGTGCAACAATATTTGGGACATATTGAAAACATTCAACAAAAGATATACTGTGCATTTTCCCCATGGACCATTTAGGAATGTAACCAACGTCCATGGGATGCCATGCTCTTTCATCGGAAATACAAAAGATGAAGATTTTTTAACCTCAGCAGACGAAGTGGAAATAAACAAAGCCGTTGAGCACTATTTCAACAGTGACTATAGGGACAGCAATTTTTACAAATTTTTGGAAGAATCACAAAAGTTAAAGTTCTTAATCTACAATGCAACTCGTAAAATGAAAGAAGCATCTCAACAAAATGTCGCCAGTACCAACAGTGAAATAGGGAGATATCTTATCTTGATTATAATGTTTTTAATCTCAATAGCTTGCCTCTATGCCTGGCAAGCTTACATTTTGTACAAAAAGTTTAGACCAAGGGCATATGAAGAAGAACAACTTATGTAAATTATTTGTAATATAATAAATAAATATAGGGAAAATATTCTTCATTTTACCTTTTTTCCGACAATGGAGATCTTTCTTCTCTGTCAAACAATTTGCCTAGATGATTTATGAACTGGGTGTACTCTGACGCAACCGGTGACTGGCGCTATGGTACTTCATCAAGTATCATCGAATGATCAAGAAACCTTCTAGAGAGTTCCAAGAAGAAATATATAAATATGGAGAGCTGGTGTTCAAGATAAATTGTAAATAGTTGTGAATATAATTTAAACTAATGGAGATAAATTGTGAGTTAGACTGTTTTTAGGGTTCCGTATATGCAATATACGGATACCCTTATAATATCACTCCGGATTTCTGCCTCTGTCACATCACAGCAATTTTCTCCTAAACTACTGGACGGAAGAGGTTGAAATTTGGTATCAATGTATAGTTTGGTGATCCGATCAGGAGTACATATTGAAAATGAAGAAATTTTGATTTTAGGGGTACTTCTGGGGAGAAAAACTCAAAAATCGACCGTTCCCCCCTGATCTCCGAAACTACTGAGCCTAAAATTTTGAAAAAAATAGGAAATATAGATCGTTGCGCAAACTTTACAGGAAACATAAGGAGAAACCATTAATATTAATTTTTGGGGGTCAAATTATAGAATTAAATGAAAATTTAAAAATAATTTTTTTTTCAAACGCAACATGTAATATATCAAATGAAAAGTCCCATTCTGAGGAACACAAATATATTTTTTTCATATTTCAAAAAAAAAAATTAATCAGATATTTAAGAAAATATACCAAAATTTACAGATTTCCCTCCCTTATCTCCGAAACTATAAAAAGTAAAGTTTTGAAAAAAATTAGAGGTATAGGGTCTGACCTGAAGTTTACTGGAAAAATAAGGAGAAACCTCTACTTTTAGTTTGGGGGGGGGGCAAATTACAGAATTAAATAGAAAATATAAAATTAAAATTGTTTCTAACCCATCGTGTTATATATCAAATGAAAGGGCTCATTATGACGAAAACAAATATATTTTTTAAAAAATACAGGTATAGCGCCTCACCTGAACTTTACTGGAAAAATAAGGAGAAACCCCTAATATTCATTTTGGGGGGCAAAAAAATGGAAAATAAAAAACTATAATTGTTTCTAACGGATCAAGTAATATATCAAATCAAAGGGCTCATTATGACGAATACTAATATATTTTAATATATTTTTTTAATAAATATTTTCAAATATGTTAAAATAATATATTTAAAAAATTACCCATTCCACCCTTTATTCCCCAAACTATAAGACCTAATTTTTTTGTTTACAGGAAAAATACGAAGAAATCCTAATCTTAATATTGGGGGGCCAAATTATAGAATTAAACGGAAAATAAAAAAAAAAAATTTTAACGCATCATGCAATACATCAAATGAAAGGGTTTATTATGAAGAACACAAATACATATTTTTCATATTTTTAAAAATAATTGTTTACAAGATATTAACATAAAGATAAAAAAATTCTCATTTCTCGCTTTATTTCCGAAACCATACTAGGTACCTAAAATTTTGAAAATAATTAGGAGTACTGGTGCTCACTTGAAATTTATAAGAAAAATTATTAGAAAACCCCCATAGTAATTTTAGGGACAAATTATACAATTAAGTGGAAAATAAAAATTCAATTTTCAAACGCATCATATCAGATAAAAGGCTCATTATGTAAATTAAAAATATATCAGATTTTTAAATAATTTGTTTAAAAAATATTAACAAAATATTACACATCGACTTAATTCCCACTTTAGAAACTACACTATTTAAATTTTGAAATATATATTTTATTTGTATTTTTAAATAATTTGAATAATATATTTAATAATTTATAATTTGAAACTTGATCTATTTTGCCGGATATCTTCCAATCTACAGAGCCTCAAAATTGAGACAGTAAATTATAAAAGGCTTCCCTGACAGTTTATTAGTAAAATACAACTCTAATGTTAATTTTTGGGGGCCAAATTAGAAAATTAAATACATATGTATTCTTATAAAAATCAAGCGGATCCTGAAGCAGATAAAATAAAAAGTCTATGTGTGGAAAATGAAAGTGTATATTTTTTATAAATTTAAAACGCTTCCTTTAAAAGATATTAGGGCAAATATAAGAAAATGCACTAATTCCCTGCTTGTCTGAAACTGGAATATTATAATCTTAGTATACGAGTCCAACTCGCACTTGATCAAATTATTTTTTAAGTAAATCCAAGAATTCGAGTGAGAAAATAAAAACATTACATTATGTTTTGAATTTTGAAATCTTAGTCAATTTTATTTAAAATAACCTTTATCTGCAGGTAAAATCTTAATAGTGCTGTCATTTGTTAAAACTTTAATTGAATGTAATTTATTTTTGGAAAGGTTATTTATGATATATACCTCTAAATTTTCGAATAAACAAACACAAAAATTACATTAAAAAACGACAGTTTGAAAAATCCAAAATTTGTAAACATGCTTGGGACCTTGGTTAATAAAATACAATTTTAAAATAATATTACACACAGAAGTACACATTATGAAAAGAAAACTAAAAAAATAGTCTGCTTTAATTTTGTTAAATGGATATGATTGTATCACTACTACCTCCGTAGAATTTAATCGTTCCTTGTTGCTAATGGTCATGTACTTGTGAACAGCCCAGTATCGGGATAGTTAACAAGGCTTTTTCTAGGTTCTCCCTTATGATTTTAATGGGATCACTACATCAAGGAAATTCTTTGATCGCATTTTTGACAGAATCGCAATCGCACCTAAGAGCGCCATATAAAATTTTGAAGGTCACCCCATTCAAATTCTTCCAATTTGAAAGAAACTTTATTATTATGTGATACCTATTTAGAAGTTTCTGTGCAACCCTGTGTAATCCCAAATTAAGTTCACTTAGTTACATTATAAGTCAAATAGTTTTGTCAAACATTGCAATTAATAGTTTATATTTAAAAAAGAACCGACTTCAGCTGATTTAAAATAAAAACAGATTAGAAACCGTGTGCAATCATTCACTATTTTCAGACATATCTCCATTTTTATCTGATTTAATTACTTAATTTAATGACTACAAATTTACTCTACCATTTATTTCAATCACCCGGTATATGCAACTGCTTCTAAAATTTGTTTAACCCGTGTCTATAATTATACACCGTCCTACGGCATATAATTCAAATATCCTAACTGCTTGAGCTTATATAACAAATTTTTGATACACCCTCATTAACAATAATTTTACCCCACCCTTACTTCAAACACCTTGTATAAGCAACTACTTATGTTCCAAACTATATAACTTTTTAAACTGCAAATCTAAAATCCTTCATAGCGTACTTATCAACTAATTCATCAAACTTGATTATTGCTTGGCACCGACTTCAAAAATATACTAGATTGGTAGGTAATTAATTTGTACAGAATGAGCACCTTTTAATGTTTACATTTTTTACTTCCTGGGTAGGTACCTAACAACATTGAATGTGTTATATTTTTGCTAGAGTTGTATTTTGTTATAATTATTTTTAGCTTTTTAGTTATAGGTAGAAGTCGGTTACATTTTTTTAAATGTTTTATTTTCAACTTTTTAGTATTTTTGAACTCAGGTAGTTTTCATTCTTTATTTTTTATTTTATATGTATAACCTTAATAGACAGAACCAGGTAACATCGAAAGCCTCAACATTACACAATGATACTTTCTCATTTAAATTGACAGGTAAATCTTTATGAACAAAATATACTAGTACGCGTTGACTTAATAAGCCCAAAATATATTTATGCCTTATGGACTACGCCATGTAACCTTTTTTCAACTTTTTTGACAACCCTGTATAACTATAGATAATTCTACTCCAACCTATGTACCAACCATCCTGTATATACGACTTCCCACGGACAAGCATAAATTTGTTAGCTACCTTCTGTAAACTATAGGATGGATTTTATATTATCGCCCTGTGTAACATTAATTCCTCTCCACACTTTATGCAACTTCTTATGGGCTATAAAAGACATAATTTTTAAATCACACTGTATAAATATAATTCAACTCCAGCATATTATTCAACCATATGATTTGCTTATGTCCACATCATATAACAGTTTTTTAATCACCCTATATTATTTAAATTTCACATTTTTTCCAACATTTTTATTCCACCAAATGTCCAGTCCACCCTATATTCCAACCATCCTGTATATACGGCTGCCTACGGACCACTATCATTCTAGTCCGTCCTATATTTCAATATTCATATAAATGCAACTCCTTCTATCACTTTACTTTGTGATTTTGTTTGCTATAACTAAACACCCTGTCTATAAACGCACCAAATAGCAGATTAAAGTTTGACATGTGTTGTCACTGAATTTTCTATTAGCCCGGGAGAATGTGACAACCAAAAGCACCGTCTTCGCAAAATGGAAAAATTTGCATTTAAATAGGTATTTGCCTGGTATACAAACAAAACGAGGCTCGGTACTCATTGATTTAAAGAGCCGAAAATACTATGCTTTACTACCTATATGCTTGAGATGTACATAGAAACTTTTCAAATTCGCAATTAAAACTTCAAGTGCCTAAAGTAGTTGTAAACAGAACAAGTAATTTCTGGTTACATCTTAAAATATTTTTTTGGAAAAGAAAAACCATCGATAAATTTCTGAAATTATTAGTGAAGTCGAGATAAGATATTTACATTAAGATGTAAAAAATCGTCGTCTCAAGGAAAATTTGCATCAAATTATTATCAATTCAATTTTATTTCGTTGGATTGATACTATTGTCGCCACAGATAGTAGAAAATATCCTGTGAAACGTGTACATCAGTTCACCAAAAAAATTCTGGTATTTATTATAATTTATTATTTATATTTGAACTGATTTAGTATATTAGCAGAGTATTTTTAATTTAAAGTAGAACATTTTTAATTCAGAGAGTTCATTCAGTTTACGTTATAATTCATGATTTATTGGCCTAGTTCAAATATAAGCTTTATTCGCGGTAAGAATTCGTTACCGATTCATTACTGATCGCATGCGCATTTACAATAAAAGCATTCGCGGTACAGAAATTACTGAACTGGCAGTAATAATTCTGTGTTCGCGGCGAAGAAAAATTCGATTCATTATTGATTCTTAACCAGATTATCAGTTCTTGAATTATAGCTAGGATTCCTCGTACTGAAATGCGCGTTTGAATAATTTTACTCGAATTTAGTAAATTGTTATTTTGTGTTGCCTACATCGGGAAATTTACTTATTGTTAACTGTATTTGGACTTTAAAATTGTTTAGAATATTTGTTGAGATGGACCACTTAATTTCAAGTGACGGGGATTTGGAAGAACTTTTAGAAATTGTGAGTGTTCCAAACACAATTGATTATTTTTAACATATTATGTATTTAATAACCATCAGTTTGAGTTTCATTTTCGGATTAGTCGTGAAAGGGTGTAAGCAAATTCTGTACAAATTAATTACCTACCAATCTAGGATATTTTCGAAGTCGGTGCCAAGCAACAATCAAGTTTGGTTAAATTAGTATATAAGTACGCAATGAAGGATTTTAGATTTGCTTGGCACCGGCTTCAAAATATACTAGATTGGTAGGTAATTAATTTGTACAGAATGAGCACCTTTTAATGTTTACATTTTTTACTTCCTGGGTAGGTACCTAACAACATTGAATGCGTTCTTTATTTGCTAGTGTTGTATTTTGTTATAATTATTTTTAGCTTTTTAGTTATAGGTAGAAGTCGGTTATATTTTTTTTAATGTTTTTCAATATTATGTTTGTAATTTTACATATAAAATATTTATACTGCTTTCTAAAACATTAATTTAATGATTACACTAAAACAGTGATATTTTTCATAGGTTCCCAACATACATGCTAATGGTATTATTTCTCCCCAAGACTTCAGTGTCCACCTGCGATTTTGAACATGTGCGCATTCATGCTGCACCAGACTGGATCAGAAAGGATATAACAACATGCGGTCAAGATGAAAAAGTAACATTCCCAATGGAACAACCCGAGAACTTCAATCCTTATAATGAAGTAACGCAAGTTCTAAGAATTATTCAAATTGAAGGAAACATTATACCTCCGGCATCATTTGTCTCTTACAATACCACAAATCATTTGTACCTGGAGAATTTGGGTTTGGAAAAAATCTCACCAGGGGCATTCGAATCGCTGGATGTACTGGAGGAGTTGCATTTAAAAGGGAACAAGCTGAAAAAGATACCAGTTGGTGTACTCAACATACCAAAGTTAATTACCATTGACTTATCTCAGAATAGTCTGGAATCTACGAAGCAAATTTCTCTTGTCGGTAACACACATGTCAAATCGGTGAACTTGTCACATAATATTTTAACTAGTGTTGAATTGAATGCAAACTGGAACAATGTAAGCATTTTGGACCTGTCGAATAACAAGATCAGTAACATCGATCCAAAACTCTTGCCCGTGAATTTAACTGTGTTGAACGTAAGCTCAAACTTTATAAGTTCCATAGATGGATATAAAAATCTCACAGATCTTGATTTGGGAAGCAATTTTTTTAACGTTTTCACTCTCTCAAACAGTACAGTTAAAAATTTAATTTTAAGAAACAACCTGATAACTGATATTTATGGAAGTTACTGTCACATTAGTTACATAGATCTAAGCAACAACAAGCTAAAATCAGTGCCTTGTGATTGCACTGGCAAACCGTCAAAAGTACAAAAGCTAAATTTAGCTAACAATGTTATTTCCGAGGTGAAACCTCAAACTATAGCTGAATTGCATATGTTAGAAGAACTGCATCTCGAATCTAATAAAATAAAGACGATAAGTCCGGGAACCTTCGTCAGTCTACAAAAATTGGTGTACTTGAACTTATCACACAACCAAATTGAAGAATTTTCTTTTGGATCTATTGATAACATAAAATATCTTGAAGATTTTGATGTTTCACACAACAAATTGAAAAAAATTTCGAAATATATCATGCACACTTTTGCCAAATTGAAACATCTCCATTTGCAGTATAACAACTTTACTTTTATAAATGGCACTGCTCTTTACGAATACTTGCCAGAAGTTTGGTACATCAACATTGTAGGCAACAATTTAACGTGCAACAATATTTGGGACATATTGAAAACATTCAACAAAAGACCTGTGCATTTTCCTCGTGGACCTTTCGAGAATATAACCAACGTCCATGGAATGCCATGCTCTTTGATCGGAAATACGACAGATGATTTTTTAACATCTGAAAACGACATGAAAATAAACAAAGCCGTTGCGGATTTTTTTAACAGTGGCTATCGGGAAAGCAATTTTTACAATTTTTTCGTAGAATCACAAAAGTTAAATTTCTTAATCTACAATGCAACTCATGAAATGAAAGAAGCATCTCCACAAACTGTCGCCAGTACCAACAGTGGATTTGGTGGATATCTTATCATGATTATAATGCTTCAAATAGCAATAGCTTGCCTCTATGCCTTGCAAGTTTACATTTTGTACAAAAAGTTTAGACCAAGGACTTATGGAGAAGAACAACTTATATAAATTATTTGTAATGTTTAAATGTAAATAAATATAGAAAAAAAAATATTCTTCGTTTTACCTTTTATCCGATATTATTATTATTTAATTTTTGTCAAACAATTTGCAAAGCTGATTTATATACTGGGTGTATCACAAGACTTCTGTCTATTTCTACAATATGTCCCAGATAACAGCAAATACATAGAAATTTCCAAAACAGCAAGAGATACAGAGTGACAAAAATGAGAAAAAAGTTACGCTATTCCAAGCCCAAACAGGTGCTGTATCGAAATTAAAAATGTCTACAGGTTCGTGAATTATATTAGTTTAATGAGCATTGATTTGTCGCGATTATAATTAAAATTTAATTACCAATTATGACTATTGGCCTTGTTTAGAAATAAACAACGAAGACTTAGATTTGTTTATATACATTGGCGACTCCAGGAGGGGAGGGGGCACTGGCGACACGTCGTCTCCCCTCCCCCGGAGACCGACAAGTTTATCTTGTTTATATATATATATATATATATATATATATATATATATATATATATATGTTTTAGGTGGTTTCCGGGAATTCATCCGCGTAGTTGATAACTGATCCCTGCCGGGATCGATGGTAAAATGACGACGTTTCGGCAGAGTCACATCTGCCCTCTTCAGGTCGGTCCGCATAATTCTCGTAGCCTTCTGCTTTCGCTTCTAGTTACTCGAATACTGATCCATCGATCCCGGCAGGGATCAGTTATCAACTACGCGGATGAATTCCCGGAAAACACCTAAAACATTTAGTGCCCGCGAAAACTTAAAAACAAATATATATATATATATATATATAAATATATATATATATATATATATATATATATATATATATATACACGTTTATATCGCATATACGGGATTTACTTTCGAAATCGGGATTTTGATTCATCGATATCCTGCTCAATGAGTTTTATACTTTTTTAATATTTATTTGGCTAAAACTTACCATCAGCGGTGTCAAGCCCCCAAAACGTGCTTCCCCAAAGCTATTGAAACGTTACATTGTCTACCAGCTTAAGACTAAAATAATAATTTGTCATATCTCCGATCGTCGTAATAGTGGTGAGATAAAAATATATACTAAATTTTAAGTATAATCACCGGCTTTCAAAAACAATTTTATTTATTTTATTTATTTATTTTGTATTTCAGCCATTACAAATGGATATACACATCATGACAAATAGAAAATTAATTACAATTGTAATGTAGATATAAACATATACACACATATATACACATACATATGTACACATATATACACATATATACCAATAAACATTACACAAGTTACACATACATATTTAAAAAAAAATTTTAAAAACAAATTTAGAACATAATAGAATCTTCTAAAGACTCAGAAACAGAATAGTAACATTATTCTAACAACATTTTTTTTAAGTAAATTTTAAATTTCCTGCCAGTAAGTATTTTCAATTTATTAGGTAAATGATTAAACAATTTTGTGGCAAAAACGTAGGGTGAATTCTCATACAATGTGATGTTAAGTTTTTCTACTCTGTATTCATCATTATACCTAGTAGGGTAATGATGAACACTGGAGTTTCTAACAAAATTATCACTATTGCTTTTTACAAATAAAATACATTTAAATATAAATATAGATGGTACTGTCAAAATACAGTATTCTACAAATGAAGGCCTACAGTAGTCAGTGTAGTTTAAGTTAAAGATTAGACGTAATAGTCTTTTTTGTGCTAGAAATACACGGATAGCGTAAGGAGAACTACCCCAAAGCATGATATTATATGAAAGATGGCAATAAGCGAGGCTATAATAAATGTTTACAAGATAGTTTGTTGGTAAAGTATATCTTAGATTGATTATTGCAAAGTATACATTATTTAGTTGTTTGCAAACGTGATTTATATGAGAGATCCATCTTAAGTTGTCGTTTACATAGAAACCCAAAAATTTTGTTTCCAATTTTGTTTCTACTTGGATATTATCTATATTAAGTCTAAGTGATGGGGTATATTTCCTATTATAAAATTTTATGCCAACAGTCTTGTCAATGTTTAAAACAAGGTTGTTTTTACCACACCAGTTTCTAAAAACTTGGACAATGTGCACATTTTTGCTTGTAATTGCTCAGGGTTCTTTGCTGAGACCGCTATAGATGTATCGTCAGCAAAAAGCACAATTTTTACGTCATGTAAGTTCATGTTGAGAGGCATATCATTTATATATAGTAAAAATAAGAGTGGACCCAACACAGACCCCTGTGGAACACCCATATTTAGCTCATACATTTCTGAAGTTGTATCATGTATTTTGACACAAATTTCTCTATTTTTTAAGAACGACATAATGAATATTAAAAAATCACCTCTAAAACCTAATCGGTGCAGCTTATGCTCAAGAAAATTGAAATTTAAATAGTCAAAAGCAGGAGACAGATCGAAAAATAGACCTGCAACGTATTCACCCTTGTCCAAGCTTTAACTGAAAAAATCACAAGTAGCACTTTCAGTGGATTTAGTTTTAAGGAAACCATGCTGAGCATCAGTTATAGTGTTGTTTATGTTTAGAAATCCAATCAAACGGTTGAAAATGATTCGTTCAAAAATTTTAGATATACTACTGGTAATAGCAATAGGTCTATAATTTTGTATGTTAGAACGATCACCTTTTTTATACACAGGCACAATAGATGCAACTTTCAAAAACTTAGGGAATGTTGCTGACAAAACCGATAAATTTATAAGATAAGCTATTGGATCAGCAATATGGCCACACACTTTTTTTTAATTTTTGTGGTTATACCATCTAGCCCAGCATTTATTTTATTTTTTAGCTGCCTTCTTACATTGGTGACCTCACCAGCTGTACTAGGTTCAAAAAAGAAAGAATTTATTAGAGGATTTGTTGCAGTACAATTTTTTGACAGATTGTTTCCAAAATGATTATTAATTGTTTTGTTAGCTACATTTGAAAAATAGTTGACAAATAACTTAGCTACATCAGCCGGTTCAGATATTGCGTGATTATTTGCATCGACCTTGAGGGTAATTCTGGCATCAGTGTTTATATCTTTCCCATTTTTTTTTTGTTTACAATATTCCATATTTTCTTTTGTTTATTAGAGGAATTTTCAATATATTTTTTAAAATGTTGCTGTTTGCTAACAGTAATTAGTTTAAAATATGCCTGTATTAAATTTTTGTATCTTAATTTTATATTAGGATCCCCTGTTTTTTTCAACAACCAAAAAGTATCTTTAACTAATATGCTAGCAACTTTAACCTCTTCTGTTACCCACCGACTATCAGCTTTATTAGAATTTGAAACCTTAATATTTATTAACAATTGCCCTTGTCAAAATTTGCATAAACTCATAAAATGCCTGATCAACATCACTAAAATTATAGACAGTTTCAAAGCTCAGATTATTTAAGTACAAGAAAAGATTATTTAAATTTTCATCTGACATATTTCGGAAGGATTTGTTACTTCTGTTAATCACTTCTGTATCATCACTTAATTTAACAGATACATTGACAGTTAAGGCCAAATGGTCAGCAATGTTTAGTTGTAATACCTTAGAAAGGCAATTCGTACTGTTATTAATGATTATATAATTTAATTTGGAACATGTTACCTTGCCATTACCAGAAGCATGATATCTAGCAGGCTCAGATGATGTATTTTTCAGATCAAAACTACATAAAATATCACGAAAAAACTCCTTTTCCAAACTATGTACTAACAAATTTATATTCAAATCTCCACAAACAATTATGTTCGGGCATTTGGATGTACAATAATTTAATACATATAATAAGTTTCAACAAAATAGAATAGTACAGATCTTAACCATAGTCCAATGTTTAAGTAATATGGCATGGAAATGACAGTTATGAACCTGCTATTATTGCTCAATATCGGAATAACACATTCAAAATGGAAGGATGATTTTGATCGTAAATTCAATTAGATTCACTCTTGAAGTAGACAACTGAAATAAAGATTTTTCGTTGCATTGATTGAGTGATTAAATCATATTAATACTAGATACGAGTAAGCATTTACAGTAACCCAAAAAATACCAATAGATGTTTAAATTTGAGTTCAGTTAACTATTTAAACGTAAAAAAGGTGTCAAATAAATCTCATATATTAGAGAAAAATTAGTTTCATTAGAAAATTAAATTTCTGAGAAAAATTCACGTTTCATAAAGGAAGTTTTAGAACACACTGAATCTCCAGGTAATCTGAAAAATATTAATCAAATAAATTAAATAATAACACACAAACTGAAAACAACTCTGAAATTATAAACATTATTTCATATGCTTATACTTTCGGTTTATTCGAAATAATTAAACGTGTTTATTTATTTATTTATTCAAGTAATCAACAGGCCCCAATAACAGATTACAATTTTCACAAATTAACATATAGCACCAAGTCCAATAAAGAGAATAACCAGTAATAACATTCCCATAACAATAAAAATATTTAACAAATGAACCCAAAAGCTATATTCTGTAAAATACAAAAATAAGTACCATATATTAGCAACTAATATATTATCATAATAAAAAAATTATCTAAAATATTTTAACAATTTTTCTGTAAAAACTACCTAACCCTTCCGCCCAAATATCCGTATCCCCTAACTCAGTACAAAACATAAATATTCTATTTAATGGAGCGAACTTTCCCAAGTTAGTCCGCCCCGTCGCAACAAAAAATAGTTTGTGATTTCGATTAAAATATTGTGGTACCAACCAAGAGATTCTACCAAGAAGTTCAGAGCAGTCTATCTCGTTTTTTAGTAGTTTGTATAAAAACAGAACTGATGCCATTTTCCGTCTACTTTCCAGCTTTTTAAATTTAAATTCATTAGTTAAAGTTGAATATGGTAAACTAAATAAATATTCGCCATATTTTTTGTAATAGATAAACCTTAAAAACTTTTTCTGGACTTTTTCAATTTGATTTTTGTGAATTTCATAAATCGGAGACCAAATAATTGCAGCATATTCGACGATACTTCTGACATAAGCGTTAAAAAGTCTTATTAATGTGCTTAGTCTTTTAAACTTACAGGAATTACGAATTATGAACCCTAGCATTTTATATGCTTTTTAGACGACATAATCTACATGCTTATTGAATGAAAGTCCGTTGTCAAAAATTACCCCTAAATCTTTAGCCTCAGTTTTCTTTTGCAGTACGATACCCCCCATAATATACTGATAATCTAATACGCTCTTTTTCTTAGTAAACGAGACAGCAAAGCACTTACTCAAATTAAATGATAATTTATTTGTGTTAGACCACTCATATATTCTGTCTAAATCTTCCTGTAATAGTAAAGAATCAGAAATAGGACTTATATTTTTATAGATTTTGAGATCATCAGCGAAAAGTTGACAACGTGAATGTGATATGGCTTTTGGTAGATCACTAATAAAACAAAGAAATAGGAACGGGCCCAAATTTGAGCCTTGAGGGATTCCCGATGTTGAGAAATATATTTTAGATTTAACACCTCTAAATACCACGTATTGCTGTCTTGTCTCTAAGTAACTGTTGAACAGTTTTATCAAATTATCAAACAGACCCATCCCCTGTAGTTTTTGCAGTAGTACTAATGTTGAACTTTGTCGAAGGCTTTTGCAAAGTCAGTATATATGACATCTATTTGCCCAGCGTTTCCTACAACCTCAAATGCGCTTTGAGCAAACGTAAGCAAATTAGTTACAGTTGTCGTTTTTTCATAAATCCGTGCTGTTCTTCAGGAATAATTGGGGATACATGAGAGTAGACTTTTTCATATAGTATCATTTCAAATATCTGACATGCAGTAGACAACATAGCAATGGGTCTATAGTTTTTTATGTCATTCATTTCACCGCTTTTAAAAATTGGGACAACTTTTGTTATCTTCCATGCAACTGGGAATATACTCGTTTTTATTATACAGTTATATATCAATTTAAGTGTCTGCATTAATAAATCAACACAACCCTTAAATATGTAAAGCGGTTGTTGGGGATAAATACAAAGTAAAAACGGTTTTTAAAATAAACAATATACTAAGATTCATTTTAACAAAAACAAAGCCGAAAGTACTACTGGAATAGGCAAAAATTGTATTTAGAGTGTACCTTGTGTGCGAAAATAAACAAATGAGGGAAAAACATCAATGCATCTCCAAAGATGGGAAAAAGAACACCAATATATTATCTCGAGAAGACATATAGATCCAGATTGGCAAATCAGGTACTAACTAATGTTGATATAAATAACTGCGACAAGGCCAAAAGATAACTTAAAGGAGTTTTCTCTATAGATTTTTCTATAAGTGTTTTTATTACCACCTTTGTTGACTTACCTATTTCCACTAATATTTTACTTTTTAAACGAGTTTCAAAAGGGGGGAGGTTATCAATTCGTCGTCACGTTTTTTATGTATGCTCAGTTATTATTCAAAAACGGCTTGATCAAATTTGATGATTAAACGGCATTGTATTAAGGAATATTACAGAAAGGTACCATAAAATTTTCTATAACGTGAGATTTGCGGTTTTCCAGAAAATCAGAAAAAATAGTCATTAAGGGACTACATTTCACTCAATTTCAATGAATCTTCACTGTTTTCTCTAAAACTACTCCAGCGATTTGAATATTATAAATTGTATTCTGCTGCAAAGATATGTTCCAGCTTGATTCCGTATATTTTTCTATAAGATAAAACATACCATTTTTCTGAAAATCGTAAAAATATATGCAAAAAAACATTATGGTAAATGTCAAATTTTCAACATAAATATCCAGTATAAATGTCAAGATATGCCATGAAAGTATATCGTACAGGATGTTTCTAATGGTTTTCATTTTGATTCATTTGAAGTCAGTTTCTTTCAGAGACGAAGTTAAATTAATGGGCTTATAGTCGCGTAAAATGGCAGAAAATTGTTATGTTGGCTATCTCTTCTGTATTGTATACGGTGGCAGGTGTGAGCGTGGGTGCATGTGATACTATGTAGTACATAAGCAGTTGCCTAGAAGGATGGTTGAAATTGAATTAGTTATACAGGCTGGTTCAAACAGTATTGTAATGGGTAGCACATTTCGTTCTTTTTAATACGCTTTTATAAAGTTCATGTGTACGTATGTATATGTGTGTGTATATATCTATCTATGTAACGGAAACTTTCAACGTAATTTTCCTCAACTTCAAGAAGTCCAATTAAGTTGAAAATTGGCGCACGTGTCAAGGGCCTATGACAATACAATTGTTTAAGTTGAATTTTCCTATCTTGTCTTTGTCACTGTTCTTAACTAAATACAAATTCATCTATTAACTACTGCCATCTAGTTGGCAGTAGTAACTGCCATCTAGTTGGCAGTAGTAGAACTGCAATGAAAGGTTACGCAAACATGAAGTAAACTTTTTAATTATAAATACATCTGAGACTAAAAACTTTGAAAATAATTATAGTTTAAAAAAACTAAAAAATACGCTTTAATAGCAACTAAAAAGCAGAAAATATTTTTTAATTATGTACAGTTTATATTACAGCAGTACAAAGTGGGGTGCATTTCACTATATTTGCATAACTCTTATAAATAGTTGCCAATAGAATAATTTTAAAATTTAATATTTCAGGCACCCCACGCTTTTCTACTGCTATAATATAAACTGTTCATAATTATTTCTGCTTTTTAGTTCGGTTTGCTATTAAAGCGCATTTTTTAGTTTTTTAAACTATAATTATTTATATATAAATTATTCACTTAGGTACTGCTCTTATGGTGCTGTAATTTGACAACGTACTGATATTATTATAGTTGATTTTAATTCTAAAGAGTATGGTTTAAGTGTAAAAGCATATAGTCTCAAAAAACGATGGATCTATAAATTACAAATTATTGCTTTAAAAAAATTATTTAATCTTGAATAGTGATTGATTTGGATATTTCCTACAGACATTACAAGACATTATTTAATAAGTCATGTGGAAAATTTTCATTGCAGAAAATACTAAATAAACATCCTATCTGTTGTATTTATAATTACTAATTAACTATATTTATACCTGAGGTTATTCAAAATAGCATTAGCTGTTTCACGAAATTTGGGTTTTTAGTCTAATTATTAATTACATTGTTACAGTTATTTGGATTATCAGCAGATGATTTTTATAGTAAACTTTTTAACCTTAGAGAGTTAAGTTTACCTACATTTAGTGGCAGTAGTTTGAGGTAAAGTTCAAATGTAAATGGCTGATTACTGATTGTTTTTTTCTTCTTCTAATTCTTCGATTTTCATCTTGACAATATGTAACTGCATTTAAATTTCTCAGTAAATAAAATTTGATAATAAAAGTATATTTGTAAAGTTTTATTCATTTACAATATCTTATGAAACTTAACAATAAAATAATGTGGTTAAAAAACTAATCTCAGCTTTTAAGAAACTTTATAATTCATATTTCAAGTAAATTTCAATATATTTCATGTAAACATAATTTTGTCAGATAAGTATCCTTAATAAATGCATATCTTACAATTAAGTTTAAGTTCATTTTTAATTAACCATAAATATACCAATACCAATACAGCCTTAATGTTTTAATTTTTCTGGGATTTACTTATAAATAATTTTTAACAGTTGGCTGATGAGTAGTTAGGTGAACAAGGCCAAGTGTCCGTCTTTAGGGCTGCAGCATTATCAACCCCACTAGAATATCCAGGCTAAAGCCCCCCCACCCACCAGGATCATGTGAGTGGTATGCTTTTGTAGTGTTTGTTGTGCTAAAATCAACCTTCAGTGACGTCAAGCCTCCCAAACGCGATCAACCGCCCCCCAAACGAGATCAACCGCCCGCCAAATGACAATCTTGCATCCGCCCCTACGGCCCCATCTTGTGCTACCCGCTAAGCATCGAGGTGCAGAAAACGACATTGAAACGCGGAATGGCATCAGGTCGTCTTCTCTGATGAATCTCTATTCTGCTTGGGTGGACATGATGAAGAAGGGTTAGAAGAGGTCGAGGAGAAAGACTTCAACCTCAATTTGATATTGACCGCCATGTACACCGAATGTTAGGGCTTATTGTATGGGGTGCTATTGCAGATGGAAGTAGGTCACCTTTAGTCTTTGTTCAAGGCAACATAACAGTGCAATATTATCTTCAGACATATGTACTCCATTACCTTAATCAGCTTATGAATCACATATGTCAACAAGGTAATGCTTTGCCTCATGTTGCTCAAGTTAGTTTAACTTTTTTTGGCAGCCCAGATCCCCTGATCTTTTGGCCATAGAAAATGTTTGGGAGATGATAGGTAGAAGGCTGAGAAATTCACCCTAGACTTTAAAAGTTCTAAGGCATGAAATACAGGTAGCTTGGAATAGTAGTCCTCAAGAAATAGACCACCTTATTGAATCAATGCCAATGCATGTTGGGCAGTGTATAGATAACCAGGGTGGGCAAAAACAGTAACAAACTTAATAACAAAGAATTAAAATCCTTGGTATTTTTATTCAAACTTTAATCATTTATTCCTTACTACAGGATTTAAGTTTTACCAAAACAATATTAAATTTATCTCCTGGATTTTATGATGTCAATGAGTATATTTCCAATGAGAATAGGGCCTTAAATCTTTAAATGTTGGTTTGATATAAAGGATTCCTATTGAAATTTGAGGTTAACATATATTTTCTTTCTTATATTGTCATTGTGCTATGGATGATCAACTCTATACTTGATTTCACTCTGCATCATGGAAATGGTGAAACAACCACTAGAAAGAATAAACCTTTTCTTTTGTGAATGAGCTCTCATGCTGCAGTCTTAAAGCTTCATTGCCATAACTTGTAACATTTGGAAGGAGATATCTAGCAAATATTTCCAGACATGAATGTCCCTCAGGTAAGTATGGCCTTAGCAAATCAATCAAAGGAGGCTTGTGGGAATGAATTGCACTGGGCACACTTACAACTAATTTGCCATCATCAGGTAATGGCAACGAAGAGTTTCTGCTTCCAAATATGATTCTCTCATATGGCTGTTTTCCAGGTGGGCATGAAAAGTTACAAACTGGTTCTCCAGTTTGAGTGACTTTTACCCAATACCAAGTAGCAGCAAACTCAATTCCCCACTTTGGAAAAATACTATTGAGAAGCTCTCCTATATTTTGGGCCGAATTTGTACACCAAACCGCCACTAATCCAGTTTTACTCAATAAATTTTCCATTGGGATATTTCTCAGTTCAGTGTTGTACATCATTTTATAAGCATCATCAGACTTTTTCCTTTTTCTTCGAATGAATTTGTTCCACCATGGTGGGTCAAGAATGATGACATCAAATTGTCTGTTTTCTAAGTGAGTCGAAATTTCTGAAACATCTTTGCAATAGAATTCTGAATTTTCGGGAAACAAAAAAAAGGACTGACTGATTTGTTGTCGTTTTGCAACTCCTGTATTGCATCCATGGCTGTTTTGAATTAAGTCCTTCCCTGATTGCTGGTAAATTAATTCAGCAGTTTTCAAAGCTTCTAAGGTTTGTTCTTCTGGAACTTTGATGGCAAAATGACCGCCCTGTTTTAAAGTTTTGATAAAGTCGATAAATGTTTGTTTTACATATTCATTGCCTTCAACTTCTGTACTGTTATTTGGTTTAAATTTCCCTTTTTTGGATTTACTTTTTTTATATGGGTAAAATATTTCAAATAGCTTTTCATTTAAACAATAATTATAGTCATCAATGTTTTTGTATAATTCGTCAACGTATTGTTTATGTGAAATGTAGTACCCTAGATTACTTGCACATATTAAGGACATTCGGGAAACAATTCTCTTTTTATAATGTAGGACTTCTATATTGTATCATCTTTGTGTCGGACCACATGTAGGACTATTCACGGACTATTCCTACCTCATTTCAAATTTTCAAAATAATTTTATAACCTCACTTTTCTTACTACAATCCACAGGACAGTAACATCAGGACGAAGGTAGCTACCGTAATGTTCTGAATTGATGTTCCCTATTACTATCTCACTTTGACTGTCAAGGAAGACATGAGACAGCATCATTTCAAGTGAAAAGTGGAACATAGACATGGAACTATGGCACCAAATGTGAAGCACTCAAACCACAGGTCATTTGAACTATTAGGTTAAAGAATGAGGTTAGAAATGCGTGTCAAATATTTCTGCAATGGTAGGAATATTAATTTGTGAAGCTAATAATGAGCTCATTTTTTGGAACTCATAACACAATGTGGCAAACAACAAAATATGCAATATTGGCTCTTCTTCCAACCTAGTTTTTGCATTATTTTTTCAAATGGAGGTGGAATATTTTAATCAACTTCCAGCTGAAGTTATAATAAAAATTTTTAGTTATTTAAGATATCAAGATTTGTGCTGTCTCAGGAGAACGTGTAAACGTTTTGATCAAATCATAACAACTTGGGATCATATATTATTGAGGAATATAGTTCCATTGGTTACTAATCAAAAATATAGTCAGTTTTTGTCAAAGTGAGTGTTATAACAAAATACATCTGGGAGTTAATTTACATTTTTTGTATTTTCTAGATGTTACAAAAGTTTGACCCAATTAGAGAAATTGAGAGTCTCTTACAATTGGAGAGTAGGAAGATACAAGGAGTATGATTTGTTATTTTCTACACAAAAATATCTCCCATGTTTGCAAATGAACAATGAATTTCTTTGGTTTGGAAGAGGTAGATTTGTTTATTGCTACAGAAGAAATGAAACTGGAATTAATGATAGATTTCCATGTTATGTTCTCCATGGTTCTAGTTCAGCTGATATCAGGAAGTTTCAAATAAAAGATAATTGGTTAATTTGTGGATTGGAGTAAGTTTTGAGAAATTAAATAGATCTAGTATAGAAAATAATTCTTCATTTATGTTGCAAATTTCTATACCAATGAGCCTTTTTTCAGTGCAGCAGTACTAGTTAGTGTAAAATGTTACCTAATTCCATTCACATATATGTAAACTTCAATCTCAAAAGAAATCTTTTAAAATAATTTGGTCAAGTGCGAGTTGGACTCGTATATTAAGGGTTCCGTACCACCTTCAAGATTCTAATATTCCAGTTTCAGACAAGCAGGGAATGAGTGCATTCTCTTATATTTACCCTAATATCTTTTAAAGGAAGCGTTTTAAATTTATAAAATATATACTCTTTTATTTTCCACACATAGACTTTTTATTTTATCTGCTTCAGGATTCGCTTGATTTTTATCAGAATACATATGTATTTAATTTTCTAATTAAATACATAAAAAATTAACATTAGAGTTTTATTTTATTAATAAACTTTCAGAGAAGTCTTTTATAATCTACTGTCTTAAGTTTTGAGGCTCTGTAGACTGGGCAAAATAGGTCAAGTTTTAAATTATAAATTATTAAATCTGATATTCAAATTATTAAAAAATACAAATAAAATGTATTTTTCAAAATTTATATAGTGTAGTTTCTAAAGTAGGAATTATGTCGATGTTTAATATTTTTGTTAATATCTTTTAAACAATTGATTTAAAAATATGATATATTTGTAATTCACATAATGAGCCATTTATCTAATATATTACATGATGCGTTTGAAAATTGAATCTTTATTTTCCATTTAATTGTATATTTGTCCCTAAAATTACTATGGGGGTTTTCTAATAATTTATTTTCCATTTAATTCTATTATTTGGGTGCCAAATAATAGAATTAGGGATTTTTTCATATTTTTCCTATAAACAAAAAAATTGAGGTCTTATAGTTTGGGGAATAACGGGGAGAATGGGTAATTTTTTTAAAATATTTATTTAATATATTTTAAAATATTCATTTTAAAAAATTAAAAAATAAATTTGTATTCGTCATAATGAGCCCTGTGATTTGATATATTACATGACCCGTTAGAAACATTTATAATTTTTTGTTTTCCATTTAATTCTATAATTTGCCCCCCAAAATGAATATTATTATTCTCCTTATTTTTTCCAGTAAAGTTCAGGTGAGAGGCTATACTTTCATTTTTTCCAAATTTTTCAGCTTATGATTTCGGTGATAAGTGGGGGGAATGGGTAAAAATTTTTATATTTTTGTTAATATTTTTTAATTAATTTATTTTAAAAATATGAAAAAAAAACATATTTGGTTTCTTCATCATGAGCCCTTTCTTTGATATAAAACATGATGGGTTAGAAACAATTTTAATTTTATATTTTCCATTTAATTCTATAATTTTCCCCCCAAAATGAATATTAGGGGTTTTTCTTATTTTTCCAGTAAAGTTCAGGCAAGGGGCTATACCTCCATTGTTTTTTCAAAAGTTTCCAGCTTATGGTTTCGGAGATAGGGGGGGAGATGGGTAAATTTTTTTATATTTTTGTTAATATCTTTTAATTAATTTATTTTAAAAATATGAAAAAAAATATATTTGTTTTCGTCGTAATGAGCCCTTTCATTTGATATATAACATGATGGGTTAGAAACAATTTTAATTTTATATTTTCCATTTAATTCTGTAATTTGCCCCCCAAAATTAAAAATATAGGTTTCTCCTTATTTTTCCAGTAAACTTCAGGTCAGAACCGATACCTCTAATTTTTTTCAAAACATTACGTTTTATAGTTTCGGATTTAAGGGGGGAGGGATGGGTAAATTTTGGTATATTTTCCTTAATATCGTTTTAAATCATTTTTTTTAAATATGAAAAAATATATATTTGGGTTCCTCAGAATGAGACCTTTCATTTGATGTATTACATGATGCATTGGAAATTTTATTTATTTTTAAATTTTTATTTAATTCTATAATTTGCCCCCCAAAATTAATATTAATGATTTCTCCTTATTTTTCCTGTAAAGTTCGGATAACGTTCTATATTTTCTATTTTTCAGGGGGGGGGCGGTCGATTTTTTAGTTTTTCCCCCCAGAAGTACCCCTAAAATCAAAACTTCTTCATTTACGATATGTACTCCTGATCGGGTCACCAAACTATACATTGATACCAAATTTCAACCTCTTCCGTCCAGTAGTTTAGGAGAAAATTGCTGTGATGTGACAGAGGCAGAAATCCTGAGTGATATTATAAAAATGATGATGTAAATTTAAAATTTTCTTGAGAATGAAGGTTTATTAACAAAAGTGGTTATGATCAAATGAAACAAATTTCTTCATTTTCTATCACGGGAGTTATTCACACACTACATCACTAGGTTTAAAAAGTAACTAACATTATTAGATGAGCAAAGCTACATTAATTACTTTAAGTTGTTCTTTTAGGGTTCCATATACACAATAATATCACTCCAGATTTTTACCACTTTCACACCACATCAATTTTTGCCTAAAAAATTTGGTATCAGTGTGCAGTTTGGTGAGACGATCAGGAGTACAAGAAATTTTGATTTTAAGTGTACCTCTGGGGAGAAAAACTAAAAAAATCGACTGTTCCCCCTCCCTTATCTCTGAAACTATTGAGCCTAAAATTTTGAAAAAATAGGGAATTTTTGAACATTGCTTGAAGTTTACAGAAAAAATAAAGAGAAACTATTAGTTTTGATTTTTTGGGGAGCAAATTATAGAAGTAATATATAATCATGTAATATATCAAATGAAAGGGCTCATTCTGAGGATCACAAGTATATTTTTTTCATATTTTAAAAATAATTAGTTTAAAAGATATTAACACAAATATGCAAAAATTTAAACATCCTCTGTGTCATCAAATATAAGACATAAAAATTTGAAAAAAATAGATATATAGGGCGTTACCTAAACTTTACTGGCAAAATCAAAAGAAACTCCTAATATTAATTTTGGGAGGCAAATTAAGAATTAAATGGAAAATATAAAATTAAAATTATTTCTAACACATCATCCAATATATCAAATCAAGGGGCTCATTATAAGTTCAAATGTATTTTTTTCATATTTTTAAAATAAATATTTTAAAAGATATTAACAAAAATATAAAAAATGTACCCTTAGTATGCATGTCCAAATTGCACTTGACCAAATTATTTGTAGTCTAAATCTCATTAACTTGCATATGTTTCAAATGTGAGCTGTGAGTGTCTAAACTGGTCATAATAGTGTGCAAATAAATCCAATGATAGAGAATGAAGAAATTAGTTTCATTTTTGATCATTATGATTAACTATCACAAAGTAATGGCTTCCACAAATGAATTTTTAAATAGTCATTGTATAGTCTGGGGTCATTTTGAGTCTGGCTGTATTATTTATTATACCTAATATGCATCATCTGAAGTAAAGTTTGCAAATCTATAATGTTTTATTCACATTGTGGTTATTCAAAATATTTTTTTTATTTAAATTAATAATTTTAAATAATTCAGTCATGCCACATAAATAATACTCTACTAAATGGATCAGGCATAATGTTTGTCCGTAACTGATAATTTTCTTATACTAGTTTCAGAAAAACGATCATTGAAATAATTTAATTTTGTTAAATACTATAATTAGAATTTGGTCAAAAGAACAATATACATATAGCAACAAACAAAAGGTTATTGTCAGTTCTTAATTATAGTGATGGTGTCATATGGCTTCGAGATCTAGAAAACGATCGATTTGTTTTTGATGGAGAACTGAGTCATCTTTCAGATGTTTGTTCTGTTGACATAACTAGTCATGGAGATCTAGTTGCTTCAGGTGGAAGAGACAATATGTTTTCATTGTGGAAAGTTGACAATGATGATGACACTGGTAAACTGGTCAATATAAGTTCATTTAGGATGGAGGATACAGTGTGGAAAGTTACATTTTGTGATGAGGGACGTTTAGTGGCAGTCGGGACGGGTGGGAAATTTGGAGATCCACTGGTAGTGTATGACACTGAAACGTAAGTATTTGTTGTCATAATCAAGAAATATTGTAAAAATTATTAATTAGAATTGGTTTCTGAGAGTTCCTATGTTGCAATCAAGGCCGGATTTAACTTAATGCCGCCCCTGGTCACTGGAAAAAATGCCGCCCCTGGTCACTGGAAAAAATGCCGCCCCCATACTGAAATTTTATTCAAACTCATAGTTTATATATTTTTTTTAATAAAATAACTAATTTAATATCAAAGGAACCTATATACATTTGTAAAACAGACTGTAGGTGGCAACATGCGCTGTTGCAAGTTTATTAAATTGAAAAATCATTTTAAAGTAAAATTAATTTCTTTAACCAATAAATTATTATTTTTTTAAAATTCATTGATTGATTAAAATTTAAGTTTTGAAAAATGCAAATATAACTCCAAAATATTTTCATTCATTCAAAATCGAATATTTTCCAAATCTTTAAGGAAATAAATTAATTAAATTACTTTGTATAATAACTTTTATTTGAAGTGCCAAAATTATAATTTACAAATAATGCCCAAATTGAATTTCTTGAATTATCAATTACATAAAAAAAGATTAATTGAAATGATTTATTTATTTATTTATTTAAGGATCGAAACCCATTTTCCATACAAATAAATAACTTAGACTAAAACATCAGACACATTTTAGTAAACAAAAGAAAACAAAATATATACCAATACAAAAATAAACATAATAATTACATATGTATTAGTATAAACATAATAATCTACTAAATTACAGACAATTTCAAATGGAATAAATCAATCTGACCCTGGACACTGTTTGCTAATCATAGCAACTTGGTAATTGTTTCGTTCTAACCATAATTTGTATTATGAAAGGGAACCATAAACAATTGGAGAACGCCTATGTTGTAGAGATTGAATGCCCAATGACAAAAGCATATCTTCATGACCTACATTCCCTTCAACTCCCATTCTAACTGAACATATACGCCAGAATTTATTTTGAACTCTTTCAATTTGGTCAATGTAAACCCCATAATGAGGACACCATACGCTATTGTATTCTAAGATCGATCTATTCAACGCAAAGTATAAGATCTTAAAAGTGGAAACAGTTAAGTCAGCACTATTTCTTCAAATAAAACCAAGCATTCTGAAAGATCTGGATGTTTTTTCGGCAATGTGAGCACTAAATGAGAGTTTACTGTTAAAAAGAATACCTAAATCCTTTATTTTATCAGTGCTTTTTTGAATTATTACATTATTTATTTTATATGAATAGTTATTAATATTTAAGTGGAGAGCATTTATATTTCACCAACGACATAAATTGTCCAAATCTAATTGTAGTAGGTCTAAGTCATTTTCGCTGTCAATAGTTCTAAATATTTTTAGATCATCAGCAAACAAAAGAAAATTCTTATATCTAATTACACTATCTAGGTCGTTAATAAATAGGTTAACCAGTTAACAGTGGACCTAGATGCGACCCCTGTGGTACCCCAGATGGAACAGCAATTGGTTTCGAGATAGCACCACCATATTTCACACATTGCAATCGATCACAAACTTAACTACTGACCCAACTCAATATCCTCAGACTAAATCCATATCCTTGAAGTTTGGCAACTAAAACTTCATGAATGACTCTGTCAAATGCCTTTGAAAAATCGGTATAAACAGAGTCAACCTGAACACGAGACTCAAACGATTGGATGATAAAACAATTACATTTGTACAGGATGATTTGCCCTGATAGAAACCATGTTGCTGGTTAATTGTGAGATTTTTACATTCAAACTTTAGATAGTTATTTACAATATTATCAAATCATTTGGGAATTGCCGACTGCAAGCAAACTGCTCGATAATTTTCTATATTTTCCTTACTTCCTGCTTTAAAAATAGGTTTCAAGAAACTGTGTTTCCAGTAATTTGGAAATTAATTAGTTATATTGAGCAATCTTGATAAGGCTCATTTTTCACTTTCCAAATTGTGCCGCCCTAGAAATTTACCGCCCTGGGCACTAGACCCGACTGCCACTAATGTAAATCCACCGCTGGTTACAATCATTGTCTTATAGAAAGTTGTAGAAACATTTAATTTTTTTCTGAATGCATTTTTGTAACAGAAAATTTACTAAATTATTATTTTTTTAATTGTATTTTGATTCCTGCACTCAAAACATAGTTATTTTGAATGAAAACTTGTAAACATATTGTTACAAAATTCTTTTTACACCACTAAAGAGAAAAATGAAGAAACCTTCTAAATTAATCGTTTGGATAAAAACAACGTAAACATGAAATAATAAGGTCGACTTAAATTTCCACAAGTTTCCTGAAAAACGCTCCGACAATAAAGAAATAACCATCGAAATTCGCATATATTCCACTATAATTATTAAAGACGGCGGTCGCACAAGTTGGTCAGTTAGTAAATTGAGTTTATATTCATGAGATTGAGTGGGCAGAAGAAGTCAGCTGTAGTATTAGTCATTATTTTGTAAACAGTGAATTATTTGTTTGTTTGAATTTAAATAAAGACATTGAAAGTGAGTGTACACAATTGTGGATTGAACCCATGGAATCTATTGCAGTATTTATCTCTAATGAAAAAACAATTATCTGATATAGTAATATACAAGATATAGGTGTGATAAAATTTGACATTTTTGCTAGATTGTCATTGTAATCATTGTAAATATATGCAAAAATAAACAACATCATTTGTAGTTATTTATATTTGGATTTAGATCAAAATGTATTTTGTGTATACTTATTTGTTGCGGAAACGTTTCAAATTCAAGTCTGGATGTATAAATACGAAAATTTTGTACTCTTAACACCCAACTATTATTTTTTACACTCAAAACTATTTCAACAGCTAACTGTTATCTTAATAGTTGATTTATATGACAAAACATTGTTTATTTAATTTGCAGTTTTTTAGTATGTCAACTTGTGTATTAACTGTATTAATTTTGGATTTTAGAAGACGCAATATTTACAATATGGACATTCGAGGTGGAATTTTGGACATAAAAATGGACACATCTGGCAATACGCTGTGGTCTTGCGGTTACGATAGTTGCGTTCATCGGTGGGATTTACGATCTGGAATCTGTGTAAAATATGAAGATCAGTTCGACTGTGTTTTGTATTGCCTGGAACATGATTATTGTAATACTTTGATAGCTGGTTGTCAAATGTATGGAAGAGTGTGCCTATGGGATTCCCGTTACACCAAATGGGTTCAGGTAATCGTATTTATGGTTCTTTTGTTATTATACTCTAACTCTCTACTTCAATATTATTTACTTTCTTTTGTGACTGTCTGACTGAAAACATTTGTATAAACATGACTATAGTTTATATACATATGAGGTCATTATCAAACAAAGAAGGTGAAGTATTCCTTAACATGGATGGCAATGTATTTCAATCTACCTCTGTAAGGAGTTTGTTTATTATCTTAATGTTATTTAAAAAACAGGTTATATTTCAAAAAGTAAGAACAAAATTGAATCGACAACTTTTTCTGGGTCACTACTAAATACTAAAATCAATGCAATTTTAAAACACATGGGAAAAAGATATTTTAATTTTATATGGGTTAATGAAAGGTTTCGGGGCACTTATAACCAAGGGCGGATCCCAAGGAGGGCGATGGAGACAATCACCCTCTCCGAGAGCCTTAAACTCAGTGAGTTTGGTACTAAATTGAGCTTGAAATAAAGTAACTTCTGTGAGTTTAAATTAAAGAATGACTACTTTTAATGCAGTAAGCCAGAAAAAACAATGTATCTAAAGCTACAGAGAAGTCTTCCCCCTACTTAGGTAAATTTCGAAGTCATCCCTGAAACACGAAATCGCCCCCGCTTTTATACAGAATTTAGTTAAATGCAGACTGTTCTAATTTTTATAACTAAAGAACTTGACAATTACATTTGTTAGCTCCTTTGGTGAACTTCTTTTGTATTATTTGTTGGATTTTAACAATTTGCTGTACTATACATTATACAGGGTGAGTGTTTTTTTTTTTGATGATCAGTATGGGGATCTCGGGGATCAGTATAGACATCTCGGAAACTAGCGGAGATAGAGCAATGGTTAAATTGGGAAAGATTTGCAGTTTTACTGGCCCAATTTAATTTCTTTCTTCTTTCTTCTTTCACTTTCGGATTTTTGTAAAAAATCATGGCGTACTAGATATTTTGAAAAAACGAAATTCTGTCGATTTAGTCAAATCCCTCTAGTTAGAGAGAAAAGTATCCATAAATAACTCCGTTATGTTTATGAATAACTATATCGAATATTATATAGTTGAAAAGCCTAAAAATGTCCGATTTTTTGAGGTCATACCCAACTATGTTTTCCATTCAAAAAAATATAAGTTTGTGTCATATCTCGAAAACGAGAGCTGTCACGCAAACGGGGACATGACAGTCATATTCGGGATACAATTCCCTTCAATTTTGATATTTACACTTTTTTTATAAAATCAAAAACAAAGGAGCTAGTAAGCCATGACTTTGTACAAAAATCCGAAAGTGGCATTAAATTGGGTCAGTAAAACTGCAAATCTTTCCCAATTTAACCATTGCTCTATCTCCGCTAGTTACCGAGATCCCCATACTGATCATCAAAAAAAACACTCACCCTGTATAGTCATCCAAATGGCATGTCCAAGGGGGAAACTGATATAGAATTTAACTATTTCAAAGTGGATTTTGTTTAACATGTTATTTGAGATTCCTTAGTTTAAAAAAAGTGTTAGTAGAAAGTATTGTGATGTATTTCCATAGGCTTGAACAAAATTATTGATTTCTAAAATAATTTACCATTTAAGACAAAACTTTATAACTAAAAAATCACAGAGCTAAATTACTAAATATTTAAATAGGCCACTGTCACTTCAACTCATAATCAGTTAATTATTAACTAACTCACTGAAACTGATGCATTCACCTTCTATCTGCCTAGTATGTTGTTCCGTCATAAGAGACTGTTGTATGATATTCAAAATCTTTCACAGTTTTTGACAACTTCAGTGATGTCGTTAAATTAAAATTTGTAACAATATATTATAAATAATCACCGAGATTTTGTTAAATAACTAAATTACTTAAAAAATGTCTCTTACCAAGATCCATTCATAGTAATATTATTTTGTTGATAAGGTATATTACATGAGTCAAGACAGAAGAAACCAAAGGAACAGATCCAGGAGTTCGCCGGTCTACAGTTTGTCATTCGATTCAGAATTTTTGTTCACCGCCACCGATCAAAACCTCAATGTGTTCAATTTTTCAGTGTACGACGCACCGTCGAAAAACTACTCGGACAACCATTCAATGTACAACTCGATGTGGTGTAATTATAATTTATAAGTAAATATTTTGACTAATTTTTGTTAATGTTTTAGTTTTGGGTTATGAATAAACTTGACAAAGTAATTTTTTATTTGACTTTATCATTTCTCTTTGTACACATAATCTTATCCAAGCAAGAGACAAGAGCGGAAAATTTCACCTCCTAATGTGGCCAAGGCTATTTTTTTTCACATGACCTTGATGGTGAGTGAAGCTCAAATTGAGGTAAAGCATGATTAGGCTCCAAACCACGGCGACTATGGGGGAATACGGTGAAAGATTAGTTTTTGAGGTTGCTGATTATAAATCTGATCATTCCCTCATAGTCCTTGTGACTCTGAGCCTAATCATGCTTTAACTCAATTTGACCTTCACTGACCATCAAGGTCATGTCAAAAAAATGGTTAAGGCCATATTTGGACGTGAAATTTTTCGCTCTTTTCATTTACGACATAAAAAATGGGGTTCCCATTTGAACAAAAACGACTTGACCTTGATATGACCTTCAAAGTCATAGTCAAGGTCAAAACGGACATGGTAACCTGGGAAAAATGTTGAAAGTTATCCATTTAACTTTTTCCTCCTTAATGCTTTCCCACTGAATAAATCAGCCGTACTCGGAATTTTTGTACACCGTGTATATTTAATGCCTTAATGAGAGTAATCTGCCTATAATGATTAAGGAAAACGTGTCATGCTTGTAAAATAGCAAGGGGAATGTACAAGTCAAGTTTGCACTTTTTAAAATAGTTTGGTCTACTTACTTTTACTTATTTGGGGAATACGACAAACGTTCCAGCGACATCCAGTCAGTAGAATGTTGTGCCCTGAGAAAAACACATGCATTCCAATGTGTGAACTCAGAAATGACGTCAAAGCAAGTCCAAAAAAACAGATTACAGTGAATCTCCACTGATTTCTCTGAAAAGATTGAATCAGTTACAATACTTTAAATTCTATTCTATTACCTTAATAGAATAGAAGTTTACCTTTCCCAAAAAATCCAAAAAATATGTTAAAAAAACTGGCAACATCAAAGACATGTCGTAAATTTTCTATATACTCCAGTCATTATATACATTTGGAAATGCAAATGAACCGAGAATCCTAGAAAAGCTTAACTTTAAATTGTCGACCAAGATTTCCTATGTGGGTTTTCCACAATTTTGAAAAATGGGGTAAGAGGTTTTTGCATAATAACTTAGCTATCTGAAGAAATACGAAATTTTTGTCGACTGTGGCAATGTTATTGCATGTTTGCCCACTATAATGCATACTCTCTTCAAGGTGTCATTCCTTTGTATGCAAGACAATATATATTATATATAATATACAATGTTTCTGGTCAGGGAACCTTCATCAGTTGCGCTTCCCACAATTGAATGTCCTCTTGCAACTGATGAAGGTTCCATGACCAGAAACAATGTATATTATATATAATATATATTGTCTGGCGTACAAAGGAATGACACCTCGAAGAGAGTATTCAATATCTCTGAAGATGAAGTAACCTGAAAATTTTATCGTGACATTCTGTCCTAGGAGTTAAGGGAGAACAGTAATTACACGGAACGGCTCCAGATTCGGAACCTCTGTGTGCTGATTCTCTCGAAAATCCTAGATGTCGGTCTTACATCTCGCGTCTTCAAATATAATGCATGCACATCCTACGTCCTACTTTCCTGGACCCACAAAAGGTCTCACAATTTCTTGTAGATTAGTACAAAATGAAAATAGGCGCGTCTTTGCAGCGCGTTAGAGATCTTAATTTTTGTCAAAAAAACATAATAGGTCTGAATATGCTCTACAAGTATCATCTCGATTTTTTCGATATTTATCACCAGAAAAAAAAATACTAGCAAAAATCAAATGTCATGTCCTAAATTTTTGAATGTTTCGATCGATATCCCGATAACGATATATGATACGCGAAAAATGTATGAGATATAAATTGTAGGACATGAAAAAAACTACAAAAAAGTAATGTATCAAAGTTTTCGTATCTCGTCGGATAGCCGAGTCATTGTTAAAAAACCTATGGGAAAACCCATATAGGAAATCTTGGTCAACATTTTCAAGTCAGGCTTTTCTAGGCACCCACCATGTCATATAAGAGCCGTATTTTTCCGACGAAATGACTGAATAAATATTCTATACAAATCTCTAAATTGAAATGTGAATATTTGAATAAAATACTATTGATCACAAAATGTGTTTGTAACTTTTCATTTTGGCTCATTTGAACTGTTTTAAAATAAATTATAAATCTAAACCAAAAAAATAATTGCCCTTGTTCCGTTAAAAAAATGACAAACTTCATAATAAATAAAGTCAGAAGGTTTATAATTATTTTAATAATGCATAAAATAAGGCCATCCAAAAATATTTTAACAGCAAGTTCAATCCAACATGTTATTTTTATATAATCAACAAATTTCAACAAAACAAACATTTATCTTGGACATAAGGCATGTCTTCCTCCATCCACAGGTATTGAAGCCCCTGTGATATAACTAGCATCACCGCTCGCTAAGAATGCAATGGTTTTTGCAACCTCTTCTGGTTTACCTGGTCTAGCCAGAGGATGTGTTTCTTCAGATCTTTTTAAAAATGCCTCATACTGATCAGGATTCATGCCTGCCCTTTTCTGTAACTCTGTAATTATTACACCTGGATTGACACAATTCACTCTGACCTCCTTAGATGCCAATTCAAGTGCGACACATCTTGTGAACTGATCCACAGCAGCTTTCGAAATACAATAAGCCAGCACTCCAGAAAATGCTCTTAAGCCATTAACACTACTTACGTTTACAATATTGCCTTTTGTTTTTATGAGGTGTGGTACGGCTTGCACTGTTAGTTGATAAATTGATCTAACATTTGCATTCATCACTCTATCGTATTGCTCCAAACTTTTGCCAGTTTGAGAACAGAAGGAAATATGCTTTCTCGGATGCAGAGATTAAACAAGTGAGTCAGGGGTTTTTCTAACTATATCTGTGAGATGTTTAAGGATTCTAGAGTTGATGTCATAACAGTCTCTGCTACCACTATTTTTAATGTCGGAAATTTTATCTGAAACCATTTTTTCTGTTACTGAGTAAAATTTGAAGCTATCGCCAATGTATTGATTTGATAAATACTCATTGAAGGAGCTATTAGAAGAAGAAAGATTTTTAATCAGCTCGTCTGCAATTGACACAAAGAAATCATTGAAAACCTGGGCATTGAGGTGACTGACTTTCGGTGCTGGAGCGGAGTTCCTATGAGATTTTGTTATACTCCACATGGCTGACACCTTGTTTGATGCATTAGCAATGAAATTGTCATGGGTAGCTTTTTTAGAATTTGCTATCTCTGTCCGATACAGTTTTTTGTAATAACTGACCATGTTTTTGGGTACCAAAATTGGATTTTGCTTATGAAGGAGACTGAGAGTTTGAAGTCTCCCCCTCATGTCTCTAAGGTTGTCATTAAACCAGTTAATTTTAGGGCCTTGTTTGACTTTCCAAACCATTTTCGTCTTTTGTGGCAGACTTTTATCCAAAGCGTCAGTTACGACTTTAAAAAAACTGCAGAACTGATCCTCCACACTTTTGGTACCTTCCGTGATTGATTTCCAGTTATATAGTTGTAGTTGATTATACAGAGAAGAAAGACCTTCATCCGTGATTGGTCTGAAAGTAATTCTAGTGCTATGATTATATGAGAGTTTGAGTGGTGTATTGAACAGTAATCCGGAATGATCAGAGATGCCCTCTAGAGCAACGGGAATGATGTCTAGATTGGACTTGCCCAAGTTAACATAGATATTATCCAAAGTTGATTCACCTCTCGTTTTGAAGTTAACATACATACAAAAAAAATACGGGACGAATTGATAACCTCCTTTTTGGAAGTCGGTTAAAAAAGTAATGTATCAGAATTTTCTTATCTCGTCGGAGTTATTGTTAAAAAACCTATTTTACCCCTTTTTTCAAGATGGCGGAAAACCCACATAGGAAATCTTGGTGGACAATTTTAAGTCAGGCTGTTCTAGGCACCCACCATGTCATAAAAAATTTTGCTTTTTTGGTTCCTTTGCATTTTTAAGCCGTATTTTTCCGACGAAATGACTGAATAAATATTCTATACAAATGTCTAAATTGAAATGTGAACATATGACTAAAATACTATTGATCACACAAAGTGTAACTTTTCATTTTGGCTCATTTGAACTTAAATTATATATGTAACTCAAAAAAATAATTGGCCCTGTTCCATTAAAAAAATCACAAACTTAATAATAAATACACCATGTTAATAAAAGTCAGAAGGTTTATAATTATTTTAATAATGCATAAAATAAGGCCTTCCAAAAATATTTTAACAGCTAGTTCAATCTATCATGTTATTTTTATATAATAATATAATCAACAAATTTCAACAAAACAAACATTTATCTTGGACATAAGGCATGCCTTCCTCCATCCACAGGTATTGAAGCCCCTGTGATATAACTAGCATCACCGCTGGCTAAGAATGCAATGGTTTTTGCAACCTCTTCTGGTTTACCTGGTCTAGCCAGAGGATGTGTTTCTTCAGATCTTTTTAAAAATGCCTCATACTGATCAGGATTCATTCCTGCCCTTTTGTGTAACTCTGTAATTGTTACACCTGGATTGACACAATTCACTCTGACCTCCTTAGATGCCAATTCAAGTGCGACACATCTTGTGAACTGATCCACAGCAGCTTTCGAAACACAATAAGCCAGCACTCCAGAAAATGCTCTTAAGCCATTAACACTGCTTACGTTTACAATATTGCCTTTTGTTTTTATGAGGTGTGGTACAGCTTGCATTGTTAGTTGATAAATTGATCTAACATTTGCATTCATCACTCTATCATATTGCTCCAAACTGGTGTTCTCGATAGAACCGCTTTCAAGGACTCCAGCATTGTTGACGAGTACATCAAGTTTGCCAAAATGTTCAATTGTTTTGTCAACAACGGACTGGTTTTCCTTTTCATTGGTTAGTTCAGCTGTTAGAAGTAAAGGAATGGATTTGGTCGAACATTCAGAGGCGACTTGTTTTAAATTTTCCAAATTTCGACCGGCTAAAGCTAATGTAGCTCCAAGGCCTGCGAAATGTTTTGCAGTTGCGGCTCCAATTCCAGAACTAGCACCAGTTATTAAAATCACCTTTCCAGCAAACGCCATTTTTGTTAGACTTTCGTATGTAGTTGACGATTATGTTACTCAAACGATAATTTTTGTTATTTATATGTTGTTTATCTAGTATTAAAATATATTAACATAACCTTCAATGTGGAGGTCAAATACACCGGCAATAACGTGGTTTATTAAAAACTGCGTTGCCAGATTTAATTGAATTTCAAGGTTAGAATTTTTAAAAAGTTTAGACAATTTCAACAATTTGTAATTTTCAAAACAGAGTTAAAAAAATATGCACTTTTTTGCACGGTGTTTTTTTTTTGTTACTGATGTTGGAAGTTTGGTTGTCTATATACGAGGGGAACGCTTATCTTGCTACAGATGTACTCTATTTAAATATACTACTGTTTTAACCTAAGACTTTTTATTTTATAATATTCAATTATTATTATCATTGAGACTTTATGGATTATTATTAGACTCGTAAAATCTGTAATCTCTTAATATATGCAACCGCTTATACGAACTCTTGTATATCATTTTGATATTGTGGTTACCTGAGGCTGAGAAATGCGGTTTGGGGTTCCCAAAAAACGTATAACCTAAAGTCCCCTTAAGTTGTATTCACAAGGGTGAATATAATTTTGAAAAAGCTATGAGTAAACAAGGTTGAATGAAAAAGGGAAAGGCTTTGGTATCAAGATATTTGAAAATGCAGGACCATACACGATATTAGAATAAATAATTGAATAACAATAATAATATGAAATACACACACAGTCGTGGCTATCCGCTAATATTGTTAGAAATGAAATTTCATATTAAGCGAAATTAAACTCCACGAGCTTTAATTATTTCGTTTTCTTGATTTTTTAAATAACTGTTAGAAATAGGTAGGTACTTCTATTTCTTCTATTTAAAAAAATAATCAAATTATTTATAGTTAGTCGTCATTTTCATTTTGGCTCTTGGTGATAGGGAATGGTGTTGGTGGTTGGTACCGGGTTCCTCAGATATTCAATGTCAATATTTTTTGGGGTTTTGGGAATATAGATTCAATTTTAATGAACCAACAATTTTTTTTATACAGATCAATTTTGTATTCTATACATTTTTTATATACTTATTGGAAATACATTTAAAAAATATAAATCGAGCATCCTTCAAAAAAAGAATTACCCAACCGGGCCAACCCTCTCCGAAGATATTTCTGGCTATGGCCTTGACTGAGGAATCAAAATATGTAATAACACATTGAATATTCTGTCTAAATAATGCACATCATTATGAATCACTCGGCAGTGTTTTGGACGGCAGATTTTAAAAATAAAATTCAGTTTAGCCGCAATATTCCGTCAACATGGTACTCCCAAGTCCGGATTTAGACTAGCGCAACAGGGTTTACAGCCCCGGATTTTCTACAAGAGAGAGGCTTAAAATTTTAGGTAAAATTTACTAATAATTATCGAACTCTGAATCATAAGTAAAATTCTTTAAATAAATTAAATTTTGACAACTGAAGATCAGTCATTCCATATCCAATGACTGACTCTATCAGTGGCGGATCCGGGATTTTACCATGGGGGTGGGGTTTGGATTTTTAATTACATTCACTTTTTAATTTAAATATCATTACGTGGTAGAGTAAATCAATTAAATCTATTTGTTTTGATGAGTATTTATTTTTACTAACATATCTCTTTTTCAAACATCAGTAATATAAAAACAACGATCTCTATGCGGGGGTTTGAACGTTTGAACCCGAAACCTCCCCCCCGTAAATCCGCCACTATTATTTGAAAAATATTTCTTCACAGTCAATATAGGATAATTGTCGAAGAATTGACACTCGTTTTCAGCAAAATATATTTTATTTCAAATGTAATTTTTATGCTTTGCAAACATAATGACTAATAACGAGTAAGCAGTGATAAAAGCGATTGTCATGCATTGTTGCGCAATATTAAACAATCGATTTGAATAGAAATTCTATGTATTTTTTCTTGCGTATGACAGATAACAATTGATACAAAAGGGCTGTTAATGATGATGATGGAAAATAATTAACTCTTTTAATTTAATTTTTTTCTATACCTAATTATCCTATCTGGCCATTCGGATTTTGGCATAACTATGACACAGACAGGAACAGAGTTGAGAATATAAGAGCCTCACTTAATGTTTGCCTACAGGAAAAACAAAATGAACATATTATTGCTAAGTTATTAGACTTTTCTCTGTTATGGCATACTCATTTTTTAATAGGTCTACCAATATTTCTTCAGGTTTACATTTTTAGTTCAAAACTTTCTTAGGAGTTCTATCATCTTGCATTCTACCTACATGCATTTCCACTTTTTTCAATTTACTGTAGTTCTTTCGTTTATGGTAAAAATGTTCATTTCACTTCTGAATAGCATACTATCATTCTTATTGTGTCCATGTATGTGAAATCTTTAACCCTTGTTCAGAATTTCATTTCTTTACTTTGTAACCTTTTCATCTTTTTTGGTCATTGCCAGGTTTATGTTTATGTGTTCTACCAGAAAAGATCATTTCTTTAATCCTACTAGATAATAGTTCCAATTATACTCTGAACAAATTTGTTGCAGTTTGTGTATTCCCAATTACAGGTCGACTTCTGATTCTGTCATTAATACTAGGTCGTCTGCATAAAGAATCGAATTTAAAACGGTGTGTTAATTCCATTCTTGAACTTATTTGTCCATTATTTGATGATGTCTATATTTATGTTAAATAAAGCTGGAAAAATACTGCATCATTGTCTGACACCTTTGTTATTATTTCTGTTGTTTCTATTGCGTTCTTCATATTTGTTTTGTTTAGGAGCTACTGACGACCTTCAGTGCAGAATGCTAATGGTAATTTATAAAATTGGTTCATTTATTAAATAAAATATAATAAAAATTCATTATTTACGTCCATACTGTCAACGCCAAACAATTGACAGTGCCGCGGTGCCGCCGCCGCCAGACGGTCAAAACTCAAAACATTGAGTAATTATATATGAAGGGAGCGATCGTTAGATATATCCTTAGAGCATGTACTTCTGGAAGTGGCATGCAAGCATTGTTATTGTTTAGTGGTAAAATAGTTAATGTAGTAGATCAGTATTGATTTTTCGGACGCGTTGCAGTAACTTTCATTTTAAATATTCTGTTTTTAATGTGAATTTAATTATTTGATTAATATATTATTATCAGAACCTTCCCGAAGGTGTTGTGCAAAAAATTATCAGACAGCGGACAATAGAGAATGTACTAAATATTTAAGTTCTCCTAGGATTGTTGGTACTCTCTTTTCTTTAATATTCCTGAACTTGATTGAAACTGCAAATGACGAAAACTTTTAGGTTGCAAAGAACAATACTCTAATTATTATATCGAATATTTTGCCAGGAGCGGTTCCAGCCAAAAATTTGAGGGGTCATTTCATTTGTCAAAAATATTTCGAATACCGATATTTGATTACATTTTTATTTTCTTTTTATTTCAATAGATTTGTCAATATGAATGAAGAGTTTTGGTCATTATATCTACTCCGATTTTTCCACAACTCTGTTTCTTATAAAAATATACTTTTTACAATTTCATGAAATAAGATCGAATTTCGACCACTGCGCGACTACTAGTATTAATTAGTACTTTAAAGTAATGTATTCCCTTATTAGTTGTTTCAGTTTTTCCCGTATTCCATGATATGACATCCTGTTCCTTTAATTGGTTTATCAAGGGGTTTTTCTAAATCTGTGAAACTGATATCTGACTATTTATTAAATTCTTTCTGTTTTTCAATCACTTTTTGCAGTATGAATATTCCATCAATTGAGCATCTTTTTCTGAAACATATTTGTTCTTCCGATTATTTGTCTTGGCATGGGTTTTGTAGGCTGATTCGAGTAAGCTTAACCCTCTGCAGTTGTTGTATAGTTTTTATCGACTTTTTCAAATATTGACAATAGTTTTGCTTTTCCCATTCGTCTGATATTCTATTGCTTTTCTAGCATTGATTATATTGGTAGATAAGTCTCAGTTGCAGTAGTGCCCCTCCGTATTTCAGGAATTCTGATACCATCTCTTCCTGTTGTTTTTCTTTTTTTGTAGTTTTAAAAGCTTCTCTTATTTCTTCTAAATCTATACCATCTAGATCTCTTACATCTGCTCTTTCTATTTCTTCTTTGTTTACGTTTTACTCCAACCATAATTTCTTGTAGTGTTTTATCCAGTTTAGTTATTTTTTTTACATAGGATCTTTTCTGTTTATGTTTTTTCTCTTTGTTATTTAAAAGCTAGTAGCTTTTCGTTTAGTTCCTGCGGAAGCTGTTCTGTCCGTATTCGCAAACATTTTTTTTGTTTATTTTCTTTTCTTAGCTAATGTTTCTGAGGCTGCCTGTTCTATTGCTTTTTGTGTGTTTATCCATTAGTCATTTCTAACCGTCCAAAAATTCTGTTCAGTTATAAAGAATTCCTATGCTTTCTTCATTCGGTAAGTACATTTACAGATTTCATCTCCTTTTTCTGTTATTTTTGGGTTCGTTTTCCTCCACTTTTGAACATCAAGTGCAGTCATGACAAAATAGTGGTTTAAGCCTATGCGAGATTCTCTACATGCTCTTGTACCTGTCCACCTAGTTTATTACTGAATATTGTGTAATTGATCTAAGACTTCGAATTATCCAGGTGTATTTATGTATGCCTTTTTTACGGACCTGTTAAGTTTGGAGGACAAATTGGAAAATAGCCAATAATTTTGACAATTAATGCAAAAAGTCAGTTTTGGCAGTTATCTAAATGGTGTTCCAATTTGAGGTTAATTTTTAAATTTTTTATAAAATACACAAATTATTTGAGAATGATCAAATCTTTTACATCAAATGATAGTACAATTGTTTCGGTTTAGTAATGGAAAACATTATCTTGTAAGTGACCACCTGCTGCTGTACTACGAGAAGCTTCTAATCTTTTGCCAAAATTTTCGATAACTTTCTGGCGTAACTGTGGTTCAATTACTTGAAAACAGTCAATAATGTTCTCCTTTAGTTCATCAATTGTTTGTGGGTCGTTGGTATAGACCTCTTCTTTCAAATAGATCCATATGAAAAAATCTAGAGGTGATAGATCGCAAGATCTAGGGGGGGCAATTAATGTTTCGTCTTCGAGCAATTATTCAATTACCAAATTTCTGTTTCAAAAGATTGATTGTTTCTGCTGCTGAATGACATGTTGCACCGTCCTGTTGGAACGACATATTCTGCTCATCAATATGCTCCAATTCATCAAACAAAAAGTTAGTAATCATGGTTCGATATCGATCACCATTCACGGTAACAGCATTTCCAATGTCATTTTCAAAAAAGTATGGACCAATCACTCCACTAGCCCAAAAACGACACCAGACAGTTACGTTTTGTTGATGCATCGGTCTTTCCATTATTTCCCGTGGATTTGCTTCACCACAGATTCAACAATTTTGCTTGTTAACAAATCCACCCAATTCAAAATGTGCTTCATCGCTGAAGACGATTTTGTTGAAAAGAATAACATTTTCAAGTTTCTGTTGTATGGCCCAATTAACAAATTGACGACGTAAACCAAAGTATGTTGGCTTTATTTCTTGCGCTATCTGAATCTTGAAAGACTTTGAATGAAGATCTTTGTGCAAAATTCTGAATAAAGTGGTTTTTGGAATGTTCAATTGCTGTGCACGATGACGAATTGATGTTTTTGGTTGTTCAACAACACTAGCAGTAACAGCTGCCCACTACGATGATATGTTTTGTTTTCTCATCTTTTACTGAACCAGTTTCCACAAATTTTTAAACAATTTTTCCAAAGGTAATATTTGACGGTCAGTTTTCTCTTCCATATTCTGTACGAAATTTTGTTCCAACTTCTACACAACTTTCACCAAATTTAAAATATTTTTTAATCTTCTTCTTCCAAGGTTGGCCTTGTGGCCGGCATTGGTCTTGATCTTTCGATCTTATTGACCATTAACAAGTGTTTTCATGATGTAGATAAAAAATTATAGGATACTCTTCTAACTTATGTACAAGCATTTAACGGAAAATATTGAAAATAAAGAATTCCTTAAACTTCAAAAAACAATTAATTCTGACCCTATCCTAGCTCCCGTATATGATTATTGAGATATTAACGAAACTTTATTTACACGGCGTGGTGACCTAGACTCCCGGCTTTTCACTATTCTAAACACTTATATCACTTCCAGAACGTCTTTCACTTTATCAGCGTCTTTAAAGGGAGGGCGTTTGATGGCATTAAAGGACGTAACAACAAACAAACAACAAATTATATAAATTTAAATTTTCAATTTCTTATTCTAGGACACTCACACATGACCGATCACCACACCATTTTAGCCGGAAGTTTTTTAATAATATATACGCGTTGCTCAATCCTATATATCTCCATTTTTAATAACCGGAATATTCCTACTTGTCATCTGTCAATAACAAATGATATTATAGTACAAAAATATAAATGGCGGCAAATTTAAAAATTAGCCTCAAATTGGAACACCCTTTAGATAATTAAAAACTGTATATATTCTATAATTTACAAAAATGTAGGAGCAGCATGTTCTCCAAAGCTGAAAATTTCAAATATTATAGAAAAGCAGTAAGACATTCTATTAACGGGGAATATAAACTCATTAGATGTTCACTAATTCGGATATTTGTTTTTATTATTATTAAATAAATACACATTTAAGCATTTTATTGCAAATACCTTTAGCCACTGATAAAAGTGAAGATTTATTATTTGCATCGATTGTTTACTGAGCTGAGCTTTACTTATATTTTATTGTTCCATCTACGCATTGCATGTTCTTTACTTCTTTAGTAGATAAACTTTAAAGTAATTTTATCTCACAGATAAGACGAAAACATCCCTGATAGCTGCCTTGAGATTATCATTATTCCAAAGGAAGTTATATTGATAAATTGCATTTTCTGTTCAAATGTGTGCAGTGTGTTTTAGTTTGTGAACAAGAATGTACTGCAGATAGCCATGCAAGATTCTGTTTTAAAGTTATAAGTGATATCTTAAATTAAACATAGTTTTATGGAAAAAGCAGGGTTTCTCTATTTTATAAAATGAAGTAAGTTATTAGTAACTTTCAAATATTTTATCAAACTCTTTAATATAGTATCTAAACACAATAAAATAATTTTGTATTTCGTAATTAATTTAACACATTTTATGCCTACAGTTTATTTAAAAAAGGGTGATAGTAAATTTTTATGGGATAGCATATAATGTTAGTTATAAGTCCTAAAATTGTATTGATTTTTTCCAAACATTTTAATTAATAAGTAATTTCGAAAAGATTGTTGAGGAGGTCTATTCATTTGGTTTTCTCTCCTCCAATTTTTTTCCTGTAACAGATAAGTTTTTAAAAATTGTATATGTAGAACAAAGTGTAGTAAGGCAATTTCGTAAAATTGCCCGGATTACTGGCTGTCTGTACAGAGATTCTTCCTCACAGTTTTTCTGAGAGAAAGAGATGTCTATAAAATGATCAAACAGTATTCCCGTATATAAGTAATGTATTGTATATTGTGTAATACTTATCTGTGTATGGAGACGTTTCAACTCCGAGTCTGGAGTCGTGGTCAATCGTTTAGTGTTGTTTTCGAGGTTTTTTCTAAAAAATTTTCGCTTTGATCTTGAATTTGTTGTTTGTCAAAAAAATTGACACTGACAATTTGTCGTTTGGCGATCACTTGACTCTGAGGTTACCGTTTTTTTGTTCTGTTAGCAGTAAATTCTTCCAGTCCAAATGAAGGTCGGCTGAAGGTGCTCCGATTTCAGTGTTGTTTATCATCATACAGCTGGCTTCTTTAAGTTTTCTCTTTTAACGCAACCCAGAGTTCTAAAAATTGTGTGTACAGTGTTTTGTGTGACTGTTGGCCATGTTTATACCGGTGAAACTTCAAGACCTTTAGAAGTAAGGAAAAAAGAACATCAATATAACTTTTCCAGAAGACATGTGGACAAATCAAATTTGGCCAATCATGTATTAACGAGCACCGGCAGCCATAGGATAGACTGGGATAAAACAAAGATTTGTTGAAAGAAGAAAATTTAAAAAAAGAGAAAACTTAAAGAAGCCAGCTGTATGATGATAAACAACACTGAAATCGGAGCACCTTCGGCCTACCTTCATTTGGACTGGAAGAATTTACTGCTAACAGAACAAAACTACGGTAACCTCAGAGTCAAGTGATCGCCAAAAGACAAATTGTCAGTGTCAAATTTTTTGACAAACAACAAATTCCAGATCAAAGAAAAAACCTCGAAAACAACACTAAACGATTGACCACAACTCCAGACTCGGAGTTGAAACGTCTCCATACACAGATAAGTATTACACAATATACAATACATTACTTATATACAGGAATACTGGTTGATCATTTTATAGAAATCTCTTTCTCTCAGAAAAACTGTGAGGAAGAGTCTCTGTATAGACAGCCAGTAATCCGGGCAATTTTACGAAATTGCCTTTCTACACTTTATTCTACATATACAATTTTTAAATACTTATTTGTTACAGGAAAAAATTTGGAGGAGAGAAAACCCAATGAGTAGACAAAATAATTTTAATTAATACCATTTTTCTTTAATTTTTAATTGAATATATTCTTTCAACAAATTTTGGAGACATATTAATCAACAAATATTGTATGTAAATATTGCTTAATCACATTATTTATCGATACATCTAAAGAAGGAAAAGACTTACATCTTTTTTCAGCATGGTTTAGTAAAGAATAAGAGTGTCAATAGAGCTCTCGTTGAATTTTACAACAATATTATAAATTCGGTAGACAAAAAGCTGTGTTCGATAGGCCTTTTTGTAGATTTTTCTGGTGCATTTGACTGTGTCAACCAGGACATTCTGCTCATCAAATTAGAACGTTACGGGATACGTGGTATTCCGCTTAGTTTCATTTTTGACTACTTAAAAAATCGTTCACAAATTGTATGTGTTAATAACTCATGCCGGAAAAAAATTGAGTTTACCTCTGGTGTTTCTCAAAGTTCGATTCTTGGATCATTTTTGTATGTAATCTTTGCCAATGACCTGCCCACTTACATTTGGATACTAATGTAACTTGTTACGCAGATGATACCAATTTCTTAATTATTAGAAATGAATATCAGTCAGCTGAATATACTGCAGAGCAAGTTTATAGAGATGTAATTAAGTGGTCGCATACGAACGCCTTACTCTTAAACGCCGATAAAACTATAGGTGTAGCTTTTAAGAAAAAGAAATATGTAATTGATCTGGCCAATGTTAAGCTAAGCTTGAAAGTTAAATTACTGGTAGTCGTTATTGATGAAAATCTCACGTGGTCAACACACATTGACAAACTTTGTGAAAAGTTAAGGGGAAACTGTTACGGCATCAGACAGTTGAAAAATCACTGCAATAGAGCTGTTCTGCTTTCGGTGTACTTTGCCAATTTTCATGGGGTGGGGTCGAATTGTTGCCATGAAGTAAATCCATAATGCGTTACGGGATCTTGCTGTGGGGTCAATGTTTCCAAATAAATAGAGTTTTTTTGTTACAAAAACAAGTAATTAGAACTATATGTGGTCTACCATTTCGTGAAACATGTAAAGAAGCTTATAGACAATTAACAGTTCTTACTCTTGTTGGTATTTACATTTATGAGGACGCCTGTTTAGTTTACAAGCACAAACCCACATGTCTTGAAAATCAGAGGAGTCATCTTTATTCTACTAGGTTTAGGGATCTTCTTGTGCCCGATCAGCATTCAACATCTTTAACTTCAGTGGTTGCAAAATATACAATCTCTTACCAATAGGAAGCCAAAATTTTTTTCACCTTTAAAAAACATAGAAAACATTTCTCTTGGCAAAAAATTATTACAACGTTGCTGAATTTTTTTGTTCATAACCTATATGTTTTTTACTCTCTTCGAGGTGTCATTCCTTTGTACGCAAGACAATTGAATGTCCTCTCGAACACTTCTTTATGCATTTGATGCATTTCTCTTAAGACCGACATCTAGGATTTTCAAAAATTATTCCGAATCTGGTGCCGTTCCGTGTAAACGTTGCTGAATTCACCTGTCAGAGATATTGAATACTCTCTCATAACCAATATATATTATATATAAATATAATATATATTGTTTTTTGTCTTTATATATTTATATTTTTATTATATTTGTTTGTCTTTTGTACTGTACGTGACCTTCTATTTCCAATGCAATAGATATTTAATGTACGAGGGTGAATCAAATATGAACCGGACTTTTGTTTTAAAAATTTTATTGATACGATCAATACAAATTTTAATACATATTATTTTTCTACATAGTCTCCTCTCTTATGTATACAATTTTCCTACCGAAAAGTTTTTTAATACCTTTCTTAAAGAATGAAACTGGTCGTGTCGATAACCAATTGCGCACAAACGTTTCTACACCTTCGTTGTCCTCAAAGTGGTTGCCTCCCAGTTCTTCTTTAAGTGGCCCATACATGTGGTAGTCACATGGCGACAAATCAGGACTGTAAGGCGGATGTTCAAGGGTTTCCCAATGCATTTTGTTCAATTTTCCTTAATTCAATGCTACTGTATGTGGCCGAGCGTTGTCATGCAACAGAATCATACTTCAGATAGACATATCTCGCCTCTTTTGCCGATAGGGAAGTTTCACTTGTTGGAGTAGTTCGCAGTAATACTCAGCATTAATTGTACGGCGTTCGTGCAGAAAATCGATCAGTACGCCTTCAATCAGCTCACGAATTGCGTAGATATTTGCCTCATTGATGCTTGTCGTGGGACGGCGTGCATGAGGCTCATTTTCCACTGTCTCTCGGCCATCTGAAAACTTTTTGTGCCAGTCGTACACTTGGGTCCTTGAAAGTGTTTTATTGCCGAACTGTGCAGATAGTCGACGCAAAATTTCAGACGGTCTAACGCCCTCCCGCGCCAAAAATTTGATAACAACACGTTGCGCAACGTTCTTAACATCCCTACCTAACATATATCGAGACGTCACGCCACTCGAATTACCTACAGGGCGAGAAACAGAAAAGTCCGGTTCATATTTGATTCACCCTCGTATAATGAACGTCGCACTCATCATTCAGCAGTAGATATATTTTATAATTTTTAATTTGAATGTATCTTTTGTTTGTTTGTGACTAAAGCTATTGAATTGAATTGAACTTATAATGAAAAGTAATGAAGGAATCGTAATGCCGCCTGCAGAAATAAAATTCCTTCTTATTGAGTATTTATACATCCTCATTGGATCATTTTTCACCGAGTAAACTCAAAAAAAACTAGTAAAAAGTGGATTTTTTTAAAAATTGATAACCTTCTGCTAACAATGGATATTATTGAATATGTAGTTTTTGAAGAATTTAAATTCATATAATTTATAAAGATATTTTGCACATCCCACTATGTTAGTGAGGATAATTCGATCGAGAAATACTAAAGATATTTTGAAAGTTCATTCATTCCACTTCAATTTGCCTATCTTGGATTTTCGCTATAATGCCAGGAAAATATTGCATTAAAAGTATGAATATGTGACAGCCAGCCATCGGTGCACTGATATAGCTCTCAAGGCACATTGATGGATCTAGGATTTTTTTAAGGGGGGCAAGAGAAGAAAATTTTGGTAAATTGTTTTTTTTTCAACGGTTTATTAGGTGTTTGCTTTTTCTATTGATTTTTTAGTTTAATGGTTACCTGTATAATGTGAACTGTTATTAATTAAATCACTTTTTCCACTGAGTATCGGGCCCTGTCACAACGTCTTAGGAGAACTAAAGGTCGGTCGTTGAAGCCAAAATTTACAAGCGGTCTTAATACATTTTACGGCACTATAACAAAAAAAGATATAGAAACTGAAATTCATTTTAAAAGCTTTCAAAATATATTTTGCGCATCCCTATCGAACTATCGTGGTTAATATGATACGTCCTGCAAAATATTTCTGCAATTATGCAAATTTACTTAACGAACAATATCAAGATTCAGCCTTATTAAGCTATCAACTAGGAGACAGATTAAGGTGCCAGCTGTTATTACAACTAAGTTATGAATTTTTTAAAAACACTCACTTCATATCGCTTTTTCGAGTCTTTCTTTATGAAAAATTTTGCAATCAAAATTTGTAAACTCTCTTTTTGTAGATTTTCTGATACTCTACAATATTTCTATTGAGGGCATTATGAACAACAATTATTTACGTGATGGCGTTGTACATTTTTGACATTCGTTAAACCGTTCTATAACCTCAAAATAATTTATATTGAAATTCTACAAAAACTTCTTAACTCACAATATCAATCTTCGTTCCAATTAAAGTGAACATTATTTTGAGGGAGATTAATCACCACATTTTATCACAAGTGGTTTGTTTTTGAATTTTATGTCACATAGCAATTTCTATTGATTGTATGAATTATTATGACAAGAGGTCTTGTAAAGGACCCCGCACATTCCTTATAGAAAGTGGCCCCCGATGGATTTGGAAGTCCGATGAACGATACTTTTCAAATTATGGTTAATTTTATATTTAATGTATACCACCATGAGCTGAGTCGATATTTTATCAGAAACTACTAGGACTATTTATCCGAACAATAGTATGCAGCGGGTTTTCGAGGAGCTGGTTTTAGTTAAAATAATTTCAGTTTCCGGTTCTATCGGAAGTGGGCCCAAACTTTGTTTTTATAAATGGAACACCCTGTTTTTAAAGCTTTTTTAGAAACTACGATGATTTTCAATATAACTTCATTAAAAATATCATATGTCTGAAGGGCTCCAGTTGAAAGTTACTTAAACTTTTTGAAAATTTTGACAGACGCAGCTTTCTAAAAAATATATTTTTTTGGAAACAAAGAGAGCCAGGTCAAAAATTACCAGAATTTTCCTGAATAAAACGTGAAGCTTCCTAAATCTTTGTAAAAATTTCCATACGAATTTACGGAGTGTTCAGAAATTGGCCCCGGCAATCTCATTTTTTTGAAATGGATTTTATGTTTAAATCCCCATACCTAAATTAAAGGATTTTTGTGGTTATGAGAGATATCTGAATTATCACTAGGTTTTTATGAACGAATCGACAGCAAACAGGGATCCGGTAGCTCAGTGGTTGAAGCTCACGTTTCATAAACTGACTCCACTTTGGCCGTGGGTTCGAATCCCACCGATGCCTAGGGATGTTGTGATGTGTGCGAATGCGAGTTTCTAGTGGAAAAATTTGATCTTCTTAGGGAAGGTCAGATTTTCACAGAAATAAAAATGAAAGACTAAACAAAGAGTAATAACTGGCTAAATTACACAATAAGTGTAGAGGCCATAAAAGGATGTATGAATGAATGATCGACAACAAACAACTGCTGAAGTGTCATCAAACAATATTTGGTAATAATTTGGTGTTAAAGCACAATTATATGGAAAGCATTTATCATGTCCCGTTTAGGATTTAGTAACTAAGTTCCGTTCGCTATACTCAGATAGACCAACCCACACTCATGACACGCTGACGGGGCTCATTCTCAGTGGACAGTTTGTGAAAAAGCAAGAAAAAGGGAAACCTGTCGTAGCTAATAAAGATAATTAAGTTACAGTCTTCGCATGCTTAAAAGCATATCCAGAAAATTCCTCAGGAAATGCAGAAAGAGATGTGGGAATATCTATGATTAGTTTTCAGAGGATCCTAAAAAACATAGATCCACCCGTTTGCATTCTCATTAGTTAAGAATTTAAGAGCAGGTGACGCTCAAAGACCGAATGATCTTTCGAATTCATATTAATCAGGAACACGAACATTGAACATTTTCTACACAAAATGATTTGGACGGATGAAGCAAAATTTATGGAAAAGTCAACTACATTACTGAAGTGATACTAATCCACATATTATTTTTAGGTGAGATATATCTCGAAATTTTAGAAAATGGTTTACATCCATTAGAGTTGACTTAGACTCAGCTGTGCTTTTACTACGACCTCATAATATTGCACCTGTGAATAACTTTTTAGACAATCATTTTCAAGATCGTTGGATAGAGAATAATGGACCTCATCGACGGCCCCCTCGTTCTGCCGATATCACTCCTTAGCTTTTTTTATTTGGGGTCGAATAAAAAATATTGTCAATGCTACACCGCTAACAACAAAGGTAGATTCCCTGGAAATGATGTGCGTCATGGTGTTATGAGTATGCTTTGGTCCATACGGAGATCGTAATGAAAACAAACCTTTCACATACTTTTTTTATAACCATATCAAATTCTACATACATGGTTAAGACAGTAAAGTAATGTATATACGTCTCTTGATGGTTCCTTCAAAAACGCCTATTAATAATTCATATATCTCTAATAGTTACACGGAAATTTTAATTTTTTAAAGTGTATATAAAAACTGTTTCATTTAGTCTTGTAAGCATAAACTCCTACTTTTTGGCCTAGATTTCAATGGTTTTGAGGAAAAATGGAGTTGACATTTGAAAAAAATGAGTTATACAATTTCGGATTCAGTACCAATTTCTGAGCTGTCCTTTTTTTACAGTTTTCAAAGATTTAGGAAGCCTTAAGTTTTATTCGGACAAATTCTGGTAATTTTTGAACTGGCCCTATTTGCTTCCACAAAAATAATATATTGTGAAGATCTGCCAAAAATTTCAAAAAGTTGAAATAACTTTTAACCGGACCCCTTCAGACATATGATGTGTCCAATAAAGTTATCTTAAAATTCATCCTAGATTCTAAAAATACTTCAAAAAATAGGATGTTCCATTAAAAAAAACCAAAGTTTTGGGTCCACTTCCGATAGAACTGGAAGTCGTAGACAATTGAAAATATTGTAACTAAAACCGGCTCTTCGAAAACCCCCTGTATACTTATTTTCACACTAATACTCCTAGTAGTTCCTCATATACATATCGACTCAGCTCTTCGTGGTCATCGGACTTTGCGGCCATGAAGGCATTTGTTTATTTTGTTGAGATCTACAAATTATCAAAATTTCAGCCAAATCCACCGGGGGCCAATTTCCATAAGTAATGTGCGGGGTCCTTTATTAAACTAAGAAGTTTTGCAATTATCTATAATAAAGTTTATTGTCTTGGTTACAGGCTTACCACAACTTTTGCTTTTATACTAACTTACATGGCATTGGTACTTCTCAAAGACTCGGAAGAATCCTGTCAGCCTTTTTCAAGAGCAGTCCGGCCAGAATATGACCGATATCAATTCATCGAATGCAAGAATCTTACCCTTGACAAGAATACCAAAAGCAACGTTATCTTAAATGCCCGCAGACTTATAAAACATTTAACTATCGTCGACAGTAATATTACAGAAATAAATCGCAACATTTTTGATGGAATAAATTTGGAAATATTAAAAATAGAAGCTGGAGTACAAATCATACAAGATAGAGCTTTCGAAAACTGCACAATATCTTCGGTGTTATTGTCAAATAATGAGATTGAAGAAATTAAGGAATGTTCTTTTAATACAACTAGCTTGTTAGTGGTTGATTTAAGCAACAATTCAATAACCGAAATCGCAGAGAAAAGCTTTGCGGGAGCTTTCAATTTGAGCCGGCTAGATCTTCATAACAACAAATTGCACTACATAGCACCCTACGCATTCAAAGATTTGCAAAGTTTGGATGAACTAGATCTATCCCACAATCAAATTCACTACTTAGCTCCTAACATTTTTAGAACGGTGAAATACTTGCGAAATTTAAGTTTGAAAAATAATTTATTCAAGGAATTTCAGGCTGATATATTCGTTGAAAATCCATTGTTGGAAATTCTAGATTTACAGAATAATTTACTGACTTCTTTTGACGGGCGACAACTTCCTGGGTCATTGCTTCAACTAGATCTTGAAAATAACACTTTAGCTTCTTCCAATGTTTCAAATTTAATCAACTTAAATATTCTGGTACTAAATTACAATAATTTGAGCACCATAAATGATTGTCTTCTAAATCTTCCAAGACTAAATCAATTGTATTTGAATCACAATCTGCTCGGGTCTTCATTGAATGAGAAAACCTTTGCCGATCTCAAAAATTTATCACATTTAGAAGCTGATAACAATGGAATTTCTCACGTCCAATTCAAGATTATAACAAAAGTAAAAACATTAAGTGCTCTTTCCTTGGCTGAGAATCATCTCACATTTTTAGACTTCACCAACATAACCACCAAACTAAGAGATTTAAACTTTAGTTCAAATGCCATTGAAGGTGTTAAAAATATTTCTTCATGCAGCAGTCTTCAAACACTTGAGCTGAGCAACAACAATTTAGATCAAATTCAATTCGATACTTTTAGCGGACTAAATCAATTAAGACATCTTCGACTGAAAAATAATTTCATTAGACAAATACAGAAAGGTGCGTTTAAGGATCTTCAGTTATTGTTTACTCTTGATTTGAGTTACAACAGACTTGACTCGATACCAAATGGGATTTTGAACGGACTCAGCGCTTTGGTTGATTTAGATTTGAGCCACAACCCACTAACACGTCTAGACGAAGATGTTTTCCATTCATTAAAATCTTTAAGAAACCTAAATATTGCCTTCAACAATCTCACTGAGATTAATGTGAATAGTATACTACAACACGCAATCTGGTTGAGACAGATAGACCTAAATGGTAATCACTGGAGGTGTAAAGACTTGATAGCATTACTTCGAGATAACAAAGGAATCCAACTGACGAGAGGTACGGTTTTTAATGTAAGCAACATTAATGGAATACCTTGTAATGAGTCTGAAGAGTCTACCAATAATTTCAATGAGATTCGTTATTACCAGAATGTGCTGACGGTATTGAATAACACTTTGGAATCGTCACAAGATATGTCAAGGAAATTTACCTTTCTCAATGTCGTTTTAGTTCTTTGTGCAGTGTTTATGATTGGCAAATTTATCTATGAACAGAATGCAGAAAAGATTAAAGTTGCAGGACAATTTGTATATAAAAAGACTCCTTCTGAACAGGATTTGCAACTGTAGTAACTGTTTTATAAATTTAAATTAAACTGTCTTCTCATATGTATATGTCATGGCATAACATACTTAATGTATTTTTTGTACTTACTTTGGTTTGTTCGGTGTAAAAATAGAATAATTGAATAAACGTTTTTTTTCTAGCATCGTCTTGTTTTTTAGAAAATTGTTTGACTAAATTTTCAATATTTACAGTTAAGTGCCCAGGATAGTAATCACACGAAAGAATGTGTAGGTTAACTCGAATCTATCAAAGCAAGATTTTACAAACCAATGTTAAGGGAAACGCAGCTGATGAAGGTTCGCCACTACTACAAAATATTGACTTGCGTTCAATGAATTATAACATCTGGAAGGATAATATCATAATTATTTTGATAAGTTTTAGTTAACCTACGAATTATTTCATGTGATTTATAAACTAGGAATCACAAGGTAACATCATTAGTCACAGTTTGCTCCCAAATTTGGGCTCTCCACGTGCTAATTTTCCCCGATGTTTGCGAGGTCTTTACAGGTGTTAAAGTTGACTTTATTTTATTTATGTTTTTTAGCTCCCTCTCGGGACGCTGATATTCGTCTGTTTGTTTGGCCGAGGTAGGATAATGAGCTGTTTTCATATGATTTATAGTATACTTGGCATTCCTTTAGTGGTCTTTTGTCATTTGAGGTCCCATTAATTTGAAATAATAAACAAACAAACCATCTCAGCATTATATGGACAAAAACAAGAACTGGGGCACAAAATCGACTTTAACACATATAAAGAACTCGCTGACCTCGATAATTATGACACTCGAATATCATCCGAGAGGCAATTGAAATCGAGGCATCCTTAATGAATGAGATGGGGTCTTGAAATTATCCCTTCTGTCAAAATACACAAGACAACGAAAATTCAACAAAATCATCGATAAGCTAATTACCAAAAAAAAATACACAAAAACACCCTAAGGATTACAGAAACGGCGGGGGACTATCACAGTCCAATAAAAATTGACCCAACCAAAAATGTCAAAAAAATCATAAATTTCAGAAATGTCAAAATTACAAAAATGTCAAAAGTGTAAACATATAAAAAATGTCAAAAAATGTGTCAAAATGTCAAACACGTCAAAAAAAATTAAAATGTTAACATTACAAGCCAAAATTGTAAAAATGTCAACAATGACAAAATCTGAAGACGCGAGATGTAAGACCGACATCTAGGATTTTCGAGAGAATCAGTACACAGAGGTTCCGAATCTGGAGCCGTTCCGTGTAATTGCTGTTCTCTCTCAACTCCTAGGACAGAATGTCACGATAAAATTTTTCAGGTTACTTCACCTGTCAGAGATATTGAATACTCTCTTCGAGGTATCATTCCTTTGTACGCAAGACAATATATATTATATATCAATATAATACATATTGTTTCTGGTTAGGGAACCTTCATCAGTTGCGCTTCCCACAATTGAATGTCCTCTCGAACACTTCTTTATGCATTTGATGCATTTCGTTAAATATGAAGACGCGAGATGTAAGACCGACATCTAGGATTTTCGAGAGAATCAGTACACAGAGGTTCCGAATCTGGAGCCGTTCCGTGTAATTGCTGTTCTCTCTCAACTCCTAGGACAGAATGTCACGATAAAATTTTTTCAGGTTACTTCACCTGTCAGAGATATTGAATACTCTCTTCGAGGTGTCATTCCTTTGTACGCAAGACAATATATATTATATATCAATATAATACATATTGTTTCTGGTTAGGGAACCTTCATCAGTTGCGCTTCCCACAATTGAATGTCCTCTCGAACACTTCTTTATGCATTTGATGCATTTCGTTAAATATGAAGACGCGAGATGTAAGACCGACATCTAGGATTTTCGAGAGAATCAGTACACAGAGGTTCCGAATCTGGAGCCGTTCCGTGTAATTGCTGTTCTCTCTCAACTCCTAGGACAGAATGTCACGATAAAATTTTTTCAGGTTACTTCACCTGTCAGAGATATTGAATACTCTCTTCGAGGTGTCATTCCTTTGTACGCAAGACAATATATATTATATATCAATATAATACATATTGTTTCTGGTTAGGGAACCTTCATCAGTTGCGCTTCCCACAATTGAATGTCCTCTCGAACACTTCTTTATGCATTTGATGCATTTCGTTAAATATGAAATAGATGTCGGTCTTACATCTCGCGTCTTCATATTTAACGAAATGCATCAAATGCATAAAGAAGTGTTCGAGAGGACATTCAATTGTGGGAAGCGCAACTGATGAAGGTTCCCTAACCAGAAACAATATGTATTATATTGATATATAATATATATTGTCTTGCGTACAAAGGAATGACACCTCGAAGAGAGTAATGACAAAATCGTCAAAATGTTAAAAATGTCAAAAAGGCACAAACGACAAAGATGTCATATATATCAAAACTGTCAAGATTGTCAAAAATTTTAAAAATGTCCAAAATGTTTTCTAAACGTTGTTTGTGGCATATTCTTGATTACTTTTATGTTTTTTTGGACAATAACACCACAAGAGAAATAAAACGACGTATATTGCAGGAAAACCAAACGTTTCAAAGTCTATTCTGACTTCGTTGTCAATGGCTTTATATTTATTGATGTAGATTGCAAAATGAAAATTTGATTTAGGACATTTAAAATTGACATTGAATGTCAATTTTAAATGTCATAAATCAAATTGACATTGAATGTCAATTTTAAATGTCATAAATCAAATTTTCATTTTGCAATCTACATCAATAAATATAAAGCCATTGACAACGAAGTCAGAATAGACTTTGAAACATTTGGTATTCCTGCAATATACGTTGTTTTATTTCTATTGTGGTGTTTTTGCCCAAAAAAACATAAAAGTAAATGTCCAAAATGTTAATAAACGTAAAAAATGTCAAAAAATGTCAAAAATGTTTAAAATGTCAAAATAAATGTCGAAAATGTCAAAATCGCCAAAACGTCAAAAATGACAAAATCCTGAAAATGTTAAAAATGTCAAAAAGGCAAAAACGACAAAGATGTCATAGATATAAAAACTGTCAAAATTGTCAAAAATTTCAAAAATTTCCTAAATTTTAATAAACGCAAAAAATGTTAAAAAGTCAAAAAGGTGAAGAGTGTCAAGAATGTAAAGAAAGTCAAATATGTAAATGCCAAAAATGTTAAAAATTTCAAAATAAATGTCGAAAATGTCAAAAACGCCAAAAATGTCAAAAATATTATAAATGTCAAAAATGTCAAAAAAACGTCGAAATGTCAAAAACGTCAAAAACTCAAAAAAATCGTCATAAATGGCAATTACTACATATGAAAAACCGTAATACCAGAAAATGTCAAAAATTATATTAAAATAGTTTTCACTAAATTCTTAAAAATAAGGAGAACTGACAGTGTTACCAAATGAAAAAATTGCTCAAGATAAATACACATCTTAATAAACACGCATGTAAACCATTCTGCGAAAACACATTTAGTCCCTGATTTAGAATGATTTATCTAGCAAAATTTATTTTTAATGAAGATATTAGTTTGAAGACACGACATGTAAAGATCGACATCTAGGATTTTCGGAGAAACTAGCACATACATAAAGAAGTGTTCGAGCGCAACTGAACACAGATCAAACACAGGATAGATGGGAAACTCAATGTTATTAAATGTGTTCAAAAATTACGACTAGCTCCCTCTACGGCATGTACAGTAGTTGCTTTTACAGTAAAGTAACCTTTACACTGCTCTGCACTCGCAGTTTAGCAAATCTAAGGTTAGGTTAGAAACCTGTAATTTGCAATGTATAAAAAAGGAATCTACATTTATGCTTCAAAAAACACCACTAGATGTCCGTACTACCCAAATAAAAATACTAATGTAAAAATAACAGTTTTTGCACCCTAAACTCCAAACCTTTATTTAAAACACTTAACGCAGATTTGAAAGAGCGTTGAGTGTTGTAAATAAAAAGGTTTGGAGTTAGGGTGCAAAAACTGTTTTTTTACATTTGTGACACACTACCATTCCATTAAAACCACCAAATGTAATTTACTCTTTATTTTTAAAAAACAGGCACAAATATAATTCAATATGATACATTTAAATGATTCATTGTAAATAAACTTTATAAAAAGTATGACAATATATTGTACACATGTAAATAATATAATTACACTAGATAAAGCTTCCAAAAATTGTTGGTAAGCAAGGAAAATAAACATTACATGTAGGATATGAACAACTATTTAACACTTTAACATCTTAAACATGATACATATTCTAAAATTACAGAAAAAAAATTACAGCTATATTCAACATATACTTTTTAAAAATCTCCATATGTGTAAAAAACTTTGCAAGGTAAAACTAAAATTTGTTAAAGATGATGTGACAATGTGACGAGATGACTTTGGATCCATAAAGAACATTGATCTTAAGAGTGGAATATAATTTTGCCAGATTTTAACATGAACAGAATTTTCAGTCACCACACCTCGTAATTCTTTTCCTGAAGGAGGCTTAAAGAAACTACCATTTACACTATCAAAAATGTTATCAAAAAGTAACAGACAATCTGCTGTTTGTGATGCTGATGGATCAATATAGAACCTAGATGATGGAGCAAGCTCTTCACTGATTTCAGTTCTAACTTGAATTACTGTAGCTACACTTCTACTGAATATCTGTGTACAATTTTTTACTATCATTTTTTTAATTTTATTAGGCAGAACATGTTCATCCGTTAATTTTGGGAACTCACTCAACCCAGTTCTTTGTTTATCCACCCGATACATATCAACTATATGGGACCAAGATGCAACTTTTTTACTCCATTTTGCACAAAATGAAAATCTTTTGTGAGCAAAGCATTTCTCACACCTTTTAATAAATGAGGACAATCAAAAAAATGAATAATTTCTCTACCATTAATCAAATAACCCTGAAATCTATTTTCAATATTATTTTTTAGACAATATGCATTTGTTTCTTTAAGAAGGTACTTTATAGCACCACTGTTTGTTGCTCCTTGGTCACATACTGTGGCTATCAACTCCAAATGTATAGAATGAACATGTACTATAATTTCTTTTAAAATTCTGACTAAATCAACTGTGGGTGTACTATTTTCACAAAAATAATAACAAATAGGTTGCTTCCATTTTTTATAAACACCCTGCAACATAAAAACTAATGCATGCAAAGTACATGTGACGATCACCAGTGCCAAAATCTACAATTCCTTCTATATAATCTTTTGAAAAATTATAATTAAGACCACAACTTAAAGAAATTTCATCAAACATTAAAATACAACATTTATCTGTTTCTTTTTGTTTTTTAACAATTTTTTTTAAATTCTGAAAAATATGTTCATTAATGCCACATTTAAAAGGAATAATATTTACAAGATTAGTAAGACTCTTATAAGAGGGTAAGCTGAAAACTTTTAACAGGAACCTGTAACTTCTAGCACTTTGTTTATACAGTGATAATGCAAATATTTTATCATCTAATGAAAAGCGTCTTCCCTGTGGCTTCAACTTTAGATTTCTTAGTTGGCTTGACATGAAATCTATAGTTGTACTATTAACTTTATTTAAAAACTTAAATTCCTTACCTATGAGCTGTAAACAGCGTTTGGTGTTCATTGCAGTAGCTCTCCTTGCTATTCTCTTCCATTTCAATATTCTTTCCCGGATTTTCTTCTCTTTTGGAGTTATATGCTTCTTTCTTACCATTTGTTTTTTGGATGCTGTAAAAATTCATTAATCAATTTATGAATTAGTCAAAAACCTGTATAAAATGCTCACCCTTTTGTTTGCTTCTCGATGGTAATGATTCAGCATCAGGTTCCATCTCATCCCCAACTCCAGGCAAACAATCCTCTTCATGTGATATACTCTAACTATTATTGACTTTTTCAGTTACCTTCACTGAAATCAGGGGGTCTGGAGCTCATAGATTGGGAATGTTCCTATCATTTTCCTGATCCTGATCAATATCTTCTATAAAAATATAATTTCATTGTTTTACCTCTCACTGGTGGCATTAAACAATCACTAGCATGTTTCTGTACGGAGTAGAGAAAATTGTCACCTGCACTTCTTTCATAGCCTGAAATAATTCAATTTATGACAAGTGGCAATATAAAAGAAAAATACAAACATACCAGGTAAATATAATGTTGGCAAACTTCCTCTCATTAATTTGCCATTACGTCCAATGCATTCTTTTTCAAAGTGCATTTCACAAATTCTCTTCCTCTTTATGTTTGCAAGAGAGAGTTCTTTATTGTTTATCCTCTGCAACCATATTTCCATGCACTCCCTATTTATTGTAAAACAATGCCTAAATAAAACCAATTATTATATTAAGAAAATAAATACCATAATTAATTACCTTTTAGATGTTGAATTCAAACAATTCAGAACACAACATGGAAGATTGGCCATGATTTATATTATGTATTAAAAGCCTTTACTCGTGTATTTACTGCTGGAACTAAAAAAATCTTAACAAGATTTAGATGTAAAGATCGTATATCATCTAGGATTTTCGGAGCAACAAGGCTTGACGATCGATAATGACAGTTGTGATGGCGCCCTCATGATGAATTTTGTTGAAACTTAACGCATGTAAGTAGAGGGCGTCAAAAAGCGAACCGAATTCGAGCGCAACTGAAGAAGGTTCCCTAACCAGAAACAATATATATATATTATTGTCTTGCGCACAAAAGAATGACACCTCGAAGAGAGTAAGATATTAATTGTTAATTTATATTGTTTACTACGCTTCTTTGTTTATATTTGATTGATTTCGATCTAAATTTGTACGTCGTATGTTGATTATTTCTTTCTTTCATAAAATGATTAAAATTTGAAGTAATTTTATGTGGCAGATAAAACGAAAACATCCCTAATAGCTGCCTTGAGATTATCGTTATTCTAAAGGAGGTGTAATTGAAAAATTACGTTTACTGTTCACGTACATGCAGTTTGTTTTAGTTAGTGTGCAAGATTCTTATATAGATAGCGATGCAAGTGTCGGTTAAAAACGTTTTAACTGTTACCTAGAGTTTAACATAATTTTTCCGGAGATTCTATATTTTTCAAAATGAAGTGAGTCAATACATTTTTATTTAGTATAATAATTATATAACTTCAAAAGAATTTTTTATGAACATTAATGCTTACATATTTCCTCAGATACGTTAATATACTACCAAAATATAATAAAGAAATTCATGTTTCTTAATCAAATGAATACATATTTGTTATTACAATTTGATGCACATTTTTATGGCATAGTACGTAAACCCAATATACCTTCATAAATATTGAATTTAAATAAACACCAATTAATGATGATTTGAGTAATACACTTATTAGGATAAACAATAAAAGAGATATATCAGATTATGGGTTTTTCCAGATGTAATTTACACAAAGACCTACCATTGAATATGAAGGTTCAATTTTTATGGTTCTAGGGTGATACAGGTAAACCGTAATAGCTAAATGTTTGCCTCATTTTGACATTTATTTGATAAATTATTATATCTAATACTAACTGATTATGTAAATAAATTTAGTAGTGGGGACTTATTAAGATCTATTTGGTCATTAAGTAAATTTTCGGAGTATTTTAAACGATTAATTTCAAGACTCTCTAATAAATTTAGTTTTATACCTTTATTTTCTGTGTGTAGAATTTTGAAATCTTGGTCAAAATTATGATTGTATTCAAGTAAATGTTTTGCGTAATTGGAATCTTGTTTATTTTTTATAAAAGAATTGCGATGTTCATTTAACCTTGTCTGAAAAGATCTACCTGTTAGACCTATATATGTTTTAGGGCAATCTTTGCATGATAATTTAAATAAATAAATTCACAATAGAAGTAGAACAGAATAATCATATAAATTTCCGAGACTTAACAATCAAAAGAGTAAATGGTAAACATGTTTTCTCGATTTATCACAAACCCTCACACACAGACACCATAATTCATAATTCATCTTGCCACCCTATTCAACACAAATTAGCTTTTTTCCATAGTACGATTCATAGATTGACAACATTACCACTTAATGAAAATGACTTCGAAATAGAACTTAATATAATAAAACAGATCGCAACCAACAATGGGTATGATACTAAAATCGTCGATTCTATCCTACGTAAAAAACAATATCTCAAAACTATCCAAATGATATATCCGAAAACCACAGACGTAGATAAATCATATAAAACTATTACATATCTAGGTTCCCCTAGTGTTAATATTTCAAAATTTTTAAATCAGCAAAACATCAAAATTAGCTATAGAACCAATAACTCTCTAGGCAAATTAATTAAGAACAATAAGGGCAAAACAAATAAACTCATATCATCAGGAGTTTATAAATTATCATGCAAAGATTGCCCTAAAACATATATAGGTCAATCAGGTAGATCTTTTCAGACAAGGTTAAATGAACATCGCAATTCTTTTATAAAAAATAAACAAGATTCCAATTACGCAAAACATTTACTTGAATACAATCATAATTTTGACCAAGATTTCAAAATTCTACATACAGAAAATAAAGGTATAAAACTAAATTTATTAGAGAGTCTTGAAATTAATCGTTTAAAATACTCCGAAAATTTACTTAATGACCAAAAAGATCTTAATAAGTCCCCACTACTAAATTTATTTACATAAGCAGTTAGTATTAGATATAATAATGTATCAAATAAATGTCAAAATGAGGCAAACATTTAGCTATTACGGTTTACCTGAATCACCCTAGAACCATAAAAATTGAACCTTCATATTCAATGGTAGGTCTTTATGTAAATTACATCTGGAAAAACCCATAATCTGATATATCTCTTTTATTGTTTATCATAATTTCTTAGTAATATTAACACAACTAGAAGAGTAAAGAAACATTGTAAACTCCCTTTTTTATATTCTATTTAGTTTATAAGTATTGAATTTCTTAAGGTACTACCATTGTATGATTAAGCTCCATCGGACGCGAAACAATTGTCACAATTTTTTAAATAAAGTGTAAGTTTGTAATAAGTGTATTACTCAAATCATCATGAATTTCAACTTCCACCAAGTATCAGCCAACTCAATCCAAACACCAATTTTCTTTTCAAAAGTATTTGAATTTATTCTTGTCTCTTTAGAAGTCATTTTGTTCAATAAATAATGCAAGTATAGGGTTCCCGGTTAAGTTGGCTACAGTTTGACTAGTGTTGAAGTCTGTCTTTATTTGATATCGGTGTGGAATCTGTGCTATTTTGTCTGTGACTCCTCGAATGTACGGAAGGAAGGTTTTTCTGGTGCTGTTGGTCTGTTTCTGATGGGGTTGGTGTATGCGGATTAGTAAGTTCGTTATGTCTATTGTCAATATCTGTTAAGCGAATAGATCTAAGGGCCAAAGATTTGATTGGGTATAGTGATGGTGTGATTGGGCATTTAATTATCGATTGGAATGGGTTGGTTTCGTATAGACGGTATGTGAGAATTGATCGTTGTTGGTTTTTGTTATGAGGACATCAAGAAACGGGAGAGAAGAATCGGACTCGATTTCCATTGTAAATTGTATATTAGAATGTATACCATTGAGGTGTTGTAGAAAGAAGTCTAATGGATCTCTGCCATGAGGAAAATGACAAGAGTATCATCAACATATCTAAGCCAAGATGAAGGTTTCAAATCAGACGAGTTTATGGCCTAGGTTTCGATTTGTTCCATATAAATATTAGCAAGCACTGGAGAAAGAGGTGAACCCATCGGGGCTCCACGGACTTGTTTGAACAGAGTGTCTTGAAATGAAACATACGTATTAGAAGACAGTGTTGCACAAGTTTGATTATGTCAGAAGAAATATTATATTTTGTTTTTAGAATATCTAACGTTTCTGAAATGGAGACATTGGTGAAAAGAGATGCAACATCGAAACTAAATAAGATATCATTTTTTGAAATTCTATTGGCGCCTAACATATCTAGGAAGGAGGAAGAATTCTTTACCTACGAGGATGCTTGCTCGGCTAGAGGTTGAAGGGTTTTGGCTAAGTACCGGATTAATTCTTGGGTTGGGGAGTGTACCGAACTGTCAATGGGCCTAAGAGGAATGTTTAGCTTATGAATCTTGGGTAGTCAGTAAATTTTCTGAATTTTAGAAGACTTTTCACAAGGAATTATGATTTTTTTGATACCTAGTGGAAGATGTGTTCTGTTGATGATTTCCTTGGTCTTTTGGACTTATATATAGAAATGTACCAGGGGTATTAACTGCTGGAATGGTCCATATCAGAAAGTGTTTAACATGTATATAGTTATAAAGTTATAAATTTACATCTATATACAGGTTGAGTTTTTTTTTTGGTGATCAGTATGGGGTTCTCGGAAACTAGCGGAGATAGAGCAATGGTTAAATTGGGAAAGATTTGCAGTTTTACTGGTCCAATTTAATGACACTTTCGGATTTTTGTAAAAAGTCATGGCTTACTAGATATTAAAAAAAAAAACGAAATTCTGTCGATTTAGTCAAATCCCACTTCCTCCTTTGTTTTTGATTTTATACAAAAAGTGTAAATATCAAAATTGAAGGGAATTGTATCCCGAATATGATTGTCATGTCCACATTTGCGTGACAGCTCTCGTTTTCGAGATATGACACAAACTTATCTTTTTTTGAATGGAAACTATAGTTGGCTATGACCTCAAAAAATCTGACATTTTTAGAGCTTTTCAACGATATAATACTCGAGATAGTTATTCATAAAAATAACGGAGTTATGAATGCTTTTCTCTCTTATTTTCACTTTTAACGTAGTTAGCCATGAAATAGATTGATTTATTAATAACTATTCCAAAAAATATTGAACGATTTTTTTATTAGGTATATCAGATATAACGAAAAAACTAAATTAAGTAGGTACTTACTAAAAACTTAAGAAATTAATGTACATAATAATGGTGTTAATTTATGTTTGAAAAGTCCACCATTGTTATTTAGACAAAAATTGCATCTTTTTAAGATTGACATTACCGCTTTCCTCACAGACTGCCTATCAATTTCTTCAATTCTTTGCAATACCACCTCTGTTAGGTCACCAACTGTCTCATACTTTCTTTTGTATACTTTGTTTTTTAGCGCACCCCATAAATAGAAGTCTATAAATGCCAAATCGGGAGACCGGGGTGGCCATTCGCGTAGGCCATGTCGTCCTATCCAAGTGTTTGGATAGATATTATCTAAGTGTTGCCTTACTAATAACGAGTTATGAGCAGGTGCTCCATCATGTTGGAACCACTCAATTTCTAAACGAGTTCTCAAATTCAAATTATGCTACATGTCTTGAAAAGTGTATTGCAAGAAATGCAAGTAGCGCTCCACAGTAAGTGATTCGTCATAGATAAAAGGCCCCAGAATAGTAGATTCTATGATACCACACCAAACATTAAAACAAAATTTTATCTGGGGTCGTCTTTGTGGGTTTTCTTTAGCCTAGATATGCTCACTGTGTCTATTGAACATACCGCAGTTAGTAAATCTAGTTTCATCTGACCATAACACCTTTAATGGAAACTGTGGATTGTCAAGGCACATGTCTCTAAACCATGTACAAAACAAAATACGTCGATGTTCGTCAACAGCATGCAATCTTACGAGTTGATGTAGATGGATTTTAATTTACCATTGCCAAAACATTTATTTGTGCTGCTTTGTTAATTTGATTACGTTCCTTTGGTGGTTTAGTAAACGATCCATATCCGCGTAAACTATCGTAAAGCCTCTTAAATGTACATAGAGCAGGTTGACGACGATTAAAATATCTTTGAAAGTATTCCTCAGCTGCACGAACTGAATTTTTATGGCTGATATAACATTCCACCATATTCAGTTTTTCTTCGTTAGAATATTTCATTTTATCACGAAAACTTGTCAATATCGACTGTCAGTTCAGCACTACTAATGGAATTACTCTTAAATGAGAAAACTTCAAAGTGACAACAATCTTTTTCATGGCTACCTACGTTAAAAGTGAAAATAAGAGAGAAAAGCAATCATAACTCCGTTATATTTATGAATAACTATATCGAGTATTATATCGTTGAAAAGCTGTAAAAATGTCCGATTTTTTGAGATCATAGCCAACTATGGTTTCTTTTAAAAAAAGATAAGTTTGTGTCATATCTCGAAAACGAGAGCTGTCACACAAACGAGGACATGACAATCATATTCGGGATACAATTCCCTTCAAATTTAATATTTACACTTTTTTTATAAAATCAAAAACAAAGGAGCTAGAGGGATTTGACTAAATCGACAGAATTTCGTTTTCAAAATATACAGGAAGCCATTATTATTTACAAAATCCAAAAGTGTCATTAAAGTGGGCTAGTAAAACTGCAAATCTTTCCCAATTTAACCATTGCTCTATCTTCGCTAGTTTCCGAGATCCCCATACATAAAAACAACTCACCCTGTATATTGCTAGTTTTCCTGAAAGTTCTAGGTGTTCCACATTAGATCTCATGTCAACATATAGTGAACTATTGTGGGACACGACACGTAGTATTTTGTTTTTTTTATTAAATGAGATCGATGGAAGGCAATAATTTATTTTAATTTCTGCCATTACAATTCACCTGAGGTTTAATTTCTTGGTTACAGGCTTGCCACAACTTTTGCGTTTACCCTAAGTTTCATGGTATTGGTTCTTTCCAAAGGCTCTGAACAGTCTTGTCAGTCTTTCGCACCACCATTCGTAGAATACGACCGATATCGGTTCATGGAATGCAAGAATATTACCCTAGACAAGAATATTATGAGCAACATTATGTTACATGCTCGAAGAATTTTATACTATTTAAAGATCATTGAGAGCAACATTACACAGATCAACCGAAACATGTTTGACGGGTTGAATACGGATGTATTGAGCATAAAAACTGGAATCCGAATCATATTAGACAGGGCATTCGAAAATTGCAACATATCTTCACTGTTGCTGTCAAATAATCAGATTGGAGAGATTAAAAACAGCACTTTCAACTCAACTGTTTTGAGAACAATTGATTTAAGTAACAACTTAATAACTGAAATCGCAGAGGAAAGCTTCGCGGGAGCTTTCGGTTTAAGACGGCTCAATCTTCATAACAACAAGATAAATCATATCGCATCTCACGCTTTCAGAGATTTGATAGGTTTGGAGGAATTAGATCTGTCGAACAATCAACTTCACTATTTAGCTCCAGACACTTTCAAAACGGCGGAACTTTTACAAAATCTAAGTTTGAATGATTACTTTTACAAAGAACTTCATGTTCACCCAATGCTGACAAATCTGAATTTGAAAAATAATTTTCTGATTATGTTTGACGGGCGTCAACTTCCTGAGTCTTTGCTTCAATTGAATCTTGGGAATAATATGTTAGTTTCTTTGAACGTTTCAAATTTAATCCGTTTGGATAGTCTTGTACTGAATTACAACAATTTAACTACCATAAACGATTGTCTTTTAAACTTTGCAGACTTAAAGATACTGTTTTTGAATCACAATCGTCTTGGTTCTTCCTTGAATGGGAAAACTTTTGACAACCTAAAATCTTTATCTCATTTAAAACTAGACGCTAATAAAATCACCAACGTCCAATTCAGGATTATAATAAAACTAAAAACACTCAGTATGTTGTCTTTGGTTGACAACGATTTAACATTTTTAGATTTCACCAACATCTCTACAAAAATCAGATATTTGAACGTTAGTTCGAATGCCATTGAAGATGTTAAAGACATTTCTTCATGCGCCAGTCTTGAAGAACTCGATCTTAGCAACAACAATTTGGCAGAGATTCATTTCTATACTTTTAGCAGATTGTCTAATTTAAGACATCTTAAGTTGAAAAACAATTCGGTTACACAAATAAAAATAGGTGCGTTTAAGGATCTTCAATCAATGTTAACACTTGATTTGAGTTATAATAGACTTGATTCAATACTAAATGGAATGTTGAACGGACTCAATGCTTTGACTGATTTAGATTTGAGTCACAATCCTATTAGGCTTTTAGACGAGAATGTTTTCCATCCTTTAATATCTTTAAGAAATCTAAGTATTGCCTACAACAATCTCATTAAGGTAAATTTGAAAACTATACTACATCACACACAGTTATTAAGACAAATTAGTCTAACTGGCAACCACTGGAGCTGCAACGACTTGATAAAATTGCTTAGAGACAACAAAGAACTCGTATTGACAAGTAGTGATGTTTTTAATGTTAGCAACGTTAACGGAATTCCTTGTAACGAGTCTGAAGGTTTTACAGAAAGTTTTGATCAGATTCGTTATTATCGAAGTATGTTGATGACATTGAATAATACTTTAGAATCCTCACAAGATCTATCAAAAAAATTTACTTTTCTCAATGTTGTTTTTGTTCTTTGTGCTATGCTTGTGATGAGTAAATTTGCTTACGAACAATATGCAAAAAATGTTAAAGTTGTTGGACAATTTGTGTACGAAAAGACCAATTCTGAACATGAGTTGCAACTATAATAAAAATATTATTAGTATTAACTTAAACTAAATTATTAAGTTAAGTGTATATGTATTTTATTTTGTGAAAAAGTAGTGGTTTAATAAAACTTTTATTCTTTCATGGTCTTACTTTAGTGTAGTTTTGAAAATTTCTCGGGTTGGCATAGAGTTAACTTTTACAGAGACATTATATATACTGACTTTCAAAAGTTTTGCACCTCATAAATTAGATATATGGTTAAAATCTTTAAATGTCAGTGTTCAATCTTAACAAAAAAACAATAAACAATGATTTAAATAAATTTAATTTCAGTGATTTTAAAAGTGTAACTAAATTAAAACATTTCTACAAAAATTGATGATTGTTTCGGTCATTCCATCGTGAAAATTCATTTTAATTATATTAAAACACTAACCGTTCCTCTCCCTACTCTAACTCAAGATTTGACCAATCCATTACATTTATAGATTCTCTATCTGAAAAAATTTCTCAATTTCTACTAAACATAAATATTCAAACAGCCTTTAAAACCAACAATAATTTGGCCAAACACATAAAAAATAATAAAGAAAAAATTAATAAGTATGAAAACTCAGAAGTCTATAAGTTAACATGTGGTAGTTGCCCAAAATTTTACTTCGGTCACACAGGAAGGTCATTTAAAACAAGATGGTCTGAACATTTAAAATCAGAATTACAACATATCTACATTTGCCGACCATTTATTAAATGAAAATCATATTCCACAAACTACTTTCGAAATTTTACATCTAGAATAAAAAAGTAAAAAATCAACTCTTTTAGAATCACTTGAGATCAATAAAAATAAAAATTCACCACATTTTTAGGGTTCCGAATATCCAATATACCCTTATAATATCACTCAGTATTTCTGCCTCTGTCACATCACAGCAGTTTTCTCCTAAACTACTGGACGGAAGAGGTTGAAATTTGGTATCAGTGTCCCCCCCCCTGATCATCGAAACTACTGAGCCTAAAGTTTTGAAAAAAAATAGCAAATATAGAACGTTGCCCGAACTTTACAGGAAAAATAAGGAGAAACCATTAATATTAATTTTGGGGGGCAAATTATAGAATTAAATAAAAATTTAAAATTAAAAAAAAATTCAAACGCATCATGTAATATATCAAATGAAAGGTCTCATTCTGAGGAACACACATATATTTTTTTCATATTTACAAAAAATTGTTTAAAAAGATATTAACGAAAATATAACAAAATTTACCCATCTCCGAAACTATAAAACGTAAAGTTTTAAAAAATAGAGGTATAGGTTCTGACCTGAAGTTTACTGGACAAATAAGGAGAAACCTCTACTTTTAATTTTGGGGGGCAAATTACAGAATTAAATGGAAAATATAAAATAAAAATTGTTTCTAACCCATCATGTTATATATCAAATGAAAGGGCTCATTACGACGAAAACAAATATATTTTTTTCATATTTTTAAAATAAATTAATTAAAAGATATTAACAAAAATATAAAAAATTTACACATCCCCCCCCCTTATCTCCGAAACCATAAGCTGGAAAATTTTGAAAAAATGGAGGTATAGCCCCTCACCTGAACTTTACTGGAAAAATAAGGAGAAACCCCTAATATTTATTTTGGGGCGCCAATTAAAGAATTAAATGGAAAATATAAAATTAAAATTGTTTCTAACCCATGATGTTATATATCAAATGAAAGGGCTCATTATGACGAAAACAAATATATTTTTTTCGTATTTTTAAAATAAATTAATTAAAAGGTATTAACAAAAATATAAAAAAAATTAACCATCCCCCCCCCTATCTCCGAAACCTTAAGCTGGAAAATTTTGAATAAACAATGGAAATATAGCCCTGCAACTGAACTTTACTGGAAAAATAAGAAAAAACCCCTAATATTCATTTTGGGGGGCAAATTATAGAATTAAATGGAAAATATAAAATTAAAAATGTTTCTAACCCATCATGTTATATATCAAATAAAAGGGCTCATGATGAAGAAAACAAATATATTTTTTTCATATTTTTAAATTAAATTAATTAAAAGATATTAACAAAAATATAAAAAATTTACTCATTCCCCCCCTTTATCTCCGAAACCATAAGCTGGAAAATTTTGAAAAAAATGGAGGTATTGCCCCTCACCTGAACTTTACTGGAAAATTAAGGAGAAACCCCTAATATTTATTTTGGGGGGCCAATTATAGAATTAAATGGAAAATATAAAATTAAAATTGTTTCTAACCCATGATGTTATATATCAAATGAAAGGGCTCATTATGACGAAAACAAATATATTTTTTTCGTATTTTTAAAATAAATTAATTAAAAGGTATTAACAAAAATATTAAAAAAATTAACCATCCCCCCCCTATCTCCGAAACCTTAAGCTGGAAAATTTTGAATAAACAATGGAAATATAGCCCTGCAACTGAACTTTACTGGAAAAATAAGAAAAAACCCCTAATATTCATTTTGGGGGGCAAATTATAGAATTAAATGGAAAATATAAAATAAAAATTGTTTCTAACCCATCATGTTATATATCAAATGAAAGGGCTCATTACGACGAAAACAAATATATTTTTTTCATATTTTTAAAATAAATTAATTAAAAGATATTAACAAAAATATAAAAAATTTACTCATTCCCCCCCCTTATCTCCGAAACCATAAGCTGGAAAATTTTGAAAAAAATGGAGGTATAGCCCCTCACCTGAACTTTACTGGAAAAATAAGGAGAAACCCCTAATATTTATTTTGGGGGGCCAATTATAGAATTAAATGGAAAATATAAAATTAAAATTGTTTCTAACCCATGATGTTATATATCAAATGAAAGGGCTCATTATGACGAAAACAAATATATTTTTTTCGTATTTTTAAAATAAATTAATTAAAAGGTATTAACAAAAATATTAAAAAAATTAACCATCCCCCCCTATCTCCGAAACCTTAAGCTGGAAAATTTTGAATAAACAATGGAAATATAGCCCTGCAACTGAACTTTACTGGAAAAATAAGAAAAAACCCCTAATATTCATTTTGGGGGGCAAATTATAGAATTAAATGGAAAATATAAAATTAAAATTGTTTCTAACCCATCATGTTATATATCAAATAAAAGGGCTCATGATGAAGAAAACAAATATGTTTTTTTCATATTTTTAAAATAAATTAATTAAAAGATATTAACAAAAATTTAAAAATTTTTACCCATCCCCCCCCTTATCACCGAAACCATAAGCTGAAAAATTTTGAAAAAATGGTAGTATAGCTCCTCACCTGAACTTTACTGGATAAATAAGGAGAAACCCCTAATATTCATTTTGGGAGGCAAATTATAGAATTAAATGGAAAACAAAAAATTATAATTGTTTCTAATGGGTCATGTAATATATCAAATCACAGGGCTCATTATGACGAATACAAATATATATTTTTTAAATGAATATTTTAAAATATATTTAAAAAATATTTTAAAAAAATTGCCCATTCTCCCCGTTATTCCCCAAACTATAAGACCTCAATTTTTTTCTTTATAGAAAAATATGAAAAAAATCCCTACTTCTATTATGTGACCCCCAAATAATAGAATAAAACGGAAACTAAATTATTAGAAAACCCCCATAGTAATTTTAGGGACAAATTATACAATTAAATGGAAAATTAAATAAAAATTCAATTTTCAAACGTGAATGTGAATTACAAATATATCCTATTTTTAAATCGTTTGTTTAAAAGATATTAACAAAAATATTAAACATCGGCATAATTCTCACTTTAGAAACTACACTATTTAAATTTTGGAAAATATATTTTATTTGTATTTTTTAATAATTTGAATAACAGATTTACTAATTTATAATTTAAAACTTGACCTATTTTGCCCTTTATCTTCCAATCTACAGAGCCTCAAAACTCAGACAGTAGATTATAAAAGACTTCTCTGAAAGTTTATTAATAAAATAAAACTCAATGTTAATTTTTGGGGGCCAAATTAGAAAATTAAATACATATGTATTCTGATAAAAATCAAGTGAATCCTGAAGGAGATAAAATAAAAAGTCTATATGTGGAAAATCAAAGTGTATATTTTTTATAAATTTAAAACTCTTTCTTTAAAAGATATAAAGGTAAATATAAGAAAATGCACTCATCCCTGCTTGTCTGAAACTGGATTATTAGAATCTTGAAGGTGGTACGGAACCCTAAGTATGCGAGTCCAACTCGTACTTGACCAAATTATTTAAATGACCAAACTGATACAAATATGTCTCCCTTACTTAATCTTAATATACTTTTATAAGATAAATATCTAGATGATATTTAATAATATTTACCTTTACTAATATTATACAGTAAACATATTGTTCTTTCTCCCTATATATATATATATATATATATATATATATATATATATATATATATATATCATTATTATCTTACAACACTATATAATATATTCAGATGTTTAGCATTTAGTTTAATATTAAATTCTGACGAAGCCTGTCATCTGAGCGAAACAACTGTCAAATAAAATATAATAAATTTGTGAATATTACCACAGTGTTTAGTGTTTTAATATAATCTACAAAAATTAATAAGTAATTTCAAATAAAATTTTCTCAAAGATAACTAAACAAATCAAATTAATATTGTATATTGGAATCTCTGCTTCTTATAAGATCATCCACATCTCGGGTCAGCCCTTTAATCTAATTATTAATTATTTCTTGATACAGATTTTTCACTTATTCTGTAGCCGCAATAATCAGTTCTTGTATCGTTCTGGTTTGGTTAATTCTGTTAAAAATTTCCCTTTCAACTAATTCCACTCATTTTCGATGGGATTCATATCAGATGACATCGCTGGCCATTCCAATCTAATCTAGTGACATCTTGAATTCTCAACTCTCCTTGAATGGGGCATGACATTGCCGTTCATTAAAATAAATTGGTCACCTAATTCTTTACGTTTTATGACATTATTAAGTTAATATGCGCCTGTCTTTGTACCTGGTATATGAATCACTGAAGTTGAACATTATTTGTGTCCCGCCATAGTAAGGGGCAATTCCAGTCGCTGTTTTCAGTCTGTTGGCATTTCCGGGTTCACTCCAAACACTTATTCAATAAACATCACTCACTAATCGAAACCGGGACGCATCAGTAAATAGCAGATTTCTCCAGTCAACTACACGCCAGTTTTGGTGAGCTCTGGTCCACTGTAGACGGGCTCCTGGATTGCCAACCTAACGCCAAAACTGTCCTTCGAACTATGATTAATGGTCTGTTACTGCGATCTTAGGGCAGGAAGAGTGATTGACCTACAACGACCTGCTGATTGGGCAATATACCGATCTTCACGTGGAGTGGTAACATAGCGTCGCCCACTTCCAGATCGGCTTTGCACTTCACCTGTTTGTTCGTATCGACTTATAATTCTGCTCACTGTGCTTCTAGTAATGTTCAATCTGCTCGCCATCTGGTGACAAGATACACCTTCTTACTTCTATGTAACATTATTCTCTTTAGAAGTAGGTTAATAAATGACATCAAACTGGTCATAGGTTCAATAAAGTGAATCTGGCAGGAAAATAAAAAACCGCGAATCTAATTTCCCAGAAACCTGGTGCATTTGGTGTATTGCTCAAAGAAAAATATGTACTAAACTCTGAATTTATCTGATGTTTTTTAGTTTTCTACTATGCGAAACAATAGTTTCAGAATTGCGACACCGGTAAACGCAACTCCCCTACCGAATTCAAAAAAGAAGGTATGTTATCAGGGTGGTTCTCTAAGTTTCATATATTTTACATGAAATCGGTCAAAGCCATAATATATCATTAACCTCGACAAAGTGATACAACATTGCTACATAAAAATCAATTTTTAAACATCACTTGATATACCAGCTGGGCTCAGAAATTACTTTAAAATGAACAGATTCTTGTTACAATAATTTTAGAAAAGTGCCCATTGACGAATATGAACAAAAAATTAGGTGATTTCCTTGCAGTGAAAAATGCAACTGCATCCCTTTCAACTTCTTGTCCCACTGTGTATAATATCTATTATTTCTGACAATGTTACCATAGTGCCGCTTCAACAATGTCGCGTGAATTCGCCGCCATGTTGTATTGTAGTTCGAGGTTTATACTAATTTTTTTCGCTTTGGTGTAGATTTTCTTGTTTGTCAAAAATTTTAATAGTGACAATTTGTCGTTTGATACTGAGGGTAGCATTTTTTTGCTCTTCTAGCAATAGATATCTCCAACCCAAATGGAGGTCGATTGAAGGAGAAGAAGAACAGCTAGCTTCTTTAAGTTTTCTCTTTATTCAATTTTCCTCTTTCAACAAAATCTTTGTTTTATCCCAGTCTACCCTATGGCTGTCGGTGCTAGTTAATACATGATTGGCCAAATTTGATTTGTCCACATGTCTTCTCGAAATGATATACTGATGTTTTTTTTTCCTTACTTCTGAAGGTCTTGAAGTTTCACCAGTGTAAGAATGGTCAACAGTCACCTAAAACACTGTACACACAATTTTTGGAGTTCTGTGTTGCGTTAAGTGGTCTGGTATATGCAAGGATAGAGCGTAATGTATTATTTGTTTTAAAAAAGCTTTAACACCGTATTTATTTCCTACCGCTTAATTTTTTCCGATACACCTAGGACATATGGAGTTATCTAATCTAATACTATAATACGAGCAATGTTTTATATATATATATATATATATATATATATATATATATATATATATATATATACATGTCGGAGATAATGAAATAGTTGGTTTCTCAAGTGGCGAGGGCCTAAAGACTATATAGTTTGTATTATCGGAAACAGGATATTTGTGCTTTCGTACTTTTGTTTACGATTATTAAATTCTATTACAAATTTGCCAGCTAGGGACTGGTGGTGATTCATAAATAAGTAATCACTCGGCGAGCTGTTGATTACATGATAGTCGGTCGGTGAGTCAGGATATGATGCACGATGTTTGTGAAAATAATCATATCGAGAATAACAAAGTTAGTTCTGTTCGAACCTCGAGCGAGGTAAGATCGTAGAGGGCTATCGCGTAATCGGGATTTCGCCACGGTTCCGAGTAGAATACCTAGCGTATCAATTTAGATTAATAATATCATATCGCTATGCACATCGAGCTTATGTTGGGTGGCACCCAGGATGAATTGATCATCAACATTATCTGTTGTTCGTATAGTTTGAAACTTCAGTGATGGATCATTGTGGTGCCTTGGGTCAATTTAGTGTGATAATTATTTGTCGAATAAATGTTTAGCCCACATTTATATATATATATATATATATATATATATATATATATATATAATTGAGTTCTGGAAACGGCTCTAACGATTTTGAGGAAATTATCCCATTTGGAAGTTTCGATGGATAGAAATCGATTGGTGAGGGTCTCAGCTTTGCGAAAAATCGTTTTACTGAGAAATTAAATTGTTAAAAAATGTATTGACATTTGACAATCAAGGCGGCTGCTTTGTAATTTCAAAGCGTTCAATGTAGAGTGATTTGGTAACCTGCGTAAGAATGAGACTCCGGTTGTAAAAACTCTTTTAATACAGGGTGATTTGGTGACCTATTTGAGAGTGAAACTTTTTTCAAACATTCTTTAAAAAAAATTGTGTTTGTATCTTGCGAACATGTGATTATGCCTCCGTCATATTTTCCTAGCAGAAACGGTGAAAAAAATGGCACAGTAGGCAATTTTTGGATGAGTAAGATCTCATGATTTCGCACGTTAATTTGATGCATATAATATGAATTGGTGGTGTAAAATTATAATTATCCAGGGTCTAACAAAATATGTAGATGGTCCATAAGAGTTGCTATGCAGAATGGTTAAAATATAGCGTCAAATGTAATTATAGTATGACTACAAAAAACGAGAAAAAATAATTGTGTAGGGTACTCCATAAGCAGTTGGAAATTAATGATAGCTGACATACAGGGCGAAGTAAAAGTATTCTTATGCAGGTCGCTAAAAGAATGTTAATAGAATGTTTTACCTATAGAGTAGCTTATTAGCATTTGCATTTACAGGGTGGTTGCAATATAGGATATACTGGAATTATAATTATACATGATGGTTAAAAAAATATTACAATAGGTGGCCATAAACAAATGCATATACAGGGTAGTTAAAACATATGGTGGTGTGAAATTATAGTTATACAGTGTTATTTAAAATATGTTATATTAGGTAGCCTGTAAAAAGTTGCATATATAGGGTGGAGCGGAATTATAGTTATACAATGTGTTAACAAAAATGTTAGAATAGAAATGAAAGAATTTGGAAACGAAAGTGTTTGGTTTGTGGAATGGCCAAAAGCGGTCGCATATACAGAGTTGTTGGAATATGGAATCGAGTGCAATTGTAGCGTGATTAAAAAAATGTTAGAAAAAAATGTTTAGGTGGGTTTTTCATAAGAACTTACATATATAGGTAGTATCCTATTGTACTGTTTATAATTTGACTGTTTGTGTTTGGTTGGTATTAGTGGTGTGTTGGTTATTTCTGCTGGTTTGTTGTTGCGATTTTCTTTCTAGCTGATTTACAGTTTTATTTATAAAGTCTTAGGGATATTCATTTTGAAGTAGATGTTCTTTAATAATATTGACTTCGTCGTTAAATATTTCAGTGGAGGAAGATATGATTTTTGCTTTCTCAAATGAGCACTTTTGTTTATATTTAAGGAATGGTTGGAGTTAAAATTCAAATCTATTAGCATTCTTAGGTTTTCGACAAGTGATTGTAATTATGTTGTTGTTTGTTCTATCTATGAGTACATCACGATAAGCAATTGTAAATTTCATTGTGTGTTCTTGAATATTGATGGGATCTAGGAATGAGTGTAGCTTTGTAGCACCTTACTTCTAAACCACAAAAATTTCATCAATGTATATCCACCATACTTTTGGTTCACTCTTATAATTGCTTATGAGTCTTTCTTCAACATATGTCATACCACAGAATAAGGTTTAATTATTCTGTGGTCATACATATATTACTGACTATAGCTGGCAAAGAAGAACCCATGGCCATACCAAATTTAGTTTATAGAAATCTCCTTCAAAGTGAAAATATGTTGTTTTTAAGAGGAGTTCGGCTAGTTCCATTGTTGTGTCAATGTTTATTGTTGTTCTGTTGTGTAAAGAAATATCTTGTAATTTATTTTTTTATAATTTGTAATAATTTATCAACAGGTACATTTGTAAAAATATTATGTCAAAACTTACTAGTATATTTTTTGTAATGCTTTTTAATTTTGTTGTAAAATAACTTTGTTTTTTAGCTTAGTATTTTGGTTGCAGGCTTACCATCAATTTCGCATTTACACGAATTCTCATGGTATTGGTCCTTCTCAGAGAAACCAAAGAGACTACTTGTCAAAGTGTCTTCAAGTTGGCCCGGTTTCAGTTCATCGAATGCAAGGACGTTACCCTAGACAAGGATTTTAAGAGCAATGTTTTCTCAATTGCAGACACATCTACTATATCACAATTAACAATCATTGATAGTAATATTACAGAGATAAATCGAAACGTTTTTGAAGGGATGAATGTAACACAATTGACAATAAAAGCTGAAGTACAAACCGTAGAGGCCAAGGCATTCGAAAACAGCACAATATCTACAGTGATACTGTCAAATAATCAGATTAGAAAAATTAAAAACAGTACTTTCAATACCACTAGCTTGACACTAATTGATCTAAGCAATAATTTAATAACTGAAATCGAGGAGAAAAGCTTCACTGGATCTTGCAATTTAACCAAGCTTGATCTTCATAACAATAAGTTGCATTATATCTCCCCTTACGCTTTTAACGATTTACAACATTTGGAAGAATTAGATCTGTCCCAAAATCAACTTCACTTCTTAGCGGCTACACTTTTTGAAACCCTGAAACATTTGCGCGATCTAAATCTGAGAGATAATGTTTTTGAAGAAATGCAGGCTGATATATTTGTTCAAAATGTGAAGTTGGAAATTCTGAATTTACGTAGTAATTTTCTGACTTCTTTTGATGGACGACAGCTTCCTGTGTCATTGCTTCAATTAGATCTTGAAAGCAATGCTTTGGTTTCTTTAAATGTTTCAAATTTAATCCGCTTGAATACTTTTGTACTGAATTACAACAATTTAACTGTCATAAACAATTGTCTTTTAAACCTTCCAACATTAAAGAAATTGTTTTTGAATCACAATCGTCTTGGTTCTTCCTTGAATGACAAAACTTTTGTCGACTTTAAATCGTTATCTCACTTAAAACTTGATGCTAATAAAATCAACAATTTCCATTTCAGGATTATAATAAAAGTAAAATCACTAAGTGTTCTTTCTTTGGCTGACAACGATCTAACATTTTTAGATTTCACAAATATCTCCACGGAAATTAGAGATTTGAACTTTAGCTCGAATGCCATTGAAGATGTTAAAAACATTTCTTCATGTAGCAGCCTCCAGATACTTGAGCTAAGCAACAACAATCTGGATGAAATTTATTTCGATACTTTTAGCGGACTAAATACTTTAAAAATTCTTCTACTGAAAAACAATTTAATTAGGAAAATTCAAAACGGTGCTTTTAAAGATCTTCAATATTTGTATAATCTGGTCCTGAGTTATAATAGACTTGATTCGGTACCAAATGGGATTTTTACCGGGCTCAGCATGTTGGTTGATTTAGACTTGAGTCACAACACAATAAAATATCTTGATGAAGACGTTTTCCACTCATTAAAAGCTTTGCGAAAGCTTAGCATTGCCTATAACAATCTCACTAAAGTAAATGTGAACAGTATATTACAACATGCATTGTGGTTGAGAGAAATCAATCTCAACGGTAATCACTGGAGTTGTAAAGACTTGATAGCATTGCTTCGAGATTACAAAGGATTCGAATTGACAGGTGGTGCTGCTTTCAATGTCAGCAACGTTAACGGAATTCCTTGTAATGAGTCCGAAGATCCTACAGACAATTACGATGGCATTCGTTATTCTCAAAACGTTTTGACGGCATTAAATAAAAATGTAGAGTCTTCAAAAGATATCTCAAGAAAACTAACTTGTCTCAATGTTGTTTTAATTATTTTTGTTATGCTTATAATCGGAAATTTTATTTATAAAAAGTGCGGAAAAAAGATTAGAGTTGCAAGCCAACTTGCGTACAGAAGTACTCCTTCTGAGCACGAGCTGCAGTTGTAGCAAAAAATATTTTGATGAATTCAAAGTTAGTAGGTCAGTTTATTTTTATATATGCAGATGTCATTTTAAAAATTATTTGTGATTTTGCGAACTCAGTATTGGTTTATTTTGTACAAAAATTGAATGGATTAATAAAGCTATTTTTTCTACCACCGACTTTAGTTTACCTGAAAAATTGTTATAAACATTAACCGCTTTTTCCAAATTTATTTTCCATAGGTACATTACGAATGTGCATAAATAAGCGTAATACTAATTTGTGGGAAATAATGGTTTTCATTTTCTTTCGAATGTGGCATAATCATTACACCTGTATCTTGAAAATTAAGCATTTTCTGATTTTATATGATTTCTTATTTTTGGAACACCCTGTATATATTTTATACAATGGTGGATACACATATCAAATAAAAAAATATATTTGTTTTACTAGAATATCATATGTTATTTGACTGATGACAAGTAGGAATATCCCGGTTATTAAAAATGGATACGCGTGTTTATTATTAAAAATTATTTTAAATTTGGGAAAGTTGTGCAGAAGTTGGAAGAAAATTTCGTACAGAATATAGAAGAAAATTGTCCGTCAAAAATTTGTGGAAACTGGCTTAGTAAAAGATGCAAAATTCAAAATGCTATCTGTACAGAGATTCTTCCTCACAGTTATTCTGAGAGGAAGAGATGTCTACAAAATGATCAACCAGTATTCCTGTATATAACTAATGTATTGTATACTGTATAATACTTATCTGTGTTTGGAGACGTTCCAACTCCGAGTCTGGAGTCGTTGTCAATCGTTTAGTGTTGTTTTCGAGTTTTTTTTTAATTTTCGCTTTGATTTTGTTGTTTGTCAATAAATTTGACACTGACAATTTGTAGTTTGGCGATCACTTGACGTTGAGGTTACCGTTTTTTTGCTGTGCAATAAATTCCTCCAGTCCAAATGAAGGTCGGCTGAAGGTGCCCCGATTTTAGTGTTGTTTATCATCATACAGCTGCCTTCTTTAAGTTTCCTCTTTTTTAAATTTTCCTCTTTCAACAAAATCTTTGTTTTATCCCAGTCTATCCTATGGGATAAAACAAAGATTTTGTTGAAAGAGGAAAACAACACTAAACGATTGTCAACGACTCCAGACTCGGAGTTGAAACGTCTCCAAACACAGATAAGTATTACACAGTATACAATACATTACTTATATACAGGAATACTGGTTGATCATTTTGTAGACATCTCTTTCTCTCAGAATAACTGTGAGGAAGAATCTTTGTACAAATAGCCAGTAATCCGGGCAATTTTACGAAATTGCCTACTACACTTTGTTCTACATATACAATTTTTAAATACTTATCTGTTGCAGGAAAAAAATTTTGAGGAGAGAAAACACAATGAGTAGACAAAATAATTCAAGACCTCCTCAACAATCTTTTCGAAATTACTTACACTACAAGGTGTATACGATGGGTGGAATTATAGGGCGGAATAGAAATAAATTTATAGTAGGTGGTTAAAAAATATCCAAACAAAAAGTGTTTATAGGGTGGTTCACAGGCTGTCGCATATACAGAATGGTTGGAAGATAAAGTGTTATTGTTATACAGGATGGTTGGAATTTTTACATACGGTGGTTCACAAAATTAGGTCCATAAGCATATAGAGAGAGGTTGAAGTACATTATGAGTGCCTCAATAAATGTTAGAGAATTGAAATTAAACTGATTCATTTAGTCTCAGGATTTATGTACATGGCATATTTGCATATACGTATCCTCTTTATTTTTTGATTCTGTTACCTAAATATTAACATATTAATATTTAAAAATATATCTATATTATTCCAGTTTTCACAGAATGATCTGCGTGACCCGGAAGCGATAATAAAATCGTCACATGTCAGTTTTTTTAGTTTTATACGACATGCGTAAAAAAATTTGAATTTTGTCTAATCTAGTATTCGTAGTAGAAAGAAAGAAAATATTGCAGCTGTTACTGCTAGTGTTGTTGAACAACCACAAACATCAATTCGTCATCGGGCACAGCAATTGAACATTCCAAAAACCACTTTATTCAGAATTTTGCTCAAAGATCTTCATTTAAAGGCTTACAAGATTCAGATAACGCAAGAAATAAAGACAACAGACTTTGATTCACGTCGTCAATTCATAACTGGGCCATACAATAGAAACTTGAAAATGTGGATTAGTTAACAAGCAAAATTGTCAAATCTGGGGTGAAGCAAATACACGAGAAATAATGGAGAGACCGATATATCCACAAAAAGTATCTGTTTGGTGTGGTTTTCGGGCTGGTGGAGTGACTGGTCCATACTTTTTTGAAGATGAAAATGGAAATGCTGTTACTGTGAATGGTGATCGATATCGAAGGATGATTGCTAAGTTTTTGTGGGATGAATTGGAGCATAATGATGAGCAAAATATGTGGTTCCACAAGTACGGTGCAACATGTCATTCAGCAGTAAAAACAATCAATCGTTTGACATAGAAATTTGGTAATCGAATAATTGCCCGAAGAGGAAACATTAATTGGCCCCCTAGATCTTACCATCTAACACGTCTAGATTTTTTCCTATCGAGCTATTTGAAAGAAAAAGTCTATTCCAACGATTCACAAACAATTTATGACCTAAATTAGAACATTATTGACTGTTTTTAAGTAATTGACCGCAGTTATGCCAGAAAGTTATCGAAAATTTTGGCAAAAGATATTGTTTTCCATTACTAAACCGAAACAATTGTACTATCATTTGAAATAAACGATTTGATCATTCTCAAATAATTTGTATATTTTATTAAAAATTTAAAAATTAACCTCAAATTTGAACACCCTTTATATAGTGCCAGTCAAAAGTCCTCTCCCCCACGTATCTTTTGAACGGTCATACTTACACGAATGAAATTGGACAGTGAAAAAAAGTTATTGGTTATAATACATGACGTAATGTTAATAGATGACAGATGACGTCATAGATCCACTGTGGCCACTAATTTTAAATGGGGCCTTATGGCAAGTGATAGCTCATTTGAGATGTACTGGCAATAGTTACTCAATCATATTTATTTGGTTTGAGTTTAGATAAATTTTGATTGATAAATTAAATATACACCAAAATTATTATTTCAAATTGCTGACATAACTATGTAGTTCGAATGTGTCAGTTGAAACTGCAGTACATTCTTTAATAATTCGCAATTTTTAAACGTTAATATTGTCGTTAACCGTATCGTAAACTTTGGATTTCAAGTACTACCACAGAAAAAAAATCTATTGGTGTCAGCCACGGTGAACGATCAGGCCATTCTAAGGGACCTTTATTATTTCCAAGTTGTCGAATTCCTCTGCTTTTTCTTACAAAATTTCAATAATTAGCTGCTCAATTGCATTTTGTAACATCTCTATATACACCTCACCGATTAATTCATATTAACAAAAACATGCCCAACTACGTGGTTTCCCAAAATGACTGCCCACACATTCACTTTTTCTGGAGGATGGTTTTCCCGAAAGATGTGCTGATTTGTCTCAATCCAATGGTGACATTTTGATGGTTCACATTTCCATTCAAGAAAAAGGAACTTTCATCACTAAAGCAAATGTTTTGTGTAATGTTTATTTCTATTAAACTTATTGGTCATAGTTTCAAAGAATTCCAGTGTTCTGGCGGGATCCTCGTGAAAGTTGGAGCACCAGTTTTAAATTGTATGGATGAATTTTTTCTGAAAACTCAATTCTGAACGATCAAAGATGGTCCGAAAGAGCGTTAAGTTGTCACTGTTAACCAATCTAACAGCAACTAACGCTCCTTCCATATGTAATTACTATATGTTTTGACCATTAATACCAGCCATGCAAGATTTTGATGGAAAAATATGTTAAATATAAATATATTTTATTTTTACGATAGATGTAGGTACCTAACTTACCATAACAAATCAGGAAATTCATTCATTATATTTTATATAGACTGCGTTAAAATGTTTATTTTTTATTTTTTTGCAGGAATGGGCCATGTAATGGAAAATAAATTATTTATGAGATAAAATACATGAACTTAAACAACAACGGACTGATACATTCCCTACCTAAAAATAATTGAAATATTCTGCCTTTAAATTTATTCAAATGAATATGTAGTTGCAGGTAAATTATAACATAAAATCTATATATAAATAGGCTAAGACAAAACGATTAGGTACCATTTTCTCCTCTGTTTCTCAACCGATTTTCTTCATTTTTGTTTTGTTTAGTAGCTACTGACGACCTTCAGTGCAGAATGCTAATCTTAATTTATAATATTGGTTCATTCATTAAATAAAATATAATAAAAATTCATTATTTACGTCAATAATGTCAATGCCAAACAAATGAATGTGCCGAGTGCCGCCGCCGCCAGACTCAAACCATTGAGTAATTATATATAGACAGACCAATGCTGTTATATACTTATGCATGTACTTCTGGAAGTGGCATGCAAACGTTGTTATTGTTTAGTGGGTAAAGTAATCGTTGAATATCATAATTATACAGGGCGATTCCAGATATGTTAGAAATCATTTTTTTAATGGGTGGCACATAAGCAGTTGCATATTTAGGGTGTTTAAAATATAGAGTAGAGTGCAATTATAACTAATAAAATAATTATATAGGGTAGTCCATTAGCGGTTGAATTTACAGTTTTCTTGGAATAGAAGGTGCAGTAAAATTACAGTTATACAGGGTGGTGCAAAAAATGTTATACATAGATGCATATACAGGGTGGCGGAAATGGAAATGCAACATTTCGTAACCCATAGGCAGTTGTATATATAGTTAAGATGAAATATAGGGTAAGAGGAATTATAGATATACAGGATGGTGATAAAAAATGTTAGAAAAGGAAATGATTTATAGAGTAGACCACGAAGAGTTCCATATATATAATGATTGAAATATAGGTCGGAGTAGAATTATAGTTACAGAAGATAATTAAAAATTTCATAAACAAAAAGAGTAAATATGGTGGGTCATAGGCAGTGGCATATACAGAATGGTTTACCCAGTGGTTGAAAAAGGTTAAAAAATATTATGCGTGAGATGGAATTATTATAATGAGGATTTTAATAAATGTTAGAGAATTGAGTGCAATTATAGCTATACAGGGGGGTTAGAAAAAATAAATATGTAGGGTAGCCCATTAGCAGTTGAATTATTGTCATATTAAATTAAGAATTACGAATTTGAACACAAATAAAGTTCTATGAATTATATCTGAAAAAAACTTGAATTTCGTTACTTATTTGTAGAAGCGACATCTAGAATTTTCGAGGAAATTATCACACAGAGGTTCCGAATCTGGATCCGTTCTGTGTAATTGCTGTTCTCCCTAAAGTCCTAGGATAGAATGTCACGAAAAAATTTTCATGTTACTTAACCTGCCAGAGATATTGACACAATTGGTCGAATTTCGACCACTGGGCGACAGCTAGTATTATTAAATCCCTATAAAAATATTAACATTATATTAGATAATAAATTAATATTATATAAAATATTTTTAAACATTAATAATACCTACATTTTTCCAAAAATATTTTGTGATTTGAGACTGAAAAATTCTTAAAATCAGAAATAAAACGAAATAGAATTTTTATTCTGATATTTCACAGTTAACCATTTCAATTCGTAATCAGAAAATGGAAGCAGTTTATATGTAGTTGATTTACTATATATTACAAATAACTACAATACATATTAATAATTCTTAAACCACGTAGTAAGCAAAGACTATTTCTATTTTGAATGGAAAATCTAAAGAAATACAATGCACTTGCTGTTCATTGATGTTAAATAAGTAATACTGACATACTGACATTTGGTACAATTTTTCTCAATGAATGAAACTTTACTCATTGAATTTAAAATTTATCTTCAGCATCATGCTATAATAATCTTATGGCAAACTATATTATGAAATGTCAAAACTGAAATCAAGTCACTACATAAAAGATAGCCATGCATATCAGGGCTGCCAACTATCACTATTTATGTTGAATCTTAAATCACTGCATTGTTTTTTTAATCTTGTTCAAATTATATGAATTTTATCCGGTAAAAATAAAATGTATTTTTAAATTGAAAGTATAATAATAAAATTAATAGACTATGCCATGTCCACCTGGCAAACCAAAATCTCACTGAATGAAGCCAACTGTTCAATACAAACTGACCCCATTCCAATCAAAAGCGGTATATTCCAGGGAGACTCTCTTAGCCCGCTGTGGTTCTGCCTTACCATGAATCCTCTCTCAAACAAACTTAACTCGACTAGTTTTGGGTTCAATCTCAAACACAACAACGTACAAGCATTAAAGATAAACGATTTGCTATACATGGACGACTTAAAGTTGATGGCAGCTACGAAACAACAGCTGCATGATATGCTTAAAAAAGTAAAAGGGTTCTCTAGTGATATCCATATGAAATTTAGCCTAGACAAATGCCGAATTATTAATATAGTTAAAGAGAAAATACAGCAGGGGCACTTCGAAATGGGAGATGGCACCTCTATGGAATCTATGGGAGAAGGTCATACTTATAAAGACCTTGGAATAAAGCAGGCTCAACGTATTGATCACTTGACTATGAAAAAGGACCTAACAGCAGAGTTTTATAGAAGGGTAAGACGACTGTTGAAAATAAAACTAAACAGTAAAAATCTGTTTCAGACTATTAACACCTAGGCGTGTTCAGTTCTCAGTTACTGTTTCGGTATAGTTAATTGGTGCAAGACTGACATTGGACAATTACAACGAAAAGTTCGAGTTTTACTAACAAAAGCTCAAAATCACCATCCAAAAAGCTCTGTCGAACGTACAAATTTGCCACGGTATGAAGGAGGAAGAGGATTGACAGATCTAAGCAAACTATTAGATCAACAAATTTCTATTTTGCGTATTATATTCGCAGTATTTTCTGATCTACACAGGTTGATGACTCAACACCACTGCGACTGACACAACAACATGTCCAATTACACTACCAGACCACAGATCAGAAACTGCTGAAACGGAAAGAGAAGCCCCTTCATGGAAGACATATAAATGACGTCAACCAAAATTATGTCGACAGTGCAGCGTCGAAGTACTGGTTGATCTCTGCTCATATGTTTCCTGAAACGGAAGGCTCTATATTGGCAATCCAAAATCAAGTAATTCCAACTAAGAACTACCTAAACTACATTGTTAAAGACCCTTATATTAAGAACGACAGAGGCAGGTACGGTTGCCAAACATCTGAATCTATCCAGCATATCACAGGAGATTGTCAAGTGTTCGCTGCAACTGAATACAAAGAACGACACGATGCTGTGGCAAAAATACTTCACCAGGAATTAGCACTGAAACTTGAATTATCACAGTCGGTAAAATTACCTTACTGTAAATACAAACCTGAATCTGTTTTAGAAAATAACAACTACAAGCTGTACTGGGACTGCACGATACTGACCGATCGGACTTTTGCTCACAATAGACCAAATATAGTTTTGGTAGATAAAGTCACTCGGAAAACAACTTTAATTGACATAGCAATTCCTAACAACAATAATATAAATATCAAGCAAGCTGAGAAAATAACCAAATATAGAGATTTGGAATTTAAAATAAAGACTCAGTGGGACATGAAAAAATCATGGGAAACTGCCGCCACGACTCCAACCACGGGCCTGAAAACCTGGCAAGGGCTCCCACAGAGCTAAACCCTTTTGATATCTAGGATATCGAGAGTTTAGTGAATTTCCCCCTAAAGGCACTCATAGCCTGCCTTAGAGGGAGTGTGATACCATACATTGTATGGTCAAGGCACAACAAATTAATAAAATATTATCAGAAATAAATTTATCAATTGCTACATAATCCGAATTTCAGTTGAGAAACTCTATTTATAAAGTAATGAAAGTTACAAACTCCAATAAATGGAGATGTGGGTTTTATTTCAATAGCACGACGATCTAGAATAACTTTAGGGACGAGTCAAAAAATATATCATTTTTTCGTTTAATTTAATTTGTCTTTCACATTCGAGTCAATTCATCTTATGATTTTCTCTCCAAGCAATCTGGCGGCACTGTTACTATTATTTTTTTTTTTGCCATTGTCAGTATGGACGCAACATTTTTTTTATTTTATTTTATTTAATGAATAAATCAATATTATATATAAATTTTAGAATTCTCCACTGAAGGTAGTCAGTAGCTACTGAACAAAACATAATAAAGAAAATTGGTTGAGACACACAGAATTTATGTACCTATAGATTTTTTTATCATCATTTGTCGACCAGGGATCTTTTGGAATCTCCAACACTACCTGTTACTTAAAAAAAAGTAACAAATGCTAGAAAAATTAAAAAACTTCAACTTTTAGACAACTAACCAGATGCGGACTGAATAATCTTCATGAATTATGAGTGAAATAATACTTTGAATAATTATTTAATTGAACCATCAAAATTATTACCTGCAATAAAGTCCTATTTAAAACTAATGGCGAAAGTGACCTTGTGACGTCATCTATTACTGTTGGGTTATCATTTTTATATTTTTTACAACAGAAGTAATAAGACAAATTATACATAAATACCTGTATATTAACAATATAATAATACACAAACAACAAAATAAATAAATTAATAACAAACATCGAAAACAGATTTGAGACTTTTCCGTTTCTTCGATTTCAGCCTTTTCTTGAAAAGATCAAATCTTATGTCATCCTCAGATTCATCTTTGTATTGTGAAAGTTCATTCCTTCTGGAAAAGGTCGCCAAAGCTTCAACCAAAGCTGTTCGATTTGGAACTCCTCGAAAGGAACTCCGTCTTCCTTTTCCAAAAACGTCATCGTAAACATTTGACACGGCAAATCTGCTGGACAAGCTCGGAAGATTCAGACTACCACCTATTTTACGGTTGACTTGTCTGTTAACTTCCAGTGAAAATCTTTTAACGTTTATCGGTTTTTTGCTCATACTGGGTGTTGATTTACTAACCGATTTTTCTTGTAGTTTTTGAAAGTATTTGAAAGCAGCCCTGATACGATGTTGAGAATGTAACGATATGGTGTTAACAGGGTTGACTTGTTTCTTAAATGCGAGTTTAGAGGAGTCTTGGCCCCGTTCATCAATATTTTTTAACTGGGAATCTGAAAACAGAACATAAGTCAAATTTAAAATTACTTAGGGGCATTGGGAGACTGAACAAACTACTAAATGCAAAAAAAGAAGATGTAAAGTGCCGGTAAATATACAGGGTGTCAAGACATTTATTAGACGAGCTATATCTTCTGGAGTCTTAGAGGTACACTCTCTATATAAATATATAAAGTTTAAATGAAACACCCTGTATATATTGGCGTTAATCAATTCTTAATATAACTACCTCCACGGGACTAAAATACTTGTAAAAAAATAGACACTAGGAGTTTTCGACAGTCGTTCAAGTCCTTTTAAATGTATTTAAATTAATTTTTGCAAATCGAAGTACACACAATAAATTATATTTAAAAAAGAACCGACTTCAACTGACTTAAAATAAAAACCGTTATTTTCTGATCTCATTTATGGTACAATTCTACTGATTATTTTCGCGTATTCTTATCTCTCTTTCTCTTATTTTCTCCCCATCTCTCTAATTTATTTCTATATTTTCCATAGTTTTTTTAACTTTTTTTATTTGTTTTATTATTTGGACCACTCTCTATAAGTGTAACTCTAAAGTACTCTATATTGCAGCTAGCCTGTATATGCTTCTGTGTATTGGTCACCCAAAATAACTTATTTGTCTATCAGTTTCTGAGCCATCCTGTACAACAATAATTCCACTCCACACGTTATCGCAACGGCACTGATGCCTTTAAAACTACCCTGTATAAGTACAAATCCTCTCTACACTATTGACTGTTTCTATTTTTCGATATTTTTTTGAACCACATTTAATAACTACAATTTTACTCTACCATTTATTTCAACCACCCAGTAAAGCAACTTCTTCTAAAATTTATTAAACCCATCTCTATAATTATATTATACCCCGCCCTATAACTCAAATATCCTAACTGCTTATACTAATTGTGCTTATATAACAACTTTTGATACACCCTGAATAACAATGATTTTAGTCCACCTTTATTTCAACCACTTTGTATAATCAACTACTTATGTTCACACTATATATTTTTTTTCACCACCTTGTATAACTATAATTCTACTTCACCTTATATTACAACCATCCTGTATATTCACCTGCTTCTAACATTTTTTGAACCCTTTCTGTATCTGTAGTTATTCTCTGCCCTATAACGCAAATATCCTTACTGCATATGTTTATTACTATATTTTAACTCCACTATGATTTCAACCACTTTGTATAGGCAACTACAATATTTGTTAACCACACTGTATAACTATAATTCAATTCTATATTTCAATCATCCCATATATTCAACTGCTTATTTAGCACAAATGCACGCACACATACCTACAACAGTATACCATATAGAAAACATCGCCGGCAAAACGATTTTTTGTTTTGATTCACTAATGGAATAATTTCTGCCATTTCACTCAACTGTAAGCCACGTAACATAACTTCGTTTCAAAAAGAAACTGACGTCAAATGAATCAAAATGAAAACCGTCACAATCACCCTGTACAATATGAAAATTATGCATAAATAGGGGTCTTTTGATACTTTTTACCTGTACCAAATGATGTACAGGTAATCCTAAATCTATACACGCTATGGTTTGTCTAATAAAAGCGATAACATCATGTAGAAGGCACATACCAAACCTTAGATGTAGGTTTTTATTAACTTTAGTAATTATTTAATAAGTACATCTATTTTTTAGTTATAAATAAAATCTAAACATTTGATATTGTAGATTTCATTTTCATTGAATAGAATTGAATTAAACACAACATACCTTTTTGTTTCTTCCCGTTTTCTTCAATATGATGATTTGTACTTTCTAATATTTTTGTAATAAGAAGCTCAGGGTGTGAAGTATCTTGAGCTTGAAACTGCTTCATTTCTTTCTGTGGTTTTTCAGACTGCTTTCGAACATTATTTTGAAATAGCATCTTTTTCCTTTCTTCTACAGAAAATTTTGCTTGCTCACTTAGTGAATCTTCTACAGATTTATACCTCTTCAACGAATTAGAGTGGGAATCTTTGAACGTTGATATATTATTCTCAGATTTGTATATCGCACCAGACTTATAAACATAACTATTATTCCGACTCTCATGTTTTGTCCAAATATCTTTCAATTTTTTAAACTGTTTCACATAATCAGTTTCAGTATCACTATCAATAGAACTGCTCCTTTCCTTTTCCCAAAGGACTTTCTTCTCTTTCACTGACTTTGAGCTGGTTAAATTAGATTTCAAAGACATATTTGGGAGGCTGAAATTCATTTGTTCATCTTCATTGGAATCACGGCTCATACTATAAGGTGTAGCTCTTTGCGATCTAAGATCTTCCGTTGATCTACAAGTTTCTATGATGTCCTTTGAGTTCTTAGTATGATCAGTGGAATATTTCCAACTGGGACCATCTAAACTGTCATGTTCGCTTCCAGCGTGGTAAAGTTTCTTTGGTGAAGAAGTAGTTCCAAGGGAACTAGAACTTCTAGATGACATCTCCTCCCAAAAATTCTTTTTCTCCTTCACGATTTGTGGAAATACGTATTCGTCTGGAAGATCTGCTATGTTCGGAAGACTAACGGTACTATTTTGATGGAGTTGACTCTTAACAGAACTGGTTGAATTTTTTAAACTACAAAGAACATTCATGACGCTCAAGCCTTCAAACTGCAAATGCTTTCTGGTTTGATTTCGTTCAATGTTACTGCTATCGCTTTCAACACTTGAAAACGAGTTGCTGGGTGGTAGTGAACAACCGTCAAACGTTGACTGGGCAAAAATCTGCGATAAAAAAAAATAAAACACTGCATATTCTTGAAGTACACCTAGAGCTGAGAAAATTTAATTCTGACAAAAAACACGGGTCGTATTTATAACTTTAATATGTCAGAAGACAGCTCTATATCTTGTCTATTTAAGCTAGAACTTGCAGGTTTCAAGGACCTACTAACGAAAAGTATGAGTGACTGAACAAGGTAAAACTGGAAGTTGTATACAAAGCTTTGGGAGAGTTGGAAGGGTGTTCGAAAAAGAAGAACTTAAATTCGTGTCACAATATACAAAGATATCAATCATCTACATATATCATCGATTTATGCGGATAAATAATCATTAGGTGAATAATTGATATAAAGAATGAAAACAATAGGCCCAAATATTGTGCCGTGAGGTATACCGTATTTTACAGGTTTTTGGTACACGTTAATTGTGTAACTATTCTCTCCTCAAGATCCTAAACTATTTCACTCACAACACTCATAATAGCTTTTGAGACTGAACGGGTCTTACAAAATTATTTTCTTCAAAATAGTTACTAACTTTGAAGAAAAGAAGATTGAGAAGTGTTTCTATAAAAAGTAAATGTAGTGAATTTTAGTCGGTAGTTGTCTACCAAAGCAGGATCACCTTTCTTAGGCTCTGGAAAAAACCAGTAGTAAAGATGGGGTTTACCAGGTTGGTGCATGGTTTTAATATGTTGAGAAATGTCCTTAATGAAGATATCCCTGCTGGCTGACTGACAAAATGAAGTACCATCAAAGTAGACTTATGCCTGGACCACAGACCATTAAAGGAAAAAGGCCCAGTAAAAAACGTAAAAATTAGAAGAGCATAAAGGTGATGAGTGAACTTGGTAGTAAAGACAATTAGTGAAGGTGATAATAGAGAAAACATGATACGATATTGAGAAGCCAAGCAGTCTACAGACTATAAACTCCACACAGATATTTATATACGTATTTTAATACATTTATGTATAAATTTTACCAATATCAAACATGATTCAAATATTAGAGAAATATGTAATCATTAGATAATATATTTAAGCTATAAAGCACAATTTGCAACAACAGATCAGTAAAACATTAAATGCCTTATATACCTTAAAGTTCAGAGGATAGAGAAAAAAAAACGTGGAAAATGGTTATACAAATTGATGAGAGGTGTAAGAAAATGGCATGAATTTCGGTACATAGGACCTTAGTTATTATTCACCTCTAAATGCCTTTAATCAACAATTTTTTTATATAACCTTATATTTTTAAAATAATCATTCCAAACATTTACGTACCTTACGTTTATCTGCCACAGACATTTGCTTATATTGTACTTCTGGAACAATATGATCATGGCATATTGGGGAAGTATCTAAACTTAAAGGATGTGTTCCTTTATTGATTTTTGGTGGCCTGTCAATATCTACATGTTCCTGTATAGTCGGGCGAATGTTTCCTTCTACAGTTTCTGTATCTTTTCGCACAACATCTCTTTGTGAATTCAAGTCTTGTTTATTTTGAGAGTTTCCAGTTTTAATTCCGTCAGAACATCTCGAAGGAGTTTGCTTAAGTTGATAGGATTCCAGTATCCTTTTCACATTTCCGTTCACCTTTTCAGGTTTTAGTAATTGTTGATTGGGTTTTGTCTCCGCAGGTTTTTCATAAACTTTAGAGATACTATTGAATTCTTCATTCGTTTTTTCGGTAAAAATGTCAGAATTAAGACTGTTTGTTGTTTTAGAAAATGACTGATAATAATTTATTGAAGCTGCATGAGATTCAATTTTGTTTGAGTTGTTTATTAAATTTTTCAGATCTTTACTCCCAATGGATTCTTGCGAATTGAATTTTTCAGGAATCGTCAGCTTACTTATTTTTGCTCTATTAGTATATTCTTGCAGTTTTATTGTTGGTGGGCTGTTATTCCTATTTTTATTCTGAAAATTTGCATCAGTCTCTGTCACTTCTTTTATCTTTGTGTCATTGGAAATTAATTGGGCATTTATTTGTTTGATTTCCTGTAAAAGCAAATTGTTTTTGTTTGATACTAAACGATTCGCTTCAGCTTTCTCATTGTCATGGTTACAGTTCTCATTAATACTAGCTGGTATCTTAGCAGGTAAGGCTTTATTCGGGCAATTGTTTATTTCTTGTTTCTTGAACGTCTGTAGTATATGTTTAGCAACTGTTTCTATATTTTTGGAACTATTCTTTTTATTTAATATCTCCCTATGGTCTACTGATTTCTTCTCTGGGCTCACATTTATCTTTTTCGTCAAATGCTTTGGTTGAGCTTCAGAAACAGAAGCTGTATTTGTATTTGCTTTGGTATCAACTGCTGATATTTCATTTAAAACGTGTTCTTCAAGATCTATAGGGGAACACTTGACTTCATCACAACTATGATGTACAATTTCTTGCTCTTCAATTTCTTCCTCTATTGTAGGAATAACTGGGATGTTTATATCTTTACGCATTATCTGTTCTTCAGTTGAATTATTTTGGACTATATCTTCATGTTTCTTACTTTTCTTCTCCCACTCCATGAATAGTTCTTTGTTCCTGGTAATTTCACAAACTAGATCGGCAAGCTTTGAGGAAGACTTTTTAGGCAGATCGTTGTTTTTCTTCTCATCTTCATTATTGATATGGTTTTCCTTTGGTTTATTCAAAAACATTTTGTCGTCAACGAAGTCGATTTTTTTCGAAATCACTTTTCTTTTCTTGTAAGTTGAAATTGAGAGTTTTTCCTCGATCTCAAATATTTCTTCTGTGCCCGGTATGCTCTTGGAAATATGAACGTTGAAAGGACATCCTGAAACGTATAAAATATATAATTACTAAAAGAATGTTTATTATTCAAAATGAATATGTTTGTGATACTTAAAGAATTAATTAACCAATTTACCATAAAACATATCGAAATAATGAAATTTTAAGTTACCAAAATACTCAATTTGATAATGCTAAAGATACCGAAAAGGAGTTTTCTCAATTGATCTCGGAGAAAGAAAAAGAACAGAACACAAATACAAGAGATGATTTGATGGAAAAGATGATATAAATTCATTCAAGAAGAGAATTATAGGGCAGATATAAGAGCCATCAGACTGCAACAACAAGAAATGAAACAGGATAGTAAAGCATAGCAGCAAGAAATAAAAAAATTAAGGAAGAAAGTGAGGCAAATCAATTAAGGACTGACAACGAAAAAATATAGAGACTGGAAATTAAATAAATCATTAAAAAATATATAACTGACTTCCACTTATAACTAAAAAGCTGAAAATAATTATAACAAAATACAACTCTAGCAAATAAATAACACATTCAATAAACTTGCTTATCTTGATGTACTTATAGATAGAACAAACAACACAATAAGTACAAGTACTTATCGAAAACTTACAAATACTAATAGATATTTGAATTTTCACTCCAACCATCCTTTAAATGTAAAGAAAGGTGTTGTAAAGTGCTTATATGATAGAGCAAAAAACATATCTTCATCCACCCAAATCTTTAACAAAGAAGTCAATATTATCAAAGAACATCTACTTCAAAATTAATATCCCCAAGACTTTATAAATAAAACTATAAATCAGTTAGAAAGAAAATCGCAACAACAAACCAGCACAAATAACCATCACACTAATACCAACCAAACACAAACAGACAACCAAATTATGAACATAATTCCATATATCCCAGGTGTATCGGAAAAAATTAAACGGTTAGGAAATAAATACAGCGTTAAAACTGTTTTTAAAACAAATAATACCTTGCCCTCTATCCTCACACATACCAAACCGTTTAACGCAACCCAGAGTTCTAAAAATTGTGTGTACAGTGTTTTGTGTGACTGTGGCCATTCTTATACCGGTGAAATTTCAAGACCTTTAGAAGTAAGGAAAAAAGAACATCAATATAACATTTCCAGAAGACATGTGGACAAATCAAATTTGGCCAATCATGTATTAACGAGCACCGGCAGCCATAGGATAGACTCGGATAAAACAAAGATCTTGTTGAAAGAAGAAAACTTAAAAAAGAGAAAACTTAAAGAAGCCAGCTGTATGATGATAAACAACATTGAAATCGGAGCACCTTCAGCCGACCTTCATTTGGACTGGAAGAATTTACTGCTAACAGAACAAAAAAACGGTAACCTCAGCGTCAAGTGATCGCCAAACGACAAATTGTCAGTGTCAAATTTTTTGACAAACAATAAATTCAAAATCAAAGCGAAAATTTTTTAGAAAAAAACCTCGAAAACAACACTAAACGATTGACAACGACTCCAGACTCGGAGTTGAAACGTCTCCATACACAGATAAGTATTACACAATATACAATACATTACTTATATACAGGAATACTGGTTGATCATTTTATAGACATCTCTTTCTCTCAGAAAAACTGTAAGCAAGAATCTCTGTACAGACAACCAGTAATCCGGGCAATTTTACGAAATCGCCTTACTACACTTTGTTCTACATATACAATTTTTTAAATACTTATCTGTTACAGGAAAAAAATTTGGAGGAGAGAAAACCCATGAATAGACAAAACATTCAATGTTGTTAGGTACGTACCCAGAAAGTAAAAATGTAAACATTAAAAGGTGCTCATTCTGTACCAATTAATTACCTACCAATCTAGTATATTTTTGAAGTCGGTGCCAAGCAAATCGAAAATCCTTCATTTCTGAAGTCTGTAGCACGCAAATCTAAAATTCTTCATTACGTACTTATTTACTACTTCATCAAACTTCAAAAATATACTAGATTGGTAGGTAATTAATTTGTACAGAATGACCACCTTTTAATGTTTACATTTTTTACTTCCTGGGTAGGTACCTAACAACATTGAATGTGTTATTTATTTGCTAGAGTTGTTTTTTTGTTATAATTATTTTCAGCTTTATAGTTATAGGTGGAAGTCGATTATATATTTTTTTTTAAATGTTTTATTTTAAAATTTTTAGTTTTTTTTATTTTTATTTTGTATGTATAAAGTTAATAGACAAAATCAGGTAACATCGAATCCCTCAACATTACACAATGATACATTTTCATTTAAATTGACAGGTAAATGTTTACGAACACAATGTACTAGTACGTGTTGACTTAATAACCCCAAAATATATTTATGCCCTATGGACTACGCCATGTCACCTTTTTTCAACTTTTTTGATAACTCTGTATAACTATATTCAATATTTACGGAGTCAAATACGTCCTATATTTCATCCATAGTATATAACTCCTTGTGGGCTACCCCATAAATTATTTCATTTTTAACATATTATATTATCGCACCGTTTAACATTAATTAGTCTCCACACTTTATGCAACTTCTTATGGGCTATAAAATAAATAATTTTTTAATCACACTATATAAATATAATTCATAACTCCAGCATATATTTCAACCATCCTGTATGTGATTTGTTAACGTCCACATCATATAACAGTTTTTTAATCACCCTATATAATTTTAATTTCACATTTTTTTCAACACTTTTATACCACCAAACGTCCACTCCACCCTATATTCCAACCATCCTGTATATACGGCTGCCTATAGACCACTATCATTCTACTCCGTCCTATATTTCAATCATCATATAAATACAACTCCTTCTATCATTTTACTTTGTGATTTTATTTGCTATAACAAATCACCCTGTATATAAACGCACCAAATAGCAATTTAGAGTTTGACATGTGTTGTCACTGAATTTTCTATTAGGCCGGTAGAATGTGACAACTAAGAGCACCGTCTTGGCAAAATGGAAAAATTTGCATTTAAATAGGTATTTACCTGGTATACAAACAAAATGAGCTGGTACTCATTGATTTAAGGAACCGAAAATACTATGCTTTACTACCTATATGCTTGAGATGTACATAGAAAATTTTCAAATTCGCAATTAAAACTTCCACTGCCTAAAATTTCCGCACTATTACGTTGGAATTAAAATATTTATCAGGAAATGTCCGTTATGTCATTCTGATGAAATTTGTGATAAGAGTTTTGGGATTTCCACGCACGCATGTGTTCATTCACAAATTTCACCAATAGAATTCTTTTCCAAAATTTGAAGTTTCACCAATGCGGATATATACTATATTAAACAAGACCATATTCATTCAAAACGTTTCACCACAGGAGAAGAAATCAGGTAACATATATATATAAAAAAAAAACAAAAAAAAATACGCGACGAATTGATAACCTCCTCCCTTTTGGAAGTCGGTTAAAAATTAAGAACAGTCGTAAAAGGACTACAAATAAACACGGTAAAAATGTAACTTTTAAGAGCGAAATGAAAGAACTTCACATATATGGAATTAGAGGATAAAATAACAATAGCTAGAAACAGAAACTTGTATAGTGGAACTATGTAGAGAAGACAGCAAAACCATGATAATTCAAAATAATAAAAATTAAGGAAAAGGTCTGGAGGCAAGATATTCATCAATGTAAGGTGCCGAGAGATCAAAAACAAATAAAAGAAGTGTTTGAAATTGGTGGTTGACGGTAAATTCTTTAATGGAACTGACGAGAAATTGTGTTAGAAGAACCTACTAATTTAGCAGAGCCCAAAAACCTATAGTAAGATATTGGTCGATGGAAATGGCCTGACAACATTAGGAACAAGTAACTATAATATTGAATGTAAAATGTGAGCAGTGACATGATGAAATGACAAAGAAAACAAATCAAAAATGTCGGATTAGATATATTAATAATAACAGAAATTAAGAAACAACTATAAGAATAGAAAATATTTTCATATATAGTGCAGTAAATGACAACATAAGAGCAGTTGGGGAAGAACCTATTTATAACGTAAATGAAAAGCAAGTTCCAAAAGTGTTAAAACAGTTGTAATGAAATAGGCAAATAAATTAAGAACATACGTTATTACATGGCGCCAAATGAAGATAATAAAAAAAGAAATAAAGATTTTGACAAATCATCAGAGATAATAGAAAATCCAAGGGTAGAATAGACCTTATGGTTGACCTTAAGGAAAAAGTAGGACGAAAAGGTGCAAGATAAGAGCAAGTATTAGGAAAGTACGGAGAAGATGAAAGAAATGACGTCTGTCTAGTTCAAGACTTGATTGATATACACATTTACACAAATGCCAAGTAGGGCAGACAAATCCGTAAAAGCCACACGTTAATGGAAAGAAACAATAAAAAGGAAGTACTTGAAACTTGAGTATGCAGAGGTCCCGAGATTGGTAACGATCATTACCCTTTTAGTGTCAAGATTTACAGGAGAAAAGGAATAATTAAATAGAAGGAAAGAAAACAAAATTTGAATTTGAAATTATTAAAAGTCTTAATATGTTGAGTTTGTCTTGATTACCAAGCCTAACACCAAAGGGCACAAGAAAGCTGTCACTATAAAGTCTTTCTTTTAAAGTGTATTCTAATTTGTTGTGAAACAACAACAAAGAAAGGCGAAAAAGTATTAAACGAAATAAAGAGTGGATGATCTAGAATTTCGAAATCATCTACTCTTTTTGACTTGTTCAGTCAAAAAGTATGTATGTTTTCGTTGTCAAAACAATATTTCAGGAAGATAGGTCTATTGAAAGCATGCCTGACAAACATGGTATTGAAGAATTATTAGCTTCAATTTAGAAGTTAGAACCAACATAATTTTGTTAATATGAGTATTCGGGTATCAAAATAATTTTCTTTAGAACTCTAAACTAGTTGCTAAACAACACAGGTATAAAAAACAGCACTTACCTTTAAGAATCTCCCCATTGGCAACCATATTTATTTCATACATTCCATAATTTCCCGGTATGTAAGTGACTTTAGCCCTGTCATCCTCCATAGCGACCTCAATGACGATGTTATCACCCATATGGGTTTTGTGATATCGCAAAAACGAGGTTGCAAAATTTTTCATTTTGGAATTGTACTTCGTAGGAAAATCAGACGCTTTGGTAACTTTGACGTCTGGTATTTTAAACAAACTGTCCCGAAATGGTGGTATCACTGCCTGGCCGTAAGTACCGTAAGGTCCCCTTATTTGAATTATGACGGTACTTTCGTTCGCACTTTCAGACTTCTCGTCCTGATAGACGTAAAAAGTGGATTTGCAATGTTCCTCGCCAGACGACAATCCCATACCTCTGGCAATAAATTTGTCAGATACGGTACTGATTTTCGAAGTTTTGTCAAATAACTTGTTGATTGCTTGTTGAAGCTGATTGAGGTACTGCAAAAAATTCCTTTCCAAGTTCGGTGTGAAGTCCTGGGATAACTCCTCATCAGTGAACATCTGAAAATCATTTATGAATTGCTACATTCTGCTGTTTTGAAGTGAGACTTACCGGTACTATTCCAAAGTACTTATAGGCGATAGCTTGCGCGTGGGTGGGAGTTTTCTTCCAGTGCCTATGTGGATCCGGGCATGCTCCTGGTATTGCTGTATTTATCAAAGTGCAAAGGAGTGATCCATCTGACCAAAGATCGTTCAGTCCGCCTGATAGTGTCCTGGATTGAGTTGACCATGTCAGTGGTAGCCGATTGGAAGCCCATTTTAAAACTTTTTCCCGTCTGCTGAATGTTGGACAAAACACTATGGAATTCGGAGGTTTCAGTTAGATAAATGTGAACAATTGGAATGGAAAAATGTGATTGTTGTTTTTAAAAATACTAGCAATCGCTAAGAATATGGATAGCGCGGTTGAACGATATTTGATCTATTTCAAATGACTTTGTAGGAAGGAATGCTGATGACGACTGATGGAAAGAAGCTATATTTAAATCTTATTCGACTAGCTGCTTTGAAAAGACGTCTGTTCGTGAGGTCCATCATATCGGCTGGGGGAAATTAATGCTGTTTTAATTCTGTTGCTCACTCTGTAACTTGACCGTCAGGTTTTCGTTATTGACCGTAATGTTTTCATGGCATTCTGTTAATCTGCCATTAATTGTTTGTCCTCTGGATCTTGCAATTTCATTCCTGACAGCGTTTATCTACCCATCTATTGCATCAAGAACCATTCAATACTCAGAATTCGAAAATCACGTTTAAGTTTACCATTTACTTGCTGTAAAAGCGTTAACAATTTTCATTTCATAATGAAAGAAAAACAGAATTTAACTTAGTATTTATATCACTTTTTATTTTCACTTTGCTGTGACTAGTTTCGGCAAATGGCTAAGCCATTATCATCATTCTGGTTGCGACATGTCCAGTATTTCCGAAAAAACAGGCGATCATTTGCTTGGAAGTGCTTCGTGCGCGAACAACTTTTGTTGGATTCGGGTTATCTTGAAACACCCATACAGTCGACTGCTGTTTACTTTCGGGCTCATACGCGTAAATCCACGATTCATCACCTGTCACTATGTCATAAACGTGTTTTGAAGCACAGCGATTGTATTTTTTGAGCTTTTCTTTCGACCAATCGAGATGAGTTTTTTTTGAACGATTGACAAATTGTGTGGGATCCAACTGAATGTATGCTGGTCCCACTAATGTGTAAGCTTGACTCAATCTCACGATAGGTCACATCTTGCAATATCAGTTCGCGCACAGCATCAATGGTTTCCGGAACAACAACCGTTTTTGGACGACCTTCACGAAATTCGTCTTGGAGTGAACTACGACCTCGGTTGAATTCACCATATGATCGATAAACAGTGGTCCTTGATGGAGTGTCATCGCCAAAAATTAAATTAAGTTCATCCATGCACTCTTGCTGACTTTTAATCCACGTCGAAAGTTGTAAAAAATAATCGCACGAAAATGTTCACGATTTAATTCCATTTTTTGGCCTTTAAGTTACTGTAAACAACACATAGCGCTCGTATGTCCAAACGTTCTGAGTACGTATAACCTCAAAAATGTCAAACTTTACGATAGAGCTGTCAGTTGTCAGATTGCAACACTAGGGTTGTCCAATCCCGAAATATAAAAGGCAGCCCTCGTACTTGTGGCACCATTCTTTATTACTAAAATAATTTCGACTAATACTCTGTTTAAAAGCAAAGATAAATGAAATAGTTGAAGTCACATCCATCACTAACAATTAAAATACTATCACAAATTATTTAAAAGGTTTAATTTTGAATATTATTACCATAGATTTAGCGATTTGAGGAAACTTGAAAACAAACTAATTATGGATTCTTTCCACACTTACTTAAATACCCTGCGGAACAAAATATAAACCGATCCCAAGTCTTTTTAGTCATTTATTAATCAAAAATGATCTTCCTCACGTATTCTAGGAAGAATGTCTTGCCAGGAACAACACCCTACCAATATCCTTTGCACATTATTTTCAAATTGTTTACTCCTCTTCCAGATCAGGTAATTCCTTGGATGTGTCCACTTACTCGCCTAATATTTCTATAACAAGTTTATCTCTAAGTGATGTCATCAAGTCCCCTAAACGCCTTAAAGATAGTGTGATATCTGGACATGAGATGATTCCCAGCTATTCAAATATTCAACTCAATCCTAAAAATTGGGATATTCCCTGAGTGTTGGAAACTGTCGAAAATTTGTCCCGTGCACAAATATGGTAACAAAGATGTCATAACAAATTATTGTCCCATCGCCATTATTCATCACTTTGTTCAAGTATTCGAGATGTGCATTTATGATAAGTTTTTTTCTATTGTCTGAACACACTTATCGCCTGACCAACACGGTTTTATGAAAATTAGCTCCACAGTCACTAATTTATCGATTTTCACCCTGTTCTGTACTGTCAGTTCGGGAGTACTCCAAGGTTCCAGTCTTGGTCCGCTATTGAATCCAATACTATTCGATTATTTCTTTAACAATCAGAATATTGAGCGATGCAGTATCATAAAGGACCTAGGTGTATATTTAGTTCATAAATTCTCATTCGCTGAAAATATTTGCATAATCTGCAAATCGGCACTGCGATCATTAAGTTTTATTTTGAGCTTTCATGACATACCCGCGCTGAAATCTTTATATACATGCTTAGTATGCCCAAAGTTAGATTATTGCAATCTTATCTGGCATGTTTTCTGAAGCGTATTTGTGGCATATTTTTTCAATATTTAAGCACTCACTGGGAAATAACACCACAAGTTACGAAATTTTTGTATATTTCCAAACGTTTCGAGTCTAGATCAGACCCCGTTGTCAATGGTAAAGAAACTATGAAAAAAGGCACAATTCTAAAACGTAAAATTAAAATGTTTGGCAATATCATATGTCAAATAATAGATATTACCAAACATTTTAATCTGGAAAAAGCTATGGCCTGTTCTACCGCCGAAAATGGCAAAGAATCTGTACAAATTCAAACTTCAACTGCAAACACTGTCGAGTGGAATAGGATTAGATGGGTTCAAACAGATAGGATTAAGTGTTGTTCAGAAGATTTGACTGAAACTGACTAAAGAAATTGTTAAATTTAGAACCCACTGAAGAAGCAGATTCAACAAGTACTGAAAACATGACATTTAATTTAATAAAACTTAGTAGTAATATTTCTTTATGAAAATTAATCCATCTAAGGAACGAAGTCTAATTTTTAAGAGCCAAATTGTTAATACCACTGCTGAATATCAGTCTGAATTTAAAGATCTTCTAAAAACTGACAGGCAAGAAAAAATTACAAAATTCTTTAAACTTCAATTAAACTGAATTTTTCATATAATTGTTTATTTATTTTGTTATATTCTCGGTCTCTGTATTCGTGGCATATTTACGGAACAAATACCCGGGGAATAAAGAGATTTTACTCTACTAGCAAAATTCTATTGTCAATTGTTTTAGTCTCTATTCATTATTTAAAATGTATTACTTAATATTTGTTATTTGTTCTTTCTTTTCTTTTTTTAAATATTTAAAATACCGTATCTGTAAGTAGTTTTCATTAATTTACATTATTTGTCCTGTAATTGGATTTACATCTGTTGAGCAATAAACTAAAGTAAACATAAATTTTCTCAAAACTGTTGATTAGTAAAGCGCGAAATTATAAACTCACCTGATAAACAGTTCCTGTCGATTTGTAACAAGAGCTTATTCAAAAGTGCCTTTTGGTGAAACAGAACTAATAACAATCCAGCCACAGGTAGAAACAAATGATAGGCAATTGAATAACTGTCAGCATATTCTGAGATGGCATCTTCAGGATGCAAGGCTTCTTCGGTAACATTTTCTGCAAAAAGAAATTCGTGATATTAACATAGAGGAACACTTGTTTCAAAGTTAAGCTAATTACACACTTTTTCAACTCCGACACAAAAATTGCTAAAATAAATTTAGAGGCAACCACCCGCAGAGTAAATAAGATTCTGGAACCATGTCGATTTGGTTGAAAATTCTACAAGTTGTGTTGTTCAAAACTCTCAGTGGACACAAGGCTCAAAACCCCCTTTTTACTTAGATAATGTACCTTCTAGATATAGCCTGTCATGTACAAATGTCGTGGTAAGACTAAAGAGAGAGAGGGCAATAGGGAGGGCAAGAGGCTATTTCACTCGGTTGGGAGCTGCTTCCAATGAAATACGTTCAGCATGTTGTTCATTGGCTGCTTCCACCCACTAAGTGAAATGGCCTGTTACTGCCTATAGCCCTCTCTTTCTAGCGTTGCCACGATTTGTGCTTGACAGGCTATATCTAGGAGGTACATGATCTAAGGCTTTTTAAGGTGGTAAAAGGTGTCCCAAAACCAACTAGTTGGGATTGACTCTGAGATGTAGATTTGGTGCATTCGTTAGAAAATACACCTACTTTTGATTGTGCTCGCTTGCCAAACCTCACCCTCTTCATGAAAATGGGAATTTGAGGAATATCTGATTTTTAAGATCGTTTCATCACATTACATGATAACGAGTGGGAAAGATTTGTAGTTTTATTGGTCCAATTTAATGACACTTTCGGACTTTTGTAAAAAGTCATGGCTTACTAGATATTTTGAAAAAACGAAATTCTGTCGATTTAGTCAAATCCTTTTAGCCCCCTTGTTTTTGATTTTATAAAAAAAGTGTAAATATCAAAATTGAAGGGAACTGTATCCCGAATATGATTGTCATGTCCTCGTTTGCGTGACAGCTCTCGTTTTCTAGATATGACACAAACTTATCTTTTTTTTGAATGGAAAGCATGGTTGGCTATGACCTCAAAAAATCGGACATTTTTAGAGCTTTTCAACGATATAAGACTCGATATAGTTATTCATAAAAATAACGGAGTTATGGATGCTTTTTTCTCTTATTTTCACTTTTAACGTAGGTAGCCATGAAATAGATTGATTTATTAATAACTATTCCAAAAAACATTGAACGATTTTTTTATTAGGTATATGAGATATAAAAAAAAACTAAATAAGTAGGTACTTACTAAAAACTTAAAAAATTAAAGTACATAATAATGGTTACAATTTTTGTTCGAATAGTCCACCATTGTTATTTAGACAAAAATTGCATCTTTTTTAAATTGACATTACCGCTTTCTTCAAAGACCGCCTATCAATTTCTTCAATTGCTTGTAATACCGCCTCCCTTAGGTCACCAACTGTCTCATACTTTCTTTTGTATACTTTGTTTTTTAGCGCACCCCATAAATAGAAGTCTATAACTGCCAAATCGGGAGACCAGGGTGGCCATTCGCGTGGGCCATTTCTTCATATCCAAGAGTTTGGATAGATATTATCTAAGTGTTGTCTTACTAATAACGAGTTATAAGCAGGTGCTCTATCATATTGGAACTACTCAATTTCTAAACGAGTTCTCAAATTCAAATTATGGAACATGTCTTGAAAAGTGTATTGCAAGAAATGCAAGTAGCGCTCCCCAGTAAGTGATAGATAAAAGGCCCCAGAATAGTAGATCCTATGATACCACACCAAACATTAAAAACAAATTTTATCTGGGGTCGTCGTTGTTCTACATGGAAAGGGTTTTCTTTAGCCCAGATATGCTCATTGTGTCTAATGAACATACCGCAGTTAGTAAATCTAGTTTCATCTGACCATAACACCTTTAATAGAAACTGTGGATTGTCAAGGCACGTGTCTCTAAACCATATACAAAACAACATACGTCTATATTCGTCACCAGCATGCAAAGTTTGAGAAACTGAAAGTTTGTAAGGGTGAAACTTGTGCGCTTTCAATACCTTAACTACAGTTCGTTGAGATGTGCCAGCTTCTGCCGCAATCTCACGAGTTGATGTAGATTTATTTTGATTTACCATTGCCAAAACATTTATTTGTGCTGCTTCGTTAATTTGATTACGTTCCTTTGGTGGTTTAGTAAAATACCATATCTGCGTAAACTATCGTAAAGCCTCTTAAATGTACATAGAGCAGGTTGACGACGATTAAAATATCTATGAAAGTATTCCTCCGTGCACGAACTGAATTTTTATAGCATATGATATAACATTCCACCATATTCAGTTTTTCTTCGTTAGAATATTCCATTTTATCACGAAAACTTGTCAATATCGACTGTCAGTTCAGCACTACTAATGGAATTACTCTCAAATGAGGAAACGTCAAAGTGAAAACAATCTTTTTCATGGCTACCTATGTTAAAAGTGAAAATAAGAGAGAAAAGCATCCCAAACTCCGTTATTTTTATGAATAACTATATCAAGTGTTATATCGTTGAAAAGCTCTAAAAATGTCCGATTTATTGAGATCATAGCCAACTATGGTTTCCATTCAAAAAAAGACAAGTTTATGTCATATTTCGAAAACGAGAGCTGTCATGCAAACGAGGACATGACAATCATATTCGGGATACAATTCCCTACAATTTTGATATTTACACTTTTTTTTATAAAATCAAAAACAAAGGAGCTAGAGGGATTTAACTAAATCGACAGAATTTCGTTTTTTCAAAATATCTAGTAAGCCATGACTTTTTACAAAAATCCGAAAGTATCATTAAATTGGGCCAGTAAAACTGCAAATCTTTCCCAATTTAACCATTGCTCTATCTTCCCTAGTTTCCGAGATTCCCATACTGATCATGAATACAAAAACTCACCATGTATATATATATATATATATATATATATATATATATATATATATATATATATATATATATATATATATATATATATATATATAAATCCAGTATGTCTACAGTATTGATGCCATCTGAACTGCCCATAATTATTTGTTGGTGATTTAGATAGCACCAATCTCCTATTGTCACAATATTGAACACCTCCGGTACTTTATGTTAATTTTATTTCATTCATTTCATTTATTACCGTATTTTATCTTATCGGTAGCACACACGGTACCGAAGCATATTTTTATTTTCTCATTAATTTTCAATTAATCTAAGTATCTAGTAATTTTCTTTATTGATTTTGTAGCCCAACTATTTTCTTGAAACGAAATAATATTTTTTAATTTCATTAAAAACAACTGCACCAAACAATAGTTACAAACTTTAACGTTAAAAAAATCGTTACAATACCTTTTCGTTTTGTTTTCACCATGTTGTTACATGACTGAGACACTAGAGTGAAACATATAACGTAATGTGATAAATAAAGATTATCATATAAAATCATATCTTAAAATAATTTCTATTGTTATCTTAGCCAGGTGATAAAAAAAAATGTCAACAAAAATATATATGTCTAAATATAGACAGAATTTTTTTGTATATAAATATTTAAATATACTTCAAAGAAGTAAAGTGAAGAATTCTCTGGACAAACAAATTACTAGTGATGACCACAGGAAATAATAGTTTCGCTAATATCATATTGTGTATGAAAATAAGACAACAATATCGTTTATGCAATATGTCTGCCGATTATTTAGCACTGAGCAGACTAAAAGTATCAAAAGCTTTGCCAAATGTAAAACAAAGACAGGGGCGCTGACAAGACAAGTAACTATTAAACAAATACTTCAATAAGCACAGCTAATAGGTAACTAAATAATAATGTAATAAACTACTGATGAAATATCATATGATAGTACAATTTATTCAATTTTCATCATGAGCCCCCCTCCTCAAGTGAATCCAAGAGTTTTAAGCAGACTAAAGCGAATGTACCTTGATTAGTAACAGCAGAATACATCTCGCCAGTAAGTATGGACAACTATCACCCCCCCCCCACTTAATACATATAAGTTCTATTTGTACATGTTACCCGACCCAGGAAATCACGAGGCTGTTCCTTGTATTACATGATTTTAAGTGCAGTTCGCTTTCTTGCTGTTCACATCTGCAGGCCACTTTGGATTGCCTTATCCCACCCTAGAAAAGCAGTTTGCAAAATATCCTTCATGCTATCCCTGTGACAGAATTTCAAATATTAATTGTCTTCTAAACGTTGTTTGTGGCATATTCTTGATTACATTTATGTTTTTTGGGCAATAACACCACAATTGAAATAAAACGACGTATATTGCAGGAATACCAAACGTTTCAAAGTCTTTAAAATGTCAATTTTAAATGTCATAAATCGAATTTTCATTTTACAATCTACATCAATAAATATAAAGCCATTGACAACGAAGTCAGAATAGACTTTGAAATTTTGGTATTCCTGCAATATACGTCGTTTTATTTCTATTGTGGTGTTATTGCCCAAAAAACATAAAAGTAATTCAAATATTAAGTTGGGAAATTGAATGGCCACCGCGATCGCCCGATTTGAGTCCTTTAGATTTTTCCGTCACATTTCCTCAATCCTGTACATTACCAAAACAACATAGCTTAATTCCAAATTGATCCACAACCACCAGTTGATCTCCATTCGCTCAAATTAGGATTATTTAAACTTAAAAATATTTAACTATATTTTATATTACTCCTGTATTTGGATTTATATTTGTGGAACAATCAACTAGTTACTACTGACATTAATAGGTAGGAATATATATGCAAATATACAACAGAATAGTTTCTGATATGGTGAACAATTATGGAAAGTGGTGAAGTTAAATTTTTTTCTAGTGAAGCACACAGTGTCCAGAAATTTTGGAACAGTATTATCTACACCATCGATTAAAGTGGAAATATCCAAGTGAACATATTTGGATAGACCATGAATGATAATATTGTGTTGTAAAGCAGCAATAAGTGTTATTTTTAAATAGAAAAACCAATTGCTTATCTTTATTTTTATTTAATTACTGTTTTATTTTATCAGGCAAATGCTATTTACCTGTCGTATTAATGTTTACAAACAACTGTTATCAGGAATCAAATACTGTTTTTATTTCGGCAGCCTTCAGAATGCTATAAATAATTAAAAATAATGGGAACCGAACAATAGTGGTCGTAAAATTTGTTTAAAGATGTTAATTCTTATAAAATATATATTAGATGGAAAAATTTTTTGAATGATTGTAGGTCTTCCTAACTGTGACTGTTCTAAAAATAAAAGTTAGCCTTAACACACCCTTTATTCAATACTAGCGGACCCGACAGACGTTGTTCTGTCCAAAAGTATCTTGAAGGTATTAACGGGTCCAGTAAAGTTTTTCTTTATATTACAATTCTATAAATCGTATACAAATGTGCGAAAAAAAATCGTCAAAAATAAAAGGAACTTTTAGAACCGATTTTAGTGCCACCTACCGGGTCCAATTGTGAATCTAAACCATTCTTGAATCCCCCTGAACACACACAAAAAAATTCATCAAAATCAGTCCAGGCGTGTAAGAGTAGTTCGGTGACATACACACGAACAGAAGAAATATATATATATATATATATATATATATATATATATATATTAGGTGGTTTCCGGGAATTCATCCGCGTAGTTGATAACTGATCCCTGCCGGGATCGATGGTAAAATGACGACGTTTCGGCAGGGATTAGTTATCAACTACGCGGATGAATTTCCGAAAACCACCTAAAACATTTAGTGCCCGCGAAAACTTAAAATCAAATTTATATATATATATATATATATATACATGAACTAAACTAGGTTCCGGGTGAGAACCGCCTCTGAATTTATTAAATGCTCGACGTTTAGACTCCTGCTATGGAGCCATTATCAAGAGACAAAAGTGAAAAAGAGTAAAGTCAAATATACTTTCCTTTTTAAGTATCCCTACAAGAAAAAACTGTTTGTCTCTTCAGTACAGAAAATACCTAAAACTCTTCCGTCAACCATGCACAACTCCAAATTTATATTTATATATATAATTTATAGTTTTTGATGGGCATAATGCGGACTTTCGGTTGCTTAATCACTGCCTCTATTCATATACTTAATACTAATTACTAATATACTGCTATCAGCTATAAGTGGAAGGGTCACCCACTAAGAAAGACAGCAGCTTATATCGTTTTACTGTACATCACCCGTTGTGCGCAAGCCTTGCTACTTAATTGAGGAGAATGAAAATGTGATGGGAAATCACTAACCCCAGATCAAATAGAGAGAAAACATAACCCCAACGACAGAACTGAAGAATGGGGCATTTTCGAACATGCGCATAAGACATGAAGTTCAGTAAAACGATATAAACATATATATGTTTGCCCCCGGATGTTTGCGCCTTTCACTAGACTCCGCTGGCACTATATTAGTATTAAGTCTATAAGCTTAATAATGACAATTTTGTCAGTTCACACTACAGTTTAGAGACATAAAGGTCATTCCTAAAGATAGAGTGATTGATTTATGAGCCTAGAACTTCTGGAGGTAGCCTGCAATGCCCAAATATCGTGACAGGACTAGAAAGAGAGGGCAATAGAGAGCAAGAGGCTATTTCACTCAATTGGGAGCTGTTTCCAATGAGCTACTATACGTATACTATGAGTTCACCATAAAAGTAATATCCAATGATAGACTGCGTGAGGTATGGAAGTCTGTACAAGTCGAATCGTAACTGGATGAGAAACAAAGAAAATCCATTGGACGTATCTGTTTCTTCCAGAGCTGCCAGCAATAGCTAGAGATCACTTGATTGAAGTAGTCAAGCACCAATCAGGCGCGAGCAGAGTTAAATAGGTTCACTCTATTTTATTTCTCTCTTACCGCGCGTTACGTTTTTCTTGGGACCTTACGCTACCTATATTAAATATTACCTCTATGCTTTGCACCCCACCAAGTGAGATGACATGATGTTCTCTTATTCCCTCCTCTTTCTAGTATGATCACGATATTTGTGCTACCTATCTCCAGAGGTATGGGCGCCTCTAAAAAGAAATCGAGTGGACGTATATGTGCCTGTCTAGTGCTACAAGTAATACCTACACGTCACTTGATAGATGCAAACAAGCACTAATCTGAAGACAGAGTTAGATACGTCAACTTGGTTCTCTGTTTCTCTCATAGTGCGCTACGTTTTTCTCGAGGCCTGACCTCCTCCATATTTATGTATTGCTTCTATGTTCAGACCGGATCTATTGCTTGTCGACAAAAGTGTAGGCACGTGGGTCTCCAATTTTGACACCGATTTTTTTTTTAAATTTTACTGCAATTTTCAAAAATTTGTATATCAGCTTCTATTTAACATGAAGATTCAGTCAATCCTATGTTTTCAAGGAAAAAATAGGCTATTGATCCAAAACTAATTCTGGATTGGCTAGAGGCTATCAACTAAACTAGTATCTCAGCAAAATTTTCAAAGATTTTAAAAGTTCTCTGAAATGTACATTTTTCATAGTAGAGAAGTGAACAAAGACTCAAATTATCTTTCAAATAAGGCACCACAAGACCACCCTTACCATTTGAAAAATAACGGTAGTGTTAAGATGGTAGTGAGTAATATGGCACACGTGAAGTTTATGTCAAAACTTAATTTCATTGACATCATTTTACGTCATATTTGTTTCAGATCGATATTTATTTCACTCAAAAATGAATTGAGGGGGGCAATAAATGGCCTCACTGTATATCTATACAGGGTGAGTTTTTTTTGATGATTGTATGGGGATCTCGGAAACTAGCGGAGATAGAGCAATGGTTAAATTGGGAAAGATTTGCAGTTTTACTGGTCCAATTTTATGACACTTTCGGATTTTTGTAAAAAGTCATGGCTTACTAGATATTTTGAAAAAACGATATTCTGTCGATTTAGTCAAATCCCTCTAGCTGCTTTGTTTTAGATTTTATAAAAAAAGTGTAAATATCAAAATTGAAGGGAATTGTATCCCGAATATGATTGTCATTTCCTCTTTTGCGTAACAGCTCTTGTTTTCGAGATATCACACAAAATTATCTTTTTTTGAATAGAAACTATAGTTGGCTATGACCTAAAAAAATCGGACATTTTTAGAGCTTTTCAACGATATAATACTCGATATAGTTATTTATAAAAATAACGGAGTTATGGATGCTTTTTTCTTTTATTTCCACTTTTAACGTAGGTAGCCATGAAACTTTCAAGTTTCCTCATTTGAGAGTAATTCCATTAGTAGTGTTGAACTGATAGTCGATATTGACAAGTTTTCGTGATCAAATGGAAAATTCTAACGAAGAAAAACTGAATATGGTGGAATGTTATATTATATGCCACAAAAATTCAGTTCGTGCAGCTGAGGAATACTTTCAAGGATATTTTAATCGTCGTCAACCTGCTCTATGTACATTTAAGAGGATTTACGATAGTTTACGCAGATATGGATCTTTTACTAAACCACCAAAGGATCCATCTACATCAACTCATGAGATTGCTGTAGAAGCTGGCACATCTCAACAAACTGTAGTTAAAGTACTGAAAGCGCACAAGTTCCACCCGTACAAACTTTTAGTTTCTCAAACTTTGCATGCTGGTGACGAACATCGACGTATTTTGTTTTGTACATAGTTTAGAGACATGTGCCTTGACAATCCACAGTTTCCATTAAAAGTGTTATGGTCAGATGAAACTAGATTTACTAACTGCGGTATGTTCAATAGACAGAATGAGCATATCTGCACTAAAGAAAACTCTTTCCATGTAGAACAAAATTTGGTTTTAATGTTTTGTGTGGTATCATAGGGTCTACTATCCTGGGGCCCTTCATCTATGAAGAATCACTTACTGGGGAGCGCTACTTACATTTCTTGCAATACACTTTTCTAGACATGTTGCATAATTTGAATTTGAGAACGCGTTTAGAAATTGAGTGGTTCCAACATGATGGAGCACCTGCTCATAACTCGTTATTAGTAAGACAACAATTAGATAATATATATCCAAACTCTTGAATATGAAGAAATGGCCCACGCGAATGGCCACCCTGGTCTCCCGATTTCGCAGTTATAGACTTCTATTTATGGGGTACGCTAAAAAGCAAAGTATACAAAAGAAAGCATGAGACAGTTGGTGACCTAAGGGAGGCGGTATTACAAACAATTGAAGAAATTGATAGGCGGTCTGTGAGGAAAACGGTAATGTCAATCTTAAAAGATGCAAATTTTGTCTAAATAACAATAGTGGACATAAATTGTAACCATTATTATGTATTGTCTTCTAAATGTTGTTTGTGGCATGTTTTTGATTATTTTTATGTTTCTTTGGGGAATAACACCACAATAGAAATAAAACTACGTGTATTGCAGTAATACCAAACGTTTCAAAGTCTATTCTGACTTCGTTGTCAATGGCTTTATATTTTTTTTAAAGCCATTGACAACGAAGTCAGAATAGACTTTGAAACGTTTGGTATTACTGCAATACACGTAGTTTTATTTCTATTGTGGTGTTATTCCCCAAAGAAACATAAAAATAATCATTATTATGTACTTTAATTTCTTAAGTTTTTAGTTAATAACTACTTATTTAGTTTTTTCTATATATCTGATATACCTAATAAAAAAATCGTGCAATGTTTTTTGGAAAAGTTATTAATAAATCAATCTATTTCATGGCTACCTACGTTAAAAGTGAAAATAAGAGAGAAAAGCATCCATAACTCCGTTATTTTTATGAATAACTAAATCGAGTATTATATCGATGAAAATCTCTAAAAATGTCCGATGTTTTGAGGGTATAGCCTACTATGGTTTCCATACAAAAAAAGATAAGTTTGTGTCATATCTCCAAAACGAGAGCTGTCACGCAAACGAGGATAGGACAATCATATTCGGGATACAATTCCCTTCAATTTTGTTATTTACACTTTTTTTATAAAATCAAAAACAAAGGAGCTAGAGGGATTTGACCAAATCGGCAGAATTTCGTTTTGTTCAAAATATCTAGTAAGCCATGACTTTTTACAAAAATCCGGTGTCATTAAATTGGGCCAGTAAAACTGCAAATCTTTCCCAATTTAACCATTGCTCTATCTCCGTTAGTTTCCAAAATCCCCATACTGATCATCAAAAAAAAAACTCACCCTGTATAAGTTACTTAAACTTTGACCAAAAAAAAACAGTTATGCTGTGATTCCTTATTAAAATTTTTTTTGTAGTATTGTCACATCTCTCCCCTGATTATCTCCGTTTCTCTTGATTTTTTTAATGGTCGTTACTTTACGATATTAAGACAAAAATCTTTACAAATTAGTAGGTCTTCGAGAGGTAAGACTAGTAGGCTTTGTAAACAAAAGTCTATGCTTGTTAACGTTTCATCTCGGTTAACACGATTTTGTTAATAAACTTCAACATTCATTAATGATATAAAATCAAGATCAACTGTGTTTTGATTTACATAAACAACTACGCGAATTTAAATAATAACACATCTAACGCTCTACGTACTCCTAATGTAGCACTTTCTAAAAAAAATTTTTAATTTAAACTGAAATCCGTAAACAATTTTACACTCTAATAAACCTCAGAATGAAAATCTTTGATATTAATTATCATATAAGTTAATTGTTACGATTTGCGGCAAGCAGCGTGAACCGCATATTAGAACGTTCTCTCGATTGGTATTATTAAGATCGGCCTTTATTACGTCTCTCTGCTCATCCAACGATTATTTACATGAACTAGAATAGAAAGGTTTACGATATGTTATTGTTTAAACTCGGTTAATTGGATCAGACAATAAAATACTTGAATTTATAGCCAATTGGATGCTAAGGTTTCGATTAATCTGGTTAGAATGTACATTTGATTATTGGAGTCTTAGACAAAGCAATATACGATATTAAAGAACATCAGTGGAACTTGCAATACAGTGGCTGGTCATCAAGGTTAACAAATCATTTAAGATTTAAACTTTTCGCTGGGCAATAACAAGCTCGAAGTCTTCATTATTTGAAGCGAAGACTCTTTAACAGAGATAACTTGTTGAATGAAAATTTTCCCTAAATCGCCTTGACAACAAGATAGAGTGTACCGTTTTTTTGGCCCCAAAAGTCCCAGGACTGTACTTGGCTAACATGGGGATTTTATAGTTGCGCCTTAACAATGACTTTGCCTGGATTACACAGGGTGAGTTTTTTGATGATCAGTATGGGTATCTCGGAAACTAGCGGAGATAGAGCAATGGTTAAATTGGAAAAGATTTGCAGTTTTATTGCCCCAATTTAATATCACTTTCGGATTTTTGTAAAAAGTCATGGCTTACTAGATATTTTGAAAAAAGTGTAAATATCAAAATTAAAGGGAATTATATCCCGAATATGATTGTCCTCGTTTTCGTGACAGCTCTCGTTTTCGAGATATGACACAAACTTATCTTTTTTTTTTTGAATGGAAACCATAGTTGGCCATGACCTCAAAAAATCGGACATTTTTAGAGCTTTTCAGCAATATAATACTCGATATAGTTATTCATAAAATTAACGGAGTAATGGATTCTTTCCACTCTTATTTTCACTTTTATGTTTCCTCATTTGAGAGTAATTCCATTAGTAGTGCTAAACTGACAGTTGATATTGACAAGTTTTCGTGATTAAATGGAATATTCTAACGAAGAAAAACTGAATATGGTAGAATTTTATATCATATGCCATAAAAATTCAGTTCGTGCAGCTGAGGAATATAGATATTTTAATCGTAGTCAACCTGCTGTATGTACATTTAAGAGGTTTTACGATAGTTTACGCAGTTATGGATCTTTTACTAAACCACCAAAGGAACGTAATCAACAGCACAAACGAAGCAGCACAAATAAATGTTTTGGCAATGGTAAATCAAAATCCATCTACATCAGCTCGTGAGATTGCAGCAGAAGCTGGCACATCTCAACGAACTGTAGTTAAGGTACTGAAAGCGCACAAGTTCCACCCTTACAAACTTTCAGTTTCTCAAACTGTGCATGCTGGTGACGAACATCGACGTATTTTGTTTTGTACATGGTTTAAAGACATGTGCCTTGACAATCAATAGTTTCCATTAAAGGTGTTATGGTCAGATGAAACTAGATTTACTAACTGCGGTATGTTCAATAGACACAATGAGCATATCTGGGCTAAAGAAAACAAAGAACGACCCCAGATAAAATTTGTTTTTAATGTTTGGTGTGGTATCATAGAGTCTACTATTTTGGGGCTTTTATCTATGACGAATCACTTACTGGGAGCGCTACTTGCATTTTTTACAATACACTTTTCAAGACATCTTGCATAATTTGAATTTGAGAACTCCTTTAGAAATTGAGTGATACCAACATGATGGAGCACCTGCTCATAACTCGTTATTAGTAAGACAACACGTAGATAATATCTATCCAAACTCTTGGATAGGAAAAAATAGCCAACGCGAATGTCCACCCCGGTCTCCCGTTTTGGCAGTTATAGACTTCTATTTATGGGGTACGCTAAAAAACAAAGTATACAAAAGAAAGTATGAGACAGTTGGTAGGCGGTATTACAAGCAAATGAAGAAATTGATAGGCGGTCTGTGAGGAAAGCGGTAATGTCAATCTTAAAAAGATGCAATTTTTGTCTAAATAACAATGGTGGACTTTTCGAACATAAATTGTAACCATTACCTACTTATTTAGTTTTTTAGTTATATCTGATATAGCTCATAAAAAATTCGTTCAATGTTTTTTGGAATAGTTATTAATAAATCAATCTATTTCATGGCTAACTACCTTAAAAGTGAAAATAAGAGAGAAAGGCATCCATAGCTCCATTATTTTTATGAATAACTATATCGAGTATTATATCGTTGAAAAGCTCTAAAAATGTCCGATTTTTTGAGGTCATAGCCAACTATGGTTCCTTTCAAAAAATATAATTTTGTGTCATATCTCGAAAACGAGAGCTGTCACGCAAACGAGGATATGACAATCATATTCGGGATACAATTCCCTTCAATTTCGATATTTACACTTTTTTATGAAATCAAAAACAAAGGAGCTAGAGGGATTTAACTAAATCGACAGAATTTCGTTTATTCAAAATATTTAGTAAGCCATGACTTTTTACAAAAATCCGAAAGTGTCATTAAATTGGGCCAGTAAAACTGCAAATCCTTCCCAATTTAACCGTTGCTCTATCTCCGATAGTTTCCGAGATCCCCATAATGATCATAAAAAAAACCTGTATATTAAGGGCACTTATTAAATAACGACAAAAATCACCAGACAGCAGTACTCCTACCTCAGAATATACTATAAATGAACTAGCTGTGAGTGTGATTATGTGGACGATTATGACGACAATTTAGAAGACGAAACTGTCAAGAAGCAAGTTTAATCTGAATGTAAAAATGATTTTACGCCAGAACACATACCAGAGTAGTTGGGTTGTAATCATTTGTATCAACTATAACCGTAGCATTATCTTTGTCTGTGGGAAGAATTTTAATTGTGTTGTCTTTTTTACGTTTTTCTACGGTATATTTTTCTGTCGGGGTAAGATTGTGGTTTGTTTTGTGTTGTCTTTCTGGGAGTAATTAATCGACTTCCAAAAAGGAGGAGATTATCAATTCGTCACCTTTTTTTGTATGTATGTTACCTGATTTCTTCTCCTGTTGTCAACCGTTTTGAATAAGTTTGGTCTTGTTTAGAGAGTATATATCCGGATTGGTGAAACTTTAAATTTGGGAAAAGAATTCTATTGGTAAAGTGATGAAATTTGTGAATGTGTATAGTTTTGTAACTTTAATCCATTATGAAAAATTACCTAGATAATCTCAAATACTTTTCTGCGACGTGCAACTTGGAGTTTTGCAGAAAATCGCCGAAAATTCCAATATTCTTATCAAAAATTTCATCGAAGTGACATATCGGACATTTTCTCATAAATATTTTAATTCCAACATAACAGTGCGGAAATTGTAGGCACTGGAAGTTTCGGTTGCGAATTTGAAAATTTTCTTTGTACATCTCAAGCATATAGGTAGGAAAGCATAGTAATTTGGCCTCTTTAAATCAATGAGTACCAAGCTCGTTTTGTGTCTATACCAGGCAAGTACCTATTTTACGAAGACGGTGCTTTTGGTGTCACATTATCCCGGCCCAATAGAAAATTCACTGACAAAACATGTCAAACTCTAAACTGCTATTTGGTGCGATTATACACATGGTGTTTATTTTGAATGTTCATCTGGGATTTTCTCTCCTCGCAATGGTTTCTGAAAAATACAGATAAGTTATGTACTTGAATAGCAAGGTGGAGTATCTAAGGGCAGTTTGTGGAAACTGCCCACAACACTAGATGCCCTCTTATAGAAAGTAGGTCTACAGATTTGTCAACTAGTATTGCAGTTTAATATGTTGGAATGTATTTTCTGTACTTATCTGTTTTTTTGTGACGTTTCGATTCCTTATCAGGAATCGTTGTCGAACAATGTTTGTTTGAATGTTTTGCACTATATTCGTCGCTTGACTTTTTTGGCAATGTCAATTGACTACTTAACAAATTAAAGTGATAGAAGGAGTTGCATATATATGATGATTAAAATATAGGACGGAGTAGAATGATACCTTATGGTGGTCCAGGCATAGGCAGCCGCATATACAGGATGGTCGGAATATAAGGTGGAGTAGACGTTTGGTGGTATAAAAATGTTGGAAAAAATGTGGAATTAAAATTATACAGGGTGATTAAAAAACCGTTATATGATGTGGACATAAACAAATCATATACAGGATGGTTGAAATATATGCTGGTGTTGAATTATATTTATACAGTCTGATTAAAAAATTATTTATTTCATAGCCCATAGGAAGTTGCATATATTGTGGAGAGGAATTAATGCCATACAGGGTGATAATATAGGACGGATTTGACTTCGTAAATATGGGATGGATTCTACTCAGTCCTATAATTTACAGAAGGCAAATTTATGGTTGTTCGTAGACAGTCGTATGTATAGGATGGTTGGTACATAGGTTCGAGTGAAATTATCTATAGTTATACAGGGTTGTCAAAATAAGTTGAAAAAAGGTTTCATGGCGTGGTCCATAAGGCATAAAGATATTTTGGCTAGTACATTTTGTTCGTAAACTTTTACCTGTAAATTTAAATGAAAATGTATCATTGTGTAATGTTGGGGCTTTCGATGATACCTGGTCCTGTCTATTAAGGTTATATATCCAAAATAAAAAATAAAGAATAAAAACTACCTGAGTTCAAAAAAACTAAAAAGTTGAAAATAAGAGTTCTCGGTTGATTAAAGGCCATTAGACCTTGGTAGCGGTGAACTAGGTCATGGTCAATCTGGGCTCTTTCGGGAATAAAAAATGGGGTTCTCATTTTAAAAAATGCATTTTGCCTTGATATGACCGTCAAGGTCATGGTTACCGTTAAATAGCTATAGGAAAATGCTAAAACTTTTGTATTTATCATTTTTTTTTTTAAATCCTCCAGAGTTATTCAAAGGTTTTCATACTTTTGGCTCACCCTGTATATTAGATTTTTAACTCGTAACCAATGCGTTTTTAACTACGCCATTCCCAGTGTTATCTTAAAATAATGACAATGAATAAATATATATCGTTGAAGTTAGGTATAGAATTATATTTATGGCAAAAGTAATAATTATTTGTAATAATGAATCATTAAGATTTAGAGTTTACTAACATTATATAATTATGGAAGATTATTAATTTTGTTCAGTTGTACAAAATTCGAAAATAAGTTAAATTGTAGTCATCAATAGTGCTAGTCCGTAAAATTATATTTTTTATCTACTGTTTTTAATGAAGTATTGGAAGAAAACATCTAAAACCCATTCGAAGTGAAATTAAGTGTTTAATTAATGTAAGGTGTCTATGATTTTAAATCTACTGCTAATGTTTAAGGTCATATGGTTATTTGAAGTATATTCAAATACAAAAACATATTTAAAAATGTTTGTCTGTACTGTGTTACGATAAAGTTCTGCTTAAGTTCATAAATTCGGACATTTTTTTCCAAAAACGAAGAAAAATATGAAGAGATTATTGTTCACGCTTCTGAAAAGATATGTCAAAAAAAAGAAGAAGAAAAAGAGCGGCAGTCATTTGAAACTGAACGATGGAAGGAAAGGCTTCTTACAAAATATACTTCCTTTTTCTCGTTATCTCACTGTCTCTATTTTTCTTTATTTGAGTCACTCTTAGTAATGGATATAAATATCAGGATAGTTAAAATAATTGTGACTATTTTGTTACGAGTCAACTATTAATCCTAATTTAATTCTGAAATTTAATATATCTGCAAAGAAATATAAGTTTATAAATTGACTAAGTGTTTGTAAATAGTTTTGTCCATCTGAATATGTATGTGAATACAAGATGTCACAGAAATGTTCGTTTTGTTTTTAGCTAAAATCATAAACATATATATATATATATATATATATATATATATATATATATATATATATCTATATATATATAGGAAAATTCAATCTATTTTGGAGTATTAATTTCAAGTAGTAAAAATTATTGGGTATTGCTCCAATCATATAAAAAAACAAACAAACCCGTTGGTAGAGCTAGTTACATCATTACTTTATTGAATTTAGTTAGAACGTTTCGCTGAAATATTATCCAGCTTCATCAGCTAATATAAATGATTAAGTGATTTATGTGTGCTTTCAATCTCCAAGTTAAGGATTTTTAAGTTCAACCCTTCTATAAAGCCCTTGATTCTTCTTGTCGCACTAGTTTTAAAACCCCCATTGAAGAGGCGGTGCAGGTGATTGGTGTTGTTGATAATGTGTTTTGGAATCAAATTGTTGCTTCTACACTTCAAAAGAAAATTTCTACTATTATAGTAGGATGCTAGTCTTAGATTGTTCTTCATCCACATTTTCATCAATTGGAAAGTGTGTAATCCAAAGGCAGTTTTTATGTTTTGAAAAAAACCCATGTTGAGTGAATATTTAGGAAAATTCAATCTATTTTGGAGTATTAATTTCAAGTAGTAAAAATACCCAATAATTTTTACTACTTGAAATTAATACTCCAAAATAGATTGAATTTTCCTAAATATTCACTCAACATGGGTTTTTTCAAAACATAAAAACTATCTATCTATCTATCTAGGATCGGTCTCCCTTGGTTGCTTTTGATTGATGGCAATACAGACTATTTGTTCTGGATATTTCTTCTATTTTTCAGTGGATGTTAAAAGGTTCATGCAATTGGCCGCCTTTCCGTGTTTCGCCTTATTCTAGAGTCAATTTCTTTTTAGCTTATATTATTTATTTCCTTATACTAATTTTTGTAACGTCGTCGTTCAAGAATCAGATTCAGTATTACGTCGGTCATCCACTGTTGCTTTTCTTTGATTTATTCGACCAATAAAAAAATAGGAAATATAGAACGTTGCCCGAACTTTACAGAAAAAAATAAGGAGAAACCATTAAAATTAATTTTGGGGGGCAAATTATAGAATTAAATGAAAAATTAAAAATTAATTTTTTTTCAAACGCATCATGTTATATATCAAATAGAAGGGCTCATTATGACGAAAACAAATATATTTTTTTCATATTTTTAAAATAAATCTATTAAAAGATATTAACAAAAATATTAAAAAAATTTACCCATTCCCCCCCCCCTCCTTATCTCCGAAACCATAAGCTGTAAAATTTTGAAAAAAAATAAAGGTATAGCGCCTCACCTGAACTTTACTGGAGAAATAAGGAGAACTTCCTAATATTCATTTTGGGGGGCAAATTATAGAATTAAATGGAAATTAAAAAATTATAATTGTTACGAATACAAATTATTATTTTTATTATTTTTAAAATAAATTAATTAAAAGATATTAAAAAAATATTTAAAAAAATTAACCATTCCCCCCTTTATTCCCCAAACTATAAGACCTAATTTTTTTTGTTTACAGGAAAAATACAAAGGAATCCCTAATATTAATATTGGGGGCCAAATTATAGTATTAAACGGAAAATAAAAAAATATTTTTTAACGCATCATGCAATCAAATGAAAGGGCTCATTATGGGGAATACAAATGCATATTTTTTATATTTTTTAAATTAATTGTTTACAAGATATTAACATAAAGATATAAAAAATTCTCATTTCTCCCTTTATTTCTGAAACCATACTACCTAAAATTTTGAAAATAATTAGGGGTACTGGGGCTCAGTTGAATTTTATAAGAAAAAATATTAGAACACCCCCATAGTAATTTTAGGGACAAATTATACAATTAAATGGAAAATAAAAATTCAATTTTCAAACGAATCATGTAAATATAAAAGATAAAAGGCCCATTATGTGAATAACAAATATATCATATTTTTAAATCATTTGTTTAAAAGATATTAACAAAAATATTAAACATCAACTTAGTTCCCAATTTAGAAACTACACTATTTATATTTTGAAAAATATATTTTATTTGTATTTTTAAATGATTTGAATTTATAATTTAAAACTTGACCTATTTTGCATTTCATCTTCCTATCTACAGAGCCTCAAAAGTCAGACAATAGATTATAAAAGGCTTCCCTGAAAGTTTATTAGTACAATAAAACTCTAATGTTAATTTTTGAGGGCCAAATTAGAAAATTAAATACATATGTATTTTTATAAAAATCAAGCGAATCCTGAAGCAGATAAAAAAAAAGTCTATGTGTGGAAAATCAAAGTGTATATTTTTTATAAATTTAAAACAATTCCTTTAAAAGATATTAGGGCAAATATAAGAAAATGCACTCATTCCCTGCTTGTCTGAAACTGGAATATTGGAATTTTGAAGGTGGTACGGAACACTTAGTATGCGAGTCCAACTCGCACTTGACCAAATTATTTGAGATCGGTTTTTGTTTTGAAAAATGTATTTTAAACCTTCTTATTTGGGAAACTGGGTAAATGGAAAGCACGTATAAAAGATTTAAAAAATTAGAGACCTTGACATATCAATTATATTAGTTTGTTGAAATTTATTCCTATAACACGTTGGCATTTGTTTTTTCTACTTTATTTTTTTATCAGAAATAAATGACTTGGTCTAAGACTACTAGACCGACAGGGACCTTCTCAAAAAAAATAACTAGAAATAGAAGAAAACTTTGTTAAATTTTAATGCAAGTATTAAAATCGAGTGCATTATAAATTTTACAAGTGCGTATTTGAAACATAAAACAAAAGGAATGTTAAATACAAATTTCGATTGTTGAATAATTTTGGTGCTGATAAAAGCGTAATCAACAAAATAAACGCGACAATAACACACTGTAAACAATAATTAGAAAGCAAGTGCTATTTATGTAGACAGTACATAAAAATTATTACAATAATTCATTCCCTAACACTGTAATAACACCCACGAATATTTGAAAAAAAATACGTAGTTTTTAAATAATTATAGCCAGACGATTAATAAAAGATAATTAGGGTCTCACCTGTACTGGCCACAATCCAAAGCAAAAACTGAAACATTATCATTATCTAGTGGACTTTTCCCCGATTAAAAAAAAACAAACGAATTTGTCACATCATGCGAAGCGTTTTTTAAGTTTTAACCGGACAACACGCGGTATATAGAAGTCCGAGTGCTCCGCTGGTACTTACAGAATGGTTTTATCGCGTGTATTTGCACCTTACAACCGACTACACCACACTATCGCGCAAAATACACAAGCATTATAAACGGTTAATGGTTTTTCACTTACTACTCCGATTTCTATCAAGACATTCAATCGTTGTGCTAACAATAATTGCCTTTGCAATAGTGCATAATGATTTTTTTCTGGCTTCTTTGCAGTGGCGGTTCACTGAGTGAGGGCGTATACAGGGTTCGTAAAAATAAAGGAATTTTTGAAAAAGATTTGTTTGTTTATATGGGGTAATCCCTTTAAGTAATGAACCGATTTGAAAACAAATTCCACTAATAGAAAACTACTCTATATGTCAGTAAAATTAGCTAGATTTTATTTTGACAAAATGTTTAATTATTGAATGGGGGCACTGGGGATTTATTAGGGTTCCGTATATACAATATAAGGATACCCTTATAATATCACTCCGGATTTCTGCCTCTGTCACATCACAGCAATTTTCTTCTAAACTATTAGACGGAAGAGGTTGAAATTTGGTATCAATATAGTTTGGTGGCCCGATCAGGAGTACATATCGTAAATGTACAAATTTTGATTTTAGGGGTAGTTCTGGAGGAAAAACTAAAAAAAACCGACCGACCCCCCCGGATCTTCGAAACTACTGAGTCTAAAATTTTGAAAAAAATAGGAAATATAGATCGTTGCCCGAACTTTTCAGGAAAACTGAGTAGAAACCATTAATATTAATTTTGGGGAGCAAATTATAGAATTAAATGAAAATTTAAAAATAAAAAAAAATTCAAACGCATCATGTAATATATCAAATGAAAGGTCCCAATCTGAGGAACACACATATATTTTTTTCATATTAAAAAAAATTAATCAAAAAGATATTAACGAAAATATACCAAAATTTACCCATTCCCCCCCCCCCCCTTATCCCCGAAACTATATAACGTAAAGTTTTGAAAAAAAATTACAGGTATAGGGACCGACCTGAAGTTTAATGGAAAAATAATGGGAAACCTCTAGTTTTAATTTTGGGGGGCATATTACAGAATTAAATGGAAAATATAAAATTAAAATTGTTTCTAACCCATCATGTTATATATATCAAATGACAGGGCTCATTATGACAAAAACAAATATATTTTTTTCATATTTTTAAAATCAATCAATTAAAAGATATTAACAAAAATATAAAAAAAATTACCCATCCCCCCCTTATCTCCGAAACCATAAGTTGTAAAATTTTGAAAAAAAAATCAGGTACAGCGCCTCACCTGAACTTTACTGAAAAAATAAGGAGAAACCCCTAATATTCATTTTGGGGGGCAAATTATAGAATTAAATGGAAAATAAAAAATTATAATTGTTTCTAACGGATCAAGTAATATATCAAATCAAAGGGGTCATTATGATGAATACTAATATATTACTTTATTTTGTTTAAATAAATATTTTAAAATATATTTAAAAAATATTTATTACACATTCCCCCCTTTATTCCCCAAACTATAAGACCTAATTTTTTTTGTTTACAGGAAAAATACGCAGAAATCCCTAATATTAATATTGGGGGCCAAATTATAGAATTAAACGGAAAATAAAAAAATATTTTTTAACGCATCATGCAATACATCAAATGAAAGAGTTTATTATGAGGAATACAAATACATATTTTTCATTTTTTTTAATTTATTGTTTACAAGATATTAACATTAAGATATAAAAAATTCTCAATTCTGGCTTTATTTCCGAAACCATACTACCTAAAAAATGATTTGGGGTACTGGTGCTCACTTGGAATTTATTAGAAAAATTTTTAGAAATCTCCATAGTAATTTTAGGGACAAATTATATAATTAAGTGGAAAATAAAAATTCAATTTTCAAACGCATCATATCAGATAAAAGGCTCATTATGTAAATTACAAATATATTATATTTTTAAATCATTTGTTTAAAAGATATTAACAAAAATATTAAACATCGACTCAGTTCCCATTTTAGAAACTACACTATTTAATTTTGAAATATATATTTTATTTGTATTTTTAAATAATTTGAATTATATATTTAATAATTTATAATTTAAAACTTGAACTATTTTGCCCTATATCTTCCAGTCTACAGAGCCTCAAAATTGAGACAGTAGATTATAAAAGGCTTCCCCGAAAGTTTATTAGTAAAATAAAACTCTAATGTTAATTTTTGGGAGCCAAATCAGAAAATTAAATACATATGGATTCTTATAAAAACCAAACGAATCCTGAAGCAGATAAAATAAAGTCTATGTGTGGAAAATGTATATTTTTTATAAATTTAAAACGCTTCCTTTAAAAGATATTAGGGTAAATATAAGAAAATGCACTCATTCCCTGCTTGTCTGAAATTGGAATATTAGAATCTTGAAGGTGGTACGGAACCCTTAGTATGCGAGTCCAACTCACACTTGACGAAATTATGTTTTTTTTTTAATTTCTATTTTTCAGAAACAAAAAGTGATACAGAGTATATACAGGATAATTCAAATTCGACCCTCACCATTGGTATCTAGTAAATTACAAGAGATACTAAGTTTAAATGAAGGCAAAAAAGGGTGGTTCAAAAAAGTTATATTGGGTGGGCCATAAATAGTTGCATATACCAGGTAGTTGAAAAACGAGTGCGTTGGAATTATATTTATACAGGGTGGATAACAAAATGTTATAATGTTTGCCTCGTAAATAGTTGCATACACAATTTAGTTAAAATAAGGCTAGTATAGAATTGTAGTTATATAGGGCGGATAAAAATTTTTAGAATACTGTGTTATGTAAGTAAGCACTTACGTTATTTGAATTATTTTCTTGAGTTATTATAGTAATGAAATGGGTTGAAAAAATGTACAAGTAGTTGTTTTCACAGGGTGATTGATATATAAGATGGAGTAGAATTATAGTTTATAGAGTGGTTAAAAAACAAGTAGTTGCATATATAGTATAGTATATAGATGGTCCAAATATGTAGCGGAGTATAATTACTTTTATGCAAGTGGATTTAAAAAATATTATAAAGAGATGTTATGATCTATACAAGCTGTTCCATATACAGGATGATTGAAATATAGGGTGGAGTAGAATTCTAAGTATATAGGGTGGTACAAAAAAGTTATATTGGGTGGACCATAAATAGTTGCATATACAAGGTTGCGGTGAAGTATAGAATGGAGTAGAATTATTATTATACAAGTAGGGTAAGAAAATGATACAAATAATTTTGTTATATAGGGTAGAACATGAGCAGTTGCATATATGGAGTACCTGAAATATAGGACGAAGTAAAGTTACACATTGTGATTCAAACAAGATTAGAAATAGTTGCATTTGCGGATCCAAGGGGGGAGGGCGATCGTCCTCACACAGAACCTCAGATTTAGTAAATTTAATATTAAAACGAGGTAATCCTTACTAAAAGAGTCTAAGAGAAGGTAACTTATATAGGTAATAACCCAAGAAATCGGGGTTTAAAATTGTATTTAGGTAAATTTAGTACAGGATCACCCTGAAGCATTTACTGAATTTCAAATAATAGGAAAAATTGTGAAATTGAGCAGCTCATAATTAGTGGAATAGATAGGATAATTGGAATATAGGGTGGAGTATAGTTTATTGTTAAGTAGGTATTTAAAAAATGTTATATTAGGTGACCGATAAGCTGCAGCTTATACAGGATGGTTGTAATACGGTAGAGATAAATACACAGGTAATTCAAAAAAATGTTGAACAAAATTGTTACATAGGGTGATCCATAAGCTGACGTACACGTTAGCATTATAATTGGCATTATAAGTATATATAGGATGGTTGAAATATAGATGAAAGTAGAGTTATAGTTATTCAAGGAGTTAAAAAATAAGCAATTGCAGTTTGGGTGAAATATGTTGGGGATTTGTGGATTTACAGTTATACAGAGTGGTACAAAAAATGTTATATTGGTTGGTCCATAAGTCGTTGTATATACAAGGTGGTTGAAATCGAGAACGGAGTAGAATTATAGTTTTACAGTATGAATCGACAAATGTTTAATAATTTTGTTACATAGGGTTGACTGCAAGAACAGCTGCATCCTACTATATGGAAAACTTTAAATATGGGGCGAACCAAAGCGATAGTTATACACTGTGTTTAACACATATGCATATAAATGCGGAAGTTAAAATATATGGTGGAGAGCAATTATACTTTACAAGGCGGCTCAAAAATGATCAGAAATAATTGTTATATTGTGTTGACCATGAGCAGTTGCATAGCTGAAATATAGGGTCGAGTAGAGTTATAGTTAGGTGTTTAAAAATATTTTATAGGTTGACAAATTAACAGCAGCATATTCAGGATAGTTGCACTATAGGTTGTAGAGTTACAGTTATACAAAGTGGTTCAAAAAAATGTTGATTCAAAACTGTTACATAGAGTGGCCCATAAGCACTTGCAGTTTGAGTAAAATATATTCAAGATTTGTGGATTTATAGTTATGTAGGGTGGTTCAAAAAAGTTAGGAAAAATTTTTATATAGGATAGCCCATATGTTTTTTATTTCTTTTTGCAAAGAATTGTACATTTCATACGCGGGTAATGGCTTTTAATAAACGAAGTTAATTTTACTTTATTTTATAAGTAGGTATGCAATTGATTAAATTTTATTAATCTTGTACAGAGACCTGAACATATAATCTCTTCAAATATATTGGGTAGTAGGGGCAGATCCAGGCATAAGTTTCCGGGGAGGGGGGACTATCTCTTGTTTCAGGCGGGGGAGGTGACTTTATACTAAATTTGGCCAATATTCACTATAGTTTAACCATATAGCTTTCTTGGGCTATTACACTAAAACTAGTCGATCCTAGGTTTAAGTGCATAGAAATAATTTTCTTAGGCGTCATGGAGTTAAGACTACCTCGTTTTAGTAAAACCTGGAGGATCTCAAGCAATTACCTTTTTATGTAAACAAATTGTCTTACATTTCCTGAAGAATATTAAGTAGAATAGAATATTTTCAAATTAATTTTAGTTCCCACTTTTAGATATTTTATGTTCTTTATAAATCTAGGTGATGTTATAAATTCATTAGTTTTTCATTTTTTAAATTCTTAACAATTTTCTTCCGTCCATATACTAGATGGTTTCTCTTTATATAAACACTCTAATCATCATCCCAGTCAAGACTTGTTGACAAACTAATCAATGTCTACCCATGCAGTGACCTGCAGTGCAGCCACATTTCACTGTTGCAATAAAATACAAATAATCCTCTGAAAGATAACAGTATTTATTTAAAATCACAGATGCACACTTCAGTTTTATTTACATGTACAGATTCATATCCCATATAAGTAAACAAAATTAAGAAACATTCATTGAAGCTGTATTTAAAATTGATTAAAATTTAGTTTAAAAAATAGTAAATAAAAAATAATAAATTAACCTTATGATACTTATATAACTTCACTATGAAGCCTATTCATCCCCCAAATGCAGCCCCAACTTAAACAAGCTTATGCTCTGTATCGAATGTAATCCCAAAAGTTTTGGATTATCTTTGATAGTGTCATATAAAAGCTTAACTGTTAAGGTGTTATCACATCTCCTTCTTTTAGCACAAGAATAAGCAAAAGCAGTCTGCTGTTCTGCCTTCTCCAAAGAAACCTTACACCTTGGTCTTAGAAGGTCATCTTCAACTTCCACTTTACAAGTCTGTGTCTCATCATTCAAATTAGTGAAGTTTCTTAGAAATGGATCAGGTATGGGTTGGTTGAAACCATACTGAAATTTGTTATCTCTAATTTTGTAACCTTTCTTTCGAGATATCATTGCAGTTATTATATTCTTTACGAACACCTGACAGGCATGAACCATGAGTTCGGTGACACTATCATTTGGTTTATCTATGCCATTATCCCAACAACACAAAGCAATTCGACAAGCCATAAACCCTGTGTCAGGAATAAATAGTTCAGAAGCAGCACAGCGATTCTCAAGTTCACCAGGTGGCAATGCTGATGGGCTAGAAGGTTGAACAAAATCTGAATAATCTGGTATCTCAAAGCTGACTCTGTCCAATGGTGTTACCATTCTTTCAATCAATGATCTGACGTTTCTAGGCCTGGTGTTTGAAGATTTTGACATGATTGCCAGAATAACTAAATTGTGAGATCTTTTTTGTTCCTGAGTGACAAGGAGTTTTCTAGCTTCTTTGTCGAATTCTTCTTGGGTTGTTGACTGGCTGAATTTCAAAGATTCGTTTAGCAAAGCAAAGTACTGCTTCTTCACGTCCTCGCTAAGGCAGAGCTCTACGTTTTTTATAGCTTGATCCAAGTCTAAAAGAAATATAATTTTAAATGTTTGTTAAGTTTGTTAGAATTTCAAACATAGTACTTACCCATATTTCATAGACTAGACGCCTACCAACAAGTTAGTTCTATAATTTGCTAATAATAAGATAAATAAACTAAACCGCTATCTTTTCATGATAAAGATTTAATCAGATTTCTTTATAATGTCCAGCAGGGTCTCTTTGGTAGGACTTTTATATCTTTGTGCGCGCCTATTTTTACGAATTTGTCAAAAAACCTTAAAAAAAGGCTTAAAAATGCTTCCGCGGCACTTTTTTCCACAAGAAACCCTGTTTTTTACAAAAAAAATTCACTTGAAATTTGTCATATATAACCTATATTTACACAATCTTGGAGGAAATTATGCAGAAATCCCAATTATTTTGATGTTTTAAGGGCCCTGCAACTTACATGGAACACAAATTTTAAAGTTAATCTCACAATTGACACGTAGAGTATATACACCTGGAGATACCACTAACATACTATTTCAATGGGATGAATTAACATCCAAGTGTGATATATATTGCTGTCTTTATTACGGTTTTGTTTTAGTGTTGTTACAATATTTGTGCACTATAGGCTACTTCCTGATGTATTGGTTGCAAATTTAGATATGGTTAGCATGTAAAATTTAATTGGGGCGAGGGGGGGCATAAAAACTTCAATTTCAAATGCCATCAATGAGGAACATCCCTTGATTTGTTGAAGCAGCTGATGGGAGAAATGAGAAGGTGGGAGTTGAAGCAAGTAACACTAAAGTAAACACCATATGTGAACTTTATGGCTTCGATCAATGCTATTAATGCACTATGATTGACCTTTTTGTGTATGTACCCATGGTCAGCCACACAATCATAGGCCCTCCAATAGTCTGTGTGGATGATTGAACCCTCTGCGACATGCTTCTGGATAAGAGGTAGCAGCACCTCGGTAGACCTGACATTGTCAGGGCAAACCTCTAAATGTAAGTCTTCACTCCCGTCTTTAATGAAGCTGATTACCCAATTGCCCTGAATGTGTCGTCCTAAAAGTTATGTGTTACTTGTTGAAATCAATTCAAAATTTTTTTTTGTTGCCTACACAGCAGAACATTGATTGTATCATGTATTTTGGTGGTGGTCTTGTGTCACAAGATTGAATTGAAAATTGTTGCCTACAGGAATGGCACAGCAAAAGGTAAACAATCACCCCTCCCCTCCCTCCCCCTCCCCCTCCCCCCGCGCGGGGGGAGGGGGAGGGGGAGGGAGGGGAGGGGTGATTGTTTACCTTTTGCTGTGCCATTCCTGTAGGCAACAATTTTCAATTCAATCTTGTGACACAAGACCACCACCAAAATACATGATACAATCAATGTTCTGCTGTGTAGGCAACAAAAAAAGAATGAGTAAGGCTTAAAATCTACGTGCTACATGCAATTGCAGTGAATAACGGAATAGGAAGAAGCCAAAGAAAGAAACCGTTAAATAGAGGAAATTCTACATAAAACACGAAATCGCTGTTCCGTGTTAAATTCTGCATTATTTACAGCTCTGTGTCGTATGGTATGTCAGTTGTCAGTAGTAATGGACGGCAAATACGCATTTTAGATGTCAGAAATCGATGTTTTTTACAGAATTATGAAATGTTAAAATTGCAGTTTTCTTGTGAAAAAAAGTGTTGGAGAGGCACTCTTAAGGCCCACTAAACGTTGTTTAACAATTTTTGAGTGCAAATTCGCGCACAAAGATATAAAAGTCAAGCCGTCTCTTTTGCTACATTAAAATTAGAGCGGTATTAGTGTTGTTTATAGTGACAAAATATATATAATGAATTTTAATATTTTATTTGTACTGCAGTTAACAGTTAACCCCACATTTATTTAAGCAACGAATATAGACTCTTATATATTCGTTGATTTAAGCCATATACACAGATGTGTAAACATATGAATAGAAAATTTAAATGCGACAAAAATGCACTTTGTGAATCTCTTGCACTTGAATAAAAAATTATTTATTACCCTTTTTCATTTGCGACCAGACAAAACTGAAAATATTTCAATTTTAGAGCTTCTATATGCTCTAAGATATCAGCCTTGTATAAAAGTCTAAAATTCCCTTTAGAACATTATAGAGATCTGCACAGCAATTTTCACATTCAGTTTTTAGTATAATATGCTACTGCTAGGTGACAGTGCAAATGCGGAACGGAGATGTGTCAAATTGTTGTGACAACTGTCAAAAACCTAACCTCTATGAATAATCATAATCTATTTTATTAATAATAAACTCTTTAGAAAAGGATAATGAATATATCAAAAACACTTATTAAAAAGTAGGTACCTATTAATTATTTATTGAATGTTACCACATTTTTTAATGTTTTTCTCAGACCAACTTACCACCACGTAAAATGCACCGGAAGTTTTATTTTACACAAACTTTGTTCAACACAAGTAGAAGAAAAAATTGAAGTACCACATGCAATTCCACGAGGTCCAACTGACATACTCAGAGCCCTAGAAAATACAGTTGGTCGAGATCCTACAGCACCCCATTACAAATTCCATGATGATCCATTTCTCATCCCTATGTCGAATGCTGGGAAAAGAACATATGCAATGGCTCAGGAAGCCGGTAGGAAAGCAGCCCAATGGGTGAGACAAGAGAATGCTCATTTATTTAATCACAGAGAAGCTGATCCAGTGATAGAGAAGTTTTTGCCACAAATTGCATATAATGAAAATAGTGATGTTACCGAAGAGAATCTTCAACAGGCTATTAAAGATTGTCAAGTGCAAGATGCACAGTTAATTTACAATCTGATAAAGAAACAGGGAAAGCAATTATCAAGAGAAAGCGAAGATTCCCTATTGGAGTTGATGTGTTTCTTCAATAGTGAAGAAACTTTACATGAGGATTTCATCGAAGAACGATGGTTTAAGCAAAGCTCTATAGGAAAGGAAAGAAACAGGAAAACATGGAAGTAAGTGTTTTAGAGATATTGAATTATTTATTTATTTTTAGTAATGTATTTATTAATTTATGAGAAAATATCTGATAAATATAAATTAAAATAAACAAAAATATGAATTATTTTAAAATTTAATAAAAGATGAGACTGTTAATATGTATATACCTGTATAACATATATAAATCTTTTGTTTTATTGTATATGCATTTGTGTCATTTTAGAGATGGCAGTTTTGCTGAAGAAATTTTCATCAGCATAGAAAATCCATCAGCCCGAAACTACTCAGCACTGATTCAAGGCATGGCAAAATATTTTCATGTTGACAGAGCTTGGCAGCTATTTGAAGAAACACAGCAAAAAGGTCTTGTTTTATCTACTGAAACTTACAATTCCCTCATAAGTGTGGTCAACTTTTTGAAAGAAAATTTTGAAATGAGATGGGCACTAATAGTAAATTTATTATCTGATATGAACAAATTGGGTGTCAAACCTGATTTGAACACATTAAACGCTACTTTGCATTCACTAAGTACGATGGGAAGCAGTAAAGTAACCAAAGATTCAGTTCTGAGGATTTTGAAAGAATTTAAAAATTTGGGAATTGAACCATCACTTGGATCATGGTATTATGTCCTGATTACTTTTTGCAAAGATCGTAAGTATTTAATTAGTTGAAGCTTTATTTAACTTAATCCTGTACATCCAACAGTCTACAGAAGAATTTAAATATGCTAATTAATTATGTATTAGTTGTTTTAAGGTATATGTAAAGCTATCACAAAAAATACACATTTGAAATTAATGTGACTTTACTACTCTGAATTAACATAAATGAAGCCAATAATTTCTTTTTAAAGTTTACACAGTATTTTTTCTGAGTTATTTGGGAATAACACCACATAAACATGATAGTCTGTATATTTCACAGTATAATGTCTTCTGACTATGAATTTATATCACTTAAGTGCTTGAAATGTTTTATAGAAATATGTTCTACATAAGTTAGTTCTTCATCAAATAACTCTGAAAACTTTGAAACTAATTCTGCCCCTTGACTTGAATAAAAAATGTTGCAGGATATATTAATTATTTCAATTACACCTGTTTTCTATAAATTAAAACTTACACAAACAACTGTTGTTACTGTGCCTCACAAATCATTGAAGAACTAATAAAATGAAAGCGGTCCCAAATTCATCCTTGTGGAATTCCATATTCAACTAAATATGAGTGTAACTTGAAACAATAATAAGATATCTATAGTATATGATTTTATTTCAGGTGGCCCAGTTAGCACAATCCTACATGACATCATGAGAGAGGTCGAGAATAAAGGCCATTCCATCAGAGACATATGCGACACCCATTTTTTTGTAACCGCGATGGATATCTGCCGACATCATTTGAATGATGTGGAATTGGCAATGAGAGTGAATAGATTGCTACATGTCGAAAACAATTATAATCTAATTGGTGATTCTTATAAGGAATCCATTTATTAGTAAGTAGAACATTATAATAAATGCAAACAAATTAACTTAGTTTTATATCAATTATATTTTTATTTTAATGTGACTAGTTTCAGCAAAAAAACTATGCCAGTTTCAAACAGGAGCAAGCTATGAATGAATTACAGATTATTGAAATTTTACAATATACAGGGCTTTCATTTCAAAACTAGCCACCTAAAATAACTTTTTTTTTTCAATTCAATTTCAATTTGTTAGCAAAAAATACAATTATAGTTGTTACAATAAGATTAACACTAACGTTATTACCAAGGTAACAGTAATAAGTTAAAATAACAAATATTAATGTTCTAATGGTAAATAACAGGGAAACTGGACACCTAAGCATAAGCTTGAGTTTTTGAGACCATTCAAGTATATTTAAGTTAGTGCTAAATTCATTACAATTAAAATCTGACACTTTATTAACCAAGATATTCATAGATACATATATACATAAACATATACACTGATAGATAAACTCTGTAATGTGTTCGATGGCACATTACATATAGAATATAATATTCAATAAATGTATGAATTAGATGTTGCGGTTTTAGTTCAATGCTGGTTCAATGCAAGTATATAATTGACGAAGGACCTTTAGCGGAACAATCAATAAACACATGCGGTCACATAAACGAATCACCAAATAAAAGTTATCACTAACCTTTAAGTCGAAGCTCTGGCGTTTTCTTGGTTCTTCTTTCTTCAGAGGCTAGCCCCGTGAACAGGAACAGTTTTTTAGAGCTTCTTCTGGACAACACGTTACACAAAAAATAGCGACGTAATGTTCATTGATTGAGCATACAAAAAATGCGGGTTTAACAACAAATGATGCGCTTTTGTAAACACAAAAGAAACAAAATGAAAGCGGTTTAGCGGTCGTCACGAATGGAGCTAAGAACTCGCGAAATCGTAACGCAAACAACAAAAAGCGGCGTCTCTACAGACGGAATCAAAAAAGACGTCCGAATAGTTCGGAGCACAAACACGAACCTCCCAAGTGTCTAAACAGCTAGGAGAGCGAACCACGAATGTCAATAGTATCTATATTTTACACGCAAAAAACGTTTACAATTAGCATTAGCGCGACGGAATGTTTTAGAAAAGGTGCAGAAGTTTAAATATCAATGAAGTAATTCAATCAAATTGAACACAATACACTAAACAAATGCGGGAACGCACCAAACTCATACTCACCCATACATACCCTTAATTAACATATATTTATAACATTCCATTTTACTAGTCACTGAGAAAAAAATAATTGCAGTAATTCAAAACAACAAAATATAACTACATAAAGTATAATGAATCAGAACTAGAGATATGTTAATATGGGTATTATTCTTTAATTAAAGTAGTTTATTTTTACTGTTTTAATTATATCAGAAGGGCTAATAAGCTATCATAGAATTTGTTGTGCAGCTTATTGACTATCTGGTGGTTACTTATTTTTTACGGGGTCCAGCTTTATTTTAAGCCGATAACGATGTTGCTTTTCCGCGGGTGTCATTTATTGTAGAAGCTTCTTTCTACAAAACAAGAAGTAATTTAACCGTAGTACAGTACATTTAATAATTTTAAAATACATTTAAAGTAACTGCGTTACTAATACAACAGTTACTTTTTTATAGTAACGCAGTGTAGTAGTAACACTTACCTCCTCAGATGGCTGTGAAGCGACTGATTCGTCTAGCTTATTTTTCCTTAACGAAGAGCCTTGTTCCTTTTAATAGTTACTAATACTTTTAAGGATTTTTTCGGATAGTAAAGCAGGATACTTAAGATTTTATTCTTTGTTGTGGACACATTGTAAAATAATTTTTATTTTATTAAACACCTTAGATAAAAAGTATCAATTAGAATCCTAATAAAGTTCCAAACGTAAATCTTTGACAACGATATTCAAGTTCATCGCCATCGATGAAAAATTACAAGAGATAGCCCAGACATGACATGACATGAAACTCATGCTCCGGGACAGCAATATTTTGTATGCAAAACAACTGCCTTACTAAAAAAGACAACATTCCCACCTGATTTCCTTAAAAATAATATACAATTTTGATTATTGATTTTATTGTTTTGTCTAGTAAAATAGTGTTACGATTACAATTTTTTTTTAATTTGTAATGTTTTCACATGAAAAGTGTAGTTTACCAAAAGGCACAAGTTTTTAGGCATCAAAAAAGATTTTAGCTCATATGCTCTGTAATAAAAAAAATTTCATGTACATACATAACTTCACTTATTGGCAAAAATGCCTACCTGTCAGTTTAGTCACTATTTTTTTATTGGATCACTTGGTGACCCGTTGGTTATAAACTTGGCTTTCATTGATATAACTGAGCTAAAAATATTTTCAGTATATGAAATCTATATATAAATAGGCAAAGACAAAACGATTAGGTACCATTTTCTCCTCTGTCCCTCAACCGATTTTCTTCATTTTTGTTTTGTTTAGTAGCTACTGACGACCTTCAGTGCAGAATGCTAATATAAATTTATAATATTGGTTCATTCATTAAATAAAATATAATAAAAATTCATTATTTACGTCCATAATGTCAACGCCAAACAACTGAATGTGCCGCCGCCGCCAGACTCAAAAACATTGAGTAATTATATATAGAGGGACCAATGCTGTTATATACTTGAAGCATGTAGTTCTGGAAGTGGCATGCAAGCGTTGTTATTGTTTAGTGGTAAAGTAATCGTTATATATTATACAGGGCGATTCCAGTTATGTTAGAAATCATTTTTTTCGCGGGTGGCACATAAGCAGTTGCATACATGGGGTGTTTAAAATATATAGTAGAGTGCAATTATAACTAATAAAATAATTATATAGTGAAGACCATTCGCGGTTGCATTTACAGGATTCTTGGAATAGACGGTGCAGTAGAATTACAATTATACAGGGTGGTGCAAAAAATATTATTCAGGATGCATATACAGGGTGGCGGAAATGAAAATGCAACATTTCGTAAACAATAAGCAGTTGTATATATAGGGAAGATGAAATATAAGGTTAGAGGAATTATAGATATACAGGATCATTATAAAAAATGTGAGAAAAGGAAATGATTTATAGATTAGCCCACGAAGAGTTCCATATATATGATGATTGAAATATAGGTCGGAGTAGAATTAAAGTTACAGAAGATAGTTAAAAATTTCATAAACAAAAACAGTAAATACGGTGGCTCATAGGCAGTGGCATATACAGAATGGTTTACCGGGTGGTTCAAAAATGTTAAAAAATATTATGCGTGGTCCATGAGCAGTTGCATATACAGGGTGGTTTAAATACATAACGAGATGGAATTTTTATAATGAGGATTTTAATAAATGTTAGAGAATTGAGTGCAATTATAGCTATACAGAGAGGTTAGAAAAAATAAATATATAGTGTAGCCCATTAGCGGTTGAATTGTTGTCATATTAAATTTAGAATTGCGAATTTGAACACAAATAAAGTCCTATGAATTATATCTGAAAAAAAACTTGAATTTCATTACTTATTTGTAGAAGCGAGATGTAAGACCGACATTTAGGATTTTCGAGGAAACTATCACACAGAGGTTCCGAATCTGGATCCGTTCCGTGTAATTGCTGTTCTCCGTTAAGTCCTAGGATAGAATGTCACGATAAAATTTTCAGGTTACTTAACCTGCCAGAGATATTGACACAATTGGTCGAATTTCGACCACTGGGCGACAGCTAGTATTTTTAAATAAGTTCTTTGTTGTTGCAGCCGCCACTACTTCTCCGTTCTCGTAAACCAAATCTCATTGGAGGAGTTTATGAACGATGTTTACGACGTTTTGGTGCCCAACGTATACGTTCCGGAACCAACCATAATGGACGAAATACTCCGACAAGTAGATATAAACGGTGCCATCGAACACGTACCGAAACTGTGGTCCGACATGATCATTTTTGACCACCACAGTCGGCCGAATTTAGTGGAAGCTATACTGGACATTATGATCAACAACGAACCAGACGATGGATCGGAATTGAAGGAAAGATTTGCGGTTATAGCTTGGGATATGCATTTGAGGATAAGGGATTTGAACCAAAACAGGACAAAGAAAATTGAGTAAGTGATATGTTTCGAATTTGATTGTTAATATTGTAATGTTTTTATTTTCACACTCGGGTTCAGTTCAGTTCTTGGATTTATTTAAAAACACAGTCCAACTCACTCTAATTTATTTCCACTATTTTAACACAATTTATATTCACAGAAACTATTTGCAATTTATCTTAACTATACAATACGACTGTCGAAAACTGAATGAATTCCATCGCTAGCTGTCCGCATTTATATATTTCTCTTGGAATTATTCTGGCAAGTCAACGAACTATCGGGAAACTTCTTTCATGTGTTCTGGAAGCTTCAAGGGAATTCCCAGTAACGGCAGCGGTCTGCCTGTTGAGAGACAAAACATTTCAGATTCCCAGAAATATTGGAATAATGTCCCTTCCACGAATTGGTTGATGGCCGATTGCATCAGCTGTCGGATGAATTCTCGTAACATTGCCCCCTCCTAAAGACCATTTCGTCCCGGAATGTCCTAAATCCTTCCTGGTGTGATGATATTAGCAGAACTCTCCATTTCGACAACGGGAAGTTTGGCGGAAGTAACAGTCAACGGTCTTCGAATCTAAGCTGCGAATAAAGAGACAGCATACCAGGATGTCGATGCCACTGAATCAAAAGGTTGTTTCCAGCATACTTCTCACCACCCTCCAATTCAGGCCATCCAACCCGCAGGCTATCTTTGGGACCGCCAATTTCATCAGATTCTTCTCCATCATCACATTCCTCAATTCTACCAGATTCTTCCAAAGATCGCTATATGTTGGCTTGTCCTGCGAGAATGTTTTCGTTACCAAATAAAAGATTGTCTTCTAAACGTTGTTTGTGGCATATTCTTGATAACTTATATGTTTCTTTGGGGAATAACACCACAATAGAAATAAAACTACGTATATTGCAGGAATACCAAACGTTTCAAAGTTTATTCTGACTTCGTTGTCAATGGCTTTATATTTATTGATGTGATTGCAAAATGAAAATTTGATTTTGACATTTAAAATTGACATTAGAAAATTTGTTGTTTTTAGATATACAGGTAGCACAAAAAATTCTAAAGATCATGAATTATAGTTAACTAGCTTTCAAATTAAAAGAATTTGAAAGAGTTGTCTTTAGAATTTATATGTGGCGTTCCTAGGTACGACTTTGTTATAAGATAGCGCATTCGCCAAAAATGCGATCAAAGAATTCTATTGTTTCAGTGATCCCATTAACGTCATAAGGGAAAACCTAGGAAAAACCATATGAACTATCCCGATATTGGGTTGTTCAAAAGGAGGTTACCATTAATAATTTCTTCGTTAATTGTCGGTAACCAGATACGATTAAATTCTACAGAAGTAGAAGCGATACAATCGTCTTCATTCAAAAGAATTAAGGCAGACTCTTTTATTTTTCGTTTTGTGTTATGTTGTTCTTTGTGAAGTATAGTTGAATTGTCAAATTGTATTTTATGGCCTAGGTCCCAAGCGTGTTCACAAATTTTTGATTTTTTCAAATTGTCGTTTCGTTATGTAATTCTTGTGTTCATTTATTCTAACTTATATGTTTCTTTGGGGAATAACACCACAATAGAAATAAAACTGTATATCTAAAAACAACAAATTTTCTAATGTCAATTTTAAATGTCAAATCAAATTTTCATTTTGCAATCACATCAATAAATATAAAGCCATTGACAACGAAGTCAGAATAGACTTTGAAACGTTTGGTATTCCTGCAATATACGTAGTTTTATTTCTATTGTGGTGTTATTCCCCAAAGAAACATATAAGTTATCAAATAAAAGATGTCTCTGGTACCCACTGCTTGTTTATCTTCGCGATGAAGGACCTTCCCTACCATTGGATCTCGCTCCCGTAGCTTCTGGAACTGGCCGTACTTTTTGGCAGCCACACAATGAGCCAGGGCATATTCTATGGGCACCTCAAACAGGTCTCGGGGTTCCTCTCTTGTTACGTCGTGCTGCACATTCTGCCCATCAGAGTACAGTGCCATAAACTGTTCGAAGGTCATCGCGTCATCGGGTGGTTGGATGCTGCGAACTTGGGCTTGGTCAACTTCGCCGTCATGACTTCCGGCTTAAGGGGCTAACCTGTTGAAATATACCACCTTTGGTTTTGCTCGAGGTAGCTTCCTTATTCTGTAGACAACATCGTTGATTTTCTTTACAATTTGGTGGTATATGTCTGAAAATAGTGATTGATTGCACAAGGTATCTAAACTGTTTTTATTTTAAGTCAGCTGAAGTCGGTTCTTTTGTAAATATAAATTCTGTTCTTATGCCTTTCCAATCATCGGATATTTTCATCACACTTTTCGTTTTAATTTATATTGCAAAGTTCGTTCTTGTCGTATTTTTACTGTTATTTCTGTAGTTCTTGACTTCTAGCTGACGGACAAACAATTATTTCCTGGAAGTTTTCTTGGTGGAAATAATTGTTTGTCTTAACATGATTGATCTCACAACGTTTCAGTATCTTTGGATCTGCTATCGTCATCAGGTGAATGATGGGAAATTGAACTTATCTGTCGTAATGGGAAAACTGTGAAACCTTTATCTTTTATACGTAATCGGTCGTATTTATATCCTTAACCGGTCATACTTAATCCCCGGTTTTGTCCAATCAGCGTGGCGGTTCTTGGTGATTGTCGGTGATGCGTAGCGGCAGTGTATGGAAGTCCAAGGAAACTTCGAGTTTAATTGCCGACCTCACTTGATTGTATCACAACTCAAAACCGAGTTTTTTAATGATGCATAATTTAAACTTTTGTTTTTAGGGTCACCGGAGATCAACTGGGAAAAATAATGACACTGTTATTGAAAAACGACGAATTCGACAAGGCTTGTACTATTATGGACATTTTGGAAAAAGAACAAAATTCTATATTAGGAGTCCCCAAATTTGAAGCACTGTCTTTGTTCGTTGATAAATGCATCGAGAAGCGGACTCCAACAAGGGCAATTGTAAGTATTGGGCAAGGTTTACCTATTATGTTACTTATAGAATAATTTCCAGAAATGCATCCAGTACTGCTCTGATAGTGGCTTTGGCGAATCAACCATTTTGGCTACCAGACTGAATGAGAAGTTGACTCTAGATCCAACACATTTAAGTTCTTTGTCAAAGTTTATTGGTAATGTGGATATACAAACGCATTCTGAGGAAAAAGTGTAAATCTGCTTCTTTTGCTGTGTTTTTGTTTAGATTTTAGTTTTTTTTAAATTGTTATTTAAATAAATGATCTTAATTACGGTTTTTAGTTTTATTTGTTTACCCACCTGTACGTAGTTACTGGATTCAAGAATTTACGTTTAAATGTACATTTCGTTAAGTCAAAGTGCCCTTTTTAACTCGACTTCCAAAATGAAGAAGACTAATCAATTCGGTTGTTTTTATGGATGTTACGCCATTTCTTCGCACTTGTTAACCCATTTCTGTGTTTTTTTTGTTGAATGGCTGTTGATATTTAGACGTTGGTCAAATTTAAGTTTTAGGACAAAATTTCATATTGTCACATTTAACTCGACTTTACTAAATGAATAACCATAATAAAAACTGATTCATCGAACAAACAAAACGTTTGGCAAAAACTCTAGTCTTTACGAGTGCGAATATAAATAAGGTGCGAAAATGTAATTTTTTTCGAGGTCTAGTCATATACGTTAGACAGAGAAGGACACTACTAGAACAATCGATAGTAACTGAGATAGGATATAAATGCGGCTGAGCAGGGCATTAGTGGATTAGCTGAGGTGAGTATAACCAACACATTCAAGGTGGCTCGTTAGAGAGAGAGAGAGAGAGAGCAGCCATAGAATAGACTGGGATAAAACAAAGATTTTGTTGAAAGAGGAAAATTTAAAAAAAGAGAAAGCTTAACGAAGCCAGGTGTATGATGATAAACAACACGGAAATCGATTGAAGGAATCGACTTTCAATTGGACTGGACAAATTTGTTGCGAACAAAGCAGAAAAACGGGACTCTTAGTATGAAGTGATCGCCAAACGACAAATTGTCACTGTCAAATTTTTGACAAATAAAATCAACATCAAAGCGATTTTTTTAGAAAAAACCTAGAAATACAATACTAAACGATTGACAACGACTCCAGAGTCGGAGTTGAAACGTCGCCAAACACAGATAAGTATAACACAATATACAGTACATTACTTATATACAGGAATACTGGTTGATCATTTTGTAGACATCTCTTTCTCTCAGAATAATTGTGAGGAAGAATTTCTGTACAGACAGCCAGTAATCCGGGCAATTTTACGAAATTGCCTTACTACACTTGTTGTTCTCCATTTACAATTTTCAAATACTTTATATCTGTTGAAAGAAAAAAAATTTGGGTAGAGAAAACCCAATGAACAGGGCAAAATAATTATGGAATACCTACTTATGTTTGAATTTAATGGTAAAATCGAGAATGACAAAGGTGTATATCAAGTGTATATCAGTATGTGTTCTAAGGCACAGGAGTTCAGTTAAGTTTAACAGCAAACGTCAGTTTGAGTAATTGAGTTAGAGTTTGTGAGTTGTGCTGAAAATTTCTTGTTTATTATTGGCGTTGAATAATGGGGTCATTAGTGGGAGAGTCGAGAGTCAAATTTTAGTCGAAACTCAGTACCTGATACCCGGAGCAATATAAAACAGAACTGATTACATACTTGAACGTGGTAATCTGAAGAACTACTAGTCCAACATGAAAAATCCTTTTTACGTTAGATAGCTCGTTTGTTGATGACGGTTTTAGGCTATAAGATATCACGCTACGACCCATAGGTGAATAGTGACATGGACACAATGCAGGTTCTGCAATTGTTTGGAAATACCTCTCGTTTTAATTTTCTTATTTCGTAGTAAATAGTCATCAAATTGAAGACAATATTATTGTTCTCTCTTTTTACACCAGTTTGGTTCTGTAATCATCATCTGTAGGAAACAAAAAATAGTGTTTTAAAAACACCTCATTTATTATAAATATAAATCGACAAAATTCCATTGTTTATAGTTATTCGAAGAAAATATGTGTAAGGACATAAATCATTAATAAATGATTTTTTGCAATTTTCGTCTTCAAACCGCTTTTAAGATATGCGATCTACTTTCGCTCTCACTACAAGGTCAGGGTTAACGTACTGCAATTCGACATCATTCGCGATGCAGAGTACGAGTTATGTTCTTACATAAATTAAACATTTCCATTCAGCCATGCTTTAATTAAGAAAATTAATGTCAATAGTTTCAAAAATGTATCATTTTAAGAGTTTTATTTTAAATAAGCAATAACTGTAGTCTAAATCCCTGTCCCTTATTAAGTGCCATAAAATTACAATAATAATTTATCCTAAATAGGGTTATTAACAAGAAAAGTATTTTATATGCAAATTTAATCAACGATTAAATTTACAAACGATAGTAAGTAAAAAAAAAACAGAATAAGTGAATGTTTGGGCAAGCATCTTGGGAAACCAGATAATTGGATCTGTCTTCTTCAACAAAAACTTAAACGGTGAGGTGAATCTGGACATCCTGCCTGAATCAAGAATATCGTGACGAGAGCCGAAGTCGGACTTCAACTCTCGCGCAAACAGAACACTCTATCAACTTCGAGGGTAGTACGATCCCTCTGTCTAAACCGCCGTGATGATCGCTTTCGCCTTCCTACAGCATGGAGTTCCGTAATCGATCGATAACTATAAATAAAAGAAGGAGAGCAGATTCAGACCTAGTTCAGTTACTTAGCGACTTTTGGGGAGTAGGCAGATTCAACCTAGACTCTGAAACCCTTTTTCATTTTTGTCTCTGGCTAATGGATCCAAAATTCAAAGGCGATCTATAATAGTAACCGCGGAAGCCCCTTAGAATATATATATATATATATATATATATATATATATATATATATATATATATCTAGTCGTAAGCTTTCACGGATGAAACAATGTGAAGAAATATTTATAAATACTTATTCGGGAATACATCCGTTCGTTATATTGATTCATCTTTGAATCTTACAGACGTTTCGCCAAGGTCTCACTTGGCATTCTATTCTCAATGCGTTGTTACGGTGAACTGAGAGGTGATCTGCCTGAGCTGTTTATTTTATATGTCCGTCGGAGATCGTATCGCCCCTGATTTGTCGGTGTTGACTCCGCCCCCTTCGCTGCCGTGTTGGATGTGTTGCTTGTTGACGGGTTTGTATTTTGCGTAGCTAACTGTGTTTTATTTTGATTGTCTTCCATGTGTTAGAGAGGTGCAGGGCGTCGTCTATTTTGTTTAGTTGTCCAGTTTTCTTAATTATCAACTATCGAAATTGACTTTATGGCCCGATTGTTGCTGGTGTTGGAACAGGGCCGATGTCATTTGTTTATTTTTGACAGCTAATTTGTGTTCCTCTAAACGGGCTGATATTCTCCTGTTGTTTGTCCGACGTATACCTCATCGCACGTTCCGCAAGTTATACTATATACCCCTGGATTTTCAAGTTTTACTTTTGGTTTGGGATTTCTTAAACTTGTGCCTATAGTCTTGTGCGGTTTGTATACTGTCGCTATGGCATGCCTTCGAAGAATTCGGCCAATTCTGTCCGTTGTCCCTTTGATGTATGGTAAGACTACTTTTGTTTTTTCGGTGAGGTTATCTTTTGGTTTTGGCTCATGGTCTTTTTGTGCTATTGCTTTTTTGATAGTGTGGTTTGTGTATCCGTTTTGTCGTAGAGCGGTAGTTTTCTGTTTTAATTCGTGTGTTTTGTTATTGTCGTCTGTAAGTCGTATGGATCTGTAAATTAGCGTGTTGGCAACTCCCTGTATTTGAGATGGGTGGTGATGAGATTTGTAGTTTAAATATCTGTTAGTGTGTGTCGGCTTTCTATATACGGTGTGGTCGAAATGCCAATTTTTGGGGGTTTTTTCTTACGAGAACGTCGAGGAAAGGCAGCTGGTTGTTTTCTTCAAGTTCTAATGTAAATTGAATCTTGGGGTGTATAGAGTTTAGGTGCTCCAGGAACTTGAGGATATCTTGTTTACCAAAAGGCCATATGACAAATACGTCATCGACGTATAACTTTGGTTTCAGGTTTGCTGTTTGTAGTGCCTTTTCTCGAAATAGGTCATGAAGAGATTTGCCACCGCTGGTGATAGTGGGGACCCCATTGCGGCTCCGTCGGTTTGTTTATATATGCGGTTGTCATACATAAAATAGACACTTTTTAAGCAGTGTCGGGACAAATCTATTACGAATTGTGGGAGGTCTTCATTTTCAGATATTTGTTGAAGTGTTTCTTCTACCGGTATGCTTGGATATAAGGACTTGACATCGAAACTATTAGCTATGATATCTTCTGGTTCTATGGAAATGCTGTTGAGAAGGCGTGTGAAATGTTCCGAGTTTTTAATGTAGGAATCTGCTTTTTCCACAATTGGTTGTAGGGTACTGGCTAGATATTTTTCCAAGTTATATACGGGTGAGTTGAAAGCACTAACTATAGGTCGAAGTGGTACTCCGTCTTTATGGATTTTGGGCAAACCGTAGAGCTTTGGGCATCGACTTGACTTTTCTCTGGGGATCAGTTTTTTCTGTAGTTCTTCTTCTATGGATGAATTTTTAATTTTGCATTTGGAACTTGAGTCATTGTCGAGAAGTTGCTTCATTTTGTCTTGGTAGTCTATAGTGTTCATTAGGACGGTGGAGTTTCCTTTATCGGCAGGTAGTGTGGTGATGTTTTCGGATCCTTTGAGTGTTTTTTTCATATATATAAATATATATATATATATATATATATATATATATATATATGAACTATTCCAGATTTCGGGTGAGAACCGCGTCTGAATTTATTAAATGCTCGACGTTTTGACTCCTGCTTTGGAGCCATTATCAAGAAACAAAAAGTGAAAAGGAGTTTTAGAGTCTCGATCGAACTCGGGGCCTCAATCTGCGTACTCCCCAAGAGTCACTAGGTAACTGAACTGAATATGAATCTGCTCTGCTTCATTTATTTATAGTTGTTGTTTAAGAAGAGCCACTCTGAAACTTTTTTAAATCAGTCTTTTGGTGAGATTTGGGAACTAGGCAGATTAAGTAGGAGAAGTCAAAATGTTGACGTTTAGAAACAGATGAATATCAGCGGGGTGTAATTTGGAAAAATTGTTGTTCACACTCATAATACCACGAACCAGAATGATAATAATGAATCATTTTTATTGTACCAGATATTTGTCACTCCAATTATGTTATCTGATACCAGATTTAATTTACTTCGTTCGAGTAACGCAAATCTAGAAATCACCAAATTCTAATGATTTATGCGTTTTGTGTTTTCTTATTGTTCATAAAATATTTCTGAACATAGAAGACAGTGGAGTTTTTTTCGCATCCCATCGAATATGAAATTTATTTACATTTCCAACGATATAAGATTATCTTTGTTTCTAATATCTTCTTTTTAATTCTCAGTTTCTTATTACTTTGGAATTTTTTCCAACTCTCCGTAAAGTTCCTGATGGGAAATCAACAGTAAAGTTCGGTCACCTTAACACTACTTTGACAATAATCTTACTTGTTCACTACCACATTTTTCGTTCTCATGTCACAATTAAATGAAATCAATTTGCAAATAAATTTTAAAAAATTACGAAATCAGTTAAAGATAGTGTACAACTGCAAACACCTTAACACTATTAATTGACATTATGAATACTAGGGCCCAAGATTTCAATCTTATTCTATCTTATTTTGATCTCACTATTCTGCAGATTCTGCTTAAGTTTATTGATAATAATTTGACAAGTTCCATAAGAAATACCATTGTATCCAAATTCCAAATAGTAAATTTTTATTTCCACCATCTGAAGTTAGATAATAACATTTTATTGTTGGCTAGACCAAATGCTTTAGCACATTATAACAGCACAACGATTTAATCGTGATAATTCTACTTTTATTATGTAATACAAATATGATAATTTGTCATACATAATCTCAAAGCGACATCAATTTGTGGGTAGTAATCCCTATCAGACAATACGGCTTGTGCAAAACTAGTGCGTAATCAATTTCTAACAATAAATCATGCAAACATATGATCGAATATATAAGTGGAATCCAATTAGACACCGGTGATTAAATTTGATCTGAAAATGAATTGCATTGTCTGCTGTTATGTTCGTATTAAAGAAGGACCCACCCTGATCACCTTAACCTTCAGAGTAAGGCGAAAGTGGATCAATTGCCGAGGGCTATGCAAGAACTTACCACTTTGCTTGATTATAAAAATCGCACTACCACTTCAGAGGGAATCAGTACTTACTCCAGAAGTCATTCAGCATCATGGCATTCAAAGTAAGTCAGTTTTAATATCATTTTTTAGAATTTTATATACGTTTTGTTGTTATCTAAATTTCTAAACTACTTATCTATGTCGCTAATTCTGCCAACTAAACCAAAATTTGATCGAAAGTACAATATTCACTTAAAAAAATACTTTCAGAACAAGTGTAATGTCCCTACAGAGTTTGGTCATAGTCTGATCAAAAATTAATTAATTATGAACATAAAATGTAGATATCACAAGACAAAAAATTACCACATCTATTATTTAAAATCATTTTATAGAATTTTATTTCATAGTCCATTTGATTTCTGTACCCACCAATATTGGTTTGTATTTGGGTATATGAATTTCGCATCGTCTGTAGAATATAATATTTTTCTGTTTTTTTTTTAATAATACTCTATAGATTATTAAATGATATGGTCATAGATGACACAAAGGTACTCTATGTAGTTTATGCCCGCCGATTGAGATGTCAATACATGTTGTTAACCACCATTTTCAGTATTTTAACGATTACAACTTATTCCTTTTTCGGGCTTTTCTTTCCAAGATTGCCGAATTGCCCACATATTGGTTCTGGCACGCCATTAGTATTAGCAAGTCGTTAATACACAGTAGGTATAGAAAAAAATGGATTGGAAGATTGAGCCAGTTGGAACTCCAATATTTATCCTGACCCATTGACTTTTTGTGTCATTATTTGTGACAAGTTGATTTCTGTCCCGTGGGTAATTTTCGATCAATTATAACTACGTAGGTCTTATTTATATATAATTTGTCGAACACACAAATGTTTTAGAATTGTCTAATATTTGTCTTCTAACAAACCTTCCGAATCAACCCAAAACTTCTTTTATTAATACTGCTACTCAGGACAACCACATTACAGTTACAACTATACCATACATACAGGGTCTGTCAGAAAGATTGAAAAGAGTGGGCCACAGATTTAATGTTAAAATAACATTCCAAACAAGAAATTCACTGAAATCACTAATATCGAAAACAAAACCAACCAACAAAACTAGAACTCAAAAACTGCATATACAAGATTCCTTGCAAATGCAATAAATTTTATATTGGACGAACATCGAGACCAATAAACGTACGAGTAAATGAACAGTATTACATAAAGAACGACAATTTAAAAAATCGAAAATTTGTGAACATGCGTGGGACCTGGGCCATAAAATACATTTTGACAATTCAACTATACTTCACAAATAACAACATAACACAAAACAAAAAATAAAAGAGTGTGCCTTAATTCTTTTGAATGAAGACGATTGTATCGCTTCTACTTCTGTAGAATTCAATCGTATCTGGTTACCGACAATTAAGGAAGAAATTATTAATGGTCATCTCCTTTTGAACAACCCAGTATCGGGATAGTTTATAATTTATTATTATAAGTTTTCTTTGATCACATTTTTGCCGAATGCGCTGTCTTATAACAAAGTCGTACCTAGGATCCCACTTATAAATTCTAAAGACCACTCTTTCAAATTCTTCCAACTTGGAAGCTGTTTAACTTAATACATGATCTTTAGAATTTTTTGTGCTACCTGTATATTTAAAACAACAAAAATCTTATGTCAACTTAAATGCCATTAATCAAACTTTCAATTTGCAATTTACATTTTCATTACATATTTTAAAGCCATTGACAACGAAGTCAGAATCGACTTTGAACCGTTTGGTATTTTCTTTCAATATACAGCTTTTTATTTCATTTGTGGTGTTATTCCCAAGAAACATAAAAAAAATTGTCTAGCATTGCTGTAATAGTTGGACTGCTGATATAGATTGTCGTCTAAACACTTGATCAGTACCTAAAACAATATCCTCATCATGATTTAATTTATTGAAAATTCGCAGCTCTTCAGTTATTCACTTAAAGATTATTGCAAAATTGTGTAGTATATTAGAAATGAACATTTCTGAGGTAGTCTATAATTCTATGTTCTATTGGCCATCTGATTTGTATTTGCGTGAGTTTGAGAATTGCTCAGCTGTGTACCGTTGAACTGAAGTAGTAGTACCTACCTAATATTTCCACTTAATCCAGCTGGTGCTGTACTGAAAAAATTGTGGAAGCAATTTGCCTTTATCTAATTATCATCCACTAATTGATTCTGTAGCATACGACCATCAATACTTTATTATTACAATTTGTTATCAATAAATCGATAAACAGCTGTTCGATTGTACGGTTGTTTATGTTTATTCCTGGTAGATCAAATTTGCCTCATTAATATCGCTTCAAATTTTGTAAATTCATTTTCTACAAGCTAGTTAAATTCTATGTTCTTTTATTCATTTACTGTAATATTGTTCTGTCTACCCAACCTAAAATTTTACAGGGCGATAAGGTCGTCTGTCTAATCTACAGTTTTGTATACAGGGTTAAAAAGGGTATATGCTTCTTATTCCTCATCATCATCACGGTGTTTTATAGATATTTAATTTATATATTAAGATATTTTTTGTATTAAACATTTAATTTTTTGACCTTTTTATTTCTTCGTCTCTTCATAGCATGTACAAGAAATGTTATAATTCCAGTTTCTCTTTATAAACTCAACATAAACTGATGCATTTAAAGAGGGCATTTGAATGCAATACACGTTGACTTGTTTTGGAATAGCGTCTCTTATAAATCTAGTAGTTTCCCGAAAGTTTAATTTGAAAGATTAAACTTGAATTTTTATACAGAAAATAGGGTCAAAGTTGCATGTACTCACCGTGTCAATTGTTCTCTCGCTATTTATATTGCTACATATGTTATTTCTTGTGTTCTTCATCAACAATTTTTGTTATCATGATACAGTTATTTTTAGCAATTGTTTTGTTCATAATTTAAGTTGGCCGTTTTTAAAAATAATTACATAAAGTTATTACACTAGAAGTATATCTGAGGAAATACCATAGGGTTCATTTTCCTAAATTATTTTTGATGTTCCTTGATTATTGGTAACCGCAATAACTAGTATGCTCCTTGTGGACGTGGATTTATTGTTTTTTTTATAGTATAAACTTTATTTTCAGTTCGTAGTTTTCGCCGCCGTTTTGGCTTACGCTAACGCTGGTATTCTCTCCGCTCCAGCCGTGGCCACCTACTCCGCCGCTCCAGCAGTGAGCAGCGCCTACATCCACAGAGCTGCCCCAGCTCTCGCCGTAGCTCATGCCGCCCCAGCCTACGCTGTAGCACCAGCAGCTCCAGTCGTCCAATCCTACGCCGCTGCTCCAGTAGCCATCCACGCCCCAGCTGTAGGAGCTTCCCAACAAAACGTTTTCCGTTCCCTTGGAGGTGCTCAATCCGTCTCCAGTTACTCCAAAGCTGTTGACAGTGCCTTCTCCAGCGTAAGGAAATACGACACACGCATCACCAACGATGCCCTCTCCGTAGCTCCAGTTGCCGCTTATGCTGCCCCAGCTGTTGCCCACTATGCTGCTCCAGCTCTTGCTGCCCCAGCTGTTGCCCACTATGCTGCTCCAGCTGTTGCCCACTATGCTGCTCCAGCCTATGCCGCTTCTGCATATGCTGCCCCAGCCTACGCTGCCTCAGCTCCTCTGTTAGCTAAGACTGTTGCTCCCGGACCAGTTGTCACCAAAGCTGCCGTTGCTTACTCACCAGCTGCTGTTGTTGCCCACACCACTTTCACCGGACTTGGAGCCAGCTACGCTTGGTAATATGTTGAATGACTGATAGTGATGAAATGTTATTTATGTAATTTATTTATTGAAATCGTAATAATAAATTATTGAATTATATGTCTTGTGTTTTTATATAGTCTAATCTAATATATAAAAATCTCGTGTCACAGTGTTAGTGGTCAAACTTGTTCGAAACGGCTGGATCGATTTTTATGAAATTTTATTTATTCTCTCTCTTTACAAACACCAAATAGGTACTTACATGTGAAGGATTAAACAGTACACAAGTATTTGACAATGTCACAGACATGCCAATATCATGAAGGGATTGCATCCTGATGCAGCAATAATATGCGCCTAAGCTCACCAAATTTGATGTTAAATAGGTCAGGAACTATGTTATTGGAAAGCATATCATTGCAGACACTGAGTAGATAAGTGAAGGGCGAAGGGCTTCCGTTGTTAATGTAGAAGAGATTAGATGAGAGTAGTCTTAAGCTAATTTTGGGGACCCTAAACTTAACGCTATTGATCAAGCCACAATCGAAATATTTTCTGTTATTTAGAATGTTATATATAAAGATAACAGCATGGGTCTTTCTCCTCGTACTCAAAGAACAGAGATCGAAGGTTGCCAACATTGATCTATAAGATACCATCAAGGGATATATGCCATTCTCTTTGATATAGAGATAGCGCAGAAAACGTTTTTGAACTTTTTCAATTTCGTTACTTTGGGTGTAACAATTTGGTGACCAAATGTTAGAGGCATACTCAAGTTGAGGCCTCACCATAGATGTATATATAAAGTCGTATGGTTGTTTTTACACTCAAATTTTGGCTATTACGTATGACAAATCCAAGAACTTTGTATGCCTTGTTTATCAGATAGCTGAAATGGGTATTGAATTTGAAGTTATCTTGAAAGACTATCCCCAGATCTTTAACCTCTTTACACCTCTTAACCTTACAATTTCCAATGTAATAGTCTTCCATAGATATATTGACTTTTCGGGAGAAGGAAACAACACAACATTTTTGGGTATTAACAAACATTTTGTATTCTCTAAACCAATTAAGCGCCAAATTTAAGTCGTTTTGAAGAGCAACAACATCATTTATGCCATTAATGGGTTTAAATAGTTTGAAATCATCAGCAAACAACAACCCAACGCAGGTCTTCAGGCTATCGGGTAAGTCATTGATAAAAATCAAAAACAAGAGAGGACCCAAGATGCTACCCTGCGGTACTCCTCCTTTGGGTTCGTGCGAGTAAGTATGAAGTTATGAATGACAATACTTCACTTGAAAAACCAAGAACCGACACATACAGTGTGGACAGGTAACTGGAATAAAATCGATAACGAATAAAGGAGGGCATGTTCGGAAACACGCTTGGACACGTCGATTTGTATTTTCAACAAGTGAGTCATGTGACAGTGGCCAATACTAACTTTCTTATTTTAAATACAAGCCCCTGTATATTTTATATTTTTCTGATTCTCCAGAAAATTCTAGACATAATACATGTACAATGTCCAACACCTATCTTCAACTGTTTGGGAAATATTATGTGTTTTCAGAGTTATTACAAAAATTAACATAAAAAAAGAAAATTGTTTTATTTGAAAAATTCGCTACATTAAGCTAAAAACCTAATAAGTAATAGTGATTATTTCTTAATAACTAGTGGTCGCCCGGTGGTCGAAATTCGACCCTTTTCATAAAATTATAAAAAGTATATTTTTATAAGAAACAGAGTTGTGGAAAAATCGAAGAAAATAAAAATGTAATCAAATATCAGTATTCGAAATATTTTTGACAAATGAATGACCCCCCAAATTTTTGGCTGGAACCGCTCCTGGCAAAATATTCGATATAATAATTGGAAGATTGTTCTTTGCAACTTAAAAGTTTGCATTTGCGGTTTCAATCAAGTTCAGGAATATTAAAGAACAGAGAGGACCAACAACCCTAGTAGAACTTAATTATTTAATAAATTCTCTATTATCCGCTGTCTGATAATTTTTTACACAACACCTTCGGGAAGGTTGTGATAATAATATATTAATGAAATAATTAAATTCACATTAAAAACAGAATATTTAATATGAAAGTTATTGCAACGCGTCCAAAAAATACTGATCTAGTACATTGACTATTTTACCACTAAACAATAACAACGCTTACATGCCACATCCAGAAGTACATGCTTTAAGTATATAACAGCATCTAACGATCGCTCCGTCCAAACATAATTACACAATGTTTTGAGTTTTGAACCTCTGGTGGCGGCGACACTGTCAATTGTTTGGCGTTGACAGTATGGACGTAAATAATGAATTTTTATTATATTTTATTTAATGAATAAACCAATATTATAAATTAATATTAGCATTCTGCACTGAAGGTCGTCAGTAGCTGTTAAACAAAACAAAAATGAAGAAAACCGGTTGAGAGACAGAGGAGAAAATGGTACCTAATCGTTTTATCTTTGCCTATTTATATATAGATATATAACAAGAAACCATAAATGTCAATGCAGGAAATGTTCAAAATTCTCGCCGCAAACGTCTTGGTAACATTCTAATCTGGTATAGAAATGTCTTCTAACGTTACCCAACATCTCAGGCATGACTGATCTAATCTCAAGCGTGATTCGTCTTTTTAGGTTATATAGGCTGAGCGGTATAATTTTGAATACAGTACTTTTAACATACCCCCACAAAAAGTAGGTAAATCAGGAGATCGTGCTGGCCATTCTATCGATCCGCGCCTCCCAATCCAGTGATTTGGAAAAATTTGGTTCAGGTACTGCTGGACATTGATTTCGTAATGAGAGCCCAAACCATATTGTACAGACAGGAACTTGTGGGTTTACTGGATCAGGATATATGTAAGTTTGTCAAATTTAGCACGACATTATTTTATTCATATATTGAGATTTAGAAAAAACTGTACTGAACAAAAGTTGCTTAAAATTAATGAATTTATTCCTTCCCGGACTTTTTTTCATCCCCGAGAAGAGGTGAAGAGGTAGCACCCCCCTCCACCCGGAGAAAAATGGAACCCCATCACAGGGTCAACTTTGAAGCAGAGGGTAAGTAGTACTCAAATCCAAAAGGAAACTCGGTGCTGCCTGGACAAATTACCCGGGAAAATGGTCATTGACTGGACTACTAGGAGCATGTTCACCAATTCTTGATACTATTCGAAGAACTACCCAATAGAGACTACCCTATCTCATAAGACTACTTCAATATTTTATGGATAGTAACAGAGAGGTTTTTCCTATCTACCATTTATATTCCAAGAAATCTTTCAAATGTTGTTTTTCAGTTTTTTGTGCACCCTTGTGTGTACAGCTTTGGTATGATAGATAGTTTTTCATAAAAAAAAAACAAATATCCGATTAGTCTGTTTTTTCTTCTTTCAAAGATGTTATTCTTCAAGAAATATGATGCTCGGAATTTTGAAACTTGAACTTAAAAACCTAAATCTTAATTTAGCTCGGGGCGACAAAAAACAAAAAAAAGATATTCGAAAACTAAATTCTGGCCAAATGAAAGTATACAACTCAAGTACTTGTATAGCTGCATAATTTTTGACTATATAGTGAAACCTGAATATACTGTACTATGCTTAATTGTAGATATAATTTAAATACCTCAGTAAAGAAACTATTAATTAATTCCCTAGTCTTATCTCGTTTTAATTATGGTGACACAGTATATGGCCGTTTCATTAATAAATATGATGCAGTCAGAATACAAAAGGTTCACAATTGCTGTTGCCGTTTCGTGTGCGGTGTCAGAAAATACGAAAACATTTCAAATCATTTGAGAAATATTTCCTGGCTCACTATGGAACAAAGAAGAGAATTTAATTACTGCACAATAGTTTATAAAGTCGTCAATTTTAAAATGCCTCCACCCTTATACCATAAATTAATCTTTAGGAATACCCTCCATCCGCTTAATTTACGCTCAAACAGACTTCTTCATATCCCGCGTCACAATACTGCCTTATTCAAGAGTTCATTTTCTTACCTAGATTTAAGGTACTTTAACAAACTCTTAATAAATAAGCCATTCACATCAATACTAGCATTTCAAAGTTGGCTTAGAAAGTTGTTGTTGTCTGGTACTCATTGTTTGTAAAGCCTTTGTTCTCTGTAGACTGTTAGTATAATGTAAATCCTAAACATTTGCAATTTAAGTGGTGCCTTGTATTATAATGTATTATATTTGTGTAATTTACCTGTAGGGCTAGGTTAAATGTAAGAATAGCTTTAGCTAAACTTCGCTTAACACATACCTTGTAGTCAATAAAGACGTTCCCGACTTGACCATTCAACGTATGACAGCGCACTCCCTCTAAGGCTCGGATAGCGTGCCTTTTGGAGAAAATTTACTAAACCCCAGATAACCTAGATATCAAAGGGATTTAGCTCTGTGGAAGTCCTTATCAGGTTTTCAGGCCCGTGGTTGGAGTTGGATAAAGACGTTCATCTGCGATTCTCTGTTCAGTAACTTGAAGCTCTGGGTACTCACGACAGAACTCTTGATGGAGTATTTGGCGATATCCAGTCTTGTCCTGGCCAAGGTTCGTAATTCTGTAAAAGGTGCGCATTATAAATTCATTCATGGCTCCAGTCCATTTCATGCACTGCCTTTTCAGTCCCGCTTGAGTGAGTTGGTGATGGTCCCGTTGTTGTTGTGACTGTATTGGTTGTGGTTCTTTAGGTTCTTCTGGTTCTATTATTATCCCGACTTGACCATACAATGTAGATGTTTACTATTATTATACGACTTGACCATACAACGTATGGCATCACACTCCCTCTAAGGCACGCTATGAGTGCCTTTAGGGGAAAATTCACTAAACCCAGATATCCTAGATATCAAAAGGGTTTAGATTTGTAGGAGCCCTTGCCAGGTTTTCAGGCCCATGGTTGGAGTCGTGGCAGCAGTTTCCCATTTCCTGACCCTTATTATTATTATTATTATTATATAGAAACATTTGGATTAATCGCTCAGTTACTAGTGTTGTCTACACTGTAGAAATGAATAGCTTAGCTATTAATGTAGTGAAAGATTAGACATCTAAAATATAAAATAAAAATTTTGATTTTGTCCACCTAAATAGACGATTTTGCTCATTTTGTCGTTTGTATTTGTCGAGTGAACTACTCCTCCTGTTTTTTTTTATATCTCTGATGTTTTATGTTGTTAGTTCGCTTAACTTGATTGAATTAATTAGTTTAACGTTATAATGGTATATTTTGCTACTAGAACTTTTTTTTTCGCTGAGTTCAGCTCTCATATGCAGATATTTAGCAACTATCCACAGCTGATGCTGCATCTGAAATCCATTGAAATAATTTGAAAACCTTAGATGGTGTGACTGTAGAAGAAAAGAGTCAATTTAAGAAGGTAAGAGAAAACAAATTAATTAAGTCTACATTTACATTTATTAACACAGGCACAATAAATAAACCGATCACAGTTCAACAAACAAAAATTACCAAGCGGCGATTGGAGCAGAATAGGCCTTGCTCACAAGAGGACCAGCTGAGTAAGCAGAAACAACTGGTGCAGCGTGTGCGGCATAGGTAGACAAAGCTGGAGCTGCGTAAGCTGAAACAGCTGGAGCTGCATATGCGGAAATAGCTGGAGCAGCGTATGCTGAAACGGCTGGAGCTAAAGCCTTAGCAGAGTAGGAGTAAGTTGAGGCGATTGGTGCAGCATGAGCAGCGTAAGCTGAGATAGCTGGGGCAGCATAGCTGGAGATTGCTGGAGCAGCGTAGCTGGAGATGGCTGGAGCAGCGTAGCTGGAGATTACTGGTGCGGCGTAACTTGAGTGAGCTGCGATAGCTGGAGCGGCGTAGCTGGAGTAACTGGAGATTGCTGGGGCAGCGTAGCTGGAAATCAAAGGAGCTGAGTAGGATGAAATTGTTGAGGTCTTAGAGATGAGAGGAGCTGCGGAATATGCTGAGATGGCTGGTGCAGCATAAGCTGAGATAGCTGGAGCGGCGTAAGAGGCGATGGCTGGTGCTGAATAGGCTGAAATTGCTGGGGCAGCATAAGCTGAGATTGCTGGAGCTGCTGAGTAGGTAGCGACCGCTGGGGAGCTCAAAAGTCCGGCGTTGGCGTAGGCCAATACGGTGGCGAAGATGATGAACTGAAATAATGTTTTTATTAATCTAAATAACAACAACTGATCGTTTAGTATTAATAAAATTCTCTGGAGTATGCGTATGTCGACCAAAATTAAAATTAAGCAGTAAATCAAATGAAAAAAAAAAGAGTATTTTGAAATTCAGATGTAAAAATGCCCAGACTGTAAATAGAGAGTATTTGTAAAATATTTATTATGCATAAACAATGAAATTAGGAATAAGAGAATAATGAATTGAAACCCGTTATAATTCGACATGTCAAACCCACAAATACAAACCAAATACCTTACATAATAAAAAAATAGTATAATAAACTTCTCGAATACTCACTTTGATTGCCATGATTGTCTGTTGATAAAAGTTGTCAAGTTACTGATACACTTCCAAAAAATCCGATGCGTTTTATACTAAACGAATGCACACTGTTACATTTGACCGATCTACTTTCGATTATTACAAAGGTCTGGGTTAATTTCTTCATATGGACACTAAAATCCAATTATTGCATAAATTTATAACGAATATTTTAATAATTAACGAAAAAATGTTGTTAAATTACATGTTCGGAAATTGGCAAAGGGGCTGCTTTGAATTTGAACTGTTCACTAATTTGAACTTCATTATCAGATTCCTATCGGTTGTATAAAAATCTAGAGTTAATTAAAATGCCAAGAGTGGATTTTTCGGATGTCATTAAAAATGAGCACAGCATATTTAAAACGTGTTGCTACACATTTTAAGTATATGCGTATTTTGAAGGAGATAAATACATTTTTAAAAAACAAAAACCGACTTCAACAAGAACAACTTAACCAAAATGCGTGAAATAATTTTTTTCTACAACAATTAGATACATCTTATAAAAATACTCCCCAAATTATTTTCACTTTAGCTTGGTACCAACTTCAGATCAGATAAAGTATTTAATTGTAGTGAAAAATTATTTCATGGTTAGTCGGTTTTTGTTTTTTTAACGATTTATTTTACAATTTTTAGTGATGCAATGGCGTAATTGGATGCAGTTTTCAAATCTAATTAACTTTTTTGATAATGTCTAAAATACTGTATTTTACTTTTAAGCATTATTTATTTGATTGGCCAACCTCTTTATTGTTGAATAGACTAAATACTAGCTGTCGCCCAGTGGTCGAAATTCGACCAATTGTGTTAATATCTCTTGGCAGGTTAAATAACCCTCAAAATTTAAACGTGACATTTTAACCTAGGACTTTAGGGAGAACAGCAATTACACGAAACGGATCCAGATTCGGAACCTCTGTGTGATAGCTTCCTCGAAAATCCTAGATGTCGGTCTTACATCTCGCTTCTACAAATAAGTAACGAAATTCAAGTTTTTTTCAGATATAATTCATAGGACTTTATTTGTGTTCAAATTCGTAATTCTTAATTTAATATGACAACAATTTAACCGCTAATGGGCTACCCTACATATTTCGCACCCCGGCGAGAACAGTGACACAATTCAAAAAATATCAATTTCGGAGATTATGTCACTAATAAATATGTTTATTATGTTTCCACGTATACAAAAAATGACACATCTGAAAATCAGTAGTTTCGTCTAGAAATGTGACTTAAGTATTAATTCGGGAGTCTCAACAAGAAAACAACTATCTGGATGTAGCCACAGTAGTGACCAATTCAAAGTACGTACCTATGTCAACCAATTCCAGTTAGTGTTTAGTCTTCAGTATATTATCCCACAGATCATAAATAAAGCTAATACCAGAAATAGTTATGAGAAAACCAAGCGTGTTCTTTAAATGACATTTTCTCGAAATAGTACATTTTTGAGTAATGTCACTGTTTCTGCCGGGGTTCGATTTATTTTTTCTAACCTCCCTGTATAGCTATGATTGCACTTAATTCTCTAACATTTATTAAAATCCTCATTATAATAATTCCATCTCATTATATATTTCCACCACCCTGTATATGCAACTGCTCATGGACCACGCATAATATTTTTTAACATTTTTGAACCACACGGTAAACCATTCTGTATATGCCACTGCCTATGAGCCACCGTATTTACTCTTTTTGTTTATGAAATCTTCTGTAACTATAATTCTACTCTGACCTATATTTCAATCATCATATATATGGAACTCCTCGTGGGCTACTCTATAAATCATTTCCTTTTCTAACATTTTTTATCATCATCCTGTATATCTATAATTCCTCTCACCCTATATCTCATGTTCCCTATATATACAACTGCTTATGGGTTACGTAATGTTGCATTTCCATTTCCGCCACCCTGTATATGCATCTCTGTATAATATTTTTTGCACCACCCTGTATAGCTGTAATTCTACTGCACCTTCTATTCCAAGTACCCTGTAAATTCAAACGCTAATGGGCTTCCCTCTATAATTATTTTATTAGTTATAATTACACTCTACTCTATATTTTAAACATCCTATATATGCAACTGCTTAAGTGGAATCGCCGTGTATAATTATAATATACAACGATTACTTTACCACTAAACAATAACAACTCTTGCATGCCACTTCCATAAGTACATGCTCTAAGTATATAACAGCATTGGTCCCTCTATATATAATTAATCAATGTTTTGAGTCTGGCGGCGGCGGCACATTCAGTTGTTTGGCTTTGACATTATGGACGTAAATAATGAATTTTTATTATATTTTATTTAACGAATGAACCAATATTATAGATTAATATTAGCATTCTGCACTGAAGGTCGTCAGTAGCTACTAAACAAAACAAAAATGAAGAAAATCGGTTGAGGGACAGAGGAGAAAATGGTACCTAATCGTTTTGTCTTTGCCTATTTATATATAGATGTATATGTAATAAGAAAATTTTGTGTATTATTCTAACTTAGGTGGATCCACTATATTGTAATTGTAGACGATCTGAGTATCATCATTCTTTATGTCTGTTAATTATACTCACATTCATTTAATTGTCTCCCCTCCGTGGAATCTTATAATAAATCGTTAAACAGTTTTAAGTGATATGGCATAATAGGACGTAGTTTTCAATTCTAATATACTTTGGTTGATAACAATTTGATTTATTATTAAAAATAAAGGTACTTAACTTAATCTTTATCAAACCTAGTAAACGAAAATGTAGCATGAAGATTATTATAGAATTTTTACTGAAGTAACATAATTAGATGCATTTTATAATTCTTATTACTCCTGTTTGATTAGAATTTTAGATATTATCAAAAATAAAGGTATTTTACGTTTAAGCAAAATTCATATTTCCTGACAAACCTCGTATACAATTGAAAAAGTGACATATAATCAGCGGTGGATTTACATTAGGGGCAGTTAAGGCTAGTGCCCAGGGCGGCAAATTTTCTAGGGCGCCAAAATTTGGAAAATGAATTTTTTTTCAGATTACTCAATATAATTAATTAAATAGTTCAATTAATCATTTTTTATCTAATTGATAATTCAAAAAATTCTATTACTGCTTTATTTGTAAATTATAATTTTAGCACTTTAAGTGAAAGTTAATATTCAAAGTGATTTAATTAATTAATTTGCTGGAATTAAAGAAATTAAATTAGTAGTTTTTTCGAAATATGAAAATATTTTGGAATTATATTTGTATTTTTCAAAACATAAAATCATGATAATACAATCACGAGTCACCCTTAGTGTAAAATTTATAATTACTAGAAAAAAAAACAAGTATTTTTTATGTTTTATGTATATAATATATATATATATATATATATATATATATAAAATCAGCAATAAATTAGTTATTTTAAATTTAAAAAATAAGGTATATAAACTATAAGTTTGAATAACATATCAGTATTGGGGAGGCATTTTTTCCGGTTCCCAGGAGCGTCATTAAGTTAAATCCGGCCCTGCATGTAATGATTACAGTATACATTTCTGACAATACAAATATTTTTATGAAGAATAACTTTTTCTCCAAATAATATTCATATGAACGTTTTCCGTTTGAATTCAACTTATGAAGATTCACTGTATATAGAGACCAACAGAGAACCTCCATTTTGCAGTTGATTAAGTGACATTTATTTCGATTTATGTTCAATCAACTTTCAATTTATTACAATTTTTAGGAACACAGCACAATTGGATGGAGTTATTAATTCTAATAAACTTTGTTTGATTACAATTTGAGATATTATAAAATAATAAAAGTACCTAAATTTTTAACAAAACTGATATATTTTTTGAAATCTGATATATAATTGGAAAAGTTACACAAATACTTATTATACAGTTTTTTGTGCAATGCCATAATTAGATGCAGTTTTTAATTCTAATTACTTCTATTTATAACAATTTTAGATATTAACAAAAATAAAGAAACTTCACTTTTAAGCAAAATTCCTATTTGCTAACAAACCTCGTCTAGAGTTAAAAAACTGACATGGATTGATTACAGTATACGTTTTAGGCCTTGTAAATCTGTTTATGAAGAATACCTGTTTCTCTTAAAATTATTAATAAAAATAAATCGTTTCAGTTAAGAATACACACTCTATATGCAGACTAATTGAAAATCTTCACTTTGAAGTTGATTAATTGACATTAATTTACCCCAAGTTCTGAACAGAACCTGAAAAATTTCCTGATTTGACCCTCTCTCTAAAATTTTTTTTTTTTGATTTGTGGTGGGCTGATTGATACTGCAAAATCTGTATTTGTGTTTATATATATCCAGGATATATATAAAATATAAAATTTATCCTTATGAAAAAGCTGATTAATTGGTTAAAATTGAATCTTGAAACCCAATATATCAAAATTTCGGGGAGGTTTGAACCTCCAGAACCCTTCGCTGGCTACGGACTTGGGCACAGATAAGAGATTAACATTTAGATGACGTTTGTTCTTCTTAATACTCTGTTTGTCATCTCTTACAACGCCGATTTACATAAGTACATAAAAAATTGAACGTAAGGTAAAATAGTGGACCCATAATCCACTCTTCTAATAGTCCATATGGTTTATTTGATGTGCTAGAGGTCAGTAATAGCCCAAATAGTTCTTATGTGGTTGTCTAGAGTACCAATCTTCTGTTAATTGCAACAGAGCTGTCGTAATCTTCTCCTAATACTTTGAGAAGGAGCATACAAAAGTAATGCATTTAATGTGGCCAAAATTCTGTCGAGTTATTGACTTTAATGTCTAGGATAAAACACCACTTTTGAAATTAATAGTAAAGTGACGCACTACAATTGTTTCTGGATCTCTTTAATTTGCCTTTCTTAAATCTACTATAGTTTATTCTTTATAAAAATAATACAAACGCCATACGTCAGAAGTTCTACTTCTTTTGTCTCATGGATTTCATCCATGTTCATTTTGTTCAGAAAATTTAGATAGACATTTGGTCGTCTACTCTAGGCACTTGGACTTCGTGACAATTAGTCATTGTCCATTAAAATACTTGCAGTCTTTTAATTCCACAAAAATATCCATACAGTCCAAAAAAATTTATTTAATTTCAGACTAATTCTACATTTATTAACACAGATACAATAAACAAAACTCATATAATCAACAAATATTTACATTGCAATTACCAAGCAGAGTAGCTAGAAACTATTGGGGAAGAGTAAGTTGCTTTGGCAGCATAAGTGGAAAGAGCTGGAGCTGCGTAAGCGGAAATGGCAGGAGCAGCATAAGCAGAAATTGCTGGAGCCACAGCTTTAGCGGAGTACGAGTATGATGAAGCAACTGGGGCGGCATGGGCGGCATAGGTGGAGAGAGCTGGAGCTGCATAAGTTGAGATAGCGGGGGCAGCATAAGAGGAAACAATTGGTGTTACAGTTTTGGAGACAAGTGGAGCAGCGGCATAGCTTGAAATGGCTGGAACGGCATAGCTGGAGATGGCTGGAGCAGCATAACTAGAGTAACTGGAAATGGATGGAGTCGCATATCTAGAAATAGCTGGGGCGGCATAACTGGAAACAATTGGAGCTACAGCTTTGGAGATGAGTGGAGTGGCAGCGTAACTGGAAATAGCTGGAGCGGCATAGCTGGAGTAGCTGGAGATTGCTGGTGCAGCGTAGCTAGAGTATCCAGAAATAGCTGGAGCAGCGTAACTTGAGTAACTTGAGATGGCTGGTGCCGCATAGCTGGAAACCACTGGTGCTGAGTATGAGGATACCTTCGAGATGAGAGGAGCAGCTGAGTAAGCTGAAATTGCTGGAGCAGCGTACGATGAGATGGCTGGAGCTGCATATGCAGAAATAGCTGGAGCGGCTGAGTAGGTGGCAACAGCTGGAGAGCTCAGTAATCCAGCATTGGCGTAGGCCAAAACAGTGGCGAAGACGATGAACTAAAAATCAGTGCATTAATTAATATAATATAAAAAATATACTTCTGTTGTTATCTGTGTTGCTGTGAAGTTTAATTTTAATATATGACTAAAATAACAGGGTAAATAAAAAAGATAAGATTTAGTTAATATTGGAATACTCACTTTGGTTGCCATGGTCGTTTGATAATCTCAAATGATTACTGATATAGTTCCATAAAATTCGCTGCATTTTATAGTAATTATTGCACACTGTTTAAACTGATTAATTCACTTTCGATTATTATAAAGGTCTGGGTTAGTTGCTCCATATAGGCACTGTAATTTAAATATTACATAAATTCATTATATGTTTTAATAATTTACAAAAAAATTTGCGATTACAAGAAAATCATTAGGATATTAGCAAAGAATTTTGGCTTTTTTATTCGATAATAGTTCTCTTACATTAGTAAACGTCTTTCGATAATATATAAAAGAATGTAAATCCATACACTCACTAAATTATGAAGATATTTTAAATTTTTATAAATTTTTTTTAAATATTATTTACATAGGGAAAAAATTCAAGCGACAAATCTAAGTATATTTGGTTCCTTAATGATTTTTGAAAAGCCCATGTCAGATTTGTTAATAGAGCCGGAATTTAAATACGGCATACTATACTGAGTTAGTTATACAGATACAAAAAATAATTAAATGCAGCATGATTGTCTGAATATGTTTCGTGATTTTTATTTTGCATCTGTCGAATTTGTTAATACTCTCTGACATATGGCTGTTTATGCTGTATTTTCTGTGGAAGAGAATGTGCTAAAAACATTGAGGAAAGATCCAATTACTTCTACCAGAAAATTTGCAAATCTGTTTAACGTAATTATTGGGATTGGTTGGAAAATTCTTGGGATTATTTATTGTACCCATATCACCTAAAACGTGTTTAACCACTTGTTCCGACTGATTTTCTTCCACATATTGCATTTTCAATGGCTTTTCCACATATTGGTTCAAAACGCTTAACTATAGGCGTTGATTCTGTTTACAAATGAGAAAGTGCAGTAAGGAATTTTCACAACAGCCAAGTATGGAATGAAGAAAATCCATATTACTTCCAGACAGCGACTTTTTGGAACAAACGCTACCATAGTTTACGGACGGAACAATAAACTCAATTGGTTTATATAAGATGGTTCATCAGAGCAATTCAGTATGATTGTTGGTGTGTTTATAACAGCAACATACGAAGATCGCTGTATAGCTGAAGTAAACTTTACGTATGGCATGCTCTATCGGCAGATTTAAAACCCCTTAGTTATTTCCTATGAGGTCATTTAAAATCATTAATTTACAATAAAATCTCGAAATTCTGCAAAATCGGATTAGAAGCAAGCTCAAAAAGAAGCGACCCTGGTATTTCATTGTCAGATTGTGGCCGATAGATTGTGATTTTTAACCGACTTCCAAAAAGGAGGAGGTTATCAATTCATCGCATATTTTTTTTGTATCTATGTTGCCGATTTCTTCTCCTGTGGTGAACCGTTTTGAATATGGTCTTGTTTAATAGAGAATATATCCGGATTGGTGAAACTTCAAATTTGGGAAAAGAATTCTATTGGTAAAGTGATGAAATTTGTGAATGAAAACATGCGTACATGGAAATCGACCAATATCCCAAAGACATTGGTCGATTTTTCGAAAACTCCTTATGGATGTGTATAGTTTTTTAACGTTTAATCTATTAAGGAATATCCCTAGGTGATCTCATATACTTTTCTGCGACGTGCAACTTGCAGTTTTGCAGAAAATCGCCGAAAATTCCAATATTCTTATCCAAAATTTCATCGAAGTGACGTAACGGACATTTCCTCATAAATATTTTAATTCCAACGTAATAGTGCGGGAATTGTAAGCACTGGAAGTTTTATTTGCAAATTTGAAAATTTTCTATGTACATCTCAAGCATATAGGTAGTAAAGCATAGTATTTTCGGCTCCTTAACTCAATGATTACCAAGCTTGTTTTGTTTGTATACCAGGCAATTACCTATTTAAATGCAAATTTTTCCATTTTGAGACCACGGCTCTTTTGGTTATCACATTCTCCCGGCCTAATAGAAAATTTAGTCACAACACATGTCAAACCCTAAGCCATTTGGTGCGTCTATACACAGGGTGTTTAGTTATAGCAAACAAAATCATCAAGTGATAAAAGGAGTTGCATTTATATGATGATTGAAATATAAAACTGAGTATGTTTTTAGTATTCACATCACTTTTCTTAGACAATCGATTTGCTACATTTTACAAAATAATTCAAATTGGTCTTCTCTTGTTCTGATTCCAGTTCTTTTTCGAGCAATTTGTCAATTTTATTAGTATTCGATTTGCTTTTAACACACTGAGAGAAACCATTATTAATATATATAGATTTTTTAGTGGAATTGGATGTTGAAGAAATAAATAAGTGCTTTATTAGAATCGTTAAGAAAATTTTAACGGATTGCCCTGGTAAATCCCGCGATTTTAGTACGCACACATAGGTTCTGAGTAAGACGTCATATGTAAAATTTGAAGCCTGAACAGGAGCTTAACTGATGATGAAATACGATCGGTCGGCATCTTATGTTTAATGTATGCGACCCTTTATATCTAGAAGGAATAAGCTCTTAAACTTGATTTTATGGCAAAATATGGTATTATTACATCTAAAATGAACATGTGGTAACATTAGCAAGAAAGGACCCCGCACAAATCTTATCGGTTTAGGTTCCCGGTCGAATTTGATACAAATTTGGTATTTTGTACTGATCAAAAGTTACCTTAGACACAACGTCTAAAAATGGACAGTTTTTGAGATATCAGGGTCATAATGAACAATAATAAATAATTTTCGGGCTAACGAAGAATCATATTACCTTAAAATGTATGAACCACTTCCTAAAAATTCTGGATAATTAAGTCATAGGTTCTCGCATGGAACCTTTGATCCTGACCTTCAATGTCATTTCAAGGTCAAACCGATTTTCAAGATAATGTAATTTTTTATATCAATAAGCAAGACTCAGAAAATTATTAACGAAATAATAAACTAGGAATTAGACGATGTTTTCTGTGATGTAGTCCGTTATTGACCTAAATTTGCGCCCTCTGTCGACAGTTGTCCCTCACCAACATCAAGACGTGCGAGCTTTGAGAAACTCATTGCTTGTAAAAGCTGAATAACTAAAAAATGACGCAATCTTATCTTGAAACTCATTTTGACCTTTAAATGACCTTAAAGGTTACTTACAGGTCATGATCAAAGGGTTCATGCTATAATCTATGACTTAATTACCCAGAATTGTTAGGGAGTAGTGTATACTTTTCAAGTTAATATGATTCTTGGATAATCCAAAAAGGGTCTATTTTTGTTCATATGACCCTGACATCTCAAAAACTGTCCATTTGTGACTTTGGTGAATGATCACCTGCTGACGTCATCAGGTGATCATTCATCTGATGACGATAGCAGATTCACAGCTATTGAAACGTTGTGAGATCAACCACTTCAAGACCATGGAAGTCCAAGGAAACTTCGAGGATTAGATTAGGACTTCATGAAGTACAACATACCAAAATTGCAGCCAATTTGACCGGGAACCCAAACCATTAAAATTTATGCGGGGTCTTTTTATTAACCTATCTTTACACTTCTGTACACGTGGATTAACTGTGCCAGAGTCTGAGAAGGACAGTGCAAAATGTATAGTTTCCTCTCCATCATATCCCACATATGTTCGATGGGATCTAAATCTGGTGAATTGAGTGGCCACAGCGATATAGTGTACACATAGTAACAGGCCTACCTTTTTATAAGTTCTTATCTTGACACTCTGTGTTACACTTTGGTTCACTAGTTGTTCTTCTTCGTGATCATCTAACTTCTTCTGTGCAAACACGATGCCTACATCTTTCAAATAACGCAAGTTCAATTTGGCGATAGGACAAACAAAAATTTTGATAGGCAACTATTCACTCGCTGAGTAAAGTTAAGTTTCCATGACCAAAAAAAAACTGTAACTGTAAATCTATTAGACCAGGAAAACCACCACCTTTTGAATTATCTGGTAATCTAGTATTTAAATTGTAATAAAATCATTATTATTAACGAGTTTCTCACATCTAGATACCATATGCACCCTTCTGGGTACTCACCTAATTAGAATTTTAATTTCTTGTTGAGAACGTTCCATTTATTTAGGCTAAAAACCGACCTTCTCATATTATATCCGGAACATTAATCATATTAGCTGATTTCGCAAATAATCAATGGGACTTAAATCTTGGCTATACCATGGTCACTCCAATAATTGCAACTGGACTGCATCAAAGTAATTTGTCGCTGTGCTCGTTGTGTCCCGTCCATCATAAATACAAACCTGTCATATATAATGAGGCTCACATATGGCCCAATATGCTCTTGAAGAATCTTTTTGATTTACTAATCTCTACAGTACATTATGTCACCACCATTAAGACTCTCAATTTGGATGACATTGATCAAAGGGTCCCTATCTATTTTGTAGATAAGATTTCGTCCAAACGATTTCCATATTTGCATCATAGTTTCATAGTGTATAAAGCTTTCATCCAATTTAAATCTAATTTTTCAGAATTACATACATTCAGCATACAATTTGAAGAGTTCTAGTATTATGATCTAGAAGTTCATTTGGGATATCAATTATACCAGCAAAAAAATGTGTAAACATAAAAGTTTCCTCAGTACATTTTTCATACCGTATGGACCAGACCAAATGAAGTTTTATTATTTTATTTCAGTACGGTTTTTAGAAATGAAGTCCTCTATAAAACTTAGAGCTTATACTTCTGCATTGCACAAATATTATGCCAAGGCTAAACAGAGAGGGCAATAGAGAGAGCAAGAGGCTGCTTCAGTCGATTGGGCGTCGCTTTCAATGAAATATATCCAGCATGTAGTTTATTGGTTGCTTCCACAAAGTGAAACAACCTGGTATTTCCCTCTCTTTCTAGCGTTGTCACCTCTAGAAGTATATGTTCTAAGCTATAATACAACTTGTCAAGGAGGCCTAATATATGTATGTAAATAAAACATAGAAATACAATCCAAAAACTTTATTTAATTTCAGTCTAATTCTACATTTTTTAACACAGTGGCAATAAATAAAACTCATATATCAACAAATATTTAGGCTGCAATTACCAAGCATTGTAGCTAGAAACAACTGGGGATGAGTATGCTGCTTTAGCAGAGTAGGAGTAGGATGAAGCGATTGGTGCAGCGTGAGCGGCATAAGTGGAAATAGCTGGAGCTGCGTATGCGGAGATAGCTGGTGCAGCATAAGCAGAAATTGCTGGAGCCAAAGCTTTAGCGGAGTACGAGTATGATGAAGCTACTGGGGCGGCGTGGGCAGCATAGGTGGAGATAGCTGGAGCAGCATAAGTTGAGATAGCAGGGGCAGCATAAGAGGAAACAATTGGTGCTACGGCTTTAGAGATGAGTGGTGCAGCAGCATAGCTGGAGATGGCTGGAGCGGCGTAACTGGAATAACTGGAAATGGCTGGGGCGGCGTAACTGGAAACAACTGGAGCTACAGCTTTGGAAATGAGTGGAGCAGCGGCGTAGCTGGAAATAGCTGGAGCAGCATAACTAGAGTAGCTGGAGATGGCTGGAGCGGCATAACTAGAGTAGCTGGAGATGGCTGGAGCGGCATAATTGGAGTATCCAATAGCTGGAGCTGCGTAGCTGGAGTAACTGGAGATGGCTGGTGCAGCATAGCTAGAAACCAGTGGTGCAGAGTAGGCAGAAATGGCTGGAGCAGCATAAGAGGAGATGGCTGGAGCTGCGTATGCAGAGATTGCTGGACCTGCTGAATAGGTTGCGACTGCTGGAGAATTCAAGATTCCAGCGTTGGCGAGAGCCAACACGGTGGCGAAAACTACGAACTACAAATCAATACAGTAGTTATTAGTTTAAACATATATAATTTTGAAATTAATTTATTTTTAAAAATTATTGTACCATTTAGGGAAATTTATGAAAAAACATACCAAAATCTCATATATTCCTTAAAAGTTTTCAATATTATTGTGAATGAAAAGGCTACAAAAAAAATCAAAATGTATTTGAATTGGCTATGAATTAGACTTTTTTTCCATTAAATTCTATTAATCTTACTATGTTACTAAAATGCAAAACAATTAATCTTCAAAGAGTTAAATACCAAGTGCATACTCACTTTGAATGCCATGGTTGTTTGATGTAGGATAAGTAACTGATACAATTCCATAAAATTCGGTGCATTTTATAGTAAGGATTGCACATTGTTGAAACTGATTGATCCACTTTCCATTATGACAAAGGTCTGGGTTAATTGCTTCATGTAGGCACTATAATCCAATTATTACATAAAATCATAACGCATATTTTAACAATTAATACATTTTTTTACGGTTACAAGTTCGGAACTTAGCTGAACACATTTTTGGCATTTCGAAATTGTTATTAACAGTTATATGGATTATTATTAACCAAGATTTACCGGTTATATATGAAATGATTTAGAATAAATTATAAAATTAATAGCAGAAAACAAACTTTTCCCATTTGTAACAGCAGTTTGTTTGTTTTTTGAGGTTTTTGGTAAGGAATTAGCATATTCTAAATTTAAAATAATATGAGTCGGCAGAATAAGTAAGTATAAATAATTTAAATTTTTTATTGCAACTGAAGAACCCTACTACTGATAATAATCTACAATAAATCTTTTCTTTTATTATTTACCCTCCTGGGTTTACCATTTTTTGTTTACGCCGGTTTCAATTTTCCTAGTCTCTCATTTCTATTCCCTTTTTATATGTTCAAAACTTTCACTATGGCGACCATTATATAATTTCTGTTATCATATCTCGAACAGCTGTTGTTATTGGCCACATCTCTGCACCCTAGAGTACCATATTTTCCACAATAAAACAAACATTTCTTTGTATCCTGACTTCTCAGTCTATCGCCACCATGTAAAACTTTTGTCGCTATTTTCCCCATACCCCCGATGAGCATACGAGGGCTGCCTTTTATATTTCGGGATTAGATAACAAAAACAAATATTAATCATCGAAAATCGCTTATTGTTTTTCAAAATATTCCCCATGAAGATCTATACACTTTGGCATGCGTTTGAACCAATTGTCGAAACACTTTTTTCACTCTCCAAAACATGCATTCTGAACGCAGCAACCGCTTCTTCAGGTGTCGAAAAACGTTGACCTCTCAGTTTGTTTTTTACGTACGGGAATAAAAAGAAGTCATTTGGTGACAAGTCAGGACTATACGGCGGATGATTCATCAAATCGATGTTTTGAGTGGTCAAAAATGCAGTTGTTTGAGCCGATGTGTGAGAGCTCGCATTGTCGTGGTGAAGAGTGATCCGTCTTCGGGGGTTGGTTTTCCTCATTTCTTGGAAGACAACTGGCAAACAAATGGTTGTGTACCACTCAGAATTGACTGTTCTGCGTTGTTCTAGTTGTACGGTTGCGACATGTTCAGTTTTTCCGAAAAAACAGGCGATCATTTGCTTGGAAATGCTTCGTGCGCTAACAACTTTTGTTGGATTCGGCTCATCTTGAAACACCCATACAGTCGACTGCTGTTTACTTTCGGGCTCATACGCGTAAAGCCACGATTCATCACCTGTCACTATGTCATAAACGTGTTTTGAAGCACCGCGATCGTATTTTTTGAGCTTTTCTTTCGACCAATCGACATGAGCGTTTTTTTGAACAATTGACAAATTGTGTGGGATCCAACGCGAACAAATTTTCTTGATATTCAAATGTTTGTGCAATATTGAATGTATGCTGGTCCCACTAATGTGTAAGGTTGACTCAATCTCACGATAGGTCATATGACAATCTTGCAATATCAGTTCGCGCACAGCATCAATGGTTTCCGGAACAACAACTGTTTTTGGACGACCTTCAAGAAATTCGTCTTGGAGTGAACTACGACCTCGATTGAATTTAACATACCATCGATAAACAGTGGTCCTTGATGGCTTTAATCCACGTCGAAAGTTGTAAAAAATAATCGCACGAAAATGTTCACGATTTAATTCCATTTTTTGGCCGAGGCCGAGATGAATACTTTAAGTTACTGTAAACAACACATAGCGCTCGTATGTCAAAACGTTCTGAGTACGTATAACCTCAAAATGTCAAACTTTACGATAGAGCTGTCAGTTGTGAGATTGCAACACTAGGGTTGTCCAATCCCGAAATATAAAAGGCAGCCCTCGTATATTGTGTTTTTTGGAAGTTGTTCTTCGTATTCCTCCTAGAGTTTCCTCAAAATAAATTCCTTATCCTCCTGATCTTGTGCAAATACCACTTCATCACCGACATATAATAGGGAAGACATTGCATGTTTGTCTATTTTAACTTCCATATCTGAGCATTCGCGATACCAGGTTTCCAGACATTGATCAATGTATATATTGAAAAGCAACAGTGATAAAGTACACCTTTGTTTTAAGCCTTTATGTATTACGGTAGGTTTTGTGTAGTATTTTTATTCTGTTTTTATTTTACTTATACGTTTTCTTAATAATATTAATACATTTTTCTCTTATCTTCACTCTTCGCATTACTTACCAGACCTCACATCTTGGCACAATTTCGTTTGTCTTTTCTATTCCTATAAAGATCATGCGTGTTTCTACTGAATTCTCACTGTTTTCTTTATTAATTCTAATGCAGTGAATATTTTCTAAACATGACCTTTCTTTTCGGAAACCTCTTTGTTCTTGCCCAAGGTCCTATTTTTTTCTTAATCATATTTGCAAATAATATGACGTTGGATGGTACCGCTATTCCCCCATAGTTTGAACATAACCGTTTCTCCTATTTTTTCTTAAATAATATCCATTCCATTCCTGAAGAATGTTAATGCCTTCTTCATTAATAAAATCATTTTTGCTAAACATTTTATTAAGTTTCTTGCCCTTATAGTTGAATGATGTTAAGGCTCTACAGATCTCTCTTTTTGTTGATACTATTGGGGGTGTTTATATATAAACCATCTCATGGAAACATCTTTTGAAAGTTCGTTGATAAGTACGCGTGCAATCCAAAATAAAATCAACTGTGTCATTAGAATCATTACAATGAGATGCAATTGCACAACTGTTCTTTCCTAATCTAATGTTTCTTTTATGGGAAGTAATTCTTTGAGGTTCCTTGACGTCTGACGAATATATATCCCTGTACAATATTTGCAATCAATTTCATAGACTACATTAGATATATTATCAAAGTCTTCAAAGGAAGAATTAGGTACTTCCAATAAAAGTAATATTAGATAGTTGTGCAATGGCATCACATTGTAGTCATAGTAATCACAGCTGATTTTGGGAATGCAAGTGTACTTAATACTTTCAAACGTTGTTTCCTTGAGATAGTTTATATACACAACCCCAAAAGTATCAACAAAAACACAGATCTGCAGAACCTTAACATCATTTATAGTTATTTACTAGAAATTGATAACAAGAACTGCCATAAACTCAGCCAAACGTTGTGTTCTGTTGAAATTATTGATTGAGAATTGATATTAGCACGCTTCTTCTTCCTTTTCTTTCATTCTGTTCAACTTTTCAATTAAGAAATTTGTATAAATTATATTTGTAATTATTTTAATGTTAGTTAACGAGGTAAAGAGAAGATAAGAAACAATACCGATTTAATTTAAATCTTAATTTCAAATATTCATTTCTGTCTAATGCAGTATCATTTCATAGCTTGGTTCGTATTAAAAACTTTTTTTTAACTTTCTAATTGGCAGACAATTCTGGACGCTTGACATACTCACTTACTATGTATGAAAGTGTTCCAATATTAAAATTATTGTTTTAAACACGAAGTATAGATACAATACTTCCTGGTTTTAAATATGATTACATATTTGTTCTATATAGTTGTTACTTAAAAAAATCATAGATGGCGCTGTTACTAATTTTACATGCATAATGCTACTGAAACCGCGGATAACAGCTAATCTTTTATTACTTCAAAGATTCCTCGCTCGGTATTCCACTTTGTAGCAGACAATTAAACACATTTTATGCTTATTTTTAAATGCATTTAAAGTTTAAATGAAAAATTTACAAACAATAAAGAGATTTTCTTCAATCCTTAATGAATAGAATATTCTTCCAATAAGCTGCATTTACAGTAAAAAGCAATATCTTTTCTCTAAAGTGAAACATGATAAACAATATACAGTTTTCAAATCAACAGTAATGTTTTAGAATAGTTGGCCATATAAGGCAATATATTTTCTTACATTATTAAAGTTTCCAAATGAGTCAACAAAATAAATCACTTGAATACGGGACAAATATATTTTTTTCTCCTTTGTTATTAGAGCTATCAGTTTTATTATCGATTGTCATCAGGATGAGTCGAAGTTGCATGTAAAAGGTAGAATTTTGGAATATAAAATGTTGTAACCTGGTCACATGAAAAACTAATGTGAGCAGTTGATTGTCTGGAAATTCTTTAAAGTGGTACTATCTCGAAAACAAAGAGACTTTTACAAAGGTTACATTTAGTTATTCTGGCTAGTTATAAGCTGGTCTATTAGCCCTTCACAGGATCTAGTTTAGTTTCAGGTCACCCTATATATAAGCCCATGGGAAATTAGATACATCCCCTTCAAAGAGGTTAGAGTAGGACTCATTTACAGACTTTCTTGTATATCATATGGTCCAAAATTATTAGTTTTTTAGCCTGCCCACCATTTTAGTTTTTCTTTCGGGAAATCCCAAATTTCCCGACAATTATCATGATCCGCTGACGTAATTCATTTAATGATTGTGGTTGTGTTTTATAATTTTTACTTTTTAAGCAACCCCATAGAATAATGATGGTGGGCAATTCAGGTATCCTGCAGGCCCCTTTGTTGTTCTCTTCGATCGATCCATCTACCAGGATACGTCCGAGTAAATATTAACAGACAACAAGGTTATAATGAAGAGGGGCACCATCTTGTTCAATTGTCAACTCTTCAGCATTGTAATTATTATTGTTTGGAATCGTTTCTATTAATGCCTGGCCGATAGCGTCTTCTAATAATTGCAGATACATTTCTCTATTTATATTTCATAGGAGAATAAAAAGGACCAATTTAACAATTGACAAAATTTCTAATTCAGACTTTTTAGTTCCCAGGATGGGTTGAATAGAAATTTTGAGTACCTTTAAACTAAGTTATCACTCGATTAATATTATTCTGATTATATGCTCAAAATATTTACCCTGGGAGTTGTTTTAAATAAAGGTATAAAAAATATTGCCAGTGAATTGTTATTTCACGCCTTTATACCACTTTGCTTTTCCCTAAAAACGCCAGAAACACCGATTGCCCTAATTAATAACTGAATCTTATATCAAGACAAAGCAAATACTTCTCATAATTTTTTATTGGTATCTCAGAATTTTAATCAAAATCAATGAAACTTGCTATAATTTCCTCACTGCTTAATTACTCCCCTGCAATGTTTTACTTTTAAGGTCAAATTGCTAAATTTGTTTACATGTTTTTAATTCTTTTATTTCAAAATTTAACGATTTTCTGATCTTGTTTCATTTTTTATGATATTATTAACAAAACTAACCTTCAGGCAATTCTTAATTTATGTACTAAATTTATTTTTATCAGTATTTTATGTATTTTAAAGACCTCGTAGATTCAGGAATTTAATTGCTCAATATTTTAAAATATTGAACTAATGAGCAATTAAATTCAAAACGAGATTGATTAGACATACTTCTGAAATATTCTCAGAACCCTGAATATTTTTGACAGTAATTAAATTTGTTCTACAAAGAAAACAAAAATATTATATTTATAATTTTATTGAAATTGTCTGTTTGTATAATAAATAACATAGAAACAACAATTCAAACACACACAAAACTTAAATTAACAAAATTACCAAGCGGCAATTGGTGCAGAGTAGGCTTTGCTCACAAGAGGAGCAGCTGAGTAAGCTGATACAATTGGAGCAGCTTTGGCATAAGTGGAAATCACAGGTGAGGATGCTACAGTCTTAGATGTGTAGGAGTATGAAGAAGCTACTGGAGCAGCGTGGGCGGCGTATGTGGCTACAGCTGGAGCAGCATGGGCGGCATAGGTAGCTACAGCAGGAGCGGCATGAATAGCTGGAGCAGCATAGCTGGCGATGGCTGGAGCGGCATGAAGAGCTGGGGCAGCATAGCTGGTGATGGCTGGAGCGGCATGAAGAGCTGGGGCAGCATAGCTGGTGATGGCTGGAGCGGCATGAATAGCTGGAGCAGCATAGCTGGCGATGGCTGGTGCGGCATGAATGGCTGGGGCGGCGTAGCTAGTGATAGCTGGAGCAGCGTAGCTAGCGATGGCTGGGGCAGCGTATCTGGCATAAGCTGGAGCAGCATAGCTGCTTATGGCTGGAGCAGCAGCAAAGGCGGGGGCGGCGTAACTGGAGATGGCTGGAGCGGCATAACTGGAGATTACTGGAGCTGGGGCAGCATAAGCAGAGATTGATGGAGCTGCATAGGCAACTGGGGCTGCTGAATAGGTAGCTACTGCTCCAGAGTTCAAGATTCCAGCATTAGCGTAAGCCAAAGCAGCGGCGAGAATGATGAACTGTAAATAAAATTTTTGTTAATTTTTAGATTCGTATAAAATTAGTGTATTCAATCATCTAAGGTGGTATTTGAATATTTTTTTATAGAAAATCAAAACTCACTAATTAATATGTAAATTAAAAAGAATCAATTACACCACGAATTGGTTTTACTTGTTGCAAGCTTTTATATAATAGTCATAGCTGAATTAAGAGTTTCACAGAAAATAAATAAAGTAAATATTAGAAAAACCTTTTGCCAAATTAAGTTTTTTTTTTAAATAACAATACCACTTGATATTTGCGATATGACTAATTATAAGATTTTTTAGTATGTAGAAATATTCAATTTAAATTCAATGGAATTACGTAATATCGCTTACTTTGGCAGCCATGGTTGAGTTTGTGTTGTCAAGTTACTGATTCATTGAGACGACGCCCGATGCATTTATACCAAATTTTAGTCGCGATCTGAATGTGATCTACTTTCGATTGTTCGACTTTATTTCTTAATATAATTTTCAAAGATTAAACAAGTTATTTGCTAATCTTAGCAGCCTCTTTGGATCTAAAAAAATATGCAAAATCGTAACAGCTTTTCGTATTATTCAAACGAAAGGAAGGAAATATTTTCTGCTGGTAGTTTTCAGATAAATTATGAATTCAAAATGTAATTATTCATGGATAGCTTTATATGATATTACAATTTCCGGAATTTTTTGATAAAATGTCACAAGTTTAAAGATAAAATCTTGACAGACTACATCGATATTAATTTAAAGGCTTAAGTTTGTAAGAAACAGCTAATAGAGAAATGTGATAACCTTAACTGAAACATTCACATCTGGAAGAATTTATAACCACTGTTACTGTTAAGATTTTCTACACGTCCGCCAATAAAATATCGCATCAGTATTATTTCTGAGCATTGAAAAAAAATTCGAATGATTTTTATTTGTTTTGTGAATTTTATTTGAATGCATTTATATATCGAATAAAAGTAACAATACAAAATCCAGAGTGGGACAGTCAATTGGACCAAATTCGATAACGAATAAAGGACGGCGTATTGAAAAAACTCTTGGACACGTCGATTGAATTTTTAAATGCGCATTTTTTTAACAAAAAAAATCATATAGGGTGTGCCATGTGACAGTGGCCAATACCAACTTTCTTATTTTAAATGCAAGCCCCTGTATATTATTTACTTTTTGTATTCTCCAGAAAATTCTAGACATAATTCATGTACAATGTCTGTACCTGTCTCGACAAAATTAAGTGTTTTCAGATTTATTACAAAAATTAACATTAAAAACAGAAAATTATTTTATTTCACAAATTCACTCCATTACACTAAAAACTTAATAAGTAATACTGATTATTTCTTAATAATATAAAAAAAAGAAAAAAACAATAATGTCAATGTAGGATCTGGTAAAGAAATGTCTTCTGACGCTACTCAACATCTCAGGTGTGACTAATCTAATCGCAAGCGTGATTAGTCTGTTTTGGTCAGCTAGGTTGAAGGGTTTAGTTTTGTATACAGTACTTTTGATATATTCTCACAAAAAGTAGTCCAATGGCGTCAAGTCCGGAGATCGCGCTGGCCATTCTATCGATCAGCGCCTCCCAATCCATCGATTTGGAAAAATTTGGTTCAGGTGTTCATTGATTTTGTAATGAGGCGGTGCTCCATCTTGCTGAAACCATATTGTAGTGGCAGGAACTTGTGGGTTTACTCGATCAGGATATAAGTTTGTCAAAGTTGCCACGATGTTATTTTGGAGTAGTTATAAATATTTATCTCCATTCAATTTGCCATGAATGAAAAAGGGACCTACCATATAATTTACAACAATTCCTGCCCAAACATTAACTTTTTCAGGATCTTGCGTATGTTTCTTTGTCATCCAGTGAGGATTCTCATTAGACCAATAGCGGCAATTTTGAAAATTAACATGACCGTGAACTGTAAGTGTGATTTCATCAGAAATCAAAACATCTTCTAATTGGATCACATTGTTGTCTAACCTTACCATCATTTGTTCACAGAAATATGTTCTATCGAAATCGTCTTCCATGAGCTCCTGAATTGGCATCATTCTATAGGGATGCATTTTACTTTCAATTTGTGGCTTTATTTATCTGACTTACATGACCGAGCTTGCAAAACTGCGTTTCTATGTTGCTAATTGTTTCTTGGGATGCAGGCGGCAAATTTGGAAAATTTTCGTGAAATAAGCCAGAAACTTTAGATATTAACAAAACTAATGGTATTTTACTTTTAAGCAAAATTCATATTTACTGAAAAACCTCGTATACAATTGAAAAAGTGACATATAATGTTTACACAATACAGTTCTGACAACGCAGATATTTTGATGAAGGATAACTTTTTCTCTAAATAATATTCGTGCGAACGTTTTCCGTTTGAATCCAATTTTTGAAGACACACTGTATATACAGACCAACTGAGAACCTGCAATTTGAAGTTGATTAACTGACATTTCGATTTAATTTTAATCTACTTTCAATTTATTATAATTCTTAGTGTTACAGCATAATTGAATGCAGTTTTCAATTCTAATAGACTTTGATTACAATTTGAGACATGCAGATGTGTTTATGAAGAATAACTTTTCTCTTAATATTATTTATAAAAAAATCGATAACTGACATTTATTTTGATTAATCCAATTTCTAGTGGAGAATGATTTCGATTAAAAGAAACATAAGGAACGACAGTTTTTTAAATCTCTGTAGTCATACCTTTTTGTTTATTTGTTGGATGAAAAATTCCTCTTGGACATTCCTATTCGCATATTCAGTCCCTAGTCCTAACTTTGCTACATGTTCCCTGGTTGGACTTCCCGCTAAGATGGCGAGACAGTTGCATGTGTGTGTGAGTCCTAGGGTTAAGAAATTAGTGTAATGAAGCAAAATCCGTGCAATGATAACCAATTCTTTTGATTTTTTTAATTTCCTCAAATAGACGCTTATGAAGTGACAAAAACGTTCTGGTGGTGAATTTTATGTGTTAACTGTAGTGAAAAATCCAGGGTTCTTAGGCTGCCTTGCCCTGTAAATACAGTTTTGTACTTAATCCAAGTAATCTTATTCTTTTTCACGATAATTTGAAGAATAACGTTTCATTTTCATTACAAACACAATTTTTTTCCAATATTTTTAGTGAATCGGAGAATTAAAATTAAGAAGAAATTTCCACATAATTATATCACTTGTAACTGGCTAATAAGATCGAAAGATCGAAGCTAACCCCCGCCTCGAGAGGAACACCCTTGGAAGAAGTTCCCTTGTTGGTTGGTTGGTTACGAAAAAAGTATTCTCAGTTGTCTGAACTTTGGCTAAAAAGCAAAAAAAATCCAATATATCAATTTTATTTTGTTTTGTATCACAAATTATCTTCATAAATCATATTCTAGATAAAGAAATCATAATTTAAAATCTCATATATTATTCGTAATCTTCTTGATGGATTTATATTACATATTGAAACAAGTTGATGTACATACGTACAACAACAGGTTATAAACGTGATTCAATTTTATGGTTGTTATGTAATAATAGATGACAGCTACTAGTGATATTTTTTCGCTTGCTAAAAGTTGATCACATTTACAATAAATTACGCACAAAAATTGGGGTATGGGTAACTGAGATTAACAGAAGAAATGTAGCAATCTAATCTTGTCAAATATCAAATTGTGACATATGAAATTAAATAAGTGCTGTATAAAGTTGATGTGACTAAAGTTAAAAGAGTTAATCTGGTAATATTGACGTGTACTTGTTGTACCAGGCTTTACGATTACAAATTGTTCTTCTAATGAAGAAATATTTTTTTTATTTGACAATATACTTTTTAAAGGTAAATATCAATTAATACAGAAACAAATTTATCTAAAATTCTATAGTTTGTTTTGTTTTTATGTTTAATGAAACCATTTTAAAAGTTAGGGATATCAATTTCGTTTAAACATTTAAAAATTTCAAATAACAAGGGGTTACATATTTTTACTGGTTCATTAATAAGATTTGCTATGAATACTAGTATTAACAATTCTAATGTGTGTTTCTAGGTTAGTTTTTTGAGTTGGGGTTCTCTTTTTCATGTTCATGGCATTTTCTTAAAAGGCACTTTGTTGCAAAAACAAACTGACTCTAAACAAAGAGTTAATATTTGTGCCCTTTAGTTTTTGATTTTCCAGTACGATTTTAATTTCTTTACAAACCTTCCAGCTTTAATCAAAAAATGTTTATAAGAATGTTGAAAACTTTTTCTCTAGTGTCATCCCACTAACTGAACGAAATTTTCCTTACACTTCTGATTTGAACGGTCTGTAGCATGGAACATCCAAATGGAATAAATTGGATAAAGAATAAAAGAGGGCGTCTTGGGAAAAAAACTTAGACACGCCATTTTGTACTTTTCAATGTGCATTTTTTTAACAAAAAAAATTATATAGGGTGTGTCATGTGACAGTCACTAATACCAACTTTCTTATTTTAAATGCAAGCCCCTGTATATTATTTATTTTTTGAATTCTCTAGAAAATTCTAGTCATAATACATTTACAATGTCCTAAACTTATCTTCAACTGTTTCGGAAATAAAAGTCTTTTCAGATTTACATTATACTAAAAAGCTAATAAATAATACTGATTATTTCTTAATAATAAATATAAAAAAAATAATGTCAATCTAGGAAATGTTCAAAATGCTCGCCATGAACGTTTTGACAACATGCTAATCTGGTATAGAAATGTCTTCTAACGTTATTCAAGATCACAGGAGTGACTAATCTAATCGCAAGCGTGATTCGTCTTTTTAGGTCGTCTAAGTTCAGTTTAGGTTTAGTTTTATATACTGTACTTTTGACATATATCACCACAAAAAGTAGTCCAATGGCGTCAAATCAGGAGATTGTACTGGCCATTCTATCGATCCGCGCCTCCCAATCCAGAGGTTTGGACAAATTTCGTTCAGATACTGCCTGATATTGATTTTGTAATGGGCCAGTGCTCCATCTTGCTGAAACCATATTGTGTTGGCAGGAACTTGTGGGTTTACTGGATGAGGATATAAGTTTGTCAAAGTTGGCACGACAATAACCTTTTCAGGATATTGCGTATGTTTCTCTGCCATTCAGTGAAGATTCTCATTAGACCAGTAGCGGCAATTTTGGCGATTAACATGACCGTGAAGTGTAAATGTGCTCTCATCAGAAAACAAAACATCTTCTAATTGGATCACATTGTTATCTAAACTTACCGTCATTTGTTCACAGAAACACGTTCTCCTATCGAAACTGCTTTTCTATTTTGCTAATTGTTCCTTGGGATGCAGACGGCAAATTTGGAAAATTTTCTTGAAATAAGTGAGAAACTTCCATTTGTGTCCGTGTGTTATCTCCATAACCAATCATTTGTATCATTTGTGCATTTCTGTTAAATGAACCATTTTTCTGATATTATTACGTACAGTTAACGAAATTCAAAGGACAATAGCACTGACAGTAATCACCACTGTCATACAGGCAGACAACAGATGCTAAGGCTATGAGTTTTGACGAAAATAAACAAAACTGTTCTTTTTTTCAAATCAGCAAAAAGGAACGCAGGAATGGTCCTCAACATCAAGAGCTAAATGGGAATTAAGTATTAAGTGTAATGTAGCGAATTTTTTAAATAAAATAATTTTCTTTTTTTAATGCTAATTTTTGTAATAAATCTGAAAACACTTAATATTTCCCAAAACAGTTGAAGATAAGTGTAGGACATTGTACATGAGTTATGTTTAGAATTTTCTGGAAAATCCAAAAAAATATATACAGGGGCTTGCATTTAAAATAAGAACGTTGGTATTGGCCACTGTCAGATGACACACCCTATATAATTTATATTTTTGAAAAAATGCACATTTAAAAATAAAAATCGACGCCCTCTTTTATTCGTTATCGAATTTATTCCATTTGGCTGTTCCACACTGTATATTAAAATTATATTCATTGAATTTTATATTATTTCGGATAGGGAGAGAGAGAGAGAGAGAGTATGGCCCAAAAGGCGCATGCTCACAATGCTTGTAGCAATAAAATTGAAGAAAAACGCGAACATCGTTTGTCTTATGAGAATGTAAATTTGCGGAACCAGACAGCGATAATAACAGTCATAAAACAATTGACAATCGAAAATTTCTAGGTAGGGATAAACTTTCCAAAAGTGTATATGAATACATTTTTTAAAATCTGAAATCCATTATCGAGTTTTGCAAGTCTCCTCAAGGATTGTCTATGAAAATGAGAATTTTTAATGCATAGTTACAAGAAGAGTGAAAGATAAAAACCTTGGTCTCTGTTAATATTGAGGAGATGTTGGCGATATCATAGCCTCAATGACCTTTTTGGTGAAATAATGTGGAGAATTGGTCACGACACAGGAGCTGTCTTCTCTAACATCAGATAAATACCAGAGTCTTACAAACTTCACCCTCTCCTAAAGCTAAACAAATATTACCTCCACACTCCACGGGTGTTTATTACACTCCATACTATTATGGAATAGTATACATTTGTCAAACTGGTAAGCTAAGCCAACACAAGCCTTGTTTGAGAACGGCCTTCCTTTTAAACTCCGATATAGCCTCACATCTACATTAAATTAATTGAGCATGTTCTGTTTTGTCGCTATTTATTATTATGCGTTCATATGGTAAGTTTTAAAAAGTAATTTTTTGAATTGTGCTGTGAGAGGAAAATACTAGAAGTAGTCGCTCCAAGCTAAGTAGTCTCTTTGATCATTAAAAATGTTCGTTTTTAAATTTTATATATTTTCCTGAGACCGCATCACATTGCTAAACCTTTGTTGAACAAGTGTTTGTTGTTTAATCCTCTATATGGCGTTTCCTCACCTGGCTGATATGGTATTTATCCTGAGTTCTACTATCAACGCTTTATTAGATTTTTCATACTCCTACTAGCAGTATAACACCACCACAACCTAAAATCTCTGTTTTTGACCCTATACACAATGTAATTACTACTTGTTCTTACTGATACACTTTAGTTAACAAAAGAAAGACTCCTTGATTGCACCATCATGCTTATAGGTTTTTCTCTAAAGTTACCCATATACGAAGTGTCAAATGTATTCCATTTTTCAATATTTAGTAGTTGTGGGTACAGTTCAAACAATAAAAAATAGTCTTCAATAAATTTATTTACTATTTCACAAATAAATAATTTAAACAACACAATTTCTCAATTACCAAGCGGCTACTGGAGCAGCGTAGGATTTGGCCAACAAAGGACCAGCTGAGTAGCTGGACACGATAGGAGCTGCAGCAGCGTAGGATGACACAAGTGGAGCAGCAGCATAAGATTTGGTCAACAAGGGAGCAGCTGAGTAGCTGGAGACGATGGGAGCTGCAGCAGCGTATGATGACACAAGTGGAGCAGCAGCATAAGTGGAGATAGCTGGAGCTACAGCCTTAGCAGTGTAGGAGTATGAAGAGGCAATAGGTGCAGCGTGAGCAGCGTATGTGGAGATGGCTGGGGCAGCTAGAGCTGGTGCGGCATAAGCACTAATAGCTGGGGCGGCGTAGGTACGGAGAGCTGGGGCAGCCAAAGGAGCAGCTAATGCTGGAGCGGCGTAAGCACTGAAGGCGGGGGCAGCCAAAGAAGCGCTGTAGGTTGAAATAGCTGGAGCTGCAAGAGCTGGAGCAGCAAAAGCTGGTGCAGAGTATGCCAATGGTGCAGCAAATGCTGGAGCAGCTGAATAGGTTGATATAGCTGGAGAGCTGAGGTGTCCTGCGTTTGCGAAGGCAAGAGCTGCGGCGAAGATGATGAACTAGAAAAAAATATTACACATTAGTGTTTATCGTATTTGATATAACGATGAACAATTTAGAAGTTTTAGTTACATTAATTTTTACACATAAAACATATAATATGTATAATTACCATAAATATATTTGAAAAAATTATATAGAATAGAATTTGAAATTCATATATAATAAAATATCACTTACTTTGGCTGCCATTGTTGTATATTATTTGATGGTGTGTGTGGTATTGATAACACAGTGCAAAGCTGAATGCATTTTATATTATTGCATTGCAAGTATACTTGACCAAATTCAACTTTCATGAACATAAAGATCACGGTCAATTCGTTCTTAATGTAATTTTTTTTCTGAGATTTTTAGCCAAAAAGGAAGTGATATATTTGCACCACCACAAGTTTTAATTGAAATATATATTGTACACATATCTATAATGTTTGTGTATTCGTGTTAGAGAAAATATTGTCATTTTATAAGCTTATCTTTATACGCAAAAATCTCACAGCAGTAGGAACAACTTTATCGAATTTTCAAAATAGTTTCAATTTATAGAAACTCATCTATTTTAAAACGCATTTAATATCACAAAGATTTGATTAACTTCAAAAAATACAATTAAGATGAAGAACTTAGAGTTTTTTTCATTTTCCTTAACTGTCCACTAAAACTTCAGTTGGACTTATTTATTTAACTTGCTGTGTTGGTATATCTTTCAGATTTGTTTAAACTATGTTCGGCAAGTACACAATTTTCTTTTTTATGTTTAATATCACTTCTGTGGGACGTGATTCTGTGTTTTAGATTTCTAGATGTTTGGCCAATATAAGTGACTTTACCGTCAATTTTGTTTATTTAGCAGATTTAAGATAATTTGGAGTTTTGTATTTAATTCCACTGAGAAGAGAATTAAAAGTTTGGAAATATAAGGTTGTCCAAAGTTTGGTAAATTTTAAAACATACTGGTACTTCCTTAACTTGTCACGGGTCAGTTATTTTTTGACCGATTCTAATACGCGATTTCCTGTTTTACTCGGAAATATTCAAGATTTCATAATGTTACTTTCAAAGCTATACAAAGTGACACAAGAAAGTACAACCATGTTTTACATTTTGCCAAAATTGAAAAAGTCCGCCATTTTGTTTTTAAAACCAAAAATCTGTTTCTAATAGACGCCATTATTAAGAAAATACAACTGAATTAATTACAAATTTTATAGTTTATTAGAGTTAGTTGAACTAATTTTAACAAATTTATTAAATTTGTATTTAATGGTATTTTATTACAATGGCGTCTATTACAATAAAAATATGCATATAATCATCAGTACAGATGTTATTATATCCATATCATTTGCCAAAAAATACATGAACATATTTCAAAAAATTACAAATTGGCCATTGAATCTGTATCGAATTAAGTTTATTAGCAATAATTCCATTCTTTGTTTCTTTGACCAAGGTTTACCAAAAATGGTATCACCAATTCCCATTGCACACACGTATGGGCTAAGAAAAATACCCATGGCACTATTGTTTCGCATCGGCAACATCAATCAAATAATCTCCACAAGAATTATTGGCAATTTTTGCCTGATGAGGTAACACCTGCATGGATTACGAAGTTTGGTTTCCTCAGAACGTTTTTCATGCTTCAATAACGCAATTATCATACCATACTCTCCGAAACACTAGCACTATGGGACACAATCTCATTTTAGTAATTTTTCGGATTAAACAACTAAATAGTGTAATGTTTTTATTTTCACACTCGGGTTCTGTTCAGTTTTTGGATTTATTTAAAAACACAGCCCAACTCACTCTAATTTATTTCCACAAATTTCACACAATTTATATTCACAGAAATTATTTACATTTAATTTTAACTATACAATGCGACCCTCGAAAACTGAATGCCTTCTCTCGCCAGCTGTCCATATTTATATATTTCTCTCCGAATTGTCTGGTAAGTCGACGAACCATCGGGAAACTTCTTTCATGTGTTCTGGAAACTTTAAGGTAATTCCCAGTAACGGCAGCGGTCGACCTGTTGAGAGACAAAACATTTCGGATCCCCAAAAGTCTCGGAATAACGTCCTTTCCACGAATTGGTTGATGGCCGATTGCACCAGCTGTCGGATGAATTCTCGTAACAATATGTAACTTTTCTTTTGATTTTTTTAATATTCTTCTTCACGTAAACTGTTCATTTTATCGGTATTTTTTTTTAGTTTTAGGGTTCAAACTATAAAATTTATTTTTATTTACTCTTTATCATATATGGTTTTAAAAATGTAGGAACTAAGTTGTGAACCTTAGCCAAGAAAACGTAATTATGTTTTAAGAATAGTATTTTAGTATCTATCTTATTAAATTTTTATTAAATTATATTAGTCCAGCAAATGAGCATTTTCTCGGGTAATTTGTCCAAGCAGCACCGATTTACCTAAAAATTTGGGTTGTGTATAACTTACCCTCTGCTTCAAAGTTGACTCTGTGTCAAGGGGTGCTTTTTTCCCGGGAGGGGGATGCTACTCCTTCTCGGGGGTGAAAAATATTATATGAAAAAAAGTTCGGGAATGAATCAATTAACTAATTTTAAGCAACTTTTGTTCAATAAAGTTTTTTCGGAAAGTCAATTCTTTTCGAGTTAATCCCAAGTGAAAACATGTTTTCATACGGTTTTTCGTAAAAATATGTACTTTGGGAAAAAAATAATTTGGATCATAAATGTAGTTTATAAAAAAAATGTTGAGTTTGTGGTTTCTATGGAACCAACACAAAGGGAGTTATAGCTTAATAAACTATAAGTTTAAACAAAAATTGAAAGGTTAGTCGTAAAATAACTAAAAAACAATGCATTTTTCGGGAAAAGTTTTTTTTTTGATGATCAGTATGGGATCTCGGAAACTAGCGGATATAGAGCAATGGTTAAATTGGGAAAGATTTGCAGTTTTACTGGCCCAAACTTTCGGATTTTTGTAAAAAGTCATGGCTTACTAGATATAAAAAAAAACGAAATTCTGTCAATTTTGATTTTTGATTTGTTTTTGATTTTATAAAAAAAGTGTAAATATCAAAATTGAAGGGAATTGTATCCAGAATATGATTGTCATGTCCCCGTTGGCGTGACAGCTCTCGTTTTCGAGATATGACAAAAACTTATCTTTTTTTGAATGGAAACTATAGTTGGCTATGACCTCATAAAAATTGACATTTTTAGAGCTTTTCAACGATATAATACTCGATATAGTTATTCATAAAAATAACGGAGTTATGGATGCTTTTCTCTCTTATTTTCACTTTTAACGTAGGTAGCCATGAAAAAAATTGTTTTCACTTTGACGTTTCCTCATTTGAGAGTAATTCCATTATTAGTGTTGAACTCACAGTCGATATTGACAAGTTTTCGTGATAAAATGGAATATTCTAACGAAGAAAAACTGAATATGGTGGAATGTTATATCATATGCCATAAAAATTCAGTTCGTGCAGCTGAGGAATACTTTCATAGATATTTTAATCGTCGTCAACCTGCTCTATGTACATTTAAGAGGCTTTACGATAGTTTACGCAGATATGGATCTTTTACTAAACCACCAAAGGAACGTAATCAAATTAACGAAGCAGCATAAATAAAAGTTTTGGCAGTGGTAAATCAAAAACCATCTACATCAACTCATGATATTGCGGCAGAAGCTGGCACATCTCAACGAACTGTAGTTAAGGTACTGAAAGCACACAAGTTCCACCCGTACAAACGTTCAGTTTCTCAAACTTTGCATGCTGGTGATGAACATCGACGTATTTTGTTTTGTAAATGGTTTAGTGCCTTGACAATCCACAGTTTCCATTAAAGGTGTTATGGTCAGATGAAACTAGATTTACTAACTGCGGTATGTTCAATAGACACAATGAGAATATTTGGGCTCAAGAAAACCCTTTCCATGTAGAACAAAGACGACCCCAGATAAAATTTGGTTTTAATGTTTGGTGTGGTATCATAGGGTCTACTATTCTGCGGCCTTTTATCTATGACGAATCACTTACTGGGGAGCGTTACTTGTATTTCTTGCAATACACTTTGCAAGACATGTTGCATAATTTGAATTTGAGAACTCGTTTAGAAATTGAGTGGTTCCAACATGATGGAGCACTTGCTCATAACTCGTTATTAGTAAGACAACACTTAGATAATATCTATCCAAACTCTTGGATATGAAGAAATGGCCCACGCGAATGGCCACCCCGGTCTCCCGATTTGGCAGTTATAGACTTCTATTTATGGGGTGCGCTAAAAAACAAAGTATACAAAAGAAAGTATGAGACAGTTGGTGACCTAAGGGAGGCGGTATTACAAGCAATTGAAGAAATTGATAGGTGGTCTGTGAGGAAAGCGGTAATGTCAATCTTAAAAAGATGCAATTTTTGTCTAAATAACAATGGTGGACTTTTCGAACAAAAATTGTAACCGTTACTGTGTACTTTAATTTCTTAATTTTTCAGTAAGTACCTACTAATTTCGTTTTTTCGTTATATCTCATATTCCTAATAAACAAATCGTTCAATGCTTTTTGGAATTGTTATTAATAAATTAATCTATTTCAAGGCTAACTACGTTAAAAGTGAATAAAAGAGAGAAAAACATCCATAACTCATTATTTTTATGAATAACTATATCGAGTATTGTATCGTTGAAAAGCTGTAAAAATGTCCCATTTTTTGAGGTCATAGCCAACTATGGTTTCCATGCAAAAAAAGATAAGTTTGTGTCATATCTCGAAAACAAGAGCTGTCACGCAAACGTGGACATGACAATCATATTCGGGATACAATTCCCTTCAATTTTGATATTTACACTTTTTTTTATAAAATCAAAAACAAAAGAGCTAGAGGGATTTGACTAAATCGACAGAATTTCGTTTTTTCAAAATATCTAGTAAGCCATGACTTTTTACAAAAAACCGAAAGTGTCATTAAATTGGGCCAGTAAAACAGCAAATCTTTCCCAATTTAACCATTGCTTGATCTCCGCTAGTTTCCTAGATCCCCATACTGATCATAAAAAAACTCACCCTGTATAATGTGGTTATTTTTTTGTTTGTAGTTTTTGTTTTTTTTAATTTATGTTTTTTTTGTAGGATAAAAATTAATTTAGATATGATCATTTAAAGTTTGTAAATGAAAAAAATAAGGGTTAAATACTTCTTCAATTTACATGCGGTTTTAGCTTATAAAAAAACTACAAATTGGTGATGTGTGATGTACAAGCAATTAATTTCAACTAGGGTGGTATTTACAGGGTAATCTGTACATTTTTTTTTGGCAAAAAATAAAAAAAAGATCTTATTTATGTGATAACTCGCTTAATTTTGATTCTAGAGACTTTTATAACAAACCAAATTAAAGGATTTTTTAAGCAACTTAAAAAAGTATTTATAAACTTTTCCCGAAAAATGTTATTTTACGATAAAAATTTCAATTTTTGTTTTGACAAATAAAAACAAAATTTCAGCAAGCTATAACTCCGTTTGTATTGGTTCTACAGAAACCATAAACCCAACTTTTTTTTTTGTTTTAAGCGACATGTTTGATCCAATTGATGGAAAGTTATTTACGAAAATCATATGAAAACATGGTTTTTTGTTGAAAAATCAATACTTTCACTTGCGATTAACTGGAAAAGAATTGACTTTCAGAAAAAACTTTATGGAACAAAGTTTTTTTTCATGTAATATTATTGACCCCCCAAGAAGGGGGTAGCATCCAGGAAAAAAAGAGGGTATGTAGAAATTGAATTCAAATTTTAAGGAAAATAGGTGCTGCTTGGATAAATTACTCAGTATAACCGTTTTTTACATTATTGATTGCATTATATGAAGTACTTTAAAGGTTAATCAGGAAAAACCGATTTTCAGCGCCTTGAATTTCCGTAGGGGAACCTGTAGGACAAAAAAATATAGGAATTTGTCCTCTTATTTTTTCATGTTCTATCTGAAGCCGAGATCTTTATCGAACATCCTATATACATAAATTATTATTGGACTTGCATCCATATACAAAATATAACCGCTTGAACTTGAAAGTCCTGCAAAGAAGAAAAAAAAACCCTGTAACTATAAGCATATTAAAAATAGTTGATTTTCTAAAAATTCAGGTTGATTTTGGACGAAAAAAAAAACATCCTATTTTCGTGAGGTTTTGCATAAAACTGTTCAGTCATTATAAAAGAAAAATTGTAAAACATATTTTTTTAGGTAAGATTAATTATAAAAATTAAATAGTTATAATATATACATTAGGTTTGTCACTTCTTTTTTGGCTAAAAAGATTTAAAAAATTTCCTACATTAAGAATGTGTTAGCCGTGATCTTTACGTTCATGAAAGTTGAACTTGGTCAAGTATAATTGCATTGAAGCAATATAAAATGCATTGAGCTTTGCAGTTTGTTATCAGAACTAAACAAATAATCAAATAATACACAACAATGGCAGCCAAAGTAAGTAATATTTAATAATATATTAAGTTCAAATTCTATTCTAAATAAAATACACTCATAATTGTGGTTATAGTTTTAGTAAAATATGAATGAAACTAAAACTTCTAAATTTTTCGCCGTTATATAAAATACGACTAAAACTAATATGCTATTATTTTTTCTAGTTCATCATCCTCGCCGCAGCTCTTGCCTTCGCAAACGCAGGACACCTAAGCTCCCCAGTAATCTCAACCTATTCAGCTGCTCCAGCATTTGCACCTCTTGCAGCACCATTAGCATACTCCGCACCAGCTTTAGCTGCTCCAGCTATTTCAACCTACAGCGCTTCTTTGGCTGCCCCCTCCATCCGTGCTTACGCCGCTCCAGCATTAGCTGCTCCCTTGGCTGTCCCAGCTCTCCGTACCTACGCCGCCCCAGCTATTAGTGCTTATGCCGCTCCAGCTCTAGCTGCCCCAGCCATCTCCACATACGCTGCTCACGCTGCACCCATTGCCTCTTCATACTCCTACACTTCTAAGGCTGTAGCTCCAGCTATTTCCACTTATGCTGCTGCTCCACTTGTGTCATCCTACGCTGCTGCAGCTCCCATCGTCTCCAGCTACTCAGCTGCTCCCTTGTTGGCCAAATCTTATGCTGCTGCTCCACTTGTGTCATCCTACGCTGCTGCAGCCCCTATCGTGTCCAGCTACTCAGCTGGTCCTTTGTTGGCCAAATCCTACGCTGCTCCTGTAGCCGCTTGGTAATTGAAAAATTGTGATTATTAAATTATTTATTTGTGAATTACCGAATAAATTTATTGAAGACTAATTGTTGTTGTTTGAACTGCACACCCAAGTAATATGGATTGATATAAAGTGTTGAACAAATAATCGAAATCAATTTATTATTTAGTAAATCAGCTTTGAAAAAAGTCCCGTGAGCGTAATGACAATTTAAAAAGTTTTTCCAGCAAACGTGTGTATCAATAAAAAGAACTAATTATGTATGCTGTATATAAATTCAAAAATATGACTTAAGATTGCGTTGGAGATATTGATAGTAAGAGTATGGAATAACACCACAATTGAAATAACAAGCTGTATATTGAAAGAAAAACCAAGTGTTTCAAATTCGATTTATGACATTTAAGTTAACTTAAATGTCATAAATCAAACTTTCAATTTGGAATTTACATTTTCAATACATATTTTAAAGCCATTGACATTTAACAACGAAGTCAGAATCGAAAATTGGTTTATCTTTCAATTTACAGTTATTTATTTCGATTGTGGTGTTATGTCCCAAGAAAACATAAATATAATCAAGAATATGCCACAAATAACATTTAGAAGAAAAGGGTATGGAAACTAATAGCAGTATCTCGAAGGAAGAAATCGAAAAAAGCCTTGATAAAAGAGATCTATGGTGGAATGTAGTAGCCATCTAGAAATAGCATTATAGGCGGGAGAGTACGCAACAATTGGTTTAGGAAGGGAAAAATCAGAAGAAAAAATGTTCTAGAGTTGGGAAAATCAGAAAAAAAAGGTCCGACAGAGAGGGGCTAATCAGAATTTGTTTAGGCAAGTCAGCAAATTTATAGAAAGTTTTGAAGGCTCACACCAGGTTTTTCAGAGCAACTGCTTCCGTCTTGGTACGCATGATTATAGGTAGCAAATGAAATAAAAACAAACAGAACAAATACTTTAACAAGATATTCATTAGAAAATAAATTAAAAAATATACGAATATTTAGGAATTTGAGCTTACTTTTGATATATGCAGGTTACACAGAAAAGCATACGACACTATTATCAGACAAAAATTGTTTCAAGTAATAAAATATTGAGTATTCTCACAAAAATAACTAGAATATGATTGAGAACACAGAAGAGAAATTCAAATATATTATTGATGAAGTTTTCAATAAATGCTGGACTGAGACTAATGGATTCGTAGTCCACAGTTCTGAACAATTTAGCACTTTTGTTAGTGGTATAACTGCTCCTGAGCAAAAGTGAAATCATCGCTAACGGTTTCACATATGATTTTAGATACCAAAGCACTGCGAATGCTGATAACGAAAATCATCGATGAAGTAATGAGACGTTGGAAAGCATAGCCAGAGGATACCGCTTGGTACAAAATAAATGTAGAATCAAATATATGATAGTCAAAGGCACACCACAAATCTGTGAATTTGCATTGCAAGTTGTTTTAGTCAAATGATGTATAAGAATTTAATTTTCCTAATTATTACTACTATTAATCGTGAAACGTGGTATGCTACCAATCACTCAAGTGGGACTGAAAAGACAGCTAATGAAATTCACTAGCGCTCTAAATGAATTTATAACGCGCAAATTCTACTTAGTGACGAACCTTGACTAGAACGAGAATATCGACGAATTCTTCATTAGGAGATCTGTCGTAAGTACCAAGAGCTTCAAGTCAAGCGAGAGTCGCGTATCAACAGCGTTTCATCTTGAAAAATGGCATTATGCCTGCGGCTGCAAACAATAAAAAACGAGAAGTATATGGTCGAAGATGTACTGTTACCTCAGCCTCACGCACCTTTGGAGCAAAGAGCTGACGAAACTGAAGAACTTCAACAAGGGATCAATAAAAAGGTGACCTGCCTGAGAAGATCCATTTCGAAATGGGGTAACTTTTCTAAAGTACAGTGAAACAGATCTACTGAGTTGACCAATTCTTCACATCTTCAAAGAAACTGAGTATCATCTTAGAGTCCGTGAACAAATTTGTCTCGCATGATTATGGTTTATGTGCTACACATGATCATCTACTGCGCTGTCATCGCCATCTGCAGAACAACATGAGTTGCCATAAGACCAAAACAAAACACTTCCAAATTTAGACAAAGTTCTCGAATACCACCTCGACAAAGAAGGCTGAACGAAAAGACATCGGAAAACTCAAATAGTACCTTTTCTTGGTTGGTCACAAACAACAAAATAGAGCTATTTGTCAAGACTGTTATGTCAATGGACAAGACAAGAGCTTTCTGAATACACAGGTCGATTGAGAAGGTCCAAAGCTAGTAAGGGTTAAATGGATAACAGAAGAACAACGTCAATAATAATCAAGGGCATAGCTATCTTAATAAAACGGCGGTAGAGCAATTCTGGAAGGTTCAAACTTTTGCATCAACTTCCCGTAACTCCAGAGTCACGTGGACAAATGATGAGGCGACTGCTTTTCGGAATTGTGATGGGATGCAACTCCAGCTGTTAACATTGGAATTAACTTCCAATATAATTAGAATCTCCATAACTGTAAAGCACTAGGACCAGATGGTGAGCACACTTACTAGATAAAAAAAGGTGTAAGTCACGCACAAAACACTGCCAATCCTTTTTAATGACTTAATTATCCATCACCTCAATTTCTTTACTCATATCACTTACCAAGGGTCCAGCGGACCCAGATAACTACAGTCGGATGACTTGCCTACCTGCTATAAAAACGAGGTCAATAGCAAATAAGAGATTATTAAGCCTTTTTCATTTATTAGGACAGCCTTATACTCCTGACAAATTATAGATAAATATAGAAACAATAATATTTTCATTAAATAAAAAAAAAATAAAAAAGTCAATTTTAGTTCTTTAATACCACTATGGGTATGTATATCTCTCTAGAAATGCCTGTCAATAATTGATTCTTGTACTAACATTTATGGAGTTCTTTGGATTTTCTAGAAACAGTATTTTTCTCACAGTAGAAAAATCTATAGGACCATTTGAAAAAACGAAATTCTGTCGATTTAGTCAAATCCCTCTAGCTCCTTTGGTTTCGATTTTATAAAAAAAAGTGTAAATATCAAAATTGAAGGGAATTGTATCCCGAATATGATTGTCATGTCCTCGTTTGCGTGACAGCTCTCGTTTTCGAGATATGACACAAACTTATCTTTTTTTCATTGAAAACCATAGTTGGCTATGACCTCAAAAAATCGAACTTTTCAACGATATAATACTCGACATAGTTATTCATAAAAATAACGGAGTTATGGATGCTTTCTCTCTTATTTTCATTTTTAACGTAGGTAGCCATGAAAAAGATTGTTTTCACTTTGACGTTTCCTCATTTGAGAGTAATTCCATTAGTAGTGCTGAACTGACAGTCGATATTGACATGTTTTCGTGATAAAATGGAATATTCTAACGAAGAAAAACTAAATATGGTGGAATATCATATGCCATAAAAATTCAGTTCGTGCAGCTGAGGAATACTTCCATAAATATTTTAATCATCGTCAACCTGCTCTATGTACATTTAAGAGGCTTTACGATAGTTTATGCAGATATGGATCATTTACTTAACCACCAAAGGAACGTAATCAAATTAACGAATTAGCATAAATAAATGTTTTGGCAATGGTAAATCAAAATCCATCTACATCAACTCGTGAGATTGTGGCGGAAGCTGACACATCTCATCGAACTGTAGTTAAGGTACTGAAAGCGCACAAGTTCCAGCCGTACAAACTTTCAGTTTCTCAAACTTTGCACGCTGGTGACGACCATCGACGTATTTTGTTTTGTACATGGTTTAGAGACATGTGCCTTGACAATCCACAGTTTCCATTATAGGTGTTATGGTCAGATGAAACTAGATTTACTAACTGCGGTATGTTCAATAGACTCAATGAGCATATCTGGGCTAAAGAAAACCCTTTCCATGTAGAACAAGGACGACGCCAGATAAAATTTGGTTTTAATGTTTGATGTGGTATCATAGGGTCTACTATTCTGGGGCATTTTATCTATGACGTATCACTTACTGGGGAGCACTACTTGCATTTCTTGCAATACACTTTTCAAAACATGTTGCATAATTTGAATTTGAGAACTCGTTTAGAAATTGAATGGTTCCAACATGATGGAGCACCTGCTCATAACTCGTTATTAATAAGACAATATCTATCCAAACTCTTGGATAGAAAGAAATGGCCCACGCGAATGACCACCCCGGTCTCCCGATTTGGCAGTTATAGACTTCTATTTATGGGGTGCGCTAAAAAACAAAGTATACAAAAGAAAGTATGAGACAGTTGGTGACCTAAGGGAGGCGGTATTACAAGCAATTGAGGAAACTAATAGGCGGTCTGTGAGGAAAGCGGTTATGTCAATCTTAAAACGTTACGTTAAAAGTGAAAATAAGAGAGAAAAGCATCCATAACTCCGTTATTTTTATGAATAGCTATATCAGGTATTATATCGTTGAAAAGCTCTAAAAATGTCCGATTTTTTGAGGTCATAGCCACTATGTTCAAAAAAAGATAAAGTTGTGTCATATCTCGAAAACGAGAGCTGTCACGCAAACGAGGACATGACAATCATATTCGGGATACATTTTCCTTCAATTTTGATATTTACACTTTTTTTATAAAATCAAAAACAAAGGAGCTAGAGGGATTTGACTAAATCGACAGGATTTCGTTTTTTCAAAATGTCTAGTAAGCCATGAATAACTTTTTACAAAAATCCGAAAGTGTCATTAAATTGGGCCAGTAAAACTGCATATCTTTCCCAATTTAACCATTGCTGATCAGCCATACTGATCATAAAAAAGTCACCCTGTATACGACAGCGTCATATTCTTAGAAAATGTAATTCGGTAGGTGTTACAACTTGTAGCACAAGTAAAAAATACCTCTTAATTGTTAACAATGAAAACACCTCATTTGCTAATTGAATTTGTTATATATTTACAATAAATAAATAGTTATTGCAACAAAACAAGGCAGTCAAATCAACAATTACCATGCTGAGATTGGGGCACCGTAGGACTTAGCTACGATTGGGCCAGCAGAGTAAGCAGATACTACTGGAGCAGCATGAGCGGCATAGCTGGATACTACTGGAGCATGAGCAGCATAGCTGGAGACTACTGGAGCATGAGCAGCATAGGTAGATACTACTGGAGCAGCATGACCTACTGGACCAGCATAAGCTGAGTATACTGGAGCGGCATGAGCTACAGGGGCAGCGTAGGCTGATACAACTGGGGCAGCATGGGCTATTGGGGCAGAGTAAGCTACTGGGGCTACAGCTTTGGCGATGACAGGGGCATTATGGGCAGTGTAGGTGCTATAGACGGATTTTGAGACGACTGGAGCAGCGTGGGCGGCATATCCAGACACAATTGGGGCTGGGGCAGCATAAGAGGATACTACTGGAGCGTGGGCGGCGTATGATGATACTACTGGAGCATGGGCGGCATAGGTGGATACAACTGGTGCTGGGGCAGCATAGGAGGATACAATTGGTGCTGGGGCGGCGTATGAAATTGGAGCAGCGTGGCTGGTGTATGTGTTTACGACGGATTTGGAAAGAGCGGCACCAGCATATCCAGAGTAAGCTGATACAATTGGTGAGGCATGGGCGATTGGGCCAGCTGAGTAGGTGGTAGCGACAGCTGGGGCGCCGATCAAACCAGCGTTGGCGTAGGCCAAAGCGGCAGCGAGGATGATGATCTGAAATTAAATAGTGTATTAGTTTATATTTTACTTTATAAAATAGTATTTAAATTAATCAAGGAAAGACTAGTTGCAGTTTTGATAAGAAAATATAAACCAAACTATTGGAAAAATTATGGTAAGACCGCAAACTCTAGAAATCTAATTCTAAAAGGAGATTTTTGTTAGTAAAGTTGTTAGTAAAATTTATAAAAAAAATATCTAGTATTAAAATGAGATTTTTGTTAGTAAAGTTTTCTAATTTATAAATAAAATGTTGAAATCCGAGAACGTTCATTAAATATGTTATATCTACTAAATGTAAATATAAATTGCGTTACTTACTTTGAATGCCATGTTGTGTATTGTTGTTAGTTCTTGAAGTAACTAATACTCACTCAATTTTTTCGACAGTTTTTATAGTAGCCGGTGCTGATTCTACATTGCCTGAAGATTATGATCCACTTTCGATTTTCATGAAGGTCTAGGCTATGATTTCCGTGTTACGCCGGTAAGGCTAACAAAATTATTTAATTATAATCTCTTTAAATATCAATAACAGTGATTATTCAATCGAATATTGAACATAATTGCAGCTGCGACTTGAGGGGAATCCACTTTTGTGCAGAAACTTTACATTAACTCGATTAAGAAAAACTGTATGTATAAAAAAGTGTATGAATTTGAAGATTATTCGATAATTTATTTATAACTCGACGCGTTAAGATTATTTATAAGAATCTTGTTATAAGAACAAGATGCATTAAATGTTGTAGATTTGTAGACGTCGTAAAATTTATGTTATGCAAAATTGCACACTATATATCGATTAAGTTGTTAAAAATGTGCATATATGAATAATTTAAATTCATTGATGAAGTCTGAAATCCGAAATATACTCCATGAAAGATTTTGTTTGTATAAATCGACTAAAGCTCAATATCTTTTCATTTTATCACGGGCCAAGTTAATTTAAGAGGAAATATTTTTTTTATAAAAGGAACCTACTTCAACTGACTTAAATCTGATTTAAAGTACAATTCTATTGATTATTTGAGTATTCTAATCTCTCCCTCACTTTCTGTCTCTCTCTCTCTCTCTCTCTCTCTCTCTCTCTCTCTCTCTCTTTTTTTTTCTTACTTTCTCTCTCTCTCTAATTTGAACTGTTTTTCTATATTTTCCACAATTTTTTTAACTTATTTGTTTATTTTATTATTTGGACCACTTTCTACATGTGTTACTCTAATTGACTCCATATTGCAACTTGCTTCTATGTATTATTTGTCTAACATTTTCTAAACCACCCTGAACAACTATAATTCAACTCCAAACGTTATTGCAACCGCCATGATATCTTTAGAATCACCCTGTATAAATACAAATCCTCTCCACACTATTGACTGTTTCTATTTTTCTATTTTTTAAATTATAACTGTATACCTATAATTTTACTTCGCCCCATTTATCAAGTATTCTATTTATGTAACTGATCATGGTCTACCCTATATAACAAAATTTCTAACATTTTTTAACCTCATTTGATAACTACAATTTTACTCTACCGTTTATTTCAACCACCCACTATATGCACCTGCTTCTAAAAAATGTTTTTCAACCATCTCTGTAACTATACTATTCCCCTACGCTATAATTCAAATATCATAACTGGTTACACTTATATAACACATTTTTGATTTACCCTGAATAATAATTTTATTCCACCCTTACTTCAACTACCTTGTATAAGCAACTACCTATGTTCAAAACTAAATAACTTTTTTCACCTCCCTGTATAACTACAATTCTACTCCTGCTTATATTTCAACCATCCTGTATATTCCACTGCTTCTAACATTTTTTTAATTCTTCTGTTTCACTGCTCCTTACTGCTTATATATATATATATATATATATATATATATATATATATATATATATGTGTGTGTGTGGAAAGGGAACAATTGTTTTATCCTTCCAAATGGTTCTCGGTCTTCGGTTTCTATATTGTTGATTGAGAAATCTTGGGCTTTTGGTACCATTGAAATAATTCTAATTTAGTTTTTCGTGGTAATTATTATATTTTACGTACGTTTCGACCAATTCTTGGTCTTTTTCAAAAATTTTCTTTTTTGTAAATTAATGACAACATAATTTTACACACACTTAACCACTGTAAATAAAATAAAATAAAAATGAGTTAATTTTGTGTGAGTTTGGTTTTTGATATAATTGATTTTAGTGTATTTCTTGTTTTAAATGATGTTTTGATATTATATCTGTTTCCCACTCTTTTTAGTCTTTCTGATAGACCCTGTATGTATGGTATAGTTATTGTATGAGTGTGAGTATCTTGGGAGTCAGAGTTGCTTGGTGAAGTTTGATGTTGGTTGTTAGGGATTGTTTGGTATTCGATTTTGTTTAACTCGTTATTAATAAATTTATTTGGGTAATGTTTGGCAGAAAGTACATTTTTTATAAAAGTTTTTTCTTCATTGAATTTATTGATGTTAGAACAATTGGCTTTTGCTCTGTCATATAGAGATTTAATGATACCTCTTTTTACTGAATTTGGATGATTAGAGTTAAAGTTGAATATTTAGCAAGAAGTACTTAGACTGTTAATTTTGTCACCAAAGGTCTTTTTCTCCGTAAATGAGCTTAGATGAGATATATCACAAGCAAGAGGTTGGTATTTAAGGGAGAAGGTAAGTCTTTTTTTGTCTCTAACATATAGACATTTTATGTTATCAACGCCCAGCATAGAAAGAGTCCTAACTTTACTTTACACAATGAATTATAATGAAATCTCGTCCAATTTTTACATATTACAATTTTATGTATAGAAACGCCCTCAAAAGTCGCAGCAAGCATCATATTTCTTAACGAGTTTGACATTTAAAATAGTTTACTTATTTTTCTTATTATTGTTTTGTTAAACTGGGACACTTATGAGATCCGTATCGTACCAGTTGCTTAAGTGAGCAAACAGTGTATGTTCGTTCCACATCTGATATATTAATACATCAAATTATGTTAATATTTCTTCTTTGGGTGTGTCTCAGTCGCCATTACGGTTTTAATTCGTCCTTGCATAACACATCTAACGTTCAGAATAAATCATCCTTCTATGAGATTATCTCACCGCGAACAGAGCCGATTCATTAATGGATTTTGGGTGTACAAGAATGATCCTTGCTTTGGGCCGTAATTATATCGATCGTCCATCATGTAATGCATGAGACGTCAAATCTTGAAAACTATTTTGATTGCTAGATGTTTTATTTCAGCGAATCGTGTATTTTTTTCATAATCAAGGTGAGGTTTTTACAGGTGGTTTTTGTTTAGTCATGTCGTGAATATGGTATTTTTTTTGTGTTGGTGCTGTAGCAACATTTTTCCTCATGTTCACCATGGAGTAAATTATTTTATTTTAACAAGAATGGAAAAATCAATTAAATTGTAAATGTCAATTTGCCTAATCACAATTAACGTTACAGCTTGCAGCTATTAAATTGTGAAGTTCTGATTTATTTAATATATGTCTGTCAAATTATTTTGTATGTTGTAGACAAGTTTGTTATGATTTTAAATAAGCACAGCATGTTTTGGGTATTGGGAAATCAAAAACTTGTGAAATGTTGTAAAGTGTATTAGTCTAAATCAATATGTAGGTTTTACATATTTTTTTAGAGATTTTCCGTTCCTATGAACGCAAGAAAATATATTATTTTATTATCATTGGAAACGGCGTCTGATTTAGACCCGGAAACGTTTAGACTATTTGAAATATACAGACTTTCCAGCAATTTATTCTCAACAAATTTAGAAAAATATATTGTTTCTAGTCGAGAACCTTTATTTTTGCGCTTCCCTCAACAGATTGAATTTTCGAATAATTATTTAAGTATTTAGTTCACATATCTGAATTTAACATTTCATCGGGAAAGGAAATTCGACATCTAGAAGCGTGATTTTCCGAGAAAATATTACATTATTGATACTTTTAACATTTATTCTGACATTTTTTGGATTTTTAACATTTTTGAGCTTTGCGACTTTTGACATTTTTGACATTTTTGTGCCATATTTGACATTTTTGACATCTTTGAGATTTTTGACATACGAACATTTTTGACATTTGAGACTTTTTACATAATTTTTAATTTTTTGAATTTTTTGACATTTTAAAAATTTTCGCACATATGGAATCTTTGACACTTTTTCCTGAAGCTCCTAAATGTCGAAATTCATTTAGTGGTAAAATGTAGTTTTTAACTATTTTCTGTTGATTTGTGCTTGAGAAATATCTAATAATAGTCTTCAAGCATCCAAGTCTAAAAGAAAATTCAGTACCAGTATGCAAGCATATTTTGTGCATTTTCGTGAGCCAACATTTTCAGGAAAGGTCTCCAAGTGTGATTAACAAAAAATACATTTTCAAATACATAACGTTTCAAATTGTCAACCCGATTCTTTATGCAGATGACTTAGTATTAATAACAGAATCAGAGGACGACCTGCAAATGGGAGTACACAAACTTCAACAAATTTGTACAGAGTATAACATGAAAATATCATCTACTAAGACCAAAGTAATGGCTTTTTCAGACGAATATGCTATCAGATGTAAGATAGTGGTTAATAACTAAATATTAGAACATGTATCACATTTTAAATATCTAAGATTCAATATATCACATCATCGACATAATGACATTGAAGAACAATATCTAGAGGACTTAAACATAAAACCAGGAAAGAAACACAAATAAAGTGTTATAAGACGATGGTTGTACCAATAATAAGAAATAACTGTCTAAGAAGTGAACGAAACATTTGCAACATAAACGAAAGAATTACAGAAAATAGGAGACAATGGAAATAACATTCAGGCAGAATGCAAGATGATAGAATCCCTAAGACAGTAAAGAACTATAAATGTAGAGGCAGAAGAAGTATTGGCAGACCAAGAAAAAGATGCCGTTACAGACAAAAGCCTAATACCTGAAATGGAGAAGAAGGAGAAGATTTTCAAACCCTCAGTTTTGTTCAGTCATCGTTATTCATAACCCTCTTATTTGTTCCAGATCGGTTTATTTAAGTGATAAGTCCACTACAGTAACAAAACGTCTAGCTCAAGGATTTTGGGGTAGACAACTACAAACAAAACTAGAGCATCAGAAAGAATCGAGTAATTTCGAAATGACTGTTAATGACTGTTGAGGACGTCCATGATTATTTTGAGGGGTGATTGGGGTTTTATCTCCTCACTTCTTCATCTTCATTTGCTGCTGCGACAGAATTTTCCAAAAACCTTGGAATAATAGTCTAAGTGATCTTCCCATTGGTTTGCTAATGACTGAGAAAGCACTCACACCCTTGCTCGAGTTCAGCAACTAAAATACCTCTTCGGAAACTATCAATGAACACTTCCAGCTCCCTTGCTCCCTTGCCATCCACCCCCGGAGACAGACTAAGGTCTTCACTCTCATGAAGTGTTCCTTCTGCACCACCGTTGTCTTATCTTTGTAATGCATGGCTTCGATTTGTTTTCGTTGCTTTAGGTTGCTGCACTTACGTTCCCTATAGTTTTATAACCAACGGAGTGGGTAGGTTTCGGCAACTTGGGATCAATGGGCATCTTTCACGATCATGCTGGTTTTTCAAACGGTCTTAATTTTTCCAAAGTTTTACTAAGATTGAATCTTCATCTGGTGGTGTTTCTGTATTTCCCTAGTTTCTGGCTACATACGTACACCTATGTTGTGGAAAGAATCCGCGGACACTCAAAAGATATCTTGAACTTCTGTAAGGACAGGTTCATGGCACTGTAAATTTTTCAGTCTACCGTCTCCAAAAGCTGACCTTGTGTTCTTGTATTAATGTTGCGTTTTATTGTGTCAATATGCATTGTTTGGGAGATCTTAGGCTGTCTTCTATCGTTCTCGTTAGTTTGGAAATTGTCTTAATACTGTGTTTTCCATAAGACTGCCGATGCAATCCTTTACATTTTTTACATAGAGTAGTGAGGCTATTTCTTCCAATGCTTCTGTGGTTTCTTCAAATTTGGGGTCTTTTTCCGAGTAGCTCCTTTGATCTGGTCTTCAGAATACTTTAGGTTCACATACACAAATTACTCTCTCTGTTAGTTTTTATCACTCCCTTTTGCGACTGGGATGTCGGTTAACAATTTATTCAGGTATGGTTCAGTGTGTGGGTTTACTATAAACACGATACCCTAGTTTTCCATGGGATTTCTTCTCAGAAGTGCTAGTTTTCAATCCAACTCAGTCTCTATAGTGAACTGTAATATTTGGGTTATTCCAGTTTATAAACTTTAAAAACCTTCCACATACTCCTTTTCATGATTCCATTCCACAAAAGTATCGACATAGCGTAGCCAACAAGTAGGTTCTTGACCATTGAGAGTCTGTTTTTCGAACTTCGACATGAAAAGGTTAGGTAACACCTGACTAAGATGACGTCCCAATACTCTGCCTATTTGTTCGTAAAAAGTATTATTCAATTTAAAGTAAGTGCTAATAAGGCTATGTCGAAACAAGGCGGTAATATCTTTTGGGAATTCCAGGCTGGTAATTTCCATAAGTGCATTCAAAGGCACTTTGTTAAAAAGAGACACTACTTCTACAGGTTATTGTTCGGTATTCAATCTATCGGGCTACTTTTATGATACTCTCTTCGAGGTGTCATTCCTTTGTAAGCAAGACAATATACATTATATATATTATATATAATATATATTGTTTCAGTTCATCAGTTGCGCTTCCCACAATTGAATGTCCTCTCGAACATTTCTTTATGTATTTGATACATTTCATTAAATTTGAAGACGCGAGATGTAAGACCGACATCTAGGATTTTCGAGAGAATTAGCACACAGAGGTTTCGAATCTGGAGCCGTTCCGTGTAATTGCTGTTCTCCCTTAACTCCTAGGACAGAATGTCACGATAAAATTTTCAGGTTACTTCACCTGTCAGAGATATTGAATACTCTCTTCCAGGTGTCATTCCTTTGTACGCAAGACAATATACATTATATATAATATATATTGTTTCTGGTCAGTGAACCTTCATCAGTTGCGCTTAACACAATTGAATGTCCTCTCGAACACTTCTTTATGTTTTTGATACATTTCGTTAAATTTGAAGACGCGATATGTAAAACCGACATCTAGGATTTTCAGGAGAATGAGCACACAGAGGTTAAGGGAGAACAGCAATTACGCGGAACGGCTCCAGATTCGGAACCTATGTGTGTTAATTCTCTCGAAAATCCTAGATGTCGGTCTTCCATCTCGTGTCTTCATACTTTTATGGTATCTTTTCAAATCCATTGAACGCAAGACAATATATTGTTTCTAGTCGGGAACTTCCGTCAGTTACGCTCCCCTCATCAGATTGAAATCTCGAATAATTATTTATATATTTAGTATACTTAACTGAATTTAATATTTTATCCCAAAATAAATTTCGACATCTAGGAGTTTTAGGGAAATCTAGCCCACAGAGACTCCAAATCAGTAGTCATACAGGATAAGAGACATTTTAAAAGCAGTTAATGCAGTCATCTAAACACCAACTAGTTTTAATCATATATAATACAACTACGTAACTATATTTTCCAACAAAAAAAAAACGCTGAATTAAAATATATTTCGTATACCACCTTTTCTATTTGAACAAAAAAACTTGACAGTGCCCCTTTGACACTGGCTAAGGAGGTCAGGAGCGGTCGCACACATTGTGAGAGAGTAATGCATTTTTCAAATACATTTTGAATACCTATTTTTTAACACCTGGCCCAAAAGAGGGGTGCTATAAGTTTAAGGTGTATATCTGCCGATCTATGTGTTTATCTGTGGCATAGTAGCTCCTAAACGAATGAACCGATTTTGATATTGTTTCATGTGTTTGAAAGCTTACTTAAGCGAGATGGTTCTTAGCCATAATTTATGAAAATTTGTTTAACAATGTGCCGACCATCAGGTCATTTGCTACTTGACAAATGGGTCTTTTGGGGAATTTTTTAAAACTGTTCTCAAACGACTCAACCGATTTTAATGAAATTTTGTGTGTATTTGAGTTTGCCATTGGATGGTATAGATTCACAATTGAACCAGATAGGTGGTGCAGCAATCGGCTTTTTCAAACTCCTAAATAGCTGGACTGATTTTAATGAAATTTTTTGAGTGTGTTTGAGTGGGTCTCTTTATGGTTCAGATTCATAAGTGAATACGGTAGATGGCGCTACGATCGCATTATAGCACCATATTTTTTGAACATCCAAACAACTAACCGATTTTGATGAATTTTTGTGTGTGTTTTTGCTAGAGGTAGACGCTAAATACTATAGCTGGTCCAGTGGAGCAGGTAAGCAAATATGAGTATTTTTTATTTTTTTATAGTTTTTTGTGTCGGGGGATATTTGATTTCTACGATTTTACGTGGAGCACGTGACGCCTACTACCCCCCACCCCAGCGTCTCTGATAATGAAGTATCTGTCAATTTTGTGCCAAAACTTAGTCTCATTGACATTATACATAGTTTTCGAATCAGATCGATATTTTGTTTCCTTCAAAAGTTAATGGGGGGGGGCAATAAACATGTTCAGTGTCTAATGGAATAAGGAGAAACTAGAAGTCAAACTCAGTTAATCTCAAGAAAAAAAGTTGATAGTTAACTGATAATGCAGATTTTGACAGAAAAGAAAGAATAATTTTAAAAATGCTAATGTTTTGTATTCATTTCTACAAATTATATGAAATACATCAATTTCTTCAGTCTTAAATATAAAATATCAACAATAAACCTATGGCAGATATAGGAATCCAGAATCTGAAAGTTTATGATCGGAAAATCGTCAGTTACTGTTTCTACAAAGGAATGAGATTTTGCAATTTGGTATGTATTTCAAAAACATTGTTGAATTTTTTAAAGTATCATGTTTTGCTCGACATTTGAGACTTTCGTGTATATAAAAATAATAGTGCTTGCATAACATTGTTTTATGTACTTTGCACCATTGATATAAATGTATTTGAATATTTTTTATGCTAGAAACGTATGAAATAATCATAAAACTCTTACGCATTCCGGCAACATACATTCCGTTTGAAAGAAAATTTACAAAAACTGTTTTGCTCGCAAATGCTAATCTTATGTAACAGACTGCCAATAAATTATATTCATGAATTATTAGTCAATTTGTATAAAAAATTTAGCAATTTATAGATTTAATATATTTATTCTAAATTAATTTTATATTTTAAGCAACCACTCGGCGTGACTGATATATTTGGGATGTATGATAGCTGGATAAGGGAGATCAAACCTCAATTTTCAATCACACTGTGGGAGTTAGGGGCTATCACTTCTGGCTGTAGAAAGCAAATGGTCTTTATCAGAGACAACATTAAACTAAGACTTAGATGAAGCACATGTACTGCAATAATATTGATTAGGTGCCTTAGTCACTAAGATCTCCCGATCTATCGCTAATTGAACAAATGTGGGATATTACGGATAGACGATGGTCAGTTAAATCGAACGAAATAAGTAATGGACGTTTCTTATTTGAGGAAACCGTTAACGATTTTGAATCGATTTGAAAAATCCCTGTATTTTTGACTGCGTCGACTCCTGGTTAGCCTGGTGGTCAGTTTTTTATGTCAAACTTGAGGGGCAATGAGTGATAAATTTTGTTGAAGCCGATGGTTAAGCCGTTGTAGCCCGTTAATAGATTTGCCACCCAGATCTCCAAACCTCACAATTTTACACCTTATACCCCCCCCCCACACTAGAAACGAACTATGTCCAAGATTTCAATTTGCATCCCAGCCAACATACAAGTCAAAAAGACATAATCTTAAATTCATTTCAAAGATGTCTTAGAATATCATTTTCAAAAAGTCTTAACTAAAAGCTCCTGAAGACATCTTTTTTTTTTACTTCTGGGGAATGCGGAAATATGAGATCATTTTTCTGATTTCTTAAGAAGAAATACTTTTCCTAACCTTATGTTAAGTAATGAGTGTGGGACATAACATTATTTTGATATGTACGTGGTTCTGAACAGTCGGTGAAGTGAATATATAAATGGGCAAACAAAACGGTTCGGTGCCATTTTCTCCTCTGTTTCTCAACCGATCTTCTTTATTTGTTTAATAGCTATTGGCGACCTTCAGTGCAGAATATATAAAGAATCTTTATTTATAGCTTTTAAAATAAGTAATTTAGAGATAAATTATTAATAAAATTCCAGTGAGTGGTGCCCACTATGAACAAGTAGCTTAATCTAATGTTAATTTGACAGCTGTCAACAGTAAAAATCCAATTGTGGACAATCGTAGGGAGGTATAAAAATATTACTAAAATAATCGACTTTTACTTATAAAGATGTATGCTGTAAAAGCATTCTTTTCTATTCATTTATGACGTTAATTTTTTTACAATAAATTTTATCACTGCTTGATATTTTTCTATGATTACATTTTTACAGTTAAACCTGTCAAGATTTTAAAGTAAAAAGTGCTGGTTAGGCGATTTTTGGATGGATAAAAGTTATGTGTTCTTATGTTAATTTGAGGCACTCAGTGAAGTTGCCTTGAGCAGTTACATATGCATATAAGTATAAATTGACTGAGATATAAGTCGTTGTAGGTTATATTTATACAGGGTGATTCCAGAAATGTTAGAAACCAAATGTTTTATTGGATAGCCAACAAACAGTTGCATTCACACAGTGTATATATATATATATATATATATATATATATATATATATATATATATATATATATATATTGGATAGTCCATAAAGGCAGTTACATATACAGGATGGTGGAAATATATTATAAAATGGAATTATTGTAATGAGTATTTCAATAAGTGTTAGAGAGTTCAAATTAAACTGAATCACTTCATCTTGAGAAAAATTAGACCAAATATCCGATTATATGTAGGTATATATGTATTTTTGATGAGTAAAGCTCGGTCACCCATGTACTATGAACATACAAATGGAATTTGAATAAGTATTAGTAGTAAAATGAAACAGATTATTTTGCATTTTCTACTCAAATAGAATTGTCATTTACGTTTATTTGTTATATTATCCTACCAATTAACAGCTGTATTATTTAATTTTAAGAAATTTCATGTTAAGAAAATTTTTGTCGTTAATTTCCACTTACTGCCTCTTTGCCATACCTTATATCATTAGGCTGAGCATTAAGAATGTGCTTACAAATAAAGTCCTATTAATTACATATTAAAAATAATAATTTGGTCAAGTGCGAGTTGGACTCGCATACTTAGGGTTCCGTACCTTCAATGGGAATGAGTGCATTTTCTTATATTTACCCTTATATCTTTTAAAGGAAGCGTTTTAAATTTATAAAAAATATACACTTTCATTTTCCACACATAGACTTTTTATTTCATCTGCTTCAGGATTCTCTTGATTTTTATCAGAATACATATGTATTTAATTTTCTAATTTGACCCCCAAAAATTAACATTACAGTTTTACTAATAAACTTTCAGAGAAGTCTTTTATAATCTCCTGTCTGAGTTTTGAGGATCTGTAGATTGAAAGATAAAGGGCAAAATAGGTCACGTTTTAAATTATAAATTATTAAATCTGTTATTCAAATTATTAAAAAATTCAAATAAAATATATTTTTCAAAATTTAAATAGTGTAGTTTCTAAAATGGGAATTAAGTCGATGTTTAATATCTTTTAAACAAATGATTTAAAAATATGATATATTTGTAATTCACATAATGAGCCTTTTATCTGATATATTACATGATACGTTTGAAAATTGAATCGTTGTTTTCCATTTAATTGTATAATTTGTCGCTAAAATTACTATGGGGGTTTTCCAATAATTGATTTTCCGTTTAATTCTATTATTTTGGGGCCAAATAATAGAATTAGGGATTTTTTCATATTTTTCCTATAAACAGAAAAATTTAGGTCTTATAGTTTGGGGAATAACGGGGGGAATGGGTAATTTTTTAAAATATTTTTTTAATATATTTTAAAATATTCATTTAAAAAAATAAACAAATATACTTGTATTCATCATAATGAGCCCTGTGATTTGATATATTACATGACCCGTTAGAAACGATTTTAATTTTATATTTTCCATTTAATTCTATAATTTGCCCCTCAAGATGACTATTAGGGGTTTTTCCTTATATGTCCAGTAAAGTTCAGGTGAGGGGCTGTACCTCCATTTTTTTTCAAAATTTTCCAGATCATGGTTTCGGAGATAGGGGGGGGGAATGGGTAATTTTTTCTATATTTTTGTTAATATCTTTTAATTTATTTATTTTAAAAATATGAAAAAAATATACTTGTTTTTGTCATAATGAGACCTTTCATTTGATATATAACATGATGGGTTAGAAACAATTTTAATTTTATATTTTCCATTTAATTCTATAATTTGCCCCCCAAAATAAATACTAGGGGTTTCTCCTTATTTTTGTAGTAAAGTTCAGGTGAGGGGCTATAGCTCAATTTTTTTTCAAAATTTTCCAGCTTATGGTTTTGGAGATAACGGGGGGGGGAATGGGTAATTTTTTTATATTTTTGTTAATATCTTTTAATTAATTTATTTTAAAAATATGAAAAAATATATTTGTTTTCGTCGTAATGAGCTCTTTCATTTGATATATAACATGATGGATTAGAAACAATTTTAATTTTATATTTTTAAAATATGAAAAAAATATATTTATGTTCCTCAGAATGAGACCTTTCATTTGATATATTACATGATGTGTTTGAATTTTTTTTTATTTTTAAATTTTTATTTAATTCAATAATTTGCCCCCGAAAATTAATATTAATGGTTTCTGTTTATTTTTCTTGTAAAGTTCAGACAACGTTCTACATTTCCTATTTTTTCAAAATTTTAAGCTCACTAGTTTCGGTGATCGGGGGGGGGCGGTCGATTTTTTTTAGTTTTTCCCCCCAGAAGTACTCCTAAAATCAATTTTTTTTTCTTTTACGATATGTACTCCTGATCGAGTCACCAAACTATACATTGATACCAAATTTCAGACTCTTCCGTCCAGTAGTTTAGGAGAAAATTGCTGTAATGTGATAGAGGCAGAAATCCGGAGTGATATTATAAGGGTATTCTTATATTGTATATACGGAACCCTAACAAGTTGAATTTTGTTAGGAATTGACACAATTGGTCGAATTTCTAAAACTGGGCGATCGCTAGTTTGTATTATAACGTATTCATCTCACAAAATTCATATGATAAACACAGACCGACGAGATTTTTGTCCAGAAACCAGACTGTAATTCCCTAAAAGTTTTTGATGCACTGAATTTAAATCTGGTCGCAGAATTGCTCTCTCAAGGCAGCATTTTGAGATAGTTCTAAAGTGCAAAAACACCGTTTTTGTCCATATAGACGACAGATTTTTTATTCACGAAAAATACACACAGCATCTTAAAGGTATCTTCGGAATGGCATTCGGTTTGTCCAAATTCCTTTTTTTTATTTTTTTCAGAGATCAAAACCATGATATCCCAAAGAAGTCATTATGAGATTTTTATGTGGCGCATTTCACGTCTTGAAGACTTCTTAAAAAATTCGTTTTGGCACTGTGTGACCAATACTCAGACATCTTTTTATGAGTGTTGCGATATCTTTGTCAGCGAGTATACTTTAAATTTTATGCCGAAGTAGAAATCTTATTACCTACTTGGCATTAAAAAACGGTTAATAACTTCAAATTTTACAGAGGTAAAAAAATGGGTCACTTTGTATAAATATAACGAAAACAAATAATTATTACTCATGATGTGTGGGATTATTCAATTTAAGAATACGAATATAAATCAGATCTCCTTGGTTGCTGACCTAATTCTGTCGCGAACCGATTTTAAAAACCCCCTATTATCCAAAACGCTCCAGATACGGTTTAATGGGTATTTAAAGTGGACGATCTCGTTTTGTTTCATTAACGCCTACCTTTTAATTATGAAAAAAATATATTTTGCCAATACGAAATTTTAGGTCGATCCGAAATTATGTTATCCGGTGCAGTTTAAGCTGACCTTGACTTTTTAACGACAACCAAAAGTGAAATGACCTCCCGCGTGAGAGTTGTTTTTGTTAAGAATGAATTTGATTGATCATTCGGTGCTGTCAACTGGTTTCGTAATAAACATCGGACGAATTACGAATATCAGATTATTCTACATTTTTGGAACTCGTTTAATGGCTTGTCGGTATATTTTTAAAGGTACGGATCAATGATTTTAAAAGGAATATAAGATATAATACAGATGTCTATATCATCAGTTTTGAACAAAAAAACTCTACTTAATAATGTAATCCAACCTTATTTTAGTTTAGCTTTTGCACAACATTATAGAATGCTTATTATGATTTGTCACGACAGTACTAGTCTAAGAGATAGAGGCGTCTGCCTAGAGCGTTACCATTAAGGTGGCGAAAACGGGTAAACTTGTCAAAAATATGGGTGAACTTTGTCATTAAGTAAAAAGAACGCCATTTGCACCATTTTTTTTGCTTACACAAAAGAAATCATAATCCAAAAGGACGTACATGATACAGTATATGACATAAATATATTTTACATGAAGTCATTAATGTGGTCTGTATGACGTCATACACAATTTTTTTAATAGCGAAGCCACATTTTTCATTACTGATTTGGAAAGAGCGGAAAATTTCAAGTCCGAATATGACTTTGATCATGACCTTGAACTTGACCTTCAAGGTCATTTCGAGATCTAAGTTTGTTTGAAAAAAAAACAACCTATTATAGCCAAATTAGGTGTACAGGGGGTTTTTGACGTCGCTGATTTCCAATCTGAAACCAGTTTTTGTTTGAAAAACTGGTCCGCCCTCTTGGAATGCGAAATTCTGATTTCTGATTCGTAATCAGATTTTGAAAATTGGCAATTTGAAAAAAAATCAAACAACCTACTCCCAATTTGGTAAACGGGGGTTTTCGACGTCGATTATTACGAAAATGAAATCAGTTTTTGAAAATTTTCAAAACAAGTAGTGGCCAAGATCAACGTCAACTTTGTTTTTAATTTGGAATTCCCTCTTTGAATCAGTCATCTTTCGGATCAGGATTAAAAACATCGATTACCGTTAATTGGTTGTGCATGAATTGGTTGTTTTTTTTTTCAAAAAAATTGGTCCGCTATCTTGGATTGTGAATTTTGAAAAACTGATTTCAGATTCGAAATCAGCGATGTCGAAAACCCCCGTACACCTAATTTAGCTATAATTGGTTGATTTTTCAAAAAAAGTCATTTTCGGACATGAAATTTTCCGTTCTTTTCGAATTCTTAATAAAAAATGTGGCCTGGCATTTAATAAAATTGGATATGATGTCATACAGACCACATTAATGACGTCATAAAATATCTATTTATGTCATTTAGCTGTACGTCTTTTTGGATTATGATTTCTTTTGTGTAAGCAAAAAAAATGATGCAAATGGCATTCTTTTTACTTAATGACGAAATTCACCCCTATTTTGGACAAGTTTACCCGTGTCCGCCACCTTGATGGTAAGGCTCTAGGCAGACGCCTCTCAGGAATTTGCTTAAATACATCACAATCTTGTATGCAGCCAATTTTGGAAAGTTTACTCGATGATGAGCATGACCAAAAAAAATTACCATTTTCAGACCCTGTAAATATCTTCGGTTATCAATTCCACTGGCGCTTGCCTAGAAACGTGATGTAGTTCAGGAATTGAACTTAATACATTTTGTCCATTTTCAGGATGACGAGTAAGATCCCGCTCTATCTCTCCTACTATACGGTTTAATCGCGGCCAAATTATTAGACCAAGTGGCCGCCCTGAACCCGACCGCACTGCCCCTACTAGATTCAATTGTGAATTTAAACCTTCTAGTACCCATTCAAATTCGCACAAATAGTTTCATCAAAATCGGGCCAACCTTTTCGGAGGAATTTAAAAAATCTTACAACTTGATTGTAGCGCCCTCTATGATTGTAGAACCCTCTACCAGGCCAAATTGTAAACCTAACTCACAAAAATACACACAAAAAGTTACACTACATAGAAGAGTTTAAAAAAGATTTTCCTACAACCCGATGGTAGCATCACCTACCGTGTCTAAGTGTGAATCTAAACTTCCAGGAACCCACTCAAATACCCACAACAAATTTTAGATATGAAAAAAGATTTGCCCCATGGGTGTTCGAACCCGAGACCTTCGCTTTATTGGCAATACTCTCCAACGAACTTAGCTAATATGCGCTATAATGCAGCGATCGCCGAGCGAGTATAGCAACGAGGCGGTGGTTGAATAATTATCGGAATATCTAAACAAATTAACACAAAACAATGTTAAACTATACTTATAAACTTTCCTCTTGAAGCACTGTAGGTATATCTATTGATGAAATTTGCATTAAACTCCGTTACGTATTTTGAAAGATCGAAGCGTACACAGGCGCAAACAGCGGGACAGGACTTTGCTTTGTACTATGTAAAGATATGCATAACTTCTCTCCCAATGAAAATAATTATAAAAAAAAGAACTAGCATGTGACGGAAAACATTTCCATGTATATTGGGTTTTAGCTACAGGTTTTTCCTTCCCTGAGATCTATGATGGAATGGTATAGCTGTGTATCAGAAAAGAAATGGACAAATTTGTGCGGCGTCATAGAATGAGTGGTCATGAAATCGAGATAATCCATTTACTTTATTTTGTCTTTCAAATTCTTAGGACTCTCTGAAAAAGAATGGCGTTACTCTAATAGGGGGGAACCAGATACGTGCTTCCGTAGGGGTCAATTTCATGCTTCAGGAGGAGGGGGGGGGGCGATTCTGTACTAAATGACCCTAAATATAATTTTCAACCAAGATTTCTTGAGCTATTACATTAAAAACAGTTCTTCTAAGGTTTAAACCCAAAAAAGCTACCTTCTTCTAGGCTCTTGGATTTAAGATTACCTCGTTTTAATATTAAATGTAAAAACTTCGAAGCTCTGTGGGGTGGACGCGATCGATCTGGGGGTACAGACATACATAGGGTTATATTATTTATTTTATTATTATTTGCTTAGACGACAAGCTTCCAAAACAAATGGTAAGGAGTTATTTTCATTTATTATCATCATTTTTAAATTCGTAGTAATTAAAGTACAAATCCAAAATGAACAATATACCAATGGAGAGAGGAAGTTTCAAAGTTTCGGCGGGCAGTGATGATTCCAGAAGCGACTTTCGATGTAAGTCGCATGAAAATTGACATAAATGAAGTTTAACCCATATATTAAATTCCATTTATATCAATTTTCATACAAAATACATCCTTCGTCGAGTGGTAGGGCCGTCGAATGGTTTCAACAATCTGGGCCCTGGCTCTACACTTCTGGCCACCGAGATCTCCTGATCTCATCCCATGTTACTAATTCTTATGGGGTTATGTTAAGGAAGCTGTTTACGTCCCACCTCTATCAATAACTCTGGACGATCTGTGGAACCGTACTAAAGCTGCCGTGCTTGTGTGTTGTACGAATTCGGCTAACGCATATATGTTTGCCGTGAAACAAACGGTGGACACATTGAACATTTATAATAACAAAACAACTTTGAAACTTCCACTTTCCATTGGTATAAAGATTGTTTATTTTGGATTTGAAATTTAAGAAATTCTAATCTTTAAAAATCATTTACAATAACCCGGTACATTGGTGTGATACAAAAGGATCAACACCGTCGTTAAGTTACCTTAGTTGTCAAGAATTTTCGAGCATTGGCTTAAGGTGGCCACACACCAAGGGCGATGGCAGTAAAATCTTGGGGGTAGGGGACGTGTTGTCGCGCATTTTTGAAAATTATTTCGAATACGTCTATTTGATTACTTCATTACAACCAAACTTATCAAGGATCTCGTCAATAATCTAACAGAAATTAATTACCGGTTTTCCATTTTTGATTTAATTTTCCTTTCTATTATTTTAATAAGAGATATGTCAATGTGACTTGTACGATTTGGGGAGGGGGTCGTGACCCGTATGCCCCTCCCTCTCGGACGGCCACTCCTGCCAACCAACAGTTCTAAGTGTCAGTTTTAACTCGAGTTACAAACTGTCAGATAGTAAGACAACCACACACGTAAAGTTTGAACTGACAGTAGTTCAAACTGGTATTTAAAATTGTGCGTGTGTAGCCACCTTTATATGAACAGGTAGGATATGGTAGAGACAATAGACTTTATTGTTTTTAGGCATTCAAATTTCTAAACTAATTTTATATCTTGTACAAGGGCGTCGCCAAAATGGCTTTTAGGTGGGGGGGGGGGCAAGTCGGTAGATTTTAGGTTTTATTTTACCTATAAAAAACGCTAATGATCGGCAACAGCGATCGACCCTGCCTTGTTAATTCTAACATGATTATCAATTTTTATCAATACATTTAAAAAAACTAAATATTTTACAGGTTTTATTAATAAATGTTATAACGTAGAATATTCTGAAACACAAAAAACACAATTTTTCCTCTAATATATTTACTACATTCAAAACTCTGATACCTTATTATTATTTCAATGTCAGTTTAAAGTTTCAAATAAACATTGTTGACTATAATAAAATTAATTTAGCCTTGTTTATAAATCTAGTTTAGGTATATATCTTCCCGGATTTAAAGAAAAAAATAATGACTGACACCAATTTTGCTTCCTTTATTTATCAGTTACATTTATTTTCAATCAGTATAAAAAAGTTGATTTTAATAACAAATGGTTGTTATGCTAATTGTTGCCAATATTTAAAGTAACTATTAATTCATGAGTGATTATTAATATTTATAAATCATTTTAGGGACGTGTTTAAATGATAGTAGGTAGGTAGATATAAATTATCAGCGTTTTGTTTGTGTAAATCTTAAGTAAGCAATTAACTTTATTTAAAAATTATTTCTTTCATGTGCTTGGCAATAAGCCATGCAGAGATATGTAGTTACTAGTGAATTGCTATTTTTGTCTTAAATGGTTGTTTAAGATGAAATGACCGTGGCAGACTTTTCATTAAAATTATTTACCCATTTGTTAGTTCATACTTTTAAAAACTGGCAACCAAAAATACAAGATTGTGTATGGTTAGTTTCAGGAAATTTAATTCATTCTATTTATAAATAATTCTAATTTGGTTGTTATTCGAACGATAGTTATAGATTCTTTTTATATGTCTTCCCATAAAATTGCTGACTTGCCCCCCCCTGGACTAAAAAATTTCTGGTTTTTCTCTCTCTCTAAGACAATTTTTTCCTATTTGCCGCCCTTTAGGACAATTTTGCTTCTAATTTTGTCCCTCCCTAAACCAAAAGCTGGGTACGCCCTTGTGTCAGGTTGTCAATGACAATAAAGTAACTATGAACGGCAGAAAACGTAAATTTCATTATTTTTTTGCACAAAAATAGACAAAAATAAATAAATAGAATATAAATAAATGACGAAAAGTGTTTTCTCAACCTTCAATATGTACCTACCTATTGTACTTTACTAGACACCAATTAGCACGTTAGTGATATCCATGTAATAAAATTATATTTTTAAATCCTGAACAGTTTGTGTTTAAACAACTAAACCGTTATTTTTATGAGGTAATTCAACAGGTATGTACAATTATATGTGAAAAATAATGTCAATCAAATTGGTAAGCAATAATTTTTTTTGTAGAAGTTTGGTTTAATTCAAGATGAGAACTTGGCTGTTGAAACAGCTTTGGGTGTAAAAAGGCTTATTTACTACAAAATGACTTTCTCGAGCCTCTTTAACAATTTTCTAAATGCTCTACAAAATTGAAAGATCATTAGCACCAAAAATAATTTTTTGTTTCTTTTTGAGAATATCCACTTTTCAATTGTTTTAATAACACAAACAGGTCGTTGAACTATACAAGGCTTCATGATGTAAACTGTACTGAAGTATACAAAATAGTAATTTTGGCAACCTGCAATGGTGCAAACAATACCATTAATATAAAACCTATTTCAAGGGAATTAGTACAAAGACATTCAACCACAGGTTCAGCGGTTGAACGTCACACTTGGCTCTGTGGGTTCGATACGGGAGAGAGAGGGAGGGAGAGAAGTAACTCATAAATTGAAAAGCATGTGGAAATTCTTCATCTGAGACAGCTAATTTGGTGTATGTAATAAAATGAACATAGAGCTTAAAAACAAAACTTATATTTATTATTCATAAAACTATTGTGAAAGTACAATTGAAAAAAAAATATATTAATTATATTAAGTAATTGTCTTCATAGTTTTCTCGTAATGTAAATAAATGGTCTAAGCATTCTTCAAAATCGTCCTTTGTGGAACCTCCACTTAAAAATTGATGAAAACGCCCTATTTTGATTCGTCGCGCCTCTGTGTGGAGAGATTCTAACACCTCCCCTATTCCTGAACTACTATGAACTCCGGCCAAAACAGGAATACTATCCACATCTGCAAAGGAACATAAAAATTCTCACCCAGTTCAAAATAAGATCATTCCTAATCGACAGACATTAATAATATCTGAAAACAGTAAACATAAAGAATTAACTCACTTATTTCACTAGGTCTAGACCTCTCACAAATCTGACCAAGTACCCCAACACGTCCATCAAACATTTTCGGAAATGGATTCTTCACTCCCAGCGGTTTATGTGCAACTGTTACATTGCTTGCAGTGGCGTGAGTACTGAAAGATAAATACATCTGCATCATTTCTTCAATTGTGTTACATTTATAAGCTGGAAGCTCTATTTGATTTTTTGCTTGATCGCTTGGTTTTTTAAGTTGTTCTTCACCAATTCCTCTTAAGGTTATATGTTGTAAAACCTGGTCAGTGCCTAAAATCAAATAGTAATGGAACATGTAGCTTGGTATTATAAGCAAGTGGTTATAAATACCTATGGAACATCTAGGTGTGATGCTCTGATGTAATGACCCCTCCCAAGTGTCCAAACAATCTAAAAGGTTCGAGCCCAAAGCTATCGGAAATGGCATACGAAGACTAGCGGCACCTACTTTACGGCCGTGTTGATTTAAATCAACGCAAAGGTCCATTAAAGAAAACTGTGATGAGCGTAAACGATATTTCAAAGTCACAGTATCCAGAGCTGTTGCTAATATTGCACTAGTATGGTATGCTAATTTTTCCTAAAACAGTATTCTCAAATAAACATTTCTTAAGAAATGGAGAAAGTCTGATATCTATTCATTTATAGATTTCCAAAAAATCACCATAAAACCTAACTTACAATAACGCTCTCTAGTGGCAATGTATGAAAGTTTGTCAGTTTTCTGTCAACAAAGATATAAGCATAGTTTGATAAGTCAGTGACTTTTTTTAAAATTATACAACTAATATTCACTTTTCTAGAACTTTTATTTACATCGAATATATACAGCAGCTGATTCAAAAACAATTTTACGTATAAGCTCTTTGCTCCACTAACTGACTTGCAATCGTGGCTGCTTCCTTTTTAAAGCCAGCATCGAAAACTCTCGTAAAATCAGTCATCAATCCTACAGCTGTCGAGCCATTTCGAGAACATTTTTTATCTCAAAGCGATCGTTGTCGTACTGAAATGAAACAGGGTCGACTTTGGTAAATTTCGTAACAATATAGTATTTTTATCAACAAATAAGCGTTTTATTCATCTCAACATAGTTTCTGTTTATCATGATAGATTTAGTCCAACTTTTTATTTCTTCTAAGCACCACGTTTCCTATGCTGGATGGGATAGCAGTTTATAGATTTTTGCCATGATGTGCGATCTTAGAACAGCATGTTTTTCTTTACCAACTAACAGTGGCTTGCCCTCAAGTGAAGACAACTCTTAAGTCTGACTTATGAATTTCAATTAAATTTGAATGCTGATATTAGTATGAAATTATGAAAGAGCTATTGGTTGCATTCTTTACCAACTAACAGTAACTTATCAAACTGCCCTCATATGAAGACAACTTACAAGTCTGGCTTATGTAGTTCAATTAAATTTGAATGCTGATATTAGTATGAAATTATGAAACTGCTATTGGTTGCACAGTGGAAAGAGAATGTTATCCAACAGTAACATAATTAGGTGGATTATTTTCTTGATGAAGTTATTGGAAAGTGATAAGACAACCTCTATTTGTATATTATAGAAGTACTTATTACAATATATTACAGTGGAGTTAAATTCTGAATTGAGCACTTCAATGTATAAACCTGATGCCAGTATTAGTGATCAAATGATCATTCAAATCATATAAGCACATGGTTTACTGAAGTGTAAAATGATTCAGCATTTCCTTTTGGTGAAGTAGAATACAATCCAGATAGTTAATCATGTCACTTCATATACTTGTCATTGAGAAACATTTGGAATACTAAATTATTACAAATCTATTACTGATGCATAGAATTTTCTGAAAATGGAAAATATATTTAATGAATTTTGGGACTATTTCAAAATTTAGAACCCTATGTGGATGGCTCTGCATTGAAAAAAAACATATCATAGTTTCAAACATCACCTATGATAAAAGACAGCCAGAGCCTAAAGTGTGGCTGAAAGCATACACACTGCAGAAAGTTCCACCTTATTACTGAACACATCAATGATTTTATTAGAAAACAAAAAATTCAAAACATTAGATCTGATTGTGAATTTGAAAATTCAGACATATGATTAAAATAAAACATGTTAAAAAAGAGGTAGTGCAGAAAATAAAAAAACAAAAAACAAAAGCAACTATTAATCAGAAATACCTATTTACAATAGATTAGATTTAGTCTATGGTATGTCTAGGCATGTGAGCTTGAGCTATTTACTACCAAACTAAAACAATTGTTCAAATATTTCTAACTTCACCTTATCTATTAATAAAAACATGACAATTGTATTTTTTGTTTTGTTTTTGATTGGAGTATTCAAAATCACAGTTCTAAATATTTACTTACATTGTAATTTATATGCTGCAGATTCCTTTTAGGTCCAGGTTGCCTCCATCCCAATTGTCCTGTGCTCAAAGGCACACATAAATTACTATTAGAACAGTATTCAGTGATACCAAATGCTAGATTTAAAACTCTTACTGAATCATTGATAAGTGATTGTGCTCTGCCTTTATCTGATTCATCCTCATACTCAGCAAAATGTGATGGTATGAGAGGAAATACTAGAATAGATTTTCGATCATAATCATCTTGAAGGTGTTCAATACAGCTAGATGATAGACCAGCAAACCCATTAGTTGAATCTGTAAGAATATGAAATCCCTGAAAATAATGACAATTCAAAATAATAAAATGAGGTTTTAATTTAGTTGTATTATTGAAATTGTTAATTTATTGGTCCTTTATTTAGGTACAAGAAGTCTAGTTAAAACGTTAGGTTCTAGAAATATTACAAACAATAATAACAAACATTTCTACAAAATTTGGCTTACACATATTGTAAACTTGTTAATTTTGAAGGATTGTTTATGCATTGGGGAACCATCTGATATTTGTGTAGGTATCAGATGGAAAAACTAAACTGATTAGGATAGTTAATCATTATACATATTATAAAATAGAAACTAATGTTATTAAAATATTACCTGAAAATGATCACATTCTTCAACATAATTCCTAATTTTATCACTAAAATCATCTTGGAATTGTTCAGATCTCCAAAGTTCTACCCCAAGTGGGAAGGCATCAAAAGGAGTAAATTCATTTCCGTGTTGGAATTCTTTAACTAAATTAACACTGCGAGGATGAAACCTTGTATATAAAAAATCTGACCACACATTAACATCATTTTCAAAATCATACTGTCTTGTAAGTATTTGATCTGGATGTTCTTCATTTTCCAGGTCGATTTGAAACTTTGTTTTCTCAACTTCAGATGTTTCTCGAATTTCTACCCTATTTTCTTCCCATTCAACATTCACTTTTGATGTTGAAGCTTTGTCTTTATACCTTGGCTCATATATATCTCCTCTCTCGGGTAAAGTATTTAAACTGCCATGGAGGTCCACAAGTAACAACCTAGGTGTAAAGGTAACTTGCCGCTACAATATCTTGTATTATATATTAGTATTTAGAGACATAAACTTTAAAATTACCTGATCTGTTAAACCTTCCCTGTACAGTATATCATGATCAATTTCTGAGGGGTCAGTCGTGTTATATTCAAAACCTAATTCCTGAAGATTCCACCAGTGTGCACCTACGAAGTTTGAATAATGTCCAAACTGAAGAGTAAGTATTTCTCTGGAACTCATTTTTGCAATTTACTTACAATAACCGAATCATAATCATAGCTTAAAACCTTTACAGTTTTAAAGGTTATGTTTGTTTACCCACGCAAAACATGAAAATATGGGGAAAGTATTGAAGTATTTTACTTATTTTAAGTGTATCGTGGTTTTTGAAGTCTATGCTCTAAGGAAATACATAACCTAAATAATATTATAAATACGATTATGTTTAAAATCCAAACTTTAGACATAAAAATTTTAAATTAATATTAATGTGAACTATTTAGTCTATAAGTTTAAATTATTTAGCCACAGAAATGGAAGATTCATTGATATCGGACTTCGAACAACTGAAGATATCAGCGCTTAGTAAATATCATCTTGTGAAGACTACAAACATTAATGAAGTTACATTAGGCCCTAATTCCATAAAAGACATAAAGGTCGAAAGCGAAAAGCATATTAATAAACCGTTAATTGATGTTATTAATAAAAATAATAAACAACCAGTAGATGATGGCATTCAAACACTTTTAAGAAAAAATGAAATACAAAGAACAAAATCTGTCAGAAACAATGTTCAGAATCGCATAGCAGATATGGAAAATTTTTCCAAACTGAATCAAAAGCATCACCAAACCAAGTGGTTACTAGCTCAGGAAGAATTTGTCAAATCACAAAGAGAAAAGGAACAAAGAATTTTGGAAGCCAGTGAAGAATTTGACAGGAGTAAGTGTGATGAACATGCAATGATCGAAAAGCTCTATCAGAATATTGAAGAACATAGAAAGCTTCGAGAACTTGAATTGAAAGAAGCAGAGGAGAGAAAGAAAACCCTTTATCTAAATATTGAAAGTATCATAAACCAGCATCAAGAATTTCGCATGATTTACCAAAATATAACAGTTACTATTCAAAAATGTCTAGATAAGGAAAAACTGAAGGAAGAACTTGGTGATAATTATGAATTATTAAAAATTTTGCCCAATGAAATTGAAGAAATTAGACTGAAATGTAACAAAATTGTGGTGACTGATGAGGATGTAAGGAAATGTTTGGAATTAATGGGTAGCATAAAGACGTTAAGTTTGAAAATAAAAGAAATTGTTGATGTTATAAATGAAAACAAATCTGCTGTTAATCAAAAAGTCACCTTGACACCTCCTCCTATAAACAGTCAGCAAGTGATTATTCAGAAGCCAAGTCATGAGGTTAATGTAGAACAACCTAAAGGTGATCAATCAGATGTTGCAAAGGTTCTCAGCATGAATAAATATGTTAGTGTATCCAATTTTAAACTTTATTGTGAGATTATGAATGTTCTCCAAAATCATAGTAAGAGTTTTCAAGCCCTTGAAGAAGACAGTTCCTTAAAACAATTTAAGTTTGATTGCAAAAAGGCTGTAAATATACCTGTTAATTCCTTATCAGGTGTAAATGCTGAGCATATCCTTGACAAATACAACAGACTACACAGTCTTTTAAGTGGTCAGAGTGTAATGGTGAGCAATAAAAAAGTAACTGCCTCCAAGCATCCACAAGGTGTAGCATTTTGCATGGATTTGTTGGCAAAAAAGTTGGTCTTGCAAGGAGATTTGATGGTAGCCAGCAATCCAGAATCCGCTTTTTGTTATGCTAGCGTTATAGTTTCATTATGGAATGAATTTCCTGTATTCGGTCAGTTGGTTCTTGCTTATTTTTACACATTGTGCCCAGTGTTGGTTCCTTATTATATTCCTAGAGAAGTTGGAGAGTCAGATGATGAGTTTTACAAAAAATGTGGATACCAATATGTGGAAGGACAGATTGAAACACAAGACAAATTTTTGAAAAGAATAACAGGTAATATTTAGTAACCTTGATAAGATAAATTCATACTTAGCTGTCTTTAATTGTAAACTTTCATAAATGTGGGTAAGCAGTTAAGGTTGCACCTACAGTGTATACCATTTTTTTATGATCTGATTGATATTGGACATCAGTAAACAAACATGTTAACCTTAATACAGGTGCCTACACTAAAATGAGACTCCTGATTTGATAATTTCCATACTACATTGGACTAAACAGTTGGAGCTATTATATCAGATGAATTACTAACCCAATGTAGGTGTGCAACAGTTGAGCATATATCAGGTTGTTTAGGCATACAGCATGAATTTCAAATCTTGCAATAGCTTTTTAATTTGCTTGAATTCATTTTATTGTCTTCCTTACAATGTTCAGAGTCATCTACCTCTTGGCATTTACATCTCAACAATACGTGTTGAAACTGCTCTTCTATTTTTTTATTAGCACCTCTATACTTTTTCCTACCTAATTTCTACAAAGACCCCTTAGTATTTTTTATTTCTGAGCACTAGTTTCTTTATCATTGTCCATATTACAAATTTATATAGTAATATTGTTCTTGTTGATTAGTTTCACAAGCTCCAACAATTTTGGTATGTAGGCCCAAGCCCAAAACTTATCATGCACATAGTCTATACTCTTGACCAACAGTATCACCAGGCAGCGGCATTAAATGCACATTTTTATCAATATTAACAGACAATTTCTGATTTTCCCCCTCTTTTGAGCAAAAACCTGCTGCCCACCCATACAAGCCAAAATCTATCATTTCTGGTGACACTTGCTCTTGTTCATACATGTCTTCAACAATATATAACACTTCTATGAAGTTTGTTTAAACTGAAATACTGCACATTTTGAAGAAAAACATTATTAAATATTGTCTTTTTAGGTATTTCTAGATTATACTTTGCAATATTAATAACAAAACCTAAAAGGAGTCAAAGTAGTGTTCCACACAATCTCTGGCATGGTTGGAGGTGGTTGTCTTCAGTCTTAAAATTAGAGCCACAAGTTGATGTAACAGCCACTGTTCTTCATACGTTTTTGGAAACTGTTGGGTTTGAGATGGAAGCTAGGTATGGTAAAATGTTTTTTAAATTAATACAAATAATTAGAGGCAAGTTTTTACAAGACTGCAAGGAGAAATGTACAGGTGGTGCAGGAACAAGATTAGAACTGTTACTCAACGAAGTGATGAAGACTGGAAAATTTGAACAACCTCCTGGTTATACAATGGTTAGTTCATGGTGATCACTAAAAAATCAATTTTGTTTTGCAAAGTTGTGAAAACACAACTTTTGTTACTTCAATTTTAACATTTGCTTAAACTATGGAATGTAAACAATTTTTATTTGAAACTTTATCTTTAATTTTATTATAGTTATAAATTTATGTACAGTATTAATGTATTTACAGAAATTGACCATATTTCCTTATGTAAATCAATAAATGAGTCAAGTATTCTCTGTTCCTTTTATTAGTAGTCTCCTATAAGGATCGTTTTTTAACTCCAATTCTATCCTAGTCACTAACCAGTCATCGTGCACTTTTTCAGCCCAAAAATATAAAGTACCTCTTTGTTTTGTTCCAGAAACTGGTACTTCATATTTAGCTGCGGTATCTTTGGTAAAATTTTTTGTCTGATCACCAACATTAATTGTAAAATCTTTTATTGGTTCACCTAAAATTGAGACTGCTCCTTTGTGTTTACGAAGGCATGTTAGGGCTTCTTTGTAATATACCGTTTGTTTAACGTTGTCGCTTATTTTGTTTCTTGCCATAAAGCCCATAGTTACCGTAGCTACGCTGCCAAAGGCAGCAATTTTTATTAGGTGACCCTTATTTAATTTATTTAGGAAGAACATTTCAAATATAGTCAGGTTATGGTGCAATGAAATGTCAAAACAATAATATATTTCTGACTTCTTCACAGATTGACATGTTTTACCATAAAACATTAAACAGTTGTTCAAAACGTAATTGTATTGGCATTCGCCATTTTGCGTCAAAGTAAATTTGAAAAGTGGGTAAGCCACATGAGTTTTCTGAATAACAGAAAGATATTTATCAAATCTATTATGTTTGTTCGTAGAGACTCGTGGAATTTTTAAATGCTTTGGTCTCTACGAACTAATTTAGTATATTTTCTGAAGTACCTACTTAACTGTTTTTGCATATTTAATCCTTTTTAATCCATCCTTTTATTCCACCCGTTGTAAATACACCTAAGTATTTATTGTAAAATGGATTTTGGGAATTTTACTGCAATAAAAAGAGAGTTTTCAGAATTATTTGCTTTATTTTTCTTCACATAAAATACAGTATATAAAATGTAAATGCGAACATTACCATTTACAGTAGAGATGTACCCACGACTGAATCACAAGGTTCAACTATTTTTTAACTGAAACATAGGCGTACCGCAGGAGGTCTGAAGGGGGCAATATGGCAGTAAGGGTCTTTTGACAATTTTTAAAAGAATTACAGCCATAAATTTATATTTTTCAAATCAAAATTACTCTTTCCGCCGATACTTGGGATGAAATACATATACCTATTTAAAAGTAGTCGCAAATATGAGTTTTTTGACGCTTCGTTCATCGGCTTTACAAGTTCAAGATATAATGTTATTAATAGAATTATTATTCTGTGAATATGATTCTAGTCTTTGTGGCTGTGAAAGAGTTAAACTTGAATAAAACTGAAAAAAACCCAATACAGGGGCACAGTGCTATTTTTGTTTCGAAAGTAAGTGTAAACAAAGGAAATTTACATTTAAATGAAACTATTTCTTTTAAAATTTTCTTCGTTTTGAAATAAAGTAGGAACAGTTTATTGGCCGAAGTTGTTGGGATATAAATTTTCCTAATGAGTTTAGCTTATATAATTCTTTAATTTCCATTTTCTTTCTAATATGTATAGACTGTAAGCTCTTAAATTACTACTGTTTGATTAAATCCAACTTCTCGGTGTTGTTGAACTGTAACAGAATATTATTTGTCAAGAAGGTAATATATTTCGGTAAATGCCACGCAGCATGAAAAATTATAGGATCAATCACAAATATTTCAGAAATATTTTAGAACTATGTTAAAACATTTCAATCAAATATATTGGAAATATTCGTATTCCGCGTGAAAAAAATCTTTTCGAATATGTCACGAAAAATGCAAACATTTGAGAAATATTTGCTACGATTTGATAAAACCAAACATCAGATATAAAAATATTTCACTAAAATATATCAAAAATATTCATGTAAATATTAGACAAATATTTCATTAAATATTACAGAGAAATATTTAATGAAATATTTCAAACGACGTCAATGTTTAAGAAATATTTCAAGAAATATTACGAAATATTTTAAATCAAATTTGAAATTTTTTCAAAATTTTTCTGTCTTTTGTCAGATATAAGTAATGATAAATGTAAAATTAAGCCGTCTTGAGATTGCAGAATTTGACCCGACGAAAATAATTTGGTAAGCTTACCCCATTTTCCAAGCTATTGGCTCAACTAGTCGAAGGGATTCATGAGTTCTACCTGACCTAAAATTTATGATAATTTAATATTAATAATGACAGTTAATATACTCACCGAGAAAATTTTCCTCTAGCCTTTGAGTTGAATCCTCTAGAAATAATGATTAAAGTATAGTTTTGATCGTGATTTGCTTTTACTTACTTATTTTTCGAAAACTTGGAAGTTATGGCAGTGAATTTCCTACAAAACAAGATTAATTTTCGTCCATGATTAATATTATCTAATTGTGATGTATCATTTACCTTCTTGGGGATTTTAATTGTGATACCGTTGGTCCTTCTGATGTTCTGTAATTTAGATAAAAACATTTATTGGAGATTGATAAATGCTGATAATCGACTAACAATAAGGTGCCAATATTTTTTACAATGAAAAAGTAAACTTTTCAATGTATATAAAAACAGAATTAAACCTTGCCTTGGTGATAATATTCTTTCTGAAACGGTGGGTAACCTGCAATAAAAATAGTCATATCATGTATATGATAATATCAAAAGAAGTTTCTTTATTCCAAGGTTAAAATTTTGAATATAAATTGGTTACTTTTGAATTTTCGTAAGTAAAACTCTCCACAAAATATAAGAGCCTAAAAGGTACATGCAGAGATGGATCCTAGACACTAATAAAACAACCTCAACAAGAACAACTCCGGGCAGCTGGTACCCAAGAGTCCAGAATCATACAACAGACTCGCAAGTTTCGATATGAGGATGTCCAATGTGCACACTCAACACATGGAAACGCCATGGTACCTATGGAGGGTCGAATTAAAGGAGCAAAATGTTATTAATCAGCCCTCTTACTGCGGTAGCGCCATCCTAATTTAATGCTTTTTGATGGACACTCTTCATACACAAAGATGGTCCTCCTTAGATCTATTCGCCATACCTAATGGTATGTAACGGTCTTACAATATATGTACATAAAATGTTTGGAATTTAGTCCGTGAAATAACAAAGAACGTAAATTGAAAGTATGTTGCCAAAAGTAATAAAATATTACCAATGAAAGTTGCTAGTTGACAAATTTCAAAGTAAATTATAAGAACTTAACTAGGCGCGTACCCAGCTTTTGGTTTAGGGAGGAGTGAAACAGAAAAAAATTGTCCTAGAGAGAGGCAAATTAGGAAAAAAATTGTCCTAGAAAGAATTGAAAATCAGAAAATGGTCCAACGGGGCAAGTCAGCAAATTTGTGGAAAGTTTTGTAGACTCACGGCACATTTTTCGTGTTCAGGGGGCGGGGCAGCTCCCATCTTGCCCCCCCCCTTCGGTATGCCCATGATCTTAACAATAAATTATAAATATTATGTAACATAAAATTTGGAGAACGATCTCCGTGATGGCGCTGTAGAAAGATTATGTTCAATAAAACCAATATTTATATATTATTGAAGCGATAGGGTCTTAACGGAGACCGACACTTACACATATAAAACTAGATGAGTATGGTAATGAAATGCAAAAACTGAAATTGCATTTGTATCGACACTTTGTTCCGAAAACTCTATTCAAGGTGTCATTCTTTTGTACGCAAGACAATATATATATATAATGTACATTGTTTCTGGTTAGGGAACCTTCATCAGTTGCGCTTCCCACAATTGAATGTCCTCTCGAACACTAGATGTCGGTCTTTACATCTCGCGTCTTCAAACTTTGTTCCGACTAACACCACACTTGCTTGATTTTGAAATATCCATACAACTTTTTTTTCTGAGTAAGTAACAAAGACCAGATTATATATTAAGAGTCTCTTCGTTAATAGAAAATCAATAAGTTGGAGTAAATAAACAAATATAACACCCAATTAATATACAATACCAGCACAAACGTTACTTTTCGTTCTAACAAATATTCAAATTTTCTGTTTTTGTAATTTTAAGTTAGATACTTGACATTTAACATACCTCAGAACATCACGCAAAAGGTGCAAGTTTATGGATGACAGAGACAAGGAATGACAAACTAGAACTCCACAAAATAGGTCAACGTTGAGCAACAGGGACAAGGAGATAACTAAAGAACATACATATCTTTTTCTCGAAATTAATTTACCAAATCAACCAAAAACTCAAAATATAACCATACAACATTATAATATTGCCGAATTAGATGGCGAATGTTAAACCTCTGACGATTTCATACGTTTATTCTATGTCCATCTGATCCAACTGCATATGCGTTATCTTTTAAATTAAAATGTAAAATGAATGTTATTATGGGGACTAGCAATTAGAAGACCGTAAAAAACAACTGAAAGAGAACTTGTTGCTTAACATTAGTAAAATCAAACAATCTTTACTAAATAATTATCTACCTTCAGTCGTTTTTGTTTGGATATGTTTGGAGCAAAATATTCAATGCTGGAGCAAAATCAGGTCTTCCAGTTGCTTTTAGCTTTCATTATACTGTGAGGACGCTTGGTTTGGAATAAATTCATTTAAAATTCAGGTGTTGTTTTCTTGGAAAAACGCACGGACACGTCGGTTTTTTTTTTGAATTGCGGTTTTTGTGATGATAAACTAATTTATACAGGGTGGGGCAGAAATAAACTGCGACCATCAACTTCATTTTTTCAAATGGAAACATTTGTTTTTTATTTTATTTTTGAATTCTAAGTATTTTTTATGTACAATGCCCTATACGGAAAATTAACAGTTATTAAAAAAATACAGTTCTTTCTAAAGTTAAGAAAACAACGGTAAAAATAAGGTGTTTGTTGGTTTGAACTTATTTATTTACGTCTGGTTTTTATGATTGTTGGCGGTATTTTAGTCGCATGAATGGAAACCCTTTTTTTAATGCTGGAGTTTTTAACATTAGTTTATTTCCATAGCAACTGTACTATAATTTTACTTCAAATAAGTAGTTGTCAAGTGCAGTTGCAAAGTTTCAAAGTATGACGCGTTTAACTGAAAAGCAGCGAATAGAAATTTTGACGATGGAACGATATGGCGACAGAACTCGAACACAAGCAGAAGTTTGCGAATTGTTTAATATGAAGTACCCGGGCGGCCTATTACACGATCGGTAGTTAGTAAAATAGAAAAAAGATTCTAGAATTTGGCCACGTAAGAGACAATTACAAAACCAAACATCTTCCAGAAGATACACAATTAAATGTTTAGCTCGATTTACAATAAAATCCTTGCAAATCCACTAGACAAATAGCCGCAGAACAGCCAATAAGTAAATCTTCTGTTCTAAAATGCTTGCATAGAAATAAATGGCACCCATACAAAGTTCATTTAGTTCAGGAACTTTTCAAGGAAGATAACATTTTGTTTAAACAGCAAAATTTTCTATATTGGGCATCAGAATACCCACACTGAATTATGGAAAGTCATACACAGTTTACCAAGAAAGTTAATGTATGGGCCGGAATTGTGGGTACTTCCATTGTGGGTCCTTTTTTATTGAGGGAACACTTAACTCGGAAAAGTATTTAGACCACTTACAAAATGACATAATACCCTGTTTAACAGAATTTTACCCGAATGGTGAAAACCCCAATATACTGACAGATTCGGTATGGTTTCAACAGGATGGAGCGCCCCCGCATTATTCGCAAACATTGCGAGATTATCTTGACAATATTTTCTAGGACATTCATTGTACGTGAAAAATACTTAGAATTCAATGCAGAATTCAAAAATAAAATAAGAAACAAATGTTTCCATTTGAAAAAATTAAGTTGATGGTCGCAATTTATTTCTGGCCCACCTTATAAATGAGCTTAACATCACAAAAACAGCAGTCCAAAAAAAACCGGCGTGTCCGAGCGTTTTCCAAAAAATCAACACCTGAATTTTAAATGAATTTGTTCCAACCCACGCGTCCTCATTGTATAAGTTTCAGTCCATTTTTCACTCGAATACAGCACTTTACAAATTTATTTTGTACTCGGAGATTTTAATTAATAGTAATTAGTAATTTAAATACCTAACTGCTCTAATTTTTTAAGTCCATTAATAAAAGCGATGGTCTTCTTTTTAACAAAAATTATAAATCCTCCAAGACAATTAATACACTTCACAAATGACTGCACTAATAAGAAATTATGTATCGTCTTCAAAATATCCACCCAAGATCCAAAGTTCATCCTTTTGAGTTCCCTAAATTAATTAAAGTAATTTCTTACATGCCGTAAATTGTGATTCCGTCGAGAGATTCGAAATTTTTTGCCCACAAGAAGTGTTGTTGATGAAGGTAGCAAAAACTGAAGATATTCTGTACGGGCATGCATTCTAATTGTGTGCGGATTGAAACGCCCGTTTCACTACAATAGTTTCCTGCTTGTAATTAAAATTCTCAAACTATTCGCAAATACAGGAGCGTTTGCTGTGTAGCCATATTAGTTCCGAATGATTTGCCACAAATTAGATAAAATAGTTAAACGTAACTTCTACTGTACTGATTTTATTCTTTGTACACCAACTTTAAAAAAAAATCACCAAGTAACAACTAAACAAGTACAATAAAAGTTTATAAAAGAGCCCAAGGTTTTAAGAATAAATAAAACATGATTTTCTGTAGCAGTGATCAAATATTTATTGATCTACTATTAGCTCAGGTCATTTCCGAAATTACGTGACAAAATTAATAGTAGAACAAAACCGACATCAACGGGTTGTAATGATAAAACTTGACTAACTGACATAAAATTCAACATTTTTTATCGATGCGTTTTTGTTTTTTAACAAAAAAACAGCAAAAAATCGGTAACAATTGAGTTTTTTACCTTTTACACTAAATCCACCGATAAAACCGTATTTGCTACTATAGGCAATGTTGGAGAGAAATAAAAAACCTACAAAATGAGCTACTATACGCTCAACTTCGTTAATTGGGTTCTTAGATAACGGAATCTTTACCCGAAATTCCAAAACAACAAATAATCGCTTACATATTTTTTATTTTATAGTTAATACATTCTTATTAACTGAAGCGATAGATCTTCTCATACCCAATTAATGTTCTAAAAATAAATACTGTAATCCCATTAGTTTTTGTGAAATTTCAGTCAATTCTATGGAAGACATATTTTTTGAACGGACATATTACCTCACCAGATGACCCTATCATTATGAATAAACGACCGTTGGAAAGTAGAAGAGTGGATCGAGAGACCCCTCATCTCACGTTTTCAAAATTTTAAGTATAAAAACATATAAGTATTGAAAATATTTGCCCATTCCGTAAAAAAAATATTTGGACGAGTCCATTCGAAAAATAGCTAAGGGGTGGTACTGAATTAATATAATATAATATAATAAATAATCTTTTTTCTTTTTTAATTTTAAGTAGATATTAACAAAATAAAAATTGCATTGTTAACTAATTGAAGAATAACGTCCTGTGGCTTCTATTATTAACTATTATCAATTTGTATCAGCTTTTCATTTTTATATAATAATAAAATATGAAATGTATCTACTGAAAGTGTAAACAAAGGAATTTATTATTATTTAATTATGTTTAAAAAATCAGTAAATATAGAAGGCAAATTTTCGTTTTTTATTTAAATTTAAAATAAGCATATTAAAAATGATTGCTCCATCATTTTCATCAGTGTCTGTCTAAATGGAGTTTAGGTATTCCATTTTGCTAAATTCATTACATAAATCCATATTATGCAAGAAATATAAATATGTATCTCCGTAAAATTTAAATTTGCATTAAGATTATTAGTTGAACGGATATAGTCCATCCCTTAGCAATTTTTCTAATGGAATCGTCCAAATATTTTTTAACGGAATGGCCAAATATTTTCAATACTTATATGTTTTTATGCTTTAAATTTTGGAAAAGTGAGATGAGGGGTCTCTAAATCAACTCTTGTACTTTCTAACGGTGATTTATTCATAATGATAGGGTCATCCGGTGAGGTAATATGGCCGTTCAAAGAAATATGTCCTCCATAGGATTGACTGAAATTTTGCAAAAACTACCAAGGTTACAGTATTTATTTTTATATCATATATTGGGTATGAGAAGATCTATCGCTTTATTTAGTAAGAATGTTTCAGCTATAAAATAAAGTGTATCTGGAGTTTAATGAATTTTCCTCTTAAAGGTACTCTATGTGGAGTTTGCGTGCCATACATTGTATGGTCAAGTGGGACATATTTTCCATGTGACTCCAAATAAAGTAGACACACTATACAAGGTGAGTTTTTTTTTTTGATGATTAGTATGGGGATCTTGGAAACTAGCGGAGATAGAGCAATGGTGAAATTGGGAAAAAATTGCAGTTTTACTGGTCCAATTTAATGACACTTTCGGATTTTTGTAAAAAGTCATGGCTTACTAGATATTTTGAAAAAAAAAAAACGAAATTCTGTTGATTTAGTCAAATCCCTCTAGCTCTTTTTGATTTGATTTGATTTTATAAAAAAAGTGTATATATCAAAATTGAAGGGAATTGTATCCCGAATATGATTGTCATGTCCTCGTTTGCGTGACAGCTCTCATTTTCGAGATATGACACAAACTTATCTTTTTTTTTGAATGGAAACCATAGTTGGCTATGACCTCAAAAAATCGGACATTTCAACGATATAATACTCGATATAGTTATTCATAAAAATAACGGAGTTATGGATGTTTTTTTCTCTTATTTTCACTTTTAACGTAGTTAGCCATGAAATAGATTGATTTATTATTAACTATTCCAAAAAACATTGAACGATTTTTTTATTAGGTATATCAGATATAACGAAAAAACTAAATGAGTAAGTACTTACTAAAAACTTAAGAAATTAAAGTACATAATAATGGTTAAAATTTATGTTCGAAAAGTCCAACATTGTTATTTAGACAAAAATTGCATATTTTTAAGATTCACATTACCTCGTTCCACACAGACCGCCTATCAATTTATTCAATTGCTTGTAATACCGCCTTCCTTAGGTCACCAACTGTCTGATACTTTCTTTTGTATAGTTTGTTTTTTGCGCACCCCATAAATAGAAGTCTATAACTGCCAAGTCAGGAGACCGGGGTGGCCATTTGCATGGGCCATTTCTTCCTATCCAAGAGTTTGGATAGATATTATCTAAGTGTTGTCTTACTAATAACGACTTATGAGCAGGTACTCCATCATGTTGGAACTACTCAATTTCTAAACGAGTTCTCAAATTCAAATTATGCAACAGTTCTTGAAAAGTGTATTGCAAGAAATGCAAGTAGCGCTCCCCAATAAGTGATTCGTCATAGATAAAAGGCCCCAGAATAGTAGACCCTATGATACCACACCAAACATTAAAACCAAATTTTATCTGGGGTGGTCTTTGTTCTACATGGAAAGGGATTTCTTTAGCCCAGATATGCCCATTGTGACTATTGAACATACCGCAGTTAGTAAAGCTAGTTTCATCTGACCATAACACCTTTAATGAAAACTGTGGATTGCCAAGGCACATGTCCCTAAACCATGTACAAAACAAATGTTCGTCACCATCATGCAAAGTTTGAGAAACTGAAAGTTTGTACGGGAGGAACTTGAGCGCTTTCATTACCTTAACTACAGTTCGTTGAGATGTGCCAGCTTCTGCCTCAATCTCACGACTTGATGTAGATGGATTTTGATTTACCATCGCCAAAACATTTATTTGTGCTGCTTCGTTATTTTGATTACGTTCCTTTGGTGGTTTAATAAAAGATCCATATCTGCCTAAACTATCGTAAAACCTCTTAAATGTACATAGAGCAGGTTGACAACGATTAAAATATCTATAAAAGTATTCCTCAGCTCCACGAACTGAATTTTTATGGCATATTTTTTCTTCGTTAGAATATTCCATTTTATCACAAAAACCTGTCAATATCGACTGTCAGTTCAGCACTACTAATGGAATTACTCTCAAATGAGGAAACGTCAAAGTGAAAACAATCTTTTTCATGGCTAAATACGTTAAAAGTGAAAATAAGAGAGAAAAGCATCGATAATTCCGTTATTTTTATGAATAACTAAATCGAGTATTATATCGTGGAAAAGCTCTAAATATGTCCGATTTTTTGAGGTCATAGCCAACTATGGTTTCCGTTCAAAAAAAGATAAGTTTGTGTCATATCTCGAAAACGAGAGCTGTCACGCAAACGAGGGCATGACAATCATATTCGGGATACAATTCCCTTCAATTTTTTGATATTTACACTTTTTTAATATCAAAAACAAAGGAGCTAGAGGGATTTGACTAAATTGACAAAATTTGTTTTTTTCAAAATATCTAGTAAGCCATGACTTTTTACAAAAATCCGAAAGTGTCTTTAAATTGGGCCAGGAAAACTGCAAATCTTTTCCAATTTAACCATTGCTCTATCTCCGCTAGTTTCCGAGATCCCCATACTGATCATAAAAAAAAACTCACCCTGTATATGCGGACGAATTTTGCTTTCCCTAATTATAGTGTATTATCACTAAAAGTCTTTCTAGATTTAGAATACCGAAAATTATTTTTTATTAATACTGTCGTATTCGTCAAATTATATTGTAAAAAAATTTTTCAGATTTTCTGAAAAACGGTATGTAGCTATGTCATTGAAAAATATATGGGACCACCTCAAGCTCTTTCGCTATAGAATACAGTTCAAAGTAGAGCCGTTGTTGAGTAGTCACTGAACACATATAAAAAAAAATGCGAATAAGAACCTCATTTTTTTGAAGTTGTTTAAAAACAAAATCAGTAGTAAGCTTACAATGTTTATTTTCTCCACGAACAGAAGATTTTCTGTACGTTTCTTAACATTTTTCCTCGGATATAGCGATTGTGATATCATAATCCCAAAAAATCCTCGACTGGAACTATAACGGGTCTTTATCGACTTCCGCCCCCTTGTTCGAGCATCGTTTGTCATTCCGCAGGGCGACTCCGAATAGAAATCACGTTCAGGAAGTGAAACTAAAGCATCCGAAGGCCAATGTTATGATGATTTCGGTAGCGATTTAATCAATGCCACTTGCTGAGTATCTGACTTGTCAGTCGGAAAAGGCGATTAACAACCGCCGGCGGCGGCATCATCGTTTTGTTTGCCGATTGTGAGCAGCCAACGGGGGATGGTATTATGGAATGATAAAATGCTCCAACACCTATACGTCTATTAATAAATCGCTTGTGTAAACGAAACTTAATCAAGAGAGAAATTTTGGCACTTCCTTGCTGGCTCAATTGGAGAAAATATTAAAGAAGTTGTATTAAGTGCGATGTTATCCTGGAAATTATTGAGTCATATATGTGCTTAAAACACATAAAGGGAAACAATTTGGAAATTTTCAGCGGCTACGTCTAGTCTGTACTGACTTAAGAAAGCACCCCAATTCAGTAAAGCTAAATAGCAACCTCCTATGTGTGGTACCTCATCTTAAAGCTGGTAAAAAATGCTTTTCAACGATATCCTACGAAGTCAGTTTTGACTAGATAGTCTACTTTCTCACTGAAAAATAAATATATACATTTGATCACACCATGATATTGTAATGTATTTTATGATGCTAAAACCCAACCCGAATTCAATAAGGACGGTACACCCTCCACAAAAATTTGTTAGCGCCAAAAAGCACCCCCTAATAATGATGAAAGTGAGATTAGTATCAGTTTCTGGAACCTAATGAATCGGATTAAAGCGGATTGATTCGACAGGCTTGGAATGCATCCACAATTGGGAAGAGGGGGAGGGGACTACCTAATATTTTGGTAAATTAGTAGTCATTTGAAATCGAACGATGGAGAGAAAACTTCTTACGAAATATACTTCCCGTCACCTGTTATCTCCCTCTGTCTGATATAAATTTCAAGAGAATTAAAATAACTGTTAAGATTAAGATAAGGCTTAAGGAATGTAATATACAGTACACTCCGAAAATTAATGTTTGGGCTGGTATATTCGGAAATGCTACTATTGATCGTTTATGCAAGGAATTTTAATTTACATTAGATTGCTCTATCCAGTCTCCTGTCGTTCACTGTTCAGTGAATCACATCAATTTATTTTTTAAAAGATGTTCTCCTTATTTTTGAATGCTATGTAGGTATCTATATTTGTTGGACTTACCTTGGTGGCGTTGGAATAGATCTCGTTGGTACATGTCTATAAAATGCAAATAAAGATAAGTATTTAGTAATTTTTTATTTTTTTTGCCAAAGGTAAAACGCATCGTAATAAGAAAGTACCTGTATATATATGTTTTCTAAAATTAACTGTTAAATCAAAAACTCTTATATACAAATTTTAAGCAGAAATTAATGATTATTGTAAGAATTCAGAATTCTATCAATAAAGAATTCAAAATTGTATCAATAAAGAATTCTATCAAAAATTATATGAGAATTTCTATGTTTTGAATATTTTATTTCGTAAAAAATCTTAACCTTTTTTGAACTTTTTTGCTTATGCGTGTATCAACTTCAAAGAATTTGTGCGAATATTTTAATACTGAGTTTTTATTGTAAGATGGCAAATATTACTGCTGCTAAATAAAGAATACCATGATTTTTTTGGTAATAGTTCATTTTGTTTGCAGTGGAGACTGAGATCAAAGAATAGGTAAGGGAGCTTGTTACCTCTTCATAGAGACAATAAAAACTTCTCACCTCAATAAAGTTTGTATTGTCTCCGTAGAGAGATTACAAGCTCTCTTACTTATTCCTTGACCATGATATTGGTTTATGTAAAATGTCATGAAATTCACCAGCAGCTAGCTGACTGAACAGAACTAAACATTCTTAAATCGTAAAAAAGTATAAACATTTTTGTATTTTAACTTATTATATTATATTAACTCAAAATCTGTACGAGCCATCAGAAAGAAATCGGTTCAAATCAACGTCAACTCAAGTTGAAATTTACCCTTTGTTTTCCAAGAATATGGTTGCTTCATCCTTTAGAATACAACATTTCTACTAATAGGCTATGCCGCAAGATTTTATTTTTATCAAACAAAATAAGAAGAGAGCAAATTTTTTTGAAATTAAGTGCGTAAAATATGACTGCAACCCAAAAATTGTATGAAATTGTACTTATTATATCAAAAATACTACCTTGGCGGCGTAGGTGGACTGGAACTTGATGAGATGACCCCACCCTCATCAAGACCTGGAGATGATGGTCTCCTCAAATCCATTCTGGAAATCCTGGAAGATATTAAAAAATTATCGTTCCATATATTCTATATATTCCTGTCTTACTCTGATCGTGGTGTTGTCCATGCTTCTTCTTCATCGGGTCCGAATCCATCTCTAAGGTTGAACATATATAAACGCAATTTTAAAATAAATAGATAGTATTGACATCAAATATATTAAATAAAAATTGTTTCAAAACAGGTCCATTTCTTGGCGTCGTTTTTGCCACTTTTTTTTCAAATTTTGGACAGACATTAAAAATATTTTATCTTCGCCAATGCAGTTGGTATTTCATCCTCTCCCAAGATTTTCTAGTTTTCGCTCAAAATAATCAACAGTTTGCTAAGTGCACATATTAATTCTTTCCTCTTTCCTTAGAAATATGTTTCCATATCCGCACAAGCAGTGGATATACTGAGAATTCATCCATTCATGTTTTCCATGTAGGTGGTATCACATTATAAATTTTATCTATTATTCGTCTTTACAAGTAAAAATCTAACACAGTCAAATCTGGAGATGTAAGTGCGCACTGATTCGAGATAATAAGAATAAGTATATAGTATACTAGGTGTTAGAATTTGTAACAGTATATATACAGAAAGTCTACAAGGTGTTAGTAGGTAATGTGTGCAAGCTGTAGCAAAATTGTATTTTATTAATTGTCTCCTGAAGGATAGTTGTGGCATAAAACCAACACACCTCCATCAATAAATTTAATAAAAAAAGTGCTTTTTGCCAATAATTACCCAGAAAAATTTATTAAGCCGCTATTTCACTCTATTGTTCTCATTCGAGCGAAATAGCGTCTTGCCCTTTCCATGGCCCTGTCTTTCTAGCCGTTCTCCTTAGTAGAGATTTTAAGATCTTTTAAGAGGCAATTTCGCTGCAAGATTGAACTAGTGTCAACAATCTCAGAATTTGGCTGCAAATAATTGCAGTTTAATTCACATGTGAATCTGTGACGGAGTATCATTCAGATTGTTGAAGAACAAAAGTCTGGAAGTGAATCTGGAAATATGGAACGTTTAAGAAACTTTAAAGGAGTTTGCATCTACAGAGGTGGTAAAATATGGGACACAATAGTACTATTTTTCAAAACAACATACAGACAATTGCTGTTGTTATTATACAGAACTTCCACTTTAATGCATGTTAATTACTCTCCCACGTTTCGAACATATTGCAATCAACAGGTTGGGCGAGGGTCAGCACAATCTCCAGACTTGAATCTGAGTGTGTTCATCATATCAAGGTTCTCCAAAATATCAAACTCCTTGTGAATGTAATAAATTTTACATTGGATAAACCTCTTAACTTCTAAATGTTCGAATAAACGAACACAAAGTGTACATTAAAAAACGACAGTTTGAAATATCCAAAATTTGTGAACATGCTTGGGAACTTGGTCATAAAATACAATTTAAAAATTCAGTTATGTTACACAAAAAATAAGACAACACGAAACGAAAACTAACGTCCTCTTAATTTTGTTAAATGAAAACGATTGTATCGCTAATACGTCCATAGAATTTAGTCGTTTCTGGTTGCCGATGATTAATAGTCATGTTCTTGTAACAATTCAAAATCGGGATGATTCGTAAGGTTTTTCCTAGGTTTTCCCTTATGATTTTGATGAGATCACTGAATCAACGAAATTCTTTGATCGCATTTTTGTCGAATGAACTGTTTTATAACAAAGTGGCACCTAGGAGCGCCACATAAAATTCTTCCAATGTGAAAGGAACTTTATTATTATATGATTTTTAAATGTTTCTGTGCTACCCTGTATATTATCAAATTAAATTCTCTTAGTTACGTCATATGTCTAATAATATTGTCAAACATTTTAATTTTAAATTTAAAAATGTGCATTTTTCCATAGTTTCTTTGCCATTGAAATCGAGGACGGACCTAGACCCCGAAATTTTGAAAAAAAAACAGTAATTTCGTGAATTGTGGCGTTATTTTCCAAAAAGAGGACACACTGTATATAAAAAAATAATTTTAAAATTTCTTATTTATTGTAATATTGTGCAACCAATATAAGGCAGGTTCTGATTTCAAGTATAACTATATAATTTTACTTGCCGTATGCGGGTGAACCCTAGTTAATGCATAAAATCTAGACAACGAACTCAGGATTATCGTTAAATATAGCTCCAGGCTTGAAGCTTTTGACGTTCAAGGTTTTGGGCAAGATCAAAATTAAGGTCACGTTAAGATTCCCTGTTTATTCGCCAGTAATTTTGGACCAATAATTTTCGATACTTTCAAGAGATCTCAGATATTTATCCACCCTGCATAGTATTTGACTTTCACAGCATTCCTTGTTGATTTACGAAGGCTGCCTTTTATATTTCGGGATTAGAGAACAAAAACAAATATTAATCATCGAAAATCGCTTTATTGTTTTTCAAAATATTTCCCATGAAGATCTATACACTTTTGCATGCGTTTGAACCAATTCTCGAAGCACTTTTTCCACTCTGATTGAGATTTCTCCAAACCATGCATTCTAAACGCAGCAACCGCTTCTTCAGTTATCGAAAAACGTTGACCTCTCAGTTTGTTTTTTACGTACGGGAATAAAAAGAAGTCATTTGGTGACAAGTCAGGACTATACGGCGGATGACTCATCAAATCGATGTTTTGAGTGGTCAAAAATGCAGTTGTTTGAGCCGATGTGTGAGAGCTCGCATTGCCGTGGTGAAAAGTGATCCGTCTTCGGGGGTTGGTTTTCCTCATTTCTTGGAAGACAACTGGCAAACAAATGGTTGTGTACCACTCAGAATTGACTGTTCTGCGTTGTTCTAGTGGTACGGTTGCGACATGTCCAGTTTTTCCGAAAAAAACAGGCGATCATTTGCTTGGAAGTGCTTCGTGCGCGAACAACTTTTGTTGGATTCGGCTAATCTTGAAACACCCATACAGTCGACTGCTGTTTACTTTCGGGATCATACGCGTAAATCCACGATTCATCACCTGTCACTATGTCATAAACGTGTTTTTAAGCACCGCAATCGTATTTTTTGAGCTTTTCTTTCGACCAATCGACACGAGCCTTTTTTTGAACGATTGACAAATCGTGTGGGATCCAACACGAACAAATTTTTTTGACATTCAAATGTTTATGCAATAGTGAATGTGTGCTGGTCCCATTAATGTGTAAGGTTGACTCAATCTCACGATAGGTCACATGACGCTCTTGCAATATCAGTTCGCGCACAGCATTAATGGTTTCCGGAACAACAACTGTTTTTGGACGACCTTCACGAAATTTGTCTTGGAGTGAACTACGACCTCGATTGAATTCACTATACCATGGATAAACAGTGGTCTTTGATGGAGTTTCCTCGCCAAAAATTAAATTAGGTTCATCCATGTTCTCTTGCTGAATTAATCCACGTCGAAAGTTGTAAAAAATAATCGCACGAAAATGTTCACGATTTAATTCCATTTTTTGGCCGAGATGAATCCTTTAAGTTACTGTAAACAACACCTAGCGCTCGTATGTCAAAACCTTCTGAGTACGTATAACCTCAAAAATGTCAAACTTTACGATAGAGCTGTCGGTTGTCAGATTGCAACACTAGGGTTGTCCAATCCCGAAATATAAAAGCCAGCCCTCGTATTTTATCAATACTACTGTCTAATACGTGAGAATTAAAATGGTTTTGAGGTTGCCATCTTGGAAATTCATTATTATGGTTCAGCTTGTGACATTACTGTAATCATTTTATATTAAATCATCCTGAGTTAGCTCGACTTTGTATACGGATACTCAAATAATTTTTCGAATTTATCAGAATTCCAGCTAAAGTTTATGTAAGCGTGCCCGAATTTGCACAGCAACAATGAAAGCAGCAGAACCCTCGTCAATTTTTTCCGCTTTGTGACTTCATTTGTTTAAATCAGTCAAAGCTAATCTCGTAATTATTGTGAACAGAACAATTCGTTGACCTAAAAACGCCCCGAGTTTGCGATATAAGTGAGGAATAATAAGATAACTAACGATGATTAATATCGCTTTTCTTTCTTCTCAGCAAAAATGTATATACGTCTAACTTCGTTGAACTCACCTGCGTGATATTGGCGTTAATACATCATCGTTACATTCTTTGTAATGAACGACGAGCTTCATTACGACTGGTACAATGGTGAGGAAAGCAGGATGAGAAAGAAGCTGGAGAAAGCGATTCCGTTCTGTAAAAGAAAAATTCGTTCATGTCCTAATATAATGGCGGCGGTATGTGCAGCGGAACGACTAGGACGCTTCCCTTGAAAAAAATAAAACATTTAAAAAAAATTAAACGACTTCTACCTATAACTAAAAAGCTGAAAATAATTATAACAAAATACAACTCTAGCAAATAAATAACACATTCAATGTTGTCAGGTACCTATCCAAGAAGTAAAAAATGTAAACATTAAAAGGTGCTCATTCTGTAAAAATTAATTACCTACCAATCTAGTATATTTTTGAAGCCCGTGCTCAACAAATCTAAAATCCTTCATTGCGTACTTATCTACTAATTCATCAAATTTGATTGTTGCTTGGCACCGACTTCAAAAATATATTGTATAAATTTACAATGCCAAAACAATAATGTTTCTGTCACCAAAATACTTCCCATAGTAAAAGAACGATTTGAACAAGATTATTTACTAAATCAACGTACATAATGGTCCATTAATACAATAATAGAACTAACATTTTGTACAAAGACAGCATATTTTCAACGTAATGATGACTTCTAGCAACAAGACTTTGGCATGGCAATGGGTTGCTGTCTGTCTCCTGCTTTAAGCAACATTTTTATGGAAAAATTTCAAGAATAAACAATTTTCTCAAAACAGATTAAACCTTTGTGCCTTTTTTATTCATAGTTTCTTAACCATTGACAACGGGGTCTAACCTAGACTCTGACGTTTGGAATATAAACCAATTTTCATAACTTGAGGTGTTATATCCCAAGAAGTACTTAAACAAAAGTAAGTTAATTGAGGTTTTACTTTAAATTACCATTGGATCGACTAGCAAATTGCACATGTAAAATCTGACGGCGTGAAAAATTTCCCACAACGGTCGGCATTTTCCGATTTTCTTTGTCACACTCTCGGTGACGTGATTGTGAAGTCTCTCCAGATAACTTTCTATGCGAGCAACGAATCGCCTGCGATTCTGCAACAAGAAGACTTCGTGTCAGAAATCTAATGAGATTAAATAAAATCGAATAAAGCCAGCCGTATAAAGGGAGAGAAAGGAAGCTGCAAAGGATGGGTTTTATTGGAATGGAATGGTCCGAGTATTGCTGGTGATTCGATTTTTAAAATTTAATGAGTGAGCGATAATCAGCTTGAGCGATGAAAAAAAAAATTAAACACGGATGGGTTCATCTGTAAAATATTCAAAAAGTTTGATCGCAATCGACAATATCAGAAAATTGTATCGTAAGTATTAAGATGGCGATCACAATTAACCCTTTTGAAACGAAATACTGAAAATCTCGAGACGGCTATTATTTTTGTGCATTTTTCACTTTTCCCCAAATTTATAAATTGTTTGATTTTGTTAAAATATCATCGATGATTTTTTTAGGTTCTATGAAATCTTTATACAAGCACTCCTCTTTAGTTGGTTTCAGGGCACAGTCTGGTGACTCGATCAGGAGTAAATTTCATGAATAAATTTTGAATTTTTGGGGATTTCTGAGGAGAAATTTGACAAAAATCGACCATTCTGCACACTTTGTCACCGAAACAATTGAGCCGAAAAATATTTATAAGAAAAATAAAGCCAACATCATATAATTTATTTTTGGGGATAAATTATGAATTGAAAAATGTTTTTTCATATTTTTAATATAATTTATTTAAGTTATTAATAAATATATACTAAAATCCCTCCCCTTTATCCCCGAATCTATAAGACCCACAATTTTGAGCAAAATTAAAAATGCCCAGTATTTGAACTTTACAGGAAAAATAAAGCAAAAACCTTAATATTAAGTTTAGGGTGCTAATTATAGAATTAAATGAAAAAAAAATATAAAATTTTCTCAAACGTGTCGTGTAATATATCAAATAAAAGGGCCTGTTATGAGAAATATTTTTTGTTTCATATTTTTAAATTAATGTGTTTAAAGATCTCCGAAACTGTAAAGCCTAAACTATTGAATAAAAAATAGAAGCATACAGCTTCACTTGAACTTGGTGTTAATTTTGGGGGCAAATTATAGAATTAAATAAAAAGTAAAAAAAAATAATTTAAACACTTCTTGTAATTTATTACATGAAAAGGCTCATTATGAGAAAAACAAAACTTGAACCATTTTGAAATTATAGAGCCTAAAATTTTGAGAAACCTAGAAATATAGTCCTCACTTGAACTTTACAGGAAAAGTCAAGCAAGCAAAAATGAATTATAAAATTTGATAAAAAAATCAAACTTTAAATTTTTTGAAGGGCGTTCTGTAATATCAAATGAAATTGCTTGTAAAGGGGAATTCAAATAGACTTTTTCATATTTGTCAGTAATTTGTGTAAAATATATTAATAGACATACGAAAAAATCGACACATTACACCCTTTATCACCGAAAATAGAGGGTTACTCAAATTGTATAAGAAAAAAAAAGGGAAAATCCTGAAATTCATTTTGGGGGCTCAATAATAAATCAAAATAAAAATAGAAAATTAATTTTTTTGAAGCGCATCTAGTAATATAGCAAATAAAAAGCCTTGTCATGAAAACTACAGGCACATATATATTTTTGTTTTTAAATAATATATTTAAAATATATTAAGAAAAATATACTGAATTTGTAACTACTGAGGCTAAGCTTTGCCAACAAAATTATATACGGCTTAACCCAAGGTTTACTAGAAAACTCAAGCAACAATTCTAATATTAATTTTGACAGGAGGGCAAATTATAAAATTAAATATCAAACAAGATATTTTTTTTTCAGGTGCCTCCTTAGTGTATCAAATAAAGGATTGAAATAAAAGAGATAAATATATTTTACTCATATGTTTAAATTACTGTATTTCTCCTCTTTATCTCCTAAACTATAATTAATATTTACTCACTGAAAGTTCTTAGTAAAATAAAACGAAAATCCTTATCTTAATTTTGGGAGCCAAATCAGGAAATCAGATAAATATTTTCACAACAATCAAGTGCATCAAGTAGCAGATCAAATGAAAAGGCTCCTTGTGAGAAGTACGAGGGCTGCCTTTTATATTTATGGATTAGAGAACAAAAATAAATATTAATCATCGAAAATCGCTTTATTGTTTCTCAAAATATTCCCCTTGAATATCTATACACTTTTGCATGCGTTTGAATCAATTGTCGAAGCACTTTTTCCACTCTGATTGAGGTATCTCCAAAACATGCATTCTGAACGCAGCTACCGCTTCTTCAGGTGTCGAAAAACGTTGACCTCTTTTTTTTACGTACGGGAATAAAAAGAAGTCATTTGGTGACAAGTCAGGACTATACGGCGGATGACTTATCAGATCGATGTTTTGAGTGGTCAAAAATGCATTTGTTTGAGCCGATGTGTGAGAGCTCACATTATCCTGGTGAAAAGTAATCCGTCTTCGGAGGTTGGTTTTCCTCATTTCTTGGAAGACAACTGGCAAACAAATGGTTGTGTACCGTTCAGAATTGACTGTCCTGCGTTGTTATAGTCGTTCGGTTGCGACACGTTCAGTTTTTCCGAAAAAAAAGGCGATCATTTGCTTGGAAGTGCTTCGTGCGCGAACAACTTTTGTTGGATTCGGTTCATCTTGAAACACCCATACAGTCGACTGCTGTTTACTTTCGGGCTCATACGCGTAAATCCACGATCCATCACCTGTCACTATGTCATAAACGTGTTTTGAATATAGAGCTATTATACGTAGAGTTAATTAGATATGGGCGTTACTGTAAGTGGCAGTGTAATAACAATAGAAAGAGAAAGACAATATCAGGGAGCGCTTGTTATGTCTCTACCCTACCAATAGTAGGCGTCACCAATGACGCTGACCAATCAGGAACGACCCGCTTATTCTCTCTCTCTTTCTATTGATATTACATGAATTTCGCTACTTCACGTGCTCTACAGTATTAACCTCTTTGGTTTTGAAGCACCGCGATCGTATTTTTTGAGCTTTTCTTTCGACCAATCGACACGAGCCTTTTTTAACGATTCAAAAATTGTGTGGGATCCAACGCCAACAAATTTTTTTGATATTCAAATGTTTATGCGATATTGAATGTATGCTGGTCCCATTAATGTATAAGGTTGACTCAATCACATGACGATCTTGCAATATCAGTTCGCGCCCAGCATCAATGGTTTCCGGAACAACAACTGTTGTCGTCTTGGAGTGAACTACGACCACGATTGAATTCACCATACCATCGATAAACAATGGTCCTTGATGGAGTTTCATCGCCAAAAATTAAATTAAGTTCATCCATGCACTCTTGCTGACTTAATCCACGTCGAAAGTTGTAAAAAATAATCTTCACGATTTAATTCCATTTTTTGGCCGAGATGAATCCTTTAAGTTACTGTAAACAACACATAGCGCTCATATGTCAAAACGTTCTGAGTACTTATAACCTCAAAAATGTCAAACTTTACGATAGAGCTGTCAGTTGTCAGATTGCAACACTAGGGTTGTCCAATCCCGAAATATAAAAGGCAGCCCTCGTAAAAGTTTATTTTTAAAAAAAGAAATAAAACGTATAGATTAAAAGATATTACGGAAAATATAATTTTAGACTCAATATTTTGAGAGCTGAAAGAATAGTCTCAAATGTCCCCCAAAATTGTTAGACGTTAAATAAAAGATTATGGCGGATTCAATACAATTATTTTTTAATATTATTTCTTGTTTGTTCCCTGAGGAGCCGTACGTTTTTTGGACCTCCTATATATTATTCTAAGTACTTAGAAATGCTCTCGCTTCGTATACTTTTCTTATTATATATTTTTTAACTCCCTATAGTTCCCATTAGAGATGGACAAGACTGCTATTTTTAAATACCAATGGCTATTGTTATTGTTGTTTGCACATAGGAGTTGAAAATAACAGATAACAGTTATATTTTTTAATATCCAAATCGCTGTGGCTATATATTGACAGGAAACTAAAATATGCTAAATTCATATTTGTTAGCTACTAATAAGGTGGATTTAGAACATATTTGTAAAAATAGCTTATTTATTCAAAGTTGTATCTTTGAGATTAATGTTAAAGTGGAAAGTAGAGAACTAATAATGGCAATACAGTGAACAATTTGCTAAAGTTTTATTTTTTATGTGTAATACATAGTACAGTGTCAGTGTTGATATGGACATATTATATATCTATTTCTAGCATTATTCTCAATTATATTAATTTATACAATTATCCAAATTTAGGCGATTTTGTGAGAAGATTAATTGGCACTGTTGTTAAGTCTGTGCCTTGCAAGAGACCTTTATCAAAAATTAGATAACTCATAACATGTCATAGAAGTCGGTTATCTACTGTTAAAGTACAAAGAAATATGTTTTTGCATGACAATATTGTAATAACTTACTTAACACTAATTTTTAAATAAAGATTGGTATATAATTATTCTATTTTTAAATGCAATTTTATTATGTATATATGAGTTATGTATTCTCAAAATTTCAACAATGACAACGATTAACCAAAGGTTATCCGAACGACAACCTAACGTATATTAATTGAAACATGCAATCCCTTTCTGATTGGACGTTCAGCCCGTTCTCTAATGTTCAGTTAAACAGCTTTTGCAAATTCAGATTACTCTTTATTTTACAACTACGAACCAAAACGATGATTATGAAAACCACTGCTATCTGCTATTTATTTTAACCGTCGAAATAGAACAACTGCTTTTTTTCAATCGCTTGGCAATTTTACTATTAGAAAAAGCAGTTGAGGTTAGAGGCTTTTACAGTGTGGTCTGTTTACGATATTTTACTAGCTTTTGCTATTTAGCCTAGGTTTTGTTTTCCAACGACAATCTCGAACTCAAACATTGAGTATGAAAACCACTGCTATGTGCTTTATCCGTCGAAACAGAACAACTCCTATTTTCAGCCTTTTAGTCTTGGGTTTGGCTATTATTGCTGTTAGCGAAAGCAGTTGATGGGTAGGTGCTTTTTTAAGCCCGGACTGTTTACGTTATTGTTCAATAAGCGCTAAGCAGCAGGAAACGTATATCTGTTATCTGTTATTTTTTAGCAGATAATAACAGTTGTTATTGTTGTCGAGTAAATAAAAGTTGTTAAAAAGCAACCTTCTAAATTATGTCACATCCCTATTTCCTATTGTAATACGGTGAAATAACATTTTTATTTATTAAACAGTTAATTACTTTAGTTTGACTTTACCTATTTCCTTAAATTAAAACAAATATTTCAAGTGGGATAATTTCTACTCAACACAATGTTTATTTCAAACCAATTACTCTTACTTGTTCAGCCATATGGTCAGCTTCGACGTCCATGAATTCCCGAACAGTCCGCAGAAGCGCTAACGATTGATTAGCTTGTTTACTCAAAGGCGGCAACAATACCTCCAACATGGTTATCCTCAACAGAATCGACTTTTTTATACGTACTAAGTTTTGCAATTCCTTACGAATGATTTCGCTTACGGCGAAGGCGATATTGTCGAACTTTCTTGCGATAGCTGCATCCGAAAGTTGGCGTGCCACGGCGTGGAATTGATCAACAAATGAATTGAGGTCTCGTTTCGTGATTGGCGAAGCCGTTTGGTATTGTAGGAAGGTGAAGTTTGCCGACGATGCTGAGGTCAAATTCTGCAATCACAAAATTTTTAATTTAATACTTATAGTAATTCAGTGCAATATTTTATCGCAAAATGAATTCTGACATCCAAGAGTTTTAGGAAAGTCTAGCTCACAGAGACTCCAAATCGGGAGTCGTACTGTGTGTAACGCCGTTTTCATTTGATTACTAGGATAGAAATCACAAGATAGCATCATCCCTGATATCGTTTATCCATGTCTTTTACATCCTGATGAAACTTTTCACCTTATGTTATTCTTTGTCACGTTAGCTATAATAATTGTATAGTTCGGTGCTTTCACATTACACAAAAACTAAGTGACTACTTCTTTCTTTTTGCTTTTTATTCGTCGTTGCTTCGAAGTTGAAATCGAACCTCAATTTGTGAGTTCTTAGGGAACAACACTTCATATACTTGAAAGTCTGTATATTCCAAATATATGTGGGGTTATTCACAAAGAACTCAGACAAAATATAAACCAAACATGCCACAACTATCCTGCACAAAACAATCAATGTACGAATATCAAGTCCAATGAAAACCCCTTCTTTCAATTTGGCCTTCTGATCCAATAGGAAATTCTTCACACAAATGTTTAAAGCAATCACCAGCTTTAGGTAAAGGTTCTACATATTGATTCGTCGAGCCTAATTTTATGTATAATGGTGGTAAGAGAATCTTCTTGGGGTCAAATAAAGTTTTATGCAAAATGTTTTTTTTTCGCCAGATGTCAACGTTTTTCCTAAGGGTCATTGCTTTTTTGAGCAATCGGATCCCTTGCAGTGCTGCCCCACTCAGATATAAAAGATGTAAATTTTGAAATTTTTGCAAATCCTTTTTGTTGGTCCAGGAACATGGAAACATTTTGTAAGTCTACACACAGCATTCAACTATGTGAAATGTGAGATATTCGTGGATGACTATATATTTTTAGATGTGCTTCTGCAATTGGACATCATGTGAAATTTTTTCAGCAATGCAGAAAAGACCACTTATAAAAGAGTTTTCTGTCTACCTTATTCATTCTCATTTGAAGTGTTCCCTGGAAACTAGTTTTGAAACTCAGGTCAAGAAAACTAAGTAGTTCTTATTATTTCATTAGCAATAAGGTTGATGTCGTAACTGTAGTTTCTTCTTTTTCCATGTGCTTCTGCAATAGGACAGCATTTGGTATTTCTTCAACAATGAATGAAAGAACTGTCAGTTTAGGGAAGCTGTTGATGAATAGGTTTTAGCTTTTGAGGCGTTACACTAGAGTGCTCTTTCTGTTTTGAAATGATCCCTCGAAACTGGTTTTAAAACTCGGGCTAAGAAAAGTAACGACGAAGCAGTTATATACGTGATGGGCAAATGTGTGGAACCAAGTAAATATCTCTGGAATTATTAGAGATACCAAAATGAAATTTGGAAGGTGGATACTGCAGTAGATTGCATATTTGTTTGTAAATTTTTTTACAATTTTGAACTTCCTATTTTACAGGAAGTAATGTCGATTTTAAAATTTGCAATGAAACACCCTGTATAGTATTTTAGTTTGTGATGAAACATTTTATTGCGAATACAAAAATATCGGGTTTGATATTGTTTACTTTAATACCTACCGAGATATTAACAGAAAAGTAACTAAGGAAAGGAAAAATCTAATATCCATTAAAGAAATACATAATAATAATTATTAACTAAATCTAAGTGATTTTCAAAACATTGAAACTTAACTTAACTAAACTTAATGTATTAGATGTTCAAACTGAGCACCGTTTACTTCTTGACGATAAACAAGTCGGTTTTTAAATTCTCTAGTAACATTAGCTATTACTTCTGGGGTAATTCTCTGGATGTCTTGAATTATTCTTGCAGCTAATTCTTGCAAATTATTTGGTCTATCAACATAAACCTTAGACTTTAAGTAACCCCACATAAAATAGTCTAGTGGATTAAGGTCAGGACTTCGTGCAGGCCATTCATAAGTACCCCTTCTTCCATTCCATCTGTGATGAAATGTCCTATCTAAATGATCTCGAACAATGCGAGTGTAATGGGGTGGTGCTCCATCCTGCTGAAACCAGATATTATTTGGTAATTGTCCATTTATCTCCAATGCCGGAATAACTTGTGTCTCCAAGAGCTGTAAATACTTATCTCCGTTTAAAGTTTCTTGTAGGAAGAAGGGTCCCACGATTCTGTTGTTATAAATGCCGGCCCAAACGTTCAATTTGTGGGGATGTTGTGTATGAACCCTAATAGGATTACTTTGCGACCAATCGCGGCAGTTATGTCGATTAACCGTACCATTTAAACAAAATGTAGCGTCGTCTGAATACACCACATTTCTTATAAAATTATTATCAAGGTTACAAATATCCATCATCGTTTCACAAAATTGCAAACGTTTGTCGAAATCGTCTTCGGAGAGTTCTTGAACGAGGCGAATTTTGTATGGATGATATTTTTCTCGCCTTAATATCCTTCATACTGAACGACGGCTAATTCCATGCATATTGCCGAGGTCGGTAGTGGATAAGTGAGGATTTTCTTCCAAAGATATAGCAACATATTGAGTCCACTTTTTGGTAAATTGCTAACTGTTCCACTTGTGTCGTACCTTCGCAAAGTTTTCGTCTCTACTGAACGGGATATTTGTGTATTCGGATGAACAATGTTAAAAAGGTCACAAACTGCTTGATGCGTCCTTTTCCTCTCCCCATACCCAATCATCATTAATATTTCTATTTCACTTAATTCCGCCATTTTACGATCAAATTAAAACAATACAATCTTTTTACGTTCAAATAAAAAAACTAATAGCTTATTTTGACAACTACTGTCACTTCTGCAATAAATTTCATGGACTACTAAACTTGATTCAGATTTAATTTGCGCCTGATTTAATCAAGCGCACGTGTATTCGACTATGGAACAAGCATTGCTGTTGGCTGTGAGGGTATAATGCCACCGATCGGCCAATAGAAATACAAATCCTTGCCAAGGGGTTTGTTCATATCGGGCGTAAATGAAATCTGAACCGAGTTTAGCTACCATCGAATTTTTCCTTTCCTTAGTGTTACTTTTCTGTTAATATCTCGGTAGGGATTGAAGTAAACAATATCAAATCCGATATTTTTGTATTCGCAATAAAATGTTTCAGCAGAAACTAAAATACTATACCGGGTGTTTTATTGCAAATTTTAAAATCGACATTACTTACGGTAAAACAGGAAGTTCAAAATTGTAAAAAAATTTGGAAACAAATAGGCAATCTACTGCAGTATCCACCTTCCAAATTTCATTTTGATATCTCTAATAATTCCAGAGATATTTGTTTGGTTCCACACAATTGCCCATCACTGTATTTCTTTATTAATAAGGCAGGTGTCCTAACAGGAGTCTTTTCCGTTTCCATGGCATCGGCAACAGGATAACATGTGGAATTTCTTCAACAATGCCAGAAGGACCAGTCTGGCTAGTTAATTAGTTAATGCGAATAGGTTTAGCTTTCGTGCATTACGCCAGAATGGATAAATACATTAATAAAAAATATTTAGTTTTCTATTGGTTACAGCTCCTACACATGGGTTTTGTTATAGTAGTTGTTTAGATTCCCAATTAAAATGAAACAGCACTATACATTAAAAATGTGTGGGAAAACTAACTATAATGGATAATCTATCTAAAGAAGTTGGTTTAAAATGTATCTTAAGTGAATTTTGAATTATTGTTCTATACATTAAAATTACTCAGTATGTGGATTACGTACGACTGACTTACTTGCAGATTTGGGAGTAGTGATGGATGAAAGAATTCTATTCTTTTTTCTTTCTTAGTGGTGAAATTGTTGAATACAATTTGTAGGTCTTCCCATTCGTTAAAATTTGTTTCTTTGCTAATATTAATTGTATTGAAGAGATGAAATGTTTGATAAGCTGTTTGGTCTCTTTGACAATATCTGAAAAACAATTAAAACTGATATCAAATTTGCCTTCTGCACCTACAAGTGCTATTTTCGAAAATATTGTAAATATACGTATAGTAAATATTCTACATAGATTACAGTTTATTTAAATATCTTGAAATTATGAAGCAAAAACTATTGCAGGAACTGAATGAATGAATGTGAGGAGGGAAGACCCCAAATGAACATCCAAAATAACTATTTGCCTCCTCAGTTATTCAGAAAGCTGTTACTTCAGTCCAAAACAAGAGTTAAACTGTTTTGAGGAGCACAAATTATCCCTACACTGGATTTTCTAGTAATCCAAACTGGTTCCAGATTAAATTTATGAGAACAGATTAGAAAACACTTCAACCGCAGATATTTGCTATTCTTTGATATATTTACAACTAAAATTGTATCAGTAAAAAGTTTCAGAAATATGTAACAAAAGTAATGTTTTCAGGTGGTAAAGTTCAATTGCTGCCTGCTTAGGGCTGTTTAAATTTTCTTTCTTTTATTTTATCAATATCGGGACTTAACAATATTGCCTTTTCTTGATCAGATCCCTTTGGATGATGGTTTTCAACCTTCTTTTTTTCTTCTGTTATATTTTTCCTTTGTGATTTTATTACTTGTCTTTTAAGGTTCTATTTGCGATTTTAAAACTGCGTTTAATATTTGTCTAGGTACACTGACTAATATTTTTTGATTTGGCACTTTTTTCAAAAGTATTAGAAGTGTAAACAGTTTGTTTCTGTTTTTTATCTTTGGTTCATAATCTTTTGGTTATGATCCATTTTTCAAAAAAAGAACAAAAAGCAAATTTAATACCACATATCTTTAAACTAATACAGAAGATAGAAATTTCTACAGATTCTTTTTTTAACATATTTATTGCAAACGTTGGTCCAACTAAAACATAGGTTGCCCCAGAAGTGGATCCAGGATTGTCGAATCCCTTATCCCCTTGGATCCGCCATATAATTTCAAATAATAGTAATTTATGCCCACATTTAAGCATCTACAGAAACCTATACCAAAATATATCGCACTTACTTTAGCACTTCAGCAATTTTTAAAGAATCTTTCGCCTTTCCAAAGTCTTCAAGTATTCCTTTTTTGTACAAAATACCTTCGGCATCAAGTAAATTGGTAAGAGCCTCAAAGTTTGGATAATCATACATTGATGAGCATATCATCTGCTTTCCATGACCACCTACAATTAATGCTAGGGACCCCATAGCCCAAACCAAAAGGCATGTAAGGCAGGACAAAATAACACCGATTAATAAAATGGCAATTGTTTTGTTGGTAATGGTATAGCAGCATGGTGCTCCGCAGAGAAAAAGTATCCATATTAGTGCCAGAAGAGATGATATTCCTATAATAAATAAAAAATCAATTAGTCTGTCAAAAATTATCGCTTGTTAACCAATTTTTTTTCAAAAGCAAGCGCACAATTTTTTATTTTAAGAAGTTTATTCCAACATTTCTTAGAGAATATGGAAACTATGGCAGGTATGACCTAGAAAGCAGTTTGTCTTTCGCAATTGCCCAAACTGAAATTGACAATCGAACATTATAGCTAGTTGTTTTCCAAACCAGATAAAAATATGGTGTTACCAAAAAAGAACTACTACCAATAATCAAGACTATCGACCAATTTTACAAATATCTATATCTGGCTGAGGATACTGCAACAGCACTGCGTTAAGAAACGTCATCATTCCAGTCGTTTACCCAACAATACTGACGCATTATCAAGAGTACACAATCCAGCACATTGCTGCAATTGTTAGAAGATGAAACAACGTGAAATTATTTACATCAGACAGATTAGAGTTGAGGTAAGTTTGAGTACTGGACCACAGTACAATACATTCAAGATCACTAAAGAAGTTCTCCATGGGAGGAAATTGTTAATCATCCGGTCTTCCTGAAGTCATTGTAGGCCTAATGAAGTTCACTTAAAGTAGAAAGTGGATCTTAGAAGAGAACTTAGAAGAGCACTGATCGAATTTAAATCAAATAAATAGAGTTTCTACTGGTGGTTCCAAAAAAAGAACGGAAGGTGTTCAGATAATACTATTTTTTATTTATTTATTTAATAGTTCATATTCAGTACATAGTATATCACAATTAGGTCATAATACAATGTAATGTATCCTGTAAGAGACAGATCAACTCTCAATATATAGAAGCAAAAAACTACAAACAAATTAAAACTACCACGATATTTTCTTGCATGCTAAGAGATATTCTTATTTGTAATGATTAGCAAAATGGTACATTAAACAAAAAATATCCGAACATGGACCAAAGATCTAGGAGCGCCACATAAAATTCTGAAGATCTCCCTTTCAAATTCTTCCAATTTGAAAGGAACTTTATGAATATGATCTTTAGAAATTTCTGTGCTACCCTGTATATTACAAATATACTCTCTTAGTTACATCAGAAATCAAATAATACACATTGTCAAATATTTTAATTTATATCTTAGAATTGTGCCTTTTTTTATCCGTAGTTTCTTAACCATTGACAACGGGGTCTGATGTAGACCCCGAAATGTTTGGAATATACAGCAATTTTCTTTAAACTGTGGTGTTATTTCCCAAGAAGTACTTAGACATTAAAAAATATGCCACAAGTATCATTCAGAAAACAACAAAGATCCTAATTGCTAATTACAACTACTAAGTAACTACGTTCTGAAATCCATAATTTAAGCTTCTTTTTTAATAAATTTTTTACAGTTCATAGCTTTAAAATTTTTCACTAGTTTATTGGCTTGGTATTTAGAATACTGCTATTGCGTTCCCGCAATTTGTTTAGTGTATTGTTTAAATTTGATTGAATTACTTGATTTTTAAACTTCTGCACCTTTTACAAAACCTTCCGTTGCGCTAATGCTAATTTTAAGTGTTTTTTGCGTGTAAAATATAGACAGTATTCGTGATTCCTGTATTGTATTCCGATCTATTCGGACGCTTTTGATTCTGTCTTAAGACGGCCGCTTTCATTTTGTTTCTTTTGTGTTTACAAAAGCGCATCATTTGTTGTTAAACCCGCATTTTTGTTTGCTCAATCAATGAACATTACGTCGCTATTTTTTGTGTAACGTATTGTCCAGACGAAGCTCTAAAATCAGTTCCTGCTGTTGCGGGGCTAGCCTCTGAAGAAAGAAGAACCAAGAAAACACCACCTGCAGAGTTTCGACGTAAAAGTCAGTGATTAACTTTTATTTGGTGATTCATTTACGCGACGGCACGTGTTTTATTGATTGTTCCGCTAAAGGTGCTTATATACTTGCATTGAACCAGCATTGAACTAAAACCGCAACATCTAATTCATACATTTTTTGGATTTTATATGTAATGTGTCATCGAAGGCATTCCAACTGCATTCTACATTTTTTAGTTATTTTTAGAAGTAACAGTTACTTATTTCTGATTACATTATTATGCTTAAAGGAATTTGGTCTTTTGTTAGCTTATCTATTCTGGGTCTTATTAGTAACCTATTTTGTATATTGATTAGTACATCAATCACTTTATTGTATGCTCCTCTCTTTGCTAGTATACCATATGTTGCGATACTATGAAACAGTGCATATGAGATCCTTAGTAATGTTTTTGCATGAATATTAAATGGTTAGTTTAACTAACTATATGCTCTATGTGTTTTCCTATTTCAGGTGTCTATCGAAATATACACCCAAGTACACTTACATGTGTCTACTCTTTTAAATTTTTTGGCCATCTATATATATGTATATATATATATATATATATATATATATATATATATATATTTGTTTTTAAGTTTTCGCAGGCACTAAATGTATTAGATGGTTTCCGGGAATTCATCCGCGTAGTTGATAACTGATCCCTGCCGGGATCGATGGTAAAATGACGACGTTTCGGAGAGTCACATCTGCCCTCTTCAGGTCGGTTCGCATAATTCTCGTAGCCTTCTGCTTTCGCTTCTAGTTAATTCCCGGAAACCACTTAAAACATATATATGTGTTTTTAAGTTTTCGCGGGCACTAAATGTATTAGATGGTTTCCGGGAATGCATCCGCGTAGTTTATAACTGATCCCTGCCGGGATCGATGGTAAAATGACGACGTTTCGGCAGAGTCACATCTGCCCTCTTCAGGTCGGTTCGCATAATTCTCGTAGCCTTCTGCTTTTGCATCTAGTTACTCGAATACCGTATTCGGTAAACTAAAAAGCAGATCATTTATGTACATCATAAACAGTAATGATTCCAGTATGGTGCATTGTGGTACTACCGTAGTTAGTTTGTTTATCTTTACTACTTTTGCAACTAGTATTTTTTACGAACTTATGCCTGTCGGTCAAATAACTTTTTATAAGATTTAGGGTAAATCGTCTAATCCCATAGTTGTTCAGCTTGTCCAATAATATTTTATGATTAACCATTTCCAAAGCCTTCTTCAAATCAAGGAAAATGGCTATGACAGGTTCTTTCTTTTTTATTTTGTCATTAATTAAGTGGTGAACTAGGTAGATGGCATCTTTCGTGTCTTTTATTTTAAAAAACACGTATTGCTTATCCGAATTTAATTTAATTTTTTTACAATTGTTTTAAAGACTATTTTACGATTTTTGGGCAATGTGAAAATAATTAAAACTACATTAGTTTTAAATTATATTTAGTGCTTCTTTGGCAGAACTGTGAACTAACGACTTCTATAATCGATTCTTCATAATAATTATCAGCTACGTATATGCTAATATTATCATAAAAAGTGTTATTAAGGAAATGTTATTTATTAATGAAGCTGGATAGAAACAGTTTTTTGTAGCTCCTGGTAGAACCCACAACAGAGGCATGCAAGTCTCTAAAACTATCATCAATTAAATTCTTGGTGGTTTCAAAGTTCTGCAAGAATTTCCCCATCAAACTCGAAACTTACTTTGACCGACAGTATTCTGTTGTCCACTTAAATAATTCACAGTCACCAAGAAAACTTAACGACTTTCCATTCTGGCAAGTCATAACATGCGACAAAGTATTCGTGGCAGGCATTCTTCTTGTAATACGTTTTGCCTGCGGATACGAAATCTCCTCTTCAGCGAAGTTATTCACCGTTGCTTTACCCCGGTGAATAGATAGGCAATGTGTTTGACAATATGGTTTTTTGTTTAATTGCGAGTTTTTTAAAGGATAAACTATTTTTTGTTCTACTAGTGTATATGAAAATGATGCATCAGCTAACGTAATAATTAATTCATTTGTTCTGTCTTAGATATTGTGTCAATTATTGTTCCTTTGCTTTATCCCATTTACTCTTTAGTTATCAGACACTCCGTTACGACTTAAGTCCATTATTGAGAATTTTGGACTTCGTATTAGTGGACGTTTACTTATTTCTCTAAAGCTACTGCACTTACGTTCGGCATTGTTCCAACAAAGTTGTACAGAAGAGTCGTAAATGTCATTCCATGCCTGAGTATTTACACAGTTCTGCGTTCTAATAATTAAATATAAAAAATATATTCGATAGCCTTGACTCATCATATGAATGATGGGAAATTCATCACCCAGAAAGAAACGTTTCAGTTTAATATTATTTTGGTGAAACATGGTAAGGAGTTCTTGAGGAATACTATCTCAAGCTACCCCTAAATTTCCGAGCCTTCTACCCAGCATATCCCAAACGTGTTCTATAGGCAAAAGATCGGGGAATCTAGGCGGCTATGGAAACAGATTCGCATGGGTCTATTCAAAAAAGTTTACACTAACCCGAGCAACATAAGGCCAAGCATTATCATGTTAAAATATGCGATCCATGAGCCGATTAAGGTGAGGGAGTACATACGGCTCCACTATTTCCTGAAGATGCGCTGTCATGTTGCTTCGTACAAAGACATACTGAATGTTTTATGCTAGAGTTTTGTTTCGAAATTATATGTTCGTAACTTTATATTTCATTTACAGTTGACACTTAAAATATTTAGTATAGGTTGGCTAAGGTATCCCCTTTTCCCAGCTTGCTGGTGAAACATTGTAATGCCACACAGCCAGGCAATAACAATTTCTTCATCTTTTATTTACTTTGTCAATTGTAAACTTTTGACTGAATAAAGAATGTAAGTGACCTACCTATATGTGCAGCATCTCCTAAACCTTAATGCCTACTGTAGATGTCGGTCAACATCAATTTGAGGTTGACGTCTTTCTTCTCGAGGTCGTCTAACCCTTCTTGAGTCATCATGTCCACCCAAGCAGAATCAAGATTCATCAAAGGAGACGACCTCATAAGGCTTAGACTTCGATCTTGAAGTCTTTCGACGTCACGTGCCTACTCTTCTTCGATTAAGGGTATTATCAAACCACACTTGACAACATCGTATAACAGTATTTGGATTTCTGTTCGTGCGCTTAGGGATTTCTCGAGATGTAAAGTACGGCTACCGTAAGCCAATAACTCGACCTCTTTAAAATTAAAATAGCTGGCGATACATTCCGAGAACACATATTCTCAGCATTTTAACATTAGTAAACATCGATTTTAAATAAATTAACAAAAAGTGCAATAATAACTACAATATTAATTGATAATAATAAAGGCTATTAATACCTACGCGTGTTCCCTGCTTAGTTACTCGTTCGGTATAGTTAACTGGTGCAAGACCGACATTGAATAATTACAACGGAAAGTTCGAGTACTATTAACCAAAGCTCAAAATCACCTTCCAAAGAGCTGTGTCGAACGTACAACATTCCCCCGGTGTAAAGGAGGAAGAGCATTGACAAATATAGGAAAGTTATATGATCAACAAATTTCTAATTTGCGTAATCATTTCCAGAGATTCGCAGAATTTTCTAATCTACACAGAACTGACCAGAAACTGCTCAAATGGAAAGAAAAGCCCCTTCATGGAAGTCATATAAATGACGTCAACCAAGATTATGTCGACAGTTCAGCGTCGAACTACTGGTTGACCTCTGGTCATATGTTTCCTGAAACGGAAGGCTTTATATTGGCAAGTAATTCCAACTAAGAACTATCTAAAGTACATCGTCAAAGATCCTTCTATCAACAACGATAGATGGAGATATAGTTGCCAAACATCTGAATCTATCTAGCATATCACAGGAGATTGCCAAGCGTTCGCTGCAACTGAATACAAAGAACGACACGATGCTGTGGCAAAAATACTGCACCAGGAACTAGCGCTACAACTTGAGCTATCCCAGTCGGTAAGAACACCCTACTATATATACAAACCAGAATCTATTTTAGAAACAACTACAAACTGTACTAGGACCTGACGATATTGACCGATCGGACTGTTGTTCTAAATAGACCAGATAAAGTTTTGGTAGAAGTCTCTAGAGAAACAACCTTAATTGACATAGCAATCCCTAACAACAATAATTTAAATATTAAGCAGGCTGAAAAAAAATAGCCAAATATAGGGATTTAGAATTCCAAATACAGGGATAATGGGGCATGAACAAGACTCGAACGGTACCAATTGTTATGTCAACAACAGGAGTAGTCCCAAAACATCTGTTAAACAATTTGAAATAGTTCAGTGTGGACGAAAATCTTTATCAACTGATGCAAAAAGCCATCCAGTTAGGAACAGCCAGAACGGTCAGAAAATTCATTGGGAACTGCAGCCACGACGCCAACCACGGGCCTGATAACCTGGCAAGGGCTCCCACAGAGCTAAACCCTTTTGATATGTAGTAGATCTGCGGTTTAGTGAATTTTCTCCTAAAGGTACACCAGGTGTGCCTTAGAGGGAGTGTGATGCCAAACATTGTATGCTCAAGTCGGGATAAAATAAAGTTAACATGAAAAAACACTATCAAACGTAACTAACTATTTAAGAAAATTAAAAAAGAAACATTGGCGCATTTACCAATTTATCTTTTATTAATATTGGAATTTACTGAAAATAGGATGATATGAAATGAAAATAAATATTAATTAACCGACTTCAAAGAAGCTGAATGTTCTAAATGTGTCGATATATAAAGTGTGTCTACTCAAGTGGAGATCATATGGAAAACCGTTTTATCATCAATTTCAATTTCCATAAAAAGATTTGATATTGTGAAATCTAAAATAAATCAGTACATTTTAATTATATTTTTGGCAATATCGGAAATTTTTAAGAAAAGGGTAGATCCTACCTATATATAAACCACAAACATTTAGGGAAACAATTCTCAGTGAAGACCTAATGAATTTTTGAAAATGTATCGCAGGAATCTTAAGCTAGTTGGTTCTAAGAATGGGCGATTGAAAGTCAAGAGAACGGAGAGAAGAGATAAGAGAGAACAGAAAAGAGAGAAAAGAAAAGAGAGAAGAGAAAAGCGAGAGAAGAGAGAAGACATAGAAGAGAGAAGACAGAAGAGAGAAGACAGAAGAGAGAAGACAGAGACGAGAGAACACACAGAGAAGAGAGAAGACAGAGACGAGAGAAGACAGAGAAGAGCGAAGACAGACAATAGAAAAGAGAGAGAAGAGAGGTAAGGGAGCAGTGTGGGAGAGAGAAAGAGAGAAAAGAGAATAAAGGGATGGAACAAGAGAGAGAAGATAAAAAAGAGAAAGAAGAGAAAGAAGTGAGAAGAGAAATAAGGCATTGAAGAGAGAGAAGAGGGAGGAGAGAGACGAAAAAAAGAGAGAAGACAGAGTAGAGAGAAGAGACAGAAGAGAAAAGAGAGAAGAAAGATGACGGGGAAGAGAATAGAAAAGAGACAGAAGATAGAAGGGCCAAGAAAGGGAAGAGAGAAGAGAGGGAAGAGAAAAGAGAGGGAAGAGAGAAGAAAGAGAAGAGACAGGAGTGAGAAGAGAGAGAAGAGGGAGAATAAGGAAAAGAGAGAAGAGAGAGGATAAAGATGAGAGAGAAGAGAAAGAAGAAAGAAGGGAGAGAAAAGAGAGAAAATAGAGTCAGAGAAGAGTGCTGAGAGAAGTAAGAAACCATTAAAATAATTCTTCGTCATTTGTTTATGGTCACTTGAAGTCAATGGTTGATGACAACGTAATTAGATCCAAATTGTTTACATTAACTTTTGCTCACACTTTAAACTTATTATAATTAATTTCATTATTAGAAATTATTGTTGGTAGTTGATAGTTTTTTTTTTGTTTCCTTGGTATTTTACTATATGCTTTTATATTTTATACTTAATACCTACCTTTGTTCCCGCGACACCATTTATCTTATATTGAAACAAGTTTGCATATCGCTTGGTATTCGTTAAGAAAATTTTCCTAGAAATGTGAATTGTAAGGGTCTCGGGGCTGCTCATCTCCTGAATCTGCCACTGTAACAAGTTGTGTAACATTTCTCAACGTTCTGAATTCCGTCGCAACGTTGATTTTGGTGATCGCTTTAATTTCTCAGAAATTTCTCCCGTTTATCGTCCATTCCTTCTTCCAAGAACCCACTGCTTAACGCATTTAATAAATACGACAAAAAAGTACATCAAGACCGAACTGTTTATTCATGTAACACCCAAACACCGTCCTAATTCCTGTAAATACACCGCCAACAGCAAATCGATTCCTCGGAGGTCCGTGTCTGTCGCTCCACCCCCATTTGTCAACAGCTCATCCATCCGCATAAGCTTCCCATAGAAAGCAAATTTACTCTGTCATGCAAGCCTTAGTAGCTTGGCACACATAAAAAACCGTTGATGATGGTGGAAGCGTCACATCTTCAATGTGATAAATATATATACTCGCGGAGTTCATCTAATTTTTTTTTCGCCATCGTCACGCCAACGACACGACGAGATAATGTGCAAGAGATAACGTATTATTAATTTGATGAATAATATCCCGTACACCGTGCACGGGTCACTTGTTATGAATGTTGACAGCTGAATTGGGCGCACTGACGTTAAATTGATTAATTGGTCAGACATTTTTAAATAAAGAAAAGGGTTAAGGCACGAATGGAAGGTCTTTAATTAACGGTTTCAATGTCAGGCAGCGTGAACTTCTGTACCTTGAATCCTATTAACTGCTGACTCTCATTTTATGACCCTAAATCTGAAAAATTCTTCAAAGGGGAAATGCCAGTTTTTCTTAATAATCATTAAATGTTTTACATACAAAAAGAAAACAATTTTTGCAACAACACTTTCTACTACATCCAGAGGAACAAAGAGAGTTTAAAATTATTTTTACGCTGCCAATGGAGAAACTAAGAAAAACTTCTAAATTAATCATTCCGACAGAAACAAGACAACAAAAAAAAACATTCAACCCACTGAAGTACTAAAAACAGATCAAGGTAAGGCGACTGGAAGATTCGACAATGTTCTGGAAAAGTGCTACGCCAACAATGAAATAACCATTAAAAACAAGAGAATTCCATGCAAAATATAAAAGGACGTTGTACATTTTGCGTAGTTAGTTCAGTTTATATTCCGTATGAATTGTATTGATCAGCTGTAGTAATAAAATAGTAGATTATTTTTAGTGTAAATAAAGAAACTGAAAACGACTGTGAATATCTGTGATAATTTGATTTTGAATACATGAAGTTTGTTGCAATATCCAGGCTTTTAAATTTATTAAGATCGAGCATTCTATGAAAACCAAGCTTAAAATCTATACATATAATAAAATTGTAAAAGGCCCACGTCTATATAATACAGATACCTAAAAAAAACTAAAATTTGGGTTTTATTAGAGGAATAAAAGCCGAAACAACTGTTCTTAGAATTTTTGTCTGTTTGTCTCTTTGTATGTTTGTTCTCGCATCACGCAAAAACTATTGCTGCTGTATTGTTAGAGTTCTAACTTAAAATGTAGGTTTCATATTATAGCAAGGCTTATTCAGTTTAAATGAAAATTACGGGATAAATTTTAGGCGATAGATTTTAATTATTATAATTTAATGAATTATATGAAACCAATAAAATTCAACAGCCCTCAATCTCCTTTACATCGAATGTGGTAAGTCCCCTGTCAAATTTGATTTTATACAGTGCGGAACAGCCAAATGGAATAAATTCGATAACGAATAAAGGAGGGCGTGGTGGGAAAAACGCTTGGACACATCGATTTGTATTTTTAAATGTGCACATTTTCAAAAAAAAATATATAGGGTGTGTCATGTGACAGTGGTCAATACCAACTTTCCATATACAGAAGCTTGCATCTAAAATAATTGGCCACTGTCACATGCCACATCAGATATAATTTTTTTGTTGAAAAAAATGCGCATTTAAAAATACGAAACGACGTATTCCATTTGCCTTTTCCACACTGTATAAAAGTAAAAAAACAAAACTTTGTACTACATCTAGAGGAACAAAGAGAGTTCAAAACACAAAGAGGTAGCATAATGAATGGAAGAAATATATTGAGAATTTTAAATTTATTAAGATCGAGCATTACGCCTATTACCTATGAAACTACTAAGCCTAAAATTTATACATATAATAAAATTGTAACAGGCCCATCTCTATATAATACAGATACTTAAAAAAACTTATATGTGGGTCTTTATTAGAGTAATAGAAGCCAAAACAACGGTTTTAAGAAATTTTCTCTGTCTGTCTATCTGTAAGTTTGTTCACGCATCATGCAAAAACTATTGCTGGGAGTTAATTTCAGTCTACACAGTTGTATTGCTGGAGTTCTTAATCAGTTTGCAGTAGAATATAAGAGAAAATTGCAGAGTAAAATATGGAACCAATCAAGTTCAACAGCCCTCAATCTTCATTACATAGAATTTGGTAAGTAAGTAAGAATTTGCTTTATTCGATATCATTATCATTACATCTATTTAATTGATACATAACTCTCAATTGTAAATGTATGGTACTTACCTAAAACAACAAGCCAGCGCCATAAATCCCATACAACCATTTTTCGTATGAAATCCATACTTTGCGTTTCTCTTTTTTCAATAGCCTTACTAACTGTACTTGCTAACGTATCTAGGGCTTGAATTGATTTATATATTTCGGCTTTTTTACTATTCAAAAGAGTCTTCATATCTGAAAAAGTTTTTCTGCAGATTAGAGAAAACTATAAAATAAAGCAGATATTTGTAATATAAATATTGAAACACATTAACTAGAATGTCTAAGTACTTCTTGGGAAATAACACCACAGTTTAAAGAAAATTGCTGTATATGCCAAACGTTTCGGGGTCTAGATCAGACCCCGTTGTCAATGGTTAAGAAACTATGGATAAAAAAGGCATATTTCTAAGATGTAAATAAAAATATTTGACAATATGTATTATTTGATTTGTGACGTAACTAAGAGAATTTTATTTGTAATATACAGGGTAGCACAGCAATTTCTAAAGATCATATAATCATATGTTCCTTTCAAATTGGAAGAATTTGAAAGGGAGATCTTCAGAATTTTATGTGGGGCTCCTAGGTGCGACTTTGTTATAAGATAGTGCATTCGCCAAAAATGCGAACAAAGAACTTTGTTGATTGAGTGATCCCATTAAAATCATAAGGGAAAACCTAGGAAAAACCTTATGAACTATCCCGATATTGGGTTGTTCACAAGGACATGACCATTAGCAATTTCTTCCTTAATCATCGGCAACCAGGAACGACTGAATTCTACGGAGGTGGTAGCGATACAATCGTTTTCATTTAACAAAATTAAAGCAGACTCTTTTAGTTTTCTTTTGGTGTTGTGCTCTTCTTTGTGTAATATAATTGAATTTTGAAACTGTATTTTATGACCAAGGTCCCAAGCATGTTCACAAATTTTGGATTTTTCAAATTGTCACAATTCTAAGATGTAAATTAAAATATTTGACAATATGTATTATTTGATTTCTGACGTAATTAAGAGAATTTAATTTGTAATATACAGGGTAGCACAGAAACTTCTAAAGATCTTCAGAATTGTATGTGGCGCTCCTAAGTGCGACTTTATTATAAGATAGTGCATTCGCCAAAAATGGGACCAAAGATTTTTGTTCATTCAGTAAAATCATAAGGGAAAAACCTAGGAAAAACCTTATGAACTATCCCGATATTGGGTTGTTCACAAGGACATGACCATTAGTAATTTCTTGCTTAATCATCGGCAACCAGGAACGACTGAAATCTACGGAGGTAGTGGCGATACAATTGTTTTCATTTAACAAAATTAAAGGAGACTCTTTTAGTTTTCTTTTGGTGTTGTGTTCTTCTTTGTGTAATATAACTGAATTTTGAAACTGTATTTTATGACCAAGCATGTTCACAAATTTTGGATTTTTCAAATTGTCGTTTTTTTATGTAATTTTTGGGTTCGTTTATTCGAACATTCAGAGGTCTAGAGGTTTCTCCAATATAGAATTTATTACATTCACAAGGGATTTTATAAATGCAATTTTTTGTATTTTGAGTTGTGTTATTTGGTTTGGTTTTTGATACAATTGATTTTAGTGTATTTCTTGTTTTAAATGATAATTTGATATTATATCTGTTTCCCACTCTTTTTAGTCTTTCTGATAGACCCTGTATAGTTATTGTATTAATGTGATTATCTTGGGAGTCCGTGTTGCTTGATGAAGTTTGATGTTGGTTGTTAGGGATTGTTTGTTATTCGATTTTGTTTAACTAGTTATTAATAAATAAAAAATCCAAAATTTGTGAACATGCTTGGGACCTGGGTCATAAAATACAGTTTCAAAATTCAGTTATATTACACAAAGAAGAACACAACACCAAAAGAAAACTAAAAGAGTCTGCTTTAACTTTTTTAAATTAAAACGATTTGAATTTGTGTTTCACTTTTCTTAATGGGTCGAATTTTGCATATTTTTAACAATATAGTTTTAAAATATGAAGTAATATAGGTACTTGTATTCCTCATTCTTTCCCATACAATTTAGTTTTTCATTTATTCTGTAATTTGGACTCCAAACTTAATCTCAGAGTTGTATCCTTATTCTTCCTGTAAAATTCAAGTGAGGCTCTATATTTCCATTTTTTTTTAATTTTAGGTCGTGTAGTTTCTAAGATAAAGGGGACAATAGTCAGTATTTTATATATTTGTTAATATCTTTAAAAAAATAATTTTAATAATATGAAAAATATATATTTGTATTTCTCGTAATGAGCCCTTTCATTTAACATATTACAGGATGGGTTTAAAGAAAATAATTTAATATTTTCCATTTAATTCTATAATTTTCTCTCCAAAATTAATATTAGGGAGTCTATTTATTTATCCTATAAAATTCAAGTAAGGGAAAATAGCCCTAATTTTCTTCAAAGTTTCGGAATTAAAGGGGGAATGTTTTTTCTTTAAATATTTCTGTCAATATCTTTTTAAGAATTTTTTTTAATATCAAAAAAATATATTTGTATTGGTCATAATGAGCCCTTTCATTTGATACATTGCATCGTGTTCTTCAAAAAGTTTATTTTCTTATTTTTCGTTTAATTCTATAATTTGCCCGCCAAAATTAATATTAGGGATTCAAGCAAGCCCACATAAGCGTAATTTTTTCAAAATTTTATGTCTCAGTTTCGGAGATAAGGGTGGAAATGGATAATTTTTTATATTTTTGTTAATATCTTTTGAATAATTTATTTTAAAAATTAAAAAAAATATATATTTGTAACGGTCATAATGAGCTCTTTTATTTGTTATATTACATGATTTCTTAGAAACATTTTTAATTAAATATTTTTCATTTACAGAATAATTTGCCCCTCAAAATTAATGTTAGTGGTTCCCTGTAAAGTTTAAGTGAGACCCTAGACTTATTGTTTCGGATATAAGGGGGATGGATATTTTTTTTAATATTTTTGTTAATATCTTTTAAAAAGTTTATTTGAAGAATACGAAAAAGATGTTTGTTTTCGTCATAATGAGCCCTGAGATTTGATATTTTCCATTTTGCCTCACAAAATTAATATTAGATGTTTCTTCATATTTTCCGGTAAAATTCATTCATATATCTTTAATTTTAAGTCTTACAGTTTCGGAGAAAAGGTGGGGGAATTGGTAGATTTTTGTATATTTTTGTTAATTTTAAACTAATTATTTCTAAAATACGAAAAAAATATATTTGTGTTCCTCAGAATGAGCCCTTTCATTCGATACATTACATGATACGTTTTAAAAAAAATAACTTTTCATAAAATTTTATGATTTGCCCACAAAATTAAAACTAATGGTTTCTCCTTATTTTTCCTTTAAAGTTCGGGCAACATTCTATATTCCTGTTTTTTTAATTTCAGGCTCAGTAGTTTCGGAGATAAGGGGGAATGGTCAATTTTTTTTATTTTCCCCACCGAAATACCCCTAAAATCAAAATTTCTTCAGTTACGATATGTAGTCCTGATCGGGTCACCAAACTATATACTGATACCAAATTTCAACGTATCAGAGAAAGAAAAACAAAAGTCTCTAACAATTGAAACTATGAAACGTGTTAAAAAACAGATCAGGTATATCTCAACCTGTATTGACTCGTGATCAATGAAATCTAATTTTATCTATGGTTATTCCGAACTCCATTAACCTCCCTTATGAACTTCTGATATTCCCTGAGTTAGTTAGTCAACCCTTAAAAGTTAAATTGTAGCAGCGAACATTAGCAAAGTATCAGACCGCACTCCCTTTGAAACTTCCCAACACTCTGACGGCTCCACATGGTAAAACTGTTGAGTAATTAAATTTGTATAAAGCCCGAAAACGGCGACAGGCGTGTTCGCATTAGAAAATTTCAAAACAAACTTATAGATGTGAGTTAAACACCTGCACACGAGGCAGGGAAATCGCAAACGGCTGCTATTCAACCGAATAACCAGCTGCTTTTTTTTTGGTAAAGTTTCTAACAACTGGTTTAATATAGAGAAACATATGGAGTTGAAGAGAGGTGAAAGTTTGTCTACTTAAAGTGGGAGGAAGCTGCGAGCTCTAGTCTTTTGAATCGTATAATGTGAGGGTGCGAAAATTAATTTATACTAGTCCTTGCCACGTCCTTACCAGCGACTTCACCAGCGTATGATGTGTAAAATCATATAAAAGGTTTTACACAGAATAACGGATGTCCGCACCCACAATTAAGGAAATAGGAGACTATGGTAGTGAAATACAAGAATTAGACTTTGTTTGGAGCGTTCGTTTCTACACTTCTGTAACATTGAAATACGAATATAACTTAGTTTTCTGTGTAAGAAATGATGACCAGGTTATATAAGGTGTCTCTAAAATAGGGTTTCAAAATTTCTGCTGTGTACAGAACTACAGAAATAAGCCAAAAAGTCCCTATTAACATATGCCTTAAAACGCACACTTATGAAGTTAAAGGCCCTTAAAAGGCCTCAAACAAAACTGCTTTTTTTCAGTTATTGATAAAACGGTCGAACATAAATAGAAAAAAATGTATAGCTCTTAACTAACTTTTGATATGCAAATCATAAGCGCCCTATTTAGGTTGGTGAATGGGGTTTTCGGCCCGTACTTTCATTTTTTTGCAATTTATAAAATCTTAACAACTGCATACTATAATCCTTCGGTGTACTCAATCTTTTTCCCAATATCCCACCTGAAGAATGTACCACCCTTATCATGAACTTATTAGAAATGAACAACACCAACCCAATTATCAAAAACTAAATAATCATTCTCTTACAACTTTGCCTTAACTTAAAGTATTTTCAATTCAACAACAACATTCACACTTGTAAACAAGGTTTAATTATGGGAAACCCATTAAGCCCACTTTTGGCCGAAATGTATATGAACAACATAGAGTCACTCATTTCCAAACATAATCTGAACAGCAAAATCCTATATTGGTATCGATATGTTGACGACATCACTAGAACTATGAACATACCTTTTCCATTTATCATAAACCTTCACACATGGACCTTATAATCCACAATAGTTCACAACATCCTTACCAACACAAACTTGCAGCATACATTTGGTTACCATCCGATTATGAAAAACTCACTTTTATACAGAACTACACATTTATTGGTTCTCCTACCTTAAAAAATAGCCCATTTTTATTAAATAGGATCATTCATACAGCTTTTAAAACGCATAACAACTTAGGAAAACAGATAAGAAACAATTTAGAAAAATTTAACAAAAATAACAACACGGGTGTCTATAAGTTGACATCTGGTAGTTGCTCTAGTTTCTACCTTGGTCATACGGAAAGATCATTCGAGACAAGATGGGATGAACATACCAAAGCTTTTGGGTGCCACAATTATAATAAGTCAACCTTTGCCGCCAATTTATTGAATGAAAATCATGTACTTCAGCATATGTTCCAAGTATTACATTTAAAACAAGAAAGTAAAAAAATATATTTTTTAGAGTCATTAGAAATGAACAAAAACAAAAATTCATAAGTTTTTTTGATGATCAGTATGGGGATCTCGCAAACTAGCGGAGATAGAGCCTTGGTTAAATTGGGAAAGATTTGCAGTTTTACTGGCCCAATTTAATGACACCTAAATTTAATGTAAAAAGTCATGGCTTACTAGATATTTTGAAAAAACGAAATTCGGTCGATTGAGTCAAATCTCGTTAGCTCCTTTGTTTTTGATTTTATATAAAAAAGTGTAAACATCAAAACTGAAGGGAATTGAATGCATGTTTCCGAAATATGACACAAACTTATTTTTTTTGAATGGAAACCATAGTTGGCTTTGACCTCTAAAAAACGGTCATTTTTAGAGCTTTTCAACGATATGATACTCGATATAGTTATTCATAAAAATAACGGACTTATGGATGCTTTTCTCCCTTATTTTCACTTTTAACGTAGGTAGCGATGAAAAAGATTGTTTTCACTTTGACGTTTCCTCATTTGAGGACAGTCGATATTGACAAGTTTTCGTGATAAAATGGAATATTCTAACGAAGAAAAACTGGAAAAACTGGCGCACAAGTTCCACCCGTACAAACTTTCAGTTTCTCAAACTTTGCATGTTGGTGACGAACATCGACGTATTTTGTTTTGTACATGGTTTAGAGACATGTGCCTTGACAATCCACAGTTTCCATTAAAGGTGTTATGGCCAGATGAAACTAGATTTACTAACTGCGGTATGTTCAATAGACACAATGTGCATATCTGGGCTAAAGAAAACCCTTTCCATGTAGAACAAAGACGACTCCAAATAAAATTTGTTTTTAATGTTTGGTGTGGTATCATAGGGCCTTTTATCTATGACGAATCACTTACTGGGGAACGCTACTTGCATTTCTTGCAATACACTTTTCAAGACATCTTGCATAATTTGAATTTGAGAACTCGTTTAGAAATTGAGTGGTTCCAACAAGATGGAGCACCTGCTCATAACTGGTTATTAGTACAATAGTAGTAGTACAATACTTAGATAATATATATCCAAACTCTTGGATAGGAAGAAATGGCCCACGCGAATGTTCACCCCGGTCTCCGATTTGGCAGTTATAGACTTCTATTTATGGTGTGCGCTAAAAAACATAGTATGCAAAAGAAAGTATGAGACAGTTGGTGACTTAAGGGAGGCGGTATTATAAGCAATTGAAGAAATTGTTAGGCGGTCTGTGAGGAACGTTGGAGGTTCATTTGATCGGCCCATGATTATATTCCCAAGAAAAAGAAATCACCCGCTTCTAATGAAAGGTGCGCCTCCTGGTGCCATATATGAATGTCGCCCTTCAGGTTGGTTTCAAACCAATTTATTAACCAAGTGGTTTCAACATTTTATTCTACAAGTGAAACCCACTAAAGAATCTCCGGTACTGCTTGTTCTAGAAGGACATACAACTCATACAAGGAATATTGAATTAATAGATCTCGCAAGAAAAAATCATGTCCACATACTATCAGTACATCCATATTCTAGCCATAAAATACAGTTTTTGATTTTATTTGTTATGGTGAGCATATGGATTTCTTCAATTGTGGCCATTATGACCCTAGGCCATATTGTCCTACTAGGTTTCGAAGTTAATAGCCTTACATTTTTATTTTTTTGATTACTATTGAGTTGAAGGGAGTGATTTAACCAATAAAAACTCTTTGATTGGATACATTTTGAGTTTTATTTCCAAAAAGGCTTATGGTGTACCATATTAGCCTAAGTTAGTCTACTTAATGAACAGGATTTTGACCGCAGAGTTGAATTCTGTGAAACAATGATGTAGGAATGCCATAACGAGCTGCAATTTTCTAGTTGTATGATTTTCTCAAACGAAGCAATTTTTTGTTTAAGTGATTCTGTGAATAGGCACAAATGTAGATATTGGACACCTGAGAAATCACTCTGGGTGATGGGAGCACATAAACAACGTATGGGCAGGGATAATCGGCACTTAATGGTGCGAATTATTTTAAGTACTACAGCAAAACATAAAACCGGCAATTGCAGAAGTCTTTCCAAACGCAGAGCATTCCGACATGCTTGATTTTCACAAACAAATGCATTGGTAAGAGAGGGCCGATTGGATGGCCTGCTAGATCTCCTGACCTAACTCCGCTCGATTTCTTTCTCTAAGGCTTTCCAAAATCAAACCTACCAAATAATAGTGAAGATTTAAAGATAAGAATAATGGAGGAAATTAGACTAATTACTCTTAACTAGTCTTGTCAGCTAGTAAATGGTGGCCAATTTGAACACTTGCGGGCATACAAACCACATTAATGAGAAATCTGTCTATCCAAATTTGCGCATTATTAAATTAAGGTTCACGTCTCTGAGGGTATTTTTCACCTTATATCTGGATAGATTTTTTTTGTGTTCCATACTTTATGCGCACACTGTATAAAGTTAAAAGATTGTATCTTACCTGTAGTAAATTCGAGGCTTTCTGATTTAACTTTGCCAGGAATTGTGTGAATTTTTTGTCTTGCATCGTTGATGGATTGGTTGAAATTAATTTCGGTATATATTTGTCCAAGTTGTTTTATATTGGGATCAGTGGTAATCTGAAAGTTTTTGGAGATATAGTTTTTTCAGTTCATCAAATACACAGTGATGTATTTACACTAAGCGTGACCCGTCGTAAGTTCTCTCTAGGGGCCCTTAGTTTGCTATAGGTTCTTAATCTTAAGAATGGTAAAACAGAACTGTTACAAATTAACATTTTTAGGTTTAATGGGGGCCTATTTAATAAATTACTATTCATATCTATCAATTTCTTCGAGGAACAAATCAAGAGGTTCTTTAAGAACTAACAATTTTTTTCATAATTAATTATTGTACAATTTATATATTTTTATATACTCGAAATACACGAATAAAAATATAAAGTTAATTTATACCTCTTCGAAAAAGGTGATTTAACTATCCCTTCTTCCTCCCGTGAAAAAAGATTGGTATTTATGCCTGAATTTGATTTCTACAACGAAGTAATAGTGGCTAGTATTTCTTTCCACCCAATTATCAAGATTCCCATTTCTAATTTATTCATTTCTGAAAGTAGTCCATAGCTTGTTTACGATACTCTATGTTATTGAAAATGTCCTCCAAAACATGACAGACTCTTGATAGCGTCAGCCCGGTCGGATCCTCTAGTGTTCGATTACCTTTTTAAAATCGTAATTTTCAATTCTTATTAAAATACCTTTTATATGCTGTGACTGAGCGTTAAAACAGTATCCCCTCTGCTATGGATATCATAGTAGCTGTTTTTCGAGTGTAAACAAAGAAACCATTTTTGTTAGATAATCTATTCTGCTCTATATGAAGCAATAATTAAGCAGGTAATTCATTGATCTGAATGCGGTGTGCAAGAATTTACATCAGTAGCTTTATTAAGAACTGGCAGATTTTCTCCCTTTTTCAGTGTCAAAGGATTTTTTTGTAGTACTAAATTTGCTATAGATGAGCATTAAAAACACCAGTCATTAAAATTGTAGGTGGTACAAATAATTCAACTGCAAACCGCTTACGCCATCAAGTAAATAATAGTTTGTAACTAATAATTTTAGCAAAAAACTCATAGAAGTAAATTTTTTGATCTTTAAAATTTAAAAAACCTCATGGAAATGCTGTGCAACCTTTGGTGTGTCACAAATGTAAAAACACAGTTTTGCACCCTAACACCAAACCTTTATTTTACACTAAATGTCGTTTCAACAACTCTATGTTGTCATTATCAAGGAGTAAACCAAACAATTTTTTTTTCTGTACACTAATGGAATATTTTGTCCCATTTCACTCGACTTTAAGCCTTATAAAATGAAAACCGAATTACTTTGTTTTATATCACTAATTTATTTATTTACTGAATAAATAAACATAAAAACCGTGAGACTAGTTTCGACAATACTATGTCATTTTCAAACGGAAACAAATTCATGAATGACGACAAAATATTTTGAAACAGACCGAAGGGTCTTGTCTACAACAGTAGGTATGTGTTAAGTTCTCGGAAGGATTACATAAATATGGCATTTTTGTGTATAAGAATATTGCATTGAAACAAAGTGGTAAACTGATTAAGAAAGTTTAAATATATCATTTTTGATTATTCGTTTCTTAAAAAAAATTCAAATAGGATGATATTTTTGAAATCTACCTGCTCGTTAAGTAGTAAATTGCAAGAAACGGAATTTTTATAGCTTTTGTAAATTGCTATCTTCTCAAGTGTTTCAATAAATGGCTTAAAATTGTTATAGTGAATGATCTCTGGTTCTTGTAATTTAGGAAATGTATGCCCTGTAGTAAGAAAATGATTTGCAAATGTTGAGTCAGTTTTATTCAATCTAAAGCAACGTAAGTGTTCAAGATATCGAATATTGAAATTTCTACAGGTCATACCAAGGTAAAAGCTATTGCACTCTGAACATTTTAGTTTATATACTCCAGATTTCAAGAACTTATCACTTATTTTGTCTTTGGCGTTAAAAATATGATTTGACAATTTTGATTGGGATCTAAAACTAACTTTAATATTATGCTTTGAAGAAAGTTTCGCTATTCTCTCACAGTCCACACTCACACAAACTAGCAGCATACAAATCGATGATACATAGAGCTCTTACATTACCCCTTTCCAAAACCGACTTAAAGATCGAACTGAATATCATCAAGAGCATAGTCATTAATAACGGCTATAACCATAAGTTAATTAATAAACTTATTTCCCGGAAAGAAAGTCAAATTGCGCAAAATTTAATCTATCCAAAAATCAAAGATAACAATGTTCAATTTAAATACGTTAGCCTTACTTATTTTGGAACCACAAGTGAGAGAATAGCGAAACTTTTGTCAAACCATAATATTAAAGTTAGTTTTAGATCCCAATCAAAATTGTCAAATCATATTTTTAACGCCAAAGACAAAATAAGTGATAAGTTCTTGAAATCTGGAGTATATAAACTAAAATGTTCAGAGTGCAATAGCTTTTACCTTGGTATGACCTGTAGAAATTTCAATATTCGATATCTTGAACACTTACGTTCCTTTAGATTAAATAAAACTGACTCAACATTTGCAAATCATTTTCTCACTACAGGGCATACATTTCCTAATTTACAAGAAACAGAGACAATAACAATTTTAAGCCATTTATTGAAACACTTGAGAACATAGAAATTTACAAAAGCTATAATAATTCCGTTTCTTGCAATTTACTACTTAACGAGCAGGTAGATTTTAAAAATAGCATCCTTTTTGAATTTTTTTTTAAGTAACGAATAATCAAAAATGATATATTTAAATTTTCTTAATCAGTTTACCACTTTGTTCCAATGCAATATTCTTATACACAAAAATGCCATATTTATGTAATCCTTCCGAGAATTTAAAACATACCTACTCTTGTAGACAAGGCCCTTCGGTCTCAAGGCCGTAGCCAGAAAATTTTTTCGGGGTAGGTTGGACAATATTTTCAGGGGGGGGGGGTTGGATAATTTTTTTGATTGGTGGTGGACTGATTGGCACTGCAAAATCTGTATTTGTATTCATATATATCCAGGATATATAAAAATGTATAAATATAAAATTTATTCTCATGAAAAAGATGATTATTTGGTTAAAATTGAATATTGAAACCCAATATTCCAAAATTTCGGGGGGGAGGTTTGAGCCCCCAGACCCCCCCCCCGCTGGCTACAGCCTTGTTCGGTGTGTTTCAAAATGTTTTGTCGTCATTCATGAATTTGTTTCCGTTTGAAAATGACATAGTATTATCGAAACTAGTCAAGGTTTTTTATGTTTATTTAATTAATAAATAAATTAGTGATATAAAACAAAATAATTCGTTTTTCTACAATCATAATTACAGTATATCACAAAGTAATGGCTTCCACCACCAACCAAAATGAAAACCGTTACAAACACCCTGTACGACATAATTTCATGGCATATCTTGACATTTAAGCTAGATATTTATGATGAAAATTTGACATTTACCGTTTTTTCCACATATTTATACGATTTTCAGACAAACGGTATGTTTTATGTTATAGAAAGTTATACGAAATCAAGCTGGAACATCTCTTTGTATAATACAGTTTAAAATATTCAAATTGGTTGAGCTGTTATAGAGAAAATAGTGTAGATTCATTGAATTTCACTGAAGTGTATTCCCTTAATTAGTGCTATATGGTAATATTCTTTAATACAATACCGTTTAAACTACTAAAATTACGTCGTTTTTGAATAATCACTCGGCATACATAAAAAACGTATCGACGAATTGATAACCTCCTCCCTTTTGGTTAGTGATTTTGGACTCTTTTGTCCTAGACGTGAAAAGAATGGTATCTTGATAGACTTATGCCTAATACCTAAAGATCACATGAGACAAGATAATCATTTCATCAATCATATTACTTTCTTAATTTTTTCCAAAATTGCAACAAAGTAACTTTTAAAGACCTCTGTTATAACCTTCAAGGCACTTCCAATCCTAACAAATATTAATGCTGTTACAATAGTGACTAAATTTCCCAGCATAATCCTAATACTGAGTCCGTGAACGATTATTTCAAATGAGTGAAACGTCACACAGACGAAACAATTTTGACATATTATATTAATAACTCCTTCTACAGATCCAGCCGTCGCCTGGAGACCTCACAATTCCGATATTATATCCATTTAATCCACTCGAGTGTGTAGTGCACTATCTTCCCGGCATACATACAGTTATAATTGCACTGGAGAAGGTATTATTAAATCATAGGTGGCTGCGACTGTTGCTGGGAAACTTCCTTATCTAGATATGTAATTAAGACCGGCCCGTAGATTAGGACTTTATCGCCCGAAGGACAATTCCACTTCGGTGCATCTAATGGATAAACGCGACTGAGGATAGTAGCTGGTAGTCGTAACGATGAATGATTTCAAAATGATACAATCCTCTGTGTTAATGTTGTTTCTTTGGAATGGTATTAATAAGGATAATGAAAAAGATACCCCGAAGTTTCGTTGCAATAATAGATAATTGTATTTCGAGAATATTCTTATTAATACCCTATTTATTTACATATTTACAATGGCTTGCCTTCTCTCCTGTTCTCAAATTCGAAGGTATTTTATAACCACTGTAGCATATATGCAAACGGCCATCGCAACAAATTCTCAATTCTCCGACATCAATGGCTCTTACAAGGTTTTTTAAAGCTCCCAACAGGAAACGATGCAAATATGCCCTGAAACATCCATGTCCGGACAACTTTTGCATCAGATAGAAATTTACGTCTCCATGTTTCCGATTCAGCCAAACTTCTATATGTGGAATAAAACAATGGGCTTACCTGCCTTTAGTAGAGGCGTCTCACTGTATCTGCCATAGTTTCAAGTTTTCATGTCTTACCTGCTTCGTATTTCTTACTCCGATGTTTGTGGAGTTTCTTCCTTTCTTCTGTCAATATAAACAGTGGTATCATCTTGAAACAACGCATATAGCATCGTCTAATACAGTTCGGAAGGCACAGGAAACTCTAAATATATATATACCTGTTACGTTTCTTCGGCTTTTTCTATTGTTTAATATATCTTCCCAGATGGATAACGCGTATGTCAGTACAGATGTTATACCTGATGCCAATAGCTTCTTTCTGGCCTGGCATGGACCACCTACATTAGGCAAAAGTCGGTTCAATAAGGCCGCAGTCCTTCCTGCTTTTGTTGTAATGTACTCCAGCTTCTGTTTAAAGTTCAGTCTGGCATCTAACATCACACCTTGAGGCACGGTCCAGAAACGATGCAATGCTTTCCCAACGATATTGTCTCTAATTCAAATTTATTTTGGAGTTCTTCATGCTGCTTTGCAGTAATGGTTACGATAACATCATCCCCAAATGTCGTAAACTCTACGTCTGGTGGCAATGGTACTTTAAGAATTCCATCATACATCATATTCCACAATAGTGGTCCAATTACGGAACCCTGAGGTACTCCTGCCACGACTTTAAACTGTTGGATGCCATCCTCGGTGTCATATATCAGGACTCTGTTATTAAGGTATTCTTTTTAGATTTGATTGTATCTGGAATATGTGCATCGCTGTTAATGTTGACATTCTGTTTGGGTAAGAGTACCAGCCTTTGTTTTTTCCATCGCTCAGGAAATATTCCTTCTGTGTCAAGGAATGACTCTGGTATTGTTATGATTGCCTCTTTAAGTGCAATGTTGGGAATGCCATCAATTCCTGGTGCTCTTTTTTTCCCGATTTTACTGCAGGCCCTAAGAAGTGACTACCACTCTATAAGATCTGTCCCAAGGTCCTGTATTAACCTGCTGTATTAATTCATTCCAGGATTGTCGTTTAGTGCTTTTGATGGCTTTAGTAAGTCTGAGACCATGTATTTAGACGTAAGCACTTCACATGTGGGCTTTCCCCTAAGGCGTTGACGTAGCCTTGTCGCGTGATTGCTCTTATTCCTGAGATCATCAATCGCTTCACTGCACCAAGTGAATGTATGTTTTTTTTTTTTTTTTTTTATTTTTTTATTTACATACATTCCGTACTTAGCTAGCACGTGCTGGCCGTCGTGCGGGACTCCCGATGTAATGACTTCAAAGCAAGAGTAAATCGTTGCATTGAAACCAGTATACCGTATACCCGCTAAAACCCTAACCTCTTTCTCCTACAACCATGGTCCCCTGCGGCACTCTTAGTCAATACTACTTCGCAAGGGTGGTTCATTGCAGATGTTTAGCTCTTACATTGAAAGCCTCTGAAGCCTACTCCTCGAACGTATTGCGGAGTTCTTTGAGGATAGTCTCCGCGTAATCCGATACCAAGTTCCAGGCTTGGGGGCCCTCCAGCATGGCTTCTACTAACTGTTCTGGAACGATATTAGTCTCCAGAATCCTCTCCACTTCAGCACGTTGATCCTGAAACCGGGGGCAGGAGAAGAACACGTGTTCCGCGTCCTCTATCACGTCCGTACACTGTGGGCAGTTTGGGGAGTTTGCCCTCCTGAACCTGTGCAGGTATGCTCGAAAGCATCCATGTCCAGTCAGGAGTTGAGTGATGTAGAACCCAACCTCCCCATGCTGGCGGTTGACCCAACGATTGATGTTAGGTATCAATCGATATGTCCACCGGCCTTTAGTAGAGCTGTCCCACCTCTCCTGCCATTGCCCTAGACTCATGGCTCTTTCATCGCTGTTTCCTGTCGGTTGGTCTTTCTCTAACTTTCTGCGATAAAGCCGTCCCCTTTCTGCAGCCAGGATGTCGATTGGTAGGGTAGATGCAATCACACTCACCGCCTCGTAAGACACAGTGCGGTAGGATGATGCCACTCGAATCGCTGAGAGCCGCTGGACTGATTTCATTTTCCGGCGGTACGATGGTAGCTCGAGCGATTTCTCCCATACCGGTGCCCCGTACAACAAAACAGAAGTAGTAACTGTTGCCAGTAGCTGTCTTCTTATCTGTCTAGGGCCTCCGACATTCGGCATTATTCTAGATAATGCCCCCTGTACCCCAGCTGCTTTCTTGCTGGCCGCGATTATGTGCTCTTTGAAGTTGAGCCTTGTGTCCAGGAGCACCCCCAAATAGCTGATGAAGGGCTGCGACTGTATGTAAGTGTCGCCTATTTTGAGGGTGATGGTTTCCCTTGCCTTTCGACTGCTAACAAGAAGTGTTTCGGTCTTTTGCTCTGCTAAACTCAAGTCCGCTGAGAGCATCCAATGCTGAATTGTGGCTATAGCGAATGAGAAGGTTGTTTGTATCTCCTCTATGTGCTTGCGCACTATGATCAATGCCACATCATCTGCGAATGCCACTAGCCTGACGCCCTCAGGCAGACCGAGCAGGAGCAGGTCGTTGTACATTACGTTCCATAAGAGGGGGCCCAGAACAGAGCCCTGATTTACACCTCCTGTGATCTTATAGTCTACTTGCCCATTTTCAGTTTGGTACAACAAGATGCGGTCCTTGAAATACGCTGAAACCATTCTGCGCAAGTACTGAGGAACCTCCATCCTGGCAAGAGCCTCCAAAATGCGGTCCCAGCGGGCCGAGTTAAAGGCGTTCTTGATATCCAGGGTGGCTATTAGACAGTACTTTTTTCCACCTCTTCTCCATCTCTTTCCCGAGATAGCCTCTCTGGCGATGTTGGTAACGAGTGTCACGGCATCGATGGTTGATCTCCCCTTTCTGAACCCGAATTGGTTGGTGGAAAGTTTCGGCTCAACGTAGGGCTCCAGCCTATCTGCTATTATCCTCTCAAGGAGTTTACCCGCAGAGTCCAACATACAGAGGGGACGATATGATGACGGTTCGTCGGGAGGTTTCTTTCCCCCTTTAGGGAGGAGCACAAGCCTCTGTTTTTTCCACTTAGTCGGAAAACCCCCTGCTTTAGGCAGGTCTCATACATGCGTAGAAACATGTCAGGCCTATTGGCTATGGCGCATTTTAGCGCGATGTTAGGTATGCCATCTGGACCGGGAGCCTTACCGTTTTGGAGCCGGTTGCACGCGCCCATCAGCTCATTCATAGTCACTGATGGTATATCTTCGTCCCTCACCTGCCACGCAGGATAAGCGGGTAGCTCAGGTTTCGCAGGAAACAAGTGAGTGACAATGCGGTGCAATGATTCGGGGCAGTTCGTTGTTGTCATGGGGGGGGGGCCTTAATTTTATGCATCACGATTTTATACGGTTTTCCCCATGGATCTTGATCAACTTCGTCACACAACTCCTTCCAGTAGGATCTTTTGCTTGAGAGAATGGCTCTTCGTAGTTGTTGTCTTTTGATCTCATAGTCAAGCCTTAGTTCTTCTGTTGTGACCCTGTCGCGTCTCCGTGCTCGTTGATGCAGCCTTCGTGCTTTGAGACACTCTCGTCGGTGTTGTGAGATCGTGTCGTTCCACCAGTAAACTGGTGGGCGGCTGTTGTTCTGCCGTCTCCTTGGCATGGAAGCATCGCAGGACTTGACAACGCTTGTCATTACCTCTTTGGCAGTGGCTTCTGCGCTTGTTGCTATTGACAATGGTTCCTGCTCCATAACCAAGGCGAATGAATCAGCATCGAAAGCATTTTCGTTCCAGCCGACTGGCTGTGACCTCGCACGACTGACACACAATCTTCGTTTGGGAGTGGTGTTGATTTCCCAAATAATAGCTTGGTGGTCGCTATTAGTAAACTCCTCATCGACCCGCCACTCACAGCCCCCTTTAATTAGGTTGCTGCTAACGAATGTTACGTCGATAATGGAGCTGGCAGTGCCTTTGCGATATGTGCTTACGGCTCCTGTGTTGAGGAGTACCAGGTTGAGCGAAGACATGGTCTCGAGGAGAGCTCGTCCTCTCGCGCTCGTTTCCCGGCATCCCCCATCAAGTGAATGTATGTATGTACGTATGTATGTATGTATGTGTTTATGTATGGATATATGTTGCTTCCGCTCTTGTTCCTTAATTCGAAGTCCTTTTAGAACCAATTTAATAACCTCCAAACAATTTAAATCTCATAGCATATTTTGTACCAGGTTCCAATGTACCAATGGCTCTCCCAAGGTTATTTGACACTTCACCCGTGCATTATTGACGCGTGTATGTTTGTTTGTATGTTTAGGTGTATTTTTGTCCATCTATTTCTCACAAATAACAGTCGACTTTTCTTGGCTTAAGTATCTTTCAAAGTAAGGAACAGTGCAAATTTCATCAAAATTGGTTATATATTATTAAAGCTTCGGACAATTAAGTGTGTATCAATGAGTAGAAAACACAGTTTACACCTCAATTTTATGTGATTATTGTTATTCATTTTTTCGCAAACAGCTTTACCGCTTTGGATGATTTAAACAGTGTTTAGTAAAGGAAGACCCAGAGTGGTCCCATATATTATAGCACGTTTCCAGTTAAAATATTTCGATAATACTACTCACGTTTTCAATTGGGAAATCCACTTCCAGCCCCGTACTTTGTAAAGTATAGCATATATATCTATCCCGTGAATCACACAATTGCTTCGTTACCGACAATTGCTTTGAAACATTGTTAATTTGTTCTTGAAACGCAACTATTGCTGTTTTCGCAATAGCACAGTCCTCTATTAGATTGGTTATTGCTAAAGCTACCTTGTAAGTTGCTAGAAATGGAAGAAAACAGTATTAAATACTCAGTTTGTTTTAAATATCGTAAAGCTTGGCAAACACAAACACATTTTTGATTTTGCCAATGCTTTTGATATGGTAGAATATGGCATTTTATTGGAAAATAGTCTAAACTTAAAATCCCTGCAAAAATCTTCATCTTTGCTTAAGTCATATTTAAATCACAAGTCTCAAATTTGGAGAAGTACTAAACTTAATTTGATCCCATAATGTTTACATCTGGTGTTCCACAGGGATCATATTTAGGGCCTCTTGTATTTTTCTTGATTACATAGCTGAAAATTTTCAAATTGCCAGAATAATTAATATAGACGATAAAATATGACTAGTCAGAAAATCTCCATTAGATGATTCAAGGTTGCAAAGAGATTGTGATAATTTTGTTGCTTGGTATAAAAGCTATTAATTTGTAAAGCTAATAGTTTAGGTAAATCAAGAGAAATTAGCCATTATACAATTCACATCTTACAATCTTAAAAGATAAGGTTTATCATATTAGTTATCTTGGTGCCATTCTTCAATGTTTTTTTTTTTAAATACAAGTTGAGACTTGTGGTTTTGTTTTGCAAATAATTTCTCAACTTCCATATGTAGGTAGGTGGATCTCAGAGACATTTTTCACTTAATGTTCGTAAATACATAGCTGGAATAGGGATTTGTGGTTTTGTTTTGCAAATAATTTCTCAACTTCCATGGGTAGGTAGATGGATCTCAGAGACATTTTTCACCTAATGTTCGTAAATACATAGCTGGAATAGGGATTTGTAGCTTTAGTCTGCACCAGATGTGAAGAATTGAGTAGCCACTGCTTAGTCTATACCGAAAAAATTGTGGTGTACCTAGAAGGGTGACCAGTCTGATATGAGGCCAATGCAAAGAACCCTGAAGATGTCGTACGATACTCTGCCAAAACGTCTGCATTGTAAGAACTTCCCTCGCATATAGCTATTTATTAACTCATAGGTAGGTTAATTTATTAATTCTGAGGTTAGTTTGTCAATTATTGCAATATTTCAGAATACCTGAATTAAGTTCATCCAATTCTTCCAGTGCTTTCTCAATTCCTGCCTTAGCTGAAAGCTCCTTTTTATAAGGTTGTCCCATAAGAGGCTCTAGATCTAAAAGATATTAATTAGGATAATTATTGGTATAATTAAGTGGTACAAGAAATATAAAATATTCAAAATTACAGTAAATTTTCTTTTACCTTCAAGATCTTTTTGTATCAGATCGAATGTTACATCAACTGATGTTGAGACGGAAAACGAAATTTGCTGATGCGTGTTGTGTAAGAATTTATTTAGATCGCCATAAACGATTCCAACGCTCCAAGGCATCTTGGATACAGTTTTTGAGATCTGTTCGTTACTGGCCAAAATCAAAAGCATTGATGCTCTACAATTTAATTTAGTAGCTTGAGGATCTAGAAATATTAATAACTTACAAAAAGAGTATAAGCAAAATGTACAGCATGACTTCTAACAATTTCTCTGTTCGAAAACCAATAACGCTTTCAGAGGTTATGGAATAGTCTTCTCTTAGACGTTGTCGTTTGTTCGGAGTACACATATGGATGATTACTCCAAAAGGCAGGCAAATGGACAAGACAGCCCAAAATATAATCCAGGCAATCATTGTAATATCCATCTTTAGAATCTAAATTAAAAAACACAAACGTTATATTTCAACGAATTCTAGATGAGACAGAGAAGTAGATGTAAATGTTTAAAAATTAAATTCAAAGAAAACTTGCTAAAAAAATAATTTTTCTTGTGATAGTCAAAGAGGGTTTCCAAGAGAAAAATTAGTTAAGTATTTAACCGATGTTTTATTAGTTTTAATTGTTTTTTTTATAATATGGAGTAAATATTGTTAAGTTAGAAAATATTTGTGTGTATTAAAGCTATAAAACAGTTACCTTGAGCTTCACCGACACTATCTTGAAAGGTCAGTGAAGGTCAGCGTGAATTTTAAAAACGCAAATCCTCATTTTTTATTACGGATTTGGAAACAGCGAAAAATTCTGTGTCGGACGCATGTCTTGGGCCATTATTGTCGAGGTCATAACAAGGTCGAAGTACCTTTTTAAGGGGGAACCTTAATTTTATGGCCGTTTTCAAAAAGAGTGGAAAATTCAAATGCAAAAGTTAGGGATTTCCTTTGCTATACGATTGTGAATTGACACTGTTATATTGTGTTGAATAAGTCTTTGGTATTTAATACTATAGAAATTAGCATTATGGATCAGTTGGTAAGTTGGGCAAGTACCTCATCGATATCCTTGTCTCAAGGCTAAGTCGTATGGTTGTTATTGATCCTAAAGAACTAGGTGCAGACTAGGTTTTTACATGGTTGTCAGTCTTACTGGCCATTGTCGACTAAATCTCAAGAACTAATTGTTACCACCACCTTCTTGAGTTTGAGTGGGGATCCAAATTTGAACGTATACACAAAGGATGAACCCAGCAATTTGTTAGGACTTCGCTGGCCAATCGGAGTCTGTCAGTAGTATTGAGGCAAGAATCCGAACATAAAACTCAATTGTTGAGTGTAGAACATGAAAATAGACAGAACACTGAACGACGGCATCATCCAATTTCAACATATATTATCATCATCAGTTTTTGATATGTCGCAGTAAATTGGTATAAACTAGTTCTTTGAAATATTGCCAGATAGCCAGGTCAAAGTGACTTAGATCTGAAGACTAAGGCGACATTAGTACAATTTATATATTCACGCATATTGTCACTATATATCATCATCATTATCATCATCATAGGCAGCTGAATTTAACCAATTTGTCCTGATGAATTGAAAGATTGTAGAGGAACTTGAACAGCTGTGGAAATGAAGAACTTAAGGTCTTGAGAAGAAACAAAGATGAAAAGCTTAAGATATGTGAAAAGGACTGAAGAATTGAAGATAGGTTCACAAATTGTCATTGTGACTAACTGAACTGAAATAGAAGAATAAGAAGTTTAGGACTGAATAATTAAAGAACTGGTTTGAAGGATTGAGAAGAAGAACTATTTTTGCCAATTTTTATCGGGAATTCAGGGCTAGAGGTTGAAGAATTAGCCATTAAATAACCCGTGAAGAGAAGATTGTTTCGAAGCATTCAGAAGATGAAGAATATTTTTAAGATTTTACAGGTGATATGAGGCATACCTTACCAGGCGCCCACAGTATGGGTTGGTAAGGGGCAAATGCCGACTTCCTTTATGTTTGCGACTTTCATCAGAGACGACTGTAGCTCCCGGAATTGTCTCACAATTTTTTATTAATTAAAAAAAACCTTGCCTTGGCTGGGATTCGAACCCGGGTCCCCTCATCAAGCTCCAATTTTTATGCAACTGTATGAGTTAAAGGACTTTCCCACTAAGCCATTGGAGGATATGGCTACATGTTTTCTTTTTTCATTTATTATTTCTATTTATCTAACAAAAATATTTCATCAGATTTAGAAAGTATATACGATAGATTGTTATCGTGGATATCACAGCTTGAGCGAATCTTATTAGAATTATTAATATTATGAATACGTGAATTCAACAAAAGATTTGTCTTGGATTAATTTAGATAGAAAACAGGACTTTTGCGAGAGTTATGACTTGGTTCCCCAAAATTAATTCTTTCCAACAAGGTTGGTGCATCAACTCGGTTTTGTAGTAATTTGTATAAAAAACTTATGCAGGTATTCGATGTTCAATGGATTGAACACCTAAAACCAGAAGTAGATATTTTTGATCAATACCTTGTTTCTTTGCTTGCTTTCCAATGTGTTCTTGTAATTGTTATAAAAGGGGCTCCAGATTAAAGACGCACACTAAAGTTTGGTATGAATAAGACTAAAGAAAACAGTTTTTATTACTTCTAAATTTTTGACAATTCCACAGTTTCTGATTATGCGACCCAAGACTTTCCTGGATGAAAAGTTTACGACAGAAAAACGATTAGAAAAATCTAATTTGCTGCTGTATAGGCTACCAAGGTCTTTGAGCTCATCGCATCTAAGTAGTGGAGTATATTTTAGTTGGTAAACAAAGTGAATGGGTTTAATCTTACAAGTATATGAGTAGACTTTGCACTTTGCTAAGCTCAGGAAAAACAGCTTTGCATTACACCATGTATCCAATTTATTTAATTGTATTTGTAATAACTGACAATCTTCGACAGAATTTATTACTAGGTATTCCTAGCTAATTTCTTACAGACGAGTTCAAGTAAAATATCGTTAATGAAAACAACACCGGTCCCCTGTGGGGCAGTTGAATTTGCAATAAAATTTAAAACCCTTGTATGGCACATACTGTTCTCTACGCGATAAATACGACGTTAGAACCGCATGCAGTTCATTGCTGAAACAAAAATTTTACTATCAAAATCGATTAATTAATTTTGTCGAAAGCCTTCGAAAAGTCTTTGTAAACTACATGCACCTGGACTCGAACGTCCATTTCTTCAACACCGAATTGAGTAAATTCAATAAGGTTAGTTGTTGTAGAGCGATTTTGCATAAAGCAGTGCTGAAATGGAGAAATTAGATTCTGTATTTGGCGGTAGATAACGTTGTAACGTGTAAAAACTTGAAGCCTTCTTGACTAATCTTACGAGTTAGTTGAGAGAGATTATGTACCTACTAGAGTACGGTGGAGTTGCTGTGGTAAGAGTTGTTTTTTTGTAGGCTCACTGAACTACTTAGCGTTCTGGTGCCTCCTGCGGTACCTTGTCCGTTGTCTGTTCGACTTTTCGCTAAGCTGGCGATACCAGGGCATGTGTTTTCTTGCTAGCACCATACAATCTCAGTTAAGTTTCATGCCAATGAAATACTTTTCTTCTTAAAAATCTGATTAATTTATGTCCTCTAATTCGTAATTTATCTGAAGCCGCTCCTCTGCTGTAAAGATTTACGCATGTTTGGTTCATTTGAGTAGGGAGATTTTCTGATTCGAAGAAGGCAAACTCGGAAAGACAGTATCCTTTCGTCTCGAAGAGACTGAAGCCGTGCCTCCCGTGTGCGATACTTCTGTAGGCTACTAAAAAAATGGTGTTCCCTTAAGTTAGTTGTTCGATTTTTCCGCGTCAGGGAATGATATCTGATTGATGATATTATTTGATAAAGAATACCGGTATAAAGAGACGTTGATGGTTGAGATTTCTTTGAATATGATTAGCCCTTGTGAAGGTAAGCAGAGCAAATTTGGAGAAATAAATTCGTCACGTGCAAATTTTATTTTAAAGTCCTAAGGAGGACGCGTTTCGACTAAAAAAAACGTAATTTGTGGAAATTGCAATTGTAGTATCAGTTAATTATTATAATGAATTTCCAACAAGTATCGGCCAAATCAATTCAGTATCCTAGGGAGGATTTTCCCTAAGGAAGTTACATTGAATTTTGAGTTACCGTGGATTTTTCCACGTTTTGAATCCTGTTTACGGTGGATTTTTCCACGTTTTGAATCCTGTTTTATGATGGGTTGTTCTACGGTTGGAGCCATGTTCTAACTAGAGGATTTTGAAGTTATTATTTGGTATTGAAACCGATTTAACCGTTTAGATGGAATTCAACTGATGTCGGTGATGAATTAGTTGGAGATATTTGGCTTTGAGTTTCCAGGATCAAGAACACAGTACAGATAATCATGTCAATATCAAATCAAGAGATTTAATTATTGAATTTCAGAAACGTTTAATAAGGTAAGGTTTTAATTTGTCGACAGATTATACCATTATCCATTTTATCAAATCATTTTGATTAAGTGATAATTGTTGAGTACATTTTTTGTAGATTTCAGGTAGAATTTTTTTTTTAAACAACCAAATTTTCACTGTGATTTTTAAGTCAGATTTTTAAATATTCCATAATGTAAATTGCAGATTTTTTGCAGATTTTACTCTTTAGCTACATTTATTAGAATGTCCTAATTTATTTTGAAACAAACTTCTTATCTCGATTTTTTTGTATTATATAGTTTCTTTTTGATTTTTTTAATAAACTCTCCGTTTTTAGATTTTGCATATTTTTTATATACCTAACCTATCGATTGTGAAAGAATTTTTGAAAGCACCACTGAAAGTATTGAATACATTATTTTTTTAACAAAATCAGATTATTAGCAGTTTCTTCATAAGGAACATAACAATATCACTATAGCCCGTGTGAATTACAACATAACCGCATACTATTTTTTGGTTTTCAAGGTATGTTCACTTAAAGGTTTTCTACCAAATGACGCCCTGAATAAATTTAATTTGTGTGTTTTACTATCTTTTTCCCACGCCCATATGTTCCCCGATGAACAGCAGCCACATAGCACATGTGAACAAATCAAGGTAGGTTTTATGTTGATTCTTGGGTTTACGATTTTATAATACCAGGTTAGTGTCACACCTTCGCAAAGTTGCTCAGAATAGTTTAATGTCTATGATTTTGATTATTCTGCAGTTACTTGTGGAGCTTTTTCTAATAGCGATAGAGTTTACTGATAGGCACTCGGAAAGAGATCTCGAGATCTAAATATTTATACGATTTTTATAACTTTAGTTCAAAGGTAAGTAATACATACTTACTTTAATATTGTTTAAACAGATTAGCTTAAAAATATGAAAAAGTAATTATATTAGTATTCCTCATGACAAACTCTGATATTTGTTTGTGCTTAATTTTAACAATCATCTACTATAATCTCACATTAGTTTTCAAACACTTGGTATAAGCTTGCCTTCTCAAACTATTTGTGAGCCGAAATTAAACAGTAGTTACTACTATGAAGCTGCCCTCGACCGTTGTACATCTAAATGTGCTTCGGGATTACATTTGACACAAACGGCAGACATAATAACAACAAAGTTGCGTTAATTATTCTTTCGGGGTCCTAGATTATTCTACAATGAGCAGGTATAGTGTGGGGATATCAAAACACCCTCTTTCCTTCTCATCATTATTATTTGGGCTCTCGAGGGTTGCTCGGCTTTGTTTGTAATGCTGCATTTGAACGTATTGTAGTCAGATTATTAATATCTCGATTGTGAGGTTATTCAGTTGTATAGGTGCTTGTTCCTGTCAATTATTGGTGTTTATCTGCTGTTCTATAAAGAGGCGTTTCCATTTTTATTTGGTTTAATAGTTTGAAAGAATATGTTCATTGTTAAAATTTAAGTATCAAAGAGTTTCACTTAATTTAAGTTTTCAACTTTCTTGTTAATAAATAACCACTTAACTTTAAAATATATTACCAACTAACAAACGGCAAATTTCTTCATTCATCTATAGAGTAACCTTTACAATTTATTTATCAATTTAGATATTTTAGTCGCCTTTGTGGTAAAAATTAGCTTGTTGACTTTCTTGCGATTTCTACTGATAGTAGCGAGTCGTCATTTTGCCACTTGGTCTCGATCTGAATTGCGATTTCTATCGGATTAATAATCTCCTTGGATTAAGGCGGGTACAGATAAACAAATTTGTTTTACCGTACTCTGTTTGCACCAATATTGATCTCCTTACAAGGTTTTTCTGTTAGAAAAATCCTCCTAATAGGGATTTTACTGTATGTATCGTTCAACTTTAACTCAAAATGGCGTTACACTCACCTTCTAACAAAGGGTTGCAACTCAAATCTGAAAAATTTCAGCCCACAAGTTCTTAGTCGAACTTTCAAAGGATGCCAGGAAGTAAATGACCTCCTTCAGGGTCTTTTGCGACTGACATTACTCAAGTCGGCTTCTGAAACGTCATCAGAAAGTCATCACTGGGTGAAATTCTAAAACGGCAACAAGTGGTAGGAGGCACTTAATTTGACCATATCAAAAATGGAAGCCCTTGGCTCGATGCCAAACCCAAATTTTTACTACACTCCATATAGAATGCTGACAGAGAACGATGCATTTCTATCCTTTCGACGTATGTATGAAAATCACAGACTATAATTTGTTCTATCAATAAAAAGATATTCTGAACAAAAGAAGAAGATTGTCTGATCCGTAACCTTGTGAATGTGACAGTTGTGAACAGATAAATTCTGTACTCTCTTCGAGGTGTCATTCTTTTGTACGCAAGACAATATACAGGGTGTGTTTTTTTTGATGGTCAGTATGGGGATCTCGGAAACTAGCGGAGATAGACCAATGGTTAAATTGGGAAAGATATGCAGTTTTACTGGCCCAATTTAATGACACTTTCGGATTTTTGTAAAAAGTCATGGCTAACTCGATATTTTGAAAAAACGAAATTCTGTCGATTTAGTCAAATCCCTCTAGCTCCTTTGTTTTTGAGTTTGTAAAAAAAGTGTAAATATCAAAATTGAAGGGAATTGTGTCCCGAATATGATTGCCATGTCCTCGTTGGCGTGACAGCTCTCGTTTTCGAGATATGACACGAACTTACCTTTTTTTGAATGGAAACCATAGTTGGCTATGACTGCAAAAAATCGGACATTTTTAGAGCTTTTCCACGATATAATACTCGATATAGTTATTCAAAAAAATAACGGAGTTATGGATGCTTTTCTCTCTTATTTTTGCTTTTAACGTAGGTAGCCATGAAAAAGATTGTTTTCACTTCCTCATTTGAGAGTAATTTTATTAGTAGTGCTGAACTGATAGTCGATATTTATAAGTTTTCGTGATAAAATGGAATATTCTAACGAAGAAAAACTGAATATGGTGGAATGTTTTATCATATGCCATAAAAATTCAGTTGGTGCAGCTGAGGAATACTTTCATAGATATTTTAATCGTCGTCAACCTGCTCTCTGTACATTTAAGAGGCTTTACGATAGTTTACGCAGATATGGATCTTGTATTAAACCACCAAAGGAACGTAATCAAATTAATGAAGTAGCACAAATAAATGTTTTGGCAATGGTAAATCGAAATTCATCTACATCAACTCGTGAGATTGCGGCAGAAGCTGGCACATCTCAACGAACTGTAGTTAAGGTACTGAAAGTGCACAAGTTCCACCCGTACAAACTTTCAGTTTCTCAAACTTTGCATGCTGGTGACGAACATCGACGTATTTTGTTTTGTACATGGTTTAGCGACATGTGCCTTGACAATCCACAGGTTCCATTAAAGGTGTTATGGTCAGATGAAACTAGATTTACTAACTGCGGTATGTTCAATAGACACAATGAGCATATCTGGGCTAAAGAAAACCCTTTCCATGTAGAACAAAGACGACCCCAGATAAAATGTGGTTTTAATGTTTGGTGTGGTATCATAGGGTCTACTATTCTATTTATCTATGACGAATCACTTACTGGGGAGCGCTACTTGCATTTCTTGCAATACACATTTCAAGACATGTTGCATAATTTGAATTTGAGAACTCGTTTAGAAATTGAGTGGTTCCAACATGATGGAGCACCTGCTCATAACTCGTTATTAGTAAGACAACACTTAGATAATATCTATCCAATCTCTTGGAAGAAATGGCCCACGCGAATGGCCACCGGGGTCTCCCGATTTGGCAGTTATAGACTTCTATTTATGGGGTGCGCTAAAAAACAAAGTATCCAAAGAAAGTATAAGACAGTTGGTGACCTAAGGGAGGCGGTATTACAAGCCATTGAAGAAATCGATAGGCGGTCTCTGAGGAAAGCGGGAATGTCAATCTTAAAAAGATGCAATTTTTGTTTAAATAACAATGGTGAACTTTTCGAAAATAAATTGTAATAATTTCTTAAGTTTTTACCTAACCTACTTATTTAGTTTTTGCGTTATACCTGATATACCTAATAAAAAAATCGTTCAATGTTTTTTGGAATAGTTATTAATAATTTATTTCATGGCTAACTAAGTTAAAAGTGAAAATAAAAGAGAAATGCATCCATAACTCCGTTATTTTTATGAATAACTATAGCGAGTGTTATATCGTTGAAAAGCTCTAAAAATGTCCAATTTTTTGAGGTCATAGTCAACTATGGTTTCCATTCAAAAAAAGATAAGTTTGTGTCATATCTCGAAATCGACAGCTGTCACGCAAACGAGGAGATGACAATCATATTCGGGATACAATTTCCTTCAATTTTGATATTTACATTTTCTTTATAAAATCAAACAGACAGAATTTCGTTTTTTCAAAATATCTAGTAAGCCATGACTTTTTACAAAAATCCGAAAGTGTGATTAATTTGGGTTCAGTAAAACTGCAAATCTTTTCCAATTTAACCATTGCTCTATCTCCGCTAGTTTCCGAGATCCCCGTTCTGATCATCAAAAAAAAAACTCACCCTGTATAATATATATTGTTTCTGGTTAGGGAACCTTCATCAGTTGCGCTTCCCACAATTGAATGTCCCCTCCAACACTTCTTTATGTATTTGATACATATCGTTAAATTTGAAGACGCGAGATGTAAAGACCGACATCTAGGATTTTTGGGGATACTAGCACAGAGAGGTTCCGAATGTGGAGCCGTTCCATGTAACTCCTAGAAACTGATGAAGGTTCCCTAACCCAAAACAATATATATTATATAGATTGTCTTACGTACAAAGGAATGACACCTCGAAGAGAGTATTCAATATCTCTGACAGGTGAAGTTAACCTGAAAATTTCATCTTGATATTCTAGCCTAGTAGTTACCGGTAACAGCAATTACATAGAACGGCTCCAGATTCGGAACCTCTATGTGCTAGTATCCCCGAAAATCCTACATGTCGGTCTTTACATCTCGCGTCTACAGTTAACTACAACAACTTTATATAAATAGATTTAATAGCATTATTATAAGTCCCTATAAAGCTTTACATTGTTTACCTTCATACGACGGCGACAAAATTTTCGGTTGAACTACATTAATAGCTAGTAACTTGATTATTACTGGGGACCATCGTGTGTAGTATATTTCTATTGACAGAGCATTATAAGGCAGCCGACAAATCAAATTATAGCTCCATTATCTGTGATATTACTGCAGAGAAGCACTAATACAAGATATGTCGTGAAACTACAAGATGTAAATTTAAATTACATAAAGTTATAAACTAGCAAACTATGCGGCCGGGTATTCGGCTTGCAGAGATTCTCTAAATATCAGCTTGATATGTGAACATGCAAAGGATGATGTAATGTATTGATTATAATTGTCGTAGTGATGAAATATAATTAATTAATTACGACTATAGATTCGCCCAATATATAAACATGTTCTTATCAGGTGCACTTTGGTTTTGTATACAGAGTGTAATTGCATAAGTGCGAAAGATAACAAGATATGTCAACAAACGTATCGTTACCAATGTGTTGAAATCTTCAGATGTTTGGAGTTGTTCCCTTCTGACTACTAAAGTTTTCGAGATATTTAGATCGATCTTTTTTATTTCTTGCTTTTTTTTCATATCAGTGGTAGTTATACTTGACTTTTCGCGAATTTTCTCCAAAATGGCGATTTGTTCAAACGCAGAAATGGCAGACATGCATTTTGTCTAAGATTTCTCTAGTAGTAATGCAATGTATCCTCAACCGGTAGCCCCTAATCATACTTTGTTTAGACGGCTTCATCAACGACTAAGAGAAACAGACTTCAAACCTAGAAAATATGATTGTGGTCGTCACGGGGATATTAGATTTAGATGATTGATGCGCACCAAAACCTAAAATGACCTATCAAAAGCTCCAGAAACTTTTGAAATGTAGGTGACAGTAAAACAAATACCAGAAATACTTTTTCTTCGTATAATATTTCTATTCTAGGTATTTGATTCTTTGGGTGTTTTCGCGGAAGTAGGTGTCGTTGTCCTTATATATTATGTCTAAGTGTTTATTGGGAAATAACACCACACTTTAAAGGAAATTGCTGTATATTCCAAACGTTTCGGGGTCTAGATCAGATCCCGTTGTCAATGGCTAAGAAACTACGGATTAAAAAGGTACAATTCCAAGATGTAAATTTAAATATATAAATTTGCATTCTCTAGTAAAATTTTGAGATCTTGGGGGCATGAATTTTGACAAAATTCTCATGTTTGAAGTTATTTCTACTTCTGATAAGGCATATTTGGTCATTAATTGGTCTAAATCCAATAATAACTTTTTTCCGTTCATATCTTTAACATCTTTTACCCGAATTTTTGTGAAAACTGTTATATCTTTCATGAGCCTAATTTATATGACAACAAATTCTTTACATAAACATTATTTAGGGGCTTAATATGAACAGTTAGAAATATAATTGATATTCTGGATTTTTTAACACGTTTTCGTCAATGCTATTTTTGACAATTTAGTCATTTTCGGCACTTTCAATGTTTTAGACATTATTGACATTTATTTGTTCGGCAATTTCAGCATTTTCGACATTTTTATCATTTTTGATATTTTTTGCATTTGTGACATTTTCATTATTTTTAACAGGTTTGACTTTTGGACTTTTGAGATTTTTGACATTGTTGAAATTTTTGGCATTTTTGACATTTCTGACATTTTTGACATTTTTGGCATTGACATTTTTGACATTTTTGCCATTCCTGGCATTTCTGACATTTTTGACAATTTTGGCATTTTTGACATTTGACATTTTTGACATTCTTGGCATTCTTGATATTTCCGACAATTTTGACATTTGACATTTTTGACATTTGTCACATTTGACCTTTTTGACATTTTTGACACCTTTGACGTTTTTGATACTTTAGCTTTTTGACATTTTTGACATTTGACATTTTTGACTCTTTTGAGATTTTTGACCTCTTTGACTTTTTTGATATTTTAGCTTTTTTGACATTTTTGATATTATTGACATTTCTGATATTTTTGGCATTTTTGACATTTTTGACATTTTTAACATTTTTGCCATTCTTGAAATTTGTGACATTATTGACATTTTTGAGATTCTTGACATTTCTGTCATTTTTGACATTTTTGACATTTTTGAATATTTTGACATTTAACATTTTTGACTTTTTTGACATTTTTGATCTCTTTGACGTTTTTAATATTTTAGCTTTTTGACATTTTTGATATTATTGACATTTCTGACATTTTTGGCATTTTTGACATTTTTAATATTTTTGACATTTTTAACATTTTTGCCATTCTTGAAATTTTTGACATTATTGGCATTTTTGGGATTCTTAACATTTCTGACATTTTTGATTATTTTGACATTTGACATTTTTGACTTTTTTGACATTTTAGACCTCTTTGACGTTTTTGATATTTTAGCTTTTTTAAATTTTTGATATTATTGACATGTTTTACATCTATGACTTTTTTGACAGTTCTGATATTTCTGACATTTTTAACATTTTTTATATTTATGACATTTATGACATTTCTGACATTTTTGACTATTTTGACATTTGACATTTTTGACAACTTTTACGTTTTTAATATTTCAGCTTTTTGACATTTTTGATATTATTTACTATTTTGACATTTTTGACATTTGACATTTTTGACTCTTTTGACATTTTTGACCTCTTTGACGTTTTTGAGATTTCAGCTTTTTGACATTTCTGATATTATTGACATTTTTGACATTTATGACATTTATAACATTTGTCACATTGTGACATTTCTGACAATTTTGACATTTTTGACATTTTTGAGATTCTTGGCATTTCTGACATTTTTGACTATTTTAACATTTATGACATTTGACATTTTTGAATTTTTTGACATTTTTGACCTTTTTGACGTTTTCGATATTTTAGCTTTTGACATTTTTGATATTATTGACATTTATGACATTTATGAAATATATGACATTTTTGACATTTTTGGCATTTTTGGCGTTTTTGACATTTTTAAAATTTTTGATATTTATGACATTTTTGAGATCCTTGACATTTCTGACATTTCTGAAATTTTTGACATTTTTGACTGTTTTAACATTTTTGACATTTGACATTTTACGTTTTGAATTTTTTGACATTTTTTACCTCTTTGACGTTTTTGATATTTTAGCTTTTTGACATTTTTGATATTATTGACATTTATGACATTTATGAAATTTCTTATATTTTTGACTTTTTTGGCATTTTTGACATTTTTAACATTTTTGATATTTATGACATTTATGATATTTTTGTCATTTTTGACAATTTTAACATTTTTAATATTTTTGACGTTTGATCATATAGGTTGTGTCGACATTTTTTTCTCATTTCTGTTGTTTTTGGTACTTTAAATAGCATATTTTGAAATTTTTGATACTTAGTCATTTGTGACATTTCTTGATATATTAGTTTCTATTCTGATATTTCTCATGTGAGAGTTTTGTACTTTTCGACAATATTTTAGGGATTTATATCTTAAATATGCAATAGACGCTGTCACCTGACAGGTGTGCATCGAAATGCCGAAATTCAAGTTAAATATATGTTCTCATAAGCAAACAGATATTTTTTTATTAACAGTTTCACACTCAAACAATAAAGCGAACTCAGTTTAAATTATACAAATATTTTGAAAAAGCAGTTCAAATTCCTTAAATCAGAAGTGGGAGTAACAATTCAGAAGTGGGAAAAAGCAAACTTTCAAAAGCCCCTCAAATTAAATTTCGCAAGATAATATTCAAATCTGTTCTTGCACACAATTTCCAACAATTTGTACCAAATTTCTAGTCTTCTCCTTCATTACTTATGCACATCAGTCGACAATGTAACAGCTACACATACATACACAAATAAAGCCTGCGGCACTATTCAAGCTATTCTCCGGCAAGTAGTTTTATCAGCGTACACGATATAGTCCTGGTGCAGTAAATTCAAGAGTGGCTTTTCAGTGGGGGACCTTCGAAACGTTGAAATTATTTACAGAGCTGAACATTGTATGAAATTTTTTTCTGTTAAATACCGCAAAGCTGGAACAGCGTTAATAATTAATTCGCTTTATTGAGAAATGAACAGTCAATAACAGGATTCTGCCTGAACGGCCATTAGTATTTAATGTATAGTGTTGTTGCCTCCAGCGTTTCGTACTTTTAGTTATGGACATTTTGCTGTTAGTTGTTTTGAAAATTTCGACAAAACATTAATGAGCTAATCCACACTGTTAACACTAGATGGAGATACAAATCTCAATTAGTTCATCATTTCGTGATTTCTAGATATTATTATTATTAATAATGCAACTTGAACTTCAAAATCAAATAATATCCAGAAACAGTAGGTTTCGGCGTTGATGAGAACAAATTTGAAGCAATATGGCAAAATAGTGGATCAAACATAGCGGACGGAAAAATTATTAATACTGTTAGCTATTTCTGGAATTAAATCTAATTAGTCTTCCAACTAATTAAAACTGTTATTATTGAAGATTACAAATCACATATTACTCATCAATTTTAATTTCTGACTAATAGTCTGACTTTGACTGACTGCCACTACATACTTGTATAGTGCGTTTAATATTCATCTACTGCGAAAAGGTTATTCGAACAATTCGAAAGTAGCTGTTCAGCTCATGATGCGAAACACAAGTCACAGGCTCGTATTCGCTGTGTGCGCGACTGTAACGCCCGAACGTCTGTAATCTAAAGCCTAGTTCTGACTGTGCTAGTAATTTAGCCAAGTGGCGAGTAATTTAGTGACTATCCGTATCCGAACAACCAAAATTTAGTTGAGTAATTTAGCCATATACTTAATACTGATATACCCCTATCACGCGTAAGCGGAAGGGTCACCGACTAAGAGAGACAGCAAATTATACCTTGCTGCTGTACCTAAACCATTGTGCGCAAGTGTTGCCAAGAATCAAACAGAGGGAAAACATAACCCACAACCGAAGAGCCAATTAGGGCATTTTCGAACATGCGCATAAGACCCGAAGTACAGTGAAACGTTATAGACATATATACGTCTGGACTGTGATGTTTGCGCCTACCTAGAGACTCTGCTAGCAGTATATCAGTATTAAGTATATAAGTTTAGCAAGCAATTTAGTGGAGCCGATCCATTTTGTTCTATTTTTCGGTAGAGTAGCGTCCCCCACCTCGCGTCACTGCTCACTGGTTCATCGGCTAAACAAGCCCGAACGTTTCATTAAGTCGAGTTCAACTACTTGTGAGCTGTGGAGTTATTAGCTACCGTTTTGTTGGTTACGTATTACAAAAAAGGGTTTTTTGTTTTCAAATATCTAGAATATGAGTGCGTATGGAATAGTAAGTTGCAGGTTGTTCAACTTGCAAAATACACTAAACTTGTGTACTGCACTCGACCGTAGTGCGGACGTTATTGGGGCAGTAATCATTGGAATAACTCGGCTCTCGACTAAACTACTAGCATAGTCTGAATTAGCCTTAAAGCAGGCTCTGACTGAGCAGTTGTAAAATAGGTAAACCGGTTAGTTTATTATTTGGTTTTGGCGTAACTAAACCTAGTGATGTTCTTCATTCTCAAAAAAAAAGACTTTACAAATTTTACAATTGTCATTAGTTTGAGTATGTTTACAATTTACTATAACGATGAATCATATTTTAACTATCGTTTTCTGAACAATTCTTACTTGAAATTACGTGTGGTTGTACGTAAAACAGATTTGTATAATGTGACCTACGGAATGAGATAAATTTTCTAGGATTTTGTTTAATATTTGATTGGTTCTCAATCTTTGCTTGACGCTTTCCAGGTGAATCATAACTCTTGCTACACTGTAGGTTTGTTGGGTTCCTTGCCTTGGAAATTTTGTTATCATTTCTACTGTTTCTGCAGAACTTGAGGCCAAATTCATCTGGATCAATCGTCGACATTGCTACCTAGAAGATCAGAATCATGTTTATTTTTAAAGGAGTACAGTGTTAATTGCTCAGGTTGGTAATAGAACAAAATTGGTCGTCTTTGGGCATTTGGAAGTTCTGACCAGTCTGTAGTGGAAACATTTTCACTAGTAGCATTCGTACTAATTTTCCGATCGGTATTTTTCGCCATCTTCTTTCTCTCAGAGATGAATTTGCTAAACATGGCTTCCACGTGAGTTATTCAATTTTACTGCTCTTACTCAGACTGGAGAGATCATTATTGATTCAATAACTTTGCAAATTCTTTTATTAGTCACAGGGGAAACAGGATCTAGCTAAAATGCTTTTTAACTGGTTGTGACAATGTAGGCTTAGACACATTTCTAACAGTTTCAGTTTATAAAACATGGTGAAGAGCTCTTTTGCATCGTTTGAGTACACTGAGTCGCAGGCTCTGTGATCACTATCTCAAATACTTTCAACAAAGTTTTGGGTGCCAAACTGCTATTATTGGCTATGTCTATCATACCTGTTTCTGAAATTCGTATTTTAGGTTGCACTTGGTAAATATGACTAAAAATTTGGTTACCATTTTGGCACAATCTGCTTGGTGGAGTTCCTTAGTACTTTGGAGAAATTTAAGTGAAATGCCTGTTAAGTAAATTACATGCGTTTTGCCCCTTTCATGATTGTCACTTGCATTGGTTTTTGAAACTGTTGAAAAATTATATAAACCCAAAACAAGCAAATTTCCATAGAAGGTGGTGAATGATACAATTTTGCATTTGTTCATTTCCAAAAAGGAAATTTATGTGTTTTGGCAGCCTTCAAAATATGTTAACTGGACTGATTTTTTTTAAACATATTTTCGTTCGTGTGGATCTACGTAATTTTGAAGATTTATTTTCAAAGGGTTTAAATTGCATGCTGATGACTTTATTCCTGGTTATGATTATTAGAATTTCTTCATTGTGCAGCCTTATATTTAAATAACCGATTTTTTTTAAAAAAAAGGGGGGGGTTAGCAACTGCAGAATTTTTCGTTTGTTACCAGATATCTTTATTGACTTCTGTTTTCAGAATAGGTGAACCCATTTTAAGTTGAAGGAAAGATTCTTCTCAAAACGGTAGAAATTGTCATCGTCAAAATCGGAGACTATATTTTTTTTAGTATTAACTAATCGTAAACCTTTGCACAAAAAATAAACAGAAAAGAAAAATGGCTGATAAACAGGTAAAAAACGTACTGAAATGTTTTGTATTTACATATTTATATATAGAATATATTTAAATTACTAGGAATTATTCTGGTTAAGAAAATATCTCCATGATTTAATGAGCCTAGGCTAATAAGTTCATATGTACGTACCTGAAATATCATGACATGAAAGGAGACCCGCTTGTTCATGACTTCTCGTAACAAATCTGAAACAAACAGAGAGCTTAGAATATACTCCCCTCAGCTACGTCTTCTAGACCCTTTCTCTTCATTTCCTTTGCCAATGTATTCAAGGCAAAGAGTTGTTGAGCATGCGACATTCATGGAATACATTTATTCCTGTGGAATAAATAAGACTTTACAAACTTAGTTTAGGGAAATGAAATACGCTGATTTCGATTTCGGGGATTTTCTAAAGTACGTAAATTTATTAATGTGGTTTAAACGATCGTGTTGGGAAATTTGCAGATTATGAAATTGTGTGTGAACGCAAGACAACTTAGTATGGAAGGCAGCTGGCATCACTTCCAATAATTTATCGTTTTGAAAACAGAGCAAATAGAAACATATTTTATGTGAAATAGTCGACGTAAGTCTCCATCTGTGAGGACATAAAGTCGCTTCAAAATCTCTACCAAATCAAGGTAGAGTGCAAATTTTTGTTTAAGATTTGAATAATGCATACCGTGTTTATCAGCGTAGTTAGTTGCTGGCGATATCCCGTTTACTTGTATTTTTTTCGATAAACGAAGTGAATTATTATGAATGATTGTTGCATGAACGTCTTTGAGAGGTGAAACCTTTGCAAGATGAACGAGTGTTACACCCTAATCGCTGATGCTGATCTACATCAAATCTGGATGACAATGTTAAAAAATCGGAAATGTTATTCGATAAGCTGTTCTTTGAACCATTCCAGATGTTGACGATGGTTGGCGATTAATGGGGAGATCATAGGCAATCCATCTTCTTGCATTAAAAAAACCAGTCGTTCTCCTGAAAGTAGCAGTTACTGAGGCCACATTGTAGTAAGTCTCTGATTGAATCTATTGGTAGCTCTGTCCTCTTCATTAGGATTTCGTCCTCAGTATGTTTCTTTCTTACTATGTGGAGAGATTCGTCTAATGACAGATTCGTGAAGAGGTTTTCAACGTCGAACATACCAATTTGTGTCCTGATCCAAGTTCCATGCATTCGATGATTCTAAGAAAACGTTTTGAATCCTTGATGTGCGATGATGTTTTGCCCTCCAAAGATTGGATGATTGGTAGAAGGAATTTTGATAAATCTGCTGTTAGTGAGTTAAGTGAGCTGGAAATCATGGTCTTACAACAGTGATGCCTCCAGAACTGCTACTTTCAGGAGAAGAACCGCTTCTTCATGTAAGAAAATGGATTGTTCAAGGGCTCTCTGTTATCGCCAACCAACGCCAACATCTACATAGAATGGTTCAAGAACATATACTGAAGGGGTACGAGAAGCAACCAACGCTCTGGTTAAGGTATGTCGACGACACCTTTGTTACCGAGAGAGAGAGAGAGAGAGAGAGAGAGAGAGAGAGAGAGAGAGAGAGAGAGAGAGAGAGAGAGAGAGAGAGAGAGAGAGAGAGAGAGAGAGAGAGAGAGAGAGAGAGCGAGAGAGAGCGAGAGAGAGCGAGAGAGAGCGAGAGAGAGCGAGAGAGAGCGAGAGAGCGAGAGAGAGCGAGAGAGCGAGAGAGAGCGAGAGAGAGCGAGAGAGCGAGAGAGCGAGAGAGAGCGAGAGAGCGAGAGAGCGAGAGAGCGAGAGAGAGCGAGAGAGCGAGAGAGAGCGAGAGAGCGAGAGAGCGAGAGAGCGAGAGAGAGAGAGAGCGAGAGAGAGAGAGAGCGCGAGAGAGCAAGAGAGCGAGAGAGCGAGAGAGCGAGAGCGAGAGAGAGAGATATTAGTCTTTAAAATTGCCCAAGTCGTTTTTGAATAATCAGTGAGCACACAGTTTTTGAATAATCACAGAGCACACATACAAAAAGAGATGCCCAAGAATTGCCCTTAAGATTTCTACAAAAGCTGCTGTCTTTTTGGAAGTCGAATATGGTCAGACTGGTGTTTTAATATCGTCTGTGAAAAAATTAATTGAAAAATTCAGGGAGACTGGATCGGTTGGAGAATCTGAATTCACTGATCGTCCAAAAACAGTCGGTTCAAATGTCAATATTGAAGCAGTGCGTGTGAGTGTTAAACATCTTCAATTCGCCATCGTAGACTAGAATTGCAAATTAATTAATTGCACAATTAAATCTCTTTGTATGGGGTTACTTGAAGTCAAAGGTCTATGGCAGCAAGTCCACAACTACACGTGCCTTACCGGTGCAAACTAAAAGCTGCACCAACGAAATTCCGCCACATTTATGCAAAATGGCCTTGGAAAATTTCTACAAAAGCGTGCGGATGTGCCAGCAAAACCGTGCCTGACGTGTTATTCCATAAATTACCCTATCTTATGTACTTAATGACCCATTAAAAAAAAGAAATTTAAAGACTAAACATTATGTCTTCTATTTAATTCAAATATTTCGTTAATTTCAGGACCCCTTTTGAATTTGTTCGAGGTCACCAAACATTAAACAATGTTCTGTTCTATGGTAATGTCATAATTATCGACTTACAGAATACGGCTACAGCAGGACTAACAGAAACAGAACAGATTGGTTCCATTTAATCGTCATTGTTTTACTCATTGCTATACAATTTTCCATCGAAACACTTTCTAGCAATATTTCAATGTTAACTTACCCACGCAAAGTCCTATTAATTATGTACAAAACCCGGCAAAGGGTTGACAGAACCGATAAGCAAATACATATGGCTTAATGCGAGTAAATGGCACAAGTAAATCACATCGACGGCTCGGCAAAAAATTTAATCGAGCCAATGATCCCATTGTGAAAGTAATCGCCTTTAATAAATCTTTTATTACCTGAAAGAGATCCCCAGGGCTGTAAATATCCCATTAAGTCGGAGAAAGCCTCGAATAACAAATACTCCTCGTCGAGTCGAAGGTCATGGATGCGCATATCGTCTCCCTTGGGAATTTCCAGGAATTGCAGGCCGGATCCCCTTTCGTCGGCGTGTCGTTGCTGTTCTCCACTGTTTTTCGATTTGATTTTCTTATCTGCGGCCGTACCGTCCGACTGCAGCGCCTCCCAAAGCCTGAAAGAGATGAGACTGGATTAGAGTTTCTGCTTTCCTCTAAAGGTGGAAGATATGCAAGAACGTATGACTGTACGTTGAGGAGGAAAACACATCGGGGATTTCGATTTTGCTTGTGTTTGCCTTTGGAAATCGTTTAATGTTCTGCCTGAGCGAACATTGGATACATTCAAGTAAGAGGATTTGAAATAAAACGTAATAGGGTACATGAATTTCCGACCTCGGTAGATAAAATAACACATGTTTAGAAATAGTAGGGCATGGTGAACCATTAATAAGGGCTGATGCGAATAGTGATAAAGCGCAGTAGTAACACACAAACTATTTTAATTATACGTGTATAAATATTGAAAATGATAATGTAGAAAATTCATTAAAAAACTTTTTTATAAATAGTGTCCAGGATATTGTAACAAGCATTCCTTTACCAGATATTGAATTTAAGGAAGAATGATTTGGTCAAGTGCGAGTTGGACTCGCATACTAAGGATTCCGTACCACCTTCAAGATTCTAATATTCTAGTTTCAGACAAGCAGGGTATGAGTGCATTTTCTTATATTTACCCTAATATCAGTCAAAGGAAGCGTTTTAAATTTATAAAGAATATACACTTTCATTTTCCACACATATACTTTTTATTTTATCTGCTCCAGGATTTGCTTGATTTTTATCAGAATACATATATATTTAATTTTCTAATTTGGCCCCCAAAAATTAAAATTAGAGTTTTATTTTATTAATAAACTTTCAGAGAAGTCTTTTATAATCTACTGTCTGAGTTTTGAGGCTCTGTAGATTGGAAGATAAAGAGCAAAATAGGTCAAGTTTTAAATTATAAATTATTAAATCTGTTATTCAAATTATTAAAAAATACAAATAAAATATATTTTTCAAAATTTAAATAGTATAGTTTCTAAAGTGGGAATTATGTCCATGTTTAATATTTTTGTTAATATCTTTTAAACAAATGATTTAGAAATATGATATATTTGTAATTCACATAATGAGCCTTTTATCTGATATATTACATGATGCGTTTGAAAATTGAATCTTTATTTTCCATTTAATTGTATAATTTGTCCCTAAAATTACTATGGGGGTTTTCTAATAATTTATTTTCCGTTTAATTCTATTATTTGGGGGCCAAATAATAGAATTAGGGATTTTTTTCATATTTTTCCTATAAACAAAAAAATTGAAGTCTTATAGTTTGGGGAATAACGGGGAGAATGGGTAAATTTTTTAAAATATTTTTTTAATATATTTTAAAATATTCATTTTAAAAAAATTAAAATAAATGTTTTTCTATTCGTCATAATGAGCCCTGTGATTTGATATATTACATGACCCGTTAGAAACAATTATAATTTTTTATTTTTCATTTAATTCTATAATTTGCCCCCCAAAATTAATTTTCCACTAAAGTTCAGGTGAGGGGCTATACCTTCATTTCTTTTTCAAAATTTTCCAGCTTATGGTTTCGGAGATAAGGGGGGGGATGGGTAAAGTTTTTTATATTATTGTTAATATCTTTTAATTAATTTATTTTAAAACTATGAAAAAAATATGTTAGTTTTCGTCGTAATGAGACCTTTCATTTGATATATAACATGATGGGTTAGAAACAATTTTAATTTTATATTTTCCATTTAATTCTGTTATTTGCCCCCCAAAATTAAAAGTAGAGGTTTCTCCTTATTTTTCCAGTAAATTTCAGGTCAGACTCTATACCTCTAATTTTTTTCAAAACTTTACGTTTTATAGTTTCGGGGATAAGGGGGGGGATGGGTACATTTTGGTATATTTTCGTTAATATCTTTTTAAATATATTTTTTTTAATATGAAAAAAATATATTTGTGTTCCAGACAGAATTTTTTTTATTTTTAAATTTTTATTTAATTCTATAATTTGCCCCCCAAAATTAATATTAATGGTTTCTCCTTATTTTTCCTGTAAAGTTCGGGCAACGTTCTATATTTCCTATGTTTTTCAAAATTTTAGGCTCAGTACTTTCGGAGATCAGGGGGGGGAACAGTCGATTTTTTTAGTTTTTTCCCCCAGAAGTACCCCTAAAATCGAAATTTTTTCATTTAAAATATATACTCCTGATCGGGTCACCAAACTATACATTGATACCAAATTTCAACTTCTTCCGTCCAGTAGTTTAGGAGAAAATTACTGTGATGTGACAGAGGCAGAAATCCTGAGTGATATTATAAGGGTATCCGTATATTGTATATACGGAACCCTAAAAAATTGAAGTGAATACCAAGTTAAAAGGTTTTAAAAAAATTTCGTTAAATAAGTTAAAGAAAACAATAAATAATTTAAAAAATAAGTCTTCGGGGGGACACTGTAGTAAATCCACTAAAAAAGTTATTTAAGGTTATTGGGTATCCCTTATTAAATATAATAAATACATCACTGGAAGCTGGTATAGTGCCTACAGCTTTAAAAGGTAGTGTTTTCATTCCGGTGCCAAAAGTTACTCATCCTAAGCAACCAGAGTATAATGAACTTTAAATACGGTTTATGTCGCCAATCAAAATGTCCGATAATTAACAGACTTAAAAAGATGGATTGTAAATTCCCTACAATACAGTGGATTCTCCTAAGTTGAAATCGTAAGCAATAACAAGTTACTTCATTTTATTCAACAGTAAATGACATTAGTCAAAATAATGAATATGCTTAAAAGTAAAATATCGAAAAACTTATTTAGATTTGAAAACTGCATCCAATTAAGCCATAAGATCATTAAAAATTGTAAACTAAACATATTAAAAACAACAAAAACCGACTTCCAAAAATGGAAATAAAAAAAAAATTCCTGCATCAATTAATTGGAAAGTTCATTAACGAGTTGCTCTTTTTCTGAAGACGGTTTTTGTTTTTTAACGTATTTATACTTTAAAACAATTATTCTCCATGTTATAGACAATATCTTTGAAAGTAATTTCTTAAGATTGTGATAACGTCTATTTAAACTACTTCATTCTAATTACAGTGCAAGAATATTTAATTATATATTTCAATTAAAGCGTTATTCTAAAAAGTAAACACTTCTTCGATCGCTTTATCACTTATTGTTTATAAAAGTAAATCCAGACATGGACAGTAAATCATGAAGTGATACTCAAAAACATCAGTTGCCGACCAAACATCGTTCCGGGCTTTAAATTTTGTTCTTGATAATTTATTAGTAAAAATATGGGATTTATTGAACTCCATATATCACGAATTGAAATTGTGTGTTAGCATAGTTGAGTTGCAGTGATGGTAGATAGTAGGAAAGTAAATGCATCCACAGAAGGTAATGTCTCTTCGTAAATTTGTTACTGTATTTTTTAATCTGCTTCAATTGTTATTTATATTTATTTATTTTAGTTAATGGTTTGAATTTGTAATTGCCATGATGTTAAAATATTGGATAGTTTAAGAAAAATCATTCAATTAAAATATACTGTTTTCTGAACGATAGTTGTGGCATCTCTGGTTTTTATTGTTTCTGAGTTCTTTGGAAATAACACCACATAAAATCCACATTTCAAGGTCTAAATAATAATAATTTATGTCTGTATTGTAACATAGAAGGATTAAAAAAGCCGAAGTTAAAGCATAAGCTTTCTATCTCAACCCATTTAAAAATTTAAGTAATCACTAGACTAAATAATAACAACACATAACACAGAGTAAATAGTAAAAAATGGTTGTACATATACTACGATTATGTTTAAAGATCATTTCAATTATCTTATATAGTTTAGATTCCTTAGACGTAAAATATTAATAGTTGTATACAATGAAAAAATTTTATTCAGCCGTTCCTGGTAATAAATAATCAAGGATGAAATTCATAATGATAACGTGCTTTTGAACAACCTTTATAGGGATAATTCATAAGGTTTTACCTAGGTTTTCCCTTATGACGTTAATGAGATCTCTGGAGCATCAGAATTTTTTTGGTCTAATTTTTGGCGAATCTTATAAGAAAGTCGTACCTAGGAGCACCACATGAAATTGTAAAGATAACTCTTTCAAATTCTTCCAATTCGAAAAAGTTTTGTTATTTCACGTGATCTTTAGAATTTTTAGTGCTACCCTGTATATATCAAATTTGCATTAAATTCCCTTAGTTACATCATTTTGACTTTCAAACATTAATGTCAAATTGTGATTTACGAAATTTGTATTTACGAATCCTTTTAATTTTTTATTTTCTTGTTCTTTTTCAAGTTTATGCGGTGTTATTCCAAAGAACTCAGAAAAATAAAAACTAGAGATGCCACATTTTTTCATGCCCATTATGTACTAAGGGGTTGAGTCTGGAGTTATTAAGGATGTCGGATATTAAGGATAGACATTCTTTGGTTGGGATACTTGGAAACATGTTCGATACGTCAGTTCTATAAAATTTCTTATAGCAAACTGTAGTTTAAAACTAGTTAAATGTCTGAAGTGTGAGTTTAATTTCATTGCTAGGTTTCTAATAGGTGTATTTATAAACGAGACTACAGGACGAATTGTGATTTTTGATGAATCCATAAAGCTTGGGGGTAAAGGATTTTTGCTATTTAATCTATGTTGTTTTTGAATATCGTTTATTGGGTCTTTTTTAATTTCGTTAAGGTCTGATTCTATGAAAGTGGGCATCTTATCTTGATAGACTTTTGTGGGGATGATAACTATAGCATTTGACTTATCAGTTTTGGTAACGTTGAGCCAATTATCTTTCATTTTCTTTTGTACAGATTTTAATAATGATTTGTTAGTAGTGTTCATATTCTAGGGAAGTTAGTATTTTCAATTGCAAAAAACTTATACGGAGTGTTTAAAATTGCAAAAATCGCAATTTTAGCAGTTTTTGAAACTTTTCAGCAACTGAAAGAAAAGTTCTGGGGTCGAAACTAAGTTTGTTTTACACGTAATTTCAATAGCGACTAAATGAAAGGTTCATATAGCCAATTGGAGAATTAGTTATTGACTTATTCCAAAAAAACTGTAAAACATACACAGTTTTTAATCGTCCATAGTTATTGTATAAGATGCATTGTTTTAAAGCTCGGTAGAATCTTTCATTTTTACGAGGTAAATAATTGGTAAGATTCTCAGCTTTACAGCTCAGACGGTTTTCTTGCAAATCACAATTTTTTTCCAGAGTCAAAAAAATCATGGCAAATGCTTTTCCAGATGAGAAACGAGTTTTGAGTTTTATTCTTTTTTCGCCACTTTAGACGATGCGCTTCAAAAAGGCCTTCCCTTCTCGCTGAAATCTATTTAAAAGTCTTTCAACGATCTTTAGTTTACACATATACACCTCGGAACCCATCGAGTATAATTTTTTCTGCAACCAAGTTGATCAATGATAATTGATTGAACACTTCCATAGCTGACACCCAATTATGAGGAAATTCCTCGACGGTTAATCGGCGCTCACGTTCAATAAGCTGTCGAACACTATTGGCATTGTCAGCTGTAAGGCTTGTCCTTGTACGTTGGTCATGGTTATCATTCTCGTACACCCTTAAATTTTCTCACCCACATATGTGCCTTCAAATGAGTTAGAATTTCTGACGTTTTAACGCTTTTACTGGTTTAAAACTTTATGATAATCTGTTGCATAACAGACGAATGTGACTCTTGCTTAATTATGGCTGTATTCTGTACTGACCACACATCATACAATAGGTATTAGGACAAAGCCAAGCATACGCGCGTACCCGACTGGTTCCCCAGTGTCCATAAACCAAACATATACTCCAAACAACATATTCTAGTTCGAAACTGCAATCTAAGCAGAATAACAAAATTACTGTTTATAGTTGATTTACCCTCGTATATAACGTAATTTGTTTGGAAAAAGCATTTTAAACGTCATGTCAATTCGATGACATGCTACTTTTTATTCTACCATGAGGGAAAATCAGGATCCCCCTCTACTAATATGTATGCGTTGGCTAATACCAAAATGGAGAATTTAAAATTAAATTTACAGACAATAGAACAAACCCAAAAGAATATTAATATATGATGAGTTGTACCGAGAGATTTGATAATTAACATGTTCCTTTCGGATTTCTCAAAAAGTAATTTGATGCAGAATAGAAGCGTTGTAAACATCACCAAAAATAAAGAGCTCTCGATAAAAAATTACATTTGTGAGAAAACGTTCAAAGCCATGAAGTTAAAATTTTGAACAGTTATTTTAGATAGACATGAGACACATTTTGCAAAGTTATATCGTTCTAAATTTTTTTAGATAAGCGTTACGAGTGATTGAAAATTGCGCCTTTTTTCACATTTTACGCGAATAACTCATTTATTAATTAACCAATGTTATCGATCAACATCTCATTTAGTAGGTTCTAAAAATGCGCATAAAACACACTTACCTTCTTTTAATTTTTACTCTGTTGCTCAAAAGTGACAAAAACTGACAAAATTAAGGTTTTTGTTATTTTAGACACCTAGTATAATTAATTATGAAATAAAAATTTGTTAACAAAACATTTTTTGTGTTACGCGGTGTACCTTCTTCAAGAAAAACCATTCAAACACCTGTGGAATTTTTTTATCACTCTATTTACAAATGATTTATTTGCCACCCACGTCACTCAGCATCTTTTAAAAATTCATCATACGAGTAGTATGCTTTTCTGAACAGATATGTATAGAGCTCCTTTCCAAACTTCACTATATTTTTCTCATTCCTTCTAGCTCGCGTATATTTATTAAAACTTCTAGTCCCTCTATAGATATGGGAATTTTGCCCAACTGATGTAGTTCATTGCTGCTACGAGTTGAATAGTTGTGTATTTGATCATTTCTAGTAAGTGCTACTTGCTTCTTAATATTCATTATTAATAGGTAAATATATAAAGAATGGACCGTCAGAGTATTAAACTCAATGAAAAATTGCTTGCAACTAGTTAATGGGGGAACACCAGCTATACATCGTAAGATGTTTTTTGTGTAGGGAAGACTTTGTCAATATGAGCTGAACAGCTCCAAAATATAAGGCCATATGACAAAATCGACTCCGCTAGGCCGAAATATGCTAATTTAAGAACGTTGAAACTTACTTATACTTATATACTTTGACATTACTAAATAAAGCACTAGTAGTTCATACAATTTCATTCGCGATAAATGCTACCAGCATATAAATGAAATTTCGTGAAAACCTATCGAATAGTAGTTTTAATTTCCATACAAACATCCATTATAGGCGTAGCACGAAACGTCGCCGTTGTTGGGTGCGGAGCAATCGGCCTCACCACAGCTTTAGCGATACAAAATACGCTGGAAAATGTGAACGTGACAATTTTCGCCAAGGAGTTTTCCCCCGACACGACCAGCGACATCGCAGCTGGCTTCTGGGAGCCCTATTTGCTGGGAAACACACCACAGGATAAGATTTGGCAATGGGCGAAAATTACCTACGATTATCTCTTGACACTTTGGAAGGAAGGTGAGTATTTATGTGTTGTACCGGAAAATTTACTGTTTTTGTATACAGGTAAATTATTTCATTTAAGTAAGGATTTTAAGTAATGAGATTGAAATAATTTATATTTGAAAAAGAACCGACTTCAATTGACTTAAAATTAAAACCGTTTAGAAACCATGTGTAATCAATTACTATTTCCAGACATATCTCCTTTTTTATCCGATTTAAGGTTCAATTTAATTGACAATTTTAGCGTATTCTTATCTCTCTCTCTCTTTCTTCCTCTCTAATTTTTATTCTTCTATTCTTCTATTACATATGTAACTAATTCACTCTATATTGCTTCCACACTGTATATGCTTTTCTGTATTGCTCACACCTACATAACTATCATTTTCTGAATCACCCTGTACAACTATAACTCAACTCAACACAATATTACAATGGTCCTGATATCTTTAAAACCACCCTATATAAGTATAAATCCTCTCCACACTATTGATTCTTTCTAGTTTTCTATGTTTAAATTATTCCTGTTTACCACTTATTTGACTTCATCCCATATGTCTAGTATTCCATTTATGCAACTGCTCCTAATCTAGAATATATAACAAAATTCACCTTTTTAAAACACATTTTATTACTATAATTTTACTCTACAATGTATTTGAACCACACGGTATATGCAACTGCTTCTAAAATTTTTGGAACCCATGTCTATATTTTTACGCCGTCCTACGCCCTAAAACTCAAATATCCTAACTGCTTATGCTTATATAACACATTTGTGATACACCCTGAATAACAACAATTTTACCCTACCCTTACATCAAACACCTGTATAATTAATTAATTAATCCATCTTATATTTCAACCACCCTGTATATTCAACTGCTTCTGACAATTTTTAAATCATTTTGTAACTGTAATTATTCTCCGTCTTATAACGCAAATATCCACTCTGTATAACTATAGGTTTGCTCCACTCTTATTTCAACCACCTTGTATACGCAACTATTTATGTGCCACCCTATACAATATTTTAGAACTTGTATAACTAATTCAATTCCAACTTATATTTCAACTATCCTATATATACAACTGCTTATGTACCACCTAATATTACATGTACGCATGCACTGTCCGACAACGTATACCATATAGAAGAGTTCCAGATATAACAAATTTTCGTTTCGATAAACTAACGGAATATTTTCTCTATTTCATGCGACTATAAGCCTCCTAACTTAACTTCGTCTCTAAAAACACTTACTTCAAACGAACTAAAATGAAAACCATTACAAACACCTACACACTTTCATGGCATATCTTGACATTTAAACTAGATGTTTATGATGAAAATTTGACATTTACCATGATGTTTACACTTTTTTTGAATATATTTTTCCGATTTTCAGAAAAATGGTAAGTTTTACGTTATAGAAAAATATACGGAATCAAGCTGGGACATATCTTTGTAGAACACAATTTAAAATAAACAAATTTCTTGGGTGGTTTTAGAGAAAACAGTGAAGTGTCTAAGTGTTTATTGGGAAATAACACCACACTTTAAAAAAATTGCTGTATATTCCAAACGTTTCGAAGTCTAGATCAGACCCCGTTGTCAATGGCTAAGAAACTATGGATTAAAAATAATAAACATTGTCAAATATTTAAATTTACATCTTGGAATGGTACCTTTTTTAATCCATAGTTTCTTTGCCATTGACAACGGGGTCTGATCTAGACCCCGAAACGTTTGGAATATACAGCAATTTCCTTTAAAGTGTGGTGTTATTTCCCAATAAACACTTAGACATTGAAAATTATGCCACAAGTATCCTTCAGAAAAAAAACAGCGAAGATTCATTGAAATTCACTGAAATGTACTACTTTTTTTTTCTAATTTTCTGGAAAACCGTAAATATCATGTTACAAACAAATGTATGGGACCTTTTTGTAATGTTCCTTAATATAATGCCGTTTACATCATCAAAATTGCCCAAGCCTTTTTTGAATAATCGTTCTTCACACGTAAACAAAAAGTTGCTGACCAATTGATAACCTCTTCCTTTTTGAAAAAAAGAAGGAATTTGAGTAACATTTGGAGCAGTTCACGTCGGATGTTTAGTCGATTTTACGTAAGATATTTCGATTGACTGAAGCTTTGTAATTATTTTAATGTATATGTTAACACAAAACTCCGTTAATTATGAATCAATCTTCTTTTTTCAAAGAATACACTTCAATGTTGATCCGATATTCAATGACATGACATTTACAGTTTTTTCAGAAAATGACCGTGACTTTGGATGTACCACGTGACGATATATGGCTGACGTCTTTTCTGTATTTAACCTAAAAAGTGTAGCGTACCTTACATTTTTAGTTTTTACGTTTTAAAATGTTACTTTTAGTTTAAGAAAAGTTGTATAGTTCGATAAAATATTCTTTATGTTATATATTCCTAAAGAATTGGGTTTATTAAAAAATCTAAGAATTGGCGTAGCAAATTGAAGAAAAGTACATCGTAACGGTAGACAAAGTTTGAATAAATAATGAAATAAAAGAATTTTATCGAATAAATCGGAAACAAATTATTTGTCTAAAAAACTACTAATGTATAAAGACTTGCTACTCTTGAAGAAAATAACTTTAAATCAATTAAATAGTTAAATATGTTACTAATACAAATATTTTAAGTTATATGTTCAGAATTGTAATTATAGCATTGGGAAAAATGTTGTCTAGGGCTTTCTTTTTGAACCTCTTTCAATAAAATGCACATATCTTTATTAAACGACTTTAGAAAGAAGAAGGTTCTCAATTCGTCTGTATCTACGTTTTTTTAATGTTTGTTCACCGATTACTCGCAAACGGCCCCAGGAATTTCGACCGTTTATACTGGATCCTGTTCTGGAGGATCGCGAAGTAGTATATTTTTCTATTAACATATTTTTTATCGATTTTTTTTACATTGTGCTTTGGTGAAGTCGCCGGTATTAAAAATATGGAAAAAAAATATTAGGAGCATGGGTAAATTAAAAAAAAATGGAAAAATTCCTGGATATCCCGAAGTGCTCCCATATTTTTTTTCAATAGCATAGCTTGGAACATTTATTAGAAAATCGGAAAAAAAATTTAACGACTTTCCTATACAGTAAAATTGGGATATTTATTTGAAATTGGATTAATAAATTGGGATATTAAGATTTATTCAAACATCCTTGGGAAAAAAATTAAACCTACGGAACCTATATACACTATTTTATCTGTGTCTACCAATAAACATGATGAATAAACAGAATTCACAGGCATGGTTTTTCACAATAGAAGACAATTATTACTACAAAATAATCAAGTGATGTAAGGATTAATCTTTTAGCACAAATAAAACATTTTTATGCACTGACTAGTGTAATCTTCCTTACTTACTATCAAAACAATAAAATGTCTTACATATCAGTGCTCATAAATTAGAAGAATTATTCTTAAGCTGTTGAAAAGTCGGTTTCTGTTTTTCTAAAAATGTATTTATTTAAATAGTTTGTCTTTGTGTAATCATATACTGTTCCACTCCTGGGTTTGAGCTTGACGTTGAATTTTGGGACACACTGTATAAATAAAACATTTAATCAGCCCCAATAATCTCAAATGCTTTCGTAAGCAACTGTAAATAAATAAGCACCACATGCGAAGTTTGTCACCCAGTTTGTACGCTGTCTGAGTCTGATTATTAAACTAAATTTTCCATAATGAAGATGGCATTTTGTGTGTAACAATAATCGTCATGCAAATTCCTGTAATATATGTTTTAATTTAAATCATTACCCAATTGTGCCGCATTGTGGTTCCCGGACAAAAGGCGTCTCCAAAAATTGGTATTATAACTTTTGGAGCCCCACTTGCTTCACAATTCTCTGTGTTTATCTCGCCTTCTTTATTTTTTTAGGAAAAGCTGCAGAAGCTGGAATAGCATTAATACCCGCGACTCATATAGATAGTGAAGAACCTTATCAAGTGCCAGATTGGGTAAATATAACTTTAGGATACTCTGAACTCACCAAAGAACAACTAGCGGCCTACAGTAAAAAAATGAACCAAACTTACGTAGGAGGTTTTACATTTCTATCGTTTACATGGGAAGCTACAATTTTTCTACCATATCTTCAACGAAGTTTCCTTAAAAACGGAGGGAAAATTTCCAGAAGGTGTATAAGGAATCTTCAAGAATTGGGGGAATTTGATGTAGTTGTTAACTGTACCGGACTGGGATCGAATGAACTCGTAGGTGAGAATCTTTGTGTTATTCACAAAACGCCTCCTTTGTTGGATCCTACCTTTTATACAGGGTGAGTTTTTTTTGATGATCCGTATGGGGATCTCGGAAGCTAGCGGAGATAGAGCAACGGTTAAATTGGGAAAGATTTGCAGTTTTACTGGCCCAATTTAATGACACTTTCGGATTTTTGTAAAAAGTCATGGCTTACTGGATATTTTGAAAAAACGAAATTTTGTCGATTTAGGCAAATCCCTCTAGCTCCTTTGTTTGTGATTTTATAAAAAAGTGCAAATGCTTTCAACGATATAATACTCGATATAGTTATTCATAAAAATAACGGAGTTATCGATGCTTTTCTCTCTTATTTTCACTTTTATTGTAGGTAGCCACGAAAAAGATTGGTTTCACTTTGACGTTTCCTAATTTGAGAGTAATTCCATTAATAGTGCTGAACTAAGAGTCGATATTGACAAGTTTTCGTGATAAAATGGAATATTCTAACGAAGAAAAACTGAATATGGTGGAATGTTATATCATATGCCATAAAAATTCAGTTCGTGCGGCTGAGAAATACTTTCATAGATATTTTAATCGCCGTCAACCTGCTCTATGTTCATTTAAGAGGCTTTACGATAGTTTACACAGATATGGATCTTTTACTAAACCACGTAAACGTAATCAAATTAACAAAGCAGCACAAATAAATGTTTTGGCAATGGTAAATCAAAATCCATCTACATCAACTCGTGAGATTGCGGCAGAAGCTGGCACATCTCAACGAACTGTAGTTAAGGTACTGGAAGCATACAAGTTCCACCCGTACAAACTTTCTCTTTCTCAAACTTTGCATGCTGGTGAAGAACATCGACGTATTTTGTTTTGTACATGGTGTAGAGACATGTGCCTTGACAATCCACAGTTTCCATTAAAGGTGTTATGGTCAGATGAAACTAGATTTACTAACTGCGGTATGTTCAATAGACACAATGAGCATATCTGGGCTAAAGAAAACCCTTTCCATGTAGAACAAAGACGACCCCAGATAAAATTTGGTTTTAATGTTTGGTGTGGCATCATAGGGTCTACTATTCTGGGGCCTGTTATCTATGACATGTTGCATAATTTGAACTTGAGAACTCGTTTAGAAATTGAGTGGTTCCAATATGATGGAGCACCTGCTCATAACTCGTTATTAGTAAGACAACACTTAGATAATATCTATCCAAACTCTTGGATAGGAAAAAATGGCCCACGCGAATGGCCACCCCTGTCTTCCGATTTGGCAGTTCTATTTATGGGGTGCGCTAAAAAACAAAGTATACAAAAGGAAGTATGAGACAGTTGGTGACCTAAGGGAGGCGGTATTACAAGCAATTAAAGAAATTGATAGGCGGTCTGTGAGAAAAGCGGTAATGTCAATAACAATGGTGGACTTTTCGAACATAAATTGTAAACATTATTATGTACTTTAATTTCTTAAGTTTTTAGTATGTACCTACTTATTTAGTTTTTTCGTTATATCTGATATACCTAATAAAAAAATCTTTCAATGTTTTTTGGAATAGTTATTAATAAATCAATTTATTTCATGGCTAACTACGTTAAAAGCGACAATAAGAGAGAAAAGCATCCATAACTCCGTTATTTTTATGAATAAATATATCGAGTATTATATCGTTGAAAAGCTCTAAAAATGTCCGATTTTTTGAGGTCATAGCCACCTATGGTTTCCATTCAAAAAAAAAGTTTATGTTATATCTCGAAAACGAGAGCTGTCACGCAAACTAGGACATGAAAATCATATTCGGGATACAATTCCTTTCAATTTTGATATTTACACTTTTTATAAAATAATAAACAAAGGAGCTAGAGGGATTTGACTAAATCGACAAAATTTCGTTTTTTCAAAATATCTAGTATGCCATGACTTTTTACAAAGATCCGAAAATGTCATTAAATTGGGCCAGTAAAACTGCAAATCTTTCCAAAATTAATCATTTCTCTATCGCTAGTTTCCGAGATCTCCATACTGATCATAAAAAAAACTCACACTGTATGGCCCTGGCTCAGTCAGAGTGAACTGTTTTTACACCAAAATGCGCATAAATGTGTGCACTAGTTATTTAATTTGTGGTAGCAATCATTCGAGGACTGGATTTTTGTATAAAGAACCTTTAAATTCTAAGACCTGATATAATGTTTTAGAAAGACTACTGTCTATACTGTTTTAACCCCATTACCTTTCAGGAAAAGACAAAAATCTTCGTATAGCATCTAGGCCTTTTATAAACCCTTTCCAAACCTTCTCAATGCAGCCCTTTTCTTGTATTCGATTATGTATTCAGATATTTTACAACATCTTAACTGCTGAGGATTGTCACTAGATCGTTTTGTTAACATAAGTGAAGCAAAAGGTTCAGTTACTAGCTTAGGCAGTGTCTTTATGTCCATCAAGCCATCCCTTCTTTTTTAAATATTAAAACTCTGAAATTTTATAGTAACATCAAATAGCAACTTGAATTTGTTTCGTTATTATGTGCTTTCTTTTACCTCACATACAAAAATTTACTGATCTTAAGTGAAAGATTGCCTTCATCTGCTTTATTTTATAAACCAAAAACCATAAAAAGATTTTGTGTTATATAAACTTTATACCACAACAAAAGGCAGCTCTGACCAGACAATATAACATTATTTTGCCTTTCGGAAATCTCAACCAGTAGGAATCACATTCATTTATTGCAGATGACCACTTGGTGAAGCCAATACGTGGACAAGTAATCAGGATAAAAGCGCCATGGATACTGCACGTACAACAAATGAAAGTCTCCAAAATTCCATGCTATATTATTCCGAATATACACAGTGTTGTCATTGGAGGAACCAACCTTGAGGATAACAATTTGAATGTGGATGAAACAGATAATGCCAGAATTCTCAGGTAAAGAAAAACAATCGGGTCACAGGGGCGAAATCTCACAAGCTGTCATGCCTTATAGTAGGAGAGATAGAGCGGGATTTTGCTGGTCATCCGGAAAATTGACAAAATGTATCGTATTAAGTTCAGCTCCTGAACTACATCACGTTTCTAGACAGGCGTCAGTGGAAGTTATAACCGAGGATAATTACAGAGTGTGGTCATGCTTATCATCGAGTATACGTGCCAAAATTGGCTGCATATAAGATTGTCATATATTTAAGCAAATTCCCGAGTGGCGTCTGCCTAGAGCGTTGCTATCAAAGTGGCGTACGGGGGTAAACTTGTCAAAAATAGGTGTGAACTTCGTCATTAAGTAAATAGAACGCCATTTGCACCATTTTTTGCTTACACAAAAGAAATCGTAATCCAAAAGGACGTACAGCTAAATGACATAAATATATTTTTCATGACGTCATTAATGTGGTCTGTATGATGTCATACACCTTTTTTTTAAAAGCGAAGCCACATTTTTTCTTAAGGATTCGGAAAGAGCGGAAAATTTAATAATAATAAAGGTCTTTTATTGCGATAGTACAATAGATTTTTTAAAATAAATTGTACATTTTCGGGGAAAGCAAGGCGCAGTCTCGCTTATATAGCTACTCTACTGAACCTTGTTAACACCGTTGACTTAATTAAACACTAAACACTAATTTAAATACTAATTCACCAGATGACAAAAGTCTTAAAAATAGTTCTAATAAAAATATGGAATTGACAAAGAAAAAAGAAATCACATGTGTTAAGGATAAGTCTATAATTTATATAATAAAAATTGTTTGAACACAAAAACGAAAATTATATTTCGAGATTTTCACTTTATTTTATAAACGACACGTGTTTCGGCATACAATGCCTTTATCAAGTTTCAGAAAATACAGTATTTTGTGAAACTTGATAAAGGCATTGTATGCCGAAACACGTGTCGTTTATAAAATAAAGTGTAAATCTCGAAATATAATTTTCGTTTTTGTGTTCATCATTATGGATTTACATCAAGTATCAGCCGCAACAATTCAGTATTTAAAAATTGTTTGAATTTTCTCTTAAAGTTTTTTTCATTAACTGATGTTAATTCTGCTGGTAAGGATTTTAATTGTATTATAAGTAAATGATCTCTGAAACGTAGCAGTCCGATGTTGTGGAGTTGTTATTTTGTCAGGAAATCTTATAACTCTAGAATGAATATTTAATCGAGCAATAAATTTACTCTTCAAGGCTAATGGAATGGAGACGTTTGACAAAATCTTAAAGAAAAAACTATCCAAATGCAACTCACTCCGTACATCCATCCATAGCCAATTAAGTTCTTTAAAAGTTTGCGAGATATGGTCATTTTACGCAATCCGAATGTAAATCTGCAGCAAGTATTTTGAACTTTTTGTATACGGATTCTCTCAATTATGTTTAAACATGGGCCACAAATAAAGTCACAGTAATTAAAATTTGACAGGACAAGAGATTCACAAAGCATTTTACGCATGGAAAAACTTAAAATTTGTCTGTGGTTATACAATATCTTTAACGACAAAAATGACTTTTTAATTAATAATTTTATGTATTCTCAAAATCTTATTTCCGATATCTAACACAATGCCCAAATTCTTTGCGCAATCTACCTTAGGAAGAGGTACGTCACCCAAGAAAATGTTTAAAGAATTTTTTATAAATTCCTTTTTAGGACCAAAGATCATAACATGTGATTTCAGAGGATTTAGCTTAAGGTTATTCTTCAGATGAGAGTTGCTGTAATATATTTATATCATGATTTATTAAAGAAGAGGCATTTACATAATCCTCAGGGTTAAAATGAAAATAGACTGGGGTATCATCCGCAGAAGCAAGGATTCTACAATATTTTAGATACTTAAGAATATCGGATGTATAGATAATAAAAAGTAACGGTCCTAGTATAGAACCCTGAGGCACACCAGATAATATCTGCACTTCATCAGAAAAAGTGATATTACAATATATTTTTTGAGATCTGTTATGTAAATAAGATTTTATCAGCGCCAATGCTTGATTTTTTTGTCCAAATATGACCATGTCCTTGAACTTTATCTTCCGAGTGATTCCAAGATTAAAAATTATTGCTCAATTAGGTGTACGGGGGATTTCGAATCTGAAATCAGGTTTTCAAAATTCACAAGGCAGGATGCCGGACCAATTTTTTGAAGAAAGTCAACAAACTGATGCAAAACCAGTTAACGGTAATCGATGTTTTTAATTCTGAACCGAAAGATGACTGATTCAAAGAGGATATTCCAAATTAAAAACAAATTTGACGTTGAACTTGGCCACTACTTGTTTCTGATTTCATATTTGTAATCATCGACGTCGAAAACCCCCCTATACCAAATTGGGAGTAGATTGGTTGATTTTTTTCAAATTGCCAACTTTCAAAATCACTGATTACGAATCTGAAATCAGATTTCCGCAATCCAAGAGGGCGGACCAGTTTTTTAAACAAAAACTGATTTCAGATTCGAAATCAGCGACGTCAAAAACCCCCCTGTACTCATAATGTGGCTATAATAGGTTGATTTTTCAAACAAACTTTGATCTTGCAATGACCTTCAAGGTCAAGTTCAAGATCATGGTCAAAGTCATATTCGGACCTGAAATTTTCCGCTCTTTCCAAATCAGTAATGAAAAAAGTGGCCTCGCATTTAAAATAATTTGGTCAAGTGCGAGTTGAACTCGCATACTTAGGGTTCGGTACCATCTTCAAGATTCTAATATTCCCGTTTCAGACAAGCAGGGAATGTGTGCATTTTCCTATATTTACCCTTATATCTTTTAAAGAAAGCGTTTTAAATTTATAAAAAATATACACCTTGATTTTCCACACATAGACTTTTTATTTTATCTGCTTCAGGATTCGCTTGATTTTTATCAGAATACATATGCATTTAATTTTCTAATTTGTCCCCCAAAAATTAACATTAGAGTTTTATTTTACTAATAAACTTTCAAAGAAGTCTTTTATAATCTACTGTCTGAGTTTTGAGGCTCTGTAGATTGGAAGATAACGGGTAAAATAGGTCAAGTTTTAAATTATAAATTATTAAATCTGTTATTCAAATTATTAAAAAATACAAATAAAATATATTTTTCAAAATGTAAATAGTGTAGTTTCTAAAGTGGGAATTAAGTCGATGTTTAATATTTTTGTTAATATCTTTTAAACAAATGATTTAAAAATATGATTGATATATTTGAAATTCACATAATGAGCCTTTTCTCTGATATATTACATGAAAATTGAAAATTGTATCTTTATTTTCCATTTAATTTTATAATTTGTCCCCAAAATTACTATGGGGGTTTTCTAATAATTGATTTTCCGTTTAATTCTATTATTTGGGGGCCATATTTTTCCTATAAACAAAAAAATTTAGGTGTTATTGTTTGGGGAATAACGGGGGGAATGGGTAATTTTTTTTTAAATATTTTTTAATATGTTTTAAAATATTCATTTTAAAAAAAATTAAAAAAATATATTTGTATTCGTCATAATGAGCCCTGTGATTTGATATATTACATGACCCGTTAGAAACAATTATAATTTTTTATTTTCCATTTAATTCAATAATTTGCCCCTCAAAATGAATATTAGGGGTTTTTCCTTATTTTTCCAGTAAAGTTCAGGCGAGGGGCTATACTTTCATTTTTTTCAAAATTTTCCAGCTTATGGTTTTGGAGATAAAGGGGTGGGGGATGGGTACATTTTTTTACATTTTTGTTAATATCTTTTAATTAATTTATTTTAAAAATATGAAAAAAAAATATTTGTTTTCGTCATAATGAGCCCTTTCATTTGATATATAACATGATGGGTTAGATACAATTCCCTTCAATTTTGATATTTTCACTTTTTTTATAAAATCAAAAACAAAGGAGCTAGAGGGATTTGACTACATCGACAGAATTTCGTTATTTCAAAATATCTAGTAAGCCATTACTTTTTACAAAAATCCGAAAGTGTCATTAAATTGGGCCAGTAAAACTGCAAATCTTTCCCAATTTAACCATTGCTGTATCTCCGCTAGTTTCCGAGATCCCCGTACTGATCTTAAAAAAACTCACCCTCTATATTTTAGGAAAAGCACAAAACATTTAACTAACAATGCTTTACAAATTGATTTGTGACAGTAGGTAGTCAATAAATTGTTTCAAATATTAAACCAATATTTACTGAAAAACAACAGCGTATGAAAATAACGAATAGATAACCCCTTAGAATATTATCATTATAATACTTAAAATAATTTGGCCGTATACAAAGGATTCATATTTACTTTTTTATTTATTTAACACTAATTTTTTGAACCGAATTGATGTTTCGGATATATAAAACTGCTGAAAATTAATTTTAAATAAAAAAATGCACATACCTCTTGTATATGTGGGGACCTCCGTTAATTCAAATAATGAGTACTATAAACATTGTTTTGTCCATACATTTTAGTAGTCCATACATCCATACATCCATAAATTTGCGTACGCCGATGATCTGGCTATAGCGGTAAAAGTTAATTCTTTTGATGCAGCAAAGAGAATGTTAGAAAAAGATATCGAAACTTTGGATGTCTATTATAAAAAATGGAGACTAGTTCCAAGTCCTAGCAAAACAGAGTGTTCCTTTTTTCACCTAAATAATAAACAGGCTCATCAAGAGCCTGAAATATTTAGGAATGGTGAACATCTTAGGTACAATCCGAACCCAAAATACCTGGGTTACACTGGACAGAACGCTCTCTTTTAGGAAACATATAGAGAACACAGCTGCAAAAATTCAAACGAGGAATAACATTCTGGAAAAGCTCTGTGGAACCTCATGGGGAGCAACTGCCGATACCTGACGATGTTCGGCAATGGGTCTCGTCTTCAGCGCGGCTGAGTATGGTGCTCCAGTATGGATGAACAGTCACCATGTCTTAAAAGTTGATGTTCAGCTCCGCAGGAGCATGCGTATCATAACGGGATGCATAAAATCTACACCAACTTACTGGCTCCCAACTCTCAGTCATATTATGCCGCCAAATATCCGACGGAAAGAAGCTCTCCTAAGAGAATACGAGAAAATAATGGATATCCCGGAGTTGCCCATCCATGAGTATATACCAACTGCTTGCCTCACCAGACTGAAATCCAGACATCCACCAATCAGGACTGCGAAAGCGTTACATGAAACTGATTTCAGGGGTCTCCGGGAATGGGATGGAATGGAATGAGGAACCTGCGGGTTTCGATTTACATCGCAATATATGGAAGACGACAAATAGAATTAGAACGGGATACGGCGTCTGCGCAGATATGCTGTATAAATAGAATAAACAACCCACGCACAATTGTGAATGCGGGGTAGCCAGCAAACAGTCAAGCATATATACCAAGTCTGTAAACTTACGGCCTACCAGGGAACAATAACGGACATATATACTCTCCCTCCTGCAGCGACTGAATGGATAAAGAACATATCTGTTATTTTGTGATTACTATGTGTGGACTTGTTATTTACAAATGCTCTGTTTCTGTTTTACTCTGTACTATTCTTATTCTTGTGTATTGTTAGTGTTTTAATGTAATTTCGTATTTTTATATTATAAGACCAGTTCATTTATACTATTGCCATATGCTAAATAAATAGTAGTCCATACCAATACATACAAAATAAACTTTAGCAAGTAACGCCTTTTACGCCTGTAACTTTTTCCTTTTCACTTTAGTAATCTACAGTCGCAAAAATATTTTTTTCCTTTGAATCATTTAACACCTTTGTGAAAAATCATTCACTTCATTCGAACCGTTCGGTTTTTCATTGTGATATGTTTTATTTTTCAAAAAGGCCAATCCATAGAATTCCCATTAAGTTTCCCATTGAAGTTTTCCGAGTTCTCTTTCACGCGAACCCAATAACTTTGGAAATAAAGCCTGGAAATTCTCTCTAACGAGAAAAAAGTCCTCCTCCTGTACACAATGAAGTGAGTTTCTCCTTTTTGCGTTCTTTTGTTTCAGGAACAGCTCGAAACTTGTGCCGGCTATAAAATCGGCCGAAATTATAAAGCATCAGGTTGGATTGAGGCCAGGCCGCGATAGCGTTCGACTCGAAGCAGAAATTAAAAGAAACGAAAAGAGCGACCTTAAAATAGTGCACTGTTACGGCCACGGAGGCGGAGGCATCACCTTGTCGATGGGTTGTGCAACGGAAGCTGCTCATTTGGTGAGCACAATGCTGGGGAATCACATGAAAAATAAATTGTAATGTTATTTCAACGTATTGTAAAACAAAAGTAATAAATCAATGAAGAAATTTTCGTCAATTATTATGCAGTAGTATCAAAAAGAAAACACAAAAGATGTTGGTTTAGTCTTCTTTGCAGCCGAAAATGAAGCCAAAAACAAAAATCGTTTAGACATTAAACATTTTAAATATTTTTCTCATTGTCTTCTAAATGTTATTTGTGGCATGTTCTTGATAATTTTTAAGTTTACACCAAAATTGGATTAAAAAAGCTGTATATTGATAGAAAATATCAAACGTTTCAAATTCGATTCTGACTTCGTTGTCAATGGCGTTAAAATATGTAATGAAAATGTAAATTGCAAATTGAAAGTTTGTTTTTTGTTGTTTTTAAATATACAAGTAGCACAAAAAATTCTAAAGATCATGTATTAAGTTAAACAGCTTTCAAGTTGGAAGAATTTGAAAGAGTTGTCTTTAGAATTTATAAGTGGCGTTCCTAGGTAAGACTTTGTTATAAGACAGCGCATTTGCCAAAAATGCGATCAAAGAATTCTGCTGTTTCAGTGATCCCATTAACGTCATAAGGGAAAACCTGGGAAAAACCTTATTTACCAAAACTACATACTTTAAATTAAACGATGACTTTTACTAACAAGATTTTGACATGGCCATGGGTTCTTGTCTCTCACCAGCATTAAGTAACATTTATGGAAAAATTTGAACAACAAGTAATTTTATCAAAAGAAATTAAACCTTTAATTTGATGGCGTTACGTTGACGACATTTTCATAATTTGGGAACACAGTCTTAAAGAATTAGATGAATTGTTAATTGACATAAATAACAAAGAACCAATTTTATAGAAAACCTACTCATACTAATAAATACCTAAATTTCATTTCAAATCATCCGAATACAGTAAAGAAAGGTGTTTATTAAATCATTATATGATAGAGTAAAGACCAACTGTTCTGATAATAATAAATTCAACAAATAAAAAACAATTATAAAAAGTTAAACAGAACAAAGAACAAACCTTCCGAACCAACCCAGAACTTTTCTTATTAACACTGCTACTCAAGATAACAGTTACAACTATACCATACATACAGGGTCTGTCAGAAAGATTGAAAAGAGTGGGCAACAAATTTAATGTTAAAACAACATTCCAAACAAGAAATATACTGAAATCACTAATATCGAAAACAAAACCAACCAACGAAACTCAGAACTCAAAAAACTGCATATACAAGATTCCTTGCGAATGCAATGAATTTTATATTGGAGAAACTTCGAGACCATTAAATGTACAAATAAATGAACACAAGAATTACATAAAGAAACGACAATTTGAAAAAGCGAAAATTTGTGAACCTGCTTGGGACCTAGGCCATAAAATACAAATTGACAATTCAACTATACCTCACAAAGAACAACATAACAAAAAACGAAAAAGTCTGTCTTAATTCTTTTGAATGAAGACGATTGTATCGCTTCTACTTCGACGAGGCGCTTCGCTCGTTCAGAAATGAATTGTCTTTATTGAAATCGGATGTATTGAAAAATAATAAAAATTCTTCGTGTGATGTAGCGCCTGTGAAATACTCAGATGTTGTCAAAAACAAAACTTGTCCAGCAGTTATCATACAACCTAAACGCATGGGTCAGGCTGTGAATCAAACGAAATCCGATTTAATGCTGAATATACTTCCACCTGATAATAATTTGCGTTTGTCCAAAGTGAAAAATACGAAAGATGGAGGTGTTCTTATTGGCTGCAAGTCCAAGGAAGATAATGAAAAAGTAAAGAAGCTGGTAGAGGAGAAAATGTCGGATTCCTATGCGGTTAAGGAAGTCATGGGTTTCAATCCTAGACTGTGTATTGTGGGGATGACTGAAAATTACTCTGAATCTAAATTACGGGATTTAATTATGAAGTGTAACCCGGACATATTTTCCGAATCAAATGATTGTAAAGTGATTAAAATTTTCTGTACCAAAAAAAACTCAGGAATCTATCAAGCTGTCATTCAGGTTGAAAAGTATGTCTATGAATGGGCGTTAAAAGCTGGTAATTTGTTTGTAGGTTTGGATAGCTGTAAGGTGTACGACGCAATTGAATTATCGCGTTGCTTTAATTGTAATGAGTTTCACCACTCTTCCAAATCTTGTGCCAATAAATTAAGCTGTCCTCTTTGTGGGGGAGATCATAATGTAAAAACCTGTAAATCACGGATAAGAAAATGTTCTAATTGCGTTAAACTATCTGTAAAACAAAATACGACAATTCCAGACGACCATGCTGCTTGGGATCGGTCTAACTGTACTGCATATAAATCTGCCTTAGCAAAATTTAAAAACGATTTACTTGGTTATATATAGCAATTCCCTGTGCTGCATGAATCATTCTCGGCTTCAAGTGGATGCAGTTTGAGTGGACAGGTCGCAGAATTAAATAGCTCCAAATCTTTAAGTATCTATTATCAGAACACTAGAGGGCTGCGCTCGAAGACAGTAGATTTTCTTAATGTCGTATCTATGTTTGAGCATCAGGTCATAGCGCTAACCGAAACCTGGCTTAATGACACTATTCTAGATGGACAATTATTTCCACCTGATTTTTCGGTTTACCGTAGTGACAGGCGTTATCAGGAGTGCAACTGCTCAAGAGGTGGAGGTGTTCTTGTAGCAGTAAATAATCTCTTTACTTCATCTAATGTCGATATTAAGAGATTTTTTCCTCCTTCGTTGCTGTCTGTGGATCTGGTGTTGGTGAAAATTCTTACCGATTTAAGTTCTATATTTTTACTTAACTTATATGTCCCGCCTTCCTTAAGTAATGAGTTATATAATAGTCTGTTCGAGTCACTTAACAATCTGGTATTTTTGCATGGCAACAACTTACTCATTGTAGGTGACTTTAACATTTCTTCTTACGCTGATTCTTTGAGAAATAATACTGATAATATACAGGTGTTACAATTGAATGATTTCCTTCCCATTTTTAACCTTACTCAACAAAACTCTATATTTAACGATTTCGGTAAGATGCTTGACTTAGTTTTGTACAATAACAGTTGCCAGGTAGGGAAGTCTCTAGAAATTTTGGTTACTGAGGATAGACATCATCCGGCATTAAATATTGTTTGTAAATTAAACTTCATTCGCAACTTAAAGAGAAATTTTCCCACATCCTCATATAACGAATTTAATTTTCGAAAGGCCAACTTTCCTTTACTGTATCAACGTCTTACTGATATTGATTGGACTTTCCTTGAAGCATTTGACCGTCCTGAGGATGCTTGTTCATATTTCTACGGTAAGCTCTACTCTGTATTTGATGCGTATGTTCCAAAGCAGACCAAAATCTTTAAAAGGAAATATCCACCCTGGTTTACTCCTGGTATCATTGAACAATTGCGACTAAAGTCTAAGTTTAATCTCCAATTTAAGCAAAATAATGACCCGTCTGCTCGTGACAAATTTATACGCTTAAGAGCAATAATAAAATCTGACATTAGTCAGTCCTACAAAAATTATGTGAGATCGGTTGAAGCAAATATGAAGGGGGATCCTAAGAAATTCTGGGCTTTTATAAATAGTAAACAAGGTTGTACTGCGATATCGAATCGAATGTCGTATAACGGTCAAGTGCTTCATAATCCTGCTGATATACTCAACGGTTTTGCCGAATTCTTTGCCCAATCTTTTTCCGTTAGCTCGCAGATGGTCACATTTGATCACGTGATTACTAATGCACAACACCTCACCATATCAGGTTTTCGGGAAGAGGAGGTTTTATCTGTACTCAAGCAGGTTAAAAATAAAATGACGATGGGTCCTGATTTCATTCCAGCCTTTATTTTAAAAGATTGTGCAACAATTCTTGCCTCACCATTAACTACCGTACTTAATATTTGCCTTAAATATTCTACTATACCTGCTATTTGGAAAACGTCTAAAATTATTCCAGTTTTTAAAAAGGGAGACAAATTTGACATATGCAACTTTCGTCCAATTTCAATTTTGTGTAACTTCAGTAAAGTGTTTGAAACATTACTTTATAATAGAATGTACTCTCAACTTAGCAATATTATTACGTGTTATCAACATGGATTTATGAAAGGACGCTCAACTATCACAAACCTTGTCAACATGACTCAATTTCTGGCTGAATGTATAGACGATCGGGTACAGTGTGATGTAGTATACACGGACTTTTCGAAGGCATTTGACCGACTCGATCATGGAATTCTATTATCTAAACTAGCTCAGTTTGGTCTATCAAATTCATTGATTAAACTTTTTTCGTCGTATCTGAGTGATAGGAAACAGTCGGTAGTCTTTAATGGGTTTAAGTCTGTCGAATACGTGGCCACTTCAGGTGTCCCCCAGGGCAGTAACTTGGGGCCTCTTTTATTTAATATCTTCATTAATGATATCGTTAATAAGTTAGACGTAAATTGCTTATTATATGCTGATGATTTGAAGATTTACTGTAAAATCAAAAGTATCTCCGACTGCGAGAGACTTTCTCGAAATCTAAAACTGATTGAAATTTGGTGCCAAAATAATAATTTATCTCTCAATACAAGTAAGTGTAAAGTAATGTCGTACACATTAAAGAAACATCCTATCGACTTTCAATATAAAATTAATAATTCTATTCTTGAGCGACCGCCCACTTTTACTGACCTGGGTGTTACATTTGACTGTAGGCTTTCCTTTGCTACTCATATCGATTCCGTTTTCTCTGCTGCCAACAAGATGTACGGCTTTGTTGCCAGTAACTCCCGAGATTTGGTGCAACAAGAGACATTAAAAATGTTATATTTTGCTTTTGTGAGGTCTAAAATTGAGTATGCTGATATAATTTGGAGTCCATTTTACATGGTTCACATACAAAAATTAGAGTTAATTCAAAGACGGTTTTTAAAACTCCTGTCATATAGAATAGATCATGCTTATCCGCGAATTGATATCACAAACACTGAACTTCTTACCCGACATAAAATAGATAGACTCAGCCATCGGAGAGACAGTCATTCAGTAATTTTTCTGTTTAAACTCATCAATAATAAACTTAACGACTCAATTTTTCTGCAAAAACTAAATATTTTTGTGCCTAGAATCACATCTAGGACAAATCACACGTTTTACCTTCCCACTTCCCGTACTAATATTCTAAAACGTTCTCCACTTTATAAAATGTGTTCGAAGTGTAATGAGGTGAATTACCAGCTTGACATCTTTAATTGTACTATTTCAGCCATAAAGACCTGCTTTTTAGATAACTGAAATAGTCTATTCATCTTATTTATTATATAACTGTCTGAACTGTCTGTTTTCTTAGTTCTAAGATCAATTTTTACTCTTAGTTTGTGTACATGTTCTGAATTATTCAATATCGTTGATATTTGTTGTAAACTATGGTTAAAACTGTTATTTTTAATTTACTTATTGTTACTCTTAAGTTGCTTTTTGTCCTGTTCTGTAGTTGGGTGTAAACCTGTTTGAACAGTAAATAAATAAATAAATAAATAAATACTTCTGTAGAATTCAATCGTTTATTATTGTTTATTGTTTACAAACTAGTTTACAGTTTTTTAGTCTTAGAGTTTAATGTTCTTTTAAAAATTATAATTATTACTATATGTTATATTATTAAAAAATATATTAAAAGATGTCTGTACAGTACATCCTTATTTTATAATAGAAAATAGTTAACAGTTGTTTATTAATATTTGTTTCGGTATGTCTTTTCAAACAAGACAGTCGTAGATTTTTTTTGTTTATTTGTTTATTTGTAAAAGTCACGAAATGTTATATATAAAGAGAGAAGAGAATGTTTTAATAGAGTACACCTAAGTATTTAAACTTGTGTTGTGTCCTATACATATTAAACCAAGTAGCACTTAATAAACAAATATACAAAATTACTCAATGATCCTATAATTATGAGAGAAAAAGAGAAACATAGTGAAATAGGAAGCAAAATACAGAAAGTAGAAAGTTAGTCATTTTTTAGGCAAGTTTTAGTCTTAACATGTTATAATTTGAAATAATATATTTTTTGCTCTTACATTTAAAGTTATAAAAAGAAAGATTTTTGAATTCACGAGGAAGTACATTATATAAATTAATTCCATTAAAATATACATATTTTTGACACACAGCTTTGGAGTAACGGTTGTGCGAATATTTCTAGTAATTTGCTTCTGGTAGAATAAGGATGACTAATTTTTTTTTAAACCTGTATGTTTGTGAATAAACTTAAGAGCAGAATATTTAAAAGAGATTCATTGATAAAAATACTTTTTACACTGTCACAACTTTTTAATTTAAACATTGTTCTTAGGATATAATTCTGTGTAACCTGTAATTTTGATGAATTTGTTTTATAAGCAGAACCCCAAATGGTAATTCCATAGTTTAGTATGGATTCCACTAGACTGTTGTAAACTATAAGCAAGTTGTTTTTGTTGAGTAGGTTACGCAACATATAGAATTTATAAGTAAGTTTTTTTTATTCTGTTGGATACGTAGTCAATGTGCATAATCCACTTAAGATATCGATCAATGATTACCCCAAGGTATTTTATGTGGTTAGTTATCTTAGTATCTGGTTACCGAGAATTAAGGAAGAAATTATTAATGGTTATCTCCTTCAGAACAACCCTGTATCGGGATAGTTCATAAGGTTTTTCCTAGGTTTTCCCTTATGACGTTAATTGGATTACTGAAACAGCAGAATTCTTTGATCACATTTTTGGCGAATGCGCCATCTTATAACAAAGTCATACCTAGGAACGACACTTATAAATTCTAAAGACAAATCTTTCAAATTCTTCCAACTTGAAAGCTGTTTAACTTAATACATGATCTTTAGAATTTGTGCTACCTGTATATTTAAAAACAACAAAAATCTTATGTAAACTTAAATGTCATAAATCAAACTTTCAATTTGCAATTTACATTTTCATTACATATTATAAAGCCATTGACAACGAAGTCAGAATCGACTTTGAAACGTTTGGTATTTTCTTTCAATATTTTTTTAATCCAATTGTGGTGTTATTCCCAAGTAAACTTAAAAATAATTTTTCTCATTTACTCACATTTTCCCCTAAAACAAAAAAGTAGATAGCCAGTCAAATGTAAAAAACGAAAATAAAGCTCGCTAAACAATTTTCATAATTAATTTGTTTCATAGGTGTGTCCCTAGTATACAGTATGTTCTCTAAAATGTTCGACAAACATGCAGATAGGATAGGTGGGCTCATGTGCTATATTATATAGCCTATATAACATCTGTATAGCTTAGGGTTTTTGTTTGTTATAAACTTATTTTTATTTAATTCCCAGATTTTTTAAATAAACTTTTACGACTTACTGATTTTTCGCTGTCAAGTATAAAATTTAATCACAGAAGGTAACGAAACAGTCTTTACAGAGCGATACAATGAAACAAATGTTCAACGAGTTATTTTTTAGAAAATACTGAAAATTATAAATAATAAAAACATTCTGCCAGCCTATTACATTATGGAAAATTTATGACCATTTACAAAAAACTGTCAAATATTCAGTTTTCAGTAATATTAATATTGTTACGAGAATTCATCCGACAGCTGGTGCAATCGGCCATCAACCAATTCGTGGAAGGGACATTGTTCCCATAAATTCTGGGCAACCGAAATGCTCCGTCTCTCAACAGGCCGACCGCTGCCCTTACCGGGAATTCCCTTAAAGCTTCCAGAACATGAAAGAGTTTCCCGATGGTTCGTGGACATACCAGACAATTCGCAGAGAAGTATATAAATATAAAACAGCTGGCGATAGGAGGCATTCAGTTTTCGTCGGTCGTATCGAATAGTTAAGATAAAATGTAAATAAGTTTCTGTGAATATAAATTATGTAAAGTAGTGGAAATAAATTAGAGTGAGTTGGACTATATTTTTAAATAAATCCAAGAACTGAACAGAACCCGTGTGTGTGAAAATAAAAACATTATAATATGCATATGTACGGTGAGGACTCGTGGATTGGAACAAACTCATTTAAAATTTAGGTGTTCGGACATGTTGTTTGTTATTTGGACTGCGGTTTTTGTGATGATAAACTCATTTATACAGGGTGGACCAGGAATAAATTCCGAGTATCAACTTCATTTTTTCAAATGGAAACATTTGTTTTTTTATTTTATTTTTGAATTCTGCATTGAACGCCGAAAATGAACAGTTTTCTTTCAAAATTGAAGAAAAAAAAAACATCAGCATATCAAACTAAATATTCAAATTGTTGACCATTAACTTCCTGACAATACCTAAGACGGTTTTCAAATTCTCGTAACACTTCATTTAGCGTTTGTGGCAGGATTCGTTGTATTTCGGCCCAAATACTATTCTTTAATTCCTCGATATTTTTCGGCTTATTGAAATAGACTTTGGATTTCACGTAACCCCAAAGATAAAAATCTAACAAGCTTAGATTTAGAGATTTAGCTGGCTATTCCATATTACCTCTCCTTCCGATCCATTTATTTCGGAAAATATTTTCAAGTTAATCTCGCACTGTCGGCGAATAATGCGGGGGCGCTCCATGCTGTTGAAACCATACCGAATCAGCCAGTATATTGGGGTTTTCACTATTCGGGTAAAGTTCTGTTAAAAAGGCTATTGTCAATTTGTACTAGGTCTAAATACTTTGCCGACTTAAGTGTCCCCTCAATAAAAAAGGACCCAACATTGAAGTACCCACAATTCCGGCCCATACGTTAAGTTTCTTGGAAAACCGTGTTCCATAATCCAATGTGGGTTTTCCAATATCGAAAATTTTGCCTGTTTACTGAACCATTTAAACAAAATTGTGCCTCCTCGGAAAAAATTATCTCACTTGAAAAGTGCGTGTTGGCATTGCATCTATCCATCATGATTTCGCAAAATTCAACTCTTCGGTCCAAATCATCTTCAGTAAGTTCCTGACCTAAACAAACTTTGTATGGGTGCCATTTATTTCTATGCAAGCATTTTAGAACAGATGATTTACTTATTGATTGTTCTGCGGCTATTTGTCTAGTGGATTTGTGAGTATTTTCTTGTAAATCGAGCAAGACATTTAATTTTGTATCTTCTGGAAGATGTTTGGTTTGGTAATTGTCTCTTACTTGGTCCAATTCTAAAAACTTTTTTTCTATTGTACTAACCACCGATCGTGTAATAGGCCGCTCCGGGTACTTCATATTAAACAATTCGCAAACTTCAGTTTGTGTTCGAGTTCTGTCGCCATATCTTACCATCGTCTAAATTTCTATTAGCTGCTTTTCAATTAAACGCTACATACTTTGAAACTTTGCAACTGCAATTGACAACTACTTATTTGAAGTAAAATTATAGTACAGCTGCAATGAAAATAAACTAGTGTTAAAAACTCCAGCATTAAAAAAAGGGTTTCCATTCATGCGACTAAAATCGCCAACATTCTTAAAAATCAGACGTAAATAAATAGGTTCAAATCAACAAAAACCTTATTTTTACCGTTGTTTTCTTAACTTTAGAAATAAATGTAATTTTGTTAATACCTGCTAATTTTCGGAATAGGACATTGTACATGAAAAATACTTAGTAATGTTTCCATTTGAAAAAATGAAGTTGATGGTCCCAATTTATTTCTGCCCCCTTGTGTAAATGAGTTTATCATCACAAAAACCGCTGTCCAAATAAAAACCGATGTGTCCGAGCGTTTTTCCAAAAAAACCAACATCTGAATTTCAAATGAACTTGTTCCAACCCACGCGCCCTCACTGTATATTAGTTTACCAATTTGCTCTTTTTACTAATAACAGTAATCTCATTCTATTGTTAAGCAAACCTCCACATTCACCCAACAAGACCAAAAACTGAATAAAATTTTCATTTAAATAATTTGAATACAGTTGTTGAACCTACCGTTTCATCGAAAATAACAATTCATTTAAATTATTGAAAAATGCACCCCATATCATAATTTTGATCCTATTTTCAATTCCAACCCCACTTTGGCGTTATTACATCACTTTCAATTTCGGTCTCGGGGAAAAATATCTTCTGACGTCAAGACTACGATATTGAATTTAATGAATTTTACCTATTTCACAACAAGAAAGGACACCCCTTCGAATTGAAAGCATTACATTGAAATATATCGGGGTAGTCACTTATACAAGAGAAGTTCAATATTTCCGAAGAATATCGCTTTCAGTGAAATACACACACCACAGATGCGAACTCTATTCAATTGGATATCATTCGATTTCAAACGAAGGTTATTTGACATCGATACTTTTCGTTTTCTAGGTAACACTTTGAAAAAATGGATGGAAATTGTTGCTATTGCTGCTTTCTAGGCATCTGTAATTTTGCCCCTTAATTTTCTACTTTTCATCTTAATTAGATAATTACAAGATACGACATCATCCATTATGTTTTTGCTACAGAAATTATAACACTCTTTTTAACCGACTTCCAAATAGGAGGAGGTTATCAATTCGTATGCAACTTTTTTTATGTATGTCCTGCGATTATTCAAAAACGGCTTGGGCAATTTTAATGATTTAAACTGTGTTATATTAAGGAACTTTACAGAAAGGTCCCATATAATTATCTATAACATGAGATTTACGGTTTTCTTGATAAACAGAAGAAAAAGTAAATAAGGGACTAGATTTCAGCGATTTTCAATGAATCTTCACTGTTTTCTCTAAAAGTGCTCACGCAATTTGAATATTATAAACTGTATTATACAAAGCTATGTTCCAGCTTGATTCCGTACATTTTTCTGTAACGCAAAACATACCATTTTTCTGTAAATCGGAAAAATATATGCAAAAAACTGTAAACATCATGGTAAATGTCAATTTTTTATCATAAATATCTAGTCTTAATGTCATGATCTGCCATGAAAGTGTATCGTACAGAGTGTTTGTAATAGTTTTCAATTTGATGCATTTGAAAGTCACTTTCTGTTAGAGACGAAGTTATACTCACGTGAAATGGCAGAAAATATTCCGTTAGTTTATCGAAACTAGGTAACTGAACTGTTCAGTTACCTAGTGACTCTTGGGGAGTAAGCAGGTTGAGGCCCCGAGTTCGATCTAGACTTTGAAACTCCATTTTATTTTTTGTCTCTTGATAATGGCTCCAAAGCAGGAGTCGAAACGTCGAGTATTTAATAAATTCAGACGCGGTTCTCACCCGGAACCTAGTTTAGTTCATAATAATGACCACGGAAGCCTCTCAGAACATATATATATATATATATATATATATATATATATATATATATATGTGGCCTAGTGGAAAAGTCCGTCAGCTCACACAATTGTATAAAAATTGGAGCTTGATACAGCGGACCGGAGCCGGGATCGAATCCCAGCCAAGTCTAGGTTTTTTCATTAATAAAAAAATTGTGACACAATTCCGGGGGGTACAGTCATCTCCGACTTAAATGGCAAAAATCAGGGAAATAGACATTTGCCCCTTACCAACCCGCACTGAGCCAGCGTGGTAAGGTATGCCTCATATCCACTGTAAAATTCTAAGAATATTCTTCGTCTTCTCAATCCTTCGAGACAATTCTTCTTACAAAAAGACCTTAAGCTCTTTATCTATTCAATTAACAAATTCAGGATTATTTTCTGATTGTACAAAAAGTCAACTCATTATCTTGGATTAAGTTTTGAACCAGGATTAACAAATCCGGGAGTTAATCCAGCTTTGAACAACTGGGCCTAAGTAATTACGAAAAGATTTTTGAAGAGGACTTGAACTATTTTTTCTGTTCATTAGGGTTTTCTCTCCTCAAGATGTTTTTTTTTTCATCTGTGTTTGGAGACATTTCAACATGTTGTTATTACAGTAACATAATCTATCATTGTACTGTGAGTGGATAATTACAGTGTGTGGTTATTTTATTACTTTATTTTTCTGTTATTTTCATCATGGTAGTTAAATTAACAAAACAGGAAAAAAATAATTTTTGTTAATTGTGGGAGATCGTTTAAGAAACTGTTGCTGAGACTTTTAATAAATGGCCATTAAAATAAACTATGTTACTGTTGCAAATGTCATGACCATATTTAATGCCACTGGGTTTGTTGGTAATATCTTTAAAATAAAACATCAACCTTGTTGCGCTACCGAAGGAAATCAATTGCAAGTTTTGCAAGCGGTCGTTGAAAATCCTCGATGAGGCCAATATCAAACGTCAACAGTCGGTGCCATTTTTCGAGCAAATATATTATATCCTTACAAACCTAGATATATCCATACATTTTCACCTGAAGATGTTAAAGTTCGTTTTCTGTTCTCTGCATGGTTCCAAGGAGAAGCTGTAAATGATACTTTCTTTGCCAGAAAATATTATTTACCAGTGAGTCGATATTTACTTTAAACGCACTCATATGCTCACAGAACTGCTGTTGGTGATGTGACCAAAATCCAAATTTTCTCATAGAGTGTCGTAATCAATACTCATTTATAAAAAAATGTTTGGTGTACTATTTTGGATAATCAAATAGTTTGACAAGCCAAATTTACTTGAATTTTTTAAATAATAATTAAATTGTTTGAAATTGTTGAAGATTTACATTTTAGCATCAGGTGTTCACTTTGGTACCAACACGATGGAGCACCATGTCATAGTATAATTTCCAATATTTTACATAGAACTTTTTCGAATAGCTGGATAGGAAGGTTTTCTGCAACCCCATGGCCAGCAAGGTCTCCTGACCTAACCCCATTGGACTTTCTTCTTTGGGGTCTACTAAAAGAAAAGTTTCATCTTCATAGACCATTCCAAAACGTCGATTAGCTCGAAACCGTCATCAGGCAGTGACCAAGAAATTACGCAAGCTATGGTCAGAGTGGCAATAACAGAGTTCAGTGAAACCATTATTTGACCAAAAGGGGTTGGCGCTCACGTGGAAAAATAATTTGTTCATTGTTCATTCTTACTTGAATATTTTATACGATATTGTTAAAGAATTTTTTTTATATCCCGTTTATTGAGTTCAGCTTTGAATTTCTTTATGAAATTTAGTTTTTTACTAGATGTTGGAATACTCAGAATAATTCTCTTATGGTATTTTGCTATAGAACTAGAGTTATGGGTAGTTTTCTATTCAGGCAATTATAATTTTTGACAACCCTATACAATATTATACCATGTTATTCCAATAAGATTTTCAGAGTAAGCAGATTTTTTTATGAAGAGTAACATTTTTCCCAAAGTGGAAAATAAAAGAATTTTTTTTTTCATTTGTTAAAAACTTCAGATACATTAGGAGTTACAAAAAGTTGAAGACAAAAACACATAGTTTGAAAAAATATTGTGAAAATACTAGGAAATAACGAAATGTAAACAGATATGAATCCAGTTCCTCCTGTTGCTTCAGTTAAATCTCTATCCATACTCCTGAAACAATACTGCTAGGAATACAGAAAAACATCACGCGGATGTTGAGGCTCAAATCCCAGTATAAACACACATTCGTCAATTTAAAATACGAAGAGATTTTCGGAAAGGAAAACTCCGCTCTCGAACAAAGTTGGATTTATTGACGGGTTCCCTTTGGGAAACGATTTTCGTTAAGTTTTCGATTTATCTTATGGAGAAGATTCACAAGAATGCATATAATGAAGTGTTGATGCCTTATGATGTAATAGTAATGTATTCATTTATGTATTGTGTGTGTCTTTTGAAAAAAGAAAAGTGAAATTATATTTGAATATAACGGCTAACGACTAGTCTTACAAATCCAATCTACGAACTCCTAAAAAAATTGTCAGAGCTTCCTTTGGTGTCTAAAAAATCAAATTAAGTGTATATTAACCCTTTGGAACTCATTTTATATCTTCGTAAAAAAATTTCTTATAACATATGTGACATTTTAGAGACTATTATTCATTATTAGTAGGTTATAAATAATAAAAACATCATAAATAAAATAAATAATAGTGGGATTCATACGTCCCAATGGAATTTTTGACCGGGAGATATTTGTCACAGAGGGGTGATAAAAAGATTAGTTCAACTTCAAAAAAGGGTTTGATTTAGAGATAAAAAATAAAAAACAAAGATTCTAGATAAAAGGAATAGGTTTTGTCAACTTAGGATGTATGATACAGGGTGAAATAATATTTGCACAATCCTATATCGCACATTTGACATCTAGTTGCCATTCCTGAACAGCACGCCCCCCGCCGTCTTTTTGGTGTCTCAATTGCCATATGTTCATCTACATCATTTTATATTAGAATAGAATATTAGATAACATTGTTTTAATATTAAATTTATTAACTTTGAGGCTGTTGGTGGGGGCCATCCCCCATCGCCCCCCCTTTGGATCGCCTATGGGCCGATTTTGATGAAACTTTTAGTGTTTATTTGGGTCGGCTAGATTTATAATTGAACCCCCTAGGATGGGCTGCAATTGAGTTGTAGGGATTTTTTTGGCTAGCGTTTCATAAAACATTTTGTCTCAGTTTGAATGTGTACACGGACGGTTCAAATTCACAATTGTACCCGGTAGGGGTGCTGCGGTTGGGTTTTAGGTTTTTTTTACAATATTTGGATTTAAGTTAAACACCAATTTTTTACACCGTGCAAAGCTAGTAATAAATGTAAATATAATTAAAATTAAAAATTAGAAAAAACTCTACAAAAGTCTATTATAAATAATCAAGAATACTTCACTTGTTCGATTTTTTTGCACCACAGTTTATCTATATATAAATAGGTAAAGACAAATCGATTAGGTACCATTTTCTCTGCTGTCTCTCAACCGATTTTCTTCATTTTTGTTTTGTTTCGTAGCTACTGACGACCTTCAGTGCAGAATGCTAATATTCATAATGTCAACGCCAAATAACTGAATGTGCCTCCGCCGCCAGACTCAAAACATTGAGTAATTATACTTTGAGCATGTACTTCTGGAAGTGGCATGCAAGCGTTGTTATTGTTTAGTGGTAAAGTAATCGTGTATATTATAATTATACAGGGCGATTTCAGATATGTTAGAAATCATTTTTTTCGTGCGTGCCACATAAGCAGTTGCATATATAGGGTGTTTAAAATATAAAGTAGAGTGCAATTATAACTAATAAAATAATTATATAGGGAAGCCCATTAGCGGTTGAATTTACAGGGTTCTTGGAATATAAGGTGCAGTAGAATTACAGTTATACAGGGTGGTGCAAACAATATTATACAGAGATGCGTATTCCGGGTGGCGGGAATGAAAAAACATTTCGTAACCCATAAGCAGTTGTATATATAGGGAATATGAGATATAGGGTGAGAGGAATTATAGATATACAGGATGATGATAAAAAATGTTATAAAAGGAAATGATTTATAGAGTAGCTCACGAAGAGTTCCATATACATGATGATTGAAATATAGGTCGGAGTAGAATTATAGTTACAGAAGATAGTTAAAAATTTCATAAACAAAAAGAGTAAATACGGTGGCTCATAGGCAGTGGCATATACAGGGTGGTGGAAATATATAATGAGATGGAATTATTATAATGAGGATTTTAATAAATGTTAGAGAATTGAGTGCAATTATAGCTATACAGGGAGGTTAGAAAAAATAAATATGTAGGGTAGCCCATAAGCGTTTGAAATGTTGTCATATTAAATTTAGAATTACGAATTTGAACACAAATAAAATCCTATCAATTATATCTGAAAAAACTTGAATTTCGTTACTTATGTGTAGAAGCGAGATGTAAGACCCGACATCTAGGATTTTCGAGGAAACTATCACACAGAAGTTCCGAATCTATATCCGTTCCGTCTAATTGCTGTTCTCCCTAAAGTCCTAGGATAGAAGGTCACGATAAAATTGTCAGGTTACTTAACCTGCCAGAGATATTGACACAAGTGGTCGAATTTCGACCACTGGGCGACAGCTAGTTTATATAATTTAGAAAGAATTATTCACTGACGTTGTTAGTAACAAATTCTTTAATCATCATAAAAAACCAGATGTTGATTCAATATTGTCGTTCTATAAATAAACGACTCTAAATGTTCGCTCTCTAGAGAGAGAGAAAATCTATTAGAAAAACAAATAACCAGAAATACTTACGGCACCGCAACTGCGTTCTGATGTTTTCCGGTAATTTCCTGATGTATCTGCTTCGTTTCCTCGCTCTGAGCAGCCGAAGCTGGTAATTTAGCGTTGCAGTTTTCTTTATTGAAATTCGCAACGGTGAAATTTGTGTTGTTGTTGTTTACGTTTACGGAATTGTCTTTCGAACATCCGCCGACGTTGGTCTCTGGAGAAAACTTGCCTGAATGGAAATTTGCCTCGGCTGAATGGATGTTACGTGGCTTTTCTTCCTTCGACAAAGACTTCAACAGTAACGTTGTATCTGTAAGGCCATTGTGGGATGTTATTCAGTTGGAAACGTTTCAACATGTTTGGTTTAGTACTGTTTTGCGTTTTCCGAGAATTTTACAGTTACGTAGTTTGTATTGTGTCTTTGGAAGGATTGATATTAACTTTCCGCGAGAGGATTAGGTCTAAATCGCATTGGTATCAACAAGGGGTCGGATATCTTTTTAGAAAGTGTTATAAATTAATCAATAATTTGGTCAAGTGCGAGTTGGACTCGCATACTTAGGGTTTCGTACCACCTTTGATACAATGTAAGTGAATCAAGTTTTAAATTCTAAAACATTAAATCTTTTAGACAAGTTATCTTAAAAATACAAATAGAATATTTTTTTTTTAAATTTTTGATCGTGTGGTTTCTGAGAAGGGAAATACGTCTATGTTTTACTCAGAATTTCTGCCTCTGTCACATCACAGCAATTTTCTCCTAAACTACTGGACGGAAGAGGTTGAAATTTGGTATGAAGGTATAGTTTGGTGACCCGATTAGGAGTACATATCGCAAAAGAAGAAATTTTGATTTTAGGGGTACTTCTGGGGGGAAAACTTAAAAAATCGACAGTTCCCCCTGATCTATGAAACTACTGAACCTAAAATTTTGAAAAAATTAGAAAATATAGAACGTTGCGCGAACTTTACAGGAAAAATAAGGAGAAACCGGTAATATACATTTTGGGGGGCAATTTATAGAATTAAATAAAAATTTAAAAATTAATATTTTTTAAACGCATCATGTAATATATCAAATGAAAGATCTCATTCTGAGGAACACAAATATATTTTTTTTATATTTAAAAAAATAATTTAAAAGATATTAACGAATATATACCAAAATTTATCCATTCCCCCTTCCTTATCTCCGAAACCATAAGCAGTAAAATTTTGAAAACGGTATAGCGCCTCACCTGAACTTTACTGGAAAAAAAGGAGAAACCCCTAATATTGCTTTTGTGGGGCAAGTTATAGAATTAAATGGAAAATTAAAAATTAAACTTGTTTCTAACGTATCATGTAATATATCAAATGACAGTGCTCATTATGACTAATACAAATATATTTTTTAATTTTTTTTTAAATAAATATTTTAAAATATATTAAAAAATATTTTTTTAACGTGTCATGCAATATATCAAATGAAGGGGCTCATTATGAGGAATACAAATATATATTTCTCATATTTTTAAAATTAATTGTTTACAAGATATTAACATAAATAAAAAGAAAAATTATTAGAAAACCTCCATAGTCATTTTAGGGATAAATTATACAATTAAATGGAAAAAAAAGATATTAGCAAAGATATTAAACATCGACTTAATTCCCAATTTAGAAACTACACTATTTAAATTTTGAAATATATTTGATATATATATATTTGACCTATTTCGCCCTTTATCTTCCGATCTATAGAGCCTTAAAATTCAGAGAGTGGATTATAAAAGGCTTCCCTGAAAGTTTATTAGTAAAATAAAACTCTAATGTTAATTTTTGGGGACTAAATTAGAAAACTAAATACAGCGAATCTTGAAGGTGGTACGGAATCCTTAGTATGTGAGTCCAACTCGCACTTGACCAAATTATTTTAATTCTTTTAAAATCTTTTGAACATTTTATTTTTAAAATCTGAAAGAAAAACATGTTTTTATTCCTCACAACAAGCCCTTTCATTTGATGTATTGCACGATGCGTTTAAAGTATAAATTTTCCCTTTAATTCTATAATTTGACCCCCAAACTTAATATTATGGATTTCTCCAGATTTTTCCTGTAAAATTCAAGTGAGGCCATAATTTAAAGTCTCATAGTTTCGGAAATAAAGGGGGAAATGTGTACTTTTTTTTAAAATCTTTGTTAATATCTTTGTATTCATTTTGACGAATACAAATGCATTTTTTGATATATTACATGATGCGTTAGAAATAATTTTAATTTTATATATTTCATTTAATTCTGTAATTTGCCCTTCAAAATTAATATTAGGGTAATTTTCTGGTAAAACTTAAGTAAGACCCTATTTCTCTATTTTTTTTTAAATTACGGCTTATAGTTTCGGAAGGAAGGGGGAATACAATATTTACACAACAATTATATAAATACTACAACAAATTGAAAAGTCAAAAATTTGTGAACATGCCTGAAAAATTGAACAATATTACACAAATACGAGGGCTGCCTTTTACATTTCGGGATTGGACAAGCCTAGTGTTGCAATCTGACAACTGACAGCTCTATCGTAAAGTTTGACATTTTTGTGGTTATACGTACTCAGAACGTTTTGACATACGATCGCTATGTGTTGTTTACAGTAACTTAACGAATTCATCTCGGCAAAAAAATGGAATTAAATCGTAAACATTTCCGGCTATTATTTTTTACAAATTTCGGCGTGGATTAAGTCAGCAAGAGTGCATGGATGAACTTAATTTAATTTTTGGCGATGAAACTCCATCAAGGACCACTGTTTATCGATGGTATGGTGAATTCAATAGAGGTTGTAGTTCACTCCAAGACGAATTTCGTGAAGGTCGTCTAAAAACAGTTGTTGTTCCGGAAACCATTAATGCTGTGCGCGAACTGATATTGCAAGATCGTCATGTGACCTATGGTGAGATTGAGTCAACCTTACACATTAGTGGGACCAGCATACATTCAATATTGCATAAACATTTGAATGTCAAAAAAATTTGTTCGCGTTGGATCCCACACAATTTGTCAATCGTTCAAAAAAGGCTCGTGTCGATTGGTCGAAAGAAAAGCTCAAAAAATACGATCACGGTGCTTCAAAACACGTTTATGACATAGCAACAGGTGATGAATCGTGGATTTACGCGTATGAGCCGGAAAGTAAACAGCAGTCGACTGTATGGGTGTTTGAAGATGAGCCGAATCCAACAAAAGTTGTTCGCGCACGAAGCACTTCCAAGCAAATTATCGCCTGTTTTTTCGGATGTCGGACAACGCAGAACAGTCAATTCTGAGTGATACACAACCATTAGTTTGCCAGTTGGCTTCCAAGAAATGAGGAAAACCAACCGCCTAAGACGGATCACTCTTCACCACGACAATGCGAGCTCTCACACATATGCTCAAACAACTGCATTTTTGACCACTCAAAACATCGATTTGATGAGTCATCCGCCGTATAGTCCTGACTTGTCACCAAATGACTTCTTTTTATTCACGTACGTAAAAAACAAACTGAGAGGTCAACGTTTTTCGACACCTGAAGAAGCGGTTGCTGCGTTTACAATGCATGTTCTGGAGATACCTCAATCAGATTGGAAAAAGTGCTTCGACAATTGGTTCAAACACGTGCAAAAGTGTATAGATCTTCAGGGGGAATATTTTGATAAACAATAAAGCGATTTTGGATGATTAATATTTGTTTTTGTTCTCTAATCCCGAAATATAAAAGGCAGCCCTCGTAACACAACACAAAACGAAAGCTGAATGAGTCTGCTTCAATTTTATTAAATGTAACCGATTGTATAGAATTCAGCCGTTCCTGGTTGCCAATAATCAAGGATGAGATTAATAGTGGTAATCTCCTTTGAACAACCCTATATCGCGGGATAGTTCATAAGGTTTTTTCTAGGTTTTCATTTGTGGCTTTAATGTGATCTCTGGAAAATCAAAATTTCTTTGGTCTCATTTTTATGAGTCTTATAACAAAGTCGTACCTAGGAACGCCACATGAAATTCTAAAGATAACTCTTTCAAATTCTTCCAATTTGAAAGAAGCTTTGATATTTTAAATGATCTTTAAATTTTTTGTGCTACCCTGTATATATCAAATTTGCAGTAAATTCCCTTAGTTACAGCATTTTTATTGTCAAACATTAATGTCAAATTTTGATTACGATATTAGTCATTGCGAATCCTTTTAATTTTTTAATTTCTTGTTCATTTTGTGTTAATACCATTGAAAACGGGGTCTGATTTAGACCTCGAAACGTTTGTACTTTTAATATCTACAGACTTTCAAGTTTATGGGGTGTTATTCCCAAACAACTCAGAAAAAATAAAAAACTAATTACCTTGTTATAGAAAAACTCTTTCACAGAATTAACTGAGAAAAAGTAGGTTTTTGGATATGGAATTTGTGGAATATTACTTCCCTTGACTTTTTTACATTTGTCAGTTGTTTTATTATTTCACTTTTTTAGAAACCACTGAAGAGAGCGTAAACTCAAATGAACAACTAACAAACATAAACTTCGTTACATTATAGTTACCTGTAGTATTTACAAAATCATTGAAACCCTCACTACATTCACAAATAATCACACCTGCTAACGAAAAAACTAAAACAAAGCAGACGTGGTGTAAATGCAACGACATTTTGCGAATAACAAAAAAGCGAAAAGAAGAAAAGAATGCATACGCACAACAAGGGAAAAACTTCGTTATTTACAGAAAGCTCACCCTTGTACTGGATTAGCGACGGCATTTGATATTCAGGACGGCAGTAATCACTTGTGTTCGATATTTCTAAAGGCCTTTGAGCATTTGAAAGTCTTCCATCGACTTTTCATTCAGCTTTCGTATATGGAGTACGCCAATTGCATGTAAGCGTTTCCAGAAATTAAATTTACGACGGAAAGGGTCACCATTCAATATTACCGGGGGTAGATCTTTGATTTTTAGTTGAAACGTTCTTTTGATGTATTAGTAGTAACTAAGTGATTTTGTGAAGTAAGTTGTTGAATTTAAAAACGTCGTGCCAACAAAGTAGTCTCGTTTCGTTTAAAGAATTGTGTAGCGTTTTATTTTGTTTTGAGGCGCTTTGGTGGTGAGAGAATTAAGACCTTCAACAACGGTGGGTTAAAAAAGCGGAAAATAGCAAGAAACTTGGAAAGCTTTGAAACAAAGGAAAATTGAAATTGAAATAAGAAAAGAAAATGGCTATGGAAGTTATATGATGATTTTACCACTTTCAACCAAATAATAAATTTTAAATGGTATGGTGTTACAGCCAGATACTATGAGAATAGATACTAAATAATTATTGTTGTGTAAGCTTCTTAACGGAGGTACATACACATTTTAAATTGATAGATATGGAAGTGAAATGCAAAAATTGCATTTAATTCGACATTTTGTTCCGATCGACACCCCATTTCTTGTTCTTGAAATACCCATATAACTTAGTATTCTGTGTAAGAACATACTAAATATAAATCTATACAGATAAAAGACCCGTCAGCCTAAAATAAATAAAGCTGAAATTTTTATACAGGGTGAGTTTTTTTTGATGATCCGTAACCTTGTGAATGTGACAGTTGTGAACAGATAAATTCTGTACTCTCTTCGAGGTGTCATTCTTTTGTACGCAAGACAATATACAGGATGAGTTTTTTTTTTGATGATCAGTACGGGGATCTCGGAAAAAAGCGGAGATAGAGCAATGGTTAACATTTGCAGTTTTACTGGCCAAATTTAATGAAACTTTCGGATTTTTGTAAAAAGTCATGGCTTACTAGATATTTTGAAATAAACGTAATTCTGTCGATTTAGTCAAATGCCTCTAGCCCCTTTGTTTTTGGTTTTATAAAAAAGTGTAAATATCAAAATTGAAGGGAGTTGTATCCCGAATATGATTGTTATGTCCTCGTTTGCGTGAAAGCTCTCGTTTTAGATATATGACACAAACTTATCTTTTTTTTAATGGAAACCATAGTTTGCTATGACCCCATCAAATCAGGCATTTTTAGAGCTTTTCAACGATATAATACTTGATATAGTTATTCATAAAAACAACGGATGTTTTTCTCTCTTATTTTCACTTTTAACGTAGTTAGCTATGATTGATTTATTAATAACTATTCCAAAAAATATGGAACGATTTTTTTATTAGGTATATCAGATATAACGAAAAAACTGAATAAGAATAAATTAAAGTACATAATAATGGTTACAATTTGTGTTCGAAAAGTCTATCATTGTTATTTAGACAAAAATTGCATCTTTTTAAGATTGACATTACCGCTTTCCTCACAGACCGCCTATCAATTTCTTCAATTGCTTGTAATACCGCCTCCCTTAGGTCACCAACTGTCTCATACTTTCTTTTGTATACTTTGTTTTTTAGCGCACCCCATAAATAGAAGTCTATAACTGCCAAATCGGGAGACCGGGGTGGCCATTCGCGTGGGCCATTTCTTCCTATCCAAGAGTTTGGATATATATTATCTGAGTGTTGTCTTACCAATGACGAGTTATGAGCAGGTGCTCCATCATGTTGGAATCACTCAATTTCTAAACGAGTTCTCAAATTCAAATTATGCAATATGTTTTGAAAAGTGTATTGCAAGAAATGCAAGTAGCGCTCCCCAGTAAGTGATTCGTCATAGATAAAAGGCCCCAGAATAGTAGACCCTATGATACCACACCAAACTTTAAAACCAAATTTTATCTGGGGTCGTCTTTGTTCTACATGGAAAGGGTTTTCTTTAGCCCAAATATGCTCATTGGGTCTATTGAACATACCACAGTCAGTAAATCTAGTTTCATCTGACCATAACACCTTTAATGGAAACTGTGGATTGTCAAGGCACATGTCTCTAAACAATGTACAAAAAAAAATACGTCTATGTTCGTCACCAGCATGCAAAATTTGAGAAACTAAAAGTTTGTACGGGTGGAACTTGTGCACTTTCAGTACCTTAACTACAGTTCGTTGAGATGTGCCAGCTTCTACCGCAGTCTCACGAGTTGATGTAGATGGATTTTGATTTACCATTGCCAAAACATTTATTTGTGCTGATTTGTTAATTTTATTACGTTCTTTTGGTGGTTTAGTAAAAGATCCATATCTGCGTAAACTATCGTAAAGCCACTTAAATGTACATAGAGCAGGTTGACGACGATTAAAATATCTATGAAAGTATTTCTCGGCTGCACGAACTGAATTTTTATGGCATATGATATAACATTCCACAATATTCAGTTTTTCTTCGTTAGAATATTCCATTTTATCACGAAAACTTGTCAATATCAATTGTCAGTTTAGTACTACTAATGGAATTACCCTCAAATGAGGAAACGTGAAAACAATCATTTTCATGGCTACCTACGTTAAAAGTGAAAATAAGAGAGAAAAGCATCTATAACTCCGCCCAGAGGCCCCGCCAGTTTTGTACCCAACGGCCCCCACCAACTTAAATCCATCCCTGAGCCTTTCCAGATGCTGAGCATCGTGGCATATCTGATGATGTTCTTTGATTTCAGCAGAACGGATCACCGCCACATTATTCACAACATGGCTAAAATTATTTAGATACCATTATCCCCAACAAGTGGATTGGTAGGAGAGGGTCAACTGAATAGCCTGATAGATCTTCCGAAAATGAAATCGAGCGGAGTTAAGCGATTTCATTTTCTGGGGCTTTCTGAAATCAAAAGTTTACGTCGACCGACCAAATTGTACTGAATTTGTAGATAGAAAAACGAAAAATATCAGACTAATCACTTCTCAAGTGTTAATTAACGTTACAAAAGAATTTGAAAAGAGCCTTGTTCAATGTCAGCTAGAAAATGGTGGCCAGTTTGAACACTTGCTTGAATATTTTCTTATTCTAAATTTATTTTTAAATTTATACTTTTCAGTTGATTTTTTTTTTAGGTTAAGTTAAAAATGAGGTCATAAAGACTACATCAATGACGCAATGAGAAATCTGTTTATACAGGGTAAGTTTTTTTTGATGATCAATATGGGGATCTCGAAAACTAGCGGAGATAGACCAATGGTTAAATTGGTAAATATTTGCAGTTTTACTGACCCAGTTTAATGACACATCCCGATTTTTGTAAAAAGTGATGGCTTACTAGATATTTTGAAAAAAACGAAATTCTGTCGATTTAGTCAAATTCCTCTAGCTCGTTTGTTTTTGATTTTATAAAAAAGTGTAACTATCAAAATTGAAGGGAATTGTATCCCGAATATGATTGTCATGTCCTCGTTTGCGTGACAGCTCTCATTTTCGAGATATGACACAAACTTATCTTTTTTTTTGAATGGAAACCATAGTTGGCTACGACCTCAAAAAATCGGAGATTTTTAGAGGTTTTCAACGATATAATACTCGATATAGTCATTCATAAAAATAACGGAGTTATGGATGCTTTTCTCTCTTATTTTCACTTTTAACGTAGTTAGCCATGAAATACATTGACAGAATTTCGTTTTTTCAAAATATCTGGTAAGCCATGACTTTTTACAAAAATCCGAAAGTGTCATTAAATTGGGCCAGTAAAACTGCAAATCTTTCCCAATTTAACCATTGCTCTATCTCCGCTAGTTTCCGAGATCCCCATACTGATCATCAAAAAAAAATTCACCCTGTATATTATGTCAGGTTGGGAACCTTCATCATGTATCAAATACATAAATAAGTGTTCGAGAGGACATTCTACTGTGGGAAGCGCAACTGATGAAGGTTCCCGACCAGAAACAATATATATCATATATAATGTCGAAAAGATTGTTGAGGAGGTCTTGAGATATTTTGCCTGTTCATTGGGGTTTTTTCTCCTCAAAATTTGGAGAACAAAGTGTAGTAAGGCAATTTCGTAAAATTGCCCGGATTACTGGCTGTCTGTACAGAAATTCTTCCTCACGGTTATTCTGAGAGAAAGAGATGTCTACAAAATGCTCAACCAGTATTCTTGTATATAAATAGCGTATCGTATATTGTGTTATACTTATCTGTTTGGAGACGTTTCAAGTCTGACTCTGGAGTTGTTATCAATCGTTTTGTTGAGTATTTCGAGATTTTTGAAAAAAAATTTTTGCCGGGTGTGGATTTTGTTGTTTGTCAAAAAATTTTTACAGTGACAATTTTCACAGAATCATATACAGTGTGGAGCCAATATAGAGTGAATTATTTATATATATAGAAAGTGGACCACATAATAAAACAAAAAAAAATGTTTGGAATATATAGACAAAGAACAAAAATTAGAGAGGGAGAAAGAGAGAGTGAGAAAGAGAGAGAGAGATAAAAATACGCTAAAATGTTTAATTAGATTGTACCTTAAATCAGATAATAAAGAAGATAAGTCTGAAAATAGTGATTGATTGCACACGGTTTCTAAACTGTGTTTACTTTAAGTCAGCTGAAGTCGGTTTTTTTTAAATATAAATTATGTATGTTAGTTTTAGGTGTCATTACATTTGTAGGATTTGCTATGGATATTGTGTTTTGAATTGGAATAATTAAATGTTTTAAATCTAATACTATAATACGTATTTATATGTTTGTATATATATATATATATATATATATATATATATATATATATATATATATGTGTGTGTGTGTGTGTGTGTAATTGAGTTCTGGAAAACGGCTCTAAAGATTTTGAGGAAATTTTCCCATATGGAAGTTTCTATGGATAGAAATCGATTAGTGAGGGTCTTAACTTTGGGAAAAATCGTTTAACTGAGAAATTAAAGTATTTAAAAAATTATTCGCAGTTTGACAATCAAGGTGGCTGCTTTGTAATTTCAAAGCGTTCAATATAGGGTGATTTGGTAACCTATTTAGGAGTGAAACTTTTTTTAAACATTCTTTCAATAAAAATTGTGTTTGTATGTTGCGAACATGTAACTATATTATTCCTCCGTCATATTTTCCTAGCATTATATTTTTATACATAAACATTTCAAGTTTTCAAGGTGTAAAAAATAGCACGGCAGGCAATTTTTGGATGACTAAGATGTGATGATTTCGCATGTTAATTTGATGCATATAATATGAATTGGTGGTGTAAAATTATAATTATACAGGGTCTTTCAAATTATGTTAGATGGTCCATAAGAGTTGCTATGCAGGATATGGTTAAAATATAGCGTCAAATGGAATTATAGTATAGTTAGAAGAAAAAACGAGAAAAAATAATTTTGTAGGGTACCCCATAAGCAGTTGGATATTAATGATGGCTGACATACAGGGCGGAGTAAAAGTTTTGTTATGCAGGGTCGCTAAAAAAATTTTAATAGAATGTTATACCTATAGGGTAACTTATTAGCATTTGTATTTACATGGTGGTTGCAATATAGGATGTACTAGAATTATACTATTGTATTTGTATGTTCCGAACATGTAACTATTGTATGCCTCCGTCATATTTTCCTAGCATTATATTTTTATAGCTAGACATTTCAAGATTTCAAGGTGAAAAAATTGGAACGGTAGGCAATTTTTGGATGAGTAAGATCTCATGATTTTGCATGTTAATTTGATGCATATAATATGAATTGGTGATGTAAAATTATACAGGATCTCACAAAATATGTTACATGGTCCATATCAGTTGCTATGCAGGATGGTGAAAATATAGCGTCAAACGGAATTATAGTATGGATAGAAAAAAGCAAGAAAAAATAATTGTGTAGGGTACCCCATAGGCAGTTGGAAATTAATGATAGCTGACATACAGGGAGGTCGCTAAAAAAATGTTAATAGAATGTTTTACCTATAGTGTAGGTTAGTAGCATTTGCATTTACAGGGTGGTTGCAATATAGGATGTACTGGAATTATAATTATAACATGGTGGTTAAAAAATACAATAGGTGGCCATAAACAAATGCATATACAGGGTCGTTAAAACATATGGTGGTGTGAAATTATAGTTATACAGTGTGATTTAAAGTATGTTATATTAGGTAGCCTGTAAAAAGTTGCATATATAGGGTGGAGCGGAATTATTGTTATACAAAGTGTTTACAAAAATGTTAGAATATAAATGAAAAAATTTGGAAACAAAAGTGTTCGTAGAATGGGGTTTTTCATATGAAGTTGCATATATAGGGTGGTTGGAATATAGGGGGGGAGTTGAATTGTAGTAACACCATGTAAATAAGAAATGTAAGAAAAAAGTATTACGTTAGGCAGTTTAAATTAGTTTACATAACAAATGTCCGATTATTTGGATATATATATATACGTTTATGATAAAGCCTTGAATTTACGAGTGAAGCTCGGTCACCCAGGTACTGTACAATAATAAGAACAAATACCTATTATACTAGTTGGAATAGTCCCGAAATAATGCACTCGACAAAGAGTTCCACCTGCAACGAGACTTGAAACGTTTTTCAACGAAGTACTAGGTAAATCGCAATTAAGTTTCGATTCCAAATTGTCTCTTTTTGATATTCCGAGCTAATTAATATTAATAGAAAATGTCTTGCGCGTGTCCCTCCAGTTTCAGAACGCGATATCGCTGGATGATGTCTGTATCAGTTCGAGACGCTGCAGTCGCTGTCAGGCGTTGCGCGTCGAAATATCCTTCGGGGACTGACGGGCAACTCCTGGACGTATCGTCGGGAATGAGAACCGTCGCTACGGGAGTTCTACTCGAGTTCGAAATTTGAAACTTTTGCGAGACGAATTTCTTTTTTTTATTGTTGGCGGGAAAAAAATACTGTAGCAAATAGAGGTGAGTTTAGAGTTAGTTCGACTAAATTTAAGATGTTGGATTGAAATAATATGTTTAGAGTAGCTGATGTATTTTGAGATGAACTAAAGATCACTGTTGCACAGGCGCAAAAGATTTGAAAAAAAATGCTGTCTTTGGGCTATGATGTAACTAACGTTGTGCGGTTTTGCATATGTCTTTGTTTAAAACTGTTATTAGCCCTTTATTGGCTACATATGTTGCCACTTCAAAAATCGACCAAATGCTCAAAAATTGTTTTAAAGAGAATCGTTACTTTTTGAGTGAGGACGTGATACATCAAATAATTGCGTAATAATAGAAAAAACAAAATATATTCTTAAATATAGATGTAATCAAACCATGGTTACTGATAATGTAGCTATGAAACATTTCCTGGAACGGAATAGTTTTAATAATGGATACAAATTTAAATATTATCCAATTACCATTCTATTTTTGATATAGGCCTTCCACATTGTTTGCTATATGCCTACTCACATATGCATTGTAAATCTTTTTCTATCCCCAGGGGACGTTCCTAGACTTTTCCAGACATATGTGGACTCTATCTGCTGGTTGACTCATCTTTTGCCATATTGGTTGCGTTTTTTGCCTCGCTATTGCTTAGGCTAGGTCTTTGATTGTGGTTGAGTTACTTTACCAGTTGTTTATTCTATGATATTTAAGTGTGATAGTGAACATTTGGCCATTGCTTTGACGTCACACTTGGTTTGGCCATGAATTACTCCGTAGGAGTGTACGTTTGAGCTACCAGCAAATCGCCTTTTATTTAACTTTTCAAGATTTGCAAACCATCTTGCATCAACGTAATAGTATTCGATTGAGCTGAAATTTAGCATATTAATCTAAGGTCGGTGACAATATTAACATGAAACAGTTGAGCTGATCTGATGATGGAGGCATTTTGTAGGAAATGGAACCCTGATAGTAAATTGTACGATAGTTGAATTTTGGCTAGAATGGTTTGCTATTACAAGTTCACATATTGACGAGGATCTGAAGCTGGAGACGAAAGATCGTCAGTGGAACTCCCTGATGATAAGTGTTAAGATGATCGAATTTGGGCTCGTTACTTTGTTGCCTTGAGTCCCTTTCATTACATATGATGTTTTGAAGATTAATGCGGTAGATATTTTTAAAGGGCTTGACTGATCTTCCTTATGAGTCAGAAAGTAACATTGCCGATATTGGTTGTATTTGTGTACACAGTTACTTAGAGACATTGTGATGAATCAACATGATTACTGATTTTTCTGGTTTTTCGAGTGGTCTGAATGCTACTCAAGATAGAGGTCTAAGTTTTATTTAAATTATGTACTTCATCTATTCTGTGAAAATTGTTTTATTTCGATAGTTTCTCTACGCTAAAAAGAAAAATAAACTGAAGTTCTAGCTAGAACCTCTGTATCTTCAAAACGAATTTTGTGGAGGTCTGTAAGGACAGTTATCCTTCTGATAATTTAAACTAATATCTATACTGTTGCGATATAAACAATATTGTATACAGAAAACAGATCTGTTCTATATGTGGCAGTTATTATGCTCTCTTGTATCATTCGAGCGGATTTACCTGTAGTCTCAACACTGTGTAATTCTAGAAATTTACCAATGCGACACATTTTTAACCGACTTTCAAAAAGGAGGAGGTTATCATTTCGTCACGTATTTTCTTTTGTAAGTACGTTACCTGATTTCTTCTACTTTGGTGAACCGTTTTGAATGAATATGGTCTTGTTTAATAGAGTATATATCCAGATTGGTGAAACTTCAAATTTTTGGAAAAGAATTCTATTGGTAAAGTGATGAAATTTGTGAATTAACACATGGGTGCATGGAAATCGACCATTATCCCTAACATATTGGTCGATTTTTCTCCTTATGAATGTGTATAGTTCTTTAGCGTTTAATCTATTAAGGAAGATCCCTAGGTGATCTCATACAATTTTCTGCGACGTGCAACTTGTAGTTTTGCAGAAAATCACCAAAAATTCCAAAATTCTTATCAAAAATTTCATCTAAATGACATAACGGACATTTCCTCATAAATATTTGAATTCCAAAGTAATAGTGCGGGAATATTAGGCACTCGAAGTTTTAATTGCGAATTTGAAAGTTTTCTATGTACATCTCAATCATATAAGTAGTAAAGCATAGTATTTTTGACTCCTGAAATCAGTGAGTACCAAGCTCGTTTTGTTTGTATACCAGACAAATACGTATTTAAATGAAAGACGGTTCTTTTGGTTGTCACATTCTCCCGGCCTAATAGAAAACACATGTCAAACTCTAAACTGCTATTTGGTGCGTTTATACACAGGGTTTTTAGTTATAGCATACCAATTCACAAAGTAAAGTAATAGAAAGAGTTGCATTTATATGATGATTGAAATATAAGACGGAGTGGTCCATAGGCAGCCGTATATACAGGATGGTTGGAGTATAGGGTGGAGTGGACGTTTGGTGGAATAAAAATGTTGGAAAAAATGTGAAATTAAACTTATATAGGGTGATTAAAAAAATATTTATTTTATAGCCCATAAGAAGTTGCATATAGCGTGAAGAATAATTCATGTTACACAGAGCGATAATATAAAATGTTAAAAATTAAATAATTTATGGTGTAGCCCACAAGGAATTATATACTATGGTTGAAATATAGGACGAATTTGACTCCATAAATATGGGATGGATTCTCCTCCGTCCTATAGTTTACAGCAGGCAGCTAAAATGTATGCTTGTCCATAAGCAGTAGTATGTACAGGATTGTTAGTACATCGGGTGGAATGAAATTATCTATAGGTATACAGAGTTGTCAAAAAAAGTGAAGAAAGGTTACATGGCGTGATCCATAAGGCATAATTATATTTTGGGCTTATTAAGTCAACGCGTACTAGTACATTTTGTTCGTAAACATTTACCTGTCAATTTAAATGAAAATTTATCATTGTGTAATGTTGAGGCTTTCGATGTTACCTAGTTCTGTCTATTAAGGTTATACATACAAAGAAAAAAATAAAGAATAAAAACTACCTGAGTTCAAATAAACTAAAAAGTTGAAAATAAAACATTTAAAAATATATAACCGATTTCCACCTATAACTAAAAAGCTAAAAATAATTATAACAAAATACAACTCTAGGAAATAAATAACACAATCAGTGTTGTCAGGTACCTACCCAGGAATAAAAAAATGTTAACATTAAAAGGTGCTCATTCTGTACAAATTAATTACATACCAATCTAATATATTTTTTAAGTCGGTACCAAGCAACAATCATGTTTGATAAAGTAGTAGATAAGTACGCAATGAAGGATTTTCGATTTGCTTGGCGCCGATTTCAAAAATATACTAGATTGGTAGGTAATTAATTTGTACAGAATGAGTACCTTTTAATGTTTACATTTTTTACTTCCTGGGTAGGTACCTGACAACATTGAATGTGTTAGTTATTTGCTAGAGTTGTATTTTGTTATAATTATTTTTAATTTTTTAGTTATAGGTGGAAGTCGGTAATATATATTTTTTAATGTTTTATTTATATAACCTATTCTCGTTAATAAATTTATTTTTTTTTAATATTTTGTCTTTTTGCTTCCAATATCTTGCCATATCTCATTGTTCTAATATCGTTATTCATGAGAATTTTGTAAAGTGGGTCAATTTCGGCTTGAAGGTGTTCAGGCACACATAAATTATTATCGCTCCTTGTTTCTGTTTTTGGTGGTAGTTAGATAGTTTATTCAGATAACGATCAGTGTGGGTAGGATTGTGATACATATGACAAAGAAAAAATTGATAAACTTAACCATTTTAATGTTTAAAATGTTTATTTGCTTAGGTTTTTAATTTTTCCGTTGATATGGATACGTTTTAAAAATGACCCGTGAGCGTCGAAACTAGTTACGTAGTTTAAATGAATCCAGATATAGAAAACAATGAAATTAGTTACATTTAATCATTAATTGCCTCTCTAGTATATTTGTAATTTGGCCTCAGGCAAAACTATAATCCCGCATGCTTACACATCTAGAATCTCATTAAACTTAATTGCTGGTGTTCATTGTTCTTCTGTTTTTTTTTGCAAGGTCGTTCAATATGTTTTCTGGATACATTAAAAAGAATTACTAGTTCAAAAAGGGTTTTTTTTTGAAACAGGTAACCTTTATAATTATTTTGATAATAATCTCAAAACGCGAGCTTATTCTTTACAATATACTGTAAATATACGGGGTGTTACAGTCGCCTCTAACTCAATATTCTATTGAAAAACATTTATGAAAATCAGTTTTCGCCATCTTTTTAAGTTTTTTTTTTGTAAAGTAGATACAATATAGTAATTATTTATATTTAAAAAAGAACGGACTTCAGCTGACTTAAAATAAAAACAGTTTAGAAACCGTGTGCAATCAATCACTGTGTTAGGACATATCTTCTATTTTATCTGATTTAATTAAGGTACAATTCAATTGAAAATTTAAGTGTATTCTTATCTCTCTCTCTCCCTTTTTCTTCCTCTCTAATTTTTATTCTTTGTCTATATTTTCCAAATATAATTTAACTTTTTTATTTGTTTTATTATTTGGACCATTTTCTATAAATGTAACTAATTCACTCTATATTGGATCCTCACTATATATGCTTCTGTGTACTGGTCACTCCGGTATAACACATTGATCAATCATTTTCTGAATCACACTGTACAACTATAATTCAACCCAACACAATATTACAACGGTCCTGATATCTTTAAAATCACTCTGTATAAGTACAAATCCTCTCCAAACTATTGACTCATTTTATTTTTATATTGTTTAAATTCTTCCTGTATACCAATGATTTTACTTCGTCCCATATGTCTAGTATTTCATTTATGCAGCTGCTCATGGTCTATCCTATATAACACAATTCACCTTTTTGAACCACATTTTATAACTATAAATTTACTCTACCATTTATTTCACTCACCCGGTATATGCAACTTCTACTATTTTTTAACCCATGTCTATACTTATACCCCGTCCTACGTCCTATAATTTCAATATCCTAACTGCTTATGCTTATATAACAAATTTTTGATACACCCTCAATAACAATAATTTTACCCCACTCTTACTTCAAACACCTTGTCTAAGCAACTATTTATGTTCCATACTATAAAACTGTATTAAACTGCCCTGTATAACTGTAATTATACTCCACCTTATATTTCAACCATCGTGTATACTCAACCGCTTCTGACAATTTTTAAAGCCTTTTGTATAACTGTAATTATTGTCCGTTCTATAACGCAAATATCGCCTCTGTATAACTATAGTTTTGCTCCACTCTTATTTCAACTACCATGTATACGCAACTACTTATAATAACACATTTTCGTTATAATAAGCTAATGGAATATTTTCTGCAATTTCACGCGACTACAACTTAACTTCGTCTCTAAGACTGACTTCAAAAGCATCAAAATGAAAATCATTACGAACACCCTGTACGACATATTTTCATGTCACATCTTGACATTTAAACTAGATATTTATGATGAAAATTTGACATTTACTATGACGTTTACAGTTTTTGTGTACGGAATTAAGCTGGAACATATCTTTATATAATGCCATTTATAATATTCAAATTGCGTGAACAGTTTTAGAAAAACAGTGAAGATTATTTGAAAATAGCTGAAATCTAGTAGCGTATTTAATTTTTTTCCGATTTTCTAGAAAACCGTAAATCTTATGTTATAGACATTTCTGTAATGTTCCTTAATACAGGGTGAGTTTTTTTTGATCAGTATGGGGATCTCAGAAACTAGCGGAGATAGAGCAATGGATAAATTGGGTAAGATTTGCACTTTTACTCGCCCAATTTAATGACACTTTCGGATTTTTATAAAAAGTCATGGCTTACTATAAATTTTGAAAAAACCAAATTCTGTCTATTTAGTCAAATCCCTCTAACTAATTTGTTTCTGATTTTATAAAGAAAGTGTAAATATCAAAATTGAAGGGAATTGTATCCCGAATATGATTGTCATGTGCTCGTGTGAGTGACAGCTCTCGTTTTCAAGATATGACACAAACTTATCTTTTTAGAATGGAAACCATAGTTGGCTTTTTTTATTAGGTATATCAGATATAACGAAAAAACTAAATAATTAGGTACTTACTAAAAACTTTAGAAATTAAATTACATAATAATGTTTACAATTTATGTTCGAAAAGTCTACCATTGTTATTTAGACAAAATTTAAGATTGACATTACCGCTTTCCTCACAGACCGCCTATCAATTTCTTCAATTGCTTGTAATACCGCCTCACTTAGGTCACCAACTGTCTCATACTTTCTTTTGAATACTTATTTAGCGTACCCCATAAATAGAAGTCTCTAACTGTTAAATCGGGAGACCGGGTGGCCATTCGCGTGGGCCATTTCTTCCTATCCAAGTTTTTGGATAGATATTATTAAAGTATTGACTTACTAATAACGAGTTATGAGCAGGTGCTCCATCATGTTAGAACCACTCAATTTCTAAACGAGTTCTCAAATTCAAATTATGCAACATGTGTTGAAAAGTGTATTGCAAGAAATGCAAGTAGCGCTCCCCAGTAAGTGATTCGTCATAGATAAAAGGCCCCAGAATGTAGACCCTATGATACCACACCAAACAGTAAAACCAAATTTTATCTGGGGTCGTCTTTGTTCTACATGGAAAGGGTTTTCTTTAGCCCAGATAGGCTCATTGTGTCTATTGAACATACCGCAGTTAGTAAATCTAGTTTCATCTGACCATAACACCTTTAATGGAAACCGTGGATTGTCAAGGCACATGTCTCTAAACCATGTACAAAACAAAATACGTCGATGTTCGTCACCAGCATGCAAAGTTTGAGAAACTGAAAGTTTGTACGGGTGGAACTTGTGCTCTTTAAGTACCTTAACAACAATTCGTTGAGATGTGCCAGCTTCTGCCGCAATCTCACGAGTTGATGTAGATGGATTTTGATTTACCATTGTCAAAACATTTATTTGTGCTGCTTCGTTAATTTGATTACGTTCCTTTGGTGGTTTAGTAAAAGATCCATATCTGCGTAAATTATCGTAAAGCCTCTTTAATGTACATAGAGTAGGTTGGGGACGATTAAAATATCTATGAAAGTATTCCTCAGCTGCACGAACTGAATTTTTATGGCTTATGATATAGTATTCCATCATATTCGTTTTTCTTCGTTAGAATATTCCATTTTATCACGAAAACTTCTGAATATCGACTGTCAGTTCAGCACTACTAATGGAATTTCTCTCAAATGAGGAAACCTCAAAGTGAAAACAATCTTTTTCATGGCTAACTATGTTAAAAGTGAAAATAAGAGAGAAAAGTATCCATAACTCCATTATTTTTATGAATATATATCGACTATTACATCGTTGAAATGTCCGATTTTTTGAGGTCATAGCCAACTATGGTTTCCATTCAAAAAAAGATAAGTTTGTGTCATATCTCGAAAACGAGAGCTGTCACGCAAACGAGGACATGACAATGATATTCGGGATCTAATTCCCTTCAATTTTGATATTTACACTTTTTTATAAAATAATAACAAAGGAGCTAGAGGGATTTGACTAAATCGACAGATTTTCGTTTTTTTTTTAAATATCTAGTAAGCCATGACAGTAAAACTGCAAATGTTTCCCAATTTAACCATTGCTCTATCTCCGCTTGTTTCCGAGATCCCCATACTGATTACCAAAAAAACTCTCCCTGTATAATGTAGTTTAAATCATCAAAATTTTTTTTCGTTTTTGAATAATCACTCGTCATACATACATGAATAAAAATTGTAGACGAATTGATAACCTTCTCCTTTTTGGAAGTCGGTTAAAAATACTCACCGAGAGTATCGAATATGGTACAGAATGTATTTCCAGTATAGTATTAATATGCGAAATTGTTCAAATAAATATCAGATTTTTAATGCAGTAACTTCTATAGTTAAGCTAATAAACAACATAGAATATAATTTAAAATATTTAGCGTTTCATATAAATTTAAAACGAATATGTTGCGAAATTTGTAACTACCAAACACACTTTTGTCGTTTATTGTATCAAAACAAACTAATAACTCAACAGAATTGTCCACATATTAGACACATCGTACAACTATCCAATAGATAAAATGACTTTTAAGTCGTTTATGAAGCCTCGTCTCGTATACTTTTATTAAATTTTTATTATTAGAATCTGTCGACAGTTTCGCGAAATGGTAGATGTTTAATAATAAACGGAATTTTGTGTTGATTCTGTTAAAATGAAATCTGCAGAGAAGATTTCTGAAAGTGTTCCGGCACTCCGCTATATTAAATCTGGAATGTTCGGTTATTGTTATGGGAGGTAATTTCATTTTTGTATAGTGAATTTTACTATGCGATATACAAGGCTTACAGTATTGTTTTATTTTAAAGTATTTTCAATATATTTTTTTTCTAAAAATTGATTGTATTATTTTAAATGTACATATACTAGATGTGCTACAAAATTGAGAATATTTGTCAATATCGAACGTTCAAAATCAAGGCTGGTCAGCAAAGCAACTAAGACCGCGATAATGATTATGGCCAGAGCTGACGGGACAACTGTTCTGCAACTACAGTTGCAACTGTTTTGCAACAATTGTCAAATAACATCTCACTGCATTATTTACAATCAATTTACGTTATTGCAAAAATTAAGCCAACCATTTATTTCAACAGTTAGAAGATTATTTGAGTTCATGAATATAATTTTCCAATTTACGGACTTTTTTCTTGCCATTTGAAACCATCTGTTCATTTAATGTGTCAGAATCCAGTTTTCCATTTATCTACTATGTTTTTTTTCATTTCAGCTCAGGAAAAAATCAGTTTTTTCAGTCAAATCTTGCCACTGTACTTAATGTATCTTTTAATATATTCATTACCTTTGTTCAAAGATGGTTCATCTTGTAATAATAGAAATAGATTTGAAAACACAAAAACAAAAAATACACTTCCAGATTTACACTTTATTGTGATAGAACGACACGTGTTTCGGCATAGAATGCCTTTATCAAGTTTCACAAAATACTAAAACTATTACTCTAACTACACCAATATATATATATATATATATATAATGGAGAAAATGATTTTAATCGGGTCAATCTGAATTATGTTACAACTTTTAATTTTACGGTATTAAAAAAGAATTCCTTCTCTAAATTAATAAGAACAAAAAATGCTGGTCGTAAAAAAAATGGTGACTAAAACTAGTTCTCTCAACGCACCATATTGAGAAAAATGACCGATATTCCAGTCTTTTTGGGTAAAACAAATATATATATAACGTTTGAGAGTGAACATGATAGGTATTTATAGGCCGACGAATAGCAAAAATTAAGTTGAGTACTGGATCAACTGAAATTCGGTTGACTATGTATGTAACTTAAGATAATTAGTTAGTGAAATAGTTGTGTATTTGTGAGAAAATAATCAAGATTTATTTTCTGGAGGAAATTAGTTGTTTTAAAACCCAAAATTCCTATCAATATTTTTGTTGATGACACTTCTATAGAGGTGCATTTTTTTATTAATTGATTGTAATGAAATTTTTTTATAATGTTTTTTATTAGTTTTAGTTAATAACTAGGCGTCAACCAATCCCAAATATATTTCACCCTACCTGCAATTACTTATAGGTCACCCTATATAACTGTTTCGACAATTTTTTTTTGAATTACTGTAAGTCTACTTCACCCTATATTGCAACCATCCTGTATATGCTCCTGTTTATTTGTTACCCAATATGGTCTACGCTGTATAACAATTATTTCAAATATTTTTGGAAACACCTTTTAAAGTACAATTTTTCTTTAACCTATATTTTAATCACCCTTTATATGCAACTTTTTCTAACATTGTGTTAAACACACTTTAAATCTAAAATCTTGCCTCTCCCCATATTTCAGATATTCCATATTATAGAATGCAACTGTTCATGGTCTACCGTATATAACAATTTTTTTGATTCACCCTAATGAAAATACCTGTGGAACCCTTGGTGTGTCACAAATGTAAAAACACAGTTTTGTACCCTAACACCAAACTTTTATTTAAACACTCACCCAAACTGCAACTGCTTATTGGCCACCCTGTATAACAATTTTATTCAACATTTTTTTTAACTGCCTTGTATAACTAACTCTACTTCCAACTACATTAAAAGCATCCTGTATACACCGCTGTCAATTTTGTCAAACCTTAAAACATATTTTTGAACCATCCTGTATAACCATACTTTTAATCTACAACATATTTCAATCACCCTGTATGTACATCTGCTTAGGGCCCACGAAATATATTTTTTCAACTCTTAAGTATAACTCTGGACTACTCACTATCTTATATATGCAACTACTTATGGACTATGCTACATATCTATTTTTTTAACCACACTTGAAAGTATAATCTGCCTCCACCTTATATTTCAACCACCCCTTATAAACAGCTTTTTCTAACATTATTTTAATCACACTGTATGAACTATAATTTTACTTCCATCCATGTTTTAGATATTGCATATATGCAACAGCTCATGTTCTATCCTACAAAAAAAAATTATCCTACTTGTTTAACTATAATTCTACTCCACCCTCTATTTCAACCACCTTGCATATGCAACTACTTTTCGGCCAATCAGTATAACATTTTTTGTACCACCCTGTATAACTATAAATTCATCAATGACCAATATATTTCAATAAAACTGCAACAGCTTAATGGGCACCCTATATAACAGTTTTGTTCAACATGTTTTTGAATCACCTTGTATGTATTACAATTACCCTGTATACCCACTGCTTATTGGTCAACCAATATAATTTTTTTAAAATAATTAACCATAACACTTCTCCACCCTTTATTTCAAATATCCTATCTCTGCAATTTATTATGAACTACGCTATTTCACAATTTTTCCTCATATTTTTCAACAACTTTATAACGTATAATTTCTCTCCACACTTCATTTAAACCATCCTTCATTTGCAACTATTTCTAACCTTGTTTGAATCTCACTGTATAACTATAACTTTACCTCGCCCCATGTTTCAGGTACTCCCTATATGCAACTGCTATATAATAAAATTGTTCTAGCATTTTTTTACCCACCCTGTATAATTATAACTCTACACCACCTTATATTTCAATAACCTTTTATATGCAACTACTTATTTGCCACACAATATAACATTTTTGTACCACCCTGTTTCCTTAAAATCCTACTCCGCCCTATATTTCAACCATCGGGTAACTGGAACAGCTTGTAGATAGTAACAATTCTTTACAATATTTTTTAAACCCACCTTTATAGCTGTAATTATACTCCGCTGTATATTTCAGCCATCCTATATATGCAAATACTTGTGGATATAAAACAAGTTTTTAACCACACCATAAACTATGTTCGACTCCATCTTATATTTCAACAACCCTCTATAAACAACTGCTTCTAACATTTCTTCAACCCATTTCATAACAATAATATCTTCTGAACATAATTCAAAGTTCCTAACTGCTTACATAAGACATTTTTTTATCCAAACTTTATAAATTTCTACCCTTTTTCAACCACTTGGTATATGCAACTATTTATGGCCCACTCAATATAACTTTTTTGGACCACCCCGTATAACTAATTCCACTCCCCTTTATTTCAACCACATTGTATATATGCAGCTGCTTATAGGACACGCAATATAACTATTTTTTAGATTTTTTAAATTTAGGTAATTATACTCCGCACAAAATTTCCTATATACAGAACACCCTGTATAATTACATTTACGCTTGTTATATCAGTTGATTTTTTTTAAATCCAAACTTATTAGATTGATAGAATCCGAATTTTGTTTAAAAGTTAAGCTGATGCCAGTATCTAATATTTTGTGCGTGTGGTGGAACCAATTGAGTAATTCTTTTACCAAAAATGGTAGAAGTTTTTTCGCTATATCTACTCTGTCAATTTAGGGAGATAACACGTCTACCAGATTTTAAGTCAAACTATAGGCTTTGCAATAAAACAAGATTAATCAAAATCAGTTTAGTAGTTCTTACGTGATGAGGTAACAAACAAACAAACAAACAAACAAACAAACAAACAAACGAACAAACAGACAACTACAATTTTATAATAGTATAAAGATATAAAACTTGTTTTTATTTAACTGTGTATTTCCCAAAATTACAACGCATTTTAATAAGATGCTTTTAAAAATATTCATTTAGTTTTATTTAATATATAAAAGTTTATTTTAGTTTTTAAATTTTTATGATAAATATTTCTAGCTGAAAGAAACATAGGGTATTTGTTCTATATTTTCCCCACAATCACAATGCCTTTTAATAAAATATTGTTTTAAAAAAATGTTTTTTTAGTTTCATTTAATAATATAAAAGCTTGTTTCTACTTTTTAAATTATTGGGTTCAATATTTCTAGCTAAAGGATACACAAAGCAATTTTACTATATTTTTCCCAAGATCACAACTCATTTAAATAATATATTGTTTTTTTTTAGTTTTATTTAAAAATATAAAAGCTTTCGTTATTATTTTTGTATTTTTATCCTAATTATTTCCTCTTTAAGGAAACGGCGAGCGATTTAGCTAAATTTTGTTCCAAATCACAATGCATTTTAATAGAATGTTGTTTTTATTTTTATTTTTAATTTTTTGTAGTTATATAAAAGGTTGTTGTTTTGTATCTTAATTTTAAGGCTAAATATTGCTTGTCTAAGGAAACGAGGATCAATTTAACTATATTTCCCCAAACTCACAATACTTTTTAATAAAATGATGTTTTTAAGAATATTTGTTCAGTTTTCTCTAATAATAAATATAATAGCTTGTTTTTATTATTATTTTTTAATGTTTCGGCTAAATATTCCTTATTTAAGGAAATGTGAAAAGATTTTACTACACTTTTCCCAAAATAATGCATTTTCATAAAATGTTGTTTTTAAAACTATTTTTTAGTTCTATTTAAAAAATTAAAAGCTTTCCTGTATTTTTTTATTATTTATTTCAACTGTATTTTTCCCAAAACTACAATGCATTTTCATAAAATGTTGTTTTTAAAAATATTTTTTGTAGTATTATTTAATGATATAAATGCTTATGGTTTTATTTCATTTAAATTTTGGGCTAAATATTCCTTGTTTAAGGAAATGGGAGGCTATTTAACCATATTTTTCTCAAAATCACAGTATATTTGAATACAATACTGTTCTCAAAACTATTTTTGTAGTTTTATTTAATAATAAGAAAGCTGGGTTTTATGTTTTTTTATTGTTTAGGCTGAATATTTCATTTTTAAGCAAATTGGGAGTTATTAAAATATATATTGATTCCAAGATTACATTTCGTTCTTTAAACTACGCGGATGAGTACCAAATTTCACTTTTTTGGTCCAGTAGATTCAAAGAAAATAACCTGTGAGTGTCGGAAAGACATAAAAGTGATGCTGTAAAGTTTTCATTCATATATTTTATGACAAACAACAAAAATTTGACAAACTTTGTCACACAAGTTTCCATTGCTCTACTTGACTAACAGAATGCTGTTCTTTTAGCTCAAGGTTTTGTTAACCGTACGACTATGTCATCCAGATCTCAGATATTGCACGGATTCAGTATTTGAGAATCATTAAAATTCTATTGAGAATACCACATTTTATATCTCCACCACAATTCATTTTATAAGCTATAAAACCGTCGAAATAAATTTTATATCTGGAATTTTATATTATACCCTAAGATGTTGTTGACCTTTTGACATACCTAATGTACTGTAACATAAAGTTATGCATATAGCACAGCAAAAAAACGAAATAAAAGTTAATCGACCCGAACTAAAAAATGGCATATTTACACTAGAGATTCACGTCGAAGAAGAAAGTCAATAAACTTGGATGCAACAAAATTTTATACCCACTCTCAGCTTTACGAGTCTCGCTGAAGCTTCCAACTCCCAAAGTTGTTGCGCATTTTTCCACCTTATTTATGCCGACGACTCTTATTAGACAGTAAATTATTGCAATTTGTTTTATTTTCATGACTGCGAGAAACGTAAAACTTTTAAGAAAATGCTTTTTACGTGGAACTCGGGAGATATACTTTTCGTATCATGAATAGTAAACAACACATTAAACTTAAGAAAAAAACTTGAAAATATCACACCTTTGGTTAACGAAGAAAGTTATTGTCTCTCAGATTGTAGACGAAGTTTTGTGAGTTCTTAACAAGCAGCTTTTATGACTGCTAGAAAATATTTTAGATCTTAGAAAGAATATTGCACATTGGGTTATTTTTTCAACCTAAATGTGTGCAATAAAATTCTTCTGTAACTAATAAACTCCTTTAGCATTAAATAAAAAGAGCGTCAGCCATTCGAGACTGAATGATGGAAGTGAAAATTTCTTACGAGATATACTTCCCATCTCTCTTTATCTGCCTGTCTCTGTCTCCCTTTATTTGTGTCATTCTTAGTATTTGTCATATAAATTTCAGAACAATTAAAATAATTGTCACTATTTTATTACGATTCAAGTATTAATCCTAATGTGTAACTTAGTTCTTAATTTAAATGTAACTTCAAATAACATATGACTTGTAAGTTAATTTTTAATTAAAATATAAAATTTGTTGAATTATAATTATTTAACCCTACCTACTACAGCTATTTCAGATTCTGGCAATATACAGTGTGGAACAGCCAAGTGGATTAAATTCTCTTCTAAGGGGCTAAACTACGCTGTAGCTCCAAAAAAGATGTCAATACTAGATATCACCAGTTCCGTGGAGTCAGCAATAGGCAGCAAAGAGACACCGCAACTGGAGGAATTCCGATGGAAAGTCAAAGTCAAAGCCGGAATTGAGAAAACACAACACATCAAACAAAACATCAACGAATCCGAAAGGAAGATCATAAAAGCACTTAAGGACGACAAATCTATCATCATTCTACCAGCTGACAATGCTACCATCCTGATGGACAGAACGGAATACAACAAGAAATGCGACGCAGTACTGTCGAAAGGAAAATACAAGCCACTGCCTACTGATCCAACTTCCAAAATAGAACGGAAAACTTACAACACTCTCAGAGATCATGCTGAACACATTGTATCCGACACCAGGAGAAAATTGACGCCACATCACAGCAAACCACCACATCTTTATGGTCTACCCAAGATACACAAGACTGGAGTACCTCTCAGACCGATTACAAGTTCGCGCAACTCACCAATAGCAGCACTATCGAAATTCCTTCTACCAATCATCCAACCTTTGGAGGGCAAAACCTCATCGCACGTCAAGGACTCAAATCACTTTGTCGAAATCATCGGATCAATGGAACTTTTTCACGAACGTACCACTAGACGAATCGCTCAATATAGGGAGAAGGAAACTTACTGAAGACGAAACCCTGATGGAGAGGACGGAGCTACAATAGACTCAATCATGGACTTACTTGAATGTTGCCTCAAGAACTGCTACTTTCAGGAGAAGGACCGGTTCTTCATGCAAGAAAATGGATTACCTATGGGTTCCCCGTTATCACCAACCATCGCCAACATCTACATGGAATGGTTCGAAGAACATGCATTGAGGAGGTACGAGAAACAGCCTAAGCTATGGTTGAGGTATGTCGATGACACCTTTATTATTTGGCAACACGGAGAGACAGAACTACAGGCATTCCTGGGGCACCTGAACCAATCCCAACCATCCATTAGATTCACCATGGAGATGGAAGAGAGTGGGTGCCTACCATTCCTTGATGTAAAGTGTCAAAGGGCTAGGACCGAAATCCAAACAACAGTCTACAGGAAGGCTACGCATACAGGATTATACCTTCACTACAATTCCAACCACCCATCAGCAACGAAAACTGGCATCATTAAAACACTAATCCATAGAGCAAAAAATATCTGCAGCACATAAGAAGCCCTCAAAGAAGAACAAGTGAAACTTAGAGAAGACCTTTTGGCGAATGAAGAACTCGACAAAGCACCTAGGCAGGAAGAGGACACCACGGTAGCAACTCTAGTATTACCGTATACTAAAGGTTTGTCGGAGAAACTTAGAAGAATTGCACACAGCTATGGAATCAGAATGATCTTCAAAAGCAACAACACCTTGAGGAGCATGATAACAAGGAACACCGCACAGCTTCCCCAAATGCGAAGGTAACGAAGTGTGGGCTAGCTAATCGCGCATGGACCAAACACCATAATATCAGCTGGGACCAGGCCAGAGCAATTCACAAGGAAGAACACTGGTACAAAAGAAAATTCATAGAGGCAGCATATATAATCTCGAACGAAAATATAATTAGCTTGCCCAGCGTCCAAATTAAAAATATTTGGGGAGCTCTTCTTCGGCCTGTGCCGCTACGCATCACCGGCAACCAACCGCCAGGTACGACGACAACCGGCGACGCATGACCGGTTAAGCGTTTAATATAAATAGGACGATAGCAGATACCCAGCTATTGAAACGTTGTGAGATCAACCACTTCAAGACGAAGGAAGTCCAAGGAAACTTCCAGGATCCCATTTTGCTCTTGAGATAGTCATCAAAAACCATTCCTGCGTTTCTTTTTACTGATAGTTTTGCTTATTTTCGTAAAAACTCATAGCCTTAGCATCTTGCTGTCTGCCTGCATGACAATGGTGATCAGTGTCAGTGCTATTGTCGTATGAATTTCGTTAACTGTACTTAATAATTTCAGAAAAATGATTCATTGAACAGAAACGCATAAAATAACCATTCTACAAATGATTTTTTATGGAGATAACACACCGAAACAAATGGAAGATTCTCGCTTATTTCAAAAAAAAATTCCAAATTTGCCGCCTGTATCCCAAGGAACAATTAGCAAAATAGAAAAGCAGTTTTGCGAGCTTGGTCATGTAAGACAGATAAAAAAGTAGCTGCCAATGCTCCAAGTCAGCGGTTCTCAAACTTATTTTGGTAAAGGAACCCTTTGGAAAGCGATATACTTGACGGAACCCTACATTAAAACAATAGTTTTTACACGTGTATTATTTATTAATACTTATAATAAAAGTACTATGTAGCAGTTACTACTAATTAATTACTTTATTAAGTAACAAGTATAATAATAGGATTATTTTTATGTGTTCTTGGGCAATAATGCCACAATCGAAACAAAAAACTGTATATTGAAGGAAAAACCAAACGTTTCCAGGTCTGTTCTGACCTCGTTTCGTCAAAATGTTCGACTAGAGCGAGGTGTTTTGATTTGATTTGATTTAGGGTTCCGCGAACACACTTAGAGTAACACTGCTCTAAGTGATAATACGAAATTGGATATTATGCTTGAGTTTCAAGAAAACCCACATAATTCTGATCGAAAAACAGCCCCACTGCTCAACGTTAGCCACACATCAATTTTTCGAGGAAAGTAAAATGCATCCCTATACAATGATGAAAACGTATTTCTGTGAACTAATGATGGTAAGGTTTGATACCAATGTGATCCAATTAGAAGATGTTTTGTTTTCTTATGAGAGCACACCAACTGCCGATATTGGTCTAATGAGAATCCTCACGAGATGACAGAGAAACATGCGCAATATCCTGTAAAAGTTATTGTTTGGGCAAAAATTGTTGGAAATCATATCGTAGGTCCCTTTGTCATTGATGGCAACTTGAATGGAGATAAATATTTAGAACTGCTCCAAAATAATGTCGTGCCAACTTTAACAAACTTATATCCTGGTCCAGTAAACCCACAAGTTCCTGCCAATACAATATGGTTTCAGCAAGATGGAGCACCGCCCCATTACGAAATCAACATCTGGCAGTACCTGAACCACAATTTTCCAAATCAGTGTATCGGGAGGCCCGGATGGATGGAGAGGCCAGTACGATCTCCTGATTTGACGCCATTGGACTACTTTTTGTGGGGATATGTCAAAAGTACTGTATACAAAACTAAACTCTTCAATTTAGATGACCTAAAAAGACGAATCACGCTTGCTATTATATCAGTAACGCCTGAGATGTTGAGTAACGTTAGAAGACATTTCTATACCAGATTAACATGTTGCCAAGACGTTTTCGGCGAGCATTTGAATAATTTCTTACGTTGACATTAATGGTTTGTTGTTTTTTTTTATTATTAAGAAATAACCAGTATTACTTATTATGTTTTTAGTCTAATGTAGCGAATTTGTGAAATAAAATAATTTTCTTTTAATGTAAATTGTTGTAACAAAACTGAAAACACTTAATATTTCCGAAACAGTTGAAGATAGGTGTAGGACATTGTACATGAATTATGTCTAGAGTTTTCTGGAGTATCCAAAAAATAAATAATAAACAAGGGCTTGCTCTTAAAATAAGAAAGTTGGTTTTGTCACGTGACACACCCTATATATCTTTTTTTGTTGGAAACAAGCGCATTTAAAAATACAAATCGACGTATGCAAGCATTTTTCCCAACATGCTCCCCTTAATTCGTTATTGAATTTATTACATTTGACTGTTCCACACGGTATGACAAATCACTTTACACTGAATGCTCCAAGTTATATAAAACTTCAGAATCAAAATATTATTCCTTCTCTATAACATTTTGAAATTATTCCTTCACGTTAAAATAAACTTTCTGTGCATCAGTCGAGTTGAATACTTAAACTAACATTCATACGGAAATAATAAACATTGAGGATTACTTCCTACTGACACAAAATTTCTGTTTTATCCTTTTGCTTATTTTAAGCTAAGTTATAATTTTAGGAGAATATATTTTTTTGTTTAGCTACTTTTATGAAAGAAATCTATTCAAAGTAGTATTTTAGAAAAAATTGACCAATTAATTTAATTGTTCAAATATGAATTAAAAACATATTTGCTGGTCAATCTGTACGCCCCTATATCACAGATTGCTGAGAGCTCCAACTTAGCGAATGACTTGGATAAAGTAGATGAGAACTTAGCCCAAAATCATTGCCATTAAAATAGTTCTGTCCTCAGCCTCCAGGGGGTAATCCCTTTCTAACACTATTTCCCTAGAAACTTTTAACTATTTAAAAAAGTTTTATGGCTCTCCGGATACGAGGGGTATAAGCTGAGATAAGCACTTGTCTTCCGAAGTTTTTGCGTGTAATATTTATGGAACTAGTTTCTTTGGGAATGTCCATTTGTGTTTGTAAAATTTGTGTTCCCAGGCATTTACTGGGAAAATGTCGATACTTAAGTTTGGCATACAATTTAAAAACATGTAGTGGAAAATGAACAGTGTTATGAAAGTAGGTTAAAGATGGTCATTTTAAGGGTAGTTTGCCATTATTTGTTTATATCATACACCATCTACGGTATGCATACGGTAGAATATTTGAAATCATATGTATAAAATAATTGCCGAAACACTCAATAGACTGTTTTTCTAAGTTGTCTATATAGTTTCGGTAGAACTTTTATGAAATACTAGCTAAGTTCTGCCCCGCTACGCTGTCTGATATTGAATGAACACAAGTAAATAAAAGTACAATTTTATTTGGAATTTCTGTTTGGTGCCCACACGAAAAAGTGACACGACTCCCCAACAGAACAAATTAAATATGTATAATACTCCATTTTGGTGAAAGTACCTGGAAAGATATGCCTTTTTATTCTAACTAGTGGTCACCCTGTGGTCGAAATTCGACCCCATTTTATGAAATTGTAAAAAATATATTTTTATAAGCAACAGAGTTGTGGAGAAATCGGAGAAGTAGATGTAATGACCAAAGTTGTTCACTCATATCAACAAATCTCTTGAAATATAAAGAAAATAGAATCGTAATCAAATATCGGTATTCGAAATATTTTTGACAAATGAATGACACCCAAATTTTTAACTGGAACCGCTCCTGGCAAAATATTCGATATAATAATTGGAAGATTGTCCTTTGCAACCTAAAACTTTTCGTCATTTGCGGTTTCAATCAAGTTCAGGAATATTAAAGAAAAGAGAGGACCAACAACCCTAGGAAAACTTAAATATTTAATACATTTTCTATTGTCCGCTGTCTGACAATTTTTTACAAAACACCTTCGGGAATGTTGTGATAATAATATATTGATAAAAAAATTAAATTCACATTAAAAACAGAATATTTACTGTGAAAGTTACTGCAACGCGTCCGAAAAATCAATACTGATCTAATACATTAAATATTTTACCACTAAACAATAACAATGCTTGCATGCCACTTCCAGAAGTACATACTCTAAGTATATAACAGCATCTAACGATCGATCCCTCCATATATAATTACTCAATGTTTTGAGTTTTGGCCGTCTGGCGGCGACGGCACCACAGATCAAATAGACGGCACTGATGTTTTAATTTAATTATTTGATTAATGTATTATTATCACAACCTTCCCGAAGGTGTTGTGTAAAAAAATGTAAGGCAGCGGACAATAGAGAATGTATTAAATATTTAAGTTCTCCTAGAGTTGTTGGTCCTCTCTTTTCTTTAATATTCCTGAATTTGATTTAAACCGCAAATGACGAAAACTTTTAGGTTGCAAAGAACATCCTTCCAACTATTATATCGAATATTTTGCCAGGAGCGGTTTCAGCCAAAAATTTGTGGGGTCATTCATTTGTCAAAAATATTTCGAATACGGATATTTGATTACATTTTTATTGTCTTTTTATTTCAATAGATTTGTCAATATGAGTGAACAATTTTGGTGATTACATCTACTTCTCCGATTTCTCCACAACTCTGTTGCTTATAAAAATATACTTTTTACAATTTCATGAAATAGGGTCGAATTTCGACCACTGGGCGACCACTAGTTAAAAGTAATATGAGAAAATTTTGTTGTAAGCAAAAGCACGTAAACTGCTATCGTACAAATTTAAATGCAAATATTAAACAAATTTTAATGACTCAACTGAAATAAGTCATAAAAAAGTTCAAATAATCCTTAAAAATAAATGAATTCTTCTGGAAGGATAAGCAGCAGCAAGAAACTTCTTTATTCACTTACCTTTCCCAAGTAAAAATTTTGTAATTCTTTTAATCCGTGAACTCCCCGGAATATTTCGGCGAATAATCAAGTTTAAAACTCCTGGAAACGAAAACATAATTGCCCCGGTGCCCACGGAATTCAAATTACTACAATAAGAGTATTTAGTTTGAATTCAGTTGTTTTACATTTATGGAGCTAAATTAAAACCAAAAGAGCTACTGAAATACATCTCGAGGTGGTTGTTCTTTTGCAGCAGCCTAATCGGCATGCAGACTGAAAGAAGCAGAACTTTCACAGTGGAAATAATTCGGTGGGGCTTTGAATTCGGCTGCCTTTGTCGAATTTTCAAATAGTTCTGACATCTGGTAATTCGGGAAAATTGAGGTAATTCGTCTTAATTGGGGAAAGAGGGCTTGCCTAATTGAACTAATTGAAAAGCAATTCATTTTCTTGAAGACGGGTAATAAAGGTAGAAGTGGGTTAAGTAACATTGGCATTACCCTAAAGTTGTACCGGGCATTCAGAATATACAATCCAATTTTAGAGTTTCAATACATAAAAATTAAATGTAAAGGCTACGTCAAGAATTCAAATGTGAACTTCAATTTATTTATTACAAAACAAGGAAAGTCATCTTTGTATATAGTACCAGAAAATGTCCTGTCCCCTTCTCCCTCGTATCTTTGAACGGTATATTATTTGGCACAGAACAGGTATAGGGAACGGCAAAAAACGACATACACCAGTTAATAGAGATTTTTAGGGGACATAAAATTCAAAAGCAAACCGTTTAAGCCATCACCTAAAAAATAGTTTATAAGTGATAGTTGACATAATTTTCGCAGCAAACTCGTAGTAGTAAATTATTTGAGCCTTAAAACCCCTAAAACATATAGGGTATTTTCGTTTTTTGCTTATAGTGACAAAAGTAATTTATTCATAATGCCCTCAATAGAAAAATTGTAGCGAATCAGAAAATCTTCAAAATGAATATTTATAAATTTTAATCGCGTCATTTTTATATAATTATATGATAGCTCTTGAAGAGTAGATCAAAAGAGCTCATAGGCACAAAGCACCAGAGTCAATAGTTTAGGATCTACAGCCTTCCAAAGTTGACGTGGTCCAGAATCCTTATGGGAAATGGTTTCGGCTAATTTTTTTCAAATAGATAGCTCTTGAAGAGTAGATCAAAAGTGCTCCTGGGCACAAAGCACCAGAGCCAATAGTTTAGGATCTACAGCCCTCTAAAGTTGACGTGGTCGAGCCAATAGTTTAGGATCTACAGCCCTCTAAAGTTGTGCTCCAGAATCCTTATGGAAAATGGTTGCGGCTAATTTTTTCAAATTCAAGAATGTTATAGCTCTTGAAGAGTAGATCAAAAGTGATTTTAGGCAAAAAGCTCCAGAGCCAATAGTTTAAGATCTACAGCCCTCTAAAGTTGACCTGGTCCAGAAGAAACCTTATGAGAAATGGCTTTCGGTTCATTTTTTTTCAAATTCAAGAATGTGATAGCTCTTCAAGAGTAGATCAAAAGTGATCATGGGCACAAGACTCCAGAGCCAATAGTTTAGGATCTACAGCCCTCTAAAGTTGACCTGGTCCAGAATCCTTATGGGAAATGGTTTCGGCTAAATTTTTTCAAATCCAAGTATGTGATAGCTCTTGAAGAGTAAATTAAAAATGCTCCATGGCACAAAGCTCCAGAGCCTATAGTTTAGGATCTACAACCCTCTAAATTTGACGTGGTCCAGAATCCTTATGGGAAATGGTTTCGGCTAATTTTTTTCAAATCCAAGTATGTGATAGCTCTTGAAGAGTAGATCAAAAGTGCCCCTGGGCACAAAGCTCCAGAGCTAATAGTTTAAGATATACAGCCCTCTAAAGTTGACGTGGTCCAGAAACCTTATGAGAAATGGCTTTCGGTTAATTTTTTTCAAATTCAAGAATGTGATAGCTCTTCAAGAGTAGATCAAAAGTGATCATGGGCACAAGACTCCAGAGCCAATAGTTTAGGATCTACAGCCCTCTAAAGTTGACCTGGTCCAGAATCCTTATGGGAAATGGTTTCGGCTAAATTTTTTCATATCCAAGTATGTGATAGCTCTTGAAGAGTAAATTAAAAATGCTCCATGGCACAAAGCTCCAGAGCCTATAGTTTAGGATCTACAGCCCTCTAAATTTGACGTGATCCAGAATCCTTATGGGAAATGGTTTTGGCTAAATTTTTTCAAATCCAAGTATATGATAGCTCTTGAAGAGTAGATCAAAAGTGCTCCTGGGCACAAAGCTCCGGAGCCTATAGTTTAGGATCTACAGCCCTCTAAAGTTGACGTGCTCCAGATTCCTTATAGAAAATGGTTTCGGCAATTTTTTTCAAAATCAAGAATGTGATAGCTCTTAAAGAGTAGATCAAAAGTCATTTAAGGCAAAAAGCTCCAGAGCCAATAGTTTAGGATCTACAGCCTTCTAAAGTTGACCTGGTCCAGAATCCTTATGGGAAATGGTTTCGGCTAAATTTTTTCATATCCAAGTATGTGACAGCTCTAGAAGAGTAAATCAAAAGTGCTCATGGGCACAAAGCACTAGAGCCAATAGTTTAGGATCTACAGCCCTCTAAATTTGACGTGGTCCAGAATCCTTATGGGAAATGTTTTCGGCTAAATTTTTTCAAATCCAAGTATATGATAGCTCTTGAAGAGTAGATCAAAAGTGATTTTAGGCACAAGGATCCAGAGCCAATAGTTTAGGATCTACAGCCCTCTAAAGTTGACGTGGCCATTTCCCATAAGGATTCTGGAATGAGTTTTGTTGATTGTACCTTTTTTCTTTTCCTTCGATTGCGTTTATATTTTGCAAGTGGACAGAAAGCACAAAATAAATAACTCTAAGCCAAATTGCTTGCCTGACATTTTCCTCCTTCCAGTTCAATCTCTAGCCTGTTTTTATAATTTTTCCAAACAATTTCCTAGTAAATTTAGTAGACAGATTGGCCTGTATACTGAGGGAGTCTTTGTTAGTCGTCTTCCACTATCAGGGCCTGCTATCTCATATTTAACTTCTTTTACAACCCTGGCATTCGTATTCCCTAGTATTATCATTTCTCTACTAACACCTATCCGGAAGATTGATTAATTTTTCCTTTTTGATGTTTTTATAGATGTATATGCAAGAAAATATGTAAATTTAGATAATTTGCAACAGTATTTTGCTGGGCATAATAAACATTGTGCAGAAAATATCCCGAACCGATGACATAGAACTTAACCGAGATTGACATCTAATTAATGCACCAATTTAGTATTATATTTAATCAAACATTTCACAAATTCGTATCAAATAATTTCCACAACTATATTTAACTTTTAATATATTCAGTTATACCAACCGTTTTGCTGTTCTGTGCCTTTTCAATTATTCCACAATTCTAACTAATAGCCAAATTACGTCCGTAATTTAATATTTTTTTAATAACTGTACCCAGTGGAAATTCTTTAATGGTAATTTCTTTGAAAGCCTCCCAATTGAAATTCCAAGATTTAACCCGGAGATTTTATGCCGCCCCTTTGTCAGATTATTTATTCAGATTTTCTCACAATTCATTATTCAACGTCTGGATTTAAAAGAGTGGATAATTTCCATAATGATTATCTCATTTTTGTTTGCTTGCTCGACATAAGTTTCCATTCCAAGTATTTAGTGGTGATGATGAAGGTTCTAATCATGACCCTCACTGAAAAAAACAAATAAATAAATAAATGCTTTATTGTCCAACAGTCTCCCATTTACAGGACAATACAACATTGCGGTACTAACTATTTGATTCAGGGTACATGTAAAAATATCACAATAATTGCATATATTATTAAAATTATTGCACATAACATAAACTGGTGATTTCAACAAAATGTTTGTTGTGGCTCTTGGTGGCCTTAGCGCTAGGTGTTTCCTTGAGTGAAATGTAGGTACATTGAAATTAATTTGATTTAACAATTCCGAACAGTCTACCATATTATTTACTAACTTAAACAAGAATACAACAGATGCACAATTTATCCTTAATTGCAAAGAAGACAGTTGAAAATGTTTACATAACTCATCATTAGGTTTATTCCTTTCTGGATATAATCCATCACTTTTGAGAACCAAATATTTCAGGAATTTTCTTTGGACCTTTTCGACACGTTTGCTGTGAATATCATAATATGGATGACAAATTATACTTGCATGTTCAACTTTAGCACGAACATACCCAAAATATAATGTTTTCAACGCGAAAATATTAGTAAAGTCTCGGCAGTTTCTCAATATAAATCCGTAAGACTTTAATACTTCACATGTTTTTACAGATATGTGCTATACAAAGGTTAATTTATCGTCAAAGATAACACCCAAATCCTTGATACTAGTATTTCGCTCCAACAGTGTACTTTGACTTGAATAAGGAAATTTGATGGCTGAAGTGTTTCGAGTATATGTCACTACTTTGCCATTTTTCGCATTTAGAGTTAGATTATTTCTATTGCACGAATTTTCTATAGATACTAATTGGCTCTGAATATTATGACAATCATTTACACCTTCTATTGTAGAAAAGATCTTGAAGTCATCAGCGAACGATAACTTTTCTGTCGATATTGTATTACATAAATCGTTAATAAACAAAACAAATAGCAGAGGTCCTAAATTCGACCCTTGAGGAATTCCTGATTTAGCTAAGTATGAGTCCGATTCGAAGCCATTATAATTCACGTAAATGTATCTGTCTGATAAGTAAGACTTGAGGAAATTTACTGCTTGGGTAGAAAATCTAAATCCTGATAGCTTGTTTAACAGAATTCTATGATCAATTCTGTCGAATGCCTTACTGAAATCTGTATAGATCACGTCGACTTGTGTGTTGGTGTGCAGTGCTTCTGGAAATATGCGATTATACAGAATGATTTCAAATAGCTTAGAGAAGTTTGACAGAATAGCTATAGGTATGTAGTTCTCTAATATATTTTTCTCACCATCCTTAAAAATGGGGAAAACCTTTGCTACTTTCCAGGCTTCAGGAAATTTATTGCATTTGAGACAGGCGTTATATATATTTGTTAGGATTCCCGATAGCGCTCCAACACAATCTTTTGCTGTAAATGACGGAATGTTATCAGGTCCAGAGGTTAGTTTATCTTTTAGTTTCTAACTCGCTGATAATACTTCATTCTCAGTAATGGGGTAAAAGTTTATATGAATAATACTATCAGAGTTTGTGGGAGGTATAATATTGTCAGTATTTGTGTTTAAATACACACTAGAAAAGTATTGAACAAATGCATTTACTATATCGTTCGGTTTATCATATTGATTGTTTTGATAATTTGCTACTGAAGAATGTGAAATAAATTTATCAATAAGTAATACAAATTAAACATATTTCAATTAAAGGCATTTATTTCTCTTATGTAAATAAATAAATAATTATGACACAAGATTGACTTAGGAGAGTTTATTAATAGACCGGAACATCTGAATTAGAAGTTCAAACACGATTTTCCAGAGTCCCGTATGGTGAAGTACTGAAAGATTTTATGAGGTACTTACAATTCGTGAAAAAATTCTTGGGTTTTCTAAGGTATTTTCCTGTGAGAATAAGATTTTCCAAATTAACAAAAAGTGGGTGCTATGACGTCTTTTTGAGTACTGCCATGTTTATAAAACGATTGGTTATCATCGATTTTATCAAGAAATTTTTTTTGCAGGAAGATCTAAGGGTTGAAATCGATATATGAACATGTAGGAAAAATGTCTAATTGTTGAATGATATTTCGAGTCCTGCCATCTAAAATAATCAAAAAATGTTATCATTAGGCCTGCTAAAAATATTTCTGGAAAATTGATTAGAAAATACTGCGGAAAATTTGTATCCTGATTCTGTGATTATCTGAGTCCTGCCTTAGCTGTAATTATACTCTGCTACATATTTCAAACATCCTATAATATGCTACTTGTTAATTTGTGAACAACTTGTGTATATAAAACATTTTTTTATCCACCATATAAACTATAATTCCACTCCATCTTATATTTCAACCACCCTGTATAAACAACTATTTTTAACATTTTTTCAAACCATTTCATAATTATAATAATAGCTCAAGAAAATTCAAATATCTTAATTGCTTACATAATATATTTTTTTATCCACCCTGTATAAATATAATTCAACTCCACCTGGTATATGCAATTATTTATGATCCACTCAATGTACCTTTTTTGAACCACCCGATATAACTTGCTTCATATTTCACCCACATTTTATATATGCAGGTGCTTACTGACTACCTAATATACCTATTATTCAATAGTTTTTAAATCCATGTAATTCTACTCCATTCTAAGTTTCACATATCCCATTATAAAATCGAAACATGTTAGTTACATTGGCATATTCCGAATTTTGAATAAAAACTAAGCTGGTGCAAGTATCAAAATTTAGTGTATGCGGTCGAACCAATTGACTAACTGGGTACCTATGTATTACCAAACATGGTAGCAGATTTTTCCTTATATCTACCGTTTCTGTCGATTTAGGGAGATAAAATGTCTACCAGATTTTAAGTCAAACTATACGCTTTGCAACAAAAAAAGATTCAGCAAAATCAGTTGTGTAGTTCTTACGTGAAGAGGTAACAAACAAACAAATAGACAACTACAATTTTGTAATAGTATACAGATATAGGTGAATCGTATTTTATCGACATCTTGTATAAAATTTCATCTAAAAAATTTGTTGCACACAAAGACAAAGAGTTGGAGGAATCCGGAACGAAGTCATAAATCGGTCCATGTGAGGCTAGGCTGCCACTTACGAAGGGATGGGGTTAGCAGATGGGGATTGATAAAATAACGAATGTAGTGGAATTCAGATGGCCCCGAACTGCCGAGGTCAATACTGACTCTCTGCGGTGTGCTTTGAATACATTTTCGGAACTGATACAAGAATTTTGTTGCATGTTGTGCGATTTCGCTGATAAAGGGAAAATTAATTACGAAAATTTGTTTGATAGCTGTATTTTAATAAGATATTTTATAATGACTTACTGGTCTCTACTAGCGACTTCAATCTTATCTGATCTGTAAAATTAAATGGATATAATTAAAATATGATCTCACTTTATATAGGTGGTGAAAACAGTTATTTTTATGTTACATGATCATAAATAGTTGAAACAGTTTTATTTAATACTTGCTATTTTGCGTATACAAATAAAAAATTGTTATTCTATAAACATACTTAATATATAGATTTTATTTAATAAAGTTAGTTTATATGAAAATATTTCATTATATTATAGATGTTCAAATAGAATTAACAAATCTTAATGATTTAAATGCATAAGTTATGTTCAATTTATGTGAGTAATAATAATAGTATTTTTACACTTTTTTTGACAATCCAAGAAGAACTTTTCATAAATTATTAGTCATTAATTTGTTGAAAAAATTAAATATATATACGTTCATATAAGATTTATTTAATATTGATAAATAAATCTAACGTATATGTGTTTGTTAAATACATAATATATGAATAGTGTACATGACTTTGCAATCAATAGTCAAATCCCAGTTAGAATAATAACTTGCTCCATCAACCAAACTCCATTAATTTGAAGATAAAGTCTGTATGGTAATACCAAAGTTTTGTTGAAATGCAAATCAGCGGTCATATTGTTTTGCCGACAATTACAACACAATGTGGTTCGTCTATCGAATAGAAATAACAATAGTACAAACATTTACCCTAATTACAGCTAGTGTTGTAACATTATAAGGATGTATTGATACTGAAGTAGAATTGGGTATCATAATACCGGGTTATTATAAATTATGGACCCATTTTTAAAGGTTAGTATTTATTAAAGTACAAAGACAAAATGAACGATCTTCAAACGAACAAAAATCTGTATATTGAAGGAAAAATCAAACGTTCCCAGGTCTATTCTGACCTCGTTTTCAATGGCTTTAAACATGCAAAATGAAACTTTGATATATGAAATTTAAGTTGACATAAGAAATAAAAAAATGCAGGCAGGATAAAAAATTCTAAAGATCATGTATTACAGTTAAACAATACGACTTTGAGATAAGATAGCGCATTCGCCAAAAATGTGAGCAAAGAATTCTTTTTTATTTCAGTGATCCCATTAACGTCATAAGGGAAAACCTAGGAAAAACCTTGTGAACTATCCCGATACTGGGTTAGTCAAAAGGAGATGCCATTACTTATTTATTCCTTAATTGTCGGTAACCAGATTCGATTAAATTCTACAGAAGTAGAAGCGATACAATTAACGCAGACTCTTTTATTTTTCGTTTTGTGTTTTGTTCTTTGTGAAATATAGTTGAATTGTCAAATTGTATTTTATGACCTAGGTTCCAAGCATATTCACAAATTTTCGATTTTTCAAATTATTGTGTTCATTAATCACTGTGTTTAATAGCCTTGATGTTTCTTCAATATAAAATTTATGCATTCACAAGGAATATTGCATATGAAGTTGGATTTGGTTTCGATATTAGTGATTTCAGTGTATTTCTTGTTTTGAATGCTATTTTGACATTAAATCTGTTGCCCACTCTTTTCAATCTTTCTGAGAGACCCTGTATATATGATATAGTTTTAACTACTATGTGGTTAGCCTGAGAGAAGTTCCGGGTTGATTCCAGTGGTTTATTTTCTGCTCAAGTCTGTTTAATTCTTTGTTAATAAATTTTGTATGGTAATTGTTTCCAGTATGAACATTATTTATAATTGTTTTTTCTTTGTTGAATTTGTTATCATTAGTTAGTATTTGCTCTATCATATATTGACTTAATAACACCTTTCTTTACTGTATTCGGATGTTTTGAATTGGAAATTAGTTATCTGCTAGTACGAGTTAGTTTCCTCTAAACATCTGTTTGGAATTATGATTCTGTTTTTGTTATTAATATACCTTGGCACATTCCTCAACAAAACCCCATAAGAAGTAGTCACCTGGGGTCGGATCAGAAGATCTCGATGCCCAGAAGTGTAGAGCGAGAACTTCATTTTCCCTAAGACCTGAGGAAGCGCTGAGGAAAGGATGCAGTCAAAAAGTTCGTGGAACCATCATTGGCGGCTGAAATTTTGGAACTTCCTTTTCACATTGGTATAAAGATTTTTCATTTTGGATTGGTATTTTTAAAAATGGGTCCATACCTGCATTTATAATTATCTGTAATTCTTTAGAAATTCAGATTGAGATAAGAGGAAAAGATCGAATAGACACAAGGGTGTCTGCATGTAAAAAACTCTTTTGTTTTTAAGGCATTTTATCATCATTATTAGCCTATCTGGTCTATTGTTTCACAGTATATCTGTTGTCAGGTTGCTGTAACTGTGCTATATTACTCCAAAAATTATTTATATTCAGAATTTCTTTACATTTAACAAAGCCAAAACCTACCTAATTATTCCACATAATTTGCAAATATGAAGGAATGATGTCTTGTTAATTTTCGTGTAGTAACTTGGCTTTTATTCTTTTATGAAAAACGAATTAGAATGCGACAACAGTTCAAGACGCAAAAATGTATTTTCCATGACTTAGTTATCAAAACAATATAAAAATGAGAGAACTGTGTGTAGTATGCTGTTGTTTAACAGCCTGTATCTTGAAAACTATTTATATCAAGACCTACGTTTATGTATATACAGGGTATTCTATCTCAAACGAGCCAGCTTGCAATAAGAAAAAAAATGACGATTTTTTTCGAGTGGAAATTTTTTGAGGTGAATTAGCGCTTGCGCGCATACAACATAAACAGGCCAATTCAGTGACCTTGAGATTTGAGATAAGGAAAATCTGTGTTTTTGTATATAATTTGAAAGTCCCTTTCACGGACTAGACCGTCATAATACAAATTGTTACTGCAATTTCTGTACATGTTATAATAAAACAGTATAAAAAAGATTTTACATTTCAATACAATGCCTCTAAAGCAAATATCCATAGTGTCTTCCATTCAATAGTACAACCTTGACTGAAAGGCGTCTCTGACATGGTTCAGCATAGTCGGTCTTATCTGACGACACTCCGCTATAATCCGTTGACGCAGTTCGTCCAAATTCTCAGGCTGAGTCAAAAAAATTTTGGATTTAACAAGTCCCCACAAAAAAAATCCAAAGGGTTCAGATCAGGTGATCGGGCACGCCATTCTATAGGACCTCTTCTTCCAATCCAGCAACCAGGGTATTCCAAATCGAGGTATTGACGAGCTGGTGCGGCGTAGTGAGGAGGTGCTCCATCTTGTTGGAAATGCAGTTGCTCTTCATGTAGTAGAGGAACATTTTCTAATTTTTCTATTATCAATGCATTTATTTTAATTTCCAAAATATTGTGATACATTTCACCATTTAAATTAACAGGAATAAACAGGGGTCCAATTGGATGATTTCTAAAAATCCCTGCCCAAACGTTTAGTTTTACCGGATGTTGACTATGAGCTTCTCGAAATAAATTAAGATTTGTATCGTTCCAAAATCTACAATTATGTCGGTTAACCTCCCACTGAAGTGAAATAGTGCACTCATCCGAAAAGCAAACATTGTACAAGAAAATTGGGTTTTAGATCATACGCTGGGTCATAATTTCGCAAACTCTTGCCTTCGATCCCAATCATCCTCATTCAATTCATGAAGTAATTTAATTTTGTACGGGTGGCATTTTTACTTATGCAAATTCTAAAAACGTTAGTTTTGCTAATACCGGAAGTTGCAAAGATTTGCTGGACAGACTGCGTGTTTGGTATAAGGTGGACATGGCCCTTTCTTCATCATTTACAATTCCAATGGAACCTCTTTTTTTATTCATTACTGAGCCTTTCTCAACAAATTTTAAAATCAACGCCAAGAGATATTTACGACGAATGTTACGTTCGGGATGGTTTTAGTTAAAAACCCTTGCAGCAGATCGAGCACAATTTTGATTTTGGTAATAAAGACTTACCAGCTCAACACGTTCTTGCAATGTGTATACCATAATTATATAACTTAGCGGATAAATTTACAATTTACAAATGATCGAATAAAGGTCAGAACAGATAAACAAACTTGCTGTAAATATCAGCAAAAAATAATGTAAAATAAATTAAAGTTTACATTCAATGTTTTTCGTATATTGTGTGTTATTACAGGGTGCGAAAGTGAAACAGGATGGTTTAAAAGCGTACTATACAAGAACTCCTTTTTAATACTTTTCCATGCAGTAATAACTTTAATTTAATAATCCGGTGTTACTACTAGGTCCGTTAGGTTTTATGATACATGTACAGAAATTTTAATACAAATTTTTATCTTGACGGTATAGTCCGTAAAAAGGGCTTCCAAATGATATGCGACAACACCTATTTTCCCTATATAAGTTCATTGAATTGGCCTGTTTATGTTTAATGCGCGCAAGTGCTAATTCACCTCAAAAAATTTTTCCCCCGAAACAAAAATCGACCTGTTTTTTCTTATTGCAATATTTTTGAAAATAACCAAGATATTCAAGGTGGCTCGTTTGAGATGGAATACCCTGTATAAATAGTAAATAAAATTAAAAGCAAAACGTTTTTCTATAATTATCTACAAAACGATATCTAGTACATTATCCTGTTACTTATTGTTTTGCACTCATATTTTCCCTTCTTTAACTTTCCCATCCATGATCCCGAAACCGAGACCCCCATTAATAGAGTCATAATGATTTAGAATTTATAACTACTCCTTCTATGTGATGTTAACTTTGTAATAAGTAAAAATTACCTCCGATTCTCTCATCAAAGTTTCAGAAGGGAAACCATAGGTCCCGGCGACGAACAAAAACTTTCCCGGCATTTCCATGCAAATAACTGGAAACTTTGCTAGGAGACAACTTGACGCTTCATGTTGCCGGCTCATTTGAACGTAAATTGTTAATAAAAGTTATTTTGGTAAACGGTGCTTCATTTTCGTAATGTCATTGTTAATTTTGAAAGTCTCCCTAGAATGCTTTATCTAAAGTTTTGTTTTAATATGACGTAGATAAGAAGCACTGACCAAATTAACAAGAAGAAAAAAGAGCGGCAGTCGTTTGAGACTCATTATCTCTCTGTCTCTGTTTCTCTTTCTTTGTGTCATTCTTAGCAATGGCCATTAATTTCAAATGTATAATTTAGTTCTTAATTTAAATATAACTGCATAGAAATATATGATGTGGAAATTAATTATTAACTAAAATTTAAAATGTTGAAATATAATATTTCACTTTAAATTAGGGGAAAATTATTTAACTCTATAATTTTAACTGACTTCAAAAAGAAGGACGTTCTTAATTCGTCTGTATCTGTCTTTCTGTCTTTTTTATGTGTGTTCACCCATTACTCGGGACCGGCTGAAGAAATTTGGATCATTTAAACTGGATTCTGTTAAGATGGAACTCGAAGTGGTCCCTTATTTTCTTCAAGGACATAACTTATACCGTTTTTTTTAGAAAAAAAACATATTTTCTTATAAATAGAGGGAGTTGCAAACACGCTAGTTTCCAGATCCATACGACTGACACATGAGAATAACAAAACACACGAATAAAACAGAAAACTGCCGCTCTACGACAAACGGATAGACAAACCACACAACCAAAAGGTAATAGCACAACAACACCATGTGCCACAACCAAACGATGACCTCACCGAAAAACCAAATGTAGTCTTTCCATACATCAAACGTACAACGGACAGAATTGGCCGAATTGTTCGAAAGAATGACATAGCGGCAGCATACAAAGCGCACCAGACTATAGGAACATGTTTAGGAAATCCCAAATCAAAAGTTAAACCGTTAGGCCGTTTAGCTGTATATACAGGATGTATGGCATATAGGGTGACTATTGGTGGAATAAAAATGTTGGAAAAAAAGTGAGATTAAAGTTATATAGGGTGATTAAAAAACTGTTATATGATATGGACGTAAACAAATCATATGCGGGATGGTTGAAATATATGCTGAAGTTAAATTATGTTTATACAGTGTGATTAAAAAAATATTTATTTTATAGCACATACGAAGTTGCATAAAGTGTGGAGAGGAATTAATGTTACACAGGGCGATAATATAAAATGTGAAAAATTAAATAATTTATGGGGTAGACCACAAGGAGTTATATACTATGGTTGAAATATAGGACGGATTTGACTCCGTAAATATGGGATGGATTCTACTCCGTCCTATTGTTTACAGAAGGTAGCTAACAAATTTATACTTGTCATGGGCAGTCTTATGTACAGGATGGTTGGTACATAGGGTGGAGTGGAATTATATATAGTTATACAGAGTTGTCAAGAAAAGTTGAAAAAAGGTTACATAGCGTTCTCCATAAGGCATAAATATATTTTGGGCTTATGAAGTCAACGCGAACTAGTACAGTTTATTCCTAAACATTTACCTGTCAATTTAAATGAAAATGTATCATTCTGTAATGTTGAGGCTTTCGATGTTACCTGGACCTGTCTATTAAGGTTATACATACAAAAAAAATAAAGAATGAAAACTACCTGAGTTCAAAAAAACTAAAAAGTTGAAAATAAAACCTTTTAAAAAAACCGACTTCCACCTATAACTAAAAAGCTAAAAATAATTATAGCAAAATACAACTCTAGCAAATAAATAACACATTCAGTGTTGTTATGTAACTAGCCAGGAAGTGAAAAATGTAAACATTAAAAGGTGCTCATTCTGTACAAATTAATTACCTACCAATCTAGTATTTTTTGAAGTCGGTGCCAAGCAACAATAAAGTTTGGTGAAGTAGAAGATAACTACGCAATGAATGATTTTAGATTTGCTTGGCACCGACTACAAAAATTTACTAGATTGGTAGATAATTAATTTGTACAAAATTAGCACCTTTTAATGTTTACATTTTTTACTTCCTGGGTAGGTACCTAACAACATTGAATGTGTTATTTATTTGCTAGAGTTGTATTTTGTTATAATTATTTTTAGCATTTTAGTTATAGGTGGAAGTCGGTTACGTTTTTTTTAATGTTTTATCAAAAAACACCAAATGGATTCAAAAACTAGACTTTCTGACAAATTTTTGGTCAGATCAAAAAAAATAGCCCAAAATTGTAAGAGAAGGGGGGGTAGCTGATATGAAAAAGAATTACTTAATTTTTTTTATGGGATGTGTTGTCATTTATGACCCAATCAGTAACATATTGAACTAAAATGCCAGAATTGCATTTATTACACACCCAATTCTACAATATAACTATTCCACCAATATTCCCTGAAATTTTTCGTAGACAGCCCGCAACATTCAGCAGTTTTGTTCACCTCGTCCGTCCTTGGTGGTTTTCGTTTCACAAAATAAACGTCGGCATAAATAACCGGCTCGTAAAATTGAAATTTCACGATTGAATTGAAGGGAAAACTTCTGCTTCCAGAACGTCGAGCGGCCATAGTATCGAAAATATTTTAGTAAAATCAAATAGCCGTCCGAATGCCAAAAAACGGCACGATCTCAAGAAGCTAATATCGTGCGGCTAAAGGGCAAAGAAAGAGAAGTACTAAGAGTCCGTAATCTGGGATTTTACAGCCGAAATGGGTCACTAAATCAATTTTATTAGCGATTTTTTCCTCTTTCAGCTTGGATTCCGTCCAGTTGGTCTATCAGCTTCATAACGCTCTCTTTATGGGAGTTGAGATATGTCTGAACGCAAACGGCCCCATTCGGATTTATAAGGTCGCACCACTTCATGAAGGGAGTTTGTTTAAAATATCATTCATTTATATCTAATGTTTCCTTTCCATTGCGAGAGACTACAACGTTTTTTTTGGGTTTCTTTCATGTTTGAACGACGAGTAATACGTTCAGTATCAAAATAAACGAGCATCCAGTATGCGCATTAATTTTATTAAAATTATATTAAAAAAAACTTAAGCAATGGCAACCTAACCTAACTTTATTTATGCAAAAGTGACAGGATTATTTAATAATAAATTAAAAGTAAAAGAAAAATGAAATAAATTAAAAGAATGTGATATAAAATATATAAAAAAATCTCATAAAATTTGTAATAAAAAATCTCTATAGTTCAAAAATAAAATCATTCTCTATGAAGTTATGCTTGTCGAGACAATTAATTTACAAAATAAAATTATCAATTATATGTAAAATATATCATATATCAAATGTACAGGGACATATAATATATGATATACAGGGTATTCCTTGAACATCTTGTTATTTTCAAAACTATTGCAATAAGAAAAAACAGGTCGATTTTTGTTTCGAGGGGGAAATTTCTTGAGGTGAGTTAGCGCTTGAGATTTGAGACAGGGAAAATAGGTGTTGTCGTAAATCATTTGAAAGCCCTTTTTACGGACTATACTGTCATAATAAATTTTTTTATTGCAGTTCCTGTTCATGTGACAGAAAACCTAACGGACCTGATAGTAAAACCCGATTATTAAATTAAAAGTTTTTACTGGAGGGAAAAGTATTAGCAAGGAGTTCTTTTATAGTTTCTTTTAAACCATCCTGTTTCACTGCCGCAACCTGTAATAACACACAATACAAGAATGTAAACACTCATTTATTTTACATTATTTTTTGCTGATATTTACAGCAAGTTTGTTTATCAGTTCTGACCTTTATTCGATCATTTGAAGCATTCTACATTTATCTGTCAAGTTATTACTTTACTGATTTGTTGAAATTTTAAAAGATAATTATGGTATAGACATTGCAAGAACGTGTTGAGCTGGTAAGTCTTTATTACCAAAATCAAAATTGTGCTCGATCTGCCGCAAGGGTTTTTAAACAAAACCATCCCGAACATAACGTTCGTCATAAATACTTATTGGAGTTGATTAATTTGTTGAGACGGGCTCAGTAATGAATAAAAAAAGAGGTCCCATTGGAATTGTAAATGATGAAGGGGTAGCTGTCGCTACATTGGGCCATGTCCAACTTATACCAAACACGCAGTCTGTCCAACAAATCTCTGCAGGTTCCGGTGTTAGCAAAACTAACGTTTTTAGAATTTTGAATAAGGTCAAATTCCATCCGTACAAAATTAAATTACTTCATGAATTGACTGAGGATGATTGGGATCGAAGGCAAGAGTTTTGCGAAATTATGACCCAGCGTATGATCGAAAACCCGAATTTCTTGTACAATGTTTGCTTTTCGAATGAATGCACTATTTCACTTCATGAGGAGGTTAACCGACATAACTGTGGATTTTAGATCGATAAAAATCCTCATTTATTTCGAGAATCCGGTAAAACTAAACGTTTGGGCAGGGATTTTGAGAAATCATCTAATTGTACCCCTGTTTATTACTGGTAATGTAAATGGTGAAATTTATCACAATATATTGGAAAATGAAATTAATGCGATGATAATAGAAAAATTAGAAAATGATCCTCTACTATATGAATATAAATACTTCGATTTGGAATACCCTGGTCGCTGGATTGGAAGAAGAGGTCCTATAGAATGACCTGCCCGATCACCTGATCTGAACCCTTTGGATTTTTTTGAAGGGATATTTTAATTCCAAAATTTTTGTGACAGCCTGAGAATTTGGACGAACTAAGCCAACGAATTATAGCGGAGTGTAGTCTATGCTGAACCATGTCAGAGACGGCTTTCAGTCAAGGTTGTACTATTGTATGGAAGTCAATGGAAGACACTTTAAACATTTGCTGCACGTGATAACAATAATACCTGTATTATTCCGAGACATTTAGAACTCGCCATCAGAAACGACGAGGCATTGAATAAATTGTTGTCTGGTGTAACAATTGCACAGGGTGGTGTCGTACTCAACATTCAGGCTGTCCTGTTACAAAAAAAAAACCCGAAAAGAAACCTTAAATAGATTAATATGTCCATCATATCCCTCAATTCAGTTACGACTTCTACGATTCGTGAAGATATGGAAACGTGACGATAGCTCGCGCTTTCCTATCGCTACAATAGCCAGACTGGAACAGGCCGATACGCCCTTCACTTGTTAACGCATCACCAGGCAAGCTCATCATCACCTGACATCCCTGGCCAACCGAGGGACAACTATAAATATGGGAAGCGGTTCGGATTCACACTCAGTTTAGCTATATAGTGATACTTTGGGAGTAGGCAGATTGAGGCTCCGAGCTCGAGCTACATTTCCAGTCTTTGTTTATTTGTCTTTTGAGACGTAGGCCCTATATAAAATACAAACAAATAGGGGTAAAGGTTGACAAAAAAAGCAGCATTATTTTCAAAATTCAAGATGCGGCGGATCCAATATGGCGGACGAGAATTGCAAAAACTACTACTACTTGATTCATGAAGTTCAGTCCATGGGGGTTTCTGACTTGATCACAAAGCAGAGGTCAAATTTTCAAAATTCAAGATTACAAAACCTACCTGATATTAACTGCAATTAGAAGAGGAAGAGTTGGCAGTCTGTATTTTAGGAAGGGGTTCTTTACTATGGATTGAATGGGCAAGGGCGTATTGATAAACGATGAGAAATATGAAGAGATACGTAAAATACCTCAAGGGTAAATTAATAGTTGTCTTAGTAATTTATTTCCATGTGCCATGATATTATAACAGGAACTGCTGAATTAAATCTTACTGCTAGAATATTTCACGAAATGTCACTGCAAAGTGTCCCTTTCCGAGAATTTTGATAAACGTAAATGACTTTATGGAAAGCAATCAAGAAACCGTTTTCTTAGAGGAAATCAACCCTGAGAAACTTCATTATCTCGCGAAATGTCGATCGCTCCAAGATGGAGGCCTTTATGAAGAAGTGCGAATGCGTAAATTAGTAATTTCCTTCGTTATTGAGTTAATTGAGGTAAAACACTCGAAGAAATTTTAATTAATATCAATTTAGGGGAAAAATGACTGGAAGTGCATAATTTTGATAAATGCTTTTCGTCTTTTCTTGTCTTTGTTTTAATGGTAACGTACCAGAGATTTATACAGAATGCTCACGACAATATTTAAATATTATTATTATTTTTTTGTAAATGATATTCCAGTTCACCATTTCAAAATAGGGAACTAGTCATGTTTACAATTTTCAACAAATGTCTAATACAAAGAGAAATTCGTAACCATTTACAATATTTAACTTAGGATACATAAAGGCTGTTGTCCAAGCCTGGCTTGCCAGATAATATGTTATATCATGTTTCTTATCTATCTTATTGTTCTGGCTTGGTACAAGTTAGAGCAGTTTACATGATCCCAGGAAATATTACGCTAGTTAAGTTGAATGAATCTTAATCAGAAGAAAATACAGGAATAGGAATAGTCTTATGTATGCTAAAACTATCGAGGCAAGGAAATTATTATTTGAAAAATCAAAAATTTGTGAACATGCCTGGGACCGAGGCCATAAAATAGAATTTGACAACTCAACTATACTTCACAAATAACAACATAACACAAAACGAAAAATGAAAGAGTCTGCCTTAATTCTTTTGAATGAATTCAATCGTATCTGGTTACCGACAATTAAGGAAGAAATTATTAATGGTCATCTCCTTTTAAACAACCTAGTATCGGGATAGTTCATAAGGTTTTTCGTAGGTTTTCCCTTATGACGTTAATGGGATCACTGAAACAATAGAATTCTTTGATCGCATTTTTGGCGAATGCGCTATCTTATAACAAAGTCATACCTAGGAATTTATAAATTCTATAGACAACTCTTTCAAATTCTTCCAATTTGAAAGTTGTTTACCTTAATACATGATCTTCAGATGTTTTTGAGCTACCTGTATATTTAAAAACAACATCAATCTTATGTCAACTTAAATGTCATAAATCAAACTTTCAATTTGCAATTTACATTTTCATTACATATCTTAAGACCATTGACAATGAAGTCAGAATCGACTTTGAAACGTTTGGTATTCTCTTTCAATATACAGCTCTTTTAATTCAATTGTAGTGTAATTCCCAAGTACTTAAAAATAATCAAGAACATGATACAAATAACATTTAGAAGACGAATAGAAATTATCTCTGATCACATCTCGTTGATTCCAACTTTATTTGAAATACCGAGTTGATTAATTTAAAACAATAGTAAAAGAACATACAACATACAACTCTACTGGAATTATGTTTGACCCGTATACCCTGAAGAGTTCATTTTCAATCTAGAATAGCTATCGTTTTTTGGGACCAAAAAGGCTTGGTGTACTTTCTCCAGCAGAAGACATCAGACACGCAGGAGACTCTTAAAACATTGAGCTCTAAGATCACCAGACTTAAATCCTATCGACTTTTATATCCAGAGCTATATAAAACGTTAGTATACGAAACTATGTCAACAGTGAAGTTATAATAGCGACAATAAAAGCTGCAGAAGATCACATCGGGGTCAAGGCCAAGGTAGTCTTTAAGACACATTTTATAAGGTGTAAAAGATATTTGCATGTGATTCGCCAATAATTTTAACAACTTTTAAAATAGTACCAATAAAATAGATAGTACTAATAATATCATAAAAATAATTTTATGTACATTTAACTAAACCATGCTATTCTGATGTATTTTGCACGCTAAAACTAAATCAGAGAGCAAAATTTAGATAGAGCCAAAAAAACAATCCACAAAAGGGGTGAAATGGAGAATAGTATCCCAGTTCAGTTCCTAAAACTTAAGGAATCACATTAAATGAATGTTCAATTGTATTGATTTTGAGTTGAGAGCAAATACTCAAGTCTATAGAATAAATTTGAGAGGCGCTTTCATTTGGGAGTGAGAACTGCCCGAAATTCTAGAAACAATAAAAAATGGTTTCAATAACTAGGTAATAATAAAAATACATAAATCTGATTCAAGATGTATATGTTAATTTACCTCCAAACAAGTCAAAATACTACATCACATACATATCTAATTTATTTTAAATTAAGAAGGTGAGTTCTCACTGGCACAATGGGCATAATACGGAAGTCGCAGGGGTAGCATTCATCAAGTTTTCGCAGGAAAACTTTTAAGAGTTTGAGGGCTTCTCGACAGTCAAGAAACAATAACCTAACGCGTTAGGGCAAATAATCTCGTTGTCATAGAACGAAGTTTCCCACTTTAAAAGCGGCTTTTGAAGTAGAAATGAAGAGGATACTCAGGAAATTCAACCCTCTGTAGTAAAATGAAGGTGTTTTTTTTTCGGTACGCTAAAAAAGTCTATAGATAATAAAAAATATAAATAGAAGAACCTTTACAAAGCTAATTATTATTTGACAAAGCCTTTATAAGAAAAGAAACTGGAGAAAAAAGTAACTAAAATTTTACTATAGGTAATGTTCACATTGTTTACAAATAGTTGTTTTGTTTTTAACTAAATCTCTTTGTGGAGTTCACACCACTAAAATTATAAAGGGTGATTAAAAAATTGTTATATGATATGGACGTAAACAAATCATATACAGAATGGTTGAAATATATGGTGAAGTTGAATTATATTTATACAGTGTTATTAAAAAAATATTTATTTTATAGCCCATAAGAAGGAATTAATGTTACACAGGACGGTAATATGAAATGTTAAAAATGAAATAATATACTATATATAGGACGGATTTGACTCCGTAAATATGGGATGGATTCTACTCCGTCCTAAAGTTTACAGAAGGCAGGAAACAATTTATGCTTGTCCTTGGGCAGTCGTATGAACAGGATGGTTGCTACATTGGGTGGAGTGGAATTATCTATAGTTATACAGAGTTGTCAAAAAATGTTGAAAAAAGGTTACATGGCGTGGTCCTTAAGGCATAAATATATTTTGGGCTTATTAAGTCAACGCGTACTACTACATTTTGTTCGTAAACATTTACCTGTCAATTTAAATGAAAATGTATCTTTGTGTAATGTTGAGGCTTTCGATGTTACCTGGTCCTGTCTATTAAGGTTATATTATACATACAAAATAAAGAATGAAAACTACCTGAGTTCAAAAAAATTAAAAAGTTGAAACTAAAACATTTTTAAATAAAATATATAACCGACTTCCACCTATAACTAAAAAGCTAAAAATATTTATAACAAAATACAACTCTAACAAATAAATAACACATTCAATGTTGTTAGGTACCTACCCAGGAAGTAAAAAATTTAAACATTTAAATTTGCTCATTCTGTACAAATTAATTACCTACCAATCTAGTATATCTTTGAAGTCGGTAGCAAGCAACAATCAAGTATTAGATTGGTGTTATTTATTTGCTAGAGTTTGTTATAATTATTTTTAGCTGTTTAGTTATAGGTGGAAGTCGGTTATACATATTTTTTAAATGTTTTATCGTTTTTTTTAGTTGCTAATGGCACGATCAGAGCAATACTCCAACAGGAATAAAAACACTTTGCGTATAGAGACCTAGCTAATAAATATAATACATGGAAAAAGTTTTGACCACGGCCAAAGCCGGTCTTGAACCGATTTTTAACCATAAAATAATCCTTTCAATTAGTTCAAACGCAGACACAAGATCCCTTATAATGTTTAAGCAGGAAAGAATTCAAAACTTTTAACGTTGTCTTTTGTCCCACGTGATAACGATAGTAAGGATTGAGTCCTCTATCAACCTACAACTACTCAAATGAAGTTAGAGACATGATTGCTTACCCCAAATATTTGTTTCTACGCCCCTCCAACTAACCTCATTAATTTAGCATAACGACCCATTAATTAATTTCTGTAAGTGCTTAATTTCGCTCGAGTGAGAAACCATTAACATCTGATTGACAAATGCGCTAACGTAACATTTATGACACTTTCGAATTCAGTTTCCCTCAACTGCCGAACTTTGGAAAACTTTCTGCCCTAAAAAACAATTAATTTCCAAGAGCAACTAGAATTGCTTTGCAAACAAACCTATAAATATATTCAGATCCTCATATCCCCATTTTTTATCAACTACTCAAGACATAATAACGGATTCTTTGGACAATAAAAATACACCCCAGAAAACACTTAAAAGGGACTCATTCAGCAACAGAGAAACATCCAAGCAGAAATTTCTACATAAATCTCAAAGCCGAAATAATAATATGAAAGTTTCAGTAAACTCATATTAGATGTAGAGAACAATCGGGAGCACTTCATCATTCCTTGCCATGTATTTCAACTGCCTGTTTGTATAACTTTGGAAACGTTGAGGTCATATGATATTTTGTATTCGACCTTCAGAGGAACACCTGTGAGAGCCACAGGTCATTGTGTACATAAATTCATTTACCTTTCCATTGCTGATGAACTTTAGGTTTCCTTCAATCCAGACCTGAATCTTTATGGGCTAAATTGTAATAATTTTATGTTATGTTAAATTAATATTTGAAATAAAGTTCAAACTTCAGGTTAAGATTGCGGCACATGTATGTATTTAGCTAATGATAAAATTAATTATAAAATACATAAATAATAAATAGTTATTTGATTTGACACTAAGCGGGATATGAATATTTGAAAAAAATAATGCATATTCCATATTTTGGAGAAAAGTATGCTAAAAGAATAAAAAATAGAAAAACCTGCTAAATTAATTGTAATAAACAATTTTTTAAATGACACTTGGGAAGATGTAATTAGAATAAAAGACCCTCAACAATCTTACAAGGTTTTTATTTGTAACTTAAATGAGCATATTTCCAAAAGTACTTTTACCTTACGAAATAAAAAAAACAAGCATTATAAAATAAAACCGTAGATTACAAATGGTCTAATATACTCCATTATTAAACAAGCCGAATTAAAAAGGAAACTGAAATTCAAATACTCGGAAAATCTTGTAGAAACTTACAAAAACCAAAAACGTATTACAGAATGCAAAAATAAAAACACACTCACATAATGCTTCAAAATGGTAACATAATATTAAAAAAACTAAAAATTATTCACATACACCATACAAAATCATTAGAACATATAACTTTAAAAACAAAAATAACTGAACATTACAATCATTTTCAGAAATTAATTCCAAATTAGTTACCAAGACAATAAACGTCATTACCACTTTTAAAACAAGGAAACTCTCATTTCAAATTTCTTTGATAATGTAATGAGCTTAATTTTTTTGGCAGTGAATAAAATGTGCAAAATTATATTTAATTACATTTTTTTCAAATAAAAAACTAAAAATATACATAGTGAAGACGGGGATATAAAACAGATTTAACTATTTTCTATTTTAGCCTATGTAACTCTTTATTGCCCTTCTAATTCTTGGAACAACCATTAATAATGATTACTAACCAATAAAATAACATTGTTTATTAAATTTTAGTTTTAAAACTTCCACTGTTGGAAATGGATATTTAATGACAATAATTGTAATCAATTTTTGTACACAATATAAAAACTCAAAAAATGACCTTCGTTATCAGAAACAAAACTTAAACTAAATTTAATACCTATCTTTACATAAAATGGACATTTTTACAAATCGAAGGGGATACGAATAAGTTAGAAATATCAGGTACCGCGGGTCACACACAGTTCTCACGGTCACTGAAATGTTTCTGCCAATGGCAATGATCATGAGGTAGCTTGTGGAGATTTTTTAAATCCTTCAGTGTATGATGGTGGCAATCAAACAGTGACAATATGAAACAACTTGAATTATTCACTGAGTAACAATACCAAAGGAGTTTGATTCCACAAATTAACTCAGAACTTTGCTTAGGAGATAGTTCGACAAAATTCTTTCACCAAACGATGGCTCTACATCTATTATGCATCATCCTCTTCTTCATCTACACCTTCTTCACCCTCAATATCCTCATCATCTTCTTCACCTTCAATTTCTTCCTCATCACCCTCAGGTATTTCTTCCTCTCCTGTATCTTCTTCCTCCTCAATACCTTCTTCCTCCTCCTCCTCCTCATCTAGTTCTTCTTCTGAATTAGCTCCGTTTTCCTCTTTTTTCGCCTTTTTGGCGTCATCTGTCTTATCCTCCGTCGCTCGCTTTGGGCCTTTCCATTCGCACAATCAAATAAATAAAATCAAATGGAGGGCAAAACATCATCGCACGACAAGGACTCAAAGCACTTTCTCGAAATCATCGGATCCATGAAACTTGGGCCAGAACATCGCTTAGTAAGTTTTGAGGTTCAAAACCTATTCACGAACATACCACTAGACGAATCTCTCAACAGAAAGAAACTTACTGAACACGAAACCCTGATGGAGAGGACGAAGCTGCCAATAGACTCAATCATGGACTTGCTAGAATGTTGCCTCAAGAACTGCTACTTTCAGGAGAAGGACCGGTTCTTCATTCAAGAATATAGATTGCCTATGGGTTCCCCGTTATCATCAACCATCGCCAACATCTACATGGAATGTTTCGAAGAACATGCACTGGGGAGTTACGAGAAGCAGCCCAAGCTATGATTGAGGTATGTCGATGACACCTTTATTATTTGGCAACATTCCTGGAGCACCTGAACCAATCGCAACCATCCATTAGATTCACCATGGAGATGGAGAAGAACATCTGAAACTTAGAGCAGACCTTTTGGCGAATGAATATCCGGAAACGATCATTACCAAGGCATTTGAAGAGCTGGACAAACCACCTAGGCAGGAAGAGGACACCACGGTAGCCACTCTGCTTTTACCGTATACTAAAGACTTGTCGGAGAAACTTACAAGAATTGCACACAGCTATGGAATCAGAATGATCTTCAAAAGCAACAACACCTTTAGGAGCATGATAACAAGAACGAGGCCCAACGCACCATCAATACCAAATAACTGTTTATACAGCATACCGCGTGAATGTGACAATCTTACCATTGGAAAGACAAAGCGACCGCTGGACACCAGGGTTAAGGAACACCGCACAGCTACTCAAAGGGCGGTGGTAACGAAGTCTCGGCGAGCTAATCACGCATGGACTGAACACCATAATATCAACTGGGACCAGGCCAGAGCAATTCATAAGGAAGAGCACAGGTACAAAAGAATATTCATAGAGACAGCATATATAATCTCGAACGAAAATATAACTAGCGAGCCCAGCGTCCAAATTAAAAATATTTGGAGAGCTCTTCTTCGGCCTCTGCCGCTATGCATCACCGACAACCAACCTCCAAGTAGGACGACGCTGATTGGACCAGATGACCATGACCGGTTAAGGGTATAATATAAATAACACGGATAATCTGAATTTCCCATCATTCACCTGATGACGATAGCAGATGCAAAGCTATTGAAACGTTGTGAGATCAACCACTTCAAGACGATGAAAGTCCAAGGAAACTTCGAGAAACGAGTTACATTGTCTATCAACTTCAGACTAACATCAAATAAATAACTACAGACCGATCTATATATACCTAACTTTGCAGATTGTTTTAACAATCCATAAAAAAGGATAATATCATTTTTAAACAAACTAATATCATTACAAATAGGCAACTTGCATTCATCATAAATTCAAACAACGAAAATGTCATTCATGAATTTTTAAAATCAGCAGTACCGGCTATAATTAATTTTTCAAAATATTCAGCATGCTTTTTAGACCTAAACAAAGCATCTGATACTGTAGACCAGTAGTTGATAACTGCAACATTAAAATTTATGAAAAACTACTTATTACAAAGAACAAATTCTTTTTCTAATATAAACAAATTCTATCTCAAAAATTACAATGGCCTACAGATGCTATGCAGATGAAACTGTGCTAATAAAAAATCGGGGATATGGTAAAATAGAATATAGCAAAATATTTGAGCAACGTATATTTATGGCTTAAAAGCATTTTATTAACACTAACTATAGAAGAAAAGAAAAAAACAAATATATTACCTACTCGCCAAGAATACTAGATCAACATCGGATGTTTTATCGATCAACACTTAAAATGTACAGAACATAAAGCTCACATATCAAAAATTATTTTATTTAAAATAGTTTATTTTAACATAAATTAATTTTTGAATGATTGCTGTAACTTAAAAATTAACACAGCTTTGAAAAAAAATACAATGGTATTTGTGAAAAATAAAGAATATGAAGAAAATTATAAAGACATTAATACAACGGATTGGGGATGGTTCACAAGTGAAAACTTCTTTCAACTAATAGAAACGAAAAGTGGGCGTCTGAAAAGAATTACCAAAAATGATATTGCAATTCCAATCAGGGTTGCAGATCATTGTGTGACTGGTATATTTTTTAAGGAGCATGCTGTGAGGACAACTGCCAAAATTGTCCTGCAATCAACAAAGACCAGCATTTAAATGTAAAAACACAGTTTTGCACCCTAACACCAAACCTTTATTTTAAACACTCAACGCCGTTTCAACAACTCTAAGTTGTCATCTTCAAAGAGTAAACCCAACTTAGAGTTTTTGAAACGGCGTTTAGTGTTTAAAATAAAGGTTTGGTGTTAGGGTGCAAAACTGTGTTTTTACATTTGTGACACATCAAAGGTTCCACAGCTTTTCCATTAGCAATTGAATTGTGAAGAGAGTGATACCGTTTTGATAAAATAACACATTTTGAATCTTTTTTTTACAATAGAATTTTTATACCTTCTCCGTTGTGTATTTAAATAGTATTTTTATTATCATTTTTTGATTATAGTATACTCATATTTTTTGTATTTAGACATATATTCCGAGTTGAAAAGTGGTTCCGATAAACAATTATTTTTATATAAACAAGCAATGATTTTTGCATTAAAAACTGTTGAAAAAAGTTTTTTTCGTATAAGGGTTGTTAGGGACATAAATTTTAAACAATATCAATTATTAGAAATGACGATTTGAATCCAGAATATAATTTAATCTTTATTTAAATTTTTCATAAAGTGGTGTATTTACCCCCTAAAAATAAATAAACTTGTGCGTATATAACTATTGAAGTGGAGAAGCAAAAAATGGATGCAGTTATAAAAACTGTAGAGGTATTACCGTATTTTGAACCCCATTAAGTGAAACATGACGAAATACAAGATTATGTCACATATTATGTCGGATTATCGTTGTGGAGTAACAAAAAATAGCGAATTAAACATACATATACATACTATATCAAACATTTCATCTTTTTAACATTGAACAGTACAAAAATTGTTGAACAACATAAAACTTACAATTTACTTAAAAACTAAAAGGAAATACTATCAACTAATGGATACAAACAAGGTTAGCCAGTTTTAACTTAAAGTAGTTGCAACAATCTAATTTGGTTACAGAGAGAGCAAGGTCTGCAACTTCTATTAATCAAATTCCAAAGATAAAATAGCCCGTCTCTAACTTCTTTTATTTTGTTTCGCCAATATTGAGAGTTATATACTTTTTACATTTACATGAGAAGAAATACATTTAGCATCTCAACTTGCTTTTTGGTATTATCCTTTATTTTAAATGCAGAAGATGTTAAGTCAATAACGACTTTTAGTAAAGAAACTTGCTATAATTATCGCATTTAGCACTGAATATAAAATGGATAACCCTTTGGAATTAGAGAATGGAAGTCATTAGGTAACATGTAATATATCAGCTAACAGTAAAGAAAAGTGTAATGACAAGAAACACAGAAGAGCTACTGCCTACATATTTATTTTTTCTAACCTCCCTGTATAGCTATAATTGCACTCAATTCTCTAACATTTATTAAAATCCTCATTATAATATTTCCATCTCATTATATATTTCCACCACCCTGTATATGCAAATGCCCATGGTCCACGCATAATATTTTTTAACATCTTTGAACCACCCGGTAAACTATTCTGTATATGCCACTGCCTATGAGCCACCCTATTTTCTCTTTTTATTTATGAAATTTTTAAGTATCTTCTGTAACTATAATTCTACTCCGACCTATATTTTAATCATCATATATATGGAACTCTTCTCTATAAATAATTTCCTTTTCTAAGATTTTTTATCATCATCCTGTATATCTATAATTCCTCTCACCCTATATTTAATCTTCTCTATATATACAACTGCTTATGGGTTACGAAATGTTGCATTTACATTTCCACCACCCTGAATATGCATCTCTGTATAATATTTTTTGCACCACCCTGTATAACTGTAATTCTACTGCACCTTATATTCGAAGAACCCTGTAAATTCAACTGCTAATGGGCTACCCTATATAATTATTTTATTAGTTATAATTGCACCCAACTCTATATTTTAATCACCCTATATATGCAACTTCTTATGTGCCACCCACGAAAAAAGTGATTTCCAACATATCTGGAATCGCCCTGTATAATTATAATATACAACGATTACTTTACCACTAAACAATAACAACGCTTGCATGCCACTTCCAGAAGTACATGCTCTAAGTATATAACAGCATTGGTCCCTCTATAATTAATTACTCAATGTTTTGAGTCTGGCGACGGCGGCACATTCAGTTGTTTGGCGTTGACATCATGGACGTAAATAATGAATTTTTATTATATTTTATTTAATGAATGAACTAATATTATAAATTAGTATCAGCATTCTGCACTGAAAGTCGTCAGTAACTACTAAACAAAACAAAAAATGAAGAAAATCGGTTGAGAGACAGAGGAGAAAATGGTACCTAATCGTTTTGTCTTTGCCTATTTATATATAGATGAAATAGTCCTTCAAGTCAAGAACATTTCACAGGTAACAATAAGAAATGAAAGCTACGAATCTAAACATTAGACTCCGACAATTATAGACTTATGAACTTGTTAATAATCTACATAAACTCTTAACAACTGGGCTTGTGCTTGTTACAAGAACAAGCAGAATTCTTACAACACTTAGCAAGCACTCATAGAAAATTCTATAGAATACAAGAAACCTCTAGTCATGGCATGTCTTGATTTTGGAAAACATTCCAAAATATCGAAATAGACACAGTAAGAACATTAAATGATTGCTGTATAGTTATACCCAACTTCTACAAATACTCCTATGCATCAATGATAGTTAAAACGCACAAGTGTAACAAATGCAGATTAGACTAGGTGACGCCAAAGTTTATTATAAGTGTCCTAGAATTTAGCATTAGGGTTCAGTGGGCTACTGAAGAAATTATAATAGAAAGATAGCAAAACCCTTGATACAGAACACACTGTGATTTGTTTAAACACAGACCCATGCGCGAGCCCAGGAACTAGATTTGCCCCTCAGAAAATTTTTACTGATGAGCACTTCCAGCCCCCTTGCTATCCACCCCCTGAGACTCAACTCAGGTCCTCACGCTAACGCAGTTTTCCTTCTGCATAATCGCTGTCTTCTTGTTGGGATAGCTTGGCTTTGGTTTGGTTCCGTTGCTTTACCTTATTGGTACTAAAGCAACTGTCTTATTTGTGTTTCGTGGCTCATTCTTTGCTATGATATATAGATAATTGTAGCCTTCTGTGGGCGTTTGTTTTGTGAGTGTGTGTTCTTCTGTCTTCTCTTTGTTTTGTAGGTTGGTTTCCCCCCGGGCCCCCCTTGTTGTCTCAAGAAAAATAAAGATTGTTATCTACTTCATTTTTTACTTACCTGTCCTCTATCTCTGGGCTTCTTCGTCCTCTTCCCCTTCGCTAAAGGAGAGCTGGTTCTTAGGCCGATTGTATCTGTCAATAAATCTGGGGTCATAGTCGATTAGTTGTCGTAGGTGAAGGTTTGGGTGCTGTTCCAATTTGGCGTAAGCCTCTCTGGCCCTTGGTGTCATAAATCGTTGAAAATCACCGTGTTACGAACGAACCAGGGTGCGTCGACTGCATGGCGTAGGCATAAGTTCTCCTGCCATTGGATGGCTTGCCTGTTGCTCTTGCTGGTGTGTCCATATACAATTGAAGCGTACGTCAGCATTGGAAAGATGACTGTCTTGATGAGAGTCAACTTGTTTAAGAGTCCCAGCTTGCTTCCTCTTCCTATTAAGGGGTAAAGTCTGGCACGGGCAGCCCGGACTTTATTACGAGTCTCTTGCTTCGTGAAAGTCAACCCCTTGTCGATGATGACTCCAAGGTATTTGACTTCGTTCTTCCATGGAATTTGTCTGCCGTTGACGGTCAGGTTTCCTGTCGGAACGATCGTGCGGCTTCTTCCGTTGACGAACAGAGCTTGAGTTTTGTCCTCGTTGATAGCTATCTTCCACTGAAGGCACCATTCCGCTAAATTGTCAGTGGCTTGCTGCAGCCGCCTCAAGGCTAGCTCGAATCAGAAAGATTGACATCCTATGGCGGTGTTCTCGGCGAACTGGGCAATTATAGCGTCGGCTGGTCTTGGGATGTCTGCAGTGTAGATTGAAAATAGCATCGGGGACAGGACTGCTCCTTGTGGAACCCCTGCCTCGGTGGTGATTTGTTTAAAAATTAATATAAAGCAAATGAAATATGCCAAACCTAATTACCAACTAATTGCCAATATAGTGATAAGTCGAGCTAGTAGAAAAATATTCATAACTTAGTCACCACATTAGAATTGACAGTTAATCAGACAACTGAAGTGCAAAGAAGAAAATCACTTAAGCATTTAGAGGTGAGGTTAGGTACAGGCCTGAAACTCAGGCCTACTCAAAGGTCACAGAAATTTACAGACAACAGCTGAAACAACAGATGCTTAGAAGCTGGGCGATACTTTTAATTTCAACAGAGGAAGACTACCTACATGATAGACAGTTGGTTTCAAAATGGAAATAAATGATTGAAGCATATGTTCAACAGTGGAACTGAGAAGGGTTGTAGAAGTCTAAAATGGTTTAATAGATTGATAGGTCTAGTGTTGACGAATTCTGATGCCATTATATAAAAAAGAGTTTTTAGCTACAGCAGAAGATAATCATCATTCTTCAATATATACTCACTTACAAAAAAAATTGCAACACCCAGAAGATGATTAAATCTAATATTGTTTGGGTAAAACATAGATGATGTAGTAAGGAGTAAATGATTGAAATTTGAATAAAAAATATCAAAAAGTTCACTTTTTCTTGTAAATAAAGTTTGTTAGTAACGTGTTTGTTCATCGCGGTTATCTATACACTCCCCAACAAGTCTTGGCATTGATTCAATAAGGTGTCCTATTTTTTTAGGAATACTATCCCAAACTACCTATATTAGAACCTCCAAAATTTGTGGGAGCTGGGGTAAATTTCCGACTCTTTTACTTATCATATCCCAAATATGTTTTATAGGCTAAAGGTCTGGTCGGTTATGGTAACAGATTCACATGGGTCTGTGCACAAACTTTAAATTAACTGGACCAAAATGAGCATAATCTTGCTGAAATATGGAATCCATGAGCCGATACGTACAAAAAGGACATACGGTTCCATTAGTTCCTGAAGATAACGTTGCGCTGTGATGTTGCCTCAAATGTAGACTAAAGCTGATCTACTTCCAATAGCACTCCATAATATAACGCCTACTGTACAGTGTACATGTCAGCAGGGGACGCCGCACTTGAGCCTGGGGAAATTCTCAAGGTCACTTCCGTCACTTGAGAACCAAGATGACCCCACCCACGCTCATTCGCACTTGCCATCGCTTGGGGGTCAATGACCTGGGTGACAGGGGCGTTGACACGGAACGTTGGCATAGCACGACGGAACGTTGGTGTGGGGGCGTATGGCATAGAACGATGGAACAATGACAGGTAGGCCGTAGAGTTGGGGCGTTAACTAGGGCTCTGATGAGGGCCCCAGTGCTGCTATAAAGATGGATGGGGGCCGCGTATAGGTAAGAATGCTGATGACAGGCTGTGATGTAATGGAGGTTATGGACTATTGGGTAGGGCTGCCGTGACGTGGATGGATGGGGGCCCGCGTAAAGGTTAGGTTATGTCGTTATTAGAGGTTAGGTTTCACGGAGTCGGCATATAGGTTAGACAACTGACAGGTAGGCCATAGAGTTAGGGCGTTGACGTATGGCATAGAACGAAGGCACGGAACATTGACAGCTGACAGGTAGGCCATAGAATCAGAGGTACGGAACACGGTTGACAGTTGACATATTGTACTACAGACATGTTATGATGTAATAGATAAGCAGTTACCCCTTGAAGCTCTCTCATTGGCTAATTACCACGTGCTCAGCCATACCGAGCTCTCATTGGTCAATAGTCACCACATGATCTGTTCAATGGCGCCAAATTTCAATGATGTACAAAATAATTTATATATTTATATTACAAAAACCGACGCAGTGATGGTGAATCGAACCCCAGTCCACCGGTTTCCTATGTAAGCACTTAGCATATGTGCCAACAAGGCGACCTTACTAACTCTTTCTATCAGTTGATAGTATGTTGAATAGAAAATCGTTTAAGATGCGTGGTGATAATATCAAATTGAGATTGACGTCTTTTTCCTCGGCACATTGTCTATGCCTTCTTCGGCCACCATGTCCACCCAAGCAAAATCGATATTCACCAGAGAAGATGATCTGATGCCATTCCATATTCCATTGGTTCTCTGCAGAGGTAGCACAAACGTCTAGAACTTAAAAGAGTTCTACTTTTACAAAGATGAAAGAACAACATTAAGACAACCTGAAAATTATTTATAGTCTAGGTGTTACTCTACTCAATCCGCTGATAGAAACTAAAGCAACCAAGCCTGACGAATTTCAAATTTAAGTTGCTTAATATAAAAACATGCTTGTAAACCGTGTCATAGGGTGAATATTAAAACAGAAACACGTGCACTGAAAACAGAGTAAACAGCAGATGTTTTTTTGACTCTCATGTGGTAGCCTAGGGCACTCTATTAAAACTAAAAACCATCCATCGTGAATATTATTAATTACAATATACGTTATTGCGACAGTTAACTGTAGCGAATTCAAATAATTCAACATTTTTTAATTACGTATCACACATCTTTTTAGTACGCGGTACAATTCTTCGAAAAGTGTTCTCTCGCAATTATTTAATGGAATCAGAAGGTAGTTCACGATTCAGTAGAGTAGAATTCCGAAGGGACTCAAAGCAAGTGTACTTCTAATTAAGTTTTATATAGTGAAAAGCATACGATGAATATTTTCACTACGATATTCATTGGAATTGTACCGTAGCAGGGAATGCAATATATGTCTCGTAGACAAGTAGTATTCTGTTGACATGTGTTACTTCCCGAATGGCTGTTTGATAACAAATCTAGGTGAACTAACAATGGGGATGTTGTCAGGACATACTAATCGATAGGGACTGTAAAGTGACAGGCTTTGTAGGTCAGTTAGCTGAAGGAATGAAGAAAGGATGCTGCAGTGAGATCTTATCTGAATTTTATTATAAACGAAACTACGTATATTGGAAATAACGATAGATTAAAATAATAATATTCTATAGTACACGAAAGGAATGAAATGAACACAAACATTATTTATTTATTATTTATTACACTATCCAACAGTACAAAGACCAATTATAGGACAGCGACAAAACATAGAAATATAAAAAATAAGGACAATTCGTTACTAAACATTATACACCAGATTATATAAAAGATGATTACTTTTTTTTATTACACTTATGGAGGAATTAAAAATGTCTAAGTTTACAGAGTTACAACTTTCGCAGATAAAATAGAGAGGTGAAAACTTAAAAATATTAGTTCTTGGTTTTGGTAAATAAAATGGTAATTGATGTAAAATGTCACTGCAATCTATTTGGTTTCTAAACAACTTGCTTAGAAAGACAACTGAGTGAACTCTCCTCCGATCGTGCAGATTAAGAAGCGAGAATCTCTTCAGTAGCTCAGATTGAAGAAATCCTGTGGGAGGATATGAACCGTCAATTTTAAAAGCTAGAAATTTAAAAAATCGCCTCTGAATATTTTCGACCATCTCACTGTACTTATTATACCCTGGCTGCCAAACCAAAGCAGCGTATTCAAGCCGAGATTTCACAATGGCATTATAAAGTAAAATCAGAGTGCTTAGGTCTGCGAAGCACTCAGAGTTTCGAATTATAAAACCAAGACTTTTATAAGCTGCTTGTACAGTATGTCCAACATGCAAATTAAAATTTAATTTGTTATCAAAACTATCACCAAGATTTGTAATATTGTTCGGTCTTGACAAAATAGCACCCTCTATCCTGTAGTCTAGCAAAATAGGAGTTTGCCGTCTGGTAAAAGTTATGGCGTGACACTTCGATGCATTTAATGGCAGGTATTCACATTGTCAAGACTTTTCTGTAGCCTAAAACAGTCATTTACATTTTCTATTACAGTATAGATTTTAATATCATCAGCACATAGCAGATAGTGAACATTGAACATTATATAAAGAAACGACAATTCGAATAGTCAAAAATGTGTGAACATGCCTGGAACCTTGGTCATAACATACAATTTCAAAATTCCTTTTGAATAACCCTATATTGGGGTTTCCTTGTGACTTTAGTGAGAACTTTGGAAAATCTTTGGTTTCATTTTTGGCGAATGTACTGTCTTACAAAGTCGTACCTAGGAACGCCACATGAAATTCTAAAGATAACTCTTTCAAATTATCCTAATTTGAAAGAAGCTTTGTTATTTGACATGATCTTTAGAATTTTAAGTGCTACCCTGTACATATCAGATTTTCAGTAAATACCCTTAGTTGCATCAGTTTGATTGTCAAACATTAATGTCAAATTGTGATTTACGAAATTTCTCATTACGAATCCTTTTATTTTTTTAATTTCCTGTTCATTTTATGTAATACCATTGAAAACGGGATCTGAGTTAGACGTTGAAACGTTTGGACGTTTTGAAATATACAGATTTTCAAGTTTAAATGGTGTTATTCCCAAAGAACTCCGAAAAAGTAAAAACAGGAAAGTAGGTTAAAACACTATTGCGTTTGAATTCTACAGATGTTCAATCTCGTTGAGCAATTTTTTTCATATTTCCTAATTTTTTTGGCTTTTTCGGTGAAAATAGTTTAAACGGCATCCTTTTTCTTCTTCTGACATTTACAGTTTTGCCATTTTTTACTTTTTAAGTCTTGCAGGTGTTTTTGACACCTTTTCATGTTCAATATTTTGAACTTTTTTCTAAATTTTCTGAAAATAATTTTCATAGTAACATCTTGTCTATGAAAAGCAAATATCACCAATTATGGAATTGCATGTTTCATTTTGTATGATCAAACAATTAAGTGATTTTAACATTATCAATAAATTTAATGATGAAAACACATCTACAAAAAATGCTGACAATTATCCTAAAAAGTTCAGCAATAAAGAGTTATATAAATTTGAAAACAAAACAATTACTAACATTCAACATCATGCTGCTCCAAACAATACTTAATACCCTTCATAATCACATTACTGCAACAACAATACCATATATACAAGGTCTTTCAGAAAGACTAAAAAGAAAAGGCAACCCGAAACTCAAAAACTGTTTTTTTTATTTTTTGGGGAGAATAGTTTGAAAATCATCTTTCATTTTAGACATTTAGCTATTTTGTTATTTCCGACATTTTTAATAATTTTATTATTTTTGAAGTTCGATATTTTTAGCACCTTTTCGTGTTGGATGTTTTTGTTATTGAACTTTTTTCATGATGCCTACATATTTAAAATATGTCTCTGAAAGCAATTTAAACTTCACCGTTTCTGTGCCAGATTTTTTAGTAACATCTTATCTATGACGGATTGTTCAGTTACGGGTTTTAAACCAATTGTTTAAATTTTTAGAATAAATTTAGTAGGCTTATTCGAGTAAGGTAGGTAGGATCGTTTTATCACTCTTTTTTAATATTGATAGTATTTTTGTTTTTTTTTTTCGTTGTCCTGGTATTCTATTATTTTTCCAGCATTGATTATATAGTTGGGGAAGCCTCAGTTGCAGTTGTGTCCATCCATATTTCACCAATTCTGAATTGATACCCTCTATTCCTGTTGCGTTTTTGTTTTTTGGTTTTAACAGCTGCTCTTTGTTCCTCTAAATCTATGTCTTCTAGACTTCTTACATCTGCTCTCTCTATTTCTTCCTCTATTACATTTTCCTTCTGCCATAATTTCTTGTAGTGTTTTACCCAATTATCTTCTTTTATATTGTTTATTCTGAATGTGTCATTTTGTTGTTTATTATTCAGTGCGTTTATTTTCTTTCATGTTATTTGTTTTCTGCCGTGTATGTTAGTGTCGCTAATAAAGCGTTCAAAACATAGCTTGTGTGCTTTTTTAGTTCGCTTTTTTTGCCTAGTTTATTTTCTGTTTATACATTTTCTGATTGTTTTTTGTAGGATGACTTAAGTATTTTTATAAGGTAATTGAATTTCGTCTACTGGTTGCCGAAGTTCTTCTGTCTATAGTCGCAAACCTTTTTTCTAGCTTACGTTTCTCTTTTTACCTAATGTTTCTGAGACTGGCTATTCTATTGCTTTTTGTATGATTCGTCAATCCCTTCTTCTTTTATTTCTAACCGTCCAAGAATTCTGTTCAGTCTTTAGTTGTAAAAGTTTCTTATGCTTTTTTCATTTAGTCAGTAGATTTTTTCCTCTTTTTCTTTTGTTTTTGGGTTCACTTTTTTCCCTTTTGAAGGTAGAGTTGCAGTTACAACTAATGTATCTTTTACTTGTCTAGCTAGTTTACTACTATTTGAAGACGCGAGGTGTAAAACCGACATCTAGGATTTTCGAGAGAATTAGCACACAGAGGTTCCGAATCTGGACCCGTTCCGTGTAATTGCTGTTCTCCCTTAACTCCTAGGACAGAATGTCACGATAAAATTTTCAGGTTACTTCACCTGTCAGAGATACTGAATACTCTTTTCGAGGTGTCATTCCTTTGTACGCAAGACAATATATATAATATTCATTGTTTCTGGTTAGGGAAACTTTATCAGTTGCGCTTCCCACAATTGAATATCCTCTCGAAGACTTCTTTATGTATTTGATACATTTCGTTAAATTTGAAGACGCGAGATGTAAGACCGACATCTAGGATTTTCGAGAGAATTAGCACACAGATGTTCCGAATCTGGAGCCGTTTCGTGTAATTGCTTTTCTCCCTCAACCCCTAGGACACAATGTCACGATAAAATTTTCAGGTTACTTCACCTGTCAGACATATTGAATACTCTCTTCGAGGTGTCATGCCTTTGTACGCAAGACAATATAGATAATATATATTGTTTCTGGTTAGATTCATACATAAAGAAGTGTTCTAGAGGACATTCAATTGTGGGAAGCGCAACTGATGAAGGTTCCCTAACCAGAAACAATATATATTATATATATTGTCTTGCGTACAAAGGAATGACACCTCGAAGAGAGTAGTTTACTACTAGTTTATTACGTAATCAGTAAGTGATCGGCTTGTCCTTATGTATTTGTATATGTCTTTTACGGAAGATACTGTTTTTAAGTTATTGCAACTAGCGAAGTCTCTAAGCAAACTTCCATTTTCATTGCACTTTCTTCCCGACAATATCCTACAATATTCATAATTGGAGTATTTCGAATTCGGGTGTTGAAATCTTCCATAAGAATAATTTCGTTAGTGCCATTAGCTATGATGAGAATAAATTGTAAATCTCTTTTTAATTCCACATATTCTATTGCTCCAAACAATTGTAAACAAAGCACCACAACACTTTTATGTATTTTGTAATTACATTTAAAGTGCTGATACATGTTCATTATCGCCACGACTTAACCAACAGGATGTCTGTTTCTAATTCGACCCGTTTCCTAATACCCAACTGCCAATAAAAGAACTCGAAATCACAATTCGAGTGCCATAAAATCCCTCACAAGCTTTGTCTCCCTTTATCAGCGATGAAACAGGGTAATATCGCACAGACAGAGCAACGCCAAACACGATACGACCAATAAACCCCTCGATTCGATGACAATAATCACGACTTCTGTTTGTTTCAGGCTCTAACGAAAAAGTCCTCATCGTATCCGACGGACAATTAGCCAAACGCACACTCATCGATTGGGCATTCCAGTTGCAAATGTTCATTAGATTTCGACCGACGTTTCGCGCTACGTGTTCCGATATGACTTCAGACGCAAAGACGTGCAGAGTCAAGGGGCAAAGGTAGCAATGAACTCCGCATCTTTGTGTCCAGTAATAATATCGACGAAAGACGCATTTCGCGATGTTGAGGACAGACAAAGGAAAGCATTGGATTAATGAGTGTGATAGAAATAGCAATGGAATCTAATAGAAATATTTGAGGTAAGTGAAATGATTAACACGCTAATGATAAGTAAGTTTTTAGTTGCACATGAGATCTGGTTGAATTCTTTTTTTACCCGACTTCAAAAAGAAGAAGGTTCTCAATTCGTCTGTATCTATGTTTTTTTTATGTTTGTTCAGCTATTACTCGCAAACGTCTCAAGGAATTTCGACCGTTTATACTGAAACCTGTTCCGGGGGATCGCGAAGTAGTCCCATATATTTTTTTCAATAACTTAGCTTGTATCGTTTCTTAGTAAATGGAGAAAAACTTTTTTGCCGAATTTCTTAGGCAGTAAGCTCTGGTGAAGTCGCCGGTATTAAAAATAAGGAAAATTTTCAATTTGGAACATGGGATAAATTGAAAAGAAATTGAATTAGTTCTGGGATATCCCGAAGTTATACAGTAAGCTTTGGTGGAGTCGCTGGTATTAATATGGAAATTTTTTTATTCGGAACATGGGATACATTGAAAAGAAATTGAATTAGTTCTGGGATATCCCGAAGTTATACAGTAAGCTTTGGTGGAGTCGCTGGTATTAAAAATCTGGATTTGTTTCAATTCGGAACATGGGATAAATTGAAAATAAATGAATTAGTTCTGGGATATCCCGAAGTTATACAGTAAGCTTTAGTGAAGTCGCTGTATTAAAAATATGGAAATTTGTCTATTCGGAACATGGGATAAATTGAAAAGAAATTGAATTAGTTCTGGGATATCTCGAAGTTATACAGTAAGTTTTAGTGGAGTCGCTGGTATTAAAAATATCAAATGTTTCTGTTGGGAATTTGGGAAAAATTGTAAATAAATTGAATTAATCTAAACTTCATAGGGAAAATTTTCGATTAGTCTGTATATACCGTGTGTATTCATAAATCAAACGATTTTATTTTATTAATAATTTTAAAAGAACAAGTTATTGTTCATAAAATACTTGCATGGTACAAAACGTATACTGTAATCTTTCCATGTTACTCTTTTAACTGTAGGCGAGGTTTGTCATCGACTTCCGGTAAAAATGTATGGGGGCTACACGTGTGTGTTTGTCCTAGGTTTAAAAAATAGTTTTAGTTTAGTAAAGATTCTTGAAAATTACCCCCAACTCGGTTTTTTCCTTTCGCTAATTCTTTTCATATCTATATAGACGCTCAGGAAGTGATTGAAGACGCTCTAAGAGTGAATAGTTATACTTACTGTAGTGTGAGTTATCCGGAAGTCAAAGGCTGCCCCGATTCTGTACATAGTTTTGCAAACGTTATTTAATTAAGCATTAGTCGAGTTTACATAAGAGTTGACAAGTGAAGATTCATATTTCGAAGTTAGATAAAGTGGGCAGATTACAAATTGGTTTTTTTTGAATTATTAAATTTAATTATGCACCTCTCCCAACTTGAATGCGTCCGCAATGGCCAATAGAGAGACGAAGAAAAAGAACTAGGTTTGTTATCAAATGGTAATTTTTGATTGAAAGGAATGTATTGTATAGTTATCAAATAGAAGTCATTAGGATTAAAAACTACATGTACTAAGTATTTATGCTATCACACTAAAAATTGTACAATAAGTATTTATGTAACTTTTCCAACTATATACTAGGTTTCATAAAATATATCAATTTTGTTTAAAAGTGAGGTACCTTTATTTTTAAATAATATCTCAAATTGTAATCAAACAAAATTTATTAGAATTAAAAACTGCATCCAATCGTGCCGTATTATTAAAAATTGTAATGAATTAAAGTTGATTAGAAATAAATTGAAATAAATGTCAGTAAATCAACTTTAAGGTGGAGGTTCTCAGTGGGTTTCTATATATAGTGTGTCTTCATAAGTTGTATTCAAACGGAAAACGTGCGTATGAATATTATTTAGAGAAAAAGTTATTTTTATATATGATTCCGCGGAGAGGAAACTATTAAATGAATGTGAGTATAATTAACAGACCTAAAGAATTGCGATACTTAGATCGTCTACAATATAGTGGAGCAAGCTTGGATCCTTATCTATTTTGGTCACCTTCAGAGAACTAGCAACTAATAATCCAGGAACGAGTGAAAGGTACCAGGCTTAGAGGTAGGTCATCAACACGCTGGATGGCTCAGATAAGGGCATCCACTGATTTAGCAATAAACCAAGCTGATTCCAGCCACTACAACGCAGAAAAATGGTGAGAAATGGTTAGACCTATAACCAAATGACTCAAGCTGTGAGCACCACTTCCTGCTAAGAGGAAAACGAAGAAGGAGAAGTATTAATGATGCTGGTACAATATCTGGAGTATTCCAAGTTTTCGAATAAATGTTTTATGTGTGACAGAACTTACCAAAAAAAATAGTTCTTTGTATTTCTTATATTAAATCTATCGAAAAATTTTGATTTTGAGTATTTTTTAATTTGGTCTCCTTAACATATTTATTGTATCACGCCCTCTGATAGGGCTCACAAAAATAGCTAACAAAAGGAGACGAGTAGTTAAAAACGACTGGAAATGACTAATTTCAATATTACCATATTTTCCTCATTAAATTTCATTTTATTAGGGTTATAACGATGTGCATTTATTTTACAGATTCATTAAAAACTTTGCCTCCATAAGATGCAACACAAGACCGCAATCCTGGTGGCTCCAGCTCTACAAAACAGCAGCTGTTCGCATTTACGCTACAGTCAACTAACACTTTTCGCTGCTCTATCCCCAGGAGACGTCTTGCAAGCTCTATTCGTCCTGCTCCTCACTGTCGGAGTTCTCGGTGCTAACATGATGCTTATATTGGTGATTAACAGCAGAAGATATTCTAAATATATTCACTCTCAGGTGAGCCGTTTTAACTTTGTATATTTTGGGGAAGTTTTTGAAAGCATACCGACGTTAATGGTTGGCTGGGTGGTTTGCATTTATAGTCCAGTCACTGAACTTTTTCCGATTGTAATTCTTTTCTAGTTGATTTGAAATTTTGCCAGTAGTTGAAAAATTACAATTAACTAAAGATAAATATTGCTGATAGGCGCTTGAATCCCAGAGATTTATAAATTTTCATTTATTGAGAAAAAAATAACAAAATAATCGATTTCTCTGCACTTAGGCTGATCTCTAATATTAAAACTATCAAATTTATTGAGAAACTAGCCGTTACCCGCGGTTTCAACTGCGTATGGAATGTACAATTCTTTGCAAAACGAAATAACTTATGAAACATATGGGTTATCCTATATAACAATTTTTCAAAATTTTTTGAAACACCCTACTTAACTCTAAATCCACTAATCCCGAATATATTTCACAAAAACTGCAAGTGCTTATGTGCCACCCTATATAACAATTTTATTCGACATTTTTTTGAGTCACCTTGTATAACTGTAATTTTACTTCAGCCTATAGTGCAAACATCCTGTATATGCTACTGTTTATTTGACACAAAATATAACTTTTTTTAACACCTGCTTAAAACTCTACTCCACCCTATAGTTCAGCTATGCAACTGCTTATGGTCTACGCTATATGACAATTATTTCTGATATTTTTTGAGCCATCTTGTAAAGTACAATTAATCACCCTTTATATGCAACATTTTCTAACATTGTGTTAATGACACTGTAAAACTATAATCTTACTCCGCCCCATGTTTCAGGTATTCCATATAGTAGGAATTTTATTAAACTTTTCGATTCACCCTAATGGAAATGCCTGCGGAACCCTTGGTGTATCACAAATGTACAAACACAGTTTCGCACCCTAACACCAAACCTTTATTTAAACACTCACCCAAACTGCAACTGCTTTTTGGCCACCTTATATACCAATTTTAATCAATGTTTTTTGAACCGTCATGCATAACTATAACTCTACTTCCATCTACATTAAAACCATCCTGTATGTACTGCTGCCAATGGGTCGAACATTATAAATTATTTTTCAACCATAGTGTATAACCATAATTTTACTCTACAAAATACTTCAACCACCATGTATGTTCTTCTGCCTAGGGCCCACCAAATATAACATTTTTTAACACACTTAACTATAACTCTACTCCACTCACTATCTTATCTACTCAACTGCTTATGGACTACTATATTACCATTTTTAACCACCTTGGACAGTATAATTTGTCTCCACCTTGTATTTCAACCACCCGTATATGCAAATTTTTCTAACATTGTTTTAATCACACTGTATAACTATAATTTTACTTTGAGCCACATTTCAGATACTGCATAAATGCAACAGCTCAAATTCCATCATACAAAAAAAATTGTATTCAACCTGTTTAACTATAATTATACTCCACCACCTATTTCAACCACCTTGTATATGCAACTACTTATCGGCCACCCAGTATAACATTTTCTGACCTCCCTGTATAGCTATAAATCCATCAGTGTTCAATATATTTCACCAAAACCGTTTATGGGGCACCATATATAACAATTTCTCTCCACACTTCATTTGAAGCACCCTTCATTTGCAACTTTTTCTAGCCTTCTTTAAATCCCACTGTGTAAGCATAACTTTACTGCCTACCATATTTTTGGTACTCCCTATATGCAACTGCTATATAACAAAATTTTACTACCATTTATTACTCATCTTGTATAATTATAATTTTACTTCACCCTATATTTCAACAACATTGTATATGCAACTACTTATTTGCTACCCAATATAACATTTTTGTATCCTGTATCCTTAAAATTCCACTCCACCCTATATATTTCAACCATTCGGTGAATGGAACAGGTTGTAGATCATAACATTTCTTTAGAATATTTTTTAAACACACCTGTATAACTGTAGTTGTCTTTGTATAACTGTAATTATACTCCCATACACTAGTGGATATAAAATATTTTTTTAACCATTCTAGTTTGATCAAATAATAAATAAGTCCGTAGATTTGTTTGGCATCGACTTCAAAAATATACTAGGTTGGTAGGTAATTAATTTGTACAGAACGAGCACCTTTTAATGTTCACATTTTTTACATTTTGGGTCGGTACCTAACAACATTGAATGTGTTATTTATTCGCTAGAGTTGTATTTTGTTATATTTATTTTAAGCTTTTTAGTTAGGTGGAAGTCGGTTATATATATTTTTTAATGTTTTATTGTTATTGACAAAACGGTCTAAATAAACAGAAAAAAATGTATGGTCTTAGATAACTGAGGGAGGATTTTCAGCCCGTATTTGTTTATTTTCATTTTTTCAAACAATGTTAGGTAAACAATATTATCTTTATCCAAATCGATATTTACATTGATTTTCGAGTAACTGATGATTGTTTCGGCCATTCCTTGGTGATAATTCATATTTTAATTATATTAAAACACTACCACAGTGGTAATTTTCAGAAATTTATTATATTTTATTTGACAATTGTTTCGCTCTGATGACAGGCTTCGTCAGAATTAAATATTAAACTAAATGCTAAACATCTGAATATATTACAGTGTTGTAAGATAATAATGTGTATATAGGTAGAACGTACAATATGTTTACTATATAATATTAGTGAAGGTAAATATCCCGACTTGATCATACAATGTATGACAGCACACTCCCTCGCATAGCGTACCTTTAGGGAGAAATTCACTAAACCCCAGATATACTATATATCAAAAGCATTTAGCTCTGTGGGAGCCCTTGCCAGGTTATCAGACCCGTGGTTGGCGTCGTGGCTGCAGTTTGCCATGAATTTTCGGACCGTCCGGGCTGTTCCTAACAGGACGGCTTTTTGCATCAGTTGATAAAGATGTTCGTCCAGACCGAGGTATATCAAATTACTTAATAGCTGTTTTGGGACTACTCCAGTTGTTGACATAACAATTGGTAGCATTCGAGTGTTGTTCATGTCCCATTGTCTCCGTATTTGAAATTCTAAATCCCTGTATTTGGCTATTTTTTCAGCCTGCTTAATATTAATATTATTGTTAGGGATTGCTATGTCAATTAAGTTTGTTATTCTAGGAACTTTATCTATCAAAACTATTTGAGATGTTTGGCAACCATATCTGCATCTGTCGTTGTTGATAGAAGGGTCTTTGATGTACTTTAGATAGTTCTTAGTTGGAATTACTTGATCTTGGATTGCCAATATAAAGCCTTCCGTTTCAGGAAACATATGACCAGAGATCAACCAGTCGTTCGACGCTGAACTGTTGACATAAAATTGGTTGACGTCATTTACATGTCTTCCATGAAGCGGCTTCTCTTTCCATTTGAGCAGTTTCTGATCAGTTGTATAGTGGTATACTTGAACTTGTTGTTCTGTCAGCCGCAGAGGTGTTGAGTCATCAACCTGACATATGATTCTGTGTAGATCAGAAAATTCTGCGAAATTCTGGAAATGAATACGCAAATTACAAATTTGTGGATCACGTAACTTGCCTGTATCTGCCAATCCTTTTCCTCCTTCATACCGTGGCAACGTTGTACGTTCGACAGAGCTCTTTGGATGGTAATTTTGAGCTTTTGTTAGTAGAACTCGAACTTTCCGTTGTAGTTGTTCAATGTCAGTCTTGCACCATTTAACTATTCCGAATGAGTAACTGAGTACTGAGCACGCGTAAGTGTTAATAGCCTGAAACAGATTTTTACTGTTAAGCTTAGTTTTCAACAGTCGTCTTACCCTTCTATAGAACTCTGTTGATAGGTCCTTTTTCATGGTGGAGTGATCAATTCGTTGAGCCTGATTTATTCCAAGGTATTTGTAAGTATGGCCTTCCTCCATGGATTCAAATGAGGTGCATTCTCTCATTTCGTAGGGCCCCTGCTGTATTTTGCCTTTTACTATCTTGATAATTCGGCATTTTTCTAGGACAAATTGCATATGGATATCACTAGAGAACAATTATATTATTTTAACCATATCATGCAGCTGTTGTTTCGTAGCTGCCATCAACTTTAAGTCGTCCATGTATATAAAATGGTTTATCTTTAGTGCTCGAACGTTGTTGTGTTTGAGACTGAATCCAAAGTTAGTCGTGTTGAGTTTGTGTGAGAGTGGGTTCATGGCAAGGCAGAACCACTGCGGGCTAAGAGAGTCTCCCTGGAATATACCCCTTCTGATTGGGGTAGAGTCGGTTTGTATAGAACAGTCGGCTTCATTCAGAAAGATTTTTTGGTTTGCCTGGTAGTCATGACATATTCTAAATAGTTAACAATAATCTTCAATTTTGTATTAAGTAAGTATATTAAGATTAAGTAAGGGAGATATATTTGTATCACTTTGGTCATTTAAAAAATGTGGTGAATTTTAATTTTTGTTGATCTCAAGTGATTCTAAAAGAGTTAATTTTTTACTGTTTTGTTCTAGATGTAAAATTTCGAAAGTAGTTTGTGGAATATCATTTTCATTTAATAAATGGTCGGCAAATGTAGATATGTTGTATTTCTGATTTTCATAGGCTTTTAAATGTGCAGAACATCTTGTTATAAATGACCTTTTTGTGTGACCGATGTAAAATTTTGGGCAACTACCACATGTTAACTTATAGACTCCTGAGTTTTCTTACTTATTAATTTTATCTTTTTTATTTTTTATATGTTTGGCCAAATTATTGTTGGTTTTATAGACTGTTTGAATATTTCTGGCTAGTAGATGGAGAACCTATAAATGTAATGGATTGGGGACATTTTGAGTTAAAGTTGGGTGAGGAAGGGTATACTTGTTCTATAGCTTTTTTTCTTTAATTTTCAGGATAATATGTTATCAATGATTTTCGAGTGAAATAAGTTTGAAAATTACTCTGCTTTTTAAGTTATTAACCCAAAAATTTGGTTTTTATTATTTCTGAGTTCTTTGGGAATAACAGCACATAAACTTGAATTATATTATATTTAAAAGTTCAAACGTTTTAAGGTCTAAATCAGACTCCATTTTCAATGGTATTATAGAAAAGGAACAAGAAATTAAGAAATTAAAAAAATAAAAGGAATCGCAATGACAAATATCGTATCACAATCAACAATCAGAATTGGTAGACAAAACCAAAATTAACGCGAGCGAAGCAGCGGGCGGGTAAAAGCTAGTATCCACCTAATATTACACAGCTAGTTGTTTCAATAGAGACGCTCAACTTTATAATTTTTTCATTAGGGATCTGAAATGAAATACCAGTGTCAACACTATTTATTATGAAGACGTTTGTCACGAAAATCTCATAACGAGACTGCAGATGGTAAACGCTGGATTGTACTCTCTAGCCTTTGAACATCATTATCATTTTTTGTCGCCTACCCAAATGGGAAAATGCGGATTAAATTCATTTAGACTCTCTCAACACCCGATTTATTTTCGTTCTTGAAAAGAGGAAATTATACGTTTTTTTCATCTCCGCATTTACGCGAAAAACCTTTCAGATTTATAATTATTTGTTTGTCTTTGACTTTGCCGTGCAAAATAGCTTTTCACGATGGCATTGGAAATTTGGGAAAACTACGATGTGGTTTAGGAAGAAACTTTTCCAAATATCCAGACAGCTTTCAGTTGATATAATAAATGATTTATATTTAAAAAAGAACCAACTTCAGTTGACTTAAAATAAAAACCGTTTAGAAACTGTGTGCAATCAATCACTATTTTCAGACATATTTACTTTTTTATCTGATTTAAGGTACAATTCAATTGGAAATTTTAGCTTATTCTTATCTCTCTCACTCTCTTTGTCTCTCCAATTTTTATTCTTTGTCTATATTTCCCAAATCTATTTTAACATTTTTATTTGTTTTCTTATTTGGATCACTTTCTAATAATGTAACTCTAGTACATTCTATATTTCATCCACACTGTATATGCTTCTACGTATTGGTCACCCCCATATAACTTTTTGGTCTATCCTTTTCTGAATTACCCTGTACAACTATAATTCAACTCAACACAATATTACAACGGTCCTGATATTTTTAAAACCACCCTGTATAAGTATAAATCCTCTCCACACTATTGGCTCTTTCTATTTTTCTTTTGTTTAAATTATTCCTGTATACCAATGATTTTACTTCGCTCCATAGATCTAGTATACCATTTATGCAACTGCTTATGGTCTACCTTATATAACCAAATTCTCCTTTTGGAACCACAATTTATGATTATAATATTACTCTACCATTTATTTCAAGCACCCGGTATATGCTACTGCTTCTAAAATTTTCTTAACCCATGTCTACGTCCTATAATTCAAATAGTCTAAGTGCTTATGCTTATATAACAAATTTTTGATACACCCTGAATAACAATAATTTCACCCCAACCTTACTTCAAACACATTGTATAAGCAACTACTTATGTTTCATACAATATAACTTTTTTAACTTCCCTGTATAACTGTAATTCTACTCCACCATATGTTTCAACCTTGCTGTATATTCAACTGATTCTGACAATTTTTAAAGCCTTTTGTATAACTGTATTTATTCTCCGTAGCAAATAAATTTCTAACGATCATATAATCATAAAGTTCATTTCAAATTGGAAGAATTTGAAAGGGAGATCTTCAGAATTTTATGTGGCGCTCCTAGGTGCGACTTTGTTATAAGTGCATTCGCCAAAAATGCGACCAAAGAACTTTGTTGATTCAGTGATCCCATTAAAATCAAAAGGGAAAACCTAGGAAAAACCTTATAAACTATCCCGATATTGAGTTGTTCACAAGGACATGACCATTAGCAATTTCTTCCTTAATCATCGGCAACCAGGAACGACTGAATTCTACGGAGGTAGTAGCGATACAATCGTTTTCATTTAACAAAATTAAAGCAGACTCTTGTAGTTTTCTTTTGGTGTTGTGTTCTTCTTTGTGTAATATAACTGAATTTTGAAACTGTATTTTATGACCAAGGTCCCAAGCATGTTCGCAAATTTTGGATTTTTCAATGTGTCGTTTTTTTATGTAATTTTTGTGTTTGTTTATTCGAACATTCAGAGGCCTAGAGGTTTCTCTAATATAGATTTTATTACATTCACAAGGGATTTTATAAATGCAATTTTTTGTATTTTAAGTTGTGTTTTTTTGTTTGGTTTTTGATACAATTGATTTTAGTGTATTTCTTGTTTTAAATGATGTTTTGATATTATATCTGTTTCCCACTCTTTTTAGTCTTTCTGATAGATCCTGTATGTATGGTATAGTTATTGTATTAATGGTGTTGTTGGTGCAATTTTTTCTTCATTGAAGTTATTGTTGTTAGAACAGTTGGTTTTTGCTCTGTCATATAGAGATTTAATGATACCTCTTTTTACTGAATTTGGATCATGAGAGTTAAAGTTGAGATGCCTGTTAGTATGAGTCGGTTTTTTGTAAACTTCTGTTTCAAATGTCGGTTGTGTTTTGGTTATTAAAATGTCTAAGAATGGTAATTTGTTACTCTGATCAAGCTCTAGTGTAATCTGAATAGTTGGTTCTGTGTTGTTTATGTCGTTAAGTAATGCATATAAATCCTCAAGATTATGTTCCCAAATAACGAATATGTCATCAACATAACGCCACCAAACCAAAGGTTTAATCTGTTTTGAGAAAATTTTTTGTTGTTCAAATTTTTCCATAAAAATGTTGGTTAAAACTGGAGACAGACAGGAACCCATTTCCATGCCAAAATCTTGTTGGTAGAAGTCCTCATTAAGTTGAAAAGATTTTGTCTTTGTACAAAATGTTAGTAGTTGCATTATTATATTAATGGACAATTGAGTACGTTGATTTAGTAAAGAATCATTTTCCATCGTTTTACAATGGGAAGTGTTTTGGTGACAGGAACATTATTGTATAGATTTACAATGTCAAAACTTGCTAGTGTGAAAGTATTTTTGTATTGAAACCTTATGAACAACCCAATATCCGTATAGTTCACAAGGTTTTTCCTAGGTTTTCCCTTATGATTTTAATGGGATCACTGAATCAACAAAGTTCTTTGGCCGCATATTTGGCAAATGCACTATCTTATAACAAAGTCGCATCTAGGAGCGTCACATAAAATTCTGAAGATCTCTCTTTCGAATTCTTCCAATTTGAAAGGAACTTAATGATTATATGATCTTTAGAAACTTATGTGCTACCCTGTATATTACAAATAAAATTCTCTTACTTACGTCAGAAATCAAATAATACACATTGTCAAAAATTTTAATTTACATCTTAGAATTGTTCCTTTTTTATCCATAGTTTCTTAACCATTGACAACGGGGTCTGACCTAGACCCCGAAACGTTTGGAATATACAGCAATTTTCTTTAATGTAGTGTTATTTCCCAAGAAGTACTTAGACATTGAAAAATATGCCACAAATATCATTCAGAAAACAAATAAAAAAAGAATTGTCTTAATTGGTTCATAGTTAATGGAGTATTGAGGTCACAAAGTCTAAAAAAATATAACTGAATTAAAAACCTACTGTTTTTTTTAATTCGATTGAAAACTGAATTATCCTGAACCAGTAAAGTAACATGCATCATTAAATCCAGATAACAGAGTATTGTTCGATAAATAACCTACAACTACATTCGTTAAACTGCACCGTTATTATCCAAATAACATGCAGACTCATTATTACCCAGAAATCTCCGTTTTATGTTCACTTCATTATACAGAAAAACACTCAAAGCGCAAATAGCAGCAGAGTTCACTCTTGAAAACGGTTTTGTGTAACAAAATGTGACAAGGCAAGTTAAATATTCTAACGACGTTTCCTGTAAACAATCACTTGTTGGACAACTTTCCAGCTGTAGGCTCATAAATAAAAATTAACAGCGAAAATGGATTTTTAACGAGATTAGAATGGAAAAAGTTTGATTAACGTTGACGAGGGAGTTCGTTTTTTAATTTGGCTTTCACAAATTATTCCTTCAGCGTAAAATATAATTTTAGGTGTGAAAATTCTTCGAAACTTTTAGTCGACTTCTTTATCCTGTTTTTTTTTAGGCATTAACCTGGCTGTATTAGGCACGCATGAGAGGGGTTAAAAATTATGTTATTAACCGAGCAATGGTGGCTTATATAGGGTGAAATTTTTTTGATGATCAGTATGGGGATCTCGGAAACTAGCGGAGATAGAGCAATGGTTAAATTAGGAAAGATTTGCGGTTTTACTGGCCCAATTTAATCACACTTTCGGATTTTTGTAAAAAGTCATGGCTTCCTAGATATTTTGAAAAGACAAAATTCTGTTGATTTAGTCAAATCCCTCTAGCTCCATAGTTTTTGATTTTATAAAAAAAGTGTAAATATAAAAATTGAACAGTCCTGTGTCATGTCCTCGTTTGCGTGAAAGCTCTCGTTTTCGAGATATGACATAGTTGGCCATGACCTCAAAAAATCAGACATTTTTAGAGCTTTTCAACGATATAATACTCGATATAATTATTCATAAAAATAACGGAGTTACAAAATGCTTTTCTATCTTATTTTCACTTGGCCCATGCGAATGGCCACCTCGGTCTCCCGATTTGGCAGTTATAGACTTCTAATTATGGGGTGCGCTAATAAACAAAGTATACAAAATAAAGTATGAGACAGTTGGTGATCTAAGGGAGGCGGTATTACAAGCAATTGAAGAAATTGATAGGCGGTCTGTGAGGAAAGCGGTAATGTCAATCTTAAAAAGATGCAATTGTTGTCTAAATAACAATGGTGGACTTTTCGAACATAAATTGTAACCATTATTATGTACTTTAATTTCTTAAGTTTTTAGTAAGTACCTATTTATTAAGTTTTTTCGTTATATGTGATATACCTAATAAAAAAATCGTTAAATATTTTTTGGAACAGTTATTAATAAATCAATCAATTTCATGGCTAACTACGTTAAAAGTGAGAATAAGAGAGAAAAGCATCCATAACTCCGTTATATTTATGAATAACTAAATCGAGTATTATATCGTTGAAAAGCTCTAAAAATGTCCGATTATTTTTTGAGGTCATAGCCAACTATGGTTTCCATTCAAAAAAAGATAAGTTTATGTCATATCTCGAAAACGAGAGCTGTTACGCAAACGAAGACATGACAATCATATTCGGGATACAATTTCCTTCAATTTTGATATTTGCACTTTCTTTATAAAATCAAAAACAAAGGAGCTACAGGGATTTGACTAAATCGACAGGATTTCGTTTATTCAAAATATCTAGTAAGCCATGACTTTTTACAAAAATCCGAAAGTGTGATTAATTTGGGTTCAGTAAAACTGCAAATCTTTCTTAGTTTCCGAGATCCCCATACTGATCATCAAAAAAAACTCACCCTGTATATTAATATAAAATCACGTTCTCAAAAACTGTTAAAACAATTTTGATCAAATTTTAATATCTCGATTGATAAAATTCGTTTGTTGTTGAATTTATACCCTATATCCACTCAAGGTCGCAGCATATGTGTTATTACAAACTGACCCAGACGTAGTTCTGTTCAACAGTTTTATAAAGATTGTAATAATTTGGACCTTTCTGATGAAATTATATAAAAAACCATTAAAATAACTCCCATACAGTTTACACAACTTAACCTCCCAATAACATGTGAGTATATCAATCTATATGTTATATATAAATTTTAAATGTTAAATAAGTATTTGCGTGTACAAGGTGGTTGAAATAAGAGTGGAACAAAACTATAGTTATACAAAGTGGATATTTGCGTTATAGGACGGAGAAGAATTGCAGTTATACAAAAGGCTTTAAAAATTGGCAAAAACAGTTGAATATACAGGAAGGTTGAAATATAAGGTGGAGTAGAATTACAGTTATACAGAGCGGTTAAAAAAATATATAGTTTGGAAGATAAATAGTAAATTTGTTATATAAGTGTAAGCAGTTAAGATATTTGAATTATAGGACGTAGGATGGGGTATAATTGTAGACATGGGTTCAAAAAATTTTAGAAGCAGTTGCATATACCCGGTGGTTGAAATAAATGTTAGATTAAAATTATAGTCATAAAATGTGGTTCAAAAAGGTGAAATTTGTTATATGGGGTAGACCATGAGTAGTTGTATAAATGGAACACTAGATATATGAGGCGAAGTAAAATCAAATCAACAATAGAAAAATAGAAATAGTCAATAATGTGGAGAGAATTTATACTTATATAGGATGGTTTTAAAGATATCAGGACCGTTGTAATATTGTGTTGAGTTGAATTATAGTTGTACAGGGTGATTCAGAAAATGATAGACCAATAAGTTATATAGGGGTGACCAATACACAGAAGCATATACAGAGTGGAGTGAATTAGAAAGTGGTCCAAATAATAAAACAAATAAAAAAGTTAAAATATATCTGGAAAATATAGTAAAGAATAAAGATTACAGAGGGAGAAAGAGAGAGTCTGAAAATAGTGATTAATTGCACACCGTTACTAAACGGTTTTTATTTTAAGTCAGTTGAAGTCGTTTTTTTTATATAATATAAATTATTTTAATATCAAGAATTGTTATCTAAGAAACTCTTTTTTTTGAAAAATTTGATTACCTTTAAGTTTCTCAAATTTCTTGTAGTAGCATTTTGACGATGTTTTGAAAATAATTGATACACGGTAATTTTTATTAACGTTTATATATGTAAAATATTTAATCGTACTCGATGATAAACTTGACTTGGTTAATTTTCACGAAGTATTTTTATTTAATCTTCGTGCGGTCTGGGCCCATAACCTAACAACTATTTTATCGATATTTATTCAAATTAATGTAAGGTATTATGAAACCAACTTATTATACACGAAATATTTTTTTGCCAAATCATAAATATGTCAAAAAATAAACAACATAAATGGTGTAATCATAATAGTTAAGCAGTAGCATCAACATTATAATTTATATAATGATACAGAGTACATAAAAGCGCCCAATTTGATTTATTTTCTTTACAAAATGTAACGAATCTCCAAAAACAAACATGTTTGTATATGTCTGCACAATAAATTAACTATTATTGCGGATCCCGCTCAGCAAACGACGGTCTGATAAACTCCGAACGTTAACCCAAACTTAAATCATACGATTTCCATCTGCTTTCCTTTAATGCGTGCCCGACGAACGTATGCAAAAATATATTGGCGAAAGTAACGGGACGTTTAGCCGATCACCGATTTCGAAACGATTGAATCCGCAATTTATTCTGTTTGATTTCAGCCCCGATATCTGCTCACATCCTTAGCCAGCAACGATTTCGCCATGGGTTTGTTCGTCACCCCTTTCGCGATCGTGCCCTCGTTACGGCATTGCTGGCCCTACGGGGAGCTCGTCTGTCAGATACAGGTGAGTACAGATTACACCCCAAAACAATTAGTAATACCAGTGCATGCAAATATAGTCTGAAAAAACATCTTTGTGCATCAAAAGATCAATAATCTAGATTAGGTTTATAGAATTATTTGAGCAAAGACAAGAGTCAAAATTGCAAAGCACAAAAGACAAAAGTCGCTCGAATTTGTAGAACTCGTCAATATGAACAAATATTGTTCTTTGCTGATTCTACTTTTTCCGGATTTAGACAGCCTCATTTATTCGAATTAATTTATTTATAGATTTAGATTTGGAGTTAGATTTAGATTTCTTTATTTGACTACAGTACATATTAAAGAATGTTTGTGGCAAGTCCAAAATACACTCTTAGTGAGAAAAAAAATCACAATTAAAATAATATAAATATGAAATACATGTTAAAAATAAGAACAGGTATAAACAATTAAAAATTAGACACTAAAATTCGGGGAGCACATTTTGTGGTTCATGTAATCACCAACTGAGTAAAAACAAAACTTTAGTAGGTAGTTCTTCAAACTCTTTCTAAATTTATTTAAGCTCAAAATTTTTAATTCTTCTGACAAGATATTGTAAGCATTGTAGTTTTGCGAGTTTTTTATTTACTTATTTACTCGAAAACGGGTTGTTCGAATATATCCTGCTTTTCTTGTATGATATTGATGTACATCATACTGTTTAGTCAAAACATTAATGTTCCTGTGTATCTCTAGGAGCACGTGAAACAAATAAAGGGAAGGCAATGGCAAGATGCGGAATCTCTCTCTCCAGCTTTAGCCAGTATTCTCACTGCTCTTTTTTGTAACCTGAATATCAGACAAGCATTTGACGAATTTCCCCAGATCACATTTCCATAATTGATATGTGAATGAAATAGTGAGAAATATGCAATTCTTAAGGTATTATAGTCTGTAATATTTTGAAGGTGACGAAGTATAGAGAGTGAACTCGATAATCTAATTCTTAAGTGGTCTATGTGAACATTCCACGATAAGTTGTTATCTAAATAAATACCCAGTAATTTGACTCTAGCAGTATCAGTATTAGAAGTGGTTGAAAACATAAGACTTTGTGTTTTTTCCTTGTTAAGCTTGAGTTTATTAGTACTGAACCATTTTTCAGAATTTGCTTCTATATAGTCCGATAGTTTAGTGAGATTAGCTAAATTGGTGTCAGAATACACAAAACTCGTATCGTCTGCAAATATAACAGATTTATTGGGACGAATAAAATTAGGCAAATCATTGATGTAAATAATGAACACAGTATGGGTCCAAGGACGGAACCTTGAGGAACACCGTGTTCTATTGATCTAAATTCAGAAGTAGAATCATTATAAGTGACGGCTTGAAAGCGATTTGTCAAGTAAGTTCTAAATATGGATAATGAAGATCCTCTAAATATGTAGTAACTAAGTTTAGTTAGGAAGATGTCATGCGAGACACAGTCAAAGGCTTTGGAATGATCACACAACTTAATCGCTGTATGAGTTCCATTCTCAAGGCCCTCAACCACTCCACTCACAACACTCAAAACTGCTTGTGTTGTTGAACGATTTTTCCTAAATCCATACTGGGAATTATCTAGAAAGTTATTTTCCTCAAAATAAGAAACTAAACGATGATTGATTAATGTTTGTATTATTTTGCTGAAAGTAGATGTAATTGATATTGGCCGGTAGTTATCTACCAAAGCAGTGTCACCTTTCTTATGTAAAGGAATAACTTTTGAAAATTTAAACTAGTCGGGAAAAATCCCAGTGATAAAGATACAGTTTATCAAGTTGGTCAATGGTTTTAATATGATATGAAACGTCTCCTTAATAATGGTACTACTGATTTCATTCGAATCCAGAAAACTAGACTTTTTTAAACCACGTATTGTGTTTGCAACTTCTTCGTTAGTGACTGGTGTTAAGTAAAAAGAGTGACTAGGACAAGGAAAATTTCTGAAATGCAATAAATCTTGATCTAATATGGCTGGTAAAGACTTTATTATATTTTCAGCAATACTAACAAAAAAATCAGAAAATTGTTCTGGTGAAAGCGAACTATCAAGTGAGGCATTTTTATTGATTTCTCTGTTTTTATTCCTTTCGTGATTTATTATATTCCAGCAACCTTTTACTTTATTATTTGATGAAGAAATAAATTCATTATAAGCAATTTTTGTACAAATTTGCAATTCTTGTTTGTATCGTTTTTTATAATTATGATAATTAGTAACGAACACTTGTTAATTCCTGACTTCTGAAATAACTTTGAAGGTGGCTAACGTTTTTCTCATATTTCTAAGTGAATCATTAAACCAATTTACAGGACATTTTTTCTGTTTAATTGGTGCTTTCTTCATGCGAAAATTACTACATATTAAATTGGAATAAGTGTTTGTTAGGAACGATGCTAGTAAATTGACATTCTCATTTTTTTCAAAAAAATCCCAATTTACATTTAATGACGAGTCTTTCAATTTACGAAGTCCTGATTTTGTTATGATTCTTTTTTTGGATGAGTTGCATTCGACATCTGTTTGCAAAACGTCAAGAATTATATATACCTAAACCGGCATATAAACAAAGTTTTCCGACGTTTTGGCCCACACTTATAAGGGGCTTTTTCAAGGATGGCAATAAACAAAACAAATGTTACTTACCTTGGCGAGACTTCATTCATTTAGTTTTTTCTCACAAACACACTGTGCAACTTCACTTTTTATTCAACTTGTCACACTGACGCACAAATTTTAAATGAATAATAGGTACGAAGAAATAATAATTGGCCCCTCGAAATTTTTAGGGTAAAGAAGGGTAGGAGGTACTTAATGGGATTATTTTGGCTTGTTTTATGAGTGTGATGAAATTTTTGTATACCGTCGAAGAGGATTTGGAGGCCCTCTTCGACAGCTCCTCTGTCATGGCCAAATTTCGGTATTATTTCACCAGAAAATTCCGTGAGGCCATTGAAATGGCCAAAAATCCCAAGAATTTCAACCGAGACAAAGGTTTTGAACTTTCGCCCATCTGGCAACCCTGCATCAACATTTCAACAGAGATCTCTTCAATAAAATAAATCACTTACTAATAAAATTCCAGGAACGTATAAAAAATTTCATCGCAATCATAAAACAATCCAAAATAATCCCGTTAAGTGCCTCCTACCCTTCTTTTACTTGAGGATTTCGAGGGGCTAATTATTATTTCTTCGTACCTATTACCCATTTCCAATTTGTGCGTCAGTGTAACAAGTTCAATAACAAGTGAAGTTTCAAAGTGTGTTTGTTAGACAAATACTAAATCAATGGAGTAGCCGTAAGGTAAGTAACATTTGTTTTGTTTTTTTTTCTCATCCTTGAAAAATCCCCTTAAAAGTGTGGGCGAAACGTCGGAAAACTTTGTTTATATGCCGGTTTAAGTATATAAATAAATTAATTCGAAAAAATGACGCCGTCCAAATCTGGAAAAAGCAGAATCAACTATGAATCATTCTTCTTTGCGTTTGAGAACTAATTCCTGAACCAACTAAATTAAATCAATAATCAAATTAGCTGTTAGGCTTCTTTGCCTAACTGATGAGACCAGGAAGCTCGAAAACATCCCTAATCAACCCTAAAATGTCGTTGGGTTTAGGTTTCAGGTCTCATCAGTTAGGCGAATAAGCCCCAAGAGCTAAACCAAGTCCAGTCGACAAATCCAATGGAAGAACGGTCAAGTACCTTGGAATCATCATCGACAGGGGGTTGACTTTCACGGGGCATGTCCAAGAGACTCGTAACAGATTCTGGGACTCTTAAACAAGCTGATTATCATCAAGACACTCATCCTGCCAATGCTGACGTACGCTTCAATAGTATGGGGACACACTAGCAAGAGCAACAGACAGGCCATCCAAAGGCAGGAGAACTTATGAGTACGCCTAGCAGTCGACACACCCTGGTTTGTTCGCAACACGGTGATCTTTAACGATTTATGATACCAACCAGTGGTTGCAGAAATCAAGAGTAGGGCCAGAGAGGCTTGCACAAAACTGGAATAGCATCCAAATCCTCATCTACGACAACTAATCGACTATGACACCAGATTTATTGACAGATACAAACGCCCTGAGAACCAGCACTGAATTAGCGAAAGAAAAGATGACGAATAAGCTCAGAAGTAGAAGAAAAAAAATGAAGTACATAATATTCGAGAAGACAATAAGGGGGACCCGGGGAGAAACCAACAGTACCAAGCACAGAGAAGACAGAATAACACACACCTACCAAAATAAACCAATAGAATGTGCACGTTTACAGAAAGGTATAAAACGCTATATACCATAGCACAGAATGAGGTACGAACCACAAACAAGGCATTTGCTGTAGTACCAATAAGGTAAAGCAACGGAAACAAACCAAAGTCAAGCTATCCCGATAAGATGACAGCGAGTATGCAGAAGGAAAACTGCATTGGCGTGAGGACCTGAGTTAATTCTCAGGGAGTGCGTCGCAAGGGAGCTGGCAGTGTCCTCGGTGATTCCCGAAGTGGAATTCTAGATCCTGGGCTCCCGCAAACGGTGTGTGGTTCTGTCAATAGGCAGAACTGTAGATATTAGTTACCTCAAAACAAACACTGGAAGCTCAACCTATGGGCAGGTTTTGTCGGCACTGCTATCCTTAAAGTTAGTAATTACTTTTTGCGTTTCCTAGTATAATATTTGTCTAAATTTGGAATTATGGTCTTTTCCAAATATTTCTTTTAAATTTGGAAGTATTAAATTATATTAAAAATTGAAAATTGTCCATAAGATCTTCATTTTAAAGTTTGTACATGACAAATGTACCATAAAATATCTATCGTTTGACCGAGTTTGGATACAATTGGAATAACCTTTCTACATCAAACTTCAACAATTGCACATATTTTGGAAAGTTGTACATTTTTCTAGAAAATCTTTGTAATATGCAAAATTGCATTTCATCAAATCTTGTCGAAAATTACATTCTAAATAACATATCAAGTAACTTTTTTTTCTACAAATAATACTAACGAGGTTATGAAGAGAAAATTTAAGAAAGTCAACATTTCAACATTTATTGGTTTTTGAACAATATCACAATTTTGTGACATTGCGCACATAGTTACATTTATTATACATATTGTTTGTATTTTTTTCCAAAAAACAGATCTATTCCTTATTTAACACGAAATTTTGCTTATTCGTTCGGACTATGTTATTCCTCTAATCTAACTTAACATAACATACTGAATATGCGTCTCTAAGCAACATGGCAGATTTGTCGAGAATTTGCTGTTAAGGACAGTTTACTCTAAGTTTCACCAAAATCTCATTTGAAATCTTCAAAGGCCTAAGTATACATGCAGATGTTTCACTTTAGCAAGAAACTGTACACGTCGAAGAAGCTCACGCTTAAGCATCTTTACCAACTTGCCTAACGATATACGATATTTATAGGGTTGTTGCATGCTTATGTTGTCAAAGGAAAATGGAGTTAAAACCTTCCTTTTTGATTTAACAATTATAATGAAACGTTGTGATAAACAATAGTATCAATGCACCTGAGTCTTCCTCATTATGAAATCCCATTGCAGAGTACGTTACTTTGCAATAAAATTTTTTAAAAGCTCTGGAATACTAAGTGCATAAAAATATTGTGAGCGCAGCAAGAATTTCTGGAATTGATTACACAAATGTTATACAGGGTCCTCCAATTAACTGTGACCGTTCAAGTTTCAGCTTTTGGTGCAGTATTTTTGCCACAGCATCGTAACGTTCTTTGATTGCAGTTACCACGAATGCTTGACAACTTTCTGTGATGTGCTGGATAGTTTCAGATATTTGGCAACCATATCTGTATCTGTCGTAGCTGATAGAAGGGTCTTTAATGTACTTTAGATAGTTCTTTGTTGGAATTACTTGAATTTGGTTGCCAATATAAAGTCTTCCGTTTCAGGAAACATATGACCAGAGACCAACTCGTAGTTCGAAAATTCACTAAACCCCAGATATCGTCGATATCAGCAGGGTTTTACATTGTAGTAGTGGGTTACATTTAGGTTCATTATGAGGTTCGTTATTGCCAATAAGGCACTTGGAATCATAAATATTTACAAAATATCGATAACTTGTTGAAATTTTAATATTGTATATAGTCTCCATAAAAATCGTATACCAAAATAATCAGTAGATAATTATTTATAATTTTTCAGACGAAGAAGAAAATTGAAGATTGATTCATTTTATTATGCCATTTTTTGGGAGCTTCATGTTAAATCTATTAAACAATTGTAGCAGTTAATGAAAATTGTTTGAAATTAAAATTTATATTAATTTTAATACAAAAACTTTCTAAATCTAAACCGATTTCCGCGCTATTACATGCAATAGTTGACAAGAATGATTGTAACATGAACGAAAGACAAAACTTTTCAGAACTACACCAAAAAACGCACGTAAAAAGAATTATTAATTTTCGAGTTGGATATTATTTGTCGAAAATGTTCGTTTTTCACTTCCAAAATTTCAATTTTAGGATTTTCTGTTTACTAAAAAGTATCCGAACGACTGCGCCACTTATATTTCGCATTTAACGAAATAAGTATTTTAAAGATGAACAAGATGTTTTATTTCAGAAAAACGACAACGTAGTTCTAGTTAACAGTAAGTTTGATTTAAAACCAAAGATCATATAAGGTAATCAGTCAGGTAAATGAATCTACCTACAATCTATGCAGGTATACAGAGCAGCTGCCAGATTTTTAGACCCGTGGTTGGAGTCGTAGCGACAGTTTCCCATGAATTTCCTGACCGTCCAGGCTGTTCCTAACAGGACGGCTTCTTGCATTTGTTAATAAAGATGTTCGTTCAGATGGAGGTATTTTAAATTGTTTAATACATGTTTTGGCACGACTCCTGTCGTTGACATAACAATTGGTAACACTTTGTTTGTTGTTCATGTCCCACTAAGTCTTTATTTGAAATGTCAAATCCCTATATTTAGTTATTCTCTCAGCCTGCTTGATGTTGATATTATTGTTGTTAGGAATTGCTATGTCAATTAAAGTTGTTTTCCGAGAGTCTTTATTAGGGTGATTCATTTCCGCAAAAATTTTTTTTTCTCGGTGTTCAAGCAAAATTTTAATCTACCCATAGAAACAAAAATTCTCACCAAGATTGAGCTCTTAATTTTAATTTTAAGTTAATTTAAATATGAAGTTTTCTCTTTTAAAATGCCCTTAAAAAAAGTTTTTTTTTTCAAATTCCTAATGCTCAGACAACTTTTAACATTTTGTGAATCGGTTTTATGGACCTTACGGGAAATTCTACGCTCTTTAAAATTGCTTTAGTATTTTTTTTCATAACTTGCACTGGGTCGTCAGTAGGAGCGATCCAAGTGCAGTTTTTGGAATAAATTGTTATTTTTCAATTTTTTTTGAGTTAATCGCAAAAATTATGGAGAAAAAAAAACTGATTGTGAAAAAATATTTTTTTACCAATATTTAATGAATTTACAGCCATTTTTAGGCCTTCAAACGTAAGAAATTGATAAATACTAATGTTGCCCTTCCATTCAACTTTTTTCTTGATTACTAACATGTTTCTCTACAATAATAACTTTTTCTAAAGTTACTATCGTCTTTGACTTCTTTTAAATAAAAAAACAATACATTTAGTAATAAAATAACAACAAAAGCTTTTTTTTGGAATATACAGCAATTTCCTTTAAAGTGTGGTGTTATTTCCCAATAAACACTTAGACAACAAAAGCTTTATTCAGCTTTAAAATCGTTAAGTGCTTTTCATAAGAGTCGTAATTCTTTAAAATTTATTAACTTGTTTTTTTTATGATTGTTGAGATAATTATTACATTTGGAATATATTACATAATAACGTAACCATCTGTATGTTTCGAATAAAGATTTGTTGTTATTTTATTACTAAATGAATTGTTTTTTATTTAAAAGAGGTCAAAGACGATAATAACTTTAGAAAAAGTTATTATTGTAGAGAAACATGTTAGTAATCAAGAAAAAAGTTGAATGGAAGAGCAACATTAGTTAGTATTTATCAATTTCTTACGTTTGAGGGCCTAAAAATGGCTGTAAATTCATTAAATATTGGTAAAAAAACTATTTTTTCAGAGTCAGTTCTTTTTTTCTCCCTTATTTTTGCGATTCACTCAAAAAAATTTGAAAAATAATTTATTCCAAAAACTGCACTTTGATCGCTCCTACTGACGACCCAGTGCAAGATACAAAAAAAATATACTAAAGCAATTTTAAAGAGCGTGGAATTTCCCGTAAGGTCCATAAAACCGATTCACAAAATGTCAAAAGGTGTCTGAGCATTAGGAATTTGAAAAAAAAAACTTTTTTTACGTGCATTTTAAAAGAGAAAACTTCATATTTAAATTGCAAGTACTTAAAATTAAAATTAAGAGCTCAATCTTGGTGAGAATTTTTGTTTCTCTGGGTAGATTAAAATTTTGCTTGAGCACCGAGAAAAAAATTTTTTTTTGCGGAAATGAATCACCCTAGTCTTTATCTACCAAAACTATATCTAGTCTACTGTGAGTAACAGTCCGATCAGTTCGTATCGTGCCAGAACAGCTTGTAGTTGTTATTTTATAAAACAGATTCTGGTTTGCATTTACAGTATGATAATCTCACCGACTGTGATAGTTCAAGTTTCAGTGCTAATTCCTGGTAAAGTATTTTTGCCACAGCATCGTGTAGTTCTTTGTATTCAGTTGCAACGAACTCTTGACAACCTCCTGTGATATGTTGGATAGATTCAGATGTTTAGCAACCGTACCTGTATTTATCGTTATTAAGAGAAGGGTCTTTAACGGTGTACTTTAGATAGTTCTTAGTTGGAATTAATTGATCTTGGATTTCCAATATAAAGCCTTCCGTTTCAGGAAACATATGACCAGAGATCAACCACTAGTTCGACGCTAAACTGTCGGCATAATCATTTATATGTCTTCCATGAAGGGGCTTTTCTTTCTATTACTAATGTCGTTATTATTAGAGATCAGAGAGGATTTCTCTCTGATCTCAGAAACTCTCAATATCAATTTAATGAGAGTCTTTGGTGTCATATGATGAGAAACGGAAATAGCTGAAGCTGTATTTTATGAAGGCACTTTGACATGAAGGAGTTATTTTGGGGAACTAGAAGAATTTAAAAGGCGTCAATTTGGCTACACGACAACTAATCTACTTTCAACAAGATGGAGCCCCACCTCAACAATTTGGAGACATGTTTTGAAGTTATCTGGATTGTCATAAATGGCCAAATTCGTTGTCCACCAAGATTCCCGGATTTCTACCTTTGATTTCTACCTTTATTGTTAGCTTAAAAACGAAGTTTAAAAGAAGAAACTAAAACAGGCAGATTAATCGTGTCTTTTGATGTGATGTATTTACTTATTGTTAAATCGCTAAGCAAATTATCAATTGCTTTAACTTTGGAATCTCATGGCGATTTCTGCTGTTAGTGCATATAGAAATTTTGATTCTTTGAAATCTTTGTAAGCGTTATGTTAAACAATATTGGCAGTTTATCCCGAAAACGACTATGTTCAATAGTTTTTCTGTTTTTCACTTTCTTAGAAAGCCGAAAAAATGCTATTACTTTGCACATTTAAACGATCTTATACTTCTAATAACAAAGATAGTGAGTTTTGCGTTAGGAGACTGCACTGCGTCTGCACTGCGTCTGCACGAAAAGAGTAAACTGAATTAAATCGACAGTGACGAAATGTGTGACTGTCCTGATGCGATCTAGATGTTTGAAATATACAGTCGCAACTATTTTCGTCGTTTAGCAAATAGAGGCTAGGTTCTTACAAAAGGGCTTAAATTGAACTCAGCTTTAAGAATTGTAAACTTTTTGTGAACCTTTAGTTTTTAATTCAGAAAGTCACTACATTTCCAAATTTAAGTTGACGTCGTCAGCCAGCGAACATGCTAAAAATCTAAATATAATATTAGTAACTTTTAGGTATACTTACTATATCTACAGTAGTTTCCAATATACTTGTACGCTCATTTTGCCACACACTATATATACTTTTCAGAGGTCTACTACTGTAGGAACGAAAAAAATCACGCTCGCCAGACGAATAGAAAACGGGAAATTATAAAATTCTAATTAGTTTTTGAACGCACTTTAAATTTTACTGTTTTCCTCGGAATACGAGATCGTGACCATCAATTAGATGAAACGAAGATAATAAAATTAGGAAATTATTCAGAATACCGTCAAATTACCGTCGAACTGGTAATATATATAAGAAACACAAGGGAAAATTACCATTAACGAACGAAATTAATGAAGGACCCAAAATACCGGCGAAATAGCCCTTATTCTCAAGCTGCCTAAAAAATGCGATAGAAAAAATTGCGTAAATTATAGGGGTATCTCCCTATAAAGTGTAACGATAAAACTACGTGAGAATTGTAAGTACCCTATTAGAAGTACCTTAGTGGTAAATGTATTTGGCTGTTTATAACCGACTTCCAAAAAGGAGAAGGTTATCAATTCGTCGCGTATATTTTTTGTATGTATGTTACCTGATTTATTCTCCTGTAGTGCACCGTTTTGAATGAATATGGTCTTGAATATAGAGTATATATCCTGATTGGTGAAACTTCAAATTTTGGAAAAGAATTCTATTAGTAAAGTGATAAAATTTGTGAATGAACACATGCGTGCATGGAAATCGACCAATATCCCTAATATTTCAGTCGATTTTTCGATAACTTCTTATGGATGTGTATAGTTTTTTAACGTTTAATCTATTAAGGAAGATCCTTAGGTGATCTCATATACTTTTCTGTGACGTGCAACTTGCAGTTTTGCAGAAAATCGCCGAAATTTTCAAAATTCTTATCAAAAATTTCATTGAAATGACATAACGGACATTTCCTCATAAATATTTTTAATTCCATCCTAGTAGTGCGGTAATTTTAGGCACTGGAAATTTTAATTGCGAATTTGAAAATTTTCTATGTACATCTCAATCATATAGGTAGTAAAGCATAGTATTTTCGGCTCCTTAAATCAATTAGTACCAAGCTCGTTTTGTTTGTATACCATGCAAATACCTATTTAAATGCAAATTTTTTCATTTTGCGAAGACAATGCTTTTGGTTGCCACATTCTCCCGGCCTAATAGAACATTCAGTGACAACACATGTCAAACTTTAAACTGCTACTTGGTACGTTTATAGACAGGGTGTTTAGTTCACAAAGTAAAGTGATAGAATGAGTTGCGTTTATATGAAGACTGAAATATAGGATGGACTAGAATGATAGTGGTCCGTAGGCAGCCGTATATATAAGATGGTGGGAATATAGGGTGGACTGGACGTTTGGTGGTATAAAAATGTTGGAAAAAATGTGAAATTAAAATTATATAGGGTGATTAAAAACTATTATATGATGTGGACATAAGCAAATCATATACAGGATAGTTGAAATATATGCTGCAGTTGAATTGAATTTATACAGTGTGAATATAAAAATATTTTTTTATAGCCCATAAGAAGTTGCATAAAGTGTGGAGAGGAATTAATGTTACACAGGACGATAATATAAAATGTAAAAATGAACTAATTTATGGGGTAGCCCACAAGGAGTTATATACTATGATTGAAATATAGGACGGATTTGACTCCGTAAATATGGGATGGATTCTACTCCGTCCTATAGAAGGCAGCTAACAAATTTATGCTTGTCCGTGGGCAGTCGTATGTACAGGAAGGTTTGGTACATAGGTTGGAGTGGAATTATCTATAGTTATACAGGGTTGTCAAAAAAAGTTGAAAAACGGTGAAATGGCGTAGTCCATAAGGCATAAATATATTTTGGGCTTATTAAGTCAACGCGTACTAGTACATTTTGTTCGTAAAGATTTACCTGTCAATTTAAATGGGAAATTATCATTGTGTAATGTTGAGGCTTTCGATGTTACCTGGTTCTGTCTATTAAGGTTATACATACAAAACAATAAATAAAGAATGAAAACTACCTGAATTCAAAAATACTAAAAAGTTGAAAATAAAACATTTTTAAAAAATATATAACCGACTTCTATCTATAACTAAAAAGCTAAAAATATTTATAATAAAATACAACTCTAGCAAATAAATAACACATTCAATGCTGTTAGGTACCTACCCAGGAAGTAAAAAATGTAAACATTAAAAGGTGCTCATTTTGTACAAATTAATTACCTACCAATCTAGTATATTTTTGAAGTTGGTGCCAAGCAACTATCAAGTTTGATGAAGTGGTAGATAAGTACGCAATGAAGGATTTTATATTTGCTCGGCACCGACTTCAAAAATATACTAGATTGGTAGGTAATTAATTTGTACAGAATGAATGTTTACATTTTTTACGTCCTGGGTAGGTACCTAACAACTTTGAATGTGTTATTTATTTGCTAGAGTTGTATTTTGTTATAATTATTTAGTTATAGGTAGAAGTCGGTTATATATATATATATATTTTTTAATGTTTTATTTTTAGTGCATTCGGGAAAATTACCAACAACTAACGAAATTAATAAAGGACCCAAAAAACTGGCGAAATAGCCCTTAATCTCAACCTGCGTAAAAAATGCGATTGAAAAAATTGTGTAAATTGTAGGGGTGTCTCCATATAAAGTGTAACGATAAATTCCTATTAGAAATACCTTAGTGGTAAATGTATTTGGCTGTTTTTTGAGTGCATTCGGGAAGGTCATACACAAAGAAGATAAACAATAAGACGAAGAAAAAGAAAAAGTGAAGAAGACGACGACTAGGTATCATTAGTTTTACTATTGATAGATATATCAATAAAGCCAACAAGTAGCACTTGTCAACAGTAAAATGAGGTTCGCTTCAAAATTATTGGGCAGTTTAAATTCCTTTTGTCTCGTCTACCAGCGCGAAATTTTCAAAAGTAATTACACAAACAAAAAAACGCACTCATTAATATTCATATAACGTATATTCATTTTTCGCGTAATTCGAATACCCCTAACTGATATTAATGAGTTCTGTTTCCGCGATTTATATCAAGCTGGAGTAAATATCTAGTTCACAAACAGAGGCAGCATTTTCAGCAGTGATGCGCTAAAATTCACAGCAGAAGTGTTTTTTTTTTAATGAAGTCCATTACAAATTGTTTAGTGCTAGTTTATTGTTGTAGGGTTATTTAATATTAATGGGACTAAGAACAGTTTTTGTACTTTTCTCACCATACTCACCAAGCCTGCCAGTGGGCCTAAGCATGAACAATGTCAATGTCAAAAATCTCTAGAGAAAACATTGTATATTAATATGACATCATTTTTGAATCATAATAATATTTTAAATAAATGTCAGCACGGATTTGCAAAAACTAAAAGCACCTAGTCTGGCATTATGTCAGTGGATACAAAAATTGTGTAAATCTTTAGCCATTAAGGAAAATGTAAACTCATTTTCATGGCTCTAAAACATCAGTCATTAAAGCAAAGTTGAAGGCATTTTGGAACATAAAAACAGCAAACCGCTATAGGTGATATTTTACATTATTTTTTTAACAAAAACAAGCAAGAATATGGATTTCATTTGTTTTTGGCTTGTATTGAGAAAAATAATGAAAAAATAATATTGATATTGTCAATAGAAAAGTTGTAGAGAATTGGAATGCCTACAAAATGAGCGTTTATGGTCCTATTAGGGGTATCAGTCGAGGAATGTTGGAAAAATCGAACAAAAATTGACTTATTTTCAAAAATTCATAACTTTGTTGCATTAAAAATTAAAAGGTCAATCTTCCATAAAATGACAGCTTATGATGTTACGATTAACTATTCTCCAGATAAGTATTGTGACATAAATGATTCTTGCAAAATTGCAATTTAATAAATTTAGATGTAAAAGGGTGTTTTTTTAGAGGTATAGAACTTTAAGTTGGCAACACTCTTTTAACCGGCGGCCATCTTTTCAGCTGTCAAGTGATTTATGTTTAGTTTGGTTTGGCACTTCATCATAAATAGACTGACGCCTGAACAACGCTTCCAAATTGTGCAAATTTATTTTGAAAATCATGGTTCTGTTCGAAATACGTATCGCGCACTACATCGATTTTACGTCAACATAATCGTCCATCAGAGCAATTAATTCGATTACTATGCAACGTTTTCACACCACGTTTACTCTAAATGATAATACGCATCCACAGAGATGTCGTACAGTGCGTACACAAGAATCCATTACTGCTGTAGAGCGTAGCATAGAGGAGAACCCCAATCAGTCTATCCATCATTGTGCACAGGAATTGGATATGTGTCCATCCACTTTATGGAAGATTTTGCGGAAAGATCTTGGTTTGCGTGCTTACAAAATTCAACTCGGGCGAGAACTGAAGCCACATGATCACCTAGCAAGGCGTATATTCGGAGAATGGGCCCAAAATATGATTGCCGTTGATCCCGATTTTGATAAGTGAATTTTGTTTAGCGATGAAGCTCACTTTTGGTTGAATGGATATGTCAATAAACAAAACTGCCATATTTGGAGTGATGATAATCCTCAAGTTCATGTTGAGACACCATTACGTCCAGAAAAACTGACTGTTTGGTGAGCTTTATGGGCTGGTGGAATAATTGCTCCGTACTTCTTTAAAAACGATGCTGGCCAGAACGTTACAGTCATGGTGATCGCTATAGAGACATGAATACAAACTTTTTGGTTCATCAATTAAACAATCATGATGCACACGAGCTGTGGTTTCAATAAGACTGGGCAACATGTCACACAGCTCGTGCCACAATTGATTTATTGAAAGAAACGTTTGGTAACCGCATAGCTTCTCGTTTCGGACCCGTGAATTGGCCTCCAAGATCGTGCGATTAACGCCGCTTGACTATTTTCTGCGGGCATACGTGAAGTCGCTAGTCTACGCCGATAAGCCCGAAACGATTGACCACTTGGAGGACAACATTAGCCGCGTTATTGCCGATATACGGCCACAAATGTTGGAAAAAGTCATCGAAAATTGGACCTCCAGATTAGACTACGTCCGAGCCAGCCGTGGCGGTCATATACCAGAAGATTATCTTTCAAATAAAGTAAATTTCATGTCAATTTAAAAAATATGTTTGTTTTATTCCATTTCAAAATTCTATACTTCTAAAAAACACCCTTTATAGCTTACAAATTGCATCACATTAACCACGTTCTTTTTATCATTGAGTGTTTTTAAGAAATAATTATTCGTTGGCTATATCTAAAGTGTAATCATTTACAATTTGTGCTTCAGTATGGGAAGTTTAATAAAGTGAAGTGAGAAAAAAAGACTAAACGAATCTAGTCGCCGCAAGGTAAACAACATTTTTATTGCTCATCCTTGAAAAAGTCCCATACAAGTATGGACGAAACGTCGGAAAACTTTGTTTATATGGTGTTTCAGATATATAAATAAATTAATTGGAAAAAATGACGCAGTGCAAATCCGGAAAAAGCAGAATCAGCTATGAATCTGGCCGCTACGTTCTCATGTCCAATGAGATGTTTGCACCGTAATAAGGAATCAGAAAAATCTGAAAACCAAAATCTTCAGGGAATGTACAAAACCTTTACATCAAAATAACTTACAATGTATCATAAGTTCAGTAACAGTAACAGAGTATCGTGTATCTTGAATCTTGCTACTTCTGTGATATTCGTCAAAAATTTTCGTCTCGAGCTAGTCGGCTTGACATTTACCTCCCCTCTAGCCTCTAACAGAGGCGTGTGATAAGTGTTCCAAGAAAAAGAAGACTAATAAGCTATATATTTTATGCAAATAAGCTGAATTTATTGAAGAAGGAAAAGAAGTCTGAATATCCTATCTCTAAACTTGTATTTGTTGAAACATAAGCTGTAATATTGACTGTAAATATTGGTTTTAATTTGAACTCCTTTCAGGAAAAAGAAATAAATATATATATATATATATATATATATATATATATATATATATATAAACGCAACACCCAAAAGGAGATGTTTAAGTTTAATATTGTTTTGGTAGAACATGAATCTCGATTCTGCTTGGGTGTAGGAGAAAGCCGTCAACCTCAATTTGATATTGAGCAACATGTACTCCGAACAGTAGGTGTTATAGTATGGGGTGCAATATTGCAACATGACAGGATCCTGTCTTCAGGAAGTAGTCGAGCCGTATGTACTCCTTTAATCGGTTCATGGATCCCATATTCCAAATAAGATAATTCTCTGCTTCATGTGAATCTGTTGACTTGGCCGCCCAGATCCCCCAATCTTTTGTCCTTAGAAAATGTTTATGATATGATGGGTAAAAGGCTCGGAAATTTATCCCAGCCCGCCCCCACGGACTTTGGAAGTTCTGAGACATGAAGTGCAGGTAGCTTGGGATAGCATTCCTCAAGAAGAAATAGACCAGTTTATTGAATCAATGCCAAGACGAGTGTATGGATAAGCGTGGTGGACAAACATATTATTAACAAACTTAATAAAAAAAAATAAACTCCTTAATATTTTTTATTCATGTTTTAATCAGGTACTCCTTACTATAGCATCTATGTTTCACCAAATCAATATTAAATTTAAACATCTCCTTCTGGGTGTTGCGAATTTTTGTTAGTGAGTATATATACTTTGTTGTCGTAAATGTCATACTGAGAATATAGGTGGGTACTCTTCTAAATATCGCCAGTGCTTGTGGAAATTCACCAAAACACCGGGATATACAGAGTACTCAAAAATCTATTAAACTTCTACACTTTTACATATCGTTTTTTAAAAATAAATAAAAAAGTCAGTACTTATTATTTTGCTAAAACGACCAGCTTCAATTTTCATATGCTACATCGCTTCAAGAATTAATTAATGGACTTCCGTCAAATTGTTTGAAATTTTGGTATGTTGTAGAAGTTGATGTTTTGACAAAAAGAGTCCATGGGCTCAAACCGATTCTATGACTAGTTTCGAGATACAGAGTGTTAAACATCAAAAATGCCGCTTTTCTGATATCAGATTTACAATGATAGACGTGCTTCATTTCCGGTTATTGGAGAAATTGTGATTTGTACATTATTGAAAATAAATATTTCACACAACAATTGCCATAAGTTTTGGTAAATACCCTGTATTTAAAAAATAAGTAACATGTGATTTTGGAAAAAAATCTTTTTTTATTACAACGTTGAAAACATACGAAGATGTTATTGCACAATTAATACCTCGTGAAAGTAATAATTTCTTAGATTTGCTTCATATAATATACAGTGTGAGCCGTAAATATAGCTAGAGAAGGCATATATTATTATTCCTATTAAGGAGTCACTCTGTACGAACCATTCGTGCTGCAATTTTAATAAGACATTAAACAGATATTATCCGTCTCTATACTCAACGGGATGTTAAACTGAAAAAATGTATTTTTTATACTACCTCGTAGTTTTAAATTCTCTCCCTCAACTTTGTATGTTATTACATTTTTACGTTAACAGATTTTCAGGGTTTTGCTTGGCAGAATATTTTTAAAATTGTATGATTAATTTTCGAGATATAGAGTGTTAAACTTTGGAAATGTCACCTTTATCATATCAGATTTCTCATAATAGATGTGTTTTATTTCCGTTTATTGCAGAAAACGTGGTTTGCACATTGTTTGACATAAATATTGCACAAAAAATTACTATTAATTATTTTTTCTTATAACATTGAATACATAAGAAGATCTAATTACTCAATTAATATAATGTTAAAGAAATTAATTTTTGGACGTGTTCATACATTATACAGTGTGTATTGTAAATATTGCTAAAGTGGGCATCTATTATTTTTTCCAGTAACAAGTAAACCTGTATAAACCATGCGCCCTGGAATTTTATATTAAATTATACAAATCTACGACTTGTCACACTAAATTATACAGGTTTTCAAAAATTGTACAAATTAAAGTATTGTAGTTTATACAGGGTTACTCATTAATGGTAATTAATGGTAACTGTTTTATTCAATATTTTTGTCAAATAATGCGAAAATTATCTTTCCTGCAATATACGGAAATAATAAACGTCTGTTATGAGAAATCTGATAAGAAAAAGGAAACATTTCCGATGTTTAACACCATATATCTCGGAAACTATTCATACAATTTTAACAATATTCTGCTTAGTTTCACACTGAACATTTGTTAACCTAACAATGTTAAAACATAGAAAGTTGAGGGGGAGAATTTAAAACTACCGGGTAGTATAAAAATCTTCCATTTTTTCAATATGTATAGTTTTTGCAATGAGTTTAACATCCTGTTGAGTATTAAGAGACAGATCATATATCTGTTTATTGTCTTATTAAAATTGCAGTACGAATGGTTCATACTAGGTGACTCGTAAATAGGAAAAAACAATATATGCCTTCTCTAGCTATATTTATGGCTCAAGCTGTATATTGCATGAAGCATATCCAAGAAATTATTACTGTAATGAGATATTAATTGTGCAGAAACATCTTTTTATGTTTTCAACGTTGTAATCAAAAAAAAAGTTATTTTTTCAGAAAGCACATGTTACGTATTTTTTAAATACCCTGTAATCCACCAAAACTTATGGCAATTGTTTTTTGAAATATTTATGTCCAATAATGTACAAATATTTCTCCAATAACCGAATATTGATATCAAAAAACCGGCATGTTCGATGTTTAATACTCTGTATCTCGAAAACTGGTCATAGAATCTGTTTGAACCCATGGACACTTTTTGTCAGAACGTCAACTTCTACAACATACCAAAATTTCAAACAATTTGACGGAAGTCCATTTTTCCATAAGAAAGGTGCCTGGTCCTTTATGCAGAAATTTTTAACCATATACTAGCTTGTACTAAATATGGTAAAATCAATTAAGAATGACAGCAGAAATAGCTGTGAAAAGGTAAAAAGTCCCACTTTATTTATCAACCAACAATAAGACTAGACCATTTTAATAAAGATTTATGAAATCACTGCAACCTTATTAGAGCTCCGCAAATGTATATATTCCTGCGATTCCATTTAGATTTGTTCATAACCTTTTTTTTTTCTATAAGTATTCCCAATCTGCTCAGAGCCACCAAGAATTCTCTATATTGTCTTGAGTTCTGTCGATACGGAATCGGGACACCGAGCATACGTTGCATCTGACGGAAATTGCATTTGAAAACTGTGTTATCTACCACCGTCGACATCCACATCAGTGGAAATGTACAAACTCGAGAGAAAATGGTAATAAACGAGGCGACAGTTTTTTTTTTTCAACGGATGATGAATGAACCCGGATAAGAAGTCAGCAAAAACGACTGTATTTATGATTCATGTTCTTGAAAAGCGCATTAAGATGGGAAACAAATTGAGATCACTTATCGTGTAGGGTAAAATGGCAAAATGAACCTTTTTATCGTATTTTCGAAGAAGGAAAATTCGGTAAATAAATAAAATCTAGGTGATAGATCAAAGTTGCTTAACGAAAGATTCTCGAAAGGAGAAAAATAGCATAAATTACATAAATTGTTTTGAGAGCTGTAAACAGGTGAAAAACTTTTCCGGGAATAAACGTCGAAAAAGTAAATTAAATGGTTCAAACTCTCCTGACGTTTACAATTAACCCAGAAAGCTTGCCACATAAGAAGTTGAGTAATTGTTTTGTGAATGTTACTTGTGGTATCTTTGTTTGTGGAAATCTAGGGAATACTCATAGCATAATAACTTGTAGGATTGTATGTATATTTTAACTTGTTCTCAATGACTCTTGTAAGAAAATGGTATGATTATTTAATTGTGATAATAATAAAGGGCAAGTACAATGTGGTGAAAGACAGCGCACGCGCGCGAGAGAGAGAGAGAGAGAGAGAGAGGAGGGCGGGAGAGAGAGAGAGAGAGAGAGAGAGAGAGAGAGAGAGAGCATCTTCCTCCAGTTCTTTTATCGTCTACTTTGTCCTCAAGTGTACTAGATCCTCCGTGTCTTCCCCTGGTTTAGTTATATGCTCAAAATACATCTCTATTTTCTGGTTTATAATTATGGTAAGCCTATTGGTGATGTTAATGACACTTTCGGATTTTTGTAAAAAGTCATGGCTTACTAGATATTTTGAAAAAACGAAATTCTGTCGATTTAGTTAAATCCCTCTAGCTTCTTTGTTTTTTATAAAAAAAATGTAAATATCAAAATTGAATTTATATCCCGAATATGATTGTCATGTCCTCGTTTGCGTGACAGCTCTCGTTTTCGAGATATGGCACAAGCTTATCTTTTTTTTTGAACGGAAACCATAGTTGGCTATAACCTCAAAAAATCGGACATTTTTAGAGCTTTTCAACGTTATAATACTCGATATAGTTATTCATAAAAATAACGGAGTTATGGATGCTTTTCTCTCTTATTTTCACTTTTAACGTAGGTAGCCATGAAAAAGATTCTTTTCACCTTGACGTTTCCTCATTTGAAAGTAATTCCATTAGTAGCGCTGAACTGACAGTCGATATTGAAGTTTTCGTGATAAAATGGAATATTCTAACGAAGAAAAACTGAATATGGTGGAATGTTATGTCATATGGCACAAAAATTCAGTTCGTGCGGCTGAGGAATACTTTAATAGATATTTTAATCGTCGTCAACCTGGTCCATGTAAATTTAAGAGGTAAGAGGCTTTTACGATAGTTTACGTAAATATGTATCTTTTACTAAACCATCAAAGGACCGTAATCAAATTATCGAAGCAGCACAAATAAATGTTTTGGCAATGGTAAATCAAAATCCATCTACATCAACTTGTGAGATTGCGGCAGAAGCTGGCACATCTCAACGAACTGTAGTTAAGGTACTAAAAGCGCACAACTTCCGCCCGTACAAACTTTCAGTTTCTCGAACTTTGCATGCTTGTGACTAACATCGACGTATTTTGTTATGTACATGTTTTAGACACATGTGCCTTGACAATCCACAGTTTCCATTAAAGGTGTTTTGGTCAGATGAAACTAGATTTACTAACTGCGGTATGATCAATAGACTCCATGAGCATATCTGGTCTAAAAAAACCCTTTCCATGTAGAACAAAAACGACCCCAGATAAAATTTGGTTTTAATGTTTGGTGTAGTATCATAGGGTTTACTATTCTGGGGCCTTTTATCCATGACGAATCACTTACTGAGAATTATTGACTTGATAATTTTGCACTGAAGTTTTGTGGGCTTCACTTGTGAAGTGTTAAGATAAGTGAGTTTTGGGTTAGGAATTTTTAAACTTACATGATTAGGTGCCGTGTGTTTAGAGAAAACAAGTTCTTGGAATTTTTGGGTTTTCGAACTTATTTTTTTTTTAGCTTTGGTTGTCTGATGTTTGAACACATGAGGTTAGTAGGCTGCGATTTCGTTTTTAGGCTCTGTGAGCCTAGAGTTTTGGTGTCTGGGGTCTGTTGACTAGGAACTCAACCTTTCTGGAGTCACGTAATGCTCATGAAAAATAGAATTTTGAACTATTTTTTGCACATCACATAATTCTGAGGTACTGGAGCCAAAATAGGAGTCAGTCGCGTCAATTTTCTTTTGATTTTGTGGATATGTGGAATTTTGCAAGATTTCGGCTGATTTTGTATGTTTTTGATTACTGTTCCAGTTTCGCAGATTTGAGGTCTGAGTCATGGAATTTTTGAGCTTGAAAATTGTTGACTTAATTATTTTGGAGTAAAGATTGTGGGCTTTACTTATGATGTGCTAGGTTAAGTGGGTTCGGCATTCAGGGTTCAGGGATTTTTGAGTTACAGGATCGGATTCTCTGAGTTTTGGTTTTGATGTTTGTGTTTTTGTGCAATAGAAACCTGTAGGTTTTTCTGCTTAGATATGTGGGGTTGGTGGACTGGTGATTTTTGGGCTTGGGTTGTATTGCTTAGGTTTTGTGAGATAGCAATTTGGTGTCAGTGGTTTGTAAACTCGAGATGAGTACGAAAGCCTCCTTGGAGCCTCTTCGTAAGTTACCATTTTTCATGAATACGTAATACCCATAGAAAAATGGGATTTTTAATAATTTTATCAAGCTTTTCAATTTGTTGATCTGTTTAATTTTGCAAGATTTCTATCCTTTAGGTAGACCAACTAAAAACAATATATTGTCTCAAGTTTGAAACCTTAAACTGATAACAAACCTGCAAAGAAATAAATAATAGCTATACATATTATTTAATTTCTTTAAGACATTGTGTAAATTCTTTATACACAACTGCAATAAAAATTCAATCGATGCTTGACAGTACGCCTCCTTCCATGATAAATTTGTTTTCTTCCCGTCGGCTCATCATCATTCATTATGTAGCTTTTTTCGTATAAATCATCAATAACAAGCCAAATATTACGACGGTAAAACGAAAGCAGGATTTCATCAAAAAAGATTTATTGAATCCTTTAATCGTATCGGTATCATTAAATTACATCAGAAACTTCTGCGTTCTCTAATTGTGAGAGGATTTCTGTCTTTTTGGTCGTGCGAGCTTCCACAGACAAACGCGATGCTCACGTAATTCCACAGTTGACACACATTAGAGTCGAGTTGGTGGGTCGTTGAACAAAATCTGTATGCCATGCATCGCGATTCGTTTACCAACTGGATGCTTCAATGTGTATTTCTTTTGTGGGAAAATGGCGACAAATTACTGAGCGAAATCAGTATTGAATACGTTTTGTTAACACATTCTGCCCGCAGGGCGCGCTACACGCTGTAAAACCCTTTCATTTATGACGTTAACAAATACACCCAAAGGTATTTTTAATTGTGAAAAGTTCCTCAGGTCTCTGATTAGTTTTATTTGATGAAATAACATCGCAGAACATAATAAAAAGTCAGTGTACTGAACCTAATATATGTCAGTGACATCTACCGTCTAGTGAGTAATTTAAGTATATAAAGGCATACTGTGCCACAACACATACCACACACTTGAAACATGGTTTCGAGTGTTTTATATAAAAACACATAAGTAAATATCACTTATATAGAACTATACCATTCAATTTATGACGGCCTTTTCGAACCAGGAGTTCTCGTCAGATACACTTCCTTGAATGACAAGTTCTAAAGTGAAATACTTGGATGTAATACACAACAGTAAGACAACAGTCAGTGTATTGAACCTAATAGATGTCAGTGACATCTACCGTTCGATATATGTAGACCATCTCCAGAAATTATATTTTGAAGTATTAGATTTTCATGCTAAAACCTCAAGATTATCAAAGTCCGGGGAGTGGTTGTTATCTAAACCATGTACGGCCAGACTACAGCTACAGTGTTTCAGCGTATGTGTTATTATCCTGTTTTTGAGGTTCTTGGAGGTCTGACCTATGTAACTGGAGTGACAGTCAATACAATCTAACTTGTATACCACATTGGTCTTTAAAAGTGTTGGAGTCTTGTCTTTGACGTTGCTAAAAATATGACCAAATGTCTCAATTGATTTGTGAGCAAAGATGATTTTACTCTTTAATTTAAAAACATATTGTATCCTGTAGTTTCCGGGAATTCATCCGCTGGGATCGATGATAAAATGACGACGTTTCGGCTGAATCACATCTGCCCTCTTCAAGTCGGTTCGCATAATGTTCGTAGCCTTCTGCTTACACTTCTAGTTACTAGTTACTAGTTATTAAGATGTTCAGTAGCGTACGAGCTATTATATAGTCGCGGTTCGGCGCTTATCGGTTGGTACTGTGAAAGCTGCGGGGCCGGGCCGGTACACTGTTTAATAGAAAGTTCTGGATTTCATTGCATGCGTTTAGACTGTGAGTCCTCTTCGCGATTTCAATTGCCTCTCTTACGAGTCTCGATTTCGGGTGTTCTATATTTGCCAGTACTATGATATTCTCAAAGTCTATTCGGTGTGACGTAGGGGTGGTGTGTTTTGCAATGGATGTTGTTTTTTCTTGATTTTTTAGGGCGTTCTGGTGTCCATCACGTCTAGCTTGAATTCTTCTGTTAATTTGCCCCACATAGGTTTTATGACAGTTTGCACATGGAATCTTGTACACTCCCTGTTGTTCTACAGTGATCCTCATCTTTGGATTCCTCAATATGGTGCCTATTTTTCTGTCGGTATTGAAAATAGTAACGATGTTGTGTCTCCGTAGAATTCTCGCAATACTGTACGTGGTACCCTTGACATACGGTAAATAAGCCTTGTTTGTTGATGTCTCATGCTCCTCCTCTGTTTGTCTCGGTTTTGACTTAAGGGCTCTTTTTATATTTCGGTCTGTAAATCCGTTTTGTCTCAGAGCTGTTTTTAAACTGCTTGATGTTATCCTGGTCCGTTAGTCTTTGTGATCTGGTTATTCAAATCTTGACGACGGCTTGTGATTTCGCGGGTATGTATGTCTAGTCATAGACTTCAACGGATGCAACAATGGAACAATGTGAAGAAATATTTATCCGCGAATACATCCGATTCTTAGTGTTAAATCAAGTTTGAAACCGGCAGACGGTTTGCCAAGATCTCACTTGGCCTCCTCAATGCTTTTTATTTTATCAAACTTCAAAGTCTGCATATTTCAAAAATTCCGTTTCAGGGTCTAAATTAGACCCCGTTTTCAATGGTGTCTACACAAATGAGCAAGAAATAAAAGAAAAAAATAAAAGGATTCCTATTGACAAATTTCATAAACCACAATTTGACATTAATGCGTTAGCAGTGTGTGAACTGAGAAGTAATCTACCTGAGCTTTATATTCATATTCCTGCATCGTTAGTCGCATCGCGTCTGATTGTTCGGTGTTGAATCCGCCCCCTTCGCTGTCGTGTCGGGTGGGTCGCTTGTTGACGGGTTTGTATTATGCGTAGCTAATTCTGTTTTACTTCGTTAATGAATAATTGTCTTACATGTACTGGGGAGGTGCAAATCATCTCTTTTATTTAGTTGTTCACTTTTATCAATTTCAATAGCTTCCCGTATTACAATGTCATGTCTAAGTGCTTCTTGGGAAATAATACCACAGTTTAAAGAAAATTATTGTATATTCCAAACGTTTCGGGGTCTAGATCAGACCCCGTTGTCAATGGTTAAGAAACTACGGATTAAAAAGGCACAATTCTAAGATGTAAATTAAAATATTATGTATTACGTACAAACACATTTATTTTTAAATTATCATTTTGACAATTGAATGCCAGAGCAAAAGTAGAATATAAATCAAAGACCGGAGACTTCCAAGTTAAACAAAACAACGATATCACCGTAACTTAACCTGAAATAAATGTAGTGAATAAACACTGATCATAATATTATCTCATTTTCCACCTAGATTTACCACAACGGCGACGTCGCCGACGACAGGACGCTGGAAATGACGACGGGGGCTTTTGTAGCCGCAGTTTTCCAAAGTTCCATTCGGTCCCATTACGGTCGACGCCTGTCACTTCTCGGTTTGTCACGGCCACCTACACCTACAGTGTATTTGGCTTTTGTTTGTGCGGTTCTTCCGAAATAGATGACAGTTCAATTTTCACAATACACTGGTCTTTATGTAAATATCAGTTTCGTATAACCGTGTTTGAATTTGTTTTGTAACAAGTCCGAAAAGTCATTTGTGTGTTATTTGAGTTGTTTCATTCGATTTTGTAGTTGGAGTGAGAACCCATTAAAATATTCGTTTGAATTCTTAAGAGATTACATCAATAAAGATTTGTACAAAGTGATGAAGTACCCTTTACTCTAATTATATGATTATATCAATATAATGTAGTATGTAATATGATGTTTCATTCGGAAGGTGGTATTTCAGATATTTTTTTATTTATAGTAAATTGAATTTTTACTAAATATACAGGTGAAAATAGAATTATTTCCCTAGTTTTCGGAAATAATTCTATTTCTATTTCTCATCCCCTCTAGTTCTCGCCTCGGAAATTTTCTACCTGGAAGAACCTCTTATTTACATCTGGCATGCAGTAAACTTTTCTTATATACATTGGTCCCATTATAAATTCAATACTTAACGGACAACTTTTATTGCTTCTAAATACTGACGTTTTGTCGCTATTTGTACATCTGGAGACTTTTTTTCTGGTATTTCTTGTAGTAAAGATGTGAACAATGATTGCATACATATGTGGAATTTAAGTCTCAAAAATAAACACATTTATCTACGTAAATTCAATCAACTTCTTTCAGGTAAAAATATGCCCAAATATTATGAATAAAACCTTTTGATTTGACAAAACCTGTCATTAATTTTCATACAAACAATAAAACGCTTCTGAAACCTCAATTCTAAAAAGGGCCTTAATTTTGCAATTTCACCAAAAACTATTCCAACAATTGCTATCATGTGCTATAGAACAAACTGCAAACAAATGAAACAATAGTGAAGATCACGGGTATCGAAGATTGTCAAACAATTTAATTTTACATTTTAGAATTGTTTCTTTTTTTATAGTTTCTTAGCCATTGACAACGGGGACTAGACCCCCAAACCTTTGGAAATATACAGCAATTTTCGTGTTTGTGATATCATTTCACAAAAAGTGCTTAAGCGTTAAAAACTATTTAATTTTCTAATAGAATACACATGCCTTTTTATTTATTTTAACATATAAAGGGAACTCGAAGTTTCTCACAACATTTCAATAGCTGTGTATCTGCTATCGTCATCAGGTGAATGATAGGAAATTCAGAGTATCGGTCATATTTATATAGGGTACAATATAAATGACCGATCATGCGTCGCAGGTCATGGTCATTGGGTCTTATCTGGTCCAATCAGCGTCCTCGTACCTGGAGGTTGGTTGCCGTGATGCGTAGCGGCAGAGGCCGAAGAAGAGCTCTCCTAATATTTTTAATTTGGACGCTGGGCTCGCTAATTATATTTTCGTTCGAGATTATATATGCTCTCTCTATGATTTTCTTTTGTACCAGTGCTCCTTCTTGTGAATTGCTTTGGCCTGGTCCCAATTGATATTATGGTGTTCGGTCCATGGGTGATAAGCTAGCACAGACTTCGTTACCTCGGCCCTTTGAGTAGCTGTGCGGTGTTCATTAATCCTGGTCTCCAGCGGTCGCTTTGTCTCTCCAATGTAAAGATTGCCACATTCACACGAATTTTGCCGAATTATCATATTTTCCTTTAATATGATTTGTTGAAACTATATAGCTTCTCAAATGATATTCTTACAGTGTTTCAAACCGCCAGTTTGTCGCTTAAATTTCATGTGAAGTATTTCTAGTATGCCCTGAATATCGCTTGTATATGTCTTCAACATTTTCAGTAAAAGAACCCAAGGCCGCAGCCAGGCATTTTTTTCAAAGGGGATTTGATATATTATTTTTATGGGGAATGTACTGATTAGGACTGGGAAATCTATATTATAGTCAGATAAAACTGCATAAAAATCAAATTTATTTTTATTTAAAAGATGCATAATTGGTTAAAATTGTTCAATCTTCAAGATCGTCCTGCCCCCGCAGGCTAAAGCCTTGACAACCAGGTTGTAATCTGTGCCTAATATTTAATTTAATTTCAATTAACTAATTGGTACACAGTCTCTTATCCACAAAATATACCAACAAAAGAACTTATGCTAGAAATTTGAGAGTTACTTGTAATAAGTGTTGATATACACCCATTATAGCACATCAGTCATTACCCTATCCCTTAACATGAAACATCTATTGATCTGACGAAATGTAATTAATATTAGATTAAATGAAGCTTGATTTTAATTAGAGGACGCTAATTTGTACATTGCCTTAAACAAACGTACTATGTTTGTAAAGCTATTTGATCGAGACTGATTGAATTAAATTTGCTCTCAACCTAATTTGTGATAAAAGAAATTATTTACACAAGAGCTCATAGCAATTCTCTATTTCAATGCTACATGACCTGAAAGATCTGAAGATGAATGACCGAAACATTCACTTTAGGATGAACTGTTTCTTTTACGGATTACAAATTCAATAAAATAATATATTTCTTTGACAAATAAGTATGAAACTTATAACTCAAACAAAGTGAAGCTGAATAATTTTGACAATCTACCCGGGAAGTCTTGTTCACGGATTTTGGAAAGAATGTATTGCTTATGGAATATCGTCAAATTTAGTTCTTGAAATCAAAAATTTTACGATTACAATTCAAAAATGTTAAATCTAAAGCGAGCTTACAAAAACGGATTAAGAATTTTAAAAAATATTATAGATTATTTACAGATTTTATTGGAAGTGTGGTATCACAGACATTAAGGAAAAAGATATTTTTCAAAAACATCAGTACCTTGTATCTCAAACGTTAATATAGGGCCTATGTCCATATGTAGTTTTTTTTTAAATCAACCAAACATTATCACCGTTAAGTGTTGGCATTCAACTAGGGAACATCCGGTATATATTGTATTGAAGCATATTATACGAGACGCGTTTAGATGAGGAAACTATAATTTGCAACTCATTCTTTCTTTAGTTTAATTAAATTAAACAACACACTGAAAACTCCATTGAATACGTCAATCAGATAATACAATTTACTGTTAGTAGCTTTAACTCATAAAGCAGCATTGGAAATAATAATTCATTATACAGGGTGAGTTTTTTTGATGATCAGTATGGGGATCTTGGAAACTAGCGGAGATAGAGCAATGGTTAAATTGGATCATGGCTTACTAGATATTTTGAAAAAAACGAAATTCTGTCGATTTAGTCAAATCCCTCTAGCTCCTTTGTTTTTGATTTTATAAAAAAGTGTAAATATCAAAATTGAAGGGAATTGTATCCCGAATATGATTCTTATGTCCTCGTTTGCGAGACAGCTCTCGTTTTCCAGATATGACACAAACTTACCTTTTTTTAAATGAAAACCATAGTTGGCTATAACCTCATAAAATCGGACATTTTTAGAGCTTTTCAACGATATAATACTCGATATTGTTATTCATAAAAATAACGGAGTTATGGATGTTTTTCTCTCTTATTTTCACTTTTAACGTAGGTAGCCATGAAAAAGATGTTTTCACTTTGACGTTTCCACATTTGAGAGTAATTCCATTAGTAGTGCTGAACTGACAGTCGATATTGACAAGTTTTCATGATAAAATGGACTATTCTAACGAAGAAAAACTGAATATGGTGGAATGTTATATCATATGCCATAAAAATTCAGTTCGTGCAGCTGAGGAATACTTTCATAGAAATTTTAATCGTCATCAACCTGCTCTATGTACATTTAAGAGGCTTTACGATTGTTTACGCAGATATGGATCTTTTACTAAACCACCAAAGGAACGTAATCAAATTAACGAAGCAGCACAAATAAATGTTTTGGCAGTGGTAAATCAAAATCCATCTACATCAACTCGTGAGATTGCGGCAAACGCTAGCGCATCTCAACGAACTGTAGTTAAGGTACTGAAAGCGCAGAAGTTCCAACCGTACAAACTTTCAGTTTCTCAAACTTTGCATGCTGCCTTGACAATCCATAGTTTCCATTAAAGGTGTTATGGTCAGATGAAACTAGATTTACTAACTGCGGTATGTTCAATAGACAAAATGAGCATATCTGGGCTAAAGAAAACCCTTTCCATGTAGAACAAAACGACTTCAGATAAAATTTGGTTTTAATGTTTGGTGTGGTGTCATAGGGTCTACTATTTTGGGGCCTTTTATCGATGACGAATCACTTACTGGGGAGCGCTACTTGCATTTCTTGCAATACACTTTTCAAGGCATGTTGCATAATTTGAATTTGAGAACTCGTTTAAAAATTGAGCAGTTCCAACATGATGGAGCACCTGCTCATAACTCGTTATTAATAAGACAACACTTAGATAATATGTATCCAAACTCTTGGATAGGAATGAATGGTCCACGCGAATGACCACCCCGGTCTCAGGGTTTGGCAGTTATAGACTTCTATTTATGGGGTGCGCTAAAGAACAAAGTATACAAAAGAAAGTATGATACAGTTTTTGACCTAAGGGAGGCGGTATTACAAACAATTGAAGAAATTGATAGGCGGTCTGTGAGGAAAGCGATAATGTCAATGTTTAAAAAGATGAAGTAAAACAGTTTTTCCCGATTTTATAAAAAACGGTATAAGCTATCTGCATGAAAAAAATATGGGACCACTTTGGAATCACCCTTAACAGAATCCAGTTTAAACCTTAAGCTGATTTGGAGTAATCGCTGAAAACACATAAAAAACAATCGTATCGTATATCGTATACTTCAGGCCTATTAAATTTGAATTTTTTTCACATGTGTTACGTATGTAATCGTTTGATGTGATTCTGAAAATTTCTGACCCGAAACCAAAGAAACAAATGAGATTTTGTTTGCGTGTGTCTGACAATTATATTATGCTTGCTCTAAGGGTTAAAATCTGGGGATAAATTAATTTTGCACAAAGGTAAAACTTCAACGTTGCTTACTCGTTCGAGGGTTATTCCCAAGCGGGGCAGTGTATGAATTCATTTCACCCTTTTCTTTATTCATTGTTGCCCAAAGCTTTCCTACTTATTTATAAACCTTTCAGGAAAGAACTATAGGTTTATAAGTTTAAGTTATCTATTTAGCTTTACCTCTCCTTGTGGTGTTATAGAGATACACAAGCTAAATTTGAAGCAACATATTGCATACGTATATAAGTCGGATGACAATGCAATATATGAAATATTGGATTATTGAGCTAATGTGCAATGTAGGGGAAATGTAGCCATAATAACTCATTAATAAAATAATACAATCTCATCCAGTTTTTCTTGGTTTAGATTGTCTTGGCGAGTTTTTTATATCGTAGATGACAACTCATTCAATAAATATATATTATGAAATTGCATCAGACTGGATAGTACACTAGAAGACCAGGGTTAGACAGAAAACAGTACAGATTACCTTGATAAACGTCATTAATAATTTCTATACTGGGAGATCGCTCTTTAACGTTGAATGTTCTGGCTAGCAGTTCGTTAGAAATTTGGGGAACTCAAATTTTTGCACAAAGTGTAAGAAGGGTCTTGCATTAAAGCAGTTTACGTTCTAATAAGATGATCACAGAACCTAGACTGTTCAATAATGTTTTTTGACAAGTCGAGTTTATACCAACGATCGATGGGGAAGACCCGGGGAACATTTACACTTTGCTGTATTTCATTCAGAACTCCATTTGGTGGCGGAGATATGGTATAGCTGACACGCCAAATTAATTTTGATAGAATATGGAACAGAACCCAAACAGGCATGTACGACAATGTTTGGAGCATCGTAGTGTCCCCTCTCTCTTTTATTGAGCATAATTTGCGAATTGTCATGGATTACCCATTGATACCGGGTCCGTACCGAGTCTACCATGTTAGTCTGAAGCTGGTAGATAATGTAACTCGTTCCTCGAAGTTTCCTTGAAGTTTCTTGAAATGATGATCTCACAACGTTTCAATAGCTTTGGATCTGCTCTCTGCATCAGCTGAATTACTATAGCAGACCCAAAGCTATTAATACTTTGTGAAATCTATCATTTAAAGAAGATGGAAGTCCAAGGAAACAGCAAGGACTGCCATGGATTACCTCAAGACTGTCGAAATTCCTGTTTTGCAGTGGCCCGTCTCTGGTCCAGACATTAGAGATAAGGGTTATTTTAGGATAAAAGAGGGAACTGTTACCAGCAACTATCCAAGAATTGCGAATTGCTTTAGAAGAATAATGACCAGAGACACGGCAAGGAGGATTCAGCATCTTATTGAAGGATACGTAGGTGTATTGAAACTCGTCGTAGGTGTAAGGTTAGGGTTTCAAACTTCAGAACAGGTAATCCTGTATAAATATATTTTTTGTTTTATGTTTTATGCGTTATTTCTTTTCCCCAAAGTGTGACTTTTAGGTATATGTAATCTTTTAAAAACACTGGAAATACGTTTTTGTTGGTATAAAGAAAGACATTTTATTGATAATGTTTACTTCCTCCACATTTACGCTGTTACAAGATATAAAGATAAATACTTAATTATTGAGACGGTGACTAATAGGCCTTGGTTTTTTTTTCAGGCTTTACTACGTGGTGCAATCAGTCAACAAAGTGCTGTGATATTAATTTGCATGGCCATGGACAGATATCTGTGTATGCTTCATCCTGCTCGATATCATAAGCATTCCAGTAAAAAGGTTTGTAAACTTTCTGATATATGTATAACATAAAACTGAAAGTGCTCTTTACCAAAATGTGTGAAAAATTTGAAGCAATTAAATTAAAAGCCGGAAATCTTTTTATAGTGTCCATATGATGTTAACCTTCGTTTTTGATTATCATTTAGTAATGAGTTAACTTAAGTCTGTGCGAACTTTAGCTCAGACTTTTATGTTTATGTCAGTATTATCCTGGGAGATAGCATTATATTTCAAATAATTACCAGAAGAGCCCAAATTATTATATTAATGATACAGGATGAAATGTTCTCGTCATTTGCAGCACTGCCTGTTGTATCTTTGCGAAGAATTTTGTAATCTCCCAGACAATTGTCTGCACGGCCAAGTGGCACAGACTTAATACCAGAGGAGTCGGAGCGAATTGTGTCCTGTGAAAACGCACTATTAAGTTGTTCTCAAATACCAGAACTTTCTCGAAGGATCTCAAACCTTCCTAAACGTTAACTATAAATTCCTGTTAAAAGTACTACATGAATACTCTCTAAAACGGAAATCGCAACAGCCAGGAGGAGATGCTTAAATTTAATGTTGTTTTGGTTAAACATAAACGCTATAAATAAATAAATAGACCTTTATTTAATATTTAAAACCACTGCATTTTCAAAAAAAATACAAATCTTACAAATACAAATATTTGTTTGCCTTGTCAAACAATCACCACCCGCATCACACAGTATCATTCAAAAACTCCTCATACGAGTAGTATGCTTCTCTGAATAGGTAAGTATAGAGTTCAGTTCCAAACTTGACTATATTTTTCTCATTTCCCCTAGTTCGCGTATATTTATTAAAACTCATGGTCCCCGTATAGATATGGGAATTTTCCCCAAATAACAGCCTAGAGAATGGCTGATGTAGTTCATTGCTGCTACGTGTTGAATGAATGACCTACTTCCATGTGCAATAGCACCCATACTGTTCGGTGTAGATGTCACTCAACATCAAATTGAGATCTTTCTCCTCGACGTCCTCTAACCCTTCTTCGGCCATCATGTCCAGTCAAACAGAATCCAGATTCATTAAAGAAAACGCCCTGATACCATTCCACATTCCAACGTTGTCATTCTCTGCACCACTGTAGTTGTTGCCGTTCATTCTCAGCAGTCAGATGTAGTCTTTGACGTCAATTTTGAACTTGATTTGTGTCCCTTCGACGTCCAGTGTCTACTATTCTCCGATTTTGGGTATTATGCTTGACCACATCTCACAAGAATATTTGGATTTCTGTTCGCGTGGTAGGGATTTCTCGAAATGACAACAACATTTATACAGTGGCAGTCTTCTTGGATTTCAAAAGAGCGTTCGAAATAATCGATAGGCAAATTTTACTTTCTAAATTAAAACATTATGGTATCAAAGGTATTGTGTTAAACTGGTTCGACAGTTATTAGGATAATAATTTTGGTGTACTACAGAGAAGTAACTTAGGTCCGTTATTATTTTTAATTTGTATAAATGATATCGCCCAAACACAAAGTGTAATTTTATTAATTTGTTTGCAGACGACACCCTTGTTGCCATTTATGCCATCAACTTAAATGATGCAATAAATCAATGAACGTGGAACTGGAAAAAATAGAGAAATATCTTAATCAAAATAAAATAAAGCTAAATATAAATAAATCGAAAGTTCTCATCATAACAAAAAATTACAAATATGAAAATGACGAAATTCAATTTGAAAACAGTATTTATTTATTTATTTATTTATTTTTAATTTACGGGGTAAAACCCCATTTAAATTACATAAAATTATACAAAAAAGTATAAAAATACAAAGAAACGGTACAAAAATAAATTAACAAACTAAAATACAACAACACTTAAATTATTAAGAATAATTAAACACAACTTTTGATTTAATACTAACATTAGCAACATTACAATTATACAAATCAAGCCACGAACAGTTATTATTCATAAATTCCGATATTCTATCCATCGGCGATAACCAGAGATATTCAGACTCATAAAAATAAGAAGTGTGTCGTAAATGTCGCTTAGGAACGTGAAAATTTAACCTACCCAACAAGTCAATAGAATCTATTTTGTTGTTAATGATTTTAAAACCAAAAACAATATCACTTCTTGTCATTGATGAGTACAGATCAGGAATTTTAAGTGTTTGTTCAATGTTAGAGTAGCTGTGGTTTGTAAAATGCATAGGCTGGCCACATTTGAAAGAAGAATAACGAAGAAAGGATCTACGAGGTCTTTCAAGTGATTTAATTTGGTAATCCCAATGGGGTCTCCAAATGACTGTACAATAAAATAGAATAGGATATACAAACGCGTAGTACAAAATTCTGAAAGTTTCAAACCTAGTGAATTTACTTGAAAATCTCTTGATGAAGTTGACTAGTTTAGTGGCTTTTGATTCGACATAATCCAAGTGGAATTGAACTTTTAAATTGGAGTCGATATATACCCCGAGATCCTTAATTACGTCTACCTTCCCAAGATTAGCTCCATTTAAATTATATGTAAACATATTAGTGGAGTCTTTACCAAAAGTCATGACAAAGCATTTTACTGGGTTACATGTAAAACCGTTCAAAGAACACCAATTTAGAAGCGAGTCCAGATCACTTTGTAGGAAAATTCTGTCTTGAATTGACTTAATGCTTTTATATAGTCTCGCATCGTCAGCAAATAAAGAAATTTGAGAATTTTTGATCTCTTGATTTAAATCATTTATAAAAAGTATGAATAGAAGGGGACCAAGATGGGAGCCTTGGGCGACTCATGATGTGACATGAAAGGGTTCAGACACGAAATTTTTAATCTTAACAATTTTACTTCTATTTATTAAAAAAGATTCAAGCCAATGTAGTAATGGTTCATGAAAACCACAAGCCGAGAGCTTCCTAACAAGGAGACCGAAATTAACGACATCGAATGCTCGTTGAAAATATATATAAATAGAGTCCACAATACAATTTTTACTGATTGCATCATTTATATATTCTATGTAGGTACAAAGATTCGTCTGTGTGGACCTGGAAGGATAGAAACCATGTTACATAGGCGTAATAAATTTGAATATAAATGAAGATATTTTATCGTATACTAATTTATCAATAAGCTTACCAAAAACACAGTTTTTTGTAATAGGTCTATAATTATTCACATCAGATCTGTCCCCATTTTTAAATAATGGTGTGACAAAACTAGTTTTCCAGGAATTTGGAAAAGTTCCTATAGAAATAGACCAGTTAAATAATTTAGTTAAATAAGGAGCAAAAACATTTATACAGCCCTTTACCAATCGAGGGTGTATACCATCAGGACCTGGGGAAGAGTTACCATCAAGGTCAGTTATGGCTTTTATAATGTCAGATTCCAAGAACACCAATTTGCTAAAACAATCTAAAAAATCAAAGTATTAAATATTTAGGCTTAGTAATTGACACAAACTTGAACTCCAAGAAACATTTTTCATATTTAGAGAAAAGGTAAACAAAAAATATATTTCTTTTCCAGAATTGCAAGTGAATTATGACTTGCATAAGAGTTTATAACACTATAATTTTTTTCCACATTTTAACTTTCTGTGCAAGTATATTGTCTCTCTTAGACCAAAATTGTCAAACGAGGGTGCAAAAATTTCAAAACAGATGTATGACAATCATTTTCAAGTGCAACAGATACACACCCATCTCTCTTATGTTAGATGTGCTGCAATGGATGTCTATAGCAACAAGGCTAAGATATATGTGTATGATTTTCACTTTTAAAATAGTTCACAATTTATTATCAAATTATTTAGCTGAAAATATAGCAACGAATAAGGAAATTTATATGTATGACACAATACATAAACAACATTTTCATATACGTAAAACTAATAATAAAACTGGTATGAATTCAATCTTAAGGCTTATCATAATTTGCCTGATGCTATTAAAGCAAGTTCAACCCTAAGAGGTTTTAAATTAAAACTTAAGGAATATCTAAAAACATATACAACGAATTTGTAATTTGTATTTTATATTAAGAATTTGTATTTAATAAAGCTTATTATTTGAAGACGCGAGATGTAAGACCGACATCTCGCGTCTTCAAATTTAACGAAATTTATCAAATACATAAAGAAGTGTTCGAGAGGACATTCAATTGTGGGAAGCGCAACTGATGAAGGTTCCCTAACCAGAAACAATATGTATTATATTTATATATAATATATATTGTCTTGCCTACAAAGGAATGACACCTCGAAGAGAGTAAGCTTATTATTGTTAACCAATAAATCGACTTGTTTCAAATTCACTTAGCTGGCGATACATTCAGCGTACAAGGCATTTTAACATTACTAAACATCGATTTTGGATCCCATCAAACAATTTACTTTTTGGTAAATTAAAAAAATGCAAAAACGACTACAAAATGATTTGATAAAAAAAGTTAAATGAAAATACATTCACCAAAACAATATTAAATTTAAATATCCCCTTCTGGATGTTGGGATTTCTTTGTTAGTGAGTATATTTCTAACTTGTCTACCCTTAGAAGCAATCTTAAATTATGTATTTTATGGAACTTTAAATCCTTTTTCTTAGTAATCGTAATATTTTCATTATAAAACTCTGGCAACTGTTTTTTTCTTTTTCATTTTCCGAGAAACGATTTATATAACTTGGTTGACATTGTATCCGTTTATAAATATATTGTAGCAATTTGAATAATAAAAATAGTATTACAACAAATATATCCTCTCATACAAGTTTATATTCCACTAAACATTTTCCATTTTTACTATTAAATGTTATCTCAAGAAAATAGCAATTTCCCTCTAAGATAAAGCATTAATAAACTTCTTGTCCTTATACTTGACATGTGATCGATAAGAGCAGATGCAATTCTGAAGTATATATCGTCTTTACACAAATATCCTCTGCCCCTGAATGTTTTTGTGTATTAAGACACAATGTTGGTATTTTATGTTCCGCCGCAGCAGATCCATCAAAGCAACTTTTCTTTCAATAAACTTAGCTTTTGTTTTGCTCCGAAAGAGTTTTTTGTCTGGTATTTGTTTTTTTGGCCTTTCTAAATGTTTAGTTGGTTCACTAAGTGGAATAGAAACAAGCTTTTTTTGCAATTAAAGTTCTGTCGAACGTTTTTATTGTGTTCGTAAAAGTTTTTTGTTATTCTTACAGGCTGTCACGCTTTTGGCACTGCTTCGATAAAAATTCGGAGTTTAGTTGTGAAATTTGACAATATCTGAAGTTTTTGTGCTCGGCTATGTTGAACTCGGTGCTATAGAGTTTTCCAAGATTTAGCTTTATTGAATATAATAAATATAATATAATAATATAACTCAATTTGAAGACGCGAGGTGTAAGACCGACATCTAGGATTTTCGAAAGAATCAGCACACAGAAATTCCGAATCTGGAGCCGTTCCGTGTAATTGCTGTTCTACCTTAACTCCTAGGACAGAATGTCACGATAAAATTTTCAGGTTACTTCATCTTCAGAGATATTGAATACTCTCTTCGAGGTGTCATTCATTTGTAAGCAAGACAATATATATTATATATAAATATAATATATATTGTTTCTGGTTAGGGAACCTTCATCAGTTGCGCTTCCCACAATTGAATGTCCTCTCGAACACTTTTTTATACATTTGATGCATTTCGTTAAATTTGAAAACGCGAGATGTAAGACCGACACCCAGGATTTTCGAGAGAATCAGCACACAGAGATTCCGAATCTGGAGCCGTTCCGTGTAATTGCTGTTCTCCCTTAACTCCTAGGACAGAATGTCACGATAAAATTTTCAGGTTACTTCATCTTCAGAGATATTGAATACTCTCTTCGAGGTGTCATTCCTTTGTATGCAAGAAGTAACCTGAAAATTTTATCGTGACATTCTGTCCTAGGAGTTAAGGGAGAACAGCATTTACACGGAACGGCTCCAGATTCGGAATCTCTTTGTGCTGATTCTCTCGAAAATCCTAGATGTCGGTCTTACATCTCACGTCTTCAAATTTAACGAAATGCATCAAATGCATAAAGAAGTATTCGAGAGGACATTCAATTGTGTTAAGCGCAACTGATGAAGGTTCACTGACCAGAAACAATATATATTATATATAATGTATATTGTCTTGCGTACAAAGGAATGACACCTGGAAGAGAGTATTCAATATCTCTGACAGGTGAAGTAACCTGAAAATTTTATCGTGACATTCTGTCCTAGGAGTTGAGAGAGAAAAGCAATTACACGAAACGGCTCCAGATTCGGAACATCTGTGTGCTAATTCTCTCGAAAATCCTAGATGTCGGTCTTACATCTCGCGTCTTCAAATTTAATGAAATGTATCAAATACATAAAGAAGTGTTCGAGAGGACATTCAATTGTGGGAAGCGCAACTGATGAAGGTTCCCTAACCAGAAACAATATATATTATATTTATATATAATATATATTGTCTTGCGTACAAAGGAACGACACCTCGAAGAGAGTATTTAATATAACTCAAGTTTATTTTTCCATAAGTAATTCTTTTAGTTCAACTTAACATCTATTAAAAGTAAACTAATATTTTGTATAAAATCTATTCTAATAATTCATGGATGTAAATGAATAAGTGGGAAGGATTTTAAGATGTACTTCTTCGAGTCATTTAATGACAAAAAGTTCCTATAAACATATGTCCTCAAGCGCTTCGTTACTGATGCACAAAGTGTTGAAATAATCAGATTTTTTCAGTGTCTTTTCTTCTGACTACTAAAGTTTTCGAGATATTTACTTCAATTTTGGAGCATTCATTTGCAGTCATTTTATTTCTTGTGTTTTTTTCATACCTGCTACTGTTTTTGTGTAGAAAAGATCTATTTCGTGTGGACCGTAAAAACAAACAATCCTTCTCTGAAGCAATATGCTATTTTTACTTTATAATCATTAAAAAAACAAGTTTACCTAACTCTGAAAACGAAGTAGCCTGTTAGCCGATTTTTGGATGGGTAAAAATCGAGTTCGCATGTTAATTTGATGAAGGCATTGAAGCTGAGTCTTGTGGGTTATCATTTCGTGTCAATGCATATCGGTGGTTCAAAAAAATGTGCATATGCAGTATATAAATTGTTTGAGATATACGACGCTGTAGAATTATCATTATACAGAATTGTTTTAAATAGTTTAAGGATGGCCCATAAGAAGTTGTGTATATAGGATAGAGAGTAGAGAGTTAAAATCTGCTTAATATTAAATCATAGTAAACCTTAAGAAGTACGCATCTCGCTAGGAGCCAAGTCGTTGCCTACTATAGGGAAGCAGTCCTGCCCATGCCAGCTTCGATTATTTCCCCCATGACAAACATGGAAGAAGCTGCCCTTAACTTAAAGCATTTCCACAATCAAGAATCACTTCCGATATACTACTCAAAATTCAACCACCAGTCAAACATTCAACCCTGGCTGGGCTTGAAGATTCCCTGATCCAGTTGGAGACCAGAAAAAATAAGCTGAACCCAATAAGTTAAAATGGAGCTTCATCGGGATAGTTATATATTGTATTAGAAATGTGTAGGAAACAAAAGTTAATATGGTGTATATTGGTCAGACTAGACCCAGAATAACGAATAGGATAAACCAACACAAATATGGCTCCAATTTAGTAAAACAAAAGAAAACGGGGCTTGGTACACCAAACTTTTATTAAAGAGCTAAAACTGGTCCTCAATGACGTCGATATTCCAGAAAAAGAAATTAGTTTAAGGAGAATATTAGCAATATTAGCAAAACGTAACGTGCGTGACATATAGATTATTATGCCATCATTATTCAAAAAACTTGTCCTTTGTTTGAACTCAATACAATTTAAAAAATACCTACACATTAGGTATGTAACGAATATTGCACATGTAATTTTCATAACATGATATAGGGTTTTATGCTCAAGTGAATTTCGAGATCTAGAAGCTAGAGGGAAAACTAGCTGTCAGAGAACCTAAATCAGGAGTCATACTGCATAATCTGCCGTTTCCTTGTGATTTCTAGGACAAAGAATTCGTAGATTCACGAAAACCTGTCAAAGAAATTATGATACCAACTATTGGAAGTTCAATCAGTTGAAGGGAGCGCGACTGATGAAGGTTCTCGACTAGAAGCAATATATTTTCAACAGTATTATATAAGTTTGTCCAAGAAAAACGAAATTTTATTTTCATTTTAAAACTTTTTTATTTATAGACTTATATATTTTTAAATAAATAAGGCTTGTTTAAAAGACAATTGAAGCTAGTGCTAAATCCACAGAAACAATTACATAGTTATTGAACTTGTCCCTTTGTCCAAAATAAACGGTTAATGGTGTTTCAAATCTTTTTTTTTGTTGCTAGGAAGATATACAACCTATCCATTTGTGCTGTTGTTAAAAAATGTATAATAAAACATTTGTCATTAAACCGTTTCTTCTGGATATCTCTTCTACTTCTAAAAATTTTTAAAAGGTTTCGGCACCTTAATAATCTCCTAGTTTTAGGACCAAATTTAAATTTGACGGAACGCTCCAGGCCTTCTGTCAGGGCTAACTGCTAAACTCGAGCCGTGCGTGGTGTCAAAGTGACAGGCACAAGCTGAAACTGGGGTCGAAAACAAACCACTGAGCGATCTCCGAAAATATAAAAATCGCTACAAAAGCACTAATTGAATTTCCTGTAAGGACACAATGAATGCTTTGTATGTGTTTACAAGGAACACAGCCTATAAGTTAGATAAATCGAAATAAAAGTACCATTACTGTCGTACTTGCGTTCTTACACTCCTTGGGCACCTGCCTCCTTTGCGCCTGGCAATTGTGTTAGGTGAAATTTCTTAACAGAACTGTAAGTTATGCTTTTTTTATTATATCGCCTAGCAACAATTTGTAGCGGAACTCGCCATGTATCCTTTTCTAATTTAAAGTATTGATGCAAATTTTATCGTCATTAAGCTAGTACCATTTTCGCAACTGTCAATTCTAATTAGCAGCGTTAGCCAACGAAGCGAAATTTGTCATTACGCCTAGTTAATTTTGTGAAATAAAAGAAATTAGCTATCAAGATGTTAAAACATACCTTTACCTTGTCATAAATCAATTATTTTTTGATCGATTCTCAAACCAGCTGGCAGAATCTTACTTTTAAAGCTATATAAAGGTTAGACTCGTTCGTTACTTTGCTTTTGAAACTGATTTTAAAAATATATAGTTTGACACCATCAATTGTCTCCTAAACAAGCCAACTTTAATTTAAGTGGGTCCATATAACATCAAAATCAAATTCCGTTTTTTTTGGCAACCCTATATTATTTTAGTTCGTATTTGGCCCATAAACATAATTATATAATTTTTCTGTTTAATTAAAAATAAATACATACAAACTCCTTATAACTTCTCTCATAAAACAAAAAAAACTTTGTTGGTTCACTCTATTATGTTGACAGCTTAACTGTTAAAGCAGCGTTGAGCGTAAGGGTTTCGTGTTAGGATACAAAATTTTGTGTTTATACATCTGTGAGACAACAAAGGTTTCAAAGGTATTTCAGTTTATGTATTAAAAATAGAAGAATGGCTTTATACAGGGTGTTCCTAAATTGGAGGTACAAACGAAAAGGGGAGATTCCTTGAATGGTTTTAGGAAGAAAACGTCCTATACACTTGGGTCCGCAAACGTTTCGTTTTCAAGATACAGAGTGTTAAAGTTTAAATTTTTTTCAAGTTTTTTTCTCAGAGTATCTGCATTTCACAAGATATTCAAATGAAATTTGGCACAGATATTACAATTAAGAGTTTACACTTGTGACATGCCAATTTCGATTGCAAATCTACAGGGTGATATTTTTTCGGGAACACTGTCCACTGTTATCCTTCAGAACTTTTTTTTTGGTGAGCCACTGGTACTTTCAAAAATTGTAAAGAAAAGCTTTGTTGTTATACCAAACTTTATGTTCTCTTGTAGTTTTGTCGTATCTACTACCGGTTTCGAGAAAAAAATTTTGAATGATTCTCTTGAAATCCTCATCAAATTAAACTCCTGTGTTTTGAAAATTAAAGACGGTTGCATTTTAATATCAAAACATGCCGAATTTTACGAATTCCGAAATGGCTGACATGCATTTCATGTATGGTCTTGCAAATGGTAATTCAAGAGAAGCTAAGCGTCTTTACATGGAACGTTATCCCAATAGAGTGATGCCTGGTCATCGGATGTTCTCTAATATTCACAGGCGTCTTTCAGAAACTGGATCTTTTTCTGCGAAAAATATTAATGCAGGTAGACCACGAAGTGTGAGAACACCACGACTCGAAGAGGCAGTGCTGAACGAAATAGAAGAACATCCAGGAACCAGTACAAGAAAAATTACTGTTACCTTAAATACAAGTCATCAAGTTGTTTGGCTTATTTTGAGGGATTCTTTGCTCGATCCTTATCACATTCAGAGGGTGTAGGCGCTCTTGCCTCGAGATTGTCATCCAAGAATTTTTTTTGTCAGTGGTACCTCAACAGACTACTGAACAATCTTCATTTTGATTGCCAAATCCTAATCACTGATGAAGCCTGTTTCTCAAGGACTTCAAACATAAATTTTCATAATGAACACATATGGGCTGAGGAGAATCCACATGAAATTGCAGAAGCTTATTTTCAAGAGGAATTTTCATTAAATGTGTGGGGTGGTAATATTGGCGATTATTTGATTGGTCCTTTCTTCTTGCCAGGGCGACTTACTGGTCAATCATACAGACATTTTTTAGAGAACGATTTGCCCTTGTTAGGGGATGATATACCTCTTATGATGCGACGTGCAATCTGGTTCATGCACGACGGTGCTTCTGCTCATTTTTCACTTTTGGCTAGGAAGTATTTGAACGAAAATTATGTAAACAGGTGGATTGGACGAGGTGGACATCAGCCATGGCCCGCCAGATCCCCAGATTTAAATAGTTTAGATTACTTTCTATGGGGCCATCTGAAATCTATAGTGTATATAACGCCAGTGAATACCGTAGACGAACTGAGAAATCGTATAATAGGCCCCTTTGATACAATTAGGAATACTCCAGGAGTGTTTGAAAGAGTTCGATCGTCTATGAGAAGAAGAACAGAAGCTGGTATAAGGGTTGGGGGAGGACATTTTCAACAATTGCTGTAGTTTAGTTCCTTTGTTGTAATAGTAATACTTTTTTTTTGATGATTATACCAGTTTATCGAATCTTTAAGAATCATTGCTAGTTTAATAATTCAAAATTTTCTTCTCGAAATCGGTAGCAGATACGACAAAACTACAATAGAACATAAAGTTTGCTATAACAACAAAGCTTTTCTTTACAATTTTTGAAAGTACCAGTGGCTCACCAAAAAAAAGTTCCGAAGGACAACAGTGGACAATGTTCCCGAAAAAATATCACCCTGTATATTTGCAATCGAAATTGGCATGTCACAAGGTGTAAACTCTTAATTGTAATATCTATGCCAAATTTCATTTGAATATCTTGTGAAGAGCAGATACTATGGGAAAAAAACTTGAAAAAATTCAAACTTGAACACTCTCTATCTTGAAAATGAAACGTTTGCGGACCCATGTTTATGGGACTTTTTCTTCCTAAAACTATTCAAGGAATCTGCCCTTTTCATTTGTACCTCCAATTTAGGAACACCCTGTATAATAATTACTAAGCACAGTTTAGTTTATTATTTTTGATTGTATCAAAATAAGTAAATTTTGATCTGATATTCGCATTCGCATTCGTATTCGCGAATATTAGAAGAGAAAAACCGCATTCGCATTCGTATTCGCGAATATCAAAAATCAAACATTCGTTACATCCCTAGTACAAATATATATTTCTTAGCGCATTCACCAAAATTTACAATAAGTTGCTGTTCTTACTAATTGGAAAATTTATTTTTTTACGTCTTTTGAAACAGCTATTCTTCAATAACATAAACTTCTGAAAAATATTTTAAAGCAGTCATATTGACAAATTTTGACTTTAGCGTCATAAATGTTTTTTTCTTAACGTTGAAGACTATTTTGTTGGCGAATAAATATCCTCCTACACCTCTAGCTGACAACAATTTGGTCGTTACTAGTTTTTAGCTTAGCAGTGAACCTGTAAGAGCATAGGAATTCAGTCTAGTAAATTTTGAAAGCACACTCAAGCACAGCATTAAATTTAGGTAAATCAACCGCGCTTTCTAAGTGTATTAGAACAAACGGATACACGAGCAACGAATAATCATACGTTTCGGATTCAGCGAACTGACTCTTACAAATTAATTGAATTACAAACTTATCGCGCATAATTACGAAACGGCATAAGTGAGATTCATATTCATGTAGCAAAGTGAAGCTCCGTTTCGTGACTCCCCGACGAAATTCACACGCGTAACGTTGCACACAGCTTCAGCTTCGGCCATTATTGGCAAATGGATCGAAATGCAAGAGCCGTGAGTCACTTTAACGGCTCGCCAAATTGACACTGATGTATATCAATAGAACACTTAGTGGCGAATGTCTACCTGGAAGTCGGTCAGTGCGAACATCGCGCATTCATTAAGTGTTCTCTGGCCATCGAACACACGTACACGCAATCACCAAGGCACAACGGAAAGCTTTTGGTCAGTTTCGCAAGGCGCGTTCGAAGTAGTTTAGTGAAGTCGTTAAGATTAAAGATTTCTATAAATCTTTTTGGACGAAATCGACCTTTCATCTTAACGTCCGAAAACTTGGAGGAGAGTTATGGTTTGTGGTGCTTGGAGATTTATGTTCTAACGTGTTCATAGTGAGGAAACACTACGTTGTTGCGATGTATTACGGGTGCTGTTAATGGTCCATAATTGATGACGATGTTGAATTTGTTTAAACAATCCAGACGTCATTAAGTTTTATTTTAAGAAGATTGTTTTATTTATTTATTTTATTTATTTATTCTTATACGAGTAACCCCATTTACATCAAATATAAAAAACAAAACAATAGTGTTAATAACATTAAATCTAAGAAACATATAAACCTAAAGTTGACTTGTATAACATTGGACTAAAATTTTTGAAAAAATACATAATACAGAATAAAATATAGTTAATTAACCGACTTCAAAAAAGGAGGAGGTTATCAATCGTCGCGTATTTTTTTGTATTATTTTTTTGTTACTTGATTTCTTCTCCTGTGGTGAACCGTTTTGGATGAATATGGTCTTGTTTAATAGAGTATATATCCGAATTGGTGAAACTTCAAATTTTGGAAAAGAATTCTATTGGTAAAGCGATGAAATTTGTGAATGAACACATGCATGCATGGAAATCGACCAATATCCCAAACATATTGGTCGATTTCTCGAAAACTCGTTTTGGATGTGTATAGTTTTTTAAGGCGTAATCTATTAAAGAAGATCCCTAGGTGAGCTCATATACTTTTCTGCATCGTGCAACTTTTGCAGAAAATCGCCGAACATTCCAAAATTGTTATCAAAAATTTCATCGAACTGACACAACGGACATTTCTTCATAAATATTTTAATTCCAACGTAATAGTGCGGGAATTTTAGGCACTGGAAGTTTTAATCGCGAATTTGAAAATATTCTTTGTACATCTCAAGCATATAAGTAGTAAAGCATGGTGTTTTCGGTTCCTTAAATCAATGAGTACCAAGCTCGTTTTGTTTGTATATCTGGCAATTACCTATTTAAATGCAAATGTTTTCATTTTGAGAAGACGGTGCTTTTGGTTGTCACATTCTCCCGGCGTAATAGAAAATTCAGTGACAACACATATCAAACTACCATTGGTTAGGTGCAGAGAAAAATTTGAGCTCATTTTACCTTTATGTTTTATAAACATTTGCAATGAATTTGAGAAAAGTTTAAATGATAATATTGGCAATTTCATCAAGTGAAAGTTACCTAAGGCTTCGTATATTTTGCGGGGTATGGTGTCTTTTTCGCTTATATCTTCGGCTAGGTTGCGGTGTGATATTTGTTTATTTATCGATGATTTCCTTCGTACTTTTGAATGTTCCAGCCTCTATGATCAGTTTAGTTCTGTCAGAGTTGGCGTTTTGGATTACACTTCTGGTTAGTGTATCTGTGGAATAGATTTCCACTACTTCCGATGGTACTCCTTCCATTATGTAAGCTCTTTTTAGTTTGTTGCTCATTGATTGCTCATATAATTGTCTAGGGTCAATTGACATTCCTACATACTACGTATTGTACGAGTAAATTTGTCAAAGATTTCGTAAAAATATAATTCGTAAGCACCTCGATATTCTAATTTGCAAACAATACAAGGAAGTTTTCAAATACCTTACAAGGCCAATGATGACTATGGGTCAGCAAAAATATGGTAAATAGAACATTTAATGACCTAGTTATATCACAGGTTATTAACCCCTTTAGAGATTCAGTTCATTCATGATATAAGGTTCATTCCTTCAACCGATTGTCGACCGATCGGCAATTGGTTAATGCATCGGTACATGAACCGTTTATTGCGCAATTCGATGCATGTGCCAGTCGGTGGCTGTACCACCGATTCCAGCCTGAAGCCGGTGATCGAAATTACCGTACATTAATTGGTTGCGTATCAATCACCGTGTCACTTGGAACACTAAACTGAACCGTTCACTAAACGGTTATTGGTTTCAAGGAACGCTATTTTTCTTGTGCTCAGGTTGGCGACCGTTGTGTATCGGTTATATAGGCTGAAGGAACGAACCTTTAATGTACTTACTCAGCACGTTCATAATTTCCTTTACAATGTATTATAAGCGTTCGATATTTCTTATATATATATATATATGCTAAAATAAATCTCCTAAAATTCTTAAATTAAGACATAATAATCATAGATACACAAGTAATATAATATATAAAATAGTTCATTATTATGGTCACAAGTAATTAAATATTTTTATATGAGTTACATTTATAATATGTTATAATGTTCTGTACCTTACAACTTTTAGGGCTTTTGGGCTTGCCTATCTACAATAGCCATACTTCTTGATATGTCCCTTTTTATTTTTCTCCTGTGCATATTTTTAAATTTTATTAGCAGCATTACCAGGGCTACTACAGATATTACGTATAACAGCACTCTTATGTCTAGCGCTAAATTATCTTCATTTATATAGACATTGGAATTGACTTCCCCATTGTCGGACGTTTCTTGAGTTTGACTTTTTGACTGTGTGGTACCCATTATTGAAAATTGTGTAGTTTTCGATCGGCTGAATTATTCTGTCAGAAGATTATGTTCGAGGGCAGGATCGCCATGTGAAGATTGGTCATTATTTATGGTTCAGGATCGCCATGTGATATTAGAATGTTGCAGCGGCCTTCGACCAATAATACTAGTTGTAAAGACTACATGCTTATTTCTACTGATTACTTGGTTACACTATACTAACTACATCTAATCATTACTAGGCTACATTTTGAACTCGACTGATGGTTCGCGATTTACATCAATTATCGAAGTGTGCCATCAGTCGATTGTTTTGCTGATTCAACTATTTGGTGTACGTGATAATATTTGTAGACATGCTGAATTTAATGGGGTTACCTAGAATGGTTTATGATGATGTTATGCTAATAATTGTTTAATTAATTTCCTAAAAGTGTCATGAGGAATGTCCGTTACAACTTTCTGTACAAATTAATTACCTACCAATCTAGTATATTTTTAAAGTCGGTACTAAGCAACAATCAAGTTTGATGAAGTGGTAGATAAGTACGCAATGAAGGATTTTAGATTTGCTTGGGTCATGGGGTTCAAACCCGCTCAAAATTTGGAATTTTGTGTTTCACAATTCATTTTTAACCAATTAGTCATCATAAGAACAAATTTTATATTAACGCAGCTTTAATATCCTGGAACAAAAATATAAAATTTGCAGTCCTAATCAACCGTCCACTAATCAAAAAAATATATCCAACCCTCCCCGTATACATTTTCGGCCTCCGGCCTTGAGATGAGTGAGCAAATGCATTATGCAACAAATGCTATTCTAAAAAGTAACTGAAACTAAAATGATACAGGCCTTCTGTATTGCTTCAATTTGTTCATTAAGCATTATTAAAAAGATCTATCAACCATTCCTAAAAATATTTACAGTTTCTACTCGTTTATATTATTAGCATTTAGGAAGCTTAGTAGAATAATTTATATCCGTCATTTCGTAAATTAGCAACCTTTAACGTATCCCAATATTTCATTTCACAAGATGAATTTCGTGACATCAGATTTTACGAAATGAACTTCGAAACTTTTGACATTGTTTCTGTTCGAGAAATGACTTGAATCTCTAATGATGCCTTCTAGATGTTATTTAACTATCCTGACAGGATAGCTGGAAAAAGTTCTGAAATCCGTTCGTATCGCTTTTCTTATTTTAGAAAAAAAAATCCATAAATAACTGGAAAAATGAAAGCGAAAACTTTATAGAAATAGTTTACTGATTTATGACAGGGTATTTTCTAAAAAGCTTCTATGTTTTGGTGATTTCTTTGAGGTTATCGATTCCTTTATAGGCTTTGTGTTCAGTTTTTCACATATTTTCAGAAGTAATGATATTTTACGATTAGAGAAAACAGAAGTTTCCAAAATGTTGTCCCCCTATTTTTTTCATATTCTTTTTCAAAACCATTTAATATTAAAAAATTTCACTAAACATTGAACTTTAATACACGGTATACAAAAACTATAAATGAACTCTGGATTTAAGTGGGCCCACCAATAATTAATCTTAAGAAAACTCAAGTTTTCAAACATTTACGCGAATTTACGTTTTCCTCAACTGATGAAGGTTCTCGATTAGAAACAGGATCTGGCATGATCAAGGACCATGAATACACAAGGGAGGGTCTTGTTGATCCAACGAAAAGGGTTGATACCGAGTATTAACTTTCCCGTCCGTATTTACGGATATTTTTCTGTCCGTTTTTTTGATAATAAAATTGTTTATTTGCAATTATCACAAATGCACTTCTTAACTAATAGCAGATTGTTCGTTTGAGTGTTACAAAGTTCCTTCACAAAACTTTAACTTAAAATGGCGTATCTAACGCCATTACTTTGCAAAACATTTTCAACAAATATCAATCGTTTCAACGACCTACTATCGTTGTTTCGAATACAATCACTTCCAACTATTATTCGTACGCTACTAGAACAGAATAATTGCTTGCAATACAATTTACAACTAATATCACAATTATTCTCTTAATGATCTACTTACACAAAGCTTTACTAACGCTATTTTTGACAACCCTTGACTTTTCTTGAGACTGAACTTTTGACATTAGTGACAGGGTACCCTGGTAACTAACCAAACCGCCAGAGAGCGCCTCCATGCAGCATCTTTGGGTACTATTAATCTAAGAATACTTTTTTATTTTTATCACTCAAATAGTTACGGGTGGACATTTCGTATGCATAAAAATATTATACTCAGATGTACGTATGAAATACTGTTCGAGATTTCAATCAATTGTAGGAAGCGCAACTGATGAATGTTCCAGACAAGAAACAATATACTGTCTTGCGTTCAATTCTAAATTCTCTAAGACTTAGTATCAAGTAAAATTTCGCTCTGTTGTATCTTAAGGCTGCCCTAAACGTAGCAGAAAGTTTGCCATACTTGTTTGCACATACAAATAATGTTTGTCACCTATACTGTCATACAAATAACATCCATCAAGTTTTCTAAAATATGTATGTGCCAACATTATTTATCCCTACATTATTCCATCATTCCTCGAAGTTTCTTTGGACTTTCATCATCTTGAAGTGGTTGATCTCACAACGTTTCAATAGCTGTGTATCTGCTATCCTCATCAGGTACCTGGAGGTTGGTTACCGGTGATGCGTAGCGACAGAGGCCGAAGAAGAGCTCTCCAAATATTTTTAATTTGGACGCTGGGCTCGCGAATTATATTTTCGTTCGAGATTATATATGCTGTCTCTATGAATTTTCTTTTGTACCATTTGATATTATAGTGTTCGGTCCATGCGTGATTAGCTAGCCCAGACTTCGTTACCTCTGCCCTTTGAGTAGCCGTGCGGTGTTCCTTAATCCTAGTGTCCAGCGGTCACTTTGTCTCTCCAATGTAAAGACTGCCACATTCACACGGTATGCTGTATATAGAGTTATTTGGTATTGCTGCTACGTCGGGCCTCGTTCTTGTTATCATGCTCCTCAAGGTGTTGTTGCTTTTGAAGATCATTCTGATTCCATAGCTGTGTGCCATTCTTCTAAGTTTCTCCGACAAGCCTTTAGTATACGGTAATAGTAGGGTTGCTACCGTGGTGTCCTCTTCCTGCCTAGGTGATTTGTCTAGCTCTTCAAACGCCTTGGTAATGATCGTTTCCATATATCCATTAGCCAAAAGGTCTTCTCTAAGTTTGACTTCTTCTTTAAGGGCTTCTGGTGTGCTGCAGATATCTAGACAAACCACAAAGCATTTAAACCAAAAATCTGAAATCTGCGGCGTTTGATTTTTTGTTTGCTCGATACGTTTGTACCTATCTAGGGATAGGAGACGAGTAAAAACATTTAGGTTAAAGGGTAGTGAGTTTCGTATGACATTAAAATGACTTAAGAAATTATTCTAAACAATTTATAACCGAACTTCTTGAATTGTACAGAGAGTTTCCTAGTTTGTCGAAAATAAAAGTTAAAGAATATAGTAATAAACATGTTTCAGGAATAATTATTCGTAAGGACTGTGGTGGATATGGCATAACTGAATTTCAAATCCTGGTAAGATCTTCCTGTAACCAGAAAACGTAATGTTACAGTTAACCTTTCTTCGGTACTAATTGCTTCTCTCATTGTATCCTAGTTTTTAATTTGTGAGTCGATACATTTCAAAATCATGTTAAATTGGTAAATAATTTTTCAAATGTGACTTTTCAGAAACTTGTAATTCGGTTAGTAAATTCATATCTGCAAACTGCCCTCTCTTCGTGTACCAATACTGCTCATTTTCTTTTACTATACATATCTACAAACGATTTGTATGCACGTCTAGTCAGCACAATTGTGTATGATATATCTTTTTAACAACATCTCAAAGAAATATTTGGCAGTTGCGCTACACCTTCATACATAGTTGAAGAAACATGTCATACAATCTTATTAGTGAAAACAAATCCTTACGTCTAAACTACCTACTTTGTATTTTGAACAGGTTTGACTATAATGTTTAAATCAAATATCTACACGTGCAAATAAGTGTGTGCAAACTTATAGATATTTGTAATGGATATCAACAAAACGAACTGTGTAGGACACACACTTGTACAATTAAATTGTTTGTACAAACAAGTTTCAACAACTTGAAGGAACGTTTAGGGGCCGTTTTAGTTTATATTTTGCCAATAATTCAGAAAATTGAGAAACTAAAAGGATTGTTGCAGTTAAAGATGAATGATCTCTCGCTCTCTCTCTCTCACACACACTATTTCTTAAAATCTAATACATATAAATAAAATTACAGTTTTTGCCGCTGATTTCAAACTACCTGGTCTTCTCTAAGTTCAAACACTTAACAAAATCCAAAATCACTTATAAAAGTGTTTGGTTGTTTGTCTATCTGTATGCTCAGATCGATTTTGAGCGGATTTTCACAGCCGTGAAGAGTGTAAAAAGTATTAAAGACTTCTCGGTAAAAATTTTACAAAAGGAAATTAATCTCCTCGGAATTACGTTGCGGTATCAACATGGCTGGATATTCGTAAATTTTTCTTAACCCCATGGTTGCCGAAACCCATCCGAGATCTGTTTACGTCAAGGACGAGGAGTTTGATACTATTCTTTTCACTACAGTACAGTAAATTATTGCAGTAAGTTTTGTTTAATAAACTTTAATAATAATAATAAATTTTATCATTTCTTTAAGTAGTTTTAATGAAGACGCGAGATGTAAGACCGACATCTAGGATTTTCAAGAGAATCAGCACACAGAGGTTCCTAATCTGGAGCCGTTCCGTGTAATTGCTATTCTCCCTCAACTCCTAGGACAGAATGTCACTATAAAATTTTTCAGATTACTGCACCTGTCAGAGATATTGAATACTCTCTTCGAGGTGACATTCCTTTGTACGCAAAACAATATACATTATATATCATATATAATATACATTGTTTCTGGTCAGGGAACCTTCATCGAACACTTCTTTATGTATTTGAATCATTTCGTTAAATTTCAAGACGCTAGATGTAAGACCGACATCTAGGATTTTCGAGAGAATCAGCACACAGAGGTTCCGAATCTGGAGCCGTTCGAGAGGACATTCAATTGGGAAGCGCAACTGATGAAGGTTCCCTGACCAGAAACAATGTATATTATATATGATATATAATGTATATTGTCTTGCGTACAAAGAAATGACACCTCGAAAACAGTATTCAATATCTCTGACAGGTGAAGTAACCTGAAAAATTTTATCGTGACATTCTGTCGTAGGAGTTAAGGGAGAACAGCAATTACACGGAACGGCTCCAGATTCGGAACCTCTGTGTGCTGATTCTCTCGAAAATCCTAGATGTCGATCTTACATCTAGCTTTTTCAAACTTAATGAAATGTTTCAAATACATAAAGAAGTGTTCGAGAGGACATTCATTTGTGGGAAGCGCAACTGATGAAGGTTCCCTGACCAGAAACAATATATGTTATATATAATATATAATGTATATTGTTTTGCGTATAAAGGAATGACACCTCGAAGAGAGTATCATAAAAGTAGCCCTATAGATTGAATACCGAACAATAACCTGTAGAAGAATGACACATCGAACACATCGAAGAGAGTAGTTTTAATGAGTAAAATTTTTATTCGCAAGGAATTTAAAGAAAGACATTTCCTTTTGCTAATAAAAGTACTCAAACAGACACAACCATCATTTGACAAAATGTTTAATGTTGCTTTAATAAATAGAATTTTCTAGTGCTTAGAAACTTTCGAGAATATGCCAAATGCTGAGAAAAGATGACATCCATTTGCCAAAGTTTTCGGAAATGATTCTCATAATCTGCTTTATTAAACAAACATCTAGGTATGAATAAACAGTTCGATGCCTTTTGTACGGATTCCTCTTAAGTCTTCGATAGACTTTTTTACTGCTTATAAACTAAAAGATTTTTGTTTATCTCCTTCATTTAATATATTATTTGAAGTATAGTTTACGAAGACAAGGGAATATTTTGAATGCCGTGTTATTAAGTCATTAGATATTGATGCCACATCAGGTGTTACGCAAGACTCCGTACTGGAGCCATTATTTTTCGTCTTCTTTGTACATGACATTGTTGGTGTTGATGTTACCATGACATTGGTTGGCGTTATCAACAAACTGGTTTGCCGCAAAGAACAGCACATAGTAAAAAAATGTATTTTTCCCTTGTTATTACTTCTAAACAACCATCAAAATATGTTTCTCTTAAATATTTTGGAAATGTGAGTAAAAGAATACAAAAATTATTGTCCAAACAGAAAATTAAAGTAAGTTTTAAAGGTATTGAGCTTAAATAACTGAATTCCATGAGAAAAACAAAACAGTTGATAAAAGTCTTAAATCTGGAGTTTATAAGCATACATGTTTGGAGTGTAATAGTTTCTACATTGGTATGACATGCAGACATTTTTATACCCACTATCAAATACTTTTTCTTAAATTAGAGAAACAGAGATTATTCATTTTCATAATTTGAAACCTATGATTAGCCTTCTAGAGTCAGTAGAAATTGTTGAAACTATTAGTGACCTTTTTCATTCAATTTATTCTTCAACCAATTTGCAAAAGTGCGTCCGGTAGATATATATTTCTCATTTTAAATGTCTGTCGTTGATTCACCAACTTTTTATATGTTGTATAGTAAATAATTCCGAAGTTCTGTTTGTCTAGTTCATATTCTGTCTAAAAAGAGTGGGAAAGAGATATAATATCAAAACACCATTTAAAACAAGAAATACACTAAAATCAATTATATCAAAAACCAAACCAAATAACACAACTCAAAATTACAAAAATTGCATTTTTAAAAATCCCATATGAATGCAATAAATTCTATATTGGAGAAACCTCTAGACCTCTGAATGTTCGAATAAACGAACACAAAAATTACATAAAAAACGACAATTTGAAAAATCCAAAATTTGTGAACATGCTTGGGACCTTGGTCATAAAATACAGTTTCAAAATTCAGTTATATTACACAAAGAAGAACACAACACCAAAAGAAAACTAAAAGAGTCTGCTTTAATTTTGTTAAATGAAAACGATTGTATCGCTACTACCTCCGTAAAATTCAGTCGGTCCTGGTTGCCGATGATTAAGGAAGAAATTGCTAATGGTCATGTCCTTGTGAACAACCCAATATCGGGATAGTTCATAAGGTTTTTCCTAGGTTTTCCCTTATGATTTTAATGGGATCACTGAATCAACAAAGTTCTTTGGTCGCATTTTAGGCGAATGCACTATCTTATAACAAAGTCGCACCTAGGAGCGCCACATAAAATTCTGAAGATCTCCCTTTCAAATTCTTCCAATTTGAAAGGAACTTTATGATTATATGATCTTTAGAAATTTCTGTGCTACTTGGTATACTACAAATAAATTCTCTTAGTTACGTCAGAAATCAAATAATACACATTGTCAAACATTTTAATTTACATCTTAGAATTGTGCCTTTTTATCCGTAGTTTCTTAACCATTGACAACGGGGTCTGATCTAGACCCCGAAACGTTTGGAATATACAGCAATTTTCTTTAAACTGTGGTGTTATTTCCCAAGAAGTACTTAGACATTTTAATAGACTATTTTTTGTTGCGACGGGACGGACTAATTTGGTAAAGTTGGCGCCATTAAATAGAATGTGTATGTTTTGAAATGAGGGGATACGGATATTTGGGTGGAAGGGTCAGGTAGTTTTTACAGAAAAATTATTAAAATATTTTAGATTTTTGATTCACTAACTTTTTATATGTTGTATAGTAAATAATTCCGAAGTTCTGTTTGTCTAGTTCATATTCTGTCTTTGCCTTCACGATGTCTTGTTTTATAGACGCGAGATGTACCAAAAACATAAATAATTGTTCGAGAGGATTTTCTATTTTGGAAGTGCAACTGATGAAGATTCCCGAGCAGAAACAATATACATTGTCTTGCTTACAAAAGAATGACACCTCGAAGGGAGTATGTCTTTTTCAGTTTGAAAATGTAAACATTTTTAACTTTCGTTAAATAAACCTTATGTATTTACCAATTTAATAAAAAAATCTCTTAATAGATGTTTGAATATTTTGGAAACCACTACATAATTAAAGTTGTTCTTCGCAAAAGAAACTTCACCCGAACCAAAGAAAATTTCATCGGAATGCTGGAAGTTCCTGTTTTAGCACACCCTAGTAGTGTTTCAGTATCGAAGATCATGCCGACATGTTCGTTAACGCGTCCCCTGTAATCGATCTTTGCCCCAACAACTAAAACAAATGAACTAAACTAATTTCGTTAGACTGCGGTCGCAATCTCTGTTGTGCCGCCTCCCATCTTCTTGGACGTCCATTAAAATCTACAGCGGCACCCGCGACTTCGTCTAATATTTCACTCGATCCCCCTCTTTCGAACGTATTACCTTGCCGGGAAGCAATTCGGCCGACTGTTAATTAGAACTACGGGAAAGGAGTGCGCCTCAGACATGTTCGATGCTCCCGGTCATGATTTGCCGGCAATTTATGAAATTGTTACGAATTTTGCAGGAAATAAATCCGTTGATTAAACGGCAATGATTCGGTTACGACCCCTAAAGTTTTTGGGTTGAAAGGGATCTTTTAATAAATTCCTGGAAATCTGATCCGAGTTATTTTTGTGGATAGAAATCACCATAATTCATTGTAAACTTGGATAAAGTACAAAACATTCTAAGATAGCGGCCAGAACCTGTTATCAAAAAAATATAATGAAACGTAGGTAGTGTTCCAGTTCTGGGGACTAAGACAAAATATATTTATGAAACTGTTACGAATTTTGCAGGAAATATATCCGTTGATTAAATGGCGATGATTTGGTTACGACCTAAAGTTTTTGGGTTGAAAGGAATCTTTTATTAAATTCCAGGAATTTTGTACTGAATTATGATCCGAGCTATTTTTATGGGCAAAAATCAGCACAATTCATTTTAAAACCTGGATAAAGTACAAAACATTCTAAGATAGCGGCCAGACCCTGTTATCAAAAAAATTATAATAAAACGTAGGTTCAGTTCCAGTTCTGGGGACCAAGACAAAATATATTTATGAAATTGTTACGAATTTTGCAGGAAATAAATCCGTTTTTTAAACGGCAATGACTCGGTTACGACCTAAAGTTTTTGGGTTGAAAAAGATCTTTTAATAAATGCCTGGAATTTTGTACTGAATTCTGATCCGAGCTATTTTTATGAGCAAAAATACCACAATTTTTTCCAAAACCTGGATAAAGTACAAACCATTCTAAGATCGCGGTCAGACCCTGTTATCAAAAAAAATATAATAAAACGTAGGTTGGGTTCCAGTTTTGGGGACTAAGACAAAATATATTTACGAAATTGTTACGAATTTTGCAGGATATAAATCCGTTGATTAAACGGCAATGATTTGGTTAAGACCTAAAGTTTTTGGGTTGAAAGGGATCTTTTAATAAATTCCTGGAATTTTGTACTGAATTCCGAGCTGAGATATTTTTATGGATAAAAATCACCACAATTCATTCTAAAACCTGGATAAAGTACAAAACATTCTAAGATCGCGGTCAGACCCTGTTATCAAAAAAATTATAATGAAACGTAGGTTGTGTTCCAGTTCTGGGCACTTTGACAAAATATATTTATGAAATTGTTGCCAATTTTGTAGGAAATAAATCTGTTTATTAAAAGGCTATGATTCGGTTAAGACCTAAAGTTTTTGGGTTGAAATGGATCTTTTAATAAATTCCTGGAATTTTGTACTGAATTCTGATCCGAGCTATTTTTATGAGCAAAAATCACCACAATTCATTCCAAAAACTGGATAAAGTTCAAAACATTCTAAGATCGCGGTCAGATCCTGTTATCAAAAAAATGATAATGAAACGTAGGTTGGGTTCCAGCTCTGGGGACTAAGACAAAATATATTTACGAAATTGTTACGAATTTTGCAGGATATAAATCCGTTGATTAAACCGCAATGATTTGGTTAAGACCTAAAGTTTTTGGGTTGAAAGGGATCTTTTAATAAATTCCTGGAATTTTGTACTGAATTCTGATCCGAGCTATTTTTATGGGCAAAAATCAGCACAATTCATTCTAAAACCTGAATAAAGTACAAAGCATTATAAGATCGCGGTCAGACCCTGTTATCAAAAAAATTATAGTAAAACGTAGGTTGGGTTCCAGTTCTAGGGACTAACACAAAATCGATCAAAAACAATATATTTGTTTTTGGACTCAATGGATTGTAAAATCTCGAAACGATAGAATCGAATGTATGTTACATCCTAGCCCCAAGATGCGAATGCCAACCCAAGAACAAACCCTAAAAGGATTCCTTCATTTTGATGTATAATGAATGAAAAAATTATGAAGTAAAATTTTTTAGAGTAACAGGTGCACGAAAAATACTGAACCAATATTGAAGTTAATTTGAATTACGTCAATAACCAACCGATACCAGAAAAATAACATTTATTTCATGATTTCAATCACAGAACAAATCGCCGCCATTGACAGATTACCACGACTCAACAAAGCATGAGGTTCCATAATAAATAAAACTGCAACGCATATTCGTTATAAACGTTCATTTTTCGAAACAACATCCAGACTAGACGTAAAATTCAAAATTAAATCCGCACCTAAAAGTAATATTCATGATGTTTTCATCCAGCAATAATAGAGAACGAGCTTTTAAAATGATACACTGTAATGCACGTTTCTGACAAGTGGGTCTCTGCGTCTGATTTGAGTGTAATCCAGGAAAAAACTGATGTGAAGAGTGGGATATTTTAAATGCGTCCAAAATTGTTGCAATTTTGATGAGGGATAAGCGATAATGCTGACGAAGGGATTTGTTTCTATGCAAACATTTTAAATTTTTATTGCGTCATTACTGAGATATTCTGGTGTATGGAATGAAATTCATTGATTGATTTCAAAGAAAATAGTATTTTAAAGTGCACCTCTCAGTTTCACAATTAGGATGTTGTTACTTTAGAATCATAATTTAGTAATTCACTATGTGACACGATATGAGTACCTTTAAAACATGCGCTTGTTATACAGAGAGGAGTGACTTTTTTTATTTTACGATGGAATTTGGCGGAGGAGCGTGTATTACTTTAATGTAATTATCATTATTTGATAAAATTAATTTAAATTTGGATAAACATAAACGCAAATAAATATGTGTGCAGAAACCTACCTTAAAAAGTTCTTAATTCACTGGTGAGCTGAACGGGTGTTGGGTTCCCGCAATTTGTTTAGTGTATTCTTTAAATTTGATTGAATTACTTCATTGATTTTTAAACTTCTGTACCTTTTCCAAAACCTTCCGTCGCGCTAATACTAATTTTAAGGGTTTTTTTCGTGTAAAATAATGACAGTATTCGTGATTAGTGTATTAACTTCCGGGCTGTTCGCACGCTTTTTTGATTCCGTCTTAAGACGGCCGCTTTTTGTTGTTATTGTGTTACGATTTCGCGAGTTATAGTTCCGATCGTAACAACCGCTAAACCGCTTTAATTTGTTTCTTTTGTGTTAACAAAAGCGCATCATTTGTTTGTTAAACCCGCATTTTTTGTTTGCTCAATCAATGAACATTACGTCGCTATTTTTTGTGTAACTAAAACAGTTTCTGCCGCTGCTAGCCTCTGAAGAAAGAAGAACAAAGAAAACACCACCTGCAGAGCTTCGACGTAAAATGTCAGTGATTAACTTTTATTTGGTGATTTCATTTACGTGTTTTATTGATTGTTCCTTCGTCAATTACAAACTTGCATTGAACCAGCATTGAACAAAAACCGCAACATCTAATTCATATATTTTATTTCGATATTATATGTAATGTGTCATCGAAGACATTCCAACGGGGGTTTTTCGAGAAGACGGTTTCAGCAAATATTTTTTTCAGTTGTCTACGACTTCTGGTTCCACCGAAAGTAGACCCCCAGCTCTTGTTTTTTTTAATGAAACATCCGTTTTTATAATTTACGATAAATTCAATATCACTTTATTTAAAACCTCATATGTCTGAATAACTCCAGTTGAGAGTTATATCAATTTTTGAAAATTCTACAAAAAAAAAAACAAAAACAGAACCAGGTCAAAAATTGTCAGGATTTGCCTGCAATCAATGTCAGGCTTTCTAAATCTTTGGAAATTGGCACCGAATTCGGTTATGTCGAAAATCGTCTAACTCCTTTTTTCTTCATGCTAGAGGATTTTACGCTGAAAATAGAAATATGAGGAGTTTATTCTGAAAACCATATATCTAAATTAAACAGTTTTTGTACTTGGAAAAACTAAAATCTTCGTGTGGTTTTTAGAGATACCTAAATTATCAATCGCCTTTTTCGAAAAAATCCACCAGAAACAAATGCTGAAGTGTCAACAAACAATATTTGTTAACAATTTGACGATAAAGCATTGAAACCATTTATCATATCCCGTTTAGGATTTAGTAACCAAGATTACTTCAATTTGTTAATAACTTACGGGGCATGTGATAAATTGAACCAATAATAAAAAACGAAATAAAATTCACACTTGCAAACAAGGCTTAATTATTGGTAACCCATTAAGCCAACTTATTACTGCAATATTTATGAACAACATACAATCACTAATGTTCAAACACAATCTGAACAGTAAAATCCTATATTGGTATCGATATGTTGAAGACGTTTTCCCTTGTTTTACTGGTACTTGCAGACAACTACAGTTACTGATTGTCTTCTAAACGTTGTTTGTGGCATATTCTTGATTGCTTTTATGTTTTTTGGGCAATAACACCACAATCGAAATAAAACTACGTATATTGCAGGAATACCAAACGTTTCAGTCTATTCTGACTACGTTGTCAATGGCTTTATATTTATTGATGTAAATTGTAAAACGAAAAATATTATGACATTTAAATTGGCATTAGAAATTCGTTGTTTTTAGATATACAGGTAGCACAAAAATTCTAAAGATAATATTGAAAAGATTAGTGGTTTCACTAACCAATATCTCTAGCTGCCTCATTTACTAAGACTTAACTCATTTAATTTTAGAAAATTGTATAATTAAAAGAGTTCATATACAAAATTCGTATGAAAAGCCGAACACAGTTTCTTTAAGAAATCATAAGAGCAGCCGTTCTTTTTAGCCGTACATTGCAACTATATACTAATAAGAGACACTCTATCAGCGAATGATTAAAGGTGAAGAGGGAAATAGTGTCTGTATCAAGTAACTTATACATTTTACTAATTAAAAATTGTTGGTTTCTTAGATTGTGTTGAGAGAAACTCGTCTCCGACAATAGTCGATATGGACCGAATCCGAGGACTTTCAAACTTCAAACAATGAGATTTTTAGTGACCCCGGTGACCCGCCCTATTGTACTTTTATTTGTGTTTGTTTGGAATGGTAAAAAGTAGTGCTTGCCAAATGGAATGCGATAAACATTAAATGGAAAAATATTACCAGTTTCTTTCTATAAGGCAAGTAGTCCTGGATACCGACTGTTGTCAAAAATATTTATTTAACCGTCAAGAATATCTATGAAATCAGGAATAAATTCAGTAATGGTTGATAATTTAAAGTTAGCTGTTCATAAAATTAAAGAAACTGATAAATACTGTGCAGTGGTATATGATGAAATGTCATTGTCATTATAGTTAAACAGCTTTCAAATTAGAAGAATTTGAAAGAGTTGTCTTTAGAATTTATAAGTGGCGTTCCTAGGTACGACTTTGTTATAAGATAGCGCATTCGCCAAAAATTCGATCAAAGAATCCATTGTTTCAGTGATCCCATTAACGTCATAAGGGAAAACCTATGAAAACCCTTAAGAACTATCCCGATACTGGGTTGTTCAAAAGGAGGTTACCATTAATAATTTCTTCCTTAATTGTCGGTAACCAGATACGGTTAAATTCTACAGAAGTAGAAGCAATACAATCATCTTCATTCAACAGAATTAAGGCAGACACTTTTATTTTTCGTTTTGTGTTATGTTGTTCTTTGTGCACTGTTTTTTAGATGAGAAACAGTGCACATTTCTTGGAAAAACTGTCTCATATAAAATACCTTTACAATAGCAAGTTTTGATATAGTAAATCTTTATAACAATGTTCCGTTTCCAAAACACTTCCAATAGTAAAACAACTACTAGAACGGGACTCTTCTTCAGTCAACGAACTCAGTAATCAATTGAAACAATAATGGAACTACTAACATATCGTACTAAAACTACATACTTTCAATTAAATGATGACTTTTACCAACAGGATTTTGGCATGACCATGGGTTCTTGTCTCTCACCAGCATTAAGTAATATATTTATGGAAAACTTTGAACAACAAGTGATTTTATCAAAAGAAAATAAACATTTAGTTTGGTGGCGTTACGTTGACGACATTTTTGTAATTTGGGGACACAATCTTGAAGAAATAGATAAATTATTAAATGACATAAATAACAAAGAGCCAATTATCAAATTTATCCTAGAAATTGAAGAAAATAACAAACTTGCTTTCCTAGACATATTAATAACAAAAACAGAATCTTCATTCGAAACAGAAGTTTATAGAAAACCAACTCATACAAACAGATACCTAAATTTCAATTCAAATCATCCGAATATAGTAAAGAAAGGTGTCATTAAGTCATTATATGATAGAGCAAAGACTAACTGTTCTGAGGATAATAAATTCAACAAAGAAAAAATAATTATAAAAAATGTTCTCACTGGAAACAATTACCCTACAAAATTTATCAACAAAAAGTTAAACAGACGAACAGAAAACAAACCTTCCGAATCAACCCAGAACTTCTCTTATTAACACTACTACTACTCAGGACAATTACATCACACTTACAGCTATTCCATATATACAGGGTCTGTCAGAAATATTGAAAAGAGACTGACCACACATAAAATTTGCTTGACTTAAGCATCAATAGACATAACTATAAACATACCTTTTCCATTTATTATAAACCATCACACACTGACCTTACGATCCACAATAGTTCATACCATCCTTACCAACACAAACTTGCAGCATACCATAGTATCTTTCACAGATTGGTTACCATCCCACTATCAAAAACTCACTTTGATACAGAATTACATAGAATAAATAGCATTGCTATCAATAACGGTTTTAATTCCCAAATTATCGACAACATGTTAACCAAAAAATTAAATAAAAAATGAAGTATATCCTTCTACCCCTAATATCGATCCCAAATTATAACAAAATATCACATTTATCAGTTCACCCTCTCAAAAAATAGCCCAATTTTTATTAAAAAGGAACATTCATACAGCTTTTAATACGAATAACAACTTAAGAAAACATATAAAAACAATAAAGATACAATTAACAGAAATAACAATTCAGGTGTCTATAAGTAACATGTAGGAGTTAACCTAGTTTCTACCTCGGTCATACGAAAAGTTCATTCAAGATATGATGAGATGAACATTCCTAAGCTTTTGAAAACCGCAATTATATTAAGTCAAACATTCGCCGACCATTTTTTGAATGATAATCATGTACCTCTGAATACGTTTCAAATATTACATTTACAACTAAAAAATATCTTTTAGAGTCATTAGAAATTAACAAATATAAAAATTCACCAATAGGCTTGAATGAACAAACCGAAACCAATTCATCCCCATTACTTAATCTTTTTAACAGGATTATATAAACTCCTTACAAAAATTATTTATTCCATTTAAACCCCTCAAAACCAAAATTTTGTTCTCTCTCAATAGTGGTATTTCGCTCCTCCTGCTTAAATATCCAATAGTTTCAATAATCCTCTTAATAGTATCTGTAATTGCATGTCTATATTTGTTGTAATACTTTTAGGTATTTAGCATTTAGTTCTACTTTGTATTCTGAAGAACCAGTAAACTGGGGAAACAATATTATTAACCTAAGCTTTAAGAATGTGCACACAAATAAATTCAAGTTGAATTTTGTTAGGAATTGAAACAAATGGTCGAATTTCGACCACAGGTGATTCTAGTTCCTACAATTCAGTGCTGATAATTGGCATATTGACTTATCTTTATCAGCCGTTCAAAATTGTCAGAACCAACAATTTTTATTACTTAATACATTTTTAATTATGATTAAGTTAGTAACTAAAGTTGTTCATTAATAATGCCAGATAATTACCTGAAATATTATAGAGTTTAAAGCATTTAATATGGTACTTACAGTGGTTTTCATGATTTTCATCTTAAATAAAATACCTTCAGGTTAATCAAACAATAGCATTTTCCTTCGAAACAATTTATTATTTGTATGAAGTCTAACAACTTTCCATCCCCCTTATAAAGTTAAAAGTAAATTTATCTTTGCAGAAAGTTCGGTTTGGAATTACGGAGATCGTAAGAAAGTATATAAACTTGATGAGCATGGAACTTTTCATCTAACTTTCACTACTTTCAACAAACAGTCAATAAAGGAAGATTATTAAGTTATTTTTATGTTTTCGGGACTGAACAATTGAATATAATGCTATTGTCAGCAAATTGTGTTTCATAACCAGAAGTTATTTCCTGTAAAATGTAGATATTTCTACGGGTTCATAAGATTAGCAGACATTTCAGTTTTTGCGAAATACATAAATTTAAACATAAATTTTTTCGAATACTTCTAATATTATAAAATAGTATAGGTTTTAAATTTGTAAATTTAAATTTGTATTAAAACTTCAACTTCAAATGTTTCAGTCAGTGCTCTGTTTTGGCACTTTTATTTGTTGAAACAAACACGAAGGCACTTTGTGATTTTTATTAACCGACTTCCAACAAGGAGGAAGTTATCAAGTTATCAGCATGTTTTTTTTTTATATATGACCAGTGTTAAAGAAAGGGGAGCAAAATAGAATTGATTGTATTGCTACTAAAAAATTATTTAATAAAATGACAAACAAGCACGAGGATATAATCAAGAAAAACAAGGTCTCGTAAAATTCTTATAGATATTATGGAAGGAAAATCCCCTTTAGGTTATTGAACTGAATTAAAAACAAACTAATTTCTTAGGACATCTCTTAGGAAAATAGTATCACTTCAAATCATATCCTATTAACACCTAATGATAACAAACATGACACTCATACATCAACTAACAAACCATCCAAAAGCAAAATGTGTCTTTAAAGAAACCCAATATATTTGAACAAAACAAAAACAAGAACGCCCAATATTTACACTCCATATGTGAAACTGCTTTCAAGTTAAATGAATCGTCAACAACATAATAAAAAACACAAACCAAGCAATTTATCTATTAGAGGACTCATCATCAACGATTACGACTCATAATCTACTTCCCCATACAACCATATTAGAACTTTAATCTTTTAGGAAAACAATATTACCCTCATAGCATATCATATTAACACTTAATGAAAACAAACATGACACTCATACATCAACTAACAAACCATCCAAAAGCAAAATGTGTCTTTAAAGAAACACAATATATTTGAGCAAAACAAAACAAGAAAACCCAATATTTACTCTCCATATGTGAACCAGCTTTCACGTTAAATGAATCGTCAACAACATAATAAAAAACACAAACCAAGCAATTTATCTATTAGAGGAATCATCATCAAGGACTTCGACTCATAATGTACTTCCCCATACAACCATATTAGAACTTAGATCTTTTAGGAAAACAGTATTACCCTCAAAGCGTATCATATTAACACCTAATGAAAACAAACATGACACTCATACATCAACTAACAAACCATCCAAAAGCAAAATGTGTCTTTAAAGAAACCCAATATATTTGAGCGAAACAAAAACAAAAACGCCAAATATTTACTCTCCATATGTGAACCTGCTTTCACGTTAAATGAATCGTCAACGACATAATAAAAAACACAAACCAAGCAATTTATCTATTAGAGGATTCATCATCAAGGATTACGACTCATAATGTACATCCCCATACGACCATAGCTTCCATGTCGGCTGAAAATGTCGCATCAATCATCGACATCTCTAGCATCCTCTATGCACCCTCTTATTACAAAAAGTCCCTTATATATTTCTTTATCGAAAATCTCCAGTGCGACTCATGGGATAGAGACCCGAAAATATTTCTGACTGGGGTATCATAGAGCGTTTTATCTGCTGCGGAAAAATTGGGATACATTTAAGCCGACCCGTTTTAAGCACTTAAAAATCTAAAAAAGGACATTTGCTACTTTTCCAGAAGGGCATATATGTCGAATCTAAAGCGTAAAAAATTTTCCGACCATCCGTCAAGTGTTTAGAGGATGTTTTCTGGGAAAAAAAGTTGTATATGAAAGCAAGTTGTGTATAAAGCGTGATCAATAACAAATTATGTTAATGGTGCTTTCGTTTTTTGTATTTCGGATTTTACATTTTGAATGAAAGACAATGCCTTGTTTCTAAGCCAGGCCTAACATTAGGCGCACTCCACTCAAAGGGTTCAAGCCTATCGGTCTTCCCTACAATGGGAGTAAGTATATAATTATTTCCCCAAAAATAACCAACATATGATCATTTTCCAATTTTGGGTGCTATCATTAGTGTTCAGTATTTTTTAAATGATTCATGAGATAAATATCTATTTCTGAAAAACAGATAAGGTAAATAAATGAAAATTAAAGTGTAGCATATTGTGGAATTTGCCTGAAAAGCTAGTTGTCTTCTCAGGGGCACATAAGCTCTACCAGAACTAACTGAAAAAAGTCTATAGATTACTCATCTAGTTTTTTTGTGTCATTTGTATGAATGTATATTGCAAGATACTTATCGTTTCTTTCTAAAACTCATAGCCAACAATGTTCGTAAATGTCAATATTGCTTGACAATTTGTAATATTTCGTTCTTAACTTATGATTTTTGAAGTTTCCTTTTTGATTTGTATTTCTAGAATTTCAAGGGAATAGCACTACAATTACGGCAAAGTCTGTATAGTTCAAACATTTCAAACGTTTCAGTGCCTGGACCAGACTCCGTGTTCAATGGTAGTAATAAAATAACACAACGGAATTAAAGAAATTAATTAATTAAAAATAACTATCTCTGTAGGACGTTTTGGTAATTTGGCTAATCAGAATATCTAGACCAATAGTCGGTTTTGTGGAATTTTTGTCATGTTTGGAATTATTGATGACGAAACTGAAGATCAAGACAATACCTATCTAACCAGAGATTCAATAGAAATTTATCACTAGAGAAAAATAAACGCGATGTCCTAAACTACATAGATCAGCAAGTACCAATCGGACCAATAGTAAGCGCATTGTCGCATCGACTAGAAAGACATCTCTAGTCCCACCCATGCAACCATAGTTTAATAGTAACATCATTTATGAAAAAAAAATGAAAACAAATCATAGAACCAATAAAACAACATACTAACTAGTCTCGATGTCATATCTGTTTATTTCAACATACGAGGGCTGCCTTTTATTTTGGGGATTAGAGAACAAAAACAAATATTAATCATCGAAAATCACTTTATTGTTTTTCAAAATATTCCCCATGAAGATCTATAAACCTTTGCATGCGTTTGAACCAATTGTCGAAGCACTTTTTCCACTCTGATTGAGGTATCTCCAAAACATGCATTCTGAACGCAGCAACCGCTTCTTAAGGTGTCGAAAAGTGTTGATCTCTCAGTTTGTTTTTTACGTACGGGAATAAAAAGAAGTCATTTGGTGACAAGTCAGGACTATACGGCGGATGACTCATCAAATCGATGTTTTGAGTGGTCAAAAATGCAGTTGTTTGAGCCGATGTGTGAGAGCTCGCATTGTCATGGTGAAGAGTGATCCCTCTTCAGCGGTTGGTTTTCCTCATTTCTTGGAAGACAACTGGCAAACAAATGGTTGTGTACCACTCAGAATTGACTGTTCTGAGTTGTTCTAGTGGTACGGTTGTGACATGTCCAGTTTTTCCGAAAAAACAGGCGATCATTTGCTTGGAAGTGCTTCATTCGCGAACAACTTTTGTTGGATTCGGCTCATCTTGAAACACCCATACAGTCGACTGCTGTTTACTTTCGGGCTCATAGGCGTAAATCCACGATTCATCACCTGTATCGTGTTTTTTGAGCTTTTCTTTCGACCAATCGACACTAGCCTTTTTTTGAACGATTGACAAATTGTGTGGGATCCAACGAGAACAATTTTTTTGACATTCAAATGTTTATGCAATATTGAATGTATGCTGGTCTCACTAATGTGTAAGGTTGACTCAATCTCACGATAGGTCACATAACTATCTTGCAATATCAGTTTTGGAGTGAACTACGACCTCCATTGAATTCACCATACCATCGATAAACAGTGGTCCTTGATGGAGTTTCATCGTCAAAAATTAAATTAAGTTCATCCATGCACTCTTGCTGACTTAAGTTGTAAAAAATAATCGCACGAAAATGTTTACGATTTAATTCCATTTTTTGGCCGAGATGAATCCTTTAAGTTACTGTAAACAACACATAGCGCTCGATTGTCAAAACGTTCTGAGTACGTATAACCTCAAAAATGTCAAACTTTACGATAGAGCTGTCAGTTGTCCAATCCCGAAATATAAAAGCCAGCCCTCGTACCTATCAATGAAACAATGGATGAAATAATTATGAGTGAAAATTTGCCTCTCAGCATCACAAGACTGGTGGAATTCTGGCTCAGAAATACATATTTCCCCTACTAAGGTTAATTTCATTAACAACTACAAGGTACTCCCGTGGGAGTTATCGCCTGTAGTCTATAACTTATTCATTGTATTCTTGGAAGAAAACGCCGTAGCAAACACAATATTAAAACACCAAACCTATGGATTTTTCCGAAAGAATATCATGTCCACCGCTTACAAACAAATCCAGATCATAGTAATGTTATATCCTAAACCCCACATCAAACTAGAAAACCATCGTTTATATAGCATTACAGTGAAACCTGGAACAAACCATATGTTGGTCAAATGAACAGGAAAATCGCTGTTAGACTAGAGGGACATAAAGTAGCCGTTAAAAACAAATACATAACGACGACTCTATTCCAACACCAATTACAAACGGGTCACAAAATCTAGTTTAAAAGTTGCAACCTATTCACGCAACAGGAATAGTAGGAGAAGAAATTGAAGTGAAAAAAACTAAAAAGATGACGAAACTACATTTTTCCAAGTCTTTGAAAACATTACTCAAAGGACAATACAAAACCAAACCAAAAGGAGGAGCCAACTTCATCCAATTAACGTCGCAACAACAACGATGACCTATAAATGCCTAGAACAGACACATCAACTAACAAGAGCACACATCATATGGAAGAAAGACGCAAAGTACCTATTAGTTCACATCGATATGAAGGTAACTTGGAGGAAACATATCTAGGAAACATGACAGAAAAACAAGCTACATCTGAGAACCAAGAAGAGGATCTACGAAGCATCAGTAAGCAAGTAAGGAGTATATGGCGACAAGCAGCTCACACACATCAAGAACTTAGAAAGGATTCAAAACAACGCTATGAGGAGAATGACGGACCTACCATGGTACATCAGGAATGAGCAACTAAGAAGAGACCTACATATACGCACAATAAAAGAAGAGAGATAATCAAGAGGACGAAGGCACTAGACAGAATGGAAAACCACAGGAACCCACTAATAAGAGAGGCACCAAATTATGGCGAAAGCAGGAAGCACAGAACTGAAACACCCAGGAAGACAGTTCCAAATCCTGGGCTCACACATGGAAAGTGTGTGTCATCTTTCAGTCCACGTATCTGATTTGATAATGGGTACCTGTTATTGCTTGTATTTATTGGTTTTAGGTAGGAACCTAAAAACTGGGAATGTACGATTATTACGTAGTTATTTTTTGTACTGATAGATTAATTATGTAAGAGTTTGTTGTACAAATTTGGAATATAATCCAATCCATACAGAACTCTATCACATTTCATTATTAAATATTCTATTAAAAAGTGTTAAGTGTTAATTTCTTCCGAAAATGTATAAGAACGTCTGTCACAAACATTCCCAAAAATGGCCAGCGAAAGACAAAAACTAACACAAAGCAAAGTAATTCTTTCACACTGAAATGCCGAACAATAGATGTTAAAAGGCAACATTTTTCTTTTGAGATATATTTTGGTCGATTACGCCGCTATCTGCGGGCGAGTAAAATGTCCCTAATTTGAGGGAGCCTAACAGCTTTAGAATTCGCAGACGGCCCAGATAAGCATTGCTTAATTGTCGAATTTAGTTTTAGTGAATAAGGACTGATGTTTCTAACGGACTAATCGCCGGGATTGGAGGGAAAGCTTCGTTTCCTCGTGGACAAGTTAATCGGTCATTTTTGTAACGACCTCAGCATTGTCGCTCTATTTTTCTTTCTATACAATTCGAATCAGGACAGTGACATGAATAACAAATAAATATGAAAATTGTAACTTAAGAAACGCTCATTTAGCTAAATTAATACTGTAATTATGTTTATGAAAGGACTTAATGGGGTAATTTTAGAGCCTATTCGTCTACTTAAACAATAATCTCTTACCGTTCTCAAGGTACACAAGGAAAACCAAAAATGTCATTTTTTATTGTCTCTACCACTTGTATTTTGAAAAATATCAAAAAATGATAAAGGGAAACGTTTTTTCACACATACTTTTATATAACAGGGCGTCATTACATATTCACTACCATGTTTAAACACAAAGTGTTGTACCATAATACCAAACCTTTCTTTTCTTTACTTAACGCACGTTTCAGCGGCGAAGCTGTTATCATCAAGGAGTAAACCAAAACTGAAAAGAATTACAAATATCCCTTATTATATAATAATCAATTATAGGAGAAAACCCTTATGTTAATGCAATAATCCCTAACCTTCAAACATAATACCTAAGGTAATTCAGTTATTAAGTTGTTAAAATATAAATTTATTTGTCCGAATTCATAAGGTTATTATTTTTATATAACAATCCAATTCCTTACAACTATTGACTGGTCTAAGTAATCGTACTGAATTTATATCTATATTTTTTTATAACATTTTTTTTATTCACAACTTTAACTCACCATTCTTTCACAAATACAAAATAAAGTATATACATATACACTGTGTTCAAAAAGTCCGAATACGACTGATTTACTCAGTGGGAAAGTATTTTAGAGGATGAAGTTAAATGTCTGCTTTGACCTTGACTATGACTTTAAAGGTCGTATCAAGGTCAAGCCGATTTTTCAAATAGGAACCCCATTTTTTATGTCGGAAATGAAGAGAGCGGTAAGTTTCACGTCCAATTTGGCCATAACAATTTTTTTGACATAACCTTGATGGTCAGTGAAGGTCAAAGTGAGGTAAAACATGATTACGCTCCGAGCCTTGAAGACTGTGGAAACATTTCTTTTATTACTGAAATTTAGCTACCCAATGGTCATGTCCGCACTGACATTGATAATGACCTTGAAGGTCATACCAAAGTCAAGTTGATTTTATCAAATTGAAACATAAAATTTCACTCTCGAAAAAGAAACGTGGCAAATGAAGGGTAGGTCGGGAAGCAACCCGGCCAGTGGAGGCAAGGGTGAGAAGGAACCCAGTGATTTAAGGCAAGGTTGGGATAGTACCCGGACTGCGAAGGCAAGGTAAGGACAGCAGCCGGTCAGTGAAGGCAACGTTGGGATAAAACCCAGCCAGTTAACGCAAGGAAGGGATAGACCGCCAGGCAAGAATTAATAAGAAATTTAAAAATTAAAATAAAAATATTTCTTATTAAAAAAACTATAATAATACGAGATAAATAATTATTTTACTGTTGAATTGCGAATCAATTTTTAATAGGAGTACAGGTGTTGCTGCTTAGTATTGAGACATATGAATGGTGTTTTTAACCTTTAGACCTAAATTTGACCTTCACTGGTCGTCAAGGTATGTCAAAAAACTAGCCAAGGCCATATTTGGACATGATATTTTCGGCTTTTTTCATTTCCGACATAAAAAATGGGGTTCATATTTGAAAAAATCAAGTTGATCTTGAAAAATACTAAAAGTTATCCATTTAACTTTTTCCTCTAAAATGCTTTTCCACTGATTTAATCAGCCGTACTCGGACCTCTTGAACACCCTGTATATACATACATATATACGTTTTAGGTGGTTTCCGGGAACTTAAAAACAAATATACATATATACATGTATATACAAATAGGTATATATAAACATACATATACATATATATTAATAAAAATTACTATAGTTACACATACAGTGAATAAATGTCCTGTTTACCCATAGAGTGACGATGTTACAAAACATGATGAGCTACACTAGATTTGTCCGATCCCTCATATTTTAGATGTGCAAAATGTGCTTTAAATCGAGTTCTAGTAGCTCTACGTGTTTGTCAATATTATTTCAGATCACAGTCATTACATTTGATCTCTTATATTCCCGACTTTTCAAAATCGTTAAGTTTTCCTTTGTTTCTGTAAAGTTTTCATTATTCTGTATACTATCATTATACCAAGTTCCCTAAAAAATATTTTAGAGCCCTTAGTTTAATGATTATATGGATCTGAGATAAACTTAAAGAACCTGTTTCTTGTTTCGAAAAGTTGACAATTCATTTATTCTTAGTCTAAATTGTTTCAGTCTAATAAGCTTATCTACAGTATTTATTGGATAAATATTACATGTAGATATTTCCCTAATTGTTTTATTTCTTGATGTATCTACAAGGAAATTGATCCCCGTCATTTTATGTTGTTGGCAGTGAAAAGATAAATATCTATGTGTGTTTGTATCCTTCCTACATACGTCAAATTCTAAAGGGATACCAGCATTTTTCAGAACAAGTACATCTAAAAATGGGAGACTTTATTTTCTAATTCTTACGTAAATGTAATACTGAAAATTTATTAATAAGATATAAGACAAGATCATTAATATTAAACTTATTCGTATCAAAAACAGCAAATATTTCGCCCACATACCTTATCCATACCCAATCAAAATACTGGAAGTCCTTCTTTGCTTCAAATTCTGCCTATAAACAAATTAGCAAGGAACGGAGACAAGGGATTACCCATGGCCGTTCCCTCTTTCTGTTCATAAAAGCAGCACTAAAATTAGAAACAAGTTTGGCTTATGCACCATTTTGTAAGGGAAATAAAATTATTTATTTCGGGCCCACAAACAGAGTTTCCACGCAATAAATCCTCAACGTTCTTCAAAGTCTGTGCAATGGGTACACTAGGAAACAAAGCGGTAACATCAAACGACACTAGAATTTCCCCCGGCTGTAGTGACACATTTTGTACTGATTTAATGAAATCTAACGAGTTTTTAACACTAAAGTTTTTTTGTACCCAAGGTATATTCTCGAATTGTTTTGTCAGCCTCTTTGATAACTTATATGTCGTGGCGTCAATGGCTGAAACGATATGTAGTACTGTATTTACCGGTTTGTGAATTTTGAACAAACCATATATTTTCAGAATTGAGGGATTAGAAACATGTAATCTACATTTCAGCAAAGGACAATCGTTTTACACGTTTTAAGGACTTTACTTATTTTTGTTATCATTTTTAATAATGGATTTTCAGCTAATTTTGAGTAAGGACCATTTGCAATTACGTTATTAATTCTATCAAAAAAACTGGATTTGTCCTGTATCCAGGATTCAAATTTATTTAATTGTCCTATTTAGGCTATGAGCAGTACCGTAATAAAAAATGGTACTCTGATGATTATTTTTTCTCCCAAAATATGGTATAAAAATTATAATGATCTTTCAATGCTTCATCGATATTGCAACAAAAAAGTACAGGTTCGTGTTTAAAAAAAAATTGATGATGACTCAGAAGAAGCGAAACGTAACAGAGAAGATTTGATGACCCCTTGTTGTGAAGTAGAGACAAAAAAATACATTTTTTGCTTTCCTAGTATAATTTGTGAACGGTAAGAGATAATTTTTCTTTAAGCGGTTGAATAGGCTCTAAAATACCCAATTATTCTCCATTTAACGTGTTTTATCTCTTGCCATTTCTTAGATAGCAGTGTTTTCACTGCATATATGAGACATCCTATCTACTTCAATCGGATCTGTAAAAACTGTTTTTCTTCTCCCCGAAGAAAATCCTTTTAGGTCTCATTCTGTTATCACTTGTTTTTCAAATCAGCTTTTCCGCTTTCCTTTTCTGTAGTTCACGGGTTTCACGGGTTAGTTCTTAAGGTCAGTTACTAAGCATCTAAGCTGTGAGAATTGCAAACAATATTTTCTTTCTAACAGTGCTTCGAACCGGTTATTACATTCTTCAGTCTTTCAATTCTTCTTCATCAATTGAGCCCTCCAAAGACCAGATTTTCAGTTCTCTCTAATACAATCCATCAATATCAATGCTGGTCAACGCTCTTAAGTTCTTCTTCTCCAGTTCTTCTCAAGGCTGTAAATTATTCTGTTCCTAAGTTATTTTTGAAGCATTTGTTTCATTATGAAATATTGGCTGAATATAGTTGCATAAATGATGTTTGATGATATTGAAATTCATTTTTTTTTCATGTGGTATTTTTTTGGGGATATTATAATCACTATACTCCACTATTTTTAAAAGACAATCCAATATTTATACACAGATTTCCAGTGTCATTGTATTGGAATGTTTCCCCGAATTTGGAATATTCCTAGAATCATTAATTAATTAAATTGAAATCAGATAATTGCGTAGATACTCATAATGATCAACTAATATCAATTATTTTTAAGTTTAATAGTTTTAGAAACTCATACAACAGAATTTACAAGATAATTTGAAATGTTCTAACAGCAATACAACACATCTATATTTCAGAAATACGTGGAAGCTCTTCTCCGATGCCAAATGTATCGATAATGGTAATTATCAATAAAGAATGGCGTTAATGCTTGTATATATGTCGACGAAATGTAACTGAAACAATCGTTTTTAGTTTGTGAGTAATCCCACGTCGTTCTTTCCAAACTATCAGCTTGATGGATTTCGAGGTTTAAAACAACAAAACTTTTGTCTAATTCCTTGTCTGTCGTGTTAAACTTTCACATTGATCTATGGAGTAGAATTACTAAAGAGACGCAAACTGTGTAGAATTCGGAAATAAACGAAAACCACTTATGTAACATTTCCTGTACGCGGCTTGAATTCTGTTGAGCTTTCAACGGTCCGAGAGATTGTATTAACTTTATTTATAATAAATAGTTTAGTATGATTGAATATTAATTTAAAAAAAAAACATTAGGCTTGTTAACAAGTTAAGCGCCACTATGTTTGGAATGGCTTCGATGACACATTACATATCATATTCAAAAAAATGTATGAATGCAAGTATATAATTGACGAAGGGCCTTTAGCGGAACAATCAATAAAACACGAGCCGTCGCGTAAATGAATCACCAAATGAAAGTTAATCATTGACCTTTTATGTCGAAGCTCTGCAGGTGGTGTTTTCTTGGTTCTTCTTTCTTCAGAGGCTAGCCCCGCAACAGCAGGAACTGACTTTAGAGCTTCGTCTGGACAACACGTTACACAAAAAATAGCGACGTAATGTTCATTGATTGAGCAAACAAAAATGCGGGTTTAACAACAAATGATGCGCTTTTGTAAACACAAAAGAAACAAAATGAAAGCGGTTTAGCGGTTGTTACGACCGGAACTATAACTCGCGAAATCGTAACACAATATCAACAAAAAACAGCCGTCGTAAGGCGGAATCAAAAAAGCGTCCAAATAGCTTGGAAGTCAATACCCGAATCACGAATACTGTCTTTATTTTACACGCAAAAAACACTTCAAATTACCATTAGCGCGACGGAAGGTTTTGGAAATGGTGCAGAAGTTTAAAAATCAATGAAGTAATTCACTCAAATATAAAAAAAAACACTAAACAAATTGCGGGAACGCAACAATGTTAAAAAAATTATTCCTGTGGGCCACTGTGTAAACGTACTAAAAATGTATGAAAAAATGCTCTTTTTTAACTGTTTTTATATAAATTATGTATTAAATTTGTTTTTTGTTTAAAGAAAAACTTCTTGTATTCAAATATATACAGATAGCCCATTTTCATGAATTGACGTTTTTGACCACTTGGATCGATTTGATAATAAGAAAAGCAGATGTTCGGCTTGCTGTAAAAGACTAAAAACCAGTCATGATTGGAAATATGCCCAAACTAAATCTTCACAAACTCCATACAAATGTAGTGCTTGTGAAAAATTTTATTATTTGAAATATTTTTTTTATTACCCACAAATCAGAATTAATTCAATAAATACGAGTTTTTGTATAAATTTTATTTGCAAAAGCACATAGATAAATTATTTAATTATGTATTTAAAATATAATGCATATTTTTTTCAAAAATTATTATTTTATTATCCCAAAAAAATTCTCATAGTAAAACCAAATTTTGGACCAACGGACCATGCTCTATAAGTCCCCTATCCATTTAAACGCACACGTTGCATCTGGTTGAATTCAGCCAGCCTAAAGTAAAAGTAGTCCTTTGTATCCGTTTGGATACAGGTGGCCCAAATGATCAAGGTTACTTGTATCCAAAAGGATACAAATGGCGCTTAACGTGTTAAAATACAAATTAATTAACTATAAGTAATATTTTAACATTCAGAGAATAACGTACTCGCAAATTGCTATAATCACATTTCAATATAAGGAAATGTCAGTCATACACTTCGTTAATGATTTTGAATATACTTTTTTCGGCTATTTACTGAGAAACTACATGTTACAAGTTATAGAAAACTATATGTGATCTCTTTAGGTATTCCAGACTGGAACACAGTTTAAAGTACTTATCCAAAACGTTTAAGGCGCTTTCAAGAAATTGGGAATTAATTGTTAAAATATCTTAATGGTAGATTTTTTAATTTTCTCTAAAAGTTGCCAAGAAAAGTTATGTGGCATTTCCTTTGATATTTTCTATTTATTTTATTCACCGATTTCCAAAAAGGAGAAGGTTATCAATTCGTCGGCATGTTTTTTTGGACAATTTTGATGATTTAAACTGCATTGTATTAAGGAATATTACAGAAAGTACTACATAGGGTGAGTTTTTTTTTGATGATCAGTATGGTTAATGGTTAAATTGGGAAAGATTTGCAGTTTTACTGGCCAAATTTAATGACACTTTCGGATTTTTGATGGCTTATTAGATATTTTGAAGAAACGAAATTCTGTCGATTTAGTCAAATCCCTCTAGCTGTTTTGTTTTTGATTTTATAAAAAAGTGTAAATATCAAAATTGAAGGGAATCGTATCCCGAATATGATTGTCATGTTCCCGTTTGCGTGACAGCTCTCGTTTTCGAGAAATGACATAAATTTATCTTATCTTTGAATGGAAACTATAGTTGGCTATTACCTCAAAAAATCGGATTTTAGAGCTTTTCAACGATATAATACTCGATATAGTTATTCATAAAAATAACGAAGTTATGGAGGCTTTTCTCTCTTATTTTCACTTTTAATGTATGTAGCCATAAAAAAGATTGTTTTCACTTTGACATTTCCTCATTTGAGAGTAATTTCATTAGTAGTGCTCAACTAACAGTCGATCTTGAAAAGTTTTCGGGATAAAATGGAATATTCTAAGGAAGAAAAACTGAATATGGTGGAATGTAAAATCATATGCCATAAAAATTCAGTCCGTGCAGCTGAGGAATACTTTCATAGATATTTTAATCGTCGTCAACCTGCTCTATGTACATTTAAGAGGCTTTACGATAGTTTATGCAAATATGGATCTTTTACTAAACCACCAAAGGAACGTAATCAATTAACGAAGCAATGGTAAATCAAAATCCATCTACATCAACTCGTGAGATTGCGGCAGAAGCTGGCACATCTCAACGAACTGTAGTTAAGGTACACACAAGTTCCACCCGTACAAACTTTCAGTTTCTTAAACTTTGCATGCTGGTGACGAACATCGACGTATTTTGTTTTCTACATGCACAATGTGCACAAGTCCTGTGTAAGAAAAAAAATTTGTCAACAGTTCAATGATCCCCCAACAGTTATATATTTAAAATCAATTGCTTGAATTCTTTCTGTTTTCCTATCATAATTTCTACTATGCAGTGGTAATATAACATAGTTATGCAATCGATCAGTCAGACATGGTCTAGTAGTTGTGTGGTCAATTCCCCATATCCTGTTCCAACCATTCAAACTTCAAGATTCCTATTCTTTCTATTTCGTTAGCATACTACAACACCTTCCCATTAGGCACATTCTTTGAATTCCCACTATCTTATACCTGCTTCCACATACCCGCTTCTAGTATTACCTACCTCCCACCTTTCTACTATCCCTCATAATCAACACCAGGCAGCGAAATATAAGCATTAGGACTGTGTTACTTGAATTCCTGGTATCCCGCTCTTATCATTTAACCTTCTGGACTCCAACGTGATTACCAGCTACCAACGGAATCTATCAGTTAGAACCATTCATTAAATTCCTGTTATACCATTCTTATCATTCTATGCGTATACATATGTAAAAATCGACCAATATCCCTAATATTTTAGTCGATTTTTCGATAACTCCTTATGGATGTGTATAGTTTTTTTAACGTTTAATCTATTAAGGAAGATCTTTGGGTAATCTCATATACTTTTCTGCGACGTGCAACTTGCAGTTTTTCAGAAAATCGCCAAAAATTCCAAAATTTTTATCAAAAATTTCATCGAAATGACATAACGGACATTTCCTCATAAATATTTTAATTCCAATGTAATGGTGCGGGAATTTTAGGCACTGGAAGTTTTAATTGCGAATTGGAAAATTTTCAATGTATATCTCAAGCATATAGGTAGTAAAGCATAGTATTTTCGGCTCTTTAAATCAATGAGTACCAAGCTCGTTTTGTTTGTATACCAGGCAAATACCTATTTTAATGTAAATTTTTCCCGGCCTAATAGAAAATTCAGTTACAACACATGTCAAACTTTAAACTGCTATTTGGTGCGTTTATAGACAGGGTGTTTATTTATAGCAAACAAAATCACAAAGTAAAGTGATAGAAGGAGTTGCATTTATATGAAGATTGAAATATAGGACGGACTAGAATGATAGTGGTCTGTAGGCAGCCGTATATACAGGATGGTTGGAATATATCGTGGACTGGACGTTTGGTGGTATAATAATGTCGGAAAAAATGTGAGATTAAATTTTTATAAGGTGATTAAAAAATTGTTATATGATGTGGACATAAGCAAATCATATACAGGATGGTTGAAATATATGCTGGAGTTGAATTATATTTATACAGTGCGATTAAAAAAATTATTTCTTTTATAGCCCATAAAAAGTTGCATAAAGTGTGGAGAGGAATTAATGTTACACAGGGCGATAATATAAAATGTTAAAAATGAAATAATTTATGGGGTAGCCCACAAGGAGTTATATACTATGGTTGAAATATAGGATGGTTTTGATTCCGTAAATATGGGATGGATTCTACTCCGTCCTATAGTTTACAGAAGGCAGCTAACAAATTTATGAATGTCCGTGGGCAGTCGTATGTACAGGATGGTTGGTACATAGGTTGGAGTGGAATTATCTATAGTTATACAGGGTTGTCGAAAAAAGTTGAAAAAAGGTTACATGGCGTAGTCCATAAGGCATAAATATATTTTGGGCTTATTAAGTCAACGCTTACTAGTACATTTTGTTCGTAAATATTTACCTGTCAATTTAAATGAGAAAGTATCATTGTGTAATGTTGAGGCTTTCGATGTTACCTGGTTCTGTGTATTAAGGTTATATATACAAAATAAAAAATAAAGAATGAAAACTACCTGAGTTCAAAAAAACTAAAAAGTTTAACATTTAAAAAAATATATAACCGACTTCTACCTATAACTAAAAAGCTAAATATAATTAGAACAACAAACAACTCTAGCAAATAAGTAACACATTCAATGTTGTTAGGTACCTACCCAGGAAATAAAAAATGTAAACATTAAAAAGTGCTCATTCTGTATATATTAATTACCTAGCAATTTACTATATTTTTGAAGTCGGTGCCAAGCAACAATCAAGTTTGATGAATTAGTAGATAAGTACGAAATGAACGATTTTAGATTTGCCTGGCACCGACTTCAAAATATACTAAATTGGTAGGTAATTAATTTGTACAGAATGAGCACCTTTTAATGTTTACATTTTTTAACTTCCTGGGTAGGTACCTAACAACATTGAATGTGTTATTTATTTGCTAGAGTTCTATTTTGTTATAATTATTTTTAGCTTTTTAGTTATAGGTATAAGTCGGTTATATTTTTTTAAAAAATGTTTTATTTCCAATTGTATTGTTGTATTCTGTCACCCTAGAATAGATATCATCTGTTATAGAGTCAAAGGGAAACAAACTTTTGCCAAACCCGGTATAATAACGTATAAATATTACTTATAGGTTCACACGGGAAATCGCATTTAGGTAGTTTCTGACAGGAAAAGGGAAACTGCAACGCTTCCGCAAACTTTCAAATAAATTCACTTCCGAAGTGCCACAAGCACCACGCATCGGCAACAAAAGTTTCCGAAGTCATAACTCATTCCTTTCCCGGTGATATACGTTCGCACAGAACAAAACCAATTTCACAAACATCCATCAAGACGGGACCTTTTCCTTATAGCGATTCGGAAGTGCAAAATAGCGCGGAATGTGAGCATTACTGATTCCGAACATGTTTGTTTCCAGGGTTGCGTCGCAATAATAAGCATGACATGGATAACGTCGGTGACTGTCTTCTCGATGCTGGTGCTGCCGCGTGGCGGTTATTATTTCAACGCCACCGGCATGATGGCCTGCGAGCCCTTCTACCCGCGCGCCTCCATCAGGATCCTGGCGGCCTGCGGCTTCTACTTTCCCACCACGATGATCCTGATGTACTGCTACGGATCTGCTTTCCACGTCAACAAATTGAGGCTGAGGAAGTCGGGTTGTAATACAATCACTGGACCGGACGATTACGGGGGTGCCAGCATGGAAAAGGTGAGTATGATGGTGTGACGAGCATGCTGATCGTTTATTGTTTTGATTATGTTTAACAAGGTGCAGGATATCTGCATTATAATGCCCACGTCCATTATAATGTATGTATACCCAAGGTGATGATGATGCATTATAGTTAAGGAGTTTTGGATAGAAATTTGCCTGTGTCTTCGAGTGTTGAAATCATTTTTTATATGGTAGAAGTTTTCTTCCTGTGTAAATCTGTTCATCTGTTGAATTCGACTGAACTCTTGCTTGACGTTTCGCCAGAATCATTTCTGGTAATTTCAAAAGATATTATCTAATTTCCAAAAGATTGTTGAGGAGGTCTTGAATTATTTTGCCTGTTCATTGGGGTTTTCTCTCCTCAAAAATGTTTCCTGCAACAGATAAATAATTAAAATCGTATTTGGAGAATTTCGTAAAATTGTCCGGATTACTGGCTGTCTGTACAGAAATTCTTCCTCACAGTTATTCTGAGAGAAAGAGATGCCTTAAAATGATCAACCAGTATTCCTGTATATAAATAGCGTATTGTATATTGTGTTATACTTATCTGTTTGGAGTCATTTCAACTCCAACTCTGGAGTCGTTGTCAATCGTTTTGTTGAGTATTTCGAAGGTTTTTTTCAAACATTTTTCGGTCTGATGTGGATTTATGTTCTTTGTCAAAAAATTTTGACAGTGGCAATTTCTTATTTGCCGTTCACTTGATACTCAGGGTACCATTTTTTGCTCTACTAGCAATAGATCCAGCCCAAATTAAGGTTGATTGAAGGGGCTCCGATTTCCGCGTTGTTTATCATCATGCAGCTGGCTTCTTTAAGTTTTCTCTTTTTTAAATTTTTCACTTTAACCAGCACCGGCAGCTATAGGATAGATTGGGATAAAACAAAGATCTTGTTGAAAGAAAAAAAATATACAATACACTATTTATATACAGGAATACTGGTTGATCATTTTAAGACATCTCTTTCTGTCAAAATAACTGTGAGGAAGAATTTCTGTACGGACAGCCAGTAATCCGGGCAATTTTACGAAATTGCCTTATAACACTTTGTTCTCCAAATACGATTTTAAATACTTATCTGTTGCAGGAAAAAATTTTGAGGGGAGAAAACCCCAATGAACAGGCAAAATAGCTATTATCTAACTGAAGTGTTTCCTTTTCCGTTTCTTAATTTTATACATTTCTCCTAAACCCTCATTAATATTTGATTTAATGGTAATTGCACTTCTTTGAGGATTAGGGGTATTTTGTTTATCCGCCTGGGGTGGTCGCAGGTCATTTATAGGATCTTTAAGGTGTTTGTCCATATCGTATGCTATTGTGCTAAACCGATTATCCGAGTTTATTGGGTTTTTAATTTTTTGTCTGGTCCTCCAAACGGGAGATATTTTTAGGGCTTCATCTCTTTTATTTAGGGTTCCTTCTCTTTCAATTTCTATAGCTTCTCTAATAACTCTGAATTTGTATTTGTCGATGTTCGCCAAATACTAACAGCTGCTAAAATCAATTCTGTGGCCTCTTTCATGTTCAACAATGCTGATGGAGTTTGTGTTTGTTTTTTATATTTAGTTTGGGTTCATGCCGTCTAGCAGATATTCGTCTGTTTGCCTGTCCGACGTAGGATTCTGGACAGTCTCCACACGAAATGCTGAAGACACCGTGGTCCTCCAGTGGTATCTTCTCTTTTGGGTTTCCGGTCAGCCTTCCGATTGTTGTGTTTGGTCTGTAGGTTGCCTGAATGTTATGTTTTCTCAGGGTTCTCCTATCTTGTCGGTTGTGCTGATATAGGGTAAGTTGACAACGTGGCCCAAGTCAACTTAGTCTATATCAGAGGCACAACCAACAAGAACTCATTTATACAACCTACAGACCAAACACAACAATAGGAAAGCTGATAGGAAACCCAAGAGACAACATACAACTGGAGAACAACGGTGTATACACCATATCGTATGGAGACTATCCAAAATCCTACGTTGAACAGACAAACATACGAATAGCTTAGCTGAACACAAGCTAAGTATAAAAAACAAATAAACTACACGAGCATTGTTCAAAAATCAGAATTATTAGAGAAGCTATCGAAATTGAAAGGGGAGGAACCCTAAATAAAAGAGATGCAGGTCTAAAAATATCTCCTATTTGAAGGACCATCAACTGACACCCAGACAAACAGAAAATTAAAAATCCAATAAACTCGGATTAGCATAATAGCATACGATACCGACAAACACCATAAAGATACTGTAAATTACCTGGGACCACCCCGGGCGGATAAATAAAATACACTTGATACTCACAGGGGTGCAATTACCCCTGAATAAAATATTAATAAGGGTTTAGGAGGAAAGTATAAATTAAGAAACAGAAATAGAAACCCTTCAATTAGATAATAGCTTTTCAAAATGCCAGATAAGATTCTGGCGAATCACCAAGCAGGAGTTCAGCGGAATTCAAAAGACGAACGGATGTGCACAGGAAGAAAACTTCAACCACATATAGATATTACATAAACATAGAGTAGGCCACGTCCCGAGAAAAACTTAAAGCACGATGATTTGAAAAGTAAACCAAATGACGTATTTAACTCGGTCTATGTCTAATATTAATATCGTCTATGTTATAAAAGTAATACTTAGCATCTTTTGAGAAAGCCAAATATGATTTTGGCGAAACGTCAATTGATTTTTCAGCCAATTACAACAGACGAACCGATGTACACCGGAATAAATAATCAACCATATACAGGGTGAATTCAAAAGACCAACGGTTGTGCACAGAAAGAAAACTTCAACCACATATAGATATTACATAAACATAGAGTAGACCACGTCCCGAGAAAAACTTAAAGCACGATGATTTGAAAAGTAAACCAAATGACGTATTTAACTCGGTCTATGTCTAATATTAATATCGTCTATGTTATAAAAGTAATACTTATTATCTTTTGAGAAAGCCAAATATGATTTTGGCGAAACGTCAATTGATTTTTCAGCCAAATACAACAGACGAACCGATGTACACCGGAATAAATAATCAACCATATACAGGGTGTAAACGGTTTGGGTGCAAAGATTTTGAGGATCAATACTTCAGGTCAAAACAAATCAAAAAGCTTTATAACATTTTCAGAAATAAATTATAGTTTTGCCAAAAAAAATGAAAAAGTTAGAAGTTCTGTAGCCTTTATTACAGTGAATAATAGATTATTTCCGGCTTCAAAATGATTGTAAAGCTAAATATGTAAATACTCAATAGCGTATGCACCTTTAATAACTGTACTAACAAAGAAAATTATTATTTAAACTCTAAATATTCTGTTATAATTTGCCCTACGTTTCTCCGATCAGATGTGGCAACATAGCATATACTCAGTACTACAGCTGGCCGCTGCCATAAATGCTTTTTTGCTGCCCGGTTTTTTTAAGAAAGTGAAAGTGATTTGTGCGTGACATTAGACATAGCGTAAGTTATTTAATTTTCATTTTAAAATATAAATTGGAAAAATAAATAAAATCTGTTGTGAATTGTGAGTTCGAGTGTATTATTTTGTGACAAACAGTGACAATCATACAATTAGGTAAAGACCTGACATGCTATTAATTTGTGGGGAAAACAAATGTAATAACAAGAATTTTGAATTTTGAATATTTACTATAAATAATTCGTTTGCTCTCCAGAGCTCTATCATAATGACATCCTGCAGGTCAAAGGTTTTTATTTGTCTAAGATAAGTAATATTAATTTCTTATTAACAATTATTTCTCGAAGAATTTAACACATAAAAGAACTACATATAAGAAATACTTTGTATCGCATTATCATAATGTAAACAACTTTGTATCCTCCCTTCTTCAACTTGATGCATAAAATAAATCGCCAAATATAAATATTCATTTCAATACATAGATATTAAAAGGGTACATTTTTGAAAATAATATTTCCTAAAATTTTATGTATCTAAATAAATCTAACGGCACTCGAAACTATGAAATTATTTAATACAAAAAAATAACAGGTGTTCCTTTTTTTGTGGTGACTCATTCCTTTATTATTCACGCTACAAGCAAATCTGGTTTTTAGCGCCACGTTGCCACATTGACAATAATTTACTTAATATGTATTTCAAATTTTCTTGCTTATTAAGGCCTTTAGACCATAGTGTTATAACAGTTTTTTGTTTTGTTTGTTGGGTACTATCTGCACCTAAAATATAAGCAGTCAAACTATTTACACCCTGTATATTCAGTATTCGAGTAACGAAGGAATAAAATAATTCCGAAAGCTCTCATATAAAAAAAGTACACTGATTTAATCATTCTTTGGCTGTATTTTGTATTCTTTTTTTTAATCTGCTTTGTTAATTAAACATATTCATAAAGTTGAATTAGTGTTAAGTGTAAGAGTAGTTTTCTGGCTAAAATTATTATTATATATCTTATACATAGGAGGTGCAAAATTATACAATAAATAAACTTTTCTAGTACTTCACCATGTATCACTAATGACGTTATAGGAAAACAGTTTTTAAACCAAGCATGTTAATGGAAAATAAGTAAAATAAACTAAATTCTAATTACATAATTTTATTTACTAATTTTAACTAACTATCAGTTATACACAATATTCCGTAAATGTTAATATGTAACGATAAAAAAATCCCAACCAATTTCAGAATTAACAACTAATCACCGGATCGTTTTTTCCTCTCCCCTGCCAACTTCAGTGTGTTTGTTTTCGTGAATGAAAAATTACACTCTTGTCCACGAGCTTATCAAATATCGTTGGTTCTTTTTCCGAGTTTTTTTCGCAGGCGATACGTTTTTACAACTCTTACTTTTCCGTTTCTTTTCTTTAGAGATGAAAATCGATGCTTGATGATCATATTTCTTTTTCGGGAGAGCATTGAAACCCTTTTCACTAATCTCGATGTCCAAAAAGAAATTGTTTGTCAGTCAGTTTTTATTGCTGTTATATGAGCCGTCCATCGGAAGATGGTTTTACGCAGTGGCTGAATACTTACTGCGAGATATTTTATTTTGTGAGAGGGTGTAAAAGCCTTTTCCAGCTTTTTTTCCATCGAATAAAATATGTGAAAAGGATTCATTTATTTCGACTATAAAATGGCCAACGACTTCGTATGAAAGTTTGTCGATATATTGTAGTTGATACAGTCATAATGGCAATTCGTAATGAAATGGAGGTGCTTACTTTATCCCCAGATCTTTCTACATATCTAAGACAATCTCTAACACCCTTAATATTGGTATGTGTCACCGTTAGAAAAAAGTGCATTGCGCTTGATTTAAGGGAGTCATCTTTTTAAAATCCGACCTTTGAAGAAATTGATTTATTTGTCCAGAATTACCACTATTTTGGAATCTCAATTTAATGAGCTCACACAACTTTTTAGGGTTCCGTATATGCAATATTCGGATACCCTTATAATATCACTCCGGATTTCTGCCTCTGTCACATCACAGCAATTTTCTCCTAAACTACTGGACGAGAGGTTGACATTTTTCATCAATATATAGTTTGGTGACCTGATCAGGAGCACTTATCGTAAAAGAAGAAATTTCGATTTTAGGGGTACTTTTGGGGGGAAAAACTAAAAAAAATCGAGCGTACCCCCCCTGATCTCCGAAACTACTGAGCCTAAAATTTTGAAAAAAATAGGAAATATGTTGCGCGAACTTTACAGGAAAAATAAGGAGAAACCATTACTATTAATTTTGGGGGCCAAATTATAGAATTAAATGAAAATTTAAAAATAAAAATTTTTTCAACGCATCATGTAATATATCAAATGAAAGGTTTCTGAGGAAATATATTTTTTTCAAATTAAAAAAAAATAATTAAAAAGATATTAACGAAAATATACGAAAATTTACCCATTCCCCCCTCACTTATCACCGAAACTATAAAGCTTAAAGTTTTGAAAAAAAATAGGAGGTATAGGCTCTGACCTGAAGTTTACTAGAAAATTAAGGAAAAACCTCTACTTTTAAATTTGGGGGCCAAATTACAGAAATAAATGTAAAATATAAAATTAAAATTGTTTCTAACCCATCATGTTATTTATCAAATGAAAGGGCTCATTACGACGAAAAGAAATATATTTTTTAAATATTTTTAAAATAAATAAATTAAAAGATATTAACAAAAATATAAAAAAATACCCATTCCCCCTATCTCCGAAACCATGAGCTGGAAAAATTTGAAACAAAATGGAGGTATAGCCCCTCATCTGAACTTTACTGAAAAAATAAGGAAAAACCCCTAATATTCATTTTGGGGAGGCAAATTATAGAATTAAATGGAAAATATAAAATTAAAATTGTTTCCAACCCATCATGTTATATATCAAATGAAAGGGCTCATTATGACGAAAACAAATATATTTTTTTTTCATATTTTTAAAATAAATTAATTAAAAGATATTATCAAAAATATAAAATAAATTACCCATCCCCCCCCTATCTCCGAAACCATAAGCAGTAAAATTAAAAACAAAAAATAGAGGTATAGCACCTCACCTGTACTTTACTGGAAAAATAAGGAGAACCCCCTAATATTTATTTTGGGGGAATTATAGAATTAAATGGAAAATAAAAAATTATAATTGTTTCTAACGGATCAAGTTATATATCAAAAAGAAAGGGCTCATTATAACGAATACTAATATATTGTTTATTTTTTTAAAATAAATATATTAAAAAAATATTTGAAAAATAACCGATTCCCCCCTTTGTTCCTCAAACTATAATACATAATTTTTTTATTTACCGAAAAAATACGAAGAAATCCCTAATATTAATATTAGGGGCAAATTATAGAATTAAACGGAAATATTTTTTAACGCATCATGCAATACATCAAATGAAAGGGTTTATTATGAGAGATACAGATACATATTTTTAAAATTAATTGTTTATAAAATATTAACATAAAGACATAAAAAATTCTCATTAGTCGGTTTATTTCCGAATCCATACTACCTAAAATTTTGAAAATAATTACGGGTACTGGTGCTCACTTGAAATTGATGAGAAAAAATATTAGAAAACCCACATAGTAATTTTAGGGACAAATTATACAATTAAGTGGAAAATAAAAGTTCAATTATCAAACGGTTCATATCAGATAAAAGGCTCATTATGTGAATTACAAATATATCATTAATAATTAACAAAAATATTAAACATAGACTTAATTCTCACTTTAGAAACTACACTATGAAATATATATTTTATTTGGATTTTTAAATAATTTGAATATAGATTTAATAATTTATAATTTAAAACTTGACCTATTTTGACCTATATCTTCCATTCTACAGAGCCTCAAAACTCAGACAGTAGATTATAAAAGTCTTCCCTGAAAGTATATTAGTAAAATAAAACTCTAATGTTAATTTTTGGGGGCCAAATTAGAAAATTAAATATATGTGTATTCTTATAAAAATCAAGCGAATCCTGAAGCAGATAAAATAAAAAGTCTATGTGTGGAAAATGAAAGTGTATATTCTTTATAAATTCAAAACGCTTCCTTTAACAGTTCTTAGGGCAAATATAAGGAAATGCACTCATTCCCTGCTTGTCTGAAATTGGAATATTAGGAACGTTTGGGCCGGCATTTATAACAACAGAATCGTGGGACCTTACTTTAAACGGAGATAGGTATTTACAGCTCTTGGAGACACAAGTTATTCCAACATTGGAGGTAAATGGACAATTACCAAATAATATCTGGTTTCAGCAGGATGGAGCACCACCCCATTACGCTCGCATTGTTCGAGATTATTTAGATAGGACATTTCATCACAGATGGACTGGAAGAAGGGGTACTTATGACTGGCCTGCACGAAGTCCCTATCCACTATCCACTAGACTATTTTCTGTGGGGTTACTTAAAGTCTAAGGTTTAAGTTGATAGACCAAATAATTTGCAAGAATTAGTTGCAAGAATAATTCAAGACATCCAAATAATTACACCAGAAGTGATAGCTAATGTTACTAGAGAATTTAAAACCTGACTTGCTTATTGTCAAGAAGTAACCAGTTTGAACATCTAATACATTAAGTTTGGTTAAGTTGAGTTTCAATGTTTTTAAAATCACTTAGATTTAGTTAATAAATATGATTATGTATTTCTTTAATGGATATTAGATTTTTCCTTTTCTTAATTACTTTCCTGTTAAGATCTCGGTAGGTATTGAAGTAAACAAAATCAAACACGATATTTTTGTATTCGCAATAAAATGTTTCATCAGAAACTAAAATACTATACAAATTTTAAAATCGACATTACTTCCGGTAATTTTTTTTGTGTACGTTTGGGTGGGTCTTTGGACGGTTTAGTTTCACAATTGAAACCTGCAAGTGGCACAAGATCGGATTCTAACTCCTTCTAAACGGTTGGAATGGTTTTAATGATATTTTTGTGTATGTTTGGGTGGGTCCCTGGATGGTTTAGATTCACAATTGGACACGATAGATGGCACTAAGATAGGGTTCTAACTGCTCCTAATCGGCTGGATAGATTTTAATAAATTTTTTTGTGTATGTTTGGGTGGGTCTTTGGATGGTTTAGATTCACAATGGAACCTGGTAGGTGGCACTAAGATCGGGTTCTATCTCCTCCTAAGCGCTGGAACGATTTTAATGTTTTTTTTGTGTATGTTTGGGTGAGTTACTGAATGGTTTAGACTCACAATTGGACCTGGTAGGTGGTACAAAGATCGGGTTGTAGGGATTCCTTTTATTTTTGATGATTTTTTTTTTCGCACATTAGAGTTTATAGAATTCCAATATCAAAAAAAACTTTTGCTGAACCTGGTAATAGACCCAAGCCACATTTAGAGAGAATAACTTCTGCGGGCTGCTCTAGTAAATAAATAAATAAACAAGGCAAGCTAAATAAAATCTTTTATTTGATAAAAACAATATATTATGATTTACCTAAATTGTTTGAATTGTCAAAGGTGCTAAAAACGAACAGTATTAACCTTAAAATATGTTTCTGAACTGTATACAATAACACTGACTATTAAAGAGAGCTTTGGGTACAAATACAGTAATTACTATTTCTTGTTAGTCTATTTCTCCAACTAGATTCAGTCTTTAAATCCCAGAATAGGTTTGGCCACGAATTTCATAAAATCTGCACGTATACGGCGTGTGTGTTTCAACTAAATTGCAAAATTACCTCACAAAAATACAACCGGTTTTCGTATTAGAGCTAATCACCGTACATAACAATCGTGTGGAAAAGCGGAAATAGAATCGACATATACACACACCATATCGTTCTGCAGAATCCAATATGACTTGTCGTATAGAGTTACTCGCAAATACCACGAAACGAACGGTCACGCTCTAGAATCACGGGCATTAGCAAAATTGAAATCCTCCATTATCATTCGCAACGGGTATTGGAGAACTTACAATGCTCCCAATCATATTTAATTCTCTGCAAACTTAGCAAACTTGGATACTTGAATGGAACGAGGATTGAAATAATTCCCCTGCTCTCCTTTCTTTATTTGTTCCCGTTAAGTGAGAGGCATTTGATTCATTTGAATAATTCCTGACATAAGCAATTCAAGTATGACTTTAGCAAGCGCAAGAGTTTTTAAAACTTTGCTCGAAACGGTCGTTAAGTTTATGGACACCTTATATCATCAGACGGAGAATGCTTACAGAAAAATTTCGGTCCGGGCTTCCGAGGAGTTCTGGCAAATTGTAATTGATGAAAGAGAGTCGGTAGAAATATTAAGACTTTAACCGAATGTTTAAAGCAATCGTGTTTTATCTGAGAGTGCATATAATTCTGAATTCTAGATTACCGTAGAATATAAATTATAATGGAGCATGCAAATTGGAATTTTGCATATAACTATATTCACTGCGATTTAAATATAAGTATGCACTTAAAGTATGGAACTTATCAAATAAAATCTATCCACATAAAAGAAGAAAAAATCCACGAACAAGTCCACGTAATTAATGTGGTCTGTATGACGTCATGGACATTTTTTTAAAGACAACTCCAGTATTTGATGTATCGATTTGAAAGATCTAGTAACGTTTAAATTTCGATCGGTTACAAAACAAGTAGTTCTAGAAAAAAAATCAAAGCGAGTGTTCAATTGGCCACCATTTACTAGCTGACAATAGGCAATGCGGTAATTAAATTCTTTTTAATGTTAGCTAACATCTTCAGTACTATTTGGTTGGATGACCTAAAGTTTTGATTTCAGATAGCACAAAAAAATCGAGCGGTGTTAGGTCGGGGGACCTAGCAGGCCATTCAATCAGCCCTCTCCTACTAATCCATTTGTACGGGGAAATGATGCCTAAATAACTTTGGACAGTACACATTATTCCGAAACTATAGAACATCATCAGGGATACTCTACATTTGGAATGACTCCTGCAATTGCACACTGTATATATCTAGGTGCTTATAACCACACGATAGAAGTTGAACTTATATAATCCAACGAACTACGAACATTTTAGTTGTAAACTTTGAAAATAGCTCTCAAAAAACCTGACGAGCAATTATAAAAAGCCTCAATAGGTTTGCAACGACGGTACCAAAATAACAACAAGAAGAACAAGTCACATCTACCCTATTGAATTCCAAAATTATCTCAAACATAATTTCAAATCTTAAACTAATAAAAAGCTGACAAATTTTTCGAGATTTTTCAATCCCTTGAGCGCAACACAATATATTGTTTCTAGTCGAGAACCTTCATAAGTTGCGCTGTCCTCACTTCATTGAGATCTCGTATAATAATTTATGTATTGGGAATTCATCCGCTTGGGTACGCAACCTGACGGATAAAATATGAACTATTCTAAGCAGGTCGAGTATAAACAGCTGATGTTAGATAATATGCCAAAGCTGTAGTTTCAAAGTGTTTAAGTTTTTTTCTGAAATATTCAGTAATTAATTATTATTAATAAGCTTAGCTATTATTTAAAAATAGCTTTAATTTTAATATTTGATCAAAAATTTTCAATCATGTTTCCTCGAAAAAATAAAAATAAAACTTTTTGCTGCGTGTATGGATGCAATAGCAAGTCCACTAAGAACAATACAGTTCGATTTTATACCTTTCCTCCTACAAATTCAAGTTTTGTGTTCATGAAAAATAAATTTGGTGAAAATGAAATGATTGACCGTCGATTAGCTTGGATAAAAGCATTGAAAATTGGAAATTCAATTACACAGTCAAAAAAAGTGTGTTTATTACATTTCACCAAACATGACTTTATACCAACATGTAAGTAATTATATGTTTATCATCAATATGCAGCAAAATATTTTTTAGTGTAATATTTGTCAGAAAAAATAATAAATAATAAACATTAAATTTTATTTTTCATTGCAGCCAGTACTAATCCACGTCGTTCTCATTTAAAAAAAAGCCTTCCATCATGTAATCTTTCTGAAACATCATTAAAATTATTTGATCAACCAAATGTGAATCAAATTGAAAAGAGAAATGAAAGATAACGTCAGAGATCATTGAATAAAAAATCATCTTTTATTATTGATGCAAATCAAGATGATCAAGTACAAGACATCCCATGTAATGTACATCTGTGTATTGTGTATAAAATATAATATTAACAATAAAGTGATTTCATAACATTAAATTTTTCAACGCCTGATAAATTTATTTTTAAGTAAAAATCTAACCTGTTGCAGTAGAGAAGTGTAGCTACCACGTGCTTACAGTTTTCACTCAGACCAGCTGTACACGAACATGACATTCCCATTATTTTTCCATCATGTGATATTACGCCTACAATTTTATGCGGTTGATTTTTTAAATGAGAAGTTTGTAGACAGTATGCAATTATTTTATACTCATTATCACAACTAGTATCTATTTGCTGTAGACCACATTTGATTAGATGTCCTGCATCAAGTATATTTTCACCGCCGATGAAACTCTTATGACTAGGTTGAGTAGTTGCCAACTCACAAATTTCTTGAATTGAAACTTTCACTTTTTTTTAATTTTTATTATAAATTTGATTTTAATGACATGTACATATACACTTCCATATAAAAACACGACGGCTGATTTAAAAATGCGTTTTAGAGTAGTAACCGCTTCTGCCGCAAGGAGAAGCCACGCCCCCGGCTGAATTCCCAATTTCGAATATATAAATGAATTTAATGTTTTATCTCAAAATGAAGTAAGACATCTAGGAGTTTCAGGAAAAACTAGCCTAATCGAGAGTCGTATTGTTTGTAAAGCTATTTTCCTGTGATTCTTAGGATAGAACTCATATGAAAGAATTCTTAGGTTCCTGAAAAACAAAAAATAAAATTATGATAATAGATTTTCTAGATTTTTCAATTCAATATATTGTTTCTAGTCGAAGACCTTCATCATTCCCCTCAACTGATTGACGTTTCGAATAATTATTAATGTACTTTTTACGTATAACTGAATTTAATATTTTATCGCGAAATAAAATTCGTCATCTTGGAGATATATAAAATACTAGCTCACAGAGACACCAAATCGCGAGTCGTAGTGTGAAAAGTTTATTGCCTTGCATTCTATGGATGGAAAAATATAGAAAAGGTAGTATCATAATATCTTCGCTGGGTTCTAGTAAACCAATTTCTATCCTAGTAATCACACAGGAAAACGGCCTTACACATAGTACGACTCCCGAATTGGAGTCTCTGTGAGTTAGTTTTTCCTAAAGCTCCCAGATGTCAAAATTCATTTCTCGAGAAAATATTAAATTAAACCTCCTTTATAATGTTCATATTTCTAATTCCTTATAATTATAATATAGATAGTTTTGACATTTTCTGTACTAAACTGTTTATTACTAGCTAAACAACGGTCTCCATTCAGGTACCTGAGTTTATTAATTTGATCGAAATAACACCGCACCATATCCAAACACTGTTATAGTTTCTCAATAACACCTCTGAACCATAAAAATGAACCAGAAGAAATGGAAAACCTAAACCATTAAGAAGAATCAGTCACAAAAAAATTTCGTTACTTGACAAGTTAAATGAGAAAGGCACAAACATCACGGTCCAGACGTATATTTGTCTATAACGTTTTACTGTACTTCGGACATGTTCGAAAATGCCACAGTTTGCTCTTGTGATATTGGTTATGGTTTGATTTTGCGCAAAACGGTTTAGGTACAGTAACACGGTATAATCTGCTGTCCCTCTTACTCGTTGACCCTTACGGGCGATACAAGTATAAATGTAAAAACACAGTTTTGCACACCAAACCCTTATTTCAAACACTCAACGCCGTTTCGATAACTCTAAGTTTTCATCATCAAGGACTAAACGAAACGTTTGGTTTACTCCTTACTTCATGCATCCATTTACTTTCCTGAGGTTGTTACTTGTCTTCAATCAAATTATAAATGTTATAATAGCCAAGCAATTTTCCGAAAACGCCAGCACAAATATATTTATTTATTTATTTATTTATTTATTTATTTATTTTGTATTTCAGTCACTACAGATGGATATACACCTCATAACAAATTGAAAATTAATTACAATTGTAACGCACATATAAACATATACACACATATATACCAATAAGCATTATACAAGTTACACATACATATTTAAAAACAAACAATAAAAACAAATTTAGAACATAATAGAATCTTCTAAATACTCAGAAACAGAATAGTAACATTTTTTTAACAACATTTTTTTAAGTAAATTTTATATTTTCTGCCAGTGAGTATTTTCAATTTATTAGGTAAATGATTAAACAATTTTGTGGGAAAAAAGTAGGGTGAATTCTCATACAATCTGGTGTTATGTTTTTCTACTCTGTATTCATCATTATACCTAGTAGTGTAATGGTGGACACTGGAGTTACTAACAAACTTTTTACTATTGCTTTTTACAAATACAATACATTTAAATATAAATGTAGATGGTACTGACAAAATACAGTATTTTATAAATGAAGGCCGACATGAGTCTGTGTAGTTTAAGTTAAAGATTAGACTTATTAGTCTTTTTTTGTGATAGAAATACACGGATAGCGTAAGGAGAACTACCCCAAAGCATGATATTATATGAAAGATGGCAATAAGCTAGGCTATAATAAACGTTTATAAGATATTTTGTTGGTAAAGTATATCTTAGATTGATTATTGCAAAGTATGCATTGTTTAGTTGTTTGCAAACATGATTTATATGAGAGATCCATCTTAAGTTGTCGTTTCCATCGAAACCCAAAAATTTTGTTTCCAATTTTGTGTCTACTTGGATATTATCTATATTAAGTCTAAGTGATGGGGTATATTTCCTATTATAAAATGGTATGCCAACAGTCTTGTCAATGTTTAAACAAGGTTGTTTTTACCACACTAGTCTCTAAAAACTTGGACAATATGACACATTTTTGCTTGTAATTGCACAAGGTTCTTTGCTGAGACCGCTATAGACGTATCGTCAGCAAAAAGCACAATATCATTAATATGTAGTAAAAATAAGAATGGACCCAACACAAACCTCTGTGGAACACCCATATTTAGCTCATGCATTTCTGAAGTTGTATCATGTATTTTGACAGAAATTTCTCTATTTTTTAAGAACGGCATAATGGATAATAAAAAATCACCTCTAAAACCTATAGGTGCAGCTTATGCTCAAGAAAATTGAAATTTAAACAGTCAAAAGCGCGAGACAGATCGAAGAATAGACCTGCAACGTGTTCACTCTTGTCCAAGCTTTTGTACACATAACTGAAAAAAATCACAAGTGGCACTTTCAGTGGATTTAGTTTTAAGGAAACCATGCTGAGCATCAGTTATAGTGTTGTTTATGTTTAGAAATCCAATCATACGGTTGAAAATGATTCGTTCAAAAATTTTAGATATACTACTGGTAATAGCAATAGGTCTATAATTTTGTATATTAGAACGATCACCTTTTTTATGCACAGTCACAATAGATGCAACTTTCAAAAACTTAGGGAAAGTTGCTGACAAAACCGATAAATTTATAAGATACGCTATTGGATCAGCAAAATCTCCACACACATTTTTTAAAACTAGTACACTTGGATCCACACTTAACAGACAATACTATTTCGTGACGGTGACCTAATGATGACGTGACTAATGTGTGTGAATAGCTTTTGATGGCCAGAAATCCTATAATTAACTCCATCGGTTCTTCCAAAATCGCTATTAAAATGGAAAGAACCAAATCTCCCAACGAACTACTAATAACGACCCATATTTTGATAAGCTTCCCAGAGGTTCAACACACATGGTAAATACTCTATAAATCCGTGGAACGGGTTTATGTGTCTTCTCATTTCAGTGGTTTGCGTTAAATGAAGGTGGAAGTCTGAATACAGTGACCAAGCTTACCAATTCTGAACCTTGTACAGAAAACAGAAAACAAAGGAATTCGTAGATATCGCCGGTGCGAGTGAAAATTCACCAAGTCAGGTGGAAATACTCAAGAAGCAAAGGCATAATATTAGTCGGGGAAATCCACAAAAAAAACACTATCTATTGAAGCGATACACCTGTGAATAATAATGATAATAGTGTAACGAAAAACAAAATATCGCTTGCTTTTGATCCCTCTGGCTTAAAGAGCCAGGGGCGATAACAGTGCCTATGAGCTGCTCAGTATATTTTCCGGGTGGTGGTGGGTACTATGTTTTTAGCTTGAACAGTCACTTTTAGGGCGCCAGGCTGGGAGGACACAAAGGGAAAACATAGTAAATTCAATACAAGTTTATTTAATATTCATCCAAAATTCAATGGTTCCCTGAAGGGGTAGAAAAATTTAACAATGGTTCCTTGAAGAGGAGAAAAGAAATGAACAAGTACTTTCAAATTCTGTTCAATTTAATTACTTACAGAGATCTGATATTTATGGAAGCATGGTCGGAGGGTTTCTGAGTTGGCCTGGTTGCTGACTATTAGCGGTAATCGGCGATTTGGTCGGCCTGGTGTGGATTAGCCGTTCAATTGGTTCCCAGTCTCTGATATAAATGGGAATATGGTCAGATGGCTTTGTGTTGGCCTTGTTACTGGCTCGTAAGGGTACTTGGATGGTTGTCTGTCTTAGTGTGGACTAGCCCTCCCGATTGAACCAATGGTAGACCCACTGAACGTCATGAGCCCCCTTCGCTGGATTTGAAAACAGCTCCCAGAGGCGGTGGCAGTCGAATATGAAATGATTAAAAGGAATCAGTGGTCTGTCTTCATGCATTTCACCAGAGTTGAACCAAATTAGCAGCTTATCTGATGTTGGTGTCTAATACCCTATTTCCTTAACTCCTCAATTTATGAATGAGGTAATCTCCGTGTCATTACAGTTACAAAAATAAATTTAACTGACTTGAACGGTATGTACAGGGAAATTTGAAGTATTTACAATTAAGCATTTACAACAAAAATACAAAATATAATCAAACTAATTAAATAGCTTACAAAACTTGATAATTTACAGAACATGAAAAGAATTTACACACTATTTACCTTTAACTGATCTGCTAAATATGAAAACAATAAGGGATCTCAGTTGAATTAGTGGTCCCTTCAAATTAACTGAAAAATAGAGAAATCAAATACATAATAACCAATAAGGGTGTACTGTGAACACCGTGGTCTGTTAATTTCTGGTTCAATCCAATTCAACTTCAACAAGCGATACAAAAATTAAATATATACTATCTATACTTAAGGTTTATTTAACTCTGAGTGAATAAGAGATAATTGACAGCTTTAAAATAGTTATCTGACCTTGTCGTACCCGTCAAGACGAACCTTCCAATAGAAGCAATAAAAAACGTGTATTGAAATTTTCAATTCAAAACGGTGGATAATAGTAAACAGCAAAGCAGCAGGTGAGTGATTTAGTTTCGAAAACAACTATACACATATAGTCACGTATACGTTGCACCTTTTAAATGTTAGTTAGTTAGTTAGCAATAAAAAAAGACATGTAATCACTCACCCCTGAATTGGCTCTTCTCATTTCCAGCAACATTCTGTAGGGATGTCCACGCTATTAATGATCAGGAGGGAAACAGCTCCTCTTTGTACTGAAATTTCACTTCCACAGGAATGCTCCCGTCTTGTATGAGTTCATCTAATAAAAGTTCGAAATAAAGGCAGTATAATTCTTATTCAAGAGGTTAAAAGTTTAGAAGTTCACTACGGTAGCCCAGGCAAAGTCAACAAGCAACACAGCAATAATTAAAAATTACTATCCAGCAATTGAACTTTACCATAAAAAAAGACTAAAAGAAAAAACTATTATTTACCCTAGAATATAGATAGTAGTGCAGTTAAATTACTAAAAATTTCTGCTGAAATTATCCAAACGAGAAAATTACGATAAAGCCGAGATATTCGATAATTTCCTACCGTTACTGTTGAATTTTTAACCAAAAATTCATTGACCACGGCAGCAGCACACACCTTGAAGTCAAAATGCAACAGAGAGAGATCCAAACCCGGTCACATTTCAATATCGCTAGTAAAGGAAGAGAGTGGGGGTTAATTCCATTTGCTTTTAATTAACTAATGATGCTTATTTACGGATGATTTTCTAACGATGAAAATATTTAAATATTCAAAAATGTTTAATAAAAATAAATCGGTGACCAAAGACCGGTGTACATTAATTCTACCCGAAAACAATACAAAAATAGTTGCTGTTTTAACCAAAGAAAAATTTAAAGACGATTCGTATTGTCAGGCGGAACGTAGTTCGACAGGGTTGTACTCAATATATTGAGTAATAATTAACTGATACTAAAATTGCAATTTCCACAATTTAGGTTTTTTTTTTAAAACTGTCCGACGCGTTTCGACTAATGTCTTTGTCAAGTAACTAGACTAACTGGGTATTTCTTGAGGAAGTTGTATTTATATTCAAGGAGTGATATAATTACCAGGTACTTAGTTTTGAATAGGATTGTATAATTAATTATAGGTAAAAGGATTAACTGAAGAGGTTTATTAAGGGGGAATTATTTATTTCTGTCTGGTCGTTTAGCAAATTACCGGTATTTTTAAGTTGATTAATCTCCAATGATTCTAAAAGGTTTAATTTATTGCCTTTATTTTCTGAATGTAATAATTTAAAATTTTTGTTGAAAAGATGATTTTCTCTTACTAAATGTTCAGCATAATTGGAATCTGTTTTTTGATTAATGAAAGAATTACGGTGCTCATAGATACGTTTTTTAGACGCTTTGCCGCTTTGACCAATATAGGCTTTAGGGCATGATCCACATGATAATTTATAGACTCCAGATTTATTTTTTGGGTCGATTTTTGATTAGTTATTTTTGATTAGTTATTTTTGATAAATTTTCCAAGACTATTGTTTGTTTTGAATGTAACGTTAATATGTTTTCTTAAAAAGCATGCTATTTTTAAACTTTGTTTACCAAAATAGGTTATACTATTATATGAATCATTATTGGTTTTGCTGTCTGGGTAAACTTCTCTTAATGCCTTTTTGTGTTTTTGATTTGCAAGAATATTTTCTATTAATGCGGCCTCAAACCCGTTATTTACTGTTTGATTATGTTTAATTCTTTCTGAAAATTATCTGGTGATTGTTTTATGGAAAGTAATCTATAAACCAACCTCAATATATTCAGCTTCATATTTATAAGATATTTTAACAATTAAAAGTATGCTAGCGTAAGCGGTAGAAATTGAAATATTTAATTACATGTTCACCCCTTTAGCTAAATAGACCAGTTTATACTGGTGAAACATAGTTTAGAAAACGATATAATTAGTAAAGAAATTTGAAAAATATGGAAGATAAATTTACATGCGACAATTAATAGAAAAATGGCAATGTAACAGGGAGGACGACAATTCACCCTTTACACTATAAAACTTTTAAAGGCATATCCTTAAAAAAAGATAGTTCTGATTATTTTACTAATACATTTTTACATTATACAAAATCATCAAGAAATGAGTTTACTGTACTTGTACCCAGGACTGGTTGGTTGTCCTCCACAGAGCTTAAAATATACACGACAGCTTACGTTCCAATTTGCCAGACGAAGCTTTCCGTATCGTTCCCATCTTTCTCTTATACCATTAAACGCTTACGTCATGACGAAGTCAAAAGTTAAGTTAATTATGGATAAACTTCGAATGAGAAAAATAAAAACCGTCGAAGATGGACAAACACGGCCGAATAAACCAATAAGCCGAACATAAATCTGGGGCCGCTTTTGAGACTCATCCAGGCGTGGATGAAAAGCTGTGCCAAGTGAATGTTGATCTGGATTTATTCAAAGCAACCCGCACCCGACCGATACGGACGTTTCCAAAATGGGAAAGACTGAGTGTCTGAAAACTAGTCTGTAAACAAGCCGACGGAGATTATTATAGTTCGAGATGATTGCGCTTTGATGTTCCATCAAATAATAATGACTGGATATGAAATTGGCAAACAGCAAGTTGGTGCATTGGGTATTTCTTAGCTGAGAAAGTTTCGTATTTTCTATTATTAACTAAATAGATTTTAATTAAATGTTTGCAATATAGAATAAACGGAATAATTGTAAAAGCTAAAAAATAATATGTGTTTCTGTATAAACTGGGTCACTCTTTCTAAGAAAACTCTCCAGGAAAAATATGTTTAATATTACAATTGATGTTGTGGGTTCAGTTTCACTAATATTTACACTCACTTTATTTATTTTTTATCAAAATAAACTCTCTTACAAAACACATCGACTGTCAGCTAGAATACAATACCACGCTGCTTACAAATCAAACTGCTCGCATGAAACTATCGCTGTCTTATATAGGATTCAGTCTTTCGAAGAATTTTCCCATCGTTCTCTGGTCTGCCAGTCTAGATGGTATTCGATTTCGGAACCGCGTTGACCTCAATTTTTTTATATGAATCGAATTCTCGCGACTACCTTTTTTACATTCAGCCATATTTATTCGCAATTTTTTTGTCAGAATGATTAACTCGGAGGGTTTCTTAATTTGTGGCGGCAATAAATGAATTTTATAACACTGCCCCCCCCTTTAGTTCTGATCGTCCCGATCGGAAACATTCTCTACATGGTAGGGAGCGAGTCGATACAGAAGAACTATCTTCATCTTAGCTTTTGGATTCCGGCAAATACGATGGATAACGTCATTGATGCTCTTGACCACGTCGTATGGACCATCCCAGGCTGGTGTGAGCTTTGAAGATTTGCCTTTGCTCCTTTGGGGGTTATATAGCCAGAGCTCTCTCTTGACTGGTGGCCAACATTTGCGTTCGGGCTAGTTCGTGTATTGCCCGCATGTTCTGAAGGTATTGTTCGGTATAAGCGTTGACTTCTTGGGACGGTTTTTCTGGTGAGCCAAAGGCCAAATCACCAGATAATATAACTTCTTTTCCGATTTCTATCCTGTCTGGAATCAGTCCTGTGCTGTTATGTATGGCTGAGCGATAGGCCAATAGGAATAGGGGAATATGCTCATTTCTCATCCCAATCACGCTGGTTATTGCTGATAACCTTGGATAGATGTTGTTCCAAGGTCCTGTTGAATCTTTCCACCATTCCATCTGACTGTGGATGCAAAGGTGTTGTACTCGTTTTCTTAATTCCCAACTTCGTACAGACCTTCTGGAATACATTAGAATCTAAGTAACGACCTTGGTCTGAATGTAACTTCAACGGGACACCAAACCTGCTGAATAGATATTGCACCAGCACCGATTGGGTATAGTATATGCCGCTATAAACAGCTTTTGTTCATAAATTTATTTAACCACCCTTTGTGACCATAATTCCACTCCGCCTTATATTCCAACTCTTTGTGGGCTACATTGTAAAAAAAATTTTTGTAACACCTTGTATAATTATAATACACGCCAATCTATATTGTAACAACCGTATATACGTAACTGTTTAACCAGTTTATATACGCCTCTGCTGCTTTTGGGATGTGCATAACATTTTTTGATCATCCTCTGTAGCTAGTACTATAAGTAGTGGCACCAAATTTTAACGGCTTACGGGACTTCATGTATGCCTCAAATGAATATGCGAACTTTTTGGCTGCCCAAAAATGGCCCAACCTAACACTTCGTCACTTTAAAAACTTGAATACAACAGTAAAACTGTAATGCTAGATAAATTTGAAATATACACAAAACACTTCAATTTCAGAAGTGCAGTTTCACTCTAAAGTAGATCAGCAAATCATCTTGTTTTGAACGTCTAGAAATTCAGCTACCTGTCATAATTAATACAATAAGATACTTTTATTTTTTATATTTAAATTTCACAATAACGCAGTTTTTTCTAAAGATGAGACTCTGTCCAGTCGATTTCTAGGTATCGAAAACTTTCAATTCTTAAATTTCATCAACATCCTTAGTTTCAGAGAATTAAGATTAGGGAGCTTCTGTACCATATGGTCCATTGTATTGATCTAATCTAAGTATTTGGCATTAATTATCACAGAGATTTAAGAATGTGAATGTAAATCATGTAATTGTTCTTCAGCGAAAGGTGCCCTTTTGGCAAGATATTTTCTCAATTCTGAAGTATATTTCAATTTCTGTTGGTTACTTCTTTAATTGCGACGAAATAACATTCCTCACAAAACTATAAATCAATTTATGTTAAAGTTGTCTCGGCGAGTTACCAAATGCATATGAAAAAGCAGCTCATTATATCCCCGACTTGACCATACAGTGTATGGCAGCACATTCCCTTTAAGGCACGCAGAACCCCAGATATCCTAGATATCAAAAGGGGTTAGCTCTGTGGGAGCCCTTGCATGGTTATCAGGCCCATGGTTGGAGTCGTGGCAGCTTCCTATGAATGTTCTGACCGTCCGGGCTATTCCTAACAGAACGGCTTTTTGCAATAGTTGGTAAAGATGTTCGTCCAGACCGAGGTATTTTAAATTATTTATTAGAAGTTTTGGGACTACTCCTGTTGTTGACATAACAATTGGTACAGTTTGTGTGTTGTTCATGTCCCACTGTGTCTTTATTTGAAAGTCCAAATCCCTGAATTTGGCTAGTTTTTGATCCTGCTTAATATTTATGTTAGTGTTGATAAGGATTGCTATGTCAATTAAAGTTGTTTTCCTATAGATTTTATCTACTAAAACTATATCTGGTCCATTTTGAGCAACAGTCCGATCGGTCAGTATCGTATTAATATTGTTTTTATTATTGCAGTTTTAAATAACTTCTGGAGTTTGATTAAACTTAGGTATAAATTTTATTAAAATTCATACAATTTTTCATAGTTCAGATAGTTGCATAGAAAATTCTTACGAGTCAGTGCTCCCAATAAAACCGTGAAGAACTAGGCAAAACTTTATGAACTTGACAAGTTTTAATAATGTACTTTATACGGCAGAATCTAATATAAACTTTGACAACGAAACTTAATTTTCCATTCATGTATTCCTCTAAAATGCCTCGCTATTACGTTAAGGTATTAAAAAAATCACCAAGTTCAGGAATGGAGAACAAATGACTTTCCTAGAAGGCCTCGCTGTTGAATTATTAAATTCGGCCCTTCCACAATTTGCCTTTAGATAAAATTTTAATAAAACCCTTCCCAGAATATCCAATTATATACAAATAAGGCCTGCCGTCATCCAAATTTTACCCGATATTAAGGAAGGATAAGAAAATAGAAATGAAAAACCATGTTTCAATTATGAGGAGAAATTCGGTGAAAATTCATTTTAAGTAAGTGCAAATAGATACTTTGAATTGTGTGATGTTCCCAGAAAATGTCTTCACTCGAAGAGTCCACTTTCAATGATATCAGATACCCCACAGAAAGTAGCTCTAATTAGTTTAAAAAAATTATGTCTTGCACCAAAAATAAAATCACTGATTTTCAATAAAATAAACTTTTGCTACGAGTATCTATCTATATATAAATAGGCAAAGACAAAAACGATTAGGTACCATTTTCTCCTCTGTCTCTCAACCGATTTTCTTCATTTTTCTTTTATTTAGTAGCTACTGACGACCTTTAGTGCAGAATGCTAATATTAATTTATAATATTGCTGCATTCATTAAATAAAATATAATAAAAATTCATTATTTACGGCCATAATGTCAACGCCAAACAACTGAATGTGCCGCCGCCGCCAGACTCAAAACATTGAGTAATTTTAAATAGAGGGACCAATGCTGTTATATACTTAAAGCATGTACTTCTGGAAGTGGCATGAAAGCGTTGTTATTGTTTAATGGTAAAGTAATCATTGTATATTATAATGATACAGGGCGATTCTAGATATGTTAGAAATCATTTTTTCGTGGGTGGCACATAAGCAGTTACATATATAGGGTGTTTAAAATATAGAGTAGAGTACAAATATAACTAATAAAATCAGTATATAGGGAAGCCCTTTAGCGGTTGAATTTACAGGGTTCTTATATACAGGGTGGCGGAAATGGAAATGAAACATTTCGTAACCCATAAGCAGTTGTATATATAGGGAAGATGAAAAATAGGGTTAGAGGAATTATAGATATACAGGATGATGATAAAAAATGTTAGAAAAGGAAATGATTTATAGAAAGATAGTTAAAAATTTCATAAACAAAAAGAATAAATACGGTGGTTCATAGGCAGTGGCATATGCAGAATGGTTTACCGGGTGGTTCAAAAATGTTAAAAAATATTATGCATGGTTCATGAGCAGTTGCATATACAGGGTGGTGGAAATATATAATGAGATGGAATTAATATAATGAGGATTTTAATAAATCTTAGAGAATTGAGGGCAATTATAGCTATACAGGGAGGTTAGAAAAAATAAATGTTTAGGGTAGCCCATAAGCGGTTGAATTGTTGTCATATTAAATTAAGAATTAACACAAATAAAGTCCTATGAATTATATCTGAAAAAAACTTGAATTTCGTTTTTCGAGGTGACTTATCACACAGAGGTTCCAAATCTTGATCCGTTCCGTGTAATTGCTGTTCCTAGGATAGAATTTCACGATAAAATTTTCAGGTTACTTAACCTGCCAGAGATATTGACACAACTGGTCGAATTTCGACCAATGAGCGACAGCTAGTATTGATAGATTCACATAACATTGATAATTAGAACTACGCATCAGATGGTTATTTTGTCAAATTGGAGGATATTCCCTGAAAATAAAATTAAATACGAATTTGGTTTTCAAATGTATATTCATATATTCCACGATAAATTTTTCGGTTGAACTTTAGGTTTTTGAACAAGTCGATTATTTAAGTGTGTAATGTTTCCCGTAAAATAGTAACACATATATACTCACTGCGAAGAAATCGCAACACCCAGAAGGGATTGTTTAAATTTAATATCAGCAAAACATAGATGCTATAGTAAGGAGTAAATAGTTAAAATTTGAATAAAAATACCATACAATTTCACAATTCAACCATATTACACAAAGAAGAACACAACACAAAACAAAAGCTGGAAGAGTCTGCTTTAATTTTATTAAATGAAAGCGATTGTATAGCTAGCACTTCTATAGAATTCAGCCGTCCTGGTTACCAATACTCTAATCTTTAGAATTTTTCGTACTACACTGTATATATCAAATTTTCAGTAAATTCCCTTAGTATCATCAGTTTGATTGTCAAACACTAATGTCAAATTGTGATTTGTGTTGATATGTGTATACTTCATGAGTCTATATTCGTTGATAATATGAAAATTGAATGCCAAGTTACCTTTTTGTGGCGTTCTTTCTAATTTCTGACGTATTTAAGGTCTTCAATTTAATATATCACAAAGAGAGAATTGGACTGTTTATTAGAACGAAAAGCAAATTTTGTGCGGGTATTATATATATTACTTGGATGTTATATTTGTTTATTTCCTATATTTTTTTAATTTTCTATAAACAGTTTTTACACAGAGAACTGATGTGTATGGGTATTTCAAACTCAAGGTAGTATGTGGTGTTTGTCAGAACGTATTGAAATAAATGACATTTCAATTTATGCATTGCATTCCCCTAGTCATCTATTTTCATATGTGTAAGTGCGGGCCTCTGTTAAGCTTTCTCTTCAAAAATAATTAAATATGTAAAAGTTGGAATGTCATGCACCTCCACTCTTATATTGTTTATTCCACTTTTTTTCGATACTTTCTGAACTTGATGTGTTTATAATTAAATACTTTCTCTAGAACCCAATATGTTCATTAATTGTTACAGTAAAAAGTAAAACGTTTAACATACAAACAGAGACAATACTGCAAAAAACTTTACATTTAGTTTCAAAATCAAATTCGAATTATATTTGGATAATACCACAGATCATACACATAGTACGTAATACCACAAAACGATATTTTTATTCTTATGCTCTTAAACTCATTTTAGCATAGAATATACATCTTCTGGAGGTAGCGAGCAATACACAGATATCGTGCCAAGGAAAGAAAGAGAGGGCAATAGAGAGAGAGCAAAAGACTATTTCATTCGATTGGTAGTTGTAGTTCCCAATTTAGTGAAATTGGTTCTTGTCATCGCTATTGTCTTCTCTTTCTAACCTTAGGACGGAATTTGTATATTGGAGGCTACATCCAGAATGTGTATACACTAAGGTCATAAGATGTATATGCTCTAAGGTCTTCTATTAATAATAAGTTAATAAAACGATAATTTTAAGTTTATGCTTTTAAAATCACATCAAATAAATGCTCTAAGGCCGTTATTAATGTACATTGCACGCTACCTCTAGAAGTATACGGTCTGCGGTGCGATATTAAGGAATTTAACGTAGTCCAAAGTCATACTTCTGTCTTGCTAAATCAACAATCGCGCCATCTAGTGACGAAAGGTAATACAAATACAGCAATATTAATTCATGAAAATAACTTTCTGAAGTTTTACATATTAAGCTTTTCTACTCAATAAATTTTAATTATTATTCCGAAGTAAATCTTCGGAATGTAAAATGTTTCCTTTATAATATGAAGATAGTTAATACACAAATTTAATGGCAAGTTCTGACTTCTGACATATGTCAAGTCTCTAATTGAATGTATCGCAAAGAGAGAATTGGAGTTTTTATTAGAACGAACAGCAAATTTTATGCAGGTATTGTATGTTACTTGGATGTTAGATTACTTTATTTATATTATATATTAATATATTACCTGGGTATTTCAAGCTCGAGAGAGTCTGTGGTGTCGGTCCAAATGTGACGAAACAAATAAACTTTCAAATTATGCATTCCATTCCCTTGCTCATTTATTTTCATATGTGTAGTTGTGGGCCTGTGTTAAGAACTATTCGCTTCAAAAAATTACCCCAAATTGATAACCTTCTCCTTTTTGGAAGTCGGTTAATAATATCCAAAGAATTTTTTCATTGTACATCAAATTTTACATAAACACTATCCCCTATAGGCTAATAAGGTATCTTTGACAATAGTCATTTGCGCCATCTCGTGTTATATTTTTGAAACGCTGGTTTCTGTCAAGGCCGTAATTTATGTTCGCTGTCTTATAGATTAAAAATAAGTTATTCCATAAGATGGAAAGAAAAACATCAAACCGAACGTACGGTGTAGTTGATTTTGAAAATACATTAGGTATTCTAATATACGGCAAATGTAAATTACCACTTTGACACAACCAGAGTTACAAAAAAAAAAACACGAGATGGCGCAAAGGTCTCGTGTCAAAGATACTTTACTAGCGTATTGTATATAACGTACATATGAAACTTATTTCAATAAAACATCACCGAACAGGTTTTTTGTAATTTAAGTTTATGAGACCATCATAACCGTCTTCAAACATATAATTCTTAGTTTAGATTTTTTTCTAGACATAGTTCCGCTAAAGGACATTGACACTTAGTCAACACTTTGTCAACACACCTCTTTTAAACAAAAACTTTAGTAGTGTAAAGCTGCTCTTAGATATTACCAATAATTATTTCAGTTTTTTTTAACTCCATTTTAGCGTAGAGAAGATTCCCCTAGAGATTTTGGTTTTCTACTGACATATAGTAATTTATTTACGACAATGTATAGGTGACACAGGAAAATCTGACATGATACAGCCCTTTATCATTGTTCCAATATCAACGGTACAACGGTGTTGCGATAAAAATTGAACAAGGGTGGTGCAATAAATCAAATTGGGTCCACACGTTTTTCATCGGTTGGGACAGGTGTTATAATTTTTTATCGTTTTCGTCGGACATATCGTAATTAACTGCGTAAGTTGTGTGAGAGAAAAAAACTGTTCTGACTAACAAGCACATGACAAGTTTGGCATTTAACAATATTTTGAAGCTGAAGCTTTTGTATTCAGTTCAATTTTCAACTGTGTGTTTTTAATTAAGTTAAAAGCGCACATGGTATTAGCGTAGAACGCTATATTTTGTTTACCTATATCAAATAACGTTGAACAAAGTAATATGTAATTAGGACAATTAATTTATTTATAAATAAAAAAGTTATAAATAAACTGCCAAACCCTTATGTGATTTTTTTTACTATATGCTACAATATATATAAAATACTGCACTCCAATTCTGTACAGTGGTTGAACTATATGCCTATCTTGAATACTAAAATGTAGGGATAACCAATATAACATGTTTGGAAACATGTTTTTTCATGTAAACTTTTTTTATCAATTAAGATTGTAGTAGCTTCTTCGCTTTTTCAATGTACTAAAAAACCAAACTGTTTGAAGGAATCCAAAATCAATATTTAGTAATGTTAACATGACTAGAGTACGTGTATGCTGAATATATCGCCAACTAAGTGAATTTGAAAGAGGTCGAATTATTGATTTACAGTAGACGGGTTGTTCTTTTCGAGAATTCGCTAACCCCAACACTGTTATGAGATGCAGGTACAGCACGTCAAAAGGGCACCAATAAAGTTCAAGATCGAATCTAAGACTTCTGGCTATTATAGAGCGATATTCGACAAATCAAAATTTGACTGATGAGTTGTTAGGGGAACAAGGCTATCCTGCAAATGTCGTCTTCTCTGATGAATCTCGATTCTGCTGGACTGGACATGATGGCCGAAGAAAGGTTAGACGACATCGAAGAGAAAGACATCAACATCAATTTTGATGTTGAGGAACATATACACCAAACAGTAGGCGTTATGCTATGGGGTGCTATTGCACATGGACCTTTAGTCTTTGTTTGAGGCAACATGACAGCACAACTTTAACTTCATGAAGTAGTGGAGCCTTATGTACTCCCTTACCTAAATCGGCTCATGAATCCCTCATTTCACCAAGACAATGATCGGCCTCATGAAGAGACCCTTGTGAATATGTTGAAATTACCGCCCAGATCCCCCGAACGTTCGCCTATAGAACACGTTTGTGATATGATGGGTAGAAGCCTCGGAAATCTAGCCCAGCCCCACAGACTTTAGAGGCACTAACACATGAAATATACGTGGTTTTGAATAGTAAGACGTGTTGAGGATATAGATAATTGCGATGGGGGGGGGCATTGTTAACAAACTTATAACAAACAAAATTAACCTTCTTTGAATTGTTCTTACTATAGCATCTATGTTTTACCATATGAATATTAAATTTAAACATCTTTTGGGCCATTGCGAGTTCTCTGTCAGTGAGTATACAATATAGTTACTACAAATTTTTAACTTAAATTGTAGTGGGGTGTTTATGAAACATCTTATAAATAATAAAAAATATTAACAGAGTACAATTGTATACTAAGAAAAAACCCTCAAAAGGCGAAACATACAGGGTTAATCAAAAGTATGGAAACCTCTGAATAACTCTTCAGGAATAATTTCTTCTTGAAAAAAGATAAACAGAAAAGTTTAGATCTATCGGTGACCATCATCTTGACCATTTTCAAGACTGGTGGGTTTTTTAAGTCGCTGATTACGCATTTGAGGTCAGATTTACAAAATTCGAAATGACCGATCCAAGATGGCGGACGCAAATTTGAAAAATCAATAGATTTTCACCAAAATCGGATGACCTTGTCTGTCGTCGTCAAGGTAATTTTCGTAAGTTAAATTATCCGCTATTTTCCAAGGGATTTCTATTTAAAAAAATTATATTGACTTCGAAATGACATTGAAGGTCAAGGTCGTGATCTAGGTATATTTGCACGTACAATTTTCCATTCTTTCCGAATCCGTAATAAAGAAAAATGGTTCTCATTAAAAAAAAATCGAGTTAACCTCGACAGGACCGTCAAGGCCATGGTCAAGGTCACGGTACAATCAAGATCAAGGTCAAGGACATGTTTGGACGTCCAATACCGCGCTAATTCTTAATAATAATAAAGCCTTTATTACCCAACAGTAAAAACCATTTACAGAGTAATTAAAAAATAAATAAAGATGACAGAAAAAAGTATATAAAAAATTATACTAACACTAAAACTAATTGGAATACAGACATGTTTAAAAGAAATTAAAAAATGACCAAAGAAAAAGAAACAGTTAGTTATAAAGTAAATACATACATATGCACTTAAAATTTAACAATGGGTTACAACAGATATAGAGATAATTTATAAATTGAAGAATTCGTGCACCTGGATGAAATATTCAATGAAGTGTCCTTTAAAAGTACAAGCGTGCTTTATTTTTCAGTTCGTACGTTGAGCAGTTAAATAAATCACACACCTCTGAGAGTCTATTAGCATTATTACTCATCAGATATATTGGAGCTTTAAATAAGATATTAGTTCGAGCTCGTTTGCACTCAAACGGTCTCGTATGCCTAGATACAACTCTAGGAATGACAATTCCAACCTGAGACAATATCAATCATGGACAGTCAATCATGTTATTAATGAAAAACAGGAGTTCTCGTTTGGTAAAAAGACATTTGACGTTGGTAGCGGTCAAGGTCATGAACGAGGTCATAGTCAAGGTCATTCTGGATGTAAAATTTTCCGCTCTTTCCAAAACCGTCGTAAAAAATGGAGGGTTCTTGTTTGAAAAAAATGCATTTGTCCTCGATATGACCGTCAAGGTCATTGTAAAGGTCATGGTCACCGTTCTAAAACTGTTGCATTTATCATTTGTCAAAAAATATTATACCTGAAGAGTTATTCAAAGGTTTCCATACGTTTGACTCACCCTATATGTTGAGTTTTCGAATAACATACTGAAACATTAAAGAGCTAAAGTTTTTCATTAATATTTATTCTTACAAATTTTGTCAAAAGGGTATATATAAGCGAGCAAAGCCGTTGCTCTTATTCAAATACTCGTTGTTTGTGAAATAATTCTTAATCGACACAATTAACAGCTCATCATATGTTTTATAACTCGCTATAGTTTTTTTATAATTCCAAATGGGTAGTTTTTGAAGTTTTGCTAACAAACATTTAGGGTTAGACACTCTTTGCCTAATAACGTTGACCCAGTTTGATGTAGTTTCCTTCCGCGTCTACTGCAGAGTGCATCTGAAAATGCACAGAGATGAAAACGGCCCGTCATCTATAAATCAACATCCGGTTAAACATTCTGCTTATTAGATATTAAGACTACCATACTAAAGTCTTCATTCTTCCTGAATCCTATTAAGTAAATTTGTAACACCATCTGCTTTCATACTCCAAGAGTGAAATAAATCTTCTCTTTATATGTTCTTTACGTAACCGACTAGCAGCGATATTTCAGTCATCCTCAGTATTATAACTAAATTGCTTTATAATTCATGAAATACACTAATGAAAATATACAGCGTCTTAAAAATTCCAGCATTATAACGGGGTCGAAGGAAACAAATGACAAAGCACTGCGTTTATGGTTGGTGTAAGGAGAAAATAGAGCAGGACAAATAACGGCTCCGGATTTGTTATTCAGTTAGAGAAGCATTGATGACACCCGTTGAAAAATTGGCTTTAGCGTGAATGAGGTTAACAGTAAATTGTGTAACAATTTTTTTAACGATGTCAAACAGAAAGGAAGAGGTTCTTAATTATTCTGTCTACAGTTCCTTTTTTACCTTTCTTTAAGGGATTACTTAAGAACTGTTTAACTAATTTAGATAATTTAAACGGTATTCTATTAAAGATGATCCCGAAGTGGCCAACATTTTGTCAATAACGTTTTCCAGAAAATTGGTAAAAACTAGTTATTAACCGACTTCCAGAAAGGAGGAGGTTATCAACTCGTCGTGTATTTTTTTTTTCGCTTTTTTTTGTATGTATGTTACTTGATTTGGATGAATATGGTCTTGTTTAATAGAGTATATATCCGGATTGGTGAAACTTCAAATTTGGGAAAAGTATTCTATTAGTAAAGTGATAAAATTTGTGAATGAACACGTGCGTGCATGGAAATCGACCAATATCCCTAACATATTGGTTGATTTTTCAAAAACTCCTTATGGATGTGTATAGTTTTTTAACGTTTAATCTATTAAGGAAGATCTCTAGATGATCTCATATACTTTTCTGCGACATGCAACTTGCATTTTTGCAGAAAATCGCCAAAAATTCCAAAATTCTTATCAAAAATTTCATCGAAATGACATAACGGACATTGCCTCATAAATAGTTTAATTCCAACGTAATAGTGCGGGAATTTTAGGCACTGTAAGTTTTAATTGTGCATTTGAAAATTTTCCATGTACATCTCAAGCATCTAGGTAATAAAGCATAGCATTTTCGGCTCCTTAAATGAATGAGTACCAAGCTCGTTTTGTTTGTATACCATGCAAATACCTATTTAAATGAAAATTTTTCCATTTTGCGAAGGCGGTGCTTTTGGTTGTCACATTCTCCCGGCCTAATAGAAAATTCAGTTACAACACATGTCCAATTCTAAACTGGTATTTGGTCCGTTTATACACAGGATGTTTAGTTATAGCAAACAAAATCACAAAGTAAAGTGATAGAAGAAGTTGCATTTCTATGATGATTGAAATATAGGTAAGGCCGTTTAGCCGTATACACAGAATGTAATCATTGTTATCCGAAATCCGGGAAAATTTTGTTGCAAATAGTACTATGGACTCTGTGGGTTTTAAAACACTGAATTTACACCAAAACAACGATGAGTCAAACGCAAATCAGCTGTCCACCACTACTAGTTCTGCTTTTGTCGCAAGCCTGAATTTATATCCGGTCCCGGTCACTTTCGATCACTTTAAAGCATTCTTGTCTGTCTAGGGTGCATGACGTCTAGCATGCACTTTCGGTAAAATACTAGAATAAGTTTTTGCTAAACGTTACGGTTTTTACTACAGTGAATAATTTTGAGACAATTCCCCTGTTAGTACGGTCAATGAAACATTGTAACAACAGGAAGAAATCAAATCAAAAAACAGTTAATTGACAGACTTCAAAATGGAGATTCTCAATTCGTCTATACACCTATACAGTATTTGCAGCTAAGTTGGAATTATATGGAAAACCTTGCTATTAATAATATTTAGAAAAAAATTCTTGCGTTTTCATATGTAACTGTTGACTCAATAGTTTCCCCAATACCGTGTAAACTATAAGTTTTAAAATTTTAAGACAGATCCCCATTTATTTCATACAACAAACCTTTTCAGTTGACCTGATACATGATGGGCTTTTTTTAAAATAGTTATATAGTTTTCTTATTTTCCACCCAAAATTATTCTTTTACTTTATTTTGCTAGTAAACTTTGAGTGATGCACTGCATATTTGCTCACTTTGGCAAAAAGGGCGTATGGGTAAAATTTTAATTAATATCCTTGATATATTTTACATTATTCATTTTAACAACACAACTAAACTGTATTTGATTTGACACTCTATCTTTGCAAAGCTATACGAAAGAAAGGAAACAATAAGAGCAAAGAACAACATTTCAGGTACAAAATCTATACGAAATATCGTTATTGAATGTAAAATTCAATGTCTTGCTGGTGATACTTAGGTTTACGACAACTTTCATCCACAGGAATATGAGACAGGTTCCATATTAATCAAAAAAGTCTGAAAAAGTCTAATACATAAAAAAATGTTAACAGTATCAAAAACGTAATAATATCATGAATGTCAAAAATGTCAAGAACGTCAAAAATGTCAAGAATGTCAAAAATACCAAAATTGTCAAAAATGTCAAAACCGGCAAAACTGTCAAAAATGTGTTTTTACACATGTCAAATATGGAAAAAATGTCCTTAATATCAAAAATGTAATTAATGTCAAAAATTTGAAGACGCGAGATTTAAAGACCGGGATTATCGGAGAAACTAGCACATAGAGGTTCCTAATTCCTAATCTGAAGCCGCTCCATGTAATTACTGTTACCCGTAATCCCTAGGTCAGAATGTCACGATGGAATTTTCAGGTTAACTTCACCTGTCAGAGATATTGAGGTGCCATTTTGTTCGCAAGAAAATATATGTTGTTTCTGGTTAGGGAACCTTCATCAGTTGCGCTTCCCACTCAAACACTTCTTCATGTATTTGATACATATCGTTAAATTTGAAGACGCGAGATGTAAAGACTAGGGTTTTCGATTAAAAAAAATAATGTTCTAACTAACTCATCCTCTAGATGGGATCTGTTTAGTTTGATTGTTTTATAGCCTTAAATTTTGGTATGAACCAATATACAGTGATGGGCAAATGTGTGGAACCAAGCAAATATCTCTGGAATTATTAGAGATATCTAAATGAAATTTGGAAGGTGGATACTGCAGTAGATTGCCTATTTGTTTTATTGTATTTTTTGTATTGAAGTAAACAATATCAAACCCGATATTTTTGCATTCTCAATAAAATGTTTCATTAGAAACTAAAATACTATACAGGGTGTTTCATTGCAAATTTTAAAATCGACGTTACTTCCGGTAAAACAGGAATTTAAAAATTGTAAAAAAATTGGAAACAAATAGGCAATCTACTGCAGTATCCACCTTCCAAATTTCATTTAGATATCTCTAATAATTCCAGAGATATTTACTTGGTTCCAAACATTTGCCCATCACTGTATATTGGTTCATACCAAAATTTAAGACTATAAAACAATCAAACTAAACAGATCCCATCTAGAGGATGAGTTAGTTAGAACATTATTTTTTAAATCGAAAACCCTAGTCTTTACATCTCGCGTCTTCAAATTTAACGATATATATCAAATAGATGAAGAAGTGTTTGAGTGGGAAGCGCAAGAAACAATACATTTGTATCCCAAGTTAATCCTAATAAACTTTAAAAACTCCCCCTATTATTTTTATCAAAGGGAATATTTACCGCAAAACTTCCTCCCTATATAATCTTCAAATTATGGCCCCTCCAATTTTCGCAGCACACGCCGAAAAAGATATTTGCACGCTTGAGAGAAAGATCTCGCGCCGAGAATTCCAAATAAACACCCGCAGTCTCGATCTGTGCTCGGATCTCTTGACATTCTTGCTATATCTATATCTTGCCTTTTCGAGAGTAATACTGGATGTTCATTAAGACGCCAAATTAGGGTAATTTGCAGTCGGTGCGTGTTGCCACAACAAAGATACCAGTCAGCAAAAGGTCCGTTAAATATCTCTCTCCTGCCTTCCCCGAACCCGTTTATGAATAAATCATTACGAGTTGCGTTTTGTTGTTGGGAAGTCAATGCATGGGATGATGCTCGGCCTCTTTTTCGGGAGAGCTGAAAAACGGCTGAAAGATTCATAGAACGAGATCTGGAATTGGTCCATTCGTCATGAATATGAATTGTGCCGATGAGTTTTTTTAATAAGGCAAACATCTTTAATTCAACTCGGATGAATTCTGTTTTTTATTGATCCCTGACCTGAGTTTATTTCTAGTAGGCAGGAACAGAGAGGAAGAAGTACTGTAAAGCTGTTATTAATAGTTTTGATTGTTATTACCTATAAAGAGGTAAAAATTGTTCACATATGAGGAGGTTTTCGCGGCCAGAGACATAGCTGATTCTGCTTTTTCCGGATTTGCCGGCGTCATTTTTTCGAATTAGTTTATTTATATATCTAAACCGGGATATAAGCAAAGTTTTCCGCCGTTTCGCCCACACTTATAAGGGGCTTTTTCAAGGATGAGACAAAAAAAGAAAAAACAGAATCAGCTATGACTCTACGGAGAGGTCGTCGCTCAGCAAACATCCCTATTTTGTAAACTTCGTCACAAAAGTGCTAGGACCCTGTCTTCATTAACTTTTCTTAAGTCTTGTCGTGATCATAAAATAATTCCGAAGTTCCTCAAAATCAAACATCTAAATAACACGAGTTCCTCTCGCAAAATTCTAGAACGAGCTAGTTTTGCTTTATTACGAGAACGCAACTAGACGTGACCTTGATTTCCTTTCGAAAGACCTGCTCAAACTACATCTTAATCTCGCGAGAAGCTTGTCACCAACAGATTGCCAAGCACTCAAAACTGAAGAGAACGGCTCTGAGACAGATAAAGAAATTTCAGTCATTATACTCAAAAGGCGCTGAATACCCTAGGTCAGCAAATGGTATAAAAACCGTAGTAAACCTTTCTTCACACCCATTAACTCCAGATGAAAACTACGTTCTCTCAAAAGGACTCAAGTTTGCAGTTGCCTCTAGAAAAATTCACATCGAAGACATAATTAGGTCAATTGAATCTTCTATCCGAGGTCTTCCAAAACCCGAAGCCGACAGCATACGTTTGAAAACGAATAAAATTCTCCGAAAGGCAAAACCTCCGCCATCAAACATCTCTAGAACTGAACGAATCGTCCTTAGCAAGCTACAGGAAAACCGTGACATTGTCATTCTTCCGGCGGATAAAGGCAATGCAACGGTTGTCCTAGATTTTTCAGAATATGCCAATAAGGTAAATGAACGTAAAATAACTTCATTGATAAGAGAGTCGAACACAGATACACAGATAAATCAAGCTTATAAACTCTACATTCTCTCCATTGAAAATAATTTAATTTCAGACCCAAGGAAATTTTGGTCTTATATCCAACTAGAATTCCTGGAACAATGTCTCTTAATAATGTCCCGCTTGATAGCCCGGATCAAATAGTTAATGGTTTCGCAGAATACTTCAAAAGCGTATTTGTCGACACTTCCCCTAATCAACCTCTAGAAGCTTCTGAAATTAATTCCACACTTATTCAATTACCTAAATTTACGGAACAAGATATTCTAAAGGCAATCAAAAAACTTCCAAACAAACTGACATCTGGAAATGACAAAATACCAAGTTTTTTAATTAAAGATTGTGCTCACGTCCTAGCTTATCCACTTTTAGTTATCTTCAATAAAATACTTGAATCACATACTTTTCCTAACTGTTGGAAAGTGGCTCGTGTATGCCCTATCCTTAAAAACGGAAATCCAGTGGACATAACTAACTATAGACCTATAACTATTCTGAGCAACTTTGCAAAGGTTTTTGAGATTTCTGTCTACAATGTTATCTACCCCCAAATACAGAACCGTATTTCTCCATTTCAGCATGGCTTCATGAAAAATCGCTCTAAAACGACTAACCTTATTGAATTTACTCAATTCGTTTCGGAGGAAATGGACGTGCGAGGCCAGGTCGATGTAGTGTACACAGACTTTTCAAAGGCCTTCGATAAAATTGATCACTCTATTTTGGTAGCAAAATTAAGAAATTTTGGTTTTAGCAACGAACTATGCGCACTACTAACGTCGTATTTATCGAACAAAGAACACTATGTGTCATACAACCTAGGACCATTGTTGTTTCTTATTTTCATTAACGATATTTTACTTGAACTTGACTGTAAGAGATTAGCTTTCACAGATGACCTAAAGTTATACCTACCAATAAATTCTGCTGAAGATTGTCAGTTATTACAAACAAAATTAAATAAATTAGATTCCTGGTGTAATTCAAACATGTTATTCTTGAACATATCAAAATGCAAAGTTTGCTCATATACTCGTAAGATTGAACCCATTCACTTTGTTTACCACCTCAAAGATATTCCACTACTTAGATGCGATGAAGTCAAAGACCTTGGTGTCCTATATAGCAGCAAATTGGATTTTTCTAATCACTTTTCTGTCGTAAACTCCTCATCCATGAAAGTCTTGGGTTGTATAATCAGAAACTGTGGAATTTTTACAAACTTAGAAGCAATAAAAACGCTTTTCTTTAGTCTCATTCGTACTGGAATATGCGTCTTTAGTTTGGAGCAATCACAAGAACACATTGGAAAGTGTGCAGAGAAAGTTTTTGAAATTTCTGTCTTTTAGGTCTAGTGGTACCTATCCACAACAGGGTATTGATCAAAAATATCTACTTATGAGCTTAGGTGTTCAGTCCCTCGAACATCGAAGAATTAATACCAGCATAAGTTTTTTATACAAGTTACTACAAAACCGAGTTGAAGCACCAACCTTGTTGGAAAGAATTAATTTTGCGGTACCAAATCATAACTCTCGCAGAGGTGATGCTTTCTATATAAATCAATCCCGGACAAATCTTAAGCTGAATTCACCTATTCATAATATGTGCCGAAACTTTAATAGAATTAGCTCAAGCTGTGATATCCACTATAACAATCTCTCATATATACTTGCTAAATCTGATGAAATGTTTTTGTCTAAATGATTAAGATGACCTTTGTTACCTAATTATTACTATATTTAAATAACTGTTTTGTATTTGACCGACATACCTCATGAAATATTAGCTATCACACTTGTAAAGATATATTAATCATTTTATAGTAACTATTTACAGTAGTAAATATATATTTAATTTAATTTCTATAAATATATGTATGTATAGTTATAAGTAATCATATTCCATATTTAACTTGTAATTGGGATTTTCCTGTTGGGTAATAAAGCTTATTATTATTATTATTATTATTCCCAAAGCAACACAAAAACATCTAATTCCTCGGAGTTGCACCTCTCCACGCCTATATGGCCTGCCGAAAATTCATAAAGAACAAGTTCCGTTACGACCGATTGTGAACCTAATCGGCTCTCCAACATACAACATTGCCAAATATTTAGCGGACATTCTTCAGACTTCACTGGAAAATATCCCTCACATGTTTTAAACTCAACCCATTTCGTAACTCTTCTGTCAGAGATACAAATTGAACCCCAAAAGGTTTTAATTACTTTTGATATGACATCACTGTTCACTAAAGTTCTTATCCCAGACTCACTATCGATTATTAGAGAACTGCTGTCGGAAGATGGACAAACCTTGGATTTACTCATGTTGATCGAAAAATGTCTTACGTCGACGTATTTTATTTTTCAAAATAAATATTACATGCAAACTTCTGAAATAAATCAGTAGCATATTTGCCATATATCAGCAAGGTCACGGATAGGATTGGGAAGCTTCTCCATAAGCACGAGGTGAAAACAGTCTACAAATCACTATCCAAAATCTCACAAATGTTACCCTCTCCAAAGGATAAACAAAATCCTCTTTCATCTAAAGGTGTTTATTCCATTCCATGCTCTTGTGGGGCAGTATACATCGGTGAAACAGGTCGATCTACAAACACTCGTCTGGGTGAGCACAAAGGTTGATTGAAAACCGGCCTGCTTTCAAACTCTGTTGTAGCTGAACATCATCACGAAACGGCCACCAGATCCTCTTCGACAGCTCCTGGGTCGTAGTCAAATCTCCGTATTATTTCACCAGAAAATTCCGTGAGGCCGTTGAAATCGCCAAAAATCCCAAGAATTTCAACCAAGACAAAGGTTTTGAACTTTCGTCCATCTGGCAATCTTGCATCAACATTTACACAAAATAAATCACTTACATTATCCACTAATAAAATTCCAGGAACGTATACGAAATTTCATCTCAATCATAAAATAATCCCATTAAGTGCCTCCTACCTTTCTTTTACCTGAAAATTTCGGAGGGGGGGTGGGCAATTATTATTTCTTCGTACCTATTACTCATTTAGAATTTGTACATCATTGGACAAGTTGAATAAAAAGTGAAGTTTTGAAGTGTTCGTGAGAAAAAGATGAAATGAATGGAGTCTCCGCAAGGTAAGTAACATTTGTTTTGTTTTTTGTCTCATCCTTGAAAAAGCTTTTTATAAGTGTGGGCGAAACGTCGGTTTAGGTATATAAATAAACTAATTCGAAAAAATGACGGGGTTCAAATCCGGAAAAAGCAGAATCAGCTATTGTTCACATATGTTTGAAAAATGCCAAAATGTCGGAAATTCCAAAAATGTCAAATATATCAAAAATGTATTAAATGTGAAAAGGGTTAAAATAACAAAAATTTCAAAATGTGGAACTGTCAAAAATGTTAAGAATGTCAGGATGTCATAAATGCCACAAATGTCAAAAATGTTAAAAATATAAAAAATGTCAGAAATGTCAAATATGCCAAAGATGTCACAAATGACACAAAAATGTCAAAAATGTCTAATATGTCAGAAATGTCAAAAATGTCAGATATTTCAAAAATTTCAAATATTTCAACGATTTGAAGAAGCGAGATGTAAAGACCGACATCTAGGTTTTTCGTGAAAACTAGCACATACGATTTTCCGAAACGCAACTGATGAAGGTTCCCTAACCAGAAACAATATATATTATATATATTGTCTTGCGTACAAAAAAATGACACCTGGAAGAGAGTATTTCAACGATGTCAAAAATGTAAAACATGTCAAAAAAGTCATTGATATAAAAAGTATCAAACCTGTCAAAAATTAACGATATTAACTTTTCGAGATTTTTTAATCTTACGAATTTTTTTCCGTGTGATTTCTATCCTAGGAATTACAGGGAAATGGCGTTACACACGGTACGACTCCTGATTTGGAGCCTCTGTGAGCTAGATTTTCCTGAAACTCCTGGATGTCGAAATACATTTCGCGATAAAATATTAAATTCTTTCAAAAATATTAAAATCAAATTTAAAGTGTCAAAAAATCGAAACAGTAAAAAATGTCACAAAATAACGCCAAAACTTGAAAAACGTCAAAATTTTCAAATATGAAGGTCAAAATCGTCGATTTCAAAATGTTCTAAATGTTAATATATCACGAATAAGCCCCGTACGAAGGAAGGAGAGTCAGCTATTAATAAATAAAGTTCAGTCATAAAATTTATATCAACAAGAAAACGCCCCCATGAGTTTTATAAATGTAATTCAACTCAGTTGGCAAGTATACTTTTTTATATGAATGACTAATATTTTTAGTAAGGCTTTTTCAGTACAATTTGATGATTAGTAAAACAATGTTGTATTTTACATAAACTTAACCTGAATTTGATTTATTTAAAATTTAAATTGAAAATTTTAAACTTGATTTTAACGAAATTCAAATTGTAGAATGTTAAATTAAAAAGAAAAAAAGTTGGAGATGCCGGGGATCGAACCCGGGGCCTTTCACATGCAAAGCGAACGCTCTACCACTGAGCTACATCCCCTAGTAATAAAATTACTTCTACGGCCTTATCTAAACCTCTTATTTAACACACAATTTCTTAATTTTACATTGCAGTGTAATGCTATATTCTTCGACGTAGACAAAAATTACTTTATGAATTTTAATCTATAATATAAAATAAAGTACAATCATTGTATTTTAGTTTAAAGGTTATATCTGAACATTAATTCCGGACGATAAAATAACTTAGTATCAATGCTCATGTATGTAGGTACTATTTTTTTGATGCATGCAGCGTTGGATTTACACTAGGGGCAGTCGGGGCTAGTCCAGTCTTATCAAGATATATATATATATATATATATATATATATATATATATATATATATATATATATATATATATATATATATATATATATATATATATATATATATATATATATATATACATATAATTACTTACTTCTTTCAATTAATCATTTTTTATGTAATTGATAATTCAAGAAATTCAATTAGTGCATTTAATTTATTTATTTCCTTGAATATTTGGAATAATATTTGCTTTTTTTATCGCCCCCTTCGCCCCCCCCCCATATCGATAAGCCACTTTCTCCAGAAATGGTAAGTTTTGACATTTAGGTAGAGAGGGGGGGAGTTGGCAGATGTTAAGTATTAAGTATTATTTCACATTAAAAAAGTGCCAATAATTGGCATTATTTACCCATTTAGAGCTGTAGTATCCCCTATCATCATATGACTGTGTCGACTCTTAAACATTAATATTACAGTAAAAGGGCCCGACCAAGAGACGTGCTTCAAGGATAGAGTTCAGTCAAGTAGGGGAGAACTCCCTTATGATCTTGAATATATTGCTAGCCAAGAACTAATGCATACAAAGTATTCAATCTGTGCCTTAAACCTACATGTTGTAATTTAATCTAAAAGTAGTTTATTTAATTTGACTTTGAAGTACTTATCCACTTCGTTCCAATTGACAGATGGCACACCATAAAACTCACTGAGCATTCTCCCTCGACAGTTCTCATAGTGACCGTTTACAAGTTACAACTCATTTATAAGATCCCGCCAACTTATTATCCGTTTCGGAGGAATTTTTTATGATGCGATTTATCTGGACTTCTCTCTTCGACAAAGGAATGAAAAGAAATCTCCGGGTTAGAAAAATCTGAAATTCCCAAGCGGATATGGAAGTAATCCTATTCGAAGGACAACCGGAACACTTCAAAGGCGTTTTCAGCAGAGTTTGCAGCAGATTCGAGGGATTGCAATTCTGGTCGATAGATTCAAATAGATAACTTTTTCATATATATATATATATATATATATATATATATATATATATATATATATATATATATATACCGTGTACATAAAGTGTGCAATAAAGTAATTTTTAATTAGATAAATAATATTCAGATAATATTCTAAGGCAAATAAGGTTTTAATTTAATGTATTTTTACAAAATAGTTATTACATAAAAAATTTAAAAAATCTATAACCGACTTCCACCTATAACTAAAAGGCTAAAAATAATTATAACTAAATGCAACTCTGGCAAATAAATAACACATCAATGTTGTTAGGTACCTACCCAGGAAGTAAATAATGTAAATATTAAAAGGTGATCATTCTGTACAAATTAATTACCTGCAAATCTAGTATATTTTTGAAGTCGGTTCCATGCAACAATCAAGTTTGATGAAGTAGGTAGTAGATAAGTATGCAATGAAGGATTTTAAATTTTCTTGGCACCGACTTCAAAAATATATGACACAAACTTTTTTTGAATGGAAACCATAGTTGGCTATGACCCCAAAAAATCGGACTTTTTTTTTCAACGATATAATACTCTCTTAGAGGTGTCATTCCTTTTTACGCAAGACAATATATATTATATATAAATATAATATATATTGTTTCTGGTCGGGAACCTTCATCAGTTGCGCTTCCCACAATTGAATGTCCTCTCGAACGCTTCTTTATGCATTTGATGCATTTCGTTAAATATAATACTCGATATAGTTATTCATAAAAATGATTATGGATGATTTTCTCTCTTATTTTCACTTTTAACGTAGTTAGCCATGAAATAGATTGATTTATTAACAACTATTAAAAAAAAACATTGAACGATTTTTTTATATCAGATATAACGAACAAATTAAATAAGTAGGTACTTACTAAGAACTTAAAAAATTAAAGTACATAATAATGGTTACAATTTATGTTCGAAAAGTCCACCATTGTTATTTAGACCAAAATTGGATCTTTTTAAGATTGACAATTTCTTCAATTGCTTCTAATACCGCCTCCCTTAGGTCACCAACAGTCTGATACTTTCTTTTGTATACTTTGTTTTTTAGCGCACCGCATAAACATAAATCTATAACTGCCAAATCGAGAGACTGGGGTGGCCATTCGCGTGGGTCATTTCTTCCTATCCAACAGTTTGGAAAGATATTATATAAGTGTTGTCTTACTAATAACGAGTTATGAGCAGGTGCTCCATCATGTTGGAACCACTCAATTTCTAAATGAGTTTTCAAATTCAAATTATGCAACATGTTTTGAAAAGTGTATTGCTAGGAATGCAAGTAGCGCTCCCTAGTAAATGATTCGTCATAGATAAAAGACCCCAGAATAGTAGACCCTATGATACCACACCAAACATTAAAACCAAATTTTATCTGGGGTCGTCTTTGATCTACATGGAAAGGGTTTTCTTTAGCCCAGATATGCTCATTGTGTCTATTGGAGTAAATCTAGTTTCATCTGACCATAACATCTTTAATGGAAACTGTGGATTGTCAAGGCACATTTCTCTAAACCATGTACAAAACAACATACTTCGATGTTCGTCACCAGCATGCAAAGTTTGAGAAACTGAAAGTTTGTACGGGTGGAACTTGTGCGCTTTCAGTACCTTAACTACAGTTCGTTGAGATGTGCCAGCTTCTGCTGCAATCTCACGAGTTGATGTAGATAGATTTTGATTTACCATTGCCAAAACATTTATTTGTGCTGCTTCGTTAATTTGATTACGTTACGGTTTAGTAAAAGAACCATATCTGCATAAACTATCGTAAAGCCTCTTAAATGTACGAACTAAATTTTTATGGCTTATGATATAACATTCCACCATATTCAGTTTTTCTTCGTTAGAATATTCCATTTTATCACGAAAACTTGTCAATATCGACGGTCAGTTCAGCACTACTAATGGAATTACTCTCAAATGAGGAAACGTCAAAGTGAAAACAATATTTTTTTATGGCAACCTACGTTAAAAGTGAAAATAAGAGAGAAAAGCATCCATAACTCCGTTATTTTTATGAATAACTATATCGAGTATTATATCGTTGAAAAAAAAATTCCCATTTTTTGAGGTCATAGCCAACTATGGTTTCCATTCAAGAAAAGATAAGTTTGTGTCATATCTCGAAAACGAGAGCTGTCACGCAAACGAGGACATGATAATCATATTCGGGTTACAATTCCCTTCAATTTTGTTATTTACACTTTTTTTATAAAATCAAAAACAAAGGAGCTATAGGGATTTGATTAAATCGACAGAATTTCGTTTTTTCAAAATATCTAGTAAGCCATGACTTTTTACAAAAATTCGAAAGTGTCATTAAATTGGGCCAGTAAACTGCAAATCTTTCCCAATTTAACCACTGCTCTATCTCCGCTAGTTTCCGAGATCCCCATACTGATCATGAAAAAACTCATCCTGTATATTATATTTTGTTGTTGACTTGCCTTGTATAATTCCTCATATAAAAATACACAAATCACTTAGTAGATGCCATTTTCCACCAATGATCTGGGCTTCTTGTACTGAAAAGAAGATATCTGCATGAGTTGTAAGTGTATCTAAAGTTTTTTTGATTTACCAATTATAATTTTTAGTAGTAAATTTCTCAACTAGTATCGTCAATCTACAGGAAACACGGAAAAGTGAAAAAGTTGTCAAAATCTCCAAATTTTCGCTACTTTTTTATTACTCTTATAAAATGATAATCAGTTTATAACAACAGCGTTGTCAGCAGCTCATTGTAATCTTCGCTCAATGTGATATACGGAAAATTCCTCTAATAACGCCCCCTTATCCAAACTGGGGCAATTCAACAGATAAATAATCCACCATATTACACGTTTTACTCAAGAAGGCCGAACTTATTCATAGCTTCTTTCATCTGAGGAACCCCATTGGGGAAATCTTTTATTCAAAAGCATCCGGTTCCTTAGGCAATATTTTAGAATTTTAGATGGCGGTTGTAGAAGGAAGAATAAAGTATTGAAGCACATGTAAAAGACCAATAAATTAAAAAAAAACTACACAATGCATTATTAAGCACTCAATGATAGTAAAATTGGTTAGTATTAAGTTTTTGAAATTTAACTGAATTTTAAGTGGAAAAAATATGCAGGAAGTGATATCTTTCAAGTTTATGCTGATATAAAATTTGTTATTTTTCGTAAGCAGTGGTATAATAACCAAGATTACAAGAAAACGCAACATTGTGGCAAAATAAATTAAACTATATATTTGTTTTTTCTTATTTATAAACAATAAGTATAAATATTATAAAGAATTCGGCCAAGAAAATAGAATTGTTTAAATGATTTACCGTTGCACTGAACTACGATAGATCTTTGAAACGCGAGTAAAAATATCAAAACAAATACTGTTTTTAAAATGAAGCTGAATTATCTTCTAAATAATTTATTGCATTTATTATATTGGAGAAACATTGAGACCATTAAACATACGAATAAATGAACACAATAAATACATAAAGAAACGACAATTTGAAAAATCGAAAATTTGTGAACATACATGGGACATAGGCCATAAAATACAATTTGAAAATTCAACTATACTTCATAAAGAACAACATAACACAAAACGAAAAATAAAAGAGTCTTTTGAATTTGTCCACAGTCACACAAAACACTGTACACACAATTTTTGGATCTCTGAGTTGCGTTAAACGGTTTGGTATGTGTGAGGATAGAGCGCAAGGTATTATTTGTTTTAAAAACAGTTTTAACGCTGTATTTATTTCCTAACCGCTTAATTTTTTCCGATACACCTGGGATATATGGAATTATGTTCATTATTTGGTTGTCTGTTTTTGTTTGGTTGGTATTAGTGTGATGGTTATTTATGCTGGTTTGTTGTTGCGATTTTCTTTCTAACTGATTTATAGTTTTATTTATAAAGTCTTGGGGATATTCGTTTTGAAGTAGATGTTCTTTTGATAATATTGACTTCTTTGTGAAAGATTTGGGTGGATGAAGATATGTTGTTTGCTCTATCATATAAGCACTTTACAACACCTTTCTTTACATTCAAGGGATGGTTGGAATGAAAATTCAAATATCTATTAGTATTCGTAGGTTTTCGATAAGTACTTGTACTTATTGTGTTGTTAGTTCTATCTATAAGTACATCAAAATAAGCAAGTTTATGCATGTATTAACGAGCACCGGCAGCCATAAGATAGACTGGGATAAAACAAAGATTTTGTTGAAGGAGGAAAAATTAAAAAAGAGGAAACTTAAAGAAGCCAGTCATATGATGATAAACAACACTGAAATCGGGGCACCTTCATATGGACTGGAGGAATTTCTTGCTAACAGAACAAAAAAACGGTAACCTCAGCGTCAAGTGATCGCCAAACGACAAATTGTCAGTGTCAAATTTTTTGACAAACAACAAATTCAAGATCAAAGCGAAATTTTTTTAGCAAAAACCTCGAAAACAACACTAAACGATTGACAACGACTCCGGACTCGGAGTTGAAAAGTCTCCAAACACAGATAAGTATTACACAGTATACAATACAGTACTTATATACATGAATACTGGTTGATCATTCTGTAGACATCTCTTTCTCTCAGAATAACTGTGAGGAAGAATCTCTGTACAGACAGCCAGTAATCTGGACAATTTTACGAAATTGCCTTACTACACTTTGTTCTACATATACAATTTTTAAATACTTATCTGTTGCAGGAAAAATTTTGAGGAGAGAAAACCCAATGAACCGACAAAATATTGAATAAGGATGACAGACATTAAGTTCCTTTTTGAATACTTGATCTACATCCACGACCATTAACTCTTACTCTGATATGAACAGCTGAGAATTTGTCCTTTCCAAGGAGTAATATTGATTCTTGAAGATTATCCTAGAGCATTCTTGGCTTTGACTAGAAGGATATTCATTTACCCGAAGTACACCTCTACCACATTCACAATAAGCTACTGCAGTAGCGCGCATTTAACCCAATACTTGGAAAAATGGATAGATAGATTCTTGGACTTCTGTGCTTGACTTTGCATGGTAAAAAAGCAATAATGCCAAGAACTCTGCCTTACTTCCAACACGCACATTGAATTCAGATTGAGAAGCGTCACCAAAATTAAATTAATTAATTAAATTATGAGGTATTTTTAAATAAACTATATATAAATAAGCAAAGACAATACGGTTAGGTACCATTTTCTCCTCTGTCACTCAACCGATTTGCTTTATTTTTGTTTTGTTTAGTAGCTACAGACGACCTTCAGTGCAGAATGCTAAAATTAATTTATAATATTGTTTCAATAATAAAATAATAAAAAATCATTATTTACATGCATACTGTCGATGCCAATCAGTGCCGCCAGATTGCTTAGAGAAAAAATAATAAGATCGGTTGACTCCAATGTGAAAGACAAACTAAATTAAATGTAAAACTAAAAGTTTTGGCCCTTCTCTAAAGTTACCCTACGTAGTCATGCTATTGAAATAGAATCAACCAAAAATTATAATACATAATAATCCCCGTTTATTGGGCGCTCGCAAGTTTGCAGTTTGCAACTTTCATTGTATTGTAAACATGGTTTGTCAACTAAAATCAGAATTATGTTGCACCTCATCAATTTATTTCTGATATCTTCTTAATTTTAACCTAATACTTTTAATTTAGTGTTCTTTTATTTTTGTCGGATAACTTTCATATAAGTTTAACTAAGATTACAGAAAATTGTGAAATTATGCACAAATTCACAATAAATAGGAAGATCTGACAGCATTGAATGCTTAGCCATCTGCCGGAAATTTGATTTAAATTTTGACATTTCATTACTTTTGTAGCGATTACGTTGAAAGTTTTCAATTCAGTCAGACAAGATTTCACAGTATTTTCAAGGTTTCAATTTCATTTCACAAAAAAAATTCTCAAACAATAGGTGAATTCTAGTATTAATTAATAGTATGTGATTCCTATTTCTTTATATTTTCTACATAAAACAGAAATCGTCATCGGTTACTACTTTGTAAGTAAATTTTTTATATTGAAAATCGTACTGAAAATTGATGTTTTCTGACAATGTGGGTATCTTATAGTTAATTAATTTTACATTACATGGTCCCATTGCTGCAAAGTTCTGACTTAAAAACATTTAAAGATTTGTTTGAATATATTAGGTTAAGTTATTTATTCTAGAGTAAAATTTACCTTTGAAATCCTACACTGCCGGCTTTACAACCGAAATGTTTAAAAAATTTAAAATCCAAAACCCTCTACACTACAACAGAAACCACTGCGTAATTATATATGCTAGATTGGTTTTCAAATGATAAACACGAAAGTGACTGGGTAACGATGTTTCAGACCAAGTGATGACCATCTTTTACTATCTTTGGAGTTGCCTATAGTTCAATAGGAAAATATTTAGTATTGTAAATTATAGATCAGTATTAATTTTTCGGACAAGTAGTACTAACTTTCGTAGAAAATAATATTTGTAATTTTTTGTTGTGAATATAATTCTGTCATTAATATAATATAATTTGGACAATATTCCCAAGGTGTTGGGCAGCACATCATCAATCAGCGGATAATGGAAATGTCATTAAATATTAGAGTTTTCATTGGGTTGTTTGTCATCTCTATTTTTAAAAACGGAAATGGAAACTTTTAGGTTACAAAAAAAAATCCGCCGATAATGGACGACTGCTAGTTCTAATAATAGGTGCATTGACATGAAAGGCATAATATATGCCTTCTTTAAAGTAGTACTTAAACCCTTTGGGTGAATAGATATAACTAATTAATAGACTACCTTCAAGGTACAAAGAGGTAGATTTAATGAAGTGTCACTGTAATTTAGTAACAAACATGTCAAATAGTGCATTTAAATTTTTTATAAGGCCTAAAATATGCCACGAAGTTGAAGTCATTTATCTGGTGCCTTCTTAAAACTGGAACGTTGTAACATCACAAAATTAGCCTTATCATCCTCTAAATCACTTGTCACCTCATCTCAGCGTAATTATTTCAAAAAGAACTTTATTGAAACCGTTGCACATTTGCCGATAATTTTTTGAATGGCCTTCTACAAGTTGGCTTTTTGTCGATGCGTTCGTTTTCCTTATACCGATGATGATTCTCGGGAATTTCCTTGCAGCAGTGCGATAAAAAACATTTTATAGTGACGTGGCAGTACGAAAAGAAGGAATTGATACGCTATTTTGTGGTTAAGGATTTGCATTTTGTTATATCAGCGCCTTCTTCGATGGGCGCGTTGGGATTTTTCACGAGGTTTTGTTAGTTCCAGATTGATGAGGGTTTATGCGGCATGAACGATAACGACGATTAGTTATTCGCCGTTTCGGGATGATTTAATGGGTGCGACTTTGAAATTGAATCAAGTAATGACACCGCAGGAATGTCACATTTTTTTCTTTGGTACAGGATGTCTAAAATAATGAGAAAGGATTTTTGCCGAATTGTATAAAGTAGCCGGTGAATGACGCTCGACAGATGACAGATCTACTTCACACATCGTTCCTATCTCCGTAGCTTATCTAAACCCTACCAAAACTGACCATTCTTAAGACCAGGAATACTATGTTGCCTAAAGTCAGCACCATCACTTAACTACTTATCTAGAGGTCAGATAGCCTTGGCTAAGGAAATTAAAATATACATGGAAACGACCTAAGCACTTTGATGAGTAAGAAGAAATAGGAACGAAATATAACATATACAGGGTGAGTTTTTTTGATGATCAGTATGGGGATCTGGAAAACTAGCGGATATAGAGCAATGGTTAAATTGGGAAAGATTGGCGGTTTTACTGGCCCAAGTTAATGACACTTTCGGATTTTTGTAAAAAGTCATGACTTACTAGATATTTTGAAAAAACGAAATTCTGTCGATTTAGTCAAATCCCTCTAGCTCCTTTGTTTTTGATTTTATAAAAAAAGTGTAACCAAAATTGAAGGGAATTGTAACCCGAATATGATTGTCATGTCCTCGTTTGCGTGACAGTTCTTGTTTTCGAGATATGACACAAACTTATCTTTTTTTGAATGGAAACCATAGTTGGCTATGACCTCAAAAAATTTGACATTTTTAGAGCTTTTCAAAGATATAATAATCGATTCATAAAAAAACGGAGTTATGGATGCTTTTCTCTATTATTTTCACTTTTAACATAGGTAGCCATGAAAAAGATTGTTATCACTTTGACGTTTCCCCATTTGAGAGTAATTCCATTAGTAGTGCTGAACTGACAATAGATATTGACAAGTTTTCGTGATAAAATGGAATATTCTAACGAAGAAAAACTGAATATGGTGGAATGTTATATCATATGCGATAAAAATTCAGTTTGTCCAGCTGAGGAATACTTTTATAGATATTTTAATCGTCGTCAACCTGCTCTATGTACATTTAAGAGGCTTTACGATAGTTTACGCAGATATTGATCTTTTACTAAACAACCAAAGGAACGTAATCAAATTTACGCAGCACAAATAAATGTTTTGGCAATGGTAAATCAAAATCCATCTACGTCAAGTCGTGAGATTGCGGCAGAAGCTTGCACATCTCAACGAACTGTAGTTAATGTACTGAACGCGCACAAGTTCCACCCGTACAAACTTTCTCAAACTTTGCATGCTGGTGACGAACATCGACGTATTTTGTTTTGTACGTGGTTTAGAGACATGTGCCTTGACAATCCACAGTTTCCATTAAAAGTGTTATGTTCAGCTGAAACTAGATTTACTAACTGCGGTATGTTCAATAGACATAATGAGCATATCTGGACTAAAGAAAACCCTTTCCATGTAGAACAAAGACGACCCCAGATAAAATTTGGTTTTAATGTTTGGTGTGGTATCATAGGGTCTACTATTCTGGGGCCTTTTATCTATGACGAATCACCTACTGGGGAGCCCTACTTGCATTTCTTGCAATACACTTTTCAAGACATGTTGCATAATTTGAATTTGAGAACTCGTTTAGAAATTGAGTGGTTCCAACATGTTGGAGCACCTGCTCATAAATCGTTATTAGTAAGACAACACTTAGATAATATCTATCCAAACTCTTGGATAGGAAGAAATGGCCCACGCAAATGGCCACCCCGGTCTACCGATTTGGCAGTTATAGACTTCTATTTATGGGGTGCGCTAAAAAACAAAGTATGAGACAGTTGGTGACCTAAGGGAGGCAGTATTACAAGCAATTAAAGAAATTGGTAGGCGGTCTGTGAGGAAAGCGATAATGTCAATCTTAAAAAGATGCAATTTTTCTCTAAATAACAATGGTGGACTTTTCAAACATATATTGTAACCATTATTATGTACTTTAATTTCTTAAGTTTTTAGTAAGTACCTACTTATTTAGTTTTTTCGTTATATCTGATATACCTAATAAACAAATCGTTTAATGTTTTTTTGGAATAGTTATTAATAAATCAATCTATTTCATGGCTAACTACGTTAAAAGTGAAAATAAGAGAGAAAAGCATCCATAACTCCGTTATTTTTATAAATAACTATATCGAGTATTATATCGTTGAAAAGCTCTAGAAATGTCCGACTTTTTGAGGTCATAGCCAACTATGGTTTCCATTCAAAAAAACATAAGTTTGTGTCATATCTCGAAAACGAGAGCTGTCCCGCAAACATTATATGATAATCATATTCGGGATACAATTCCCTTCAATTATGATATTTACACTTTTTTTATAAAATCAAAAACAATGGAGCTTGAGGGATTTGACTAAATCAACCGAATTTCGTTGTTTCAAAATATCTTTAAATGCTGTAAAAACGGTTAAAATGCTTGTCAATATTGCATTTTACTTGAGAGGTCGTGTCGGAGAGTGAAAGCAGAAAATGTGGTATGGGTGGTAAAGCTAATTTAGGGGAAGTGAACTTTTAGCGCGACTGGTTGCTGACTACTGGCGCCAAGTGAGTTTTTTCGAGGCAGTAATGAAAAATGCTTTTTCTATTCTATATTTTATTATCATATATGTCATTTAAATGTATTGTCCAAATGAGTAGTCAGATAAGGGGTTGTTAATGTCATTTTCTCAGTTATTTGTTAATATTATTATAAACTCGAGTTTTGAATAAACACACACATTTTAAAATATAAAATGAGATTTACTCATTACGGTCTAAATAATCCATTGAACTGAATACAAACTTAGTACAATAAAATAATCTCACTCAAAACACCCTACATCTAAATAATTTTAGCCCCTAATAAGAAGCAACCAGGCTTGTGCAAATTATACCTACCTAATACCCCTCAATATCATCACCTATAAAGCTCATTTTGAAAATTATCTAATTATTTATAAATGTTCCATTTCCAGGTATTTATGAAATCAAATGCAATGATTGTGATGTAAAGTATTACGGACAGACTCGCAGATCTATCAGTACTCGTCATATTGCCCATTTGAAATATGGAAGAGCGGATAAATCTAGTGTTGCACATCATGTTTTAGAACACAACCACTCTGTAGATTTATGTTCTTTAAAATTAGTTAAATTAGTAAATAATTTTACGGAACTGGAGTCTTACGAAAGCATAATGATTTATAAAAAATAAACTAATGAATTCTATCCCATACAGCTCATGGTATAGTTTACTTTATCCATAGATGTGTTCATTTGACTCTCATTACATTATTAACTCTTAAATACCTAAATAATCCTTAAGACAATTCAGTTTCTCATTGTTGTTTTAGGGTAACAAGAAAATGCCTAATATTCGAAGCATTAATATTTTCACCCTACATACTGGAAAATTTCTGTGTAGGATATAATTTTAATCGCCCCTCAACATTTATTTTAAATTCGCTTAGCGTTTAACTGTCAGATAAGAGATAAATTGTTGAACGATGAGCTTCCAAATTAATTTAAAATAATTAAATTTGGATTCTACCGAAAAGCAATTAACGGCATTTTGCGATTACAGTGGGCGTACATAAAGTACAGTTGCAAAATATTTGTAGCTCTGTTTTGCGCTTCATTTAAGTCTAAGTACCTGGGTGACCGAGCTTCACTCGTAAATTCATCATAAATGTACAAATATCCAACTAATCGGACATTTGCTATGTAAACTATTTTGAACTACCTAATATTATATTTTTTTCTTACATTTTTTAATTATATGGTGTTACTACAATTCGACTCCCCAACAACATTTTTGTATAACATTTTTTTAATCACCCTGTAGTTCTTGTTTACAATTACACTTGATTCCATATTTCAACCATCCTATATATCCAACCAGTTTGGAACCACTCTACACACTTTTGTTTCTAATCTCTTTTAACCATCCTCGGTAACTATAATTTTACTTCGCCCTATATTTCAACATTTATATATATGCAAGTCGTTGCAAGCTACCCTATAATACATTTATATTTTAACATTTTTTTAACCACGTTGTATAATTATAATTCCACACCACCATTTGTTTAAACTAGCCTGTATATGCATTTGGCTACCTATTATAATATTTTTTTAACCACCATGCATAATTATAATTCCAGTACATCCTATATTGTAACCCCACCACCCTGTAACTGCAATTGCTAATGAGCTACCCTCTATGTTTTAACATAGCATAACAATACTTTTACTCCGGCCTTTATGTCAGCTATCACTAATTTCCAACTGCTTATGGGTTACCCTATACAATTACTCTTTCTTGCTTTTTTCTAACCATCCTGTACACTATAAATAAATTCCATGCTATATTTTAACCATCCTGCATAGTAACTCTTATGGATAACCTAACATATTTTGAACTACCCTATATAATTATAATTTTATACCACTAATTTATATTTACATGCATCAAATTAACATGCGAACTCATAAGATTTTACCCATCCAAAAAACACCTATCCTGGCATTTTCTTCACTTTGAAAACTTGAAATGTCCAGCTGTAAAAATATAATGCTAGGACAATATGATGGAAGCATGAAATAGTATGTTCGAAAAATACAAATACAATTTGTATTGAAAGAATGTTTAGAAGGGCAGTTTCCCTCTTACGTAGGTAAACAAATCACCCTGTATGAACGCCTTGAAATTACAAAACAGCTGTCTTGATTGTCACAAACAATCAGTAAAATTTTGAATTATTTAACTTTTCAATAAAACGATTTTTCCTAAAGATGAGACCCTCACTAATCGATTTTTATCCATGAAAACTTCTAAATGGGAAAATGTCATTAAAATCTTTAGAGCAGTTTTCCAGAACGCGTAGTTGATAACTATGTGATGTACATAATAATAACTTCAAGGACATGTTCATAACCTCGACTATTCAAAACCCTGAAAAAGGAAAGAAGTATTTCCGAAAGCTAGGTGAATGAATTAAACGAGATTTCACTAACAAATCTTTTAGTCAATATCCCTTACCTAATGAGCAAAATTATATATATATATATATATATATATATATATATATATATATATATATATATATATATATATATCCTGGAAATACATGAAGAAAAATATAAATTTTGCAGTCCTCATGTCCTCATCAGCCCTTCATCAATCAAAAAAATTATCCAAATCCCCGCAAAAGTTTCCAATCAACCACCAAAAATTTTCTCGCTCCGGCCTTGCCCACCACTATATTTTTAGAGATACCTACAGCAAATATTTTCAAACAAAAAAGTTCACATTAGCCTCGACTTTAAACATCAAGTATTTTTTGCTATATAACAATATTAACGCAGACATCACTTTTTTGGGTTCAAGATTGCAGTTACCCAGAAAGTTGAAAATATTGTCCACGTTTTTCTCTTGGCAGTTTTAGGGAGTTTTTTGCTCAAGCTTCTACGATGGATAGTTTTCCAGATACAGTACCTCACATTCTTAATCGCCACCCTGTACAGTAACATAGTCATGACTTTTTCTCTAAACTCCTTGCCAGATACCAATCATTAATACCAATTTTGCCATAGCTAGATCAGAATAAAACTTCAAGTGAATTCGTAATTTATCCTTTGTTGTATATATACTATTAAAACAATCTCTCCAGTTGTGGAAAATTCCTTGCACTTGTTCCTCTTCCGTCCTTTCAACAACGGAAATGCCCTTGCTCTCTCATTGTTTCACCACACTGACGACTTTCCCATGTTTTTATGACATCGGATTTCGTTTCGGGATTGAGCCACTGGATGTGTTTGTTTCTGTCGGTCGCTCTGTTGGGATTAAGTGAAAGTTTTTCTCAATTCAGTAATGCGCTGTCAAGATGTGTTGGACTAGGGAGGGCTATTTTTCACTGCGAGCTTTTAGTTCATGTCATTTTTCTAGACAGAGTTGATTTCATCATGATGCCGGAAGTGTATTGTTAGGGTGGAAAAATGCTTCATCACTTTTTCGTAACCACTCCACCGGTGATGTACAGTTCATGATAGCGCTAGCATCAGCTCTCGAGGAGCTGTTGAGAGTATTCGCGCAAACTACACATTATGCGGTTTTTGTCTTTTCTTTTTTTTTTTGTTCTGATTACGGTATTAATTTGTTTGCATGCAAGACATCATTAATAAAAAGACTGAACACTATTGTTTGTACAATAAACCTTTACTTTTATCACGCCGTTTTCATTTTTTAAAAGAAAACACTACAGAGAAGTATCTTGATAATGAAGTAGACAAAAATTAATAAAAGAAAGCCTCAGTTAATTATAGTTATGAACCGGATCAAGCTCATTTGTATTATTTAAAAGATGCTACTATTCTTTTTTAACCGACTCCAAAAAGGAGGAGGTTATTAATTCGTCGCGTATTGTTTTTGTATGTATGTTACCTGATTTCTTCTCCTGTGGTGAACCGTTTTCAATTAATATGGTCTGTTTAATAGATTATATATCCGGATTGGTGAAACTTCAAATTGGGAGAAGAATAATATTGGTAAAGTGATGAAATTTGTGAATGAACACATGCGTGCATGGAAATCGACCAACATACCTAACATATTGGTCAATTTTTATAAAACCCTTTGTCGATGTGGATAGTTTTTTAAGTGTAATCTATTCAAGAAGACCCCTAGATGATCTCATATCCTTTTCTGCGACTTGCAACATACAGTTTTGCAGAAAATCGCCGAAAAATCCAATGTCTTTATCAATAATTCCATAATAAATATTTTAATTCCAACATAATAAGTGCGGGAATTGCAGGCAGTCGAAATTTTAATTGCAAGTTTGAAAATTTTCTATGTACATCCCAAGCACATAGATAGTATAGTATAGTAGGTATTTTTGGCTACTGAAATCAATCCTCAAGCTCATTATATTTGTATACCTGGTAAATACCGATTTAAAACAAAATTTTTCAATTTTGCCAAGACGGTTCTTTTGGTGTCACCTACTCCCGGCCTAATAGAAAATTCAGTGACAACACATGTCAAGCTCTAAATTGTTATTTGGTACGATTATACACAGGGTGTTTAGTTGTACCAAACAAAACCACAAAGTAAAGTAATAAGAGCAATAACAATAGCACAGATGCATCGATCGTATTCATATGGACATATAAAATAACTAATTTATCATTTCTTAGTGCAAATTTCACAGCGGATTCAATTATACAGTAAACTTTTCCGGAAGTGTTTGTTCATCACAGTAAGTTAAGAGCAACTACTCCTAATATTAAAAGTTCAATTTAATATGTAGTTTTGGGAAGTTTTGATAGACTGCTATGATTGACTAACACAAAGTATATAATACACATACATACAGAGCACGTTGAGCCAAAACTTTCCACCAACCAATTCGGGTTCAGAAAGGGGAGATCAACCATCGATGCCGTGACACTCGTTACCAACATCGCCAGAGAGGCTATCTCGGGAAAGAGATGGAGAAGAGGTGGAAAAAAGTACTGTCTAATAGCCACCCTGGATATCAAGAACGCCTTTAACTCGGCCCGCTGGGACCGCATTTTGGAGGCTCTTGCCAGGATGGAAGTTCCTCAGTACTTGCGCAGAATGGTTTTAGCGTATTTCAAGGACCGCATCTTATTGTATCAAACTGAAAATGGGCAAGTAGACTATAAGATCACAAGAGGTGTACCTCAGGGCTCTTTTCTTGACCCCCTCTTATGGAACGTAATGTACCACGATCTGCTCCTGCTCGGTCTGCCTGAGGGCGTCAGGCTAGTGGCATTCGCCGATGATGTGGCATTGATCATAGTGCGCAAGCACATAGAGGAGATACAAACAACCTTCTCATTCGCTATAGCCACAATTCAGCATTGGATGCTCTCAGCGGACTTGAGTTTAGCAGAGCAAAAGACCGAAACACTTCTTTTTAGTAGTCGAAAGGCAAGGGAAACCATCACCCTCAAAATAGGCGACACCTACATACAGTCGCAGCCCTTCATCAGCTATTTGGAGGTGCTCCTGGACACACGGCTCAACTTCTAAGAGCACATAATCGTGGCCAGCAAGAAAACAGCTGGGGTTCAGGGGGCATTATCTAGAATAATGCCGAATGTCGGAGGACCTAGACAGATAAGAAGACAGCTACTGGCAACAGTAACTACTTCTGTTTTGTTGTACGGGGCACCGGTATGGGAGAAATCGCTCGAGCTACCATCGTACCGCCGGAAAATTAAATCAGTCCAGCGGCTCTCAGCGATTCGAGTGGCATCATCCTACCGCACTGTGTTTTACGAGGCGGTGAGTGTGATTGCCTCTACCCTACCAATCGACATCCTGGCTGTAGAAAGGGGACGGCTTTATCGCAGAAAGTTAGAGAAAGACCAACTGACAGGAAACAGCGATGAAAGAGCCATGAGTCTAGGGCAATGGCAGGAGAGGTGGGACAGCTCTACTAAAGGCCGGTGGACATATCGATTGATACCTAACATCAGTCGTTGGGTCAACCGCCAGCATGGGAAGGTTGGGTTCTACATCACTCAACTCCTGACTGGACATGGATGCTTTCGAGCATACCTGCACAGGTTCAGGAGGGCAAACTCCCCAAACTGCCCACACTGTACGGACGTGATAGAGGACGCGGAACACGTATTCTTCTCCTGCCCCCGGTTTCAGGAGCAACGTGCTGAAGTGGAGAGGATTCTGGAGACTAATATCGTTCCAGAACAATTAGTAGAAGCCATGCTGAAGGGCCCCCAAGCCTGGAACTTGGTATCAGATTACGCGGAGATTATCCTCAAAGAACTCCGCAATACGTTCGAGGAGTAGGCTTTAGAGGCTTTCAATGTAAGAGCAGTAAACATCTGCAATGAACTACCCTTGCGAAGTAGTATTGACTAAGAGTGCCGCAGGGGACCATGGTTGTAGGAGAAAGAGGTTAGGGTTTTAGCGGGTATACGGTGTACTGGTTTGAATGCAACGATTTGCTTTGAAGTCATTGCATCGGGAGTCCCGCACGACGGCCAGCACGTGCTAGCTAAGTACGCAATGTATTTCCCCCCTCTTCGGAAAAAAAAACATACATACAGAGCAAATAATTATATAACGTAACCATCATTAGTTGGATATATATAATAGTGAAATTATAGAGCGAAGTAGAATAGTTGTTAAATAGGGTGGTTAAAAAATGTTAAAATAAAGGTATACATATTAGGTAGAGTATTAGCAGTAGAATTAACAAGTAGCTTAGAATATAGATTGTAATGAAATTACGGGTATACAGGGTTATTAAAAAAGTTATATTGGGTGGCAATAAGTAGATTTTTTTCGTTGTTTTCTGAAGGATACTTGTGGCATCTTTTTCAATGTCTAAGTGTTTATTGGGAAATAACACCACACTTTAAAGGAAATTGCTAAGAAACTACGGATTAAAAAGGTACAATTCCAAGATGTAAATTTAAATATTTGACAATGTTTAAATTTGACAATGTTTAAATTTAACATTGTCAAATATTTAAATTTACATCTTGGAATTGTACCTTTTTAATCCGTAGTTTCTTAGCAATTTCCTTTTATGTGTGGTGTTATTTCCCAATAAACACATAGACATTAGATTTTTTTCGATTAGTGCGTAGCCATTAAAATCTGGTGGGGAATTATTGGCGATCACTTCATTGGTCCGTTTGAAATTTCGACAAGATTAAATGCATTACAGTATTTAAAATTTTTGGAAAATAATTTGGGTAATTTACTCAAAGAAGTTTCACTTATTCCAAGGCAGCATATGTGGTTGATACACGATGGCGCGCCACTTATAGGCCAGCAATATTTAACTGACTACTTTCCGCATCGTTGGATTGGGCATGGCAGTGAATTCCCTTGGACGCCTCGTACTCGAGAACTTAATCCTACGGACTTTTACATTTATTATACATGAAATCATTAGTGTACAGCAATAAAATTAATACCCGAAGCGAGCTTTTAGCGAAAATTCAGGAAGCCGCGAATATTCTTAAAAATAACATTGCAACATTTTTCAAGATAAGACGATATTTATAAAAAGTGTAATAAAATGCATTGATGCTAATGGTGGTCAATTTCAACATTTGATGAAGTGAATCTATTTGTTTTTTGTTTGTTTTCATAATTAAATTGAATGTTTTTGAAACCGTTAATGTTTTGTTTAAGGGACTAAGCACCAGTCTTAAAATGGCAATATCTCGAAAACGCCTTGAAATATATAGACAAGTATACGTTTTTTGTATTGAAATTATGGCAGTTTTATTATTTATCATTGAAACTCAAATCATACGGTGTGTTAAAAAAAATCGACCTTCGTAACAAACACCCTGTACGAGTATCATGAAAAATGATAACAAATTCTTCTTTATCACCCTTGAAAACTATGCTTTACCAAATTTTAGTTCAATATATGGAGCCGTTTTTCAAATATCACAAATTTTCAAAAAACCAAAAATCAACTATAGTACCCTACAAATCGTTTACTACAAACATTTTACTAAGGCATGTTTGTGTTTTTCGATATATTTTCACCGCCTCTAACTGCAGTTATCGTTTTGTCTATTAGTTAAGGTACACCCTGTATAATCTATAACAAGAATGCCACAAACTGTCAATAATGTAATCTGTCTACTGTAAACGTTAGTTTTATTCTTTTATTGCAGTTTCTAAACCATATTTTTATTGTTTTCTGAATAATATTTGTGGCATAGTTTTCAATGTCTAAGTACTTCTTGTGAAATAACACCACAGTTTAAAGAAAATTGCTGTATATTCCAAACGTTTCGGGGTCTACATCAGACCCCGTTGTCAATGGTTAGGAAACTATGGATAAAAAAAGGCACAATTCTAAGATGTAAATTAAAATATTTGACAATGTGTATTATTTGATTTCTGACGTAACTAAGAGAATTTTATTTGTAATATACAGGGTAGCACAGAAACGTCTAAAGATCATATAATCATAAAGTTCCTTTCAAATTGGAAGAATTTGAAAGGGAGATCTTCAGAATTTTATGTGGCGCTCCTAGGTGTGACTTTGTTATAAGATAGTGCATTCGCCAAAAATGCGACCAAAGAATATTGTTGATTCAGTGATCCCATTAAAATCATTAGGGAAAACCTAGGAGAAACCTTATGAACTATCCCTATATTGAGTTGTTCACAAGGACATGACCATTAGCAATTTCTTCCTTAATCATCGGCAACCAGGAACGACTGAATTCTGCGGAGGTAGTAGGGATACAATCGTTTTCATTTAACAAAATTAAAGCAGACTCTTTTAGTTTTCTTTTGGTGTTGTGTTCTTCTTTGTGTAATATAACTGAATTTTGAAACTGTATTTTATGACCAAGGTCCCAAGCATGTTCACAGATTTTAGATTTTTCAAAATTGTCGTTTTTTTTATGTAATTTTTGTGTTCGTTTATTCGGACATTGAGAGGTCTACAGGTCTCTCCAATGTAGAATTTATTATATTCACAAGGGATTTTCTAAATGCAACTTTTTGTATTTCGAGTTGTGTTATTTGGTTTGGTTGTTGATATAATTGATTTTAGTGTATTTCTTGTATTAAATGATGTTTTGATATTATATCTGTTTCCCACTCTTTTTAGTCTTTCTGATAGACCCTGTATGTATGGTATAGTTATTGCATTAATGTGATTTTCTTGGAAGTCAGTGTTGCTTGGGTAGTGATTGGCAGAAAGTACATTTTTATAAACGTTTTTTCTTTATTGAATATATTGATGTTTTTGCTCTGTCATATGGAGATTTAATGATACCTCTTTTTACTGAATTTGGATGATTAGAGTTAAAGTTGAGATACCCGTTAGTATGAGTTGGTTTTTTCTAAACTTCTGTTTCAAATGTCGATTGTGTTTTAGTTATTAAAATGTCTAAGAATGGTAATTTGTTATTCTGTTCAAGCTCTAGTGTAAACTGAATAGTTTGTTCTGTGTTGTTTATGTCGTTAAGTAATGCATGTAAATCCTTAAGATTATGTTCCCAAATAACGAATATGTCATGAACATAACGCCACCAAACCAAAGGTTTAATCTGTTTTGAGGAAATTGTTTGTTCTTTACATTTTTCCATAAAAATGTTGCTTTAAGCGGGAGAAAGACAGGAACCCATTGCAATGTCAAAATCTTGTTGGTAGAAGTCATCATAAAGTTGAAAATATGTTGTCTTTGTACAAACTGTTGGTAGTTCCATTATTGTATTACTGGACAATTGAGTGAAGAATCTTGTTCAAATAGTTCTTTTACTATAGGAAGTGTTTTGGTGGCAGGAACATTATTGTATAGATTCACAATGTCAAAACTTGCTAGTATTAAAGTATTTTTGTATTGTATATGTGATAATGTTTCTAAAAAATGTGCGCTGTTTTTAAGATGAGTTACTTACCAGTAAGTGGTGAAATAATTTTTAAAAGGAATTTTGAGAGTTCATTACATGGAGAATTTATAGTGCTGACAGTTGGTCTTAATGGAATGTTGTATATTTTGTTTTCTATAGAAGTTATTGGATCTTTGTTTAATTTTGTATATTGTCCTTGGTTTATTATGTTTTGAATTTTGGAATTTAAAATAACTGTAGTATCTTTTATCTTTATCTGCAGGTAAAATCTTAATAGTGCTGTCATTTTTTAAAACTTTAAGTGAATGTAATTCATTTTTCGACAGGTTATTTTTTATATGCATAGGTTTTTCTAGTTCAATTTTTACTCTTATTCGATACTCTTGAGCTTCACTATTGTTTAATTTGTTTGCAGTTTGTTCTATAGCACTGATGATATCAAATGTCGGAATAGTTTTTGGGGAAATTGCAAAATTTACGCCCTTATATTTTTATTATCATGGACTTAAATTTATTATTTCTCTTACAAGATTTGGTTGGGAGTTATCCTGCTCATCTTAGAACTCCAATTTTGAATCCAGTAAATATTTAACGTGAAAAAATTTCTGAAGTATAAATTAAACCAACCAACTTTTCGATTATTTTCACTTAATTAAGATAAAACATGAGAAGAAAAATCAAATCTCATCACTTCAATACTTTTCTTCCTCAACGAAAAATGTAATTATAAAAACATCAAGCGTTCCATGTCTCTGAATAAATATCTTATCTTTTAAACGATATTTTAGAGTATTATGCGAACATTTTAGATCTCAACGCAAATTTATTTAAGACAGATCGGAGATGAGCCAATATTCACAAAAGTAAATTAGCACATTTCCAATTTTCTGCCTGCTTTTTCACATTACATTAACCCAGTTTGAGGGCGCACAATTCTCATCTCAAAAATCGGGTTACTTACAATCAAGTTGTAATTCATAATCCTTTAATGGCGTACGGAATCGTTGTGGGAAAAGAGTTCTGTTGGTCTTCGTGTGTATCGTCGAATCATTTTTAATAATTTATAGTGGATGTTTGCTGTGCATCAGCGTTTTAAAATTTATTACTTTGTAAAATGTTTCCTACAAAGAGCTTTATTGTTAAGATTTTCCAGCTACGCGGGTATCAGTCATTTCATTCTGCAGTTTTCATTAATTATTATTTTCAGAGAAGGGCCGTATTACATATTTAACTATTTTACATTTGTAGATATTTTAACGGATCACTTTGTTTTCAAACAAATAATAATTTTTAATAACTGCGTTTAAAATAATTACGTAATTTACAAAAATGTAATTCGTACCTGCCACGTAATTTCGGAAAATAATACTATGGCCCAACCTTAAACAAATAAATATATTTAAAAAAAAAAACAAAAACCGACTTCGAAAGAAAAATTAACTAGAAAGCTTGAAATAATATTTTGCTACAATTAAATACTTTTGATGAAGTCGGTGCCAAGCGAAAGTAAAAATATTTTGTGAGGTACATTGATGAGTTGTACTTCGCAACTTCGCTGTTCAAATTGGCACTGACTTCATAAAAAGTATTTAATTGTAGGAAAATATTATTTCATGCTTTTTAGTTAATTTTTCTTTTGAAGTCGGTTTTTGTTTTTTTAAAAATGTATTTATTTTACAATTTTCAGTGATGCAATGGCTTAATTTTATGTAGTTTATAAGGTGTTTTACTGTCATGTATTAGCTTGACCAATAGAATACCTTGTTTTGTAGATATGTATATGTATTAAGAATTTTTTTTTATATGACTCTAACTTAGGTGGATCCGCTATATTGTAGATGATTAGAGTATCATCATTCTTTATGTTTGTTAATTATACATTCATTTGATAGTCTCCCCCCCTCCGGCGGGAATTTTATAATAAATCGTTATTCAGTTTTAATTGATATAACATAATAGTAGGACGTTGTTTTTAGTTATAATTTACTTTGGCTGATAATAATTTCAGTTGTTATTAAAAATAAAGTTATTTAACTTAAACAAAATTTATATTCTTTATTAAACCTATTACACAATTTGGAAAAGTGACATGAAGATCAATTAAATATTTTTCAGTGATATGGCATAATGAGATGTTTCTTTAATATAATTCTTGATGGCATTTTATTTTTAAGCAAAAGTCATATTTGCTGACAAACTTCCTATAAAGTTATAAAAGTAACATATATTTTCTTGACCATGCAGTTTTTTTAATGAAGAACATTTTTTTCTCTAAATACTTTTCTTACGAAATTTTCCGTTCGAATTCAACTTACGAAGACACACTGTATATAGAAATCTACTGAGGAACTCTACCTTGAAGTTGATTAACTCACATTTATTTGGATTTATTTTCAGTCAACTTTTAATTTACTACAATTATTAATAATACTTTTACTTGCCAATTGGATGCAGTTTTCTATTCTAATAAACTTGGCTTGATTACAATTTGAGATGTTATAAAAAAATAAAGCTCACCTTTAAACAAAATTGATTAATTTTTTGAAATCTAGTATATGTTGGGAAAAGTGAAAGAAATACTTATTATACAATTTTTAGTGCAATAGCGTAGGTATATGCATTTTTAAATTATAAGTACCTGCGTGACTAAGCTTCACTAGTAAATTCAAGGTTTCATCATCAATCTAATATTATCTTATTTTCTTAAAAAATTTTAATACATGGTGTTACTACAATTCTATTCCCCCCTATATTTCCACCACCCTATATATGCAACTGCATCACCCTGTATAACTACTATTCTACTCAGTTCCATATTCTAATCATCCTGTATATGCCACTCTTATGTTTCTAAAATCTTTTAACCACCCTATGTAACTATAATTCTACTTCGCCCTATATTGTATAATTATAATTTCGGTCCACCGTATATATAAAACTTTTTATAGGCCCTCAAATATAATATTTTTGTACTAACACATTTTAAGTCACACTGTATAACTATAATTTCACACCAGAATATGTTTTAACTACCCTGTATATGCATTTATGACCACCTATTGCCATATTTTTTTGAATCACCATGCATAATTATAATTCCAGTACATCCTATATTGCAACCGTCCTGAAAATGTAATTGCTAATGAGTTATCCTATAGCTGTAACATTCTATTAACATTTTTTTAACCATCTTTCATAACATTATTTGTACTCCGCCCTGTATGTCAGCTATAATTAATTTCCAACTGCTATTAGCTGGCTTATACAATTTTTTTTTCTTGATTTTTTCTAACCATCCTGTATACTATAATTACGTTCGATGCTAGATTTTAACCATCCTGCATAGCAAATCTTACGTAACACCTAACATATTAATAACTACCTTATTTAATTATAATTTTAAACTACAAATTTATATTTACATGCGTGAAATTAATATGCAAACTTTTAAGATTTTACTCATCCAAAAATCGTCTGCCTTGGCAATTTTAACATTTTGAAAACTTTAAATCTCCAGGTGTAAAAATATAATTTTAGGAAAATATGAGGAAGGCATTAAATAGTTACATGTTCGAAACATACGAATACAATTTGTATTGAGAAAATGATTACAAGAGCAGTTTCACTCTCAAATCACCTTGTATTAAAATAATTTTTACAAGACGAATCTCACTCTTACGTGGGTTACACAATCACCCTGTATTAAACGCCTTTAAATTACAAAGCAGCTATCTTGATTGTCGCAAACTGTCAATAATTTTTTTAATTATTTAATTTCTCTGCAAAACGATTTTTTCCAAATATTAGACTCTCACCAATCGATTTCTACTCATTGAAACTTCTAAATGAGAAAATTTCATGGAAATCGTTATAGCCGTTTTACCAGAATTCAATTACTATATACATACTTATATGTATATAAACAAACCATGTTCGTATTATAGTATTAGATTACTTCTATTTGATAACAATTTTACATCTTAACAGAAATGAAGATAGTTTAATTTGTAATCAAAAGTCCTCTTTGAAGACAAACCTTGTCTACAGTTAATAAAAAATTGACACGGAATGATTACTGTTTATGTTTTAGACCATTAGACCATGTAAAAAATCTGTTTGTGAAGAATAACTTTTTTCTCTTAAAATTATGAATAAAAAGAAATCGTTTAATTTATGAATACACACTGTATATACATATTAACTCACAGTTATTTTGATTAATTCATCTTATTCACAATTTACCCCAAGTTCCGAATAGTTAATAATAGTAACTCAATCAAAGCTTATAATACCTACGACTCCACCAAGACATAGAATATAAGAAAATAGGTAAAAGGTTTTTCCCCATTCTATAAGCAATGATACAACTATGTTTTTTGAAAAAAAAATCTAACCACTTTGAGATCATGAAACTAATCCAATCTCTTTTCAATTCGTCCCACGTTCCGAACAAAATTTTTTAAATTTTAATAATACCGGCTCCTCCACCAAGACAGAGTATATTGAGAATAGGTAAAAATAGTTTTTCCCCTTTTTCTAAGAAACGGTAAAAGCTATTTTAATGAAAAAAATATGGGACCACTTCGCTATCCCCCAAACAGGATCCGGTAAAATGGTCGAAATTCCTCGAACCGTTTCTGAGTAATCGGTGAACAAACATAAAAAAATCATAGATACAGACGAATTGAGAACCTCCTTCTTTTTGAAGTCGGTTAAAAATGAAAAGTTTTTTGCGGCGTATTTTTACTGATTTGACAAAAAAAAAACGTCAAAAAATAAAAACACATATTCCTATAACACGGCAGCAACGCCACCTTCCGAGTCTTATTCTAAATTTAAACGATCTAGGGAATCACTTAAACACTCAAAAAACTCCATCAACATCAGTCCAGCCCATCCGACTGCAGATCCAATTCGCAAACCCATGACAGTGCTGACATACACGTTCATTTTTGTTGACAGGCATATTCAAAGATCAGAAAATATATAATTCAAATATTTGTCTCTCATAGCAGCCAAAGTTGGCTATTTTCGAATTGACCATACAAATGTATGGCACGGACACTCCTTCTAAGGCATACATAGCTTGCCTTTAAAGGAAAATTCACTAAACCCCAGATATACCAGATATCAAAAGCATTTAGCTCCGTGAAAGCCCTTATCACTTTCCCATGAATTTTGAGACCGTCCGGGCTGTTCCTAACAGGACAATTTTTGCATTAGTTGGTAAATATGTTCGTCCAGATAGAGGTAGTTTAAAATGTTTATTAGTTGTTTTGAGACTACTCCAGTTTTTGAGATAACAATTGGTACTGTTCGTAGCCACTGCTTCAAAGGCTTCCATAAAGATATTTGCCACTCCCGGTGATAGCGGCGAACCCATGGGTGTACCAGAAGTTTGCATGTAATATTTATTTTGAAAAAGAAAATAGGTTGACGTAAGACATTTTTCGATCAACATGAGTAAATACAAGGTTTGTCCGTCTTCCGACAGCATTTCTCTAATAATCGATAGGGAGTCTGGGATAGGAACTTTGGTGAACAGTGATGTTACTACCGATTGTGAACCTAATCGGCTCTCCAAAATATAACATTGCCAAATATTTAGCGGACATTCTTAAGACATTCACTGGAAAATCTCCCTCACATGTTTTAAACTCATCCCATTTCGTAACTCTTCTGTCAGAGGTACAAACTGAACCCCAAGACATTTTAGTTAGTTTTGGTGTGACATCACTGTTCACCAAAGTTCCTATCCCAGACTCCCTATCGATTATTAGAGAACTGCAGTCGGAAGACGGACAAACCTTGGATTTACTCATGTTGATCAAAAAATGTCTTTCGTCGACGTATTTTCTTTTTCAAAATAAATATTACATGCAAACTTCTGGTGCACCCATGGGTTCGCCGCTATCACCGGTAGTGGCAAATATCTTTATGGAAGCCTTTGAAGCAGTGGCTCTGGAGTCTTCAAGCCACAAACCCAAAATTTGGTTGAGATATGTTGAAGATACTTTTGTCATATGGCCACATGGACAAGAGGCTCTCCAATTGTTCTTCAACCACATTAATATCCAACATTCAAACATCAAATTCACTATGGAAATTGAGTCCAATCGATCCCTGCCCTTCCTAGACGCGTTGGTTTCACGGTTGCCAAATGGTCGCCTGGGCCACTCTGTATACAGAAAACCACACATACCGACAGATATCTGCACGCCCAATTTCTTAAATTTGGATTGCCAATATAAAGCCTTCCGTTTCAGGAAACATACGACCTGAGATCAACCAATAGTTCGACGCTGATCTCTGGACAAAATCTTGGTTGCCGTCATTTATATGTTACATTAATACATTGCTAATTTACATACATTTTTATATACATTTTAACTTTTTATGTTGAAAATTAATACTACATGTTTTAGAGCTGAATTATTTTAATTATTTTTTGGGTATGATACCACTTACTTACTATTTTCTACCCATTTATTGCATTTGCAGATAATTTATTTTACATTATGACATCCCAGTATTTGGCTTTTGATCAATCGATTTACTTTTACTTAAATTAAAGTTATTTTATTTATATTTTAATGATGTATATTTAAAAGATGCGCATGCTGATTATTGTGTACATTTATTTCCGAATAGGGAATAGAAGATCTTATTTGCAGAATTGCTATTTCTAGTATTAATACTAGAAATAGACAGATATAACCCTAGACGACGTTATATCGGTTTCTATATATGAAAGATAATCCCATCGTCACCAAATAATTTCCTTCGAGCCGCTCATTTCGCCTCTTCTGTTTTGAAAAGCGCCAACTAATAGGATTTCAGATTTATACATTTTCCTTCACCCCAAGTGTGCCCCAAGATATACAATATCTTATATTTAGCTGAGGAAGACGAATGGGTGAATACAGGAAATAAATTTTAGCTACTTTGCAATGCCAGACGATGCCTGCAAATTGCCATCGTAATAGAAACAGTTCGTCGTCTGGTGGATTCCTGAAGTCAGATTTCGAGAGATCGGGAAAATATGTTCAGAGGAAATAAGAATTTTTGCGGCTACAATAGAGGAATAACAACGACAAGAAAAATTTATGTCCAGCGTTGAAAATGTAAGTCGGTCACAGTAATACTAAATATCTTCTTGAATTTTTGCCAGAAAATCGTTGGTTTGCAAGAACTGGAAAGACTCGAGTGGTATATTCACCACATACGGAAAGCATTGTTCTGTATTTATTATATAGTTTCCTGTAATGTTTTACTTAGCAGCTTTAGATGTCATGTGCGTTCAAACTACACTTTTTAGAGCTACTATTAACTATTTCATCTATGAGACAGCCTGGGTCACATTATGAATAGGTGCAGTTGAACCGTCGATTTTATACGCACTAGGATTTAGTTTAAATTTTGCACAATTATTCAACATCTCAAGAAAATAGATCTGCAAAATTGCTGCACTTAGCATTCTAAATGCTGCCCTCTAGCCAACTTTTAAATTGCGTAAATTCCTGCATTTACATTTTTCGTAGAATTCAATAATTCTGTTTGCTTTTCCAAAAATTTCCGAATAATGCCTGAAGAGACAGAAAAAAGAAAGAAAGAAAAAGAGAATGAAAGGGAGCTAGCGAGAGTAGGAAATTGACAGAACGAGAGAAAGCTTGAGAGAACCTGAGGAGGAGAGAAAGAGAAATGGAGGGTGAGATGGAGCAATAGAGACAGAGCGACAAAGAAGGAGGGAGAGAAAAAGTAAAACAGAGAGAAAAAAAAAAGAAAATTGTAGAGAGATATCCAGAATGATATAGAAATTAAGAATAAGAAGATAAACAGACAGAATAAGTTTAGTTTAGTTTAGTTTATTTATTGGTAAAGTATTACAACTGTGTGTTTTTACAAGTCAAAGGTACACAAGTATGAAATGTATTAAATATGTATACAAAAGAATATATAAAATGTTATTATTAAAATGGTAAGAAAATAACATGCCTTATTTACTAATATATAGACAACAATTTACATTATAGAGGCAAACAGATTAAAATTTTATACATTGAAATCACTTCCTAAGTACTCCTCAAAAGAATAAAAGGCGTGTTTTAAAAGATAATTTTTTACTCTTTTTTTAAAATGGTGTACGTTTAAATTTTTTATTTCTGCTGGCAGTGCATTGAAAAATTTGATGCCATAATAGTCAGTACCCATTCTCGTTCGTTGTAATCTGTGGTAGCTGAGAACTAATTCTCCTTCTTTCCTGGTTGAATGGGAGTGAATATCGTTGTGTGTTCTGTAGCTGTTTTGGTTCTGTTTCATATAGACAAGACGCTGAAGGATAAAAGTGCAAGCTAGGGTAAGTAGTTTTAGCCCCACAAAGCTATCTCTATAACACTCGCGGTATTTTAAGCCTGCAGTAATTCTAACACAACGGCGTTGTAACTTAAAAATCTGAGCAGAGCACGGAGAATGCCCTCAATTTAAAATCGCGTAGTATTGGAGCTAAAGTATCCATGATACGCTGTCAGTAATGTGCCCCTAGATACATTTTTTGACAGGCTCCTTATAAGGAAAGTTATTTTACATAATTTGGAGCTAAGAAAATTAACATGTGCTTTCCAGGTCAACCCAGGATCAAGGTAGACCTCTAAGGACTTCACTGGTCCATCACTCTCTAGAATCGATGGTGAAGATTGTAATGTAAAATTAATGTTCTAGGTCTTACTAATGTTGAGACTAAGCCTATTGGCTAAAAACCAATTCTCTATTTCACACTGTTTGATTTGAGTCCACTGCAATATTGGGTCTGAAGGCAAACAGGATTATCAGTTGATTCAATAGATTGTTAGAGTTTGGCAAGTCATTTATGTATATGAGAAATAACGGAGGACCCAACACAGCGCCATGCTGAATCCTGGGATTCGCGGACTGCTGAGTCTCAAAAAGAACATACTGTTCTCTTGCTTCAAAATAGGACTGTATAAGGGTAATACTGCTCGAATCAAAGTTGTAGTGAGATAGCTTCTTGTAAAGGATACTTATGCAATAGAATGCCTTCGTAAAGTCCAGGAATGTACCATATGTATTATGCTTATTTTCAAAGCCCTCTGCCACAAACTCACTTGGTCGATTAATAAATAGCCAGAGTTGTGCTTTGGTTGTTACGAAAACCAAATTGATTTGGTATAAAGATATGATTTACTTCAAAGTAGTTAATCATTTGGTCTTTCAATAAATATTCAAGAATTTTTGAGATTAGTGTCAATAGAGATATAGGCCTGTAATTAGTTAGTTACATCTTCGGGATCTCCTTTATTTTTAAAAACAGGTATAACTTTTGCCAGTTTGAGAACAGAAGGAAATATGCTTTCTCGGATGCAAAGATTAAACAAGTGGGTCAGAGGTTTGCTAACTATATCTGTCTATTTATGTATTCTAGAGTTGATGCCATAACAGTCTCTGCTACTACTATTTTTAATGTCGGAAATTTTATCTGAAACCATTTTTTTGTTACTGAGTAAAATTTGGCTATCTTCAATGTATTGATTTGATAAATACTCATTGAAGGAGCTATTAGAAGAAGGAAGATTTTTAATCAGCTCGTCTGCAATTGACACAAAGAAACCATTGAAAACCTGGGCATTGAGGTGACTGACTTTCGGTGCTGGAGCGGAGTTCCTATGAGCTTTTATTATACTCCACATGGCTGACACCTTGTTTGATGCATTAGCAATGAAATTGTCATGGGTAGCTTTTTTAGAATTTGCTATCTCTGTGTCCGATACAATTTTTTGTAATAAGAGCAAATAAGAGTCAGAGAGAGGAGGAAACGAATAGAGAGCGATAGAGAACGAGCGACAAAGAGCGAACGAGATCGAAAAAGAGAGAGAAAGTATGATACAGAGAGCGATAGAGATAGAGAAATTACGAAAGAGAAAGACAGACAAAATGAACAAGAGCAAATGAAACAGAACCAGAGAGAGTAACGAAAAAGATATCGATTGTAAGAAAAATAGAGAAGTAACCTTATACGTCAAATTGCAAACCAAAGCTTGAATTCCAAAATGTGCGAGTCAATTATTTGCAGTTCTCTGAATGTTTTCACTCAAAATTTTTCTTTTGTTGTTTTTAAGGGTTTATTTTCTTATCAAAAACTGAATTATTTTAGAAAACTATATCTAAAACGTAATTCCGAATTTACGTTTTCCGTAGAATTCAACGGCACCTTTGATTTTTCCAAAAAAAATCAAACAAAACCTAAGAGAGAGAGAGAGAGAGAGAGAGAGAGAGAGAGAGAAAGACATATGTTGTTCCACTAGAAGTCATTAAACTAAAAAATTGCAATATTTATACTTTTTGTAAGTTAATAATTTGTTTAATGTCACTTAACGTGAGTAATTATATTGTTGTTAATAACCAACTTTGGAAATTCATAGGAAACTGGAGCCAGTACGCCAACCATAGGCCTCATAAGGGCTCCCACAGAGCCACATCTTTTTGATACTTGTTATATCTGGGGGTTTAGTGCATTTGCCTCTAAAGACACGCTATGCATGCCTTAGATGGAGTGCTCGTGCCATATATTGTATGGTGAAGTAGGGAATTACCAACGGTAGCTGTTAGAGACATATATTTGGAATCTATAATTTGCGTGTCACCAAAAATGAGCTTGGGTGTCAGCACAGACACGGGTATCATAGGTTCGCCATATATCCAACAGAGCTTTTAAAACGTCACGTTCGAATGACCCTTTCACATATTAGAGACTCCGGCCATTTTATTGAAAAAAATTAAAACACTCATTGTCAAACCTGGAGATATCCTACACAGTTTTGATATAGTCTCTCTGTTCTTCAAGGTTAATGAAACAATTCAACAGCTGCAAAACATCTTCCCTAACGATATGTATCTGTTTCGACATGTCCTGACTAGGACCTATTTTCTCTACTAAAATCTCGAAGAAAGGAAAAAATTAAAGATAGAGTGGAGTTAAAGAAGCAAGCTGCATGATAATCCCTCTTTCTTGGTAGCCCAGAAAAATATTGGGACCTTCAGAATCAAGTGACCGAAAATCCAGAGTGAATTTTGACGTAGCCTCTCTGTACTTCAAAGCCTCAGTAAACGAAATAAATCTCGAGGAAAGAAAAAGAAATTAAAAAAGAGGAGGGTTAAAGAGGCAAGCGTTTGAAAGTCCTAAAAGGAAACAGACAAGAGAAATAGTGGAACGTTTAATCTATTAAGGAAGATCCTTAGGTGATCATATACTTTTCTGGGACGTGCAACTTGGAGCTTTACAGAAAATCGCCGAAAATTCCAAAATTCTTATAAAAAATTTCATCGAAATGACATAACGGACATTTCCTCATAAATATTTTAATTCCAACGTAATAGTGCGATAATTTTAGGCACTGGAAGTTTTAATTGCGAATTTGAAAATTTTCTATGTACACCTCAAGCATATAGGTAGTAAAACATAGTATTTTTGGTTCCTTAAATCAATGAGTACCAAGCTCGTTTTGTTTGTATACCAGAAAAATACCTATTTAAATTCAAATTTTTCCCTTTTCTGAAGACGGTGCTTTTGGTTTACACATTCTCCCGGCCTAATAGAAAATTCAGTGACAACACATGTCAAACTTTTAAACTGATATTTGGTACGTTTATAGACAGGGTGTTTAGTTATAGCAAACAAAATCACAAAGTATAGTGATAGAAGTAGTTGCATTTATATGAAGATTGAAATATAGGACGGACTAGAATGATAGTGGTCCGTAGGCAGCCGTATATACAGGATGGTTGGAATATAGGGTGGACTGGACATTTGGTGGTATAAAAATGTTGGAAAAAATGTGAAATTAAAATTATATAAGGTGATTAAAAAACTGTTATATGATGTGGACATAAGCAAATCATAATTGCATAAAGTGTGGAGAGGAATTAATGTTACACAGGACGATAATGTAAAATGTAAAAAATGAACTAATTTATGGACTAGCCCACAAGGAGTTATTACTATGGTTGAAATATAGGACGGATTTGACTTATATGACGTAAATATGGGATAGATTCTACTCCGTCCTATAGTTTACAGGAGGCAGCTAACAAATTTATGCTTGTCCGTGGGCAGTCGTATGTACAGGATGGTTGGTACATAGGTTGGAGTGGAATTATCTATAGTTATACAGGGTTGTCACAAAAAAGTTGCAAAAAGGTTACATGGCGTAGTTCATAAGCCATAAATATATTTTGGGCTTATTAAGTCAACGCGTACTAGTACATTTTGTTCGTAAAGATTTACCTGTCAATTTAAATGAGAAAGTATCATTGTGTAATGTTGAGGCTTTCGATGTTACCTGGTTCTGTCTATTAAGGTTATACATACAAAATAAAAAATAATGAATGAAAACTACCTGAGTTCAAAAATACTAAAAAGTTGAAAATAAAACATTTAAAAAAAAATATAACCGACTTCTACCTACGAGTATAAGTAAAAAGCTAAAAATAATTATAACAAAATACAACTCTAGCAAATAAATAACACATTCAATGTTGGTAGGTACCTACCCAGGAAATAAAAAATGTAAACATTAAAAGGTGCTCATTCTGTACAAATTAATTACCTACCAATCTAGTATATTTTTGAAGTCGGTGCCAAGCAACAATCAAGTTTGATGAATTAGTAGATAAGTACGCAATGAAAGATTTTAGATTTGCTTGGCACCGGCTTCAAAAATATACTAGATTGGTAGGTAATTAATTTGTACAGAATGAGCACCTTTTAATGTTTACATTTTTTACTTCCTGGGTAGGTACCTAACAACACTGAATGTGTTATTTATTTGCTGGAGTTGTATTTTGTTATAATTATTTTTAGCTTTTTAGTTATAGGTAGAAGTCGGTTTATATATATATATATATATATATATATATTAAATGTTTTATTTTTAATAAAATTTAATTGCATGCCTTTATAGAAATTGTATTTAATTTATTTCCTATGCTTTTCAATGTGGGTACCCGGGTACCCGGTTGCTAATGGGGCGATGGCTGGAGTTTAAGCTTATTTAAAAAAAATAAAAATAAATCAGTCAAATGAATTCACAACTAGCTTTCTTTTAAGTTAAAAGACGACGATTTGAGAGCTTAAAATGAAATATTGAATTTTCTTTAAGTTATTTACAGAGATACACCGCGATGAGTACCCGGGTACCCGGTTACTAACTAACTAAGGGTTAAGAATGTGACACTTTTTCATTAAATTTTCCTTTTAAGATTATACGAGATAGAGCTTAACGCATATTTTCAATCCTCGCTCATATCTGATTGCTCAAATTTAAGCCGTAACTCATTCACAAAGACAACTGCTTTACATGACAAAATTAAATTATCCAACTTCCACGTCCCCGAAATGAACAAGCCTATAGGTAATACAAACCACAATGAGATAGAACGGAAGAACTTTATAACGCCGATGATCCGTTATTGTGAGGCGGCATCTCGCAAAAGTTTGCGTGAGCAGATGAAAGATATTAGAGACGATCGCAGATAGAGAATATGTCACAGACGATCGTTTTGTATTTTCCGAGATCGATATCGAACGGAACGTGGACGAGGAAAGCTAAGAAACTTAATGTTCCGATAAGGTAGAGTGAAAGTGTTAAATGCCTCGAAAAAGTTTGCTGGAAGAATGGAAAACATAAAAATGGTAGCGCTGTCATTGTGTGGATAAATCGCTGCAGTCGGGAACGTTAAATATTTGTGAACCTCGGGTGGTTTTATGGTACAATGAACGTGTTTTTTATTTTGTTTAATGGTTTTTAATAAATATCGATTTGTTGGGAAACTGAATTTATGTTGTTTTTTAAACGGTTTTCTTTTAGCTTGTCCTATTTATTTATTTGTTTGGATCATATCTAGTAATTAAAATGTCACCCCCTTCCCGTTGACAGATTGATCTGATATTTAAGGCACACATATAGCTCTCCTGACAGTACAATTTAATACATTTTAGTTTCATTGTAAATCAAATATGGCCGCCACTACAAAATGGCGGAATACAGATTCTTTTACACTACCTCAATATGGGTAACAAATGAAAGAGCTAGAATAAAAGAAGCTCACTATGAAAAAAAACAGAGAATACAATATGGCCGCCAACAAAATGGCGGATTAAGTATATAGTTTTTCACACCCCTTCAATATGGTGGCACATTCTATATACAAATTAACTGAAGTCGATTAATTGGCATTTATTTTGATTTAATTTTAATCCATTTTCAATTAATTTCACCCAAAATTTAGAACAATTATAATTACTTCGCCAAATTGTACGGAACAATAACAATTTATTTCCAATTTTTGGAAAAAACAGTATATGCCATGTCATTGAAAAACATATCTGACCACTTCGGGGTCATCATTAACAGAATTCAGTTTAAACTATCCAAATTAGTAGAGTCGTTTTCTAGCAATCGCTGAATACAAATAAAAAAACCCGTATACAGACGAATTTAGAACCTCCTCCTCAACCAACCTACAATGGATATTCCTAAACTTAATTAACAATCTGGAACACAGGTTATACTCAGCCAATCTGTAATCTGTAGATATAGAAAATTCTCTACCATTATCGTTTCTTGCATAATGAAAAACTTAATTGGTATAATTTGGCAGATCTAATTGTAATGTTGGACTGCAAGCCTTTTCCACAAATTATGATATAAATACCGCCTCTATGACAACAACGCTACGACAATAACAGACCAAATCTCTCTTCTAATATGTGCAGTCCATTTAGCACGACTGATATTAAAACAAAAGCTCCCCATAATCATCACTAATCATAGTCAGTTCTAAAATTTCCCCACAGAAATTTAATCAAAATCTCACAATACCTAATCATCAAAGTACGAAATAATAATACGACATCGCTAAAACGTTCATCAAATAAAAATTATAACATGAATTTTGATTCTTTTTAATTTTTAAAATTTGTAGGAATTTATTTATTCCCTTGGTTTTTATTATATTGACGTTTTTTACTTTTCTGGTAATATTTGTTTTTGCAGTTTTAGTTTTTTCAATTTTTTGTTGTATTTTTTCAATTTATCTAAAAAGTCAGCTAAAAATATCGTGATTTTTTTTCGTTTTTTCAGTTAATCGACAGCTTAGAGTCAGAATTACTCTAAATATACAAGAATATTGACATATGACGTAATAGCTGGGAATGTCGATTAATTGACATTTTCTGTTTTCGCCACACTTGCAGTAACTCCTATAATATTGTTAGTCAAACGAATTTTGCTAAACTTTTTTGACAATTCTTCAAATGTTCTTGTTTCGTTGAACATTTATTTCTATTTCTTTTTAAAAACACCTATTTTCATAACAAGTCTTGATAACATAAAAAAGTTGTTGAACTCTATCGATAATAAATAATTTGGACAAGTGCGAGTCTTCAAGATTCTGATATTCCAGTCTCAGACAAGCAGGGAATGCACTGCATTTTCTTATATTTTTACCCTAATATCATTTAAAGGAAGCGTTTAAATTTATACCTATATACACTTGTATTTTCCACACATAGACTTTTTATTTTATCTGCTACATGATTTTCTTGATTTTTATAAAAATATGTATTTAATTTTCTAATTTGCCCCCCAAAATTAACATTAGTGTTTTATTTAACTAAGAAACTTTCAGGGAACCCTTTAATAATCTACTGTCTGAATTTTAGGCTCTGAAGATTGGAAGATAAAGGGGAAAATAGGTAAAAAAATAATAAATTAATTTATCTTTTAGACAAATTATTTTAAAATACAAACCAAATATATATTTTAAAATTTTAGATAGTGTAGTTTCTAAAGTAGGAATTAAGTCGGTGTTTAATATTTTGGTTAATATATTTTAAACAAATGATTTAAAAATATGATATATTTGTAATTCACATAATAAGCCTTTTATTTGATATATTACATGATACGTTTGAAAATTTTATTTTTATTTTCCATTTAATTCTATAATTAGTCACCCAAATTAATGTTGGAGTTTTCTACTAATTTTTCTAATAAATTTCAAGTGAACCCCAGTACCTCTATTTATTTTCAAAATTTTATGTAGTATGGTTTCGAAAATAAAGCGGGAAATGAGAAATTTTTATATATTTTTTGTTAATATCATCAATTAATTTTAAAAATATGAAAAAAATATATTTGTATTCCTCATAAAGAACCCTTTCATTTGATGACCGATTTTTTTTAGATTTTCCCCCAATAAGTACCCCTAAAATCAAAATTTCTTCAATTACGATATGTACTCCTGATCGGGTCACCAAACTATAAACTAATACCAAATTTCGACCTATTCTTTCCAGTAGTTTAGGAGTAAATTGGTGTGACGTGAAGGAGGGAGAAATCCGGAGTGATTGTATATACAAAACCCTAAAAATAAATTAAAAAACAAAAACTTACCTCAAATAAATACAAAAGTAACTCAGCAAAAAATAATATTATTCTGCAAAAATTAATGTTTTATTTACAGTACAATTCAGTAGATGGATGGAAGCGGATTAATTATCATTTATTTTGATATAACTCTAATCCATTTTTAATTAATTTCATCCAAGATTTCGATCGAAGATGATTACTTTGATTTAATACTGTCGCCTCCGCCAAATTTGATTGTACAATAACAAGTTTTTCCCAATTTTCCGAAAAACAATATATGCGATGTTATTAAAAAATGTATGCGACCACCCCGGGATCCTCTTTAACAGAATCCAGTGTAAACTATCCAAATTACAAGAGGTGCTTTCTAGTAATCGCTAAACACATATGATAAATATATATAATAATAATAACAATATAATAATATATACAGGGTGTAAACGGTTTGAGTGCAAATTTGCCAAAAAAAAAATGAAAAAGTTAGAAGTTCTGTAGCTTTTATTACAGTGAATAATAGATTATTTCCGGCTTCAAAATGATTGTAAAGCTAAATATGTAAATACTCAATAGCGTATACACCTTTAGTAACTGTATTAACAAAGAAAATTATTATTTAAACTCTAAATATTCTGCTATAATTTGCCCTACGCTTCTCCGATCAGATGTGGCAACATAGCATATACTCAGTACTACAGCTGGCCGCTGCCATGAATGCTTTTTTGCTGCCCGGTTCTTTTAAGAAAGTGAAAGTGATTTTTGCGTGACATTCGACATAGCGGAAGTTATTTGATTTTCATTTTAAAATATAAATTGGAAAAATAAATAAAATCTGTTGTGAATTGTGAGTTCCAGTGTATTATTTTGTGACAAACAGTGACAATCATACAATTAGGTAAAGACCTGACATGCTATTAATTTGTGGGGAAAGCAAATGTAATAACAAGAATTTTGAATTTTGAATATTTTCCTATAAATAATCCGTTTGCTCGCCAGAGCTCTATCATAATGACATCCTGCAGGTCAAAGGTTTTCATTTGTCTAAGATAAGTAATATTAATTTCTTAGTAACAATTATTTTTCGAAGAATTTAACACATAAAAGAACTACATATAAGAAATGTTTTGTCGGATAGTTTGTATCGCATTATTTTTGTATCATAATGTAAACAACTTTGTATCCTCCCTTCTTCAACTTGATGCATAAAATAAATCGCCAAATATAAATATTCATTTCAATACATAGATATTAAAAGGGTACATTTTTGAAAATAATATTTCATATTATTTATGTACCTAAGTAAATCTACCGGCACTCGAAACTATGAAATTATTTAATACAAAAAAATAACAGATGTTCATTTTTATGTGGTGACTCATTCCTTTATTATTCACGCTACAAGCAAATCTCATTTTTAGCGCGAAGTTGCCACATTGACAATAATTTACTTAACATGTATTTCAGATTTTCTTGCTTATTAAGGCCTTTAGACCATAGTGTTATAAGAGTTTTTTGTTTTGTTTGGTGGGTACTATCTGCACCTAAAATATATGCAGTCAAACTATTTACACCCTGTATTTATTTCATTTCACACAAACAACAACAACAAAAAAACGCATCATACAGTTATTTTTTTAAAACATAAAAATAATTCCGAATGTGAAATCACGTTTGAGTAATTCAAACATAAGTTGAAATAAATATAATGAAAATCCCACAAAAGGGTGATCCTTGTGCATGGATATTTCTTTAAAAATGTCCTTGTCAATCACGACTTATAATTTAAACTAAGTTTGAAATTATAAACTAATTTACAGACTTTATAATAACAATATAACACAACATAATAAAAAAAGAAAGTATCACAAACAAATGATTAATTTACATGTTTTTACTATAAAAAAGATTTTATTAACATTAAAATATTTTTAATAGCTAAATATCCATGCATTTGTACCCTTGGAATTGATTGGATCCACAGTTTGGTTTTCTTTATAAAAAATGAAAGTGAATTTATCTCCTTAATCTCATCAGGCAGTAAGTTGAATATTTTTGGACCAAGAAAGGTAAAACATCTTTGACCTATAGTTTTAACTGCTTTGGGTACGACGAATGTATTATTTATTTTTCTTGTGCTGTATGAGTGTTGGTTTAATTGTAGTATGAAGGTATTTTGGTATTGCGTTGTCAGTATATTATGGCAGAATCACTGACGTAAATCAAAGACTTTTGTGCTAAGAAATAATGCATAAGTAGGATAAGTTCGTGGCAATTTGAAAATAGACTAATTTTTGTAATTTTTGTAGATTATTCAATATATTGTTTGTTGCACCACCCCATGCTGTTATACCGTAACTTAAATGCTATTGAACTAATAAATAATATAATATAATTAAATGATGTAATGTTAATATATTTGACAAATATTTAAATTTATTAATTATCTTCCTCATTTTTTTTGAGTTGACATGAACATCCTATTTAAGGAGACTGTCTAAGTAAATCCCCAAATATTTTACAGAATTTGATGACATTATTTCGATTGGATTATTATCTATTGTAACTTTAATTCTGTCGAAAGTTGGTAAGTATTTTGTTATACGAAGTAAAAGGAACTATAAATGATTTGTCAACATTCATTGTAAATTTTTTGTAATTGAACCATTCCATGATTACTTTTAGGTCTTTTTCTGGCTTCTTCTTTAGCTTCAGTCCAGGTTGTAGCGCTGTATATTATTACAGTATCATCAGCAAAACTCTGTATCTCTCCTTCCAACGGTAGATAGAATATATCGTTTACATATATATTGAATAAGGTAGGTCCGATTACTGTTCCTTGTGGCACCCCATATTCAATAGTTCTTTTATTACTTAGTATGTCGCAAATCTTAACCTGTTGGGGTCGACTGGACAAGTAGCTGTTTATTAAAGAGTGTATGACCCCTCTAAACCATGGGCCACGGTATCAAAAGCTTTTGCTAGATCTATAAAGACAGCTAAGGTCGGTTTTTTTGTGTCATAAATTTTTTATGTAAGGTTTACTATTGCATCATTTGTTGAGACGTGCTTACGAAATCCTAAATTGTTTTTTAGAAAAAAAGTTTTTGTTATTCAGAAAATTTAATATTCTGTTATTTAATATTTTTTTCCAAAATTTTGGTGATATTAGTATTTAAGTTATCTCCTGTTTTGTAAAGTTGTTTTATTACCGACTCTTTAATATGCTCTCGGGGCAGATTCCCTTTTCAAATATTTGGTTTATAATGTATGTAAGTAAGGTAGCAATTAGATGAGCTAGGTCTTTAAGTATTTCTGAACGAATGCCATATAAACAGACAAATTGAAAAACTCCTGCGGCTTTGAAGTACCTCAATAATCTGTAATCTGCAGATAATAGAAAAGTTTCTCCCATTATCCTTTCTTACATAACGAAAAACCTAATTGGAATAATTTGGAAAGATCTAACTGTAATGTCGGACAGCAAGCCTTTTCCACAAATCATGATATAAATACCGCTTCTATCTCAACAACATCGGACAATATCGCATCAAATCTCTCTTCTAATCTGTGACGTCCATTTAGCGCTACTGATATTAAAACAAAAGCACCCCATAATCATCACAAATCATACAGTCAGTCGGAAATTTCCCGACAGAAATTAAATAAAATCTCATAATACATAATCATCAAAGCACGAAATTATAATTCGATTTCGCTAACATGCTCATATAGAGCGTCCCATATCGCCATAGAATATTATAAATTATAATGGCTCGCTATTTATTTTAGCGATATTGTGGTTCGGGTGCAAACGAGCGGCAGATACGAAAATGTAATTCGGGCTGTTAGTGGGAAGCGGCTACTACTCTTGCATCGGGTTTATGTAGATGAGATGTATAGTGGGTGGATGGAGAAAGAAGATGATGAGGACCGTTTGTGGGATGCTTGCTGATGACACTTTTAGCATTTTCGTAGCACCGCGTGCACTTTGAGTGTAGTTGGATATTAAAGTTTTTTTGTTTTCCTGTTCTAAACGAACATAATGTGCACAAGTTATTCATAGACCTTATACATTTACGTGATCACATTTTTGAGTAGGTATAGTTTTCACCACGTTTTTCTTAATATCAACTTCAGAAATTAGGGATTTTAAATCGAAAACTTCTTAACGAAGGCCCACACTTGCACATTTAAAAAAGATCAGTATGGTAGTGAAATGCAAAAAATTCATTTGTTTCGACACCTCGTTTCGAGTGACACCACACTTGCTTGATCTTGAAATACCTTGGTTTCTGTATAAGAAACAGGGACCTGTTTACTCACTAAGAGTGAGTCCGTTTATAGAAAATCAATAAATTCATAGTAAATAAATAAATATAATATCAGTATATAAGCTATGGGAGTTCTAGGCCAAAATCGACTGAAAATACATGGAATTGCCCATAAGAGATTCTAAGGTTAATTTTGCACAAAATTTACCAAGATGACCTTGAAATCACCAAAGTGAGCTGGCGGTTTAGGGGTGAGAAACGGTGCAATTAGTGCCATTTTGGCTTAACGTGGGGGTGTAATACGGCATATTTAGGGGTGCATCCACCATATTTAAGGCCCTTTTGGCAATTGACGGGGGTGAAATTCGATCGAGGGTGACATTTGTTCTGCGAACGTGGGGGCCCCGTTCCCGTAGCGAAGCGAGCAGGACTGACTAGGGCTCCGATGAGGGCCCCAGTGCTGCTATGAAGATGGATGGGGGCCGCGTATGGGTTAGGATGCTGATGACAGTCTGTGATGTAATGGAGGTTAATTACTATTGGCTGAAGGCTGAAGATGGATGGGGGCCCACGTAGAGGTTATGACGGCTTTATTAGAGGTTATGAGGCCTTGACGTATGGCATAGAACGATGGCACGGAACATTGACAGCTAACAGGTAGGCCATAGAATCAGAGGTACGGAACACGGTTGACAGCTCACGTATTGTACTACAGACGGGTTATGATGTAATTGATAAGCAGTTACCCCTTGAAGCGCTCTCATTGGTTAATTACCACGTGCTCAGCCATACTAAGCTCTTATTGGTCAATAGTCATCATCTGTTCAATCGCATCAAATTTCAGTAATGTACAAAATAATTTATATATTACAAAAACCGTAGCAGTGATGGGGAATCGAACCCCAGTCCTCCTGTTTCCTATGTAAGAACGTAGCATATGCGCCAACAAGGCGACCTTCAAAACTTTTAGAAGTAAGGAAAAAAGAGCACCAATATAACATTTCGAGAAGACTTGTGGACAAGTCAAATTTGGTCAACCATGTATTATCTAGCACCGGGAGCCATAGGATAGATTGGGATAAAACATAGATCTTGTTGAAGGAGGAAAATTTAAAAAGAGAAAACTTAAAGAAGCCAGCTGTATGATGATAAACAAAACGGAAATCGGGGCCCCCTCAATCGACCTTAATTTGAGAGAGATCTATTGCTAGAAGAGCAAAACAATGGTACCCTCAATATCAAGTGATCGGCAAATGACATATTGTCACTGTCAAAATTTTTTGACAAACAACATAATCTATATCTGTGCGAAATTTTTTTGAATATACCAAGAAAGACTCAACAAAACGATTGACAACGACTCCAGACTCGGAGTTGAAACGTCTCCAAATTGATAAGTATAACACTATACCATACCATACACTATTTATATACAGGAATACTGGTTGATCATTTTAAGACATCTCTTTCTCTCAAAATAACTGTGAGGAAGAATTTCTGCACGAACAGCCAGTAATCCGGGCAATTTTACGAAATTGCCTTACTAAACTTTTTTCTCCAAATACGATTTTAAATACTTATCTGTTGCAGGAAAAATTTTGAGGAGAGAAAACCCCAATTAACAGACAAAATAATACAAGACCTCCTCAACAATCTTTTCGAAATTACTTATAAATTAAGGTGTTATTTTATTTTAAAAGTTGTTATGGGTGGCTAGTTTTGAAATGAAAGCCCTGTATATGCAAATTAGCCGAAATGAACAACAACTTAAAAATATTCTAAAGAATTGTCTTAAAAGGAAGTTGAGGTCTCTTCCGAAATTACATGAGTTATCAAAAGTCGGTTTCGGTATGAGTTGGTAAATATAAATGTTAGGGTTCAAGAACATCAAAAAAAGTTTACATGCATGTGACGTCATATCAAAAGAAATATCAACTTTCCCACTAAATTCATAGTTGCATACATAAATAATTTAAGTGCCTATTCTAATTCCAGATAACACCTGACATCTGGTGAACTAGCTATTGGAAAATGATCTACACAAAAAATGTTCCACTAATATTCTAAATCTTTTTCCCGAGCTCCATGCATTATTTCGTCACTGTAAGAAACTTCAGATAAACACGAACCGTGCATCCCATACGGTCATTACCAAAGCGTGTCAGAAATGAGAAATGTTGAAAGTCGTCGTTAACTTCTTGCCATTTTTCAACGTTTTTCGCAGATCATACGTTCCTCTCGTTTACTATATCGTTACGCAAACAGGGTCGTACAGATAATCCTGTTAGTTGAATTGAATTCTCAACAGATGTTGGGAATGATGAATGTTCGACGGGATTGGGAGTTGCAAGCGTGATCATTAGTTTAGTTAACACCTTAATTAAATTTACACTGAATTAAAATACGATTCAGAAGAACTTCTAAAAAAATATTGAATTTCGCAACGTTATAGAGCTCAAAAAGTTATAAACGACTACAACTTAATAAAATATTTATTGTTTTCGATATTAACCGACTTCTAAGTAGAACTAGAAAGTTTAAAATAATTAACAAAAAATATATAGCACTAGATAAAATAAATTACGAGGGTGAATCAAATATGAACCGGACTTTTGTTTTAAAAATTTTATTGGTACGATCAATACAAATTTTAATACATATTATTTTTCTACATAGTCTCCTCTCTTATGTATACATTTTTCCGACCGAATCGGAAGTTTTTTAATAACTTTCTCAAAGAATGAAACTGGTCGTGTCGATAACCAATTGCGCACAAACGTTTCTACACTTTCGTTGTCCTCAAAGTGGTTTCCTCCCAGTTCTTCTTTAAGTGGCCCAAACATGTGGTAGTCACATGGCGACAAATCAGGACTGTAAGGCGGGTGTTAAAGGGTTTCCCAATGCATTTTGTTCAATTTTCCTTGAGTCAATGCAGCTGTATGTGGCCGAGCGTTGTCATGCAACAGAATCACACTTCGGATAGACATATCCCGCCTCTTTTGCCGATAGGCAAGTTTCACTTGTTGGAGTAGTTCGCGGTAATACTCAGCATTAATTGTACGGCGTTCGTGCAGAAAATCGATCAGCAGTACGCCTTCAATCAGCTCACGAATTGCGTAGATATTCGCCTCATTGATGCTTGTCGTGGGACGGCGTGCATGAGGCTTATTTTCCACTGTCTCTCGGCCATCTGAAAACTTTTTGTGCTAGTTGTACACTTGGGTCCTTGAAAGTGTTTCATTGCCGAACTGTGCAGATAGTCGACGCAAAATTTCAGACGGTCTAACGCCCTCCCGCGCCAAAAATTTGATAACAACACGTTGCGCAACAGACGTATGCATCTCTTGCTCTGACATGATGCTACTAACAGCGCATCGACTACGCCTCGCCAAACCGACGAACTCCCCTCTTCTTAACATCCTTACCTAACATATATCGAGACGTCACGCCACTCGAATTACCTACAGAAAAGTCCGGTTCATATTTGATTCACCCTCGTACCTACCCCCATCTAGTAAAATTTACGAAGTCCGCCATGGAAAGACTGTTGAGAATTCGCGTGAAATGTTCCGAGTTTTTAATGTAAAAGTGAGCTTTTTCCACAATAAGTTGAAGGGTATTGTATAGATATTTTTCCAAGTTGTATACCGGCGAGTTGAAAGCACTAAGTATAGGTCGAAGTTGAACTTCGTCTTTATGGATCTTGTACAAACCTTAGAGCTTTGGACATCGGTTTGAGGTTTCCCTGGGGATCAGTTTTTTCTGTATTTCTTTTTCTATGGATGAATCTTTGATTTTGAATTTCATTGTTTTCTCTAGGTAGGTGGTCAGGTCCCTGGATGATTGTTTGTGACTTGAGTCATTGTCGAAGAGTTGCTTCATTTTATCGTGGTAGTGTTCATTACGACGGTGGCGTTTCCTTTATCGGCAGGTAGTATGGTGATATTTGCGGATTCTTTAAGAGTCTTGAGGGCTTTGATTTCCTGTCGGCTGGGGTTTCGTTGAGGTGGTTTTGAGGATGTGATGACTTGGGCAACGTCTTGCCTTATCTGCTCTGCCGTTTGCGAGGCTTATTTCGACGTTGGAGATGATTTCCTCGATCGGAGTTTGCTTCGGAGCTATAGCAAAGTTGAAACCTTTACTAAGAACACTAATGTCGGTGGTGGATAGTGGGTGGTTTGAGATGTTGTAGACTCTACGGATGTTGTCTTAGGCCGGGTGGTTGGGTATGCACGGTATATTTAATAGACCAATTGCACTCAAGGGACAGGTTGTAATTCGACCAATGATGTATGTAGCTCTGACATACTATCACAGTTTGATCGATGGACGTGAGGCTGTCCTATTTTCGAGGAAAGTTAAACAAGCAGTGGAGAATCCGTCGTCGATGGTGGCCCGTCTTTAAACTGCCAAACAAGAAATCACACCAAATTCTTTCATTTTGTGATTATAATAAAAGCCAGCCGTTTTATTTTTCGAATTGAACATTATAACGAAATCTCTAGCTGATTTTATTTTTATTTTGACGTGATTTGTAAATGTTGTATATGTTTGTATTTTTTTGGGTTGTTCGTACTTCCGAGACTATGTTTGTAAACTCTCCAGTTTATTCTGGAGTTTTGAAGATGTTTGGGTTTTGTCGGTCTCGGTGCGCCTGTCGTTCCCAAGAACTCCGTATAGTTCGCAGCTGAGCTTCAGGTGAAGGTGGTAGAGTTGTTTTTGGGTTTCTTTATCCAGAATGGCTTCAGTTCTCCTGTTTCTTGGGTGGTGTGATAGTTTTGTGAACGTTGGAATTTCTGATTGCGGCAGTTCATCAGAAAGTTGAAGTTGTGCAGCGAAATAAATATTTTTTCTCTCAGTTTTTCGCAGGGTCTTCGTGGCTTTCAAGAATGGAACAATATGAAGAAATATTTATACGGGAATACATTCGTTCGTTAGTATGAATCCATTATGAAACTCGCAGACTTTTTGCCAAGGTCTCACTTGGTATTCTCAATGCGTTGTCACGTTGAACTGAGAGATAAGTTAGTTAGTTAGTCATGACTATATTGTCAGAGCTAAATTTTTTACAACTCCTAGTTCATGTTTTCATATTTGTTCCCTAATTTGTTTTCTATGTTTTGTTTTTCCCTGGGCTGTTACAATATTTTCCCTAAGCTATTCCTTAAGATAGTTCTTCCCTATGATATGTTGCGTCCGTTTCTGTTTTCAGTAGCGCCCTCCTGGGTCTCTTGGTTCTGTGTGATTTTTCTTGCTTCCTCATTTATACTTGCTCCCGATTCCTCCCCGGTTGTCCTTGTCTCTGTCTTGGTGTTCTTGGTGTTTAGCTTATCTGTCCTTCTGACTGATGTTATCGTCACTAGATTGTGGTCCGATGATAGTTCCTCCGTTGTCTCTATGTCTGTGTTCTATAGGATAAATTCATCCTGTACCTCTCCATGGCTTCCACTTGTCTGGTGATGGGTTGATTCCTTTGGTTCTCTTACGTCGTTTCTCTCTCTTTCTGCGTGTTCCTGTAGTCTCCTCCTTGTATCTTCGGCTTGGCTTTGTCGATTTTCGATGTTCTCTGTTTGGTATGGGTCATCCTGCTGATGTTTTAGTCTGTTCTTCACGGCGATTAGCACTCCTCCTCCTGGTTTCCTTCGTGGCATGTCCGCTCTGTGTACTGTATATTTCCTGATCCTAAAGTTAGCTGGGGGTGGTCCTCCGCAATTGGCGCATTATGGTGGCACTATCCTGTCCATGCCCGAACTTTTGGATATTGTAGCATTGCCTGATGGATGCTCTTGGTCTTTGTGCCTCCACCTTGATTTTGCAGTTTCCGATGTCCTGTAAATGAAAAACTTTTTCTCTTCCGTCGTTTTCTCTAGTTGTACGATTACCATGGCATCGGCGTCTTTTTTGTTACTCCCTTCTCTGTTCTGGTTGTTCTGATCATCTTGGTGACCTTGATGGGGTGTGTGTTCTTCTCCTAAAGTCCCTTCTTTATCTCTTCTTTTGTGATGCCATTTATCACCGTGTCTTCTCTTCTTCCACCCCGTACGTGTGGTACGATATCTTCTTTGGTTGTGCGGAAATCCTCTTCCGTGTTCAGGTACATCCTTTCGCTATCCCATGAGTTGGTTGTTTTTGGTACGTTGATCTTCTGTTCTTTCATGAGTCTAATGCACTTCTGTTTTTCACGTATGACAATAGGTTGGATGCTTTGTCTTTGTCTTTGTATGTGCAGTGGGGTTGGTTTTCTTTGTAGGTGTGCTAGCGTGGGTATATTCCCTCTTCTTACCTTTCTTTATTCTCACTGGGGGATGACGAGTTACTTGCCCTGGCCGAGAGGTAATCTACTTGGGTTTTACGTTTATATTTCTCCGTATCGCGTCTGATTAGTGGGTGTTGACTCCACACCCTTCACTGTCGTGTCGGGTGAGTCGCTTGTTGACGGGTTTGTATTTTATGTTACTAATTTTGTTTTACTTTGTTGTTAAATAATTGTCTTCCATGTACTAGGGAAGTGCAGGGCGTAGTCTCTTCTGTTTAGTTTTCCCTTTTTCTCGATTTCGATAACTTCTCGTATTAGTCTTGTTTTGTAACGGGTTGTTTGTGCAATCTGTTTACAACTGTCGAAATTTATTTTGTAGCCCGATTGTTGTTGATGTGGGAACAGGGCCAATGTCGTTTGTTTAATTTGTACAGCAAATGTATGTTCATCCAAATGGCCTGAAATTATCTTGTTTGTTTGTTCGACATATTCTTCCCATCACCACCCTTCTCATTATCTTGTACGCAAATTCTAGATCAAATAATCTCTTTGGGAGCGCAATTGATGAAGGTCCTCGACCAGAAATAATATATTACATATATTGTCTTACCTAGAAAAGAATGACATCTCAAAGTGAGAATTACTTGGTAGTAATAAATTGATTTATTGCCTTGAATACAAAGATCTGTTATTATAAATTAAAAATGAGTGATATATTTTAGGTAGACAACTGCAATATTTACCCCATCCTGCACAAACTGTAGTGGTATTCTATCACAAGGTGTAAGTTAGGCGTCAATCATCATTAATTTTCTTTCTTTGTCATTTAGTATAATTTTAAAAATGGCAACAAATAATTTAATTCATTAGTTAAACTGGCTTTACTCTACGAACAAGAACATTGTAGTGTACACTCGAATTAATATCATGTATCCCATTTATTCCCCAAACGAGTTTAGGGCTTAATATATTCCCGGACAGTAACCGGTCCGGTGGAATATTTTCATTTTTTGGTCCTCAAGAAAAAAGCCCGGCCAACAATATATTTATCAAGTGAGCAGTGAAAATGACAGCGCAAAAATTAGATGGTGATTTGTAAAGGCGCTTATTCCCAAACCCATACTAGCCATTCATAATTCATGCCGAAATTCTCTCTCTGTCTCTCATCAATTTTCCCTTTGCCGCCATGAGGAATATTACAGCAAATATCACATATTTTATGGGTGCATGTTCTTCACACGTCAATAATTTTTGACATATCGACGTCGAAGTTTTCGGCAAAACGAAAGTCGACTCATCGATTTTGCGAGCTACTTCGTAAGATTTTTATGGATAAATGTTTCAATCTTGCCACCTACGTAAGACTTAATACTTTTATCGATAGATTGAGAGCAGAAAGTTTATTGCTAAACAACTGGAAAGTGACATGCGAATTAAAATGTCATCCTACCGAAACAAATTTGCCCTATTCACATTTTGAAGGGAATTTTTTTAGACAGTATCTGCTAAACATGACAAGATTTCTGTCGTCGGCCATGACATCAAAAACCTATCTGATAGGTTAGGTTTTGCACTTGTTTACATTGCCGCAGTTTTCCGTAAAAATCTTATTAATAGTTAATAATGACCCCTATATGAATACGAAAGGAACATCAAAGACATTAGTATAGACGGTACCATACCAAACATCCTCAGATTTGCAGGTTTTTAAATGACGTTTGTGTAAATAAAGCTCAAGTTGTTCGCTTTAATTTATTTTAACTTATCTGTATTAATTTTTATTTTACCTGCGTATAAAGGAAATTCCATAGTCCTCTAAAATACCGACGACTATAAGCATACAATTTAAGATATACTAGACTTCAAATCCTCCACATTCCAAACTGAGTAATGTTGAGCAACTTATAAAAACTGTTTACAGCTCATCCCAGACTACATGGATTACCGAAAATTAATAAAAATGGCGTCTAATTTGACTTTGTCAAGAAGTCGACATATTTCACTCAAAAGAATAAAAACTTTACTCTGAGACCAGATGACAATTTAATTCATTTCGAGGTTATGTATCTTTTTTATGCCTGTGGATGAAACAGCGGAAGTTATCAGCTAGAAACTCCCTGACGATATCACCACCATTTTGCAAGATGTCTTGGGTATACCCCTCAATCCGTTGATAGCCAACCTCTTCACGAAGAAGTTCCAACAGGGTTTGCACAGAATGATCAAGAAACCGACCTGTTGATTTCACTACATAGACAACACTTTGTGGTATAAAGTCAAATAAACTAGCATCTGGAAAGTATATTCAGCAACTGATTTTCATTTACAACTAACTAACCCGTCGCAATTTCGAAAGAGGTAGACAAATTGACGTATTTAACATTTTTGCCTTGTAGATAATTTCTTTGAAGACTGACAATGTTGACATTTTTACTTTTTGACATTTCAGAGTTTTTTTTATTTTGGACAATATTGATATTAATATTTTTGACACTGTTAACATTTTTTACATCATAGACATTTTTGACATTTTTGACATTTTTGACATTTTTGACATTTTTGACATTTTTGACATTTTTTACATTTTTGACATTTTTGACAATTTCGACATTTGTGATATTTTTGTTATTTTTTACCTTTTTTAATTTTTACAACTATGACATTTTTGACATTGTTTTCATGTTTGAAATTTTTTACACTTTTGACTTTTGTATGTTACTTACAGATAGCATAACTTTCCATTGGTCAAAGGATTTTTAAAATCGATTCAGTACTTCCAGAAGTTACTCCTACAAAGAAACAAATTTTACCTTTTTAGGGTTCCGTATATACAATATTCGGATACACTTATAATATCACTCCGGATTTCTGCCTGTGTCAGATCACAGCCATTTTTCTCTTAAACTACTGGACAGAAGAAGTTGAAATTTGGTATCAATGAATAGTTTGGTGACCCGATCAGGAGTAAAAGAAAAAATTTTGATTTTAGGGGAACTTCTGGGGAGAAAAACTAAATAAATCGACCGTTCCCCTCCCCCTGATCTCCGAAACTACTGTGCCTAAAATTTTGAAAAAAATAGGAAATATAGAACGTTGCCCGAACTTTACAGGAAAAATAAGGAGAAACCATTAATATTAATTTTGGGGGGCAAATTATAGAATTAAATAAAAATTTAAAAATAAAAAAAAATTCAAACGCATCATGTAATATATCAAATGAAAGGTCTCATTCTGATTAACACAAATATATTTTTTTCATATTAAAAAAAATATATTTAAAAAGATATTAACGAAAATATACGAAAATTTACCCCCCCCCCCTTACCGAAACTATAAAACGTAAAGTTGTGAAAAAAATAGATTTATAGGTTCCGACCTGAAGTTTACTGGAAAAATAAGGAGAAACCTCTACTTTTTTTCATATTTTGAAAATAAATTAATTAAAAGATATTAACAAAAATATAAAAAATTATTATACAATTAAATGGAAAATAAGGATTCAATTTTCAAACGCATCATGTAATAATATATCAGATAAAAGGCTCATTATGTGAATTACTAATATATCATATTTTTAAATCATTTGTAGAAAAGATATTAACAAAAATATTAAAGATCGACTTAATTCCCACTTTAGAAACTACACTATTTAAATTTTGAAAAATATATTTTATTTATATTTTTAAATAACTTGAATAACAGATGTAATAATTTATAATTTAAACTTTTTATTCCAATCTACAGAGCCTCAAAACTCAGACAGTAGATTATAAAAGGCATCTCTGAAAGTTTATTAATAAAATAAAACAAAGATGTTACTTTTTGGGGGCCAAATTAGAAAATTAAATACATATGTATTGTGATAAAAATCAAGCGAATCCTAAAGCAGATAAAATAAAAAGTCTAGGTGTGGAAAATCAAAGTGTATAATTTTTATAAATCTAAAACGCTTCCTTTAAAAGATATTAGGGTAAATATAAGAAAATGCACTCATTCCCTGCTTGTCTGAAACTGGAATATTAGAATCTTGAAGGTAGTACGGAACCCTAAGTATGCGAGTCCAATTCGCACTTGACCAAATTATTGTTTGTTAGCTTTAGATCAGTTACATTTTAGTCACCAATTTTTATATGTATTTTTAATAGTTTTAAATTTTTTAGTATGCACTATTTTTAGGTGTACATGTTATAGGAAGATAATGTAATTAAACTTATTATACAACAAATTGTCCTATACCTGTATAAAATTTTCACAACAGTATGAAGAGTGAAACATAAAACTACTTCCGAAGCTGCAAAAATGTTGACGATGAACAAGACACGTAAAACTTTTCCGATAAAAATTTAAAAAACCTGACAAAAAATGTCGATACAATTTCATCAATTTCAAATAACTTTAACAGCCATTAATTAGAATACCAAAACGGGGCGGTCGACCCCCGTTCAATAACAATTTTCACTCCGTGTAATAAGATCCTTAATTAATGAAGGCATACTTTAGTGCGGCTTTCGATAGAAAGTGCTTATACATCGATTAGCTTGAAGGATTTTCCTCGAAGAGGAAAAGAGAGCGAGAGAGATTATATATAGCCATTTTTGCGAAGAAGAAAATTCATTTGCCCTGGAGTCGAGCCGACGGGACGCTGTTGCTTCCGGTTGTGAACGAAAACAGAAATTTGAAATATTATCGAGATTTTCTTCCAAGAAAATGTCTATTTCGCCATCCACATCACGAGGAAAATGCGCTGGTGGCAATGTTGTTCCTCGGAGCGTTTAATTCGACTTTGTCGTCGATAAATAGTGGGTATTGGGGACGAGATTTGCATCGCATACAAAAGAATTCCAACCAGTCAATGTACTCTACACTAGAAGTATTTTCTGACTTAATAAAATAACAAAATGTTTTTGTAGCAAAACAGAATTTGGCTTGAGGTTTGTTATCATTGCTGCTACGAAACTTTAATTTCATATAAATCTTTAGTATTTTCAATCGTGATAAAGTAACACCATCTATATTGTTATCAAAGAACATAGTAGCTTGACTTCTGGTAAAATGAATGACGTCACACTCTGGTAGATTGTTATTTTTAATCCATGCATTCACTTTTCTGTAGTCTAGCACAATTATTTTCATTTTATGAATCAGCATTGATTTTAATATCGTCGGTGTACAATAGATGTTGGACATCAACATCACTAGTGTCAATTATAAACAGAATAAATAACAATGGCCCCAGTAAGGAGCCTTGTGGAACGTCCGATGTGCCATCAACGTATTGCGTTCTGTTTGTAAAACAAGAATCAAACAATAGAATAAATAAATAAATTAAATCAACAACAAGTCGTGATCCAGTCTATCGAAGCCTTTAGAGAAATCCATATAAATGTTTATATCTACCTGTTGAAATATGAACTGAGTTATACACAAAAATTAGTAATGGCGAGAAATCTTAACAGACAACATACCTCAGGTCACTTAGGAAGACAAAATTAATAGTAGAGCAAAACTAACATCAACATGTTCTAATTATAAAACGTGACTAATTGACATAAAATTAAACAATTTTTATTGATGCGTTTTTAATTTTTAACAAAACAAACATGAAAAATCGATAACAATTTAGTTTTTTACCCTTTAAACAAAATCTACCCATGAAAACGTGCTTGATACTATGGACAATGTTGAAGAGAAACGAAAAACATTCAAAATGAACTTCTAAATTTCGTTAATTAATTAAAATAAATAATTATTTATATTTATTTTTATTTTATAGCTAAAACATTCTTACTAACTGAAAGGTTAGATCTGCTCATAAACAATATATATCCTAAAACTAAATACTACAACCCCAGGTTTTTTTGAAAAATTTCAGTCAATCATATAGAAGACATTTTTTATAGGCCATATTACCTGAACCAGTGGAAAATAGAAGAGTTGATCTAGAGACCACTCGTCCCACTTTACCAATATTTAAAGTATAAATACATATAGGTATTTATGTAATAAAGTTAGAAAAATGGAATACCTAAACCCCATTTTGAGAGACACTATAAATAATAGTAGGTTCCTTTATTTACACTTTCAGTAAATTTCATATTTTATTATTATATAAAAATGAAATACTGATACAAATTGATAAGAATTATTAATAGAGTAAAAAATGATGTTATTCTTCAATTAGTTAATAATGCAATTTTTATGTTGTCGAATTAAGATTCCTTTTAAGAATTTTTTTGTCAATAAATATTAATTACTGACAAGCCAAATTTCTTTACATATATATATATATATATATTTTGAGCTTGATACGGTACATATAACTGTATACATAAATAATAATTTGAGAATTCAATCAGTTGAGGAGAGCGTAACTGATGAAGGTTCTCGACTAGAAACAATATATTGTCTTGCGTTCAATGGATTGAAAAATCTCGAAAAGTTAGTATCGTAAGTTCTTTGACACCTTTTAGTGAAGCTTTTTGGTGTTATTTCTATCCTAGGAATCACAAGGAAACGGCGTTACACACAGTACGACTCCCGATTTGGAGTCTCTGTGAGCTAGATTTTCCTAAAATTCATTTCGCTATAAAATATACAGTGTGGAATAGCCAAATGGAATAAATTCTATAACGAATAAAGGAGGGCGCGTTGGGAAAAACGCTTTTTTTTTTTTTTTTTTTTTTTTTTTTTTATCCGAAGAGGGGGGAAATACATTCCGTACTTAGCTAGCACGTGCTGGCCGTCGTGCGGGACTCCCGATGCAATGACTTCAAAGCAAGAGTAAATCGTTGCATTGAAACCAGTATACCGTATACCCGCTAAAACCCTAACCTCTTTCTCCTACAACCATGGTCCCCTGCGGCACTCTTAGTCAATACTACTTCGCAAGGGTGGTTCATTGCAGATGTTTACTGCTCTTACATTGAAAGCCTCTAAAGCCTACTCCTCGAACGTATTGCGGAGTTCTTTGAGGATAGTCTCCGCGTAATCTGATACCAAGTTCCAGGCTTGGGGGCCCTTCAGCATGGCTTCTACTAATTGTTCTGGAACGATATTAGTCTCCAGAATCCTCTTCACTTCAGCACGTTGATCCTGAAACCGGGGGCAGGAGAAGAAAAACGCTTGGACGCGTCGATTTGTATTTTTAAACGCGCCAATCACCACAGAGCCCCCTCATATCGTGGTATTCCCTTCTAATCTACCCATAACCATAAATAAATAAAGAAGAGTAGATTCACGTTTTTGCCTAATGCCTGAACAAACCTACAGACAGACAGAATTTCTGAAAACGTGGTTTTAGCATCTATTGTTCTCAGAAAAACTTTACTTTTTCTTCAATATCTATAATATACAGACATCAGCCTGTGACAATCGTACTACATATATAGATTTTTATCAGTTTTTTGTACTACACCTGGTTTTAACGCTATATCTAGAACTTAAACTAAAAAATCGTACTCTCACCAGTAACAAACTACACATTTCCACTAGTCAAGGGCTGCAAAATTTGAATTTGTAAACAAATAAAACACGATTCTAAAAGTCTGCTAATATTAATAATCCTTCCGACTGCCCCAGATATTAATCCTGACTCGTCGTTATGATTCCCATCCACCGACTCGGAAACGAGTTCCTGATTTATTTTACCCTCTAATTTAATATGTCTCGTAATAAATAAAATTCGTGTTGTAAACTCCACTGCTACAATTAAGTGGTGAATCGCTGACGGCACTGCCCCACCAACAACTACATTTGATCCAGAAATCCACGCAGCGCACCAAATTACAGCTAGCAGAGATGAAACGCTGCAAAAACGAGCTCCTGTAAAACGACTGAAAACTACATACGTTTACGACTTGAAAATTTCATCTCGCAACACGTGCATCCCGCTCCCCGCTTCGTCCACGTCGGGAACAAATGCGAACCCTTTACCGGACCGTGCATTTGTTTTTTCGGTATTCTCTCGGGGGCAGAGAAAGGATTCCGTAGATGAAATTTGTCCTATTTGTTTAAACCGAGATGGGCTCGACGGCGGACAAATGACAACTTATTGTATGCAAACGAAACTGGGAAATTCTTTGGGAGAGATTTCGTGATGTTTGATACGTGTTTGCGTGCACGGTTCAATGGGCAAAATGTATTATGTAGTTTGCATTTTAAATAGAACCGGTGAAATAGGAATATGAAAGAAAACATTCTGTCGGTAAATAAAAAACATTATCTGAAGTTCTCTTAGAAATTTGATTCAAAGGCAAGTGTTACTCGCTTTTTCAATCTTTTCTAGTTTTGGAATACAAGTCAGTGCAGTATAGAGAACTCCAAAAAACAGAATGTGCAACTTAAACGATTGCATTTGTCATTTTTAACCGACTTCCAAAAAGGAGAAGGTTATGAATTCGTCGACATGTTTTTTTATGTATGTTCAGTGATTGTTCAAAAACGGCTTGGGCAATTTTGATGATTTAAACGACATTGTATTAAGGAATGTGATAGTAGGTACCATATAATTTTTTGTAACGTGATATTTACGGTTTTCCAGAAAATTAGAAAAAACTGTAATTACGGGACTACACTTCAGTAAATTTCAATGAATCTGCACTGTTTTCTCTTTAACAACTCAATCAATTTGAATATCTGAAATTGTATTCTACAAAGAGATGTTTTAGCCTGATTTCGTATAATTTTCTAAGCAGTAAAGCATACCATTTTTCTGAAAATAGTAAAAATATGTGCAAAAAAGGGTAAACATCAATATAAATGTAAAGTTTTCATCATAAATATCTAACTTAAATGTCAAGATATGCCATGGAAGTATATCGAACAAGGTGTTTGTAACGGTTTTAATTTTATAGGGCTTGTAGTCGAGTGAAATGGCACAAAATATTCCATGTATGTGTCGAAAAGTAAAATTGTTAGGTGAGCGATCTTTTCTATACAGTGTACGGCGGTAGGTGTATGTGTGTGTGCGTGCATCGAAATTCAAGCAACAAGCAATGTGCGCAGTTGAAATATAGGGCAAAGTAAAATTACAGTTAGACCGGTGGGTTCAAAAAATCTTACAAATAAATGTGATATTGTGTGATACATAAGCAGTTCTATATATAGGATGGTTAAAATATAGGTGAAATGGAATCAAAGTTATACCGAGTGGTTCAAAAAATGTTGTTTGGGTGGCAATAAGTAATTGCGTATACAATGTGGTTGAAATACAAGTGAAGAAAACTATGGTTATACAAAGTACATAAAAAAACATTAAAAAATCGTATACAGTAAGGATATTCGAGTTATATGGCGGAGAGTTCAAAAAATGTTAGAAGCAATTGCATATACAGGATGATTGAAATATAAGGTGGAGTGGAATTATATTTATACAGGGTAGTTAAAAAAATTATATAGTGTGGAACATAAGTTGTTGCTTATACTTGACATATGGGGCGAATTAAAATTATAGACAAAATGAAAAAGAAAATGAAAATAAGGTAAATCAGGTTCTAGATCGAACTTTGGGTTTCAATCTGTTTACTCACCAAGTCTCACTATGGCACTGATTTAGAAGTACAAGTTGTAGGTCGAACTCGGGACTCAATCCGTCTACTCCCCCATTCTCAGTAAAAGAATGATTTAAAAGAGTTTCAGAGTGTTGATCTAATTCGTGGCCTAATCTGCCTACTCACCAAATCACCCTAGATTGCAGAACTGAGTTTGAATCTACTCTGCTTTGTTTATTTATGGTTATCGGTAGTAGTGATGAGGAGACTGATTTAACGCCATTGGACTACTTTTTGTGGGGATATGTCAAAAGTACTGTATATATTGGGTGTTGGTGGGTGTGCCTGATTTGTTTAGTATGGCTATTACGGAGCTCCATGCTGTAGGGAGGCGGGTGCTATAATCGGGTTGGATAAGACAGTGGAATACTTTCTTCTAGTTCTATACCTTCGCGGATAGTGGATTTTATATGGGAATTATAAGATTTGATAGTCTTACTGTCCTTGAAATTTAGATAGTGCCCTGTTTGAAAACAATGATGTACGTGAGCTGAAATCGGATCTTTTTTGCGAACAGACAGTGATTAGTATGACCGAGGTAACTTTGTGGGCAGTCGCGACCTATAATTTCTTAAACTCATCCATTCTCGTTAGGTACATTATTTTTTGGAATTCCCGGTTAAGTTGGCTATACTTTCAGTAATTGTGATTATCTTAACTGGAAAAAGATCACAGTTATAACAGAAGCATTGTTATTATATTAATAAATTAGATTCAGAAAATTTTGAGTGACTATTCATGTGAAACTGGAAATTTGAAATTATTGTAATAAAAATAACATTATTAATGTAATTACTATGATGCGTAACTTCTCTAGTACTTATAATTAAGTTGTATACGTAATTATAGAATATTACTGGGCATTTTTTGTGTGGATTTCTAAAATATTACAATTAATGTTATCCAAATTGTGGATATATGTTTTATATTATTATTGTTAGGATAGGTTCGTTCACATGATACATTATCAAAATTTGCGATGTGAGGATTTTGAATACAATGCGAGGCAATAACTCAACCTTCTCTACCTAATCTGATATCATTTTTATGTTAGGTCATTCTATTTTCAGTTTTCTTGATGTTTGTCCAATATACGTTGCTTCATAATTATTACAATATATTTTCTATCTTTTGTTTTCCTAAATAGAAGACTGATTGTTATGATTGATATGTAAATTATTAAAATATTATTTTTTTAAATTTACTAATTTGGGTTGATAAATCTTTAACATATGGATTAGAAATGTAATGAAAATTGACGTTGTTATTGTATGTATATGTTTCTTACATTGCAATTTCCTCTTTCTCTGTAAGTAGTACTGGATTTTTTTTGATTAAATGAGAAAGAAAACGTAACAATAATTTCCATACCACCAGAAAATTGGCAACAATATTACAAATTGTGACACAACCTGGTATCCTAAATTTAAAAAACTCAAAAATCAACATAAAACCTACCTTTGTCTGCTCACACTTGCGACTGCGAGGCGTTTGCTGTTCATCGGAGAACATAAGGTCGTGGCTAAAAGATAGTAACACACAAAATTCAAATTTATTTGTATTTTTTAGGGCGCCATTTGGTTGAAAACCTTTAAGTGAACACACCGTAAAAACCAAAAAAATAGTATGCGGTTATGATGTAATCACACCGGCTATAGTGATGTTGTTATGTTCCTTATAAACAACAACTGCCAATAATCTGATTCTATTAAAAAAATTATGTATTCAATACTTTCAATGGTGCTTCCAAAAATTCTTTCACAATCGATAGGTTAGGTGTATAAAAAATATGCAAAATGTAAATACAGAGAATTTAATAAAAAAAATTAAAAAGAAAAAGTATAATACTAAAAATTGAAATATGAAGTTTGTTAAAAAAAAATTTAGGACATTCTAACAGCGGTAATTAAAGAGTATTGATTTAAAACTACAGTGAAAATTTAGATGTTTATGAAAAAAAAATTATATCTGAAATCTACAAAAAAATGTACTCAACACTAATCACCTAATTAAATTAATCTGATCAATAAGGATAATGGTATAATCTGTCTACAGAAAATAAACCTTACCTTTACAAATATGATCGGAAAATCACTATTGTCACAATTTTACTGTAATATATATTTGTGCTGTATTCCTAATTCTGGAAACTCAAAGCCAAATATCTTCAACTATTTCTTCACTGACTGTAAATCAGTTAAATTTCATCTAAATGGTTAAAACGGTTCCATACTAAATAGTAACTTTAAAATCCCATCTCGAAATTAACAGTCCCAAAACGTAGAAAATTCTAAATTTAAAAATTCTTAGTTAGAACAAGGCTCCAAACGTAGAAAAGAACTTAAAAGAAACAACAGGAAACGAGCCCAACTGTAAAACGAATCCACCATAAAACAGGATTCAAAACGTGGAAAAATCCACCGTAACTCAAAATTCTTCATAAGACTGCTCCGTAAGAATGCTCCATAAAAGCCTTTCTAAACAAGGGTTTAATCTATAAATATTTTAGACATCACCGTCTCTTTTTAAACGCAATCTTCGCCATCGAAAAATGCCATTCGACCGTCGTCTTCTAACCACAGAAAACTTTCACACGGCCAAGCTCAAGTAACGCCATTTTAATGCCTACAGAAATCGCACAACGGCAAGGCACGGCTTCACTCTCTTCGGGACGCAAAAGAAGACTCTCTTCGGGACGAAAAAGAAGACGGTCGTCCCCGTTTGCGTTCTACGAATCAGAATATTTCCCTACTCAAATGAACCAAACATGCGAAAATGTCTACAGCACATGAGAGGCTTCAGATAAATTACGAATTAGAGAACAGATTTTTAAGAAGAAAATAATTTTATGGATGGCATCAAAATTAACTGACATTTTACTGTGCTAACAAAAAAGTATTGTCCTGGATATCGCCGGCTTAGCGGAAAGTCGCACAGACAACGAACAAGGTACTCAAGAAGGCACTAGAACACCAAGTGGTTCAGAGAGCCTACAAAAAAACAACTCTAGCCAAAGCAACTCCACAGTTTACTCAATAAGGCTCCAATTTTTTACACGTTACAAAAACTCAGCTAGTAAACATAGACCGCAACCAATACAATTATCTCATGATGATATACAGATATATGGAGAACCAATTAGTATTAAAATATGGAGGTGCCCCAGCAAAAAGTCAAACTTATAAGACAGAAGCGCAACGTAGTATTTTATTTTGTCATTCGAAAACGTATATAAAAGAGTTTTAGTATTTTCACTTACCCCTCCCCCACCCTTATAACATAGTGGTAACTCTCCAACCGTAAATGGAAGATTCTACGTCAACCCTGATTAGAGAAAAAAGTAGAAGAACCTGATTTTACTTCTGTTCATTTAGGAGTAACAGTTATGACCTGATAATTGGTTATAAGAACACCCTTTCTCTCATAATTTTCAACAAGAAGTGTTACCAGCATTTTTCACATAAATTAAACAACACCCTGTATATTACTTTTTACAGTAACAAGCAAAGAGCATTCCTTTCATACTTATTATTGATGTTCAAAGTTTATTGTGCCAAAGTCATTAATCAATTTATTGTTCTTGTTCATTTTATATACAATAGCTGCTTTATATCACCTAAAAAGTAACGGCTCATATATTTTTTATAGACTCATCTTGAGTCATGACAGTAGTCATGTTGATCGTTAAGCCTTAATATGTTACAGCTGATGACCCAGAATTACGGAATTATGTTAAATTAATTTATTTTAGCGCAATCAAATATTTCATTGTAATTTGAAATGCATTTATATGACTCTATGCATATGAAACTGCAGACCAATAACCCTTCTAATAAGTACATTTGTAATTTTATCATTACTGTTGATATGTCATAAATCTTAAATCGTGTTTGACTAGAAAAACTTCCTATTTCACCAAAAATAAAATCCTAATTTTCTCATTAATTGCAAATCAATGGAATATTAATTATCATAAACTTGGTAAACATAGCTCTAAAATGATGCCATTAATTTTCTTTTTAACGATATATTTTGTAATATAGGATTTGAGGAGATGTAACAAATTTTATTACCCTCAAAATGAAACCAATATACTGTCATTCTCCATTCAATATGAAATCAATATTTTTAATGTCAGCAGATTGTATTGAAGTCTTAAGAATCAAGAAGTGAAAGCTACTAATAGAGGTGTAGATAATATAACTCATCGTACAATAACAACTTTATCAGAATTTATCTCCAAGCCGTTATACCATATATAGGGCTTTAATTTCAAAACTATCCACCCAAAATGACTTATAAAATGTCTTTAACAGAAAAATACAAAAAAAACATGTAAATTTATATTTACGGGGGACACATTTTACACGTATCGGTGACCCTACAAATTCAACCCCAAAGGGGTTTCATGTGATACCTCTTTTAACCGACTTCCAAAAAGAAGGAGGTTATCAATTCGTCGCGTATTTTTTTCGCTTTTTTTTGTATGTATGTTACCTGATTTCTTCTCCTGTGGTGCACCGTTTTGAATGAATCTGGTCTTGTTTAATAGAGTATATATCCGGATTGGTGAAACTTCAAATTTTGGAAAAGAATTCTATTGGTAAAGTGATAAAATTTGTGAATGAACACATGCATGCATGGATGTCGACCAATATCCCTAGTATTTTAGTCGATTTTTCGATAACTCCTTATGGATGTGTATAGCTTTTAACTTTTCTGCGACGTGCAACTTACAGTTTTGCAGAAAATAGCCGAAAATTTCAAAATTCTTATCAAAAATTTCATCAAAATGACATAACGGACATTTCCTGATAAATATTTTAATTCCAACGTAATAGTACTAGAATTTTAGGCACTGGAAGTTTCAACTGCGAATTTGAAAATTTTCTATGTACATCTCAAGCATATTGGTAGTATTTTCGGCTCATTAAATCAATGAGTACCAAGCTCGTTTTGTTTGTATACCAGGCAAATACCTATTTAAATGCAATTTTTTCCATTTTGCGAAAACGGTGCTTTTGGTTGTCACATTCTCCCAGCCTAATAGAAAATTCAGTGTCAACACATGTCAAACTTTAAACTGATATTTGGTGCGTTTATGGACAGAGTGTTTTGTTATAGCAAAAAAATCACAAAGTAAAGCGATAGAAGGAGTTGCATTTATATGAAGATTGAAATATAGGACGGACTAGAATGATAGTGGTCCGTAGGCAGCTGTATATATAGGATGGTTGGAAAATATGGTGGACTGGACGTTTAGTGGTATAAAAATGTTGGAAAAAATGTGAAATTAAAATTATATAGGGTGATTAAAAAACTGTTATATTATGTGGACATAAGCAAATCATATACAGGATGGTTGAAATATATGCCGGAGTTGAATTATATTTATACAGTGTGATTTAAAAAATATTTTTTATAGCCCATAAGAAGTTGCATAAAGTGTGGAGAGGAATTAATGTTACACAGGGCGATAATATAAAATGTTAAAAATGAAATGATTTATGGGGTAGCCCACAAGGAGTTATATACTATGGTTGAAATATAGGACGGATTTGACTCCGTAAATATGGGATGGATTCTACTCCGTCCTATAGTTTACAGAAGGCAGCTAACACATTTATGCTTCCATGGGCAGTCGTATGTACAGGATGGTTGGTACATAGTTTGGAGTGGAATTATCTATAGTTATACAGGGTTGTCAAAAAAAGTTGAAAAATGTTACATGGCGTAGTCCATAAGGCATAAATATATTTTGGGCTTATTAAGTCAACGCGTATTAGTACATTTTGTTCGTAAAGATTTACCTGTCAATTTAAATGAGAAAGTATCATTGTGTAATGTTGAGGCTTTTGATGTTACCTGGTTCTGTCTATTAAGGTTATACATACAAAATAAAAAATAAAGAAGGAAAACTACCTGAGTTCAAAAAAACTAAAAAGTTGAAAATAAAACATTTAAAAAAAATATAACCGTCTTCTACCTATAACTGAAAAGGTAAAAATAATTATAACAAAATACAACTCTAGCAAATAAATAACACATTCAATGTTGTTAGGTACCTACCCAGGAAGTAAAAAATGTAAAAATTAAAAGGTGCTCATTCTATACAAATTAATTTCCTACCAATCTAGTATAATTTTGAAGTCGGTGCCAAGCAACAATCAAGTTTGATGAATTAGTAGATAAGTACGCAATGAAGGATTTTAGATTTGCTTGGCACCGGCTTTAAAATATACTAGATTGGTAGGTAATTAATTTGTACAGAATGAGCACCTTTTACTGTTTACATTTTTTACTTCCTGGGTAGGTACCTAACATAATTGAATGTGTTATTTATTCTGTTATAATTATTAATAGCTTTTTAGTTATAGATGGAAGTCGGTTATATATTTTTTTAAATGTTTTACTAAAGGTATCTTTTGACACCTCATTTATTAAAATCAGAATATTTTTTTAATAATAAATTAAAAATTTTAAATTGTAATTGAAAAAAAGCCTTGGTATAAATACCGAGATAAACCGGTGACAAAAAATCCTTAAATGTTCTTGCTAAAGATATTTGTGACTGTAAATATAAACAATTTATTATTACTAGTGGTTTCGTAGTATACTGACCAATGCTTTATTTTTAACAAGAAAGAATTAATATCTATTTATGGGGAAGAACAACGCTGTGCATGCAGAACTATTCATGTTTTTCATCAGAGACATCAAGTGTGTGCAGTAAAATTGTCAGCTGAAGCTGCACAGGTTTTGCCAAGATCCTAAAACATCAATACCAAAAGTCTCCAGACTAACAAATATTTCGCTCGGCTCTGTGCATAAAACGTTACGCCTAAATAGATTTTTTTCTCTACAAAATATATAATTATTGGACCTTTATTCGTGGAAGAAAATTTAATTGGGAATTGTATTTGGACTTATTAGAAAATGTGATAAATCCCGTTATAACCGAATCTTTAGAAAACCAAATAGATCAAGATAAATTTATTGTTAGACTAGGAAACCCTGTTTTTTCAAATGGAAGGAGCACCTCCAAATTATGCCTTGCCTGTACGAAATTGGCTTAATGAGAATGGCCAGCAATATCACCCGACCTAACGTCCCTTACCTTTTTAGGGGGACATCTAAACCGTGGTGTATATAACTCAACCTCGCGATATTCTTGAACTTAGACGTAGAAGTGGAAGGTTGTGAGCGAGAGAAATTCGAGGTGCGACTTTACCATGGCCTTACCAACAATGGCAGACATTTTGAAAATGTAATTTGCAAGTTTACAATGGCATTACTCTGTAAAAAATAATCTGTTTTAAAAAAATGATATGTCAAAAGACTGGGGAAAATATGACCTTTAAAAAGAGGTATCACACAATAACCTTTTATATTTAATCATGTAGAAGTGATTTCTTGAAGTTTCCTTCGACTTCCATCTCTTGAAAAGATTGGTCTCACTTTCAAGACGATTCCAAGGAAACTTCGAGGAACGAGTTACATTGTCTACAAGCTTCAGACAAACATTGTAGAAGTGATAGTAACCCCCGCTTAGCGGTTGAAACTGCAAAGTGACCGATACGTGTAACATGTGCCCCCCCCCCACCGTAATTTTATCGTAAAGGCAGTTGATTCTCAGAAAAAATGAGACAAAAGATGCAGTTAACAACCTAACATACATGGTTTATAATAAGGTGGATTGAAGCAACTCAATTGCTGTTCTCAATATAGATAAAGGTTTCGACAAGAAAAACTGCAATTTATTGCTAGATAAACTCTATAAATGTGGTGCCAAAAATAAAATTTCATAAGCTATTGACATGAATATTGAGTTTTGTGAAGTTAAAACTTGAGTTCCACCAGGAACAGTTTGAGGGCCCCTGCTCCTATTTCTTCCAATCATGCTAATATTTCACTTTTCCATTTATTGCTGTGATCATTCCTTTCTTTTTAACCGACTTCCAAAAAGGAGGAGGTTATCAATTCGTGCCGTATTTATTTTTTGTATGTAAGTTACCTGATTTCTTCTCCTGCGATGAACCGTTTTAAATGAATATGGTCTTGTTTAATAGAGTATATAAAACCGGTTGGTGAAACTTCAAATTTGGGAAAAGAATTCTATTGGTAAAGTGATGAAATTTATGAATGAACACATGCGTGCATGGAAATCGACCATTATCCCTAACATATTGATCGACTTTTCGAAAACTCCTTATAGATGTGGTAGTTTTTTAACGTTTAATCTATTAAGTAAGATCCCTAGGTGATTTCATATACTTTTCTGCGACGTGCAACATGCAGTTTTACAGAAAATCGCCGAAAATTCCAAAATTCTTATCAAAAATTTCATCGAAATGACATAAGGGACATTTCCTCATAAATATGTTAATTCCAACTCTAAACTGCTATTTGGTGAGTTTATACACAGGATGTTTAGTTATAACAAACAAAATCACAAAGTAAAGTGGTAGAAGGAATTGCATTTATATGATGATTGAAATATAAGACAGAGTAGAATGTTAGTGGTCATAAGCAGCCGTATATACAGGATGGTTGGAATATAGGGTGGAGTGAATTTAGAACGGATTTGACTCCGTAAATATGGGATGGATTCTACTCCGTGCTATAGTTTACAGAAGGCAGCTAACAAATTTACGCTTGTCCGTGGGCAGTCGTATGTACAGGATGGTTGGTACATAGTTGTACAGTTTTGTCAAAAAAGTTGAAAAAAGGTTACATGGCGTGGTCCATAAGGCATAAATATTTTTGGGCTTATTAAGTCAACGCGTACTAGTACATTTTGTTGATAAACATTTACCTGTTAATTTAAATGAAAATGTATCAATATGTAATGTTGAGGCTTTCGATGTCACCTGGTTCTATCTATTAAGGTTATACATACAAAATAAAAAATAAAGAATGTAAACTACCTTAGTTCAAAAAAAAGTTGAAAATAAAACATTTAAAGAAAATATAACCGACTTCCACCTATAACTAAAAAGCTATAAATATTTATAACAAAATACAAATCTAGCAAATAAATAACACATTCAATGTTGTTAGATGCCTACCCAGAAAGTAAAAAATGTAAACTTTAAAAGGTGCTCATTCTGTACAAATTAATTACCTACCAATCTAGTATATTTTTGAAGTCGGTGCCAAGCAACAATAAAGTTTGATGAAGTAGTAGATAAGTACGCAATGAATGATTTTAGATTTGCTTGGCACCGACTACAAAAATATACTAGATTGTTAGGTAATTAATTTGTACAGAATGAGCACCTTTTAATGTTTACATTTTTTACTTCCTGGGTAGGTACCTACCAACATTAAATGTGTTATTTATTTGCTAGAGTTGTATTTTGTTATAATTATTTTTAGCTTTTGAGTTATAGGTGGAAGTCGGTTATATATTTTTTTAATGTTTTATATTCATTAATTTTTGGAACTCTAATAATGGCAGAGTTGTAAATAGATACAACAAATAGTTTGTAAGTAGTAAACTATTTAAAAATTATAATATAAGACGTGCGTGTAGATAGCTTCAGTCTTTTTGGCGCAATTTTCTGGTAAATAAATAAACAATTTTATTTGCAATCGTTTCAATAGTTGTTTTACTCAATAAAAGTTAAAAAACCTTTATTATTTGTTTCTATTTTTGTAGGATACATTAATTCAAACTCTTTTCAGCTTGTCACTCAAGAACGGAGATTGAGTACAACAGCTTCGCGTACAATGGCTGCCATGTCGTTGGGTTTCATTGTGGTTGTAACTCCTTGGACGATACAAGAAGTTGTTGCAGCTTGCACAGGTACCCGGGCACCACCTGCTCTGGACTTTTTAGCTACGTGGTTAGCACTGAGTAACAGTTTTTGGAATCCGTTCATATACTGGCTGCTGAACAATCACTTCAGGAGAATTAGCAGGGAACTTTTTATCAATAAGGTATGTTATCTCATATAGAGCTTTAGGTTAGGTTATGTTAGGTTAGGGTAACACTTTGATATTCTCAATCCAAATAAATTAGGCTTTAGGAGAATTTGCGAGAATCAAAAAATATACGATTTTCATTTAACAGATTTTTAATAATTTTTTCGTATATACTATAAGTTTGGAAAAAAATATGAGAAATTTTATATCGTTAATATTTTAACTTGTCGGTTGCTGTCATACAATTTGACCTAATAGTACTGTAGCCAAATGGTTTTCCACATTTTTTTTCGGGCGTCCAATATTACAACTTGTTCAACTTCAAACGTTCAGACTAAACAGAACTTTACGGTGGAGTTTATTGCTAGTTAAGCCATCAAGAATTGTCTGCTTGGGATTTAACAACTGTTTAATCCCATATTTCCGGTGTTGGTGCTATTCGAGAAAAGACTTTATGATCTTTGCGTTCCTCTTCTTGTAACTAATGCATATTAAAGTCTCAACTTAAAAGGTTTTCGCGAAGCTATTTCAGGATAGTTTTAAACGGGATTAAGTAAATGTTCCTTAAAGAATAGAAAGCTTGCTGCAATTTAGAGTTGTTTGTCTTTCTTAGCTTCTTAATTACTGGTTGAAATACATTATCCCAACTGTTTTTCGATGTTACAGATTTAACTTGATTCTGATTACGTGTGTAATAAAATAAAAAATACATTAATTTTGTAAAAAAAATGGGATAACAAATGGTTTCAAGTTATAAATATATATGTCACCGAAACTGTATTTTTTATTGCACGAAATCACGTTTTTATAATGGGAAATAATTTTGAGAATTTACTTATTCAAAAAGATAATACTAAAATTGCTATTTAATGTTACACAAGTCTAGATCAAAAGCTCTAACCAACACACATATATAAAATACACGATGTTGGTTAATGATTGCGTATTTCACTGACAAAGAAATCGCAAAACCCAGGAGATGTTTAAATTTACCTGTTTTTGGTAAAACATAAATATTATAGAGAGGAGTAAACGATTAAATAAATTTCGTAAAGTTTGATGATATCACATGATCACCACAATCATAAAACATTCCAAGATAATTCCATTAAATGTCTCCTACCCTTCTTTCACCTAAAAATTTCGAGGGGCCAACTATTATTTCTTCGTACCTATTAGTGATTTACAATTTGTGCTTCAGTGTGACAAGTGTAATAAAAGTGAAGTTTCAAAGTGTGTTTGTGAGAAAAAGACTAAACGAATGGAGTCGCAGCAAGAAAAGTAACATTTGTTATGTTTTTTCTCCTTTGAAAAAAACCCTTATAAGTCTGGGCGAAACGTTGGAAAAATTTCTTTATATGACCTTTTAGCAATATAAATAAATTAATTCGAAAAATTGCCACGGCCCAAATCCGGAAAAAGCAAAATCAAATTACTATCAAATTTATACATCTCCACCTAGATATTGCGATTTTTTGAATTACAGGGTGCTATAATAATTGTTATACTATTGTAGAAACATAATTTTGCACCCTAAGGGTACCTACGCACTATGCGGTTAGCCGGAATGCGGTCAGCCGTCCGATTAACCGCAGTCAAAATTATCTATGAAAAATTTGTTTTTGTGCGCACTGTCATGCGGCTGCCGCACAACTGCTGCAGCGCTGCGGCCCGACTCACGGCCAGCCGGAGAGTTGCTATACCCCACTACGCGTTTGCGTTTGGCCGGCATTGATGACGGATGTGTGAACTGACGGGCTAAAAACGAACGCTATGAATTTCAATACAGAAAACATTATAATTTAAATACAGAATAGGCCGGTAATATAGAATACAAATCTGCGGAATACTCTGAGAGAAACTTACGGCAAAAAGCTTGGGAAGAATTGGTGAAAATATATGGACCACAGGATAAAAAAAACAACTGGTCTTAATACTTTTTGAGCTATCCGAAAAATATTTCAAAATGTTTACTCTCATCTCGTGTTTGCAAATAAGGATGCATCCAGTATGATTTCGTTTGTTTCTTTTTCTTTATATACCGCAAGTAAATATAATAAATAGCTGCGACTTCTTCAACATCTTGAGAATGAGCTCATCAATTGAGATCCGAAGCGCAACCGCACTATCCGTTTGCGACTACGGCTAGCCGCCATCCGGCTGGCCGCAGTTGCAACCGCGTCCTGCGGATAGCCTACTGGCAGCCGCGTTGCGTCAAACCGGTAAGTACGTAGGTACCCTAACACCAAACCTTTATTTAAACAGTTAACGTCATTTCAACAATTCTAAGTTTTCATCATCAAGGAGTAAACCAAACTAAATCTAAATTACAATTTTTACATACTAGTAAACTATTAACAACATTACAGTAATCAGTACAAAGGGTACAAACCTGAATTCTAAATAACAGATTTCACAGATAACGTAACCATTTTTTATAATGAAATTAACAGCTGCATGCAATGGTCAATCAAATTTTCAAGATGACACCGCTTAGGCTCATCCTCACGTGCTGTGTTACATAATCACCTGGGGGTCAATGACTTCGGATGACAGGGGCGTTGACAGGGACGACGGCACAGAACGACGGTATGGGGCGTAGACGTATGGCATAGAACGATAGCACGTAACGATTTTATCGGGCGTTGATGTATGGCATAGAACGATAGCACGGAACATTGAACACTGACAGCTGACAGATAGGCCATAGAGTTGGGTCAGTGGTAAGGAACACGGTTGACAGCTGACGTTTTGTACTACAGGTGGGTTGTGACGTTGACTGTTTAAATAAAGTTTTGGTGTTAGGGTGTAAAACTGTGTTTTTACATTTGTGACACACCAAAGGTTCCACAGCATTTCCATTGATATTTTTATGAAATTCGGTACACGTGTTCTATCTTATTATTTCACTAGCAGGGTCCGTACGGGTTTTCAATTGAATAATTTTTGAGTAAAAAAATGCTACGCCAGTGCCTTGTTTTAAATTAAATGTTATTTTTGAAATCTCAATTCATTTCTGTGTAAATTTTATGTGTTAATTTTGTTTAGACAGATGCAAGGCAAGCCCGTAGCCAGAAATTTTTTTCGGGGTGGGTTGGACAATATTTTTGGGTGGGGTGGGGTTGGATAATTTATTTGCTTGGTGGTGGGCCGATTGGAAAATCTGTATTTGTATTCATATATATATCAAAGATATATAAATTGTATAAATATGAAATAGATTCTCATGAAAAAGATGATTAATTGGTTATTTAATTTAATCTAGCAACCCAATATTCCAAGACACCCTCCCCCCTGGCTACGGGCATGATGCAAGGTTATTGCTTAACAAACATTTATCCCAAATTTGCAGTGTGAAAGGAATTTATTTTTTTATATTGGTGTTATCATAAAAATTACCATTCCTTATTATTCCATGTGTACACAAAGTAAATGGTGATTTTAATGGCATGACCTTTTAAATTTTGGATTACTCTCACTGCAAAAGTTTCTGTTACCAAGGTTTTATTTTCCTACAATATTATAGAAACTAGCTGTCGCAAAGTGGACAAAATTCGACAATTGTGTCTGGCAGGTTCAGTAACCTGAAAATTTTATCGTGATATTCTATCCTAGGACTTTAAGGGAGAACCACAATTACTCGGAACGGATCCAGATTCGAAACCTCTGTTTGGTAGTTTCCTCGAAAATGCTAGATGTCGGTCTTACATTTCGCTTCTACTAATAAGTAACGAAATTCAAGTTTTTTTTAGATATAATTCATAGAACTTTATTTGTGTTCAAATTCGAAATTCTTAATTTAAAATGACAACAATTCAACCGCTAATGGGCTACCCTACATATTTATTTTTTCTAAGCTCCCTGTATAACTATAATTGCATTCAATTCTCTAACATTTATTGAAATCGTCATTATAATAATTCCATCTCATTATACATTTCCACCACCAGGTATATGCCACTGCTCATGGACCACACATAATACTTTTCAACATTTTTGAACTACCCGGTAAACCATTTAGTATACGACACTCCCTATGAGCCACCGTATTTACTCTTTTTGTTTATGAAATTTTTAACTATCTTCTGTTACTATAATTCTACTCCGACCTATATTTCAATCATCATATATATGGAACTCTTCGTGGGCTACTCTATAAATAATTTCCTATATTTTTTATCATGATCCTGTATATCTATAATTCCTCTCACCCTATATTTCATCTTCCCTATATATACAACTGCTTATGGGTTACGAAATGTTGCATTTCCATTTCCGACACCCTGTATATGCATCTCTGTATAATATTTTTTGCACCATCTAACTATAATTCTACTGCACCTTCTATTCCAAGAACCCTGTAAATTCAACCGTTAATGGGCTTCACTATATAACTATGTTTCTAGTTATAATTGCAATCTACTCTATATTTTAAACACCCTATATATGCAACTGCTTATGTGCCACCCACGAAAAAAATTATTTCTAACGTATCTGGAGTCGCCCTGAATAATTATAATATACAACTATTACTTTACCACTAAACAATAACAACGCTTGCATGCCACTTTCAGAAGTACATGCTCTAAGTATATAACAGCATTGGTCCCTCTATATATAATTACTCAATGTTTTGAGTCTGGCGGCGGCGCCACATTCAGTTGTTTGGCGTTGACATTATGAACATAAATAATGAATTTTTATTATATTGTATTTAATGAATGAACCAATATTATAAATTAATATTAGAATTCTGCATTGAAGATCGTCGTAGCTACTAAACGAAACAAAAGTGAAGAAAATCAGTAGTGAGACAGAGGAAAAAATGGTACCTAATCGTTTTGTCTTTGCCTATTGATATATAGATGATGGTCTAGAAGTGCAGCACCACAAAACGAACCATGCAGTTATAAATATGTTTTCCCAATTATTTTATGTTTTCTTGGGTCTGGCACCTCTGGTACCACCCTAGTAGCATTCTTCTAGGAGAATCCGAAAATAGTCTTAGTTAACCTTAATGACGAAAACAACATTACAAAATACATAAATGTGACTTTTTCTTACGTAGAAACAGGTAATAATATAATACCAATACCGAAACTAAAACGCGATTAGATTTGGACAACACCCATACGTTTTTTCTTCATGATATTCTAACAATAAAACCAAAATAACTTGTTTCTATCTCACCAAAATCGATCGAATTGCTTTTATTTGACCTTAAAGATATTCAGATTGTGGTCAGAATAAACGTATAAGTCAATTAATGCGACAGGAAATAAAACCATATTAAGTAATACAAAAAATAACAATGAGTTTAATGATGCAAAACTTTTCTTCGAATTCAGAACAATAAACAGTATTCAAAGTGACTCTAATAAATTATTTTTCCAACAAATAATCCATGAGTGATTAAAGCATTTTAAGCTATGTTTTGCAAACAATAATTCTATGGTGGGTCATGTTAAAAAAATTTCAACTATGATCTGAAATATTATAGTCAAACACGTAGATCTATTAGAACCCGATTTAAAGAACATTTCGCACCTATAAAATAAGGGAGATCTGATAAATCTAGTGTAGCACATCATGTTTTGGAAAATAGTCACTCTATAGATTTAAGTCAATAATTGTAAGGAATTGGACTCGTTCGAAAGCATTATGTTATATACAGGGTGAGTTTTTTTTGATGATCAGTATGGGGATCTCGGAAACTAGCGGAGATAGAGCAACGGTTAAATTGGGAAAGATTTGCAGTTTTACTGGCCCAATTTAATGACATGATTTATTACAAAAATCCTAACTTACTAGATATTTTGAAAAAACGAATTTCTGTCGATTTAGTCAAATCCCTCTAGCTCCTTTGTTTTTGATTTTGTAAAAAAAAAGGGTAAATATCAGAATTGAAGGGAATTGTATCCCGAATATGATTGTCATGTCCTCGTTTGCGTGACAGCTCTAATTTTTGAGATATGACACAAACTTATCTTTTTTTGAATGGAGACCATAGTTGGCTATGACCTCAAAAAATCGGACATTTTTAGAGCTTTTCAACGATATAATACTCGATATAATTATTCATGAAAATAACGGAGTTATGGATGCTTTTCTCTGTTATTTTCACTTTTAACGTAGTTAGCCACGAAATAGATTTATTTTTTTATTAATAACTATTCCAAAAAAAAGTTGAACGATTTTTTTATTAGGTATATCAGATATAACGAAAAAACTAAATAAGTAGGTACTTACTAAAACTTAAGAAATTAAAGTATATTATAATGGTTACAATTTATGTTCGAAAAGGTCACCATTGTTATTTAGACAAAAATTGCATATTCATAAGATTGACATTACCCCTTTCCTCACAGACCGCCTATTCAATTTCAATAGGGAGGCTGTATTAACCGCCTCTCTTTGGTCACCAACTGTCTCATATTTTCTTTTGTATACTTTGTTTCTTAGCGCACCACATAAATAGAAGTCTATAACTGCCAAATCGGGAGATAGGGGGGCCATTCACGTGTGCCATTTCTTCTTATCCAAGAGTTTGGATATATATTATCTAAGTGTTGTCTTACTAATAACGAGTTATGAGTATGTGTTTATCATGTTGGAACCACTCAATTTCTAAACGAGTTCTCAAATTCAAATTATGCAACATGTCTTGAAAAGTGTATTGCAAGAAATGTAAGTAGCGCTCCCCAGTAAGTGATTCGTCATAGATAAAAGGCCCCAGAATAATAGACCCCATGATACCACACCAAACATTAAAACCATATTTTATCTGGGGTCGTCGTTGTTCAACATGGAAAGGGCCCAGATATGCTCATTGTGTCTATTGAACATACCGCAGTTAGTAAATCTAGTTTCATCTGACCATAACACCTTTAATGGAAACTGTGGATTGTCAAGGCACATGTCTCTAAACCATGTATAAAACAAAATACGTCGATGTTCGTCACCAGCATGCAAAGTTTGAGAAACTGAAAGTTTGTACGGGTGGAACTTGTACGCTTTCAGTACCTTAACTACAGTTCGTTGAGATGTGCCAGCTTCTGTCGCAATCTCACGAATTGATGTAGATTGATTTTGATTTACCATTGCCAAAACATTTATTTGTGCTACTGCGGTAATTTGATTACGTTCCTTTGGTGGTTTAGTAAAAGATCCATATCTGCGTAAACTATCGTAAAGCCTCTTAAATGTAAATAGATATAACATTCCACCATATTCAGTTTTTCTTCGTTAGAATATTCCATTGTATCAAGAAAACTTGTCAATATCGACTGTCAGTTCAGCACTACTAATGGAATTACTCTCAAATGAGGAAACGTAAAAGTGAAAACAATCTTTTTCATGGCTACCTATGTTAAAAGTCAAAATAAGAGAGAAAAGCATCTACAACTCCGTTATTTTTATGAATAACTATATCGAGTATTATATCGTTGAAAGGCTCTAAAACTCTCCGATTTTTTTAGGTCATAGCCAACTATGGTTTCCATTCAAAAAAAGATAACTTTGTTTTATATCTCGAAAACGAGAGCTGTCACGCAAACGAGGACATGACAATCATATTCGGGATACGATTCCCTTTAATTTTAATACTTACACTTTTTTTATAAAATCAAAAACGAAGAAGCTAGAGGGATTTGACTAAATCGACCGAATTTCGTTTTTTCAAAATATCTAGTAAGCCTGACTTTTTACAAAAATCTGTCATTAAACTGGGCCTATAAAACTGGAAATCTTTCCCAATTTAACCATTGCTCTATCTCCGCTAGTTTCCGAGATCCCCATACTGATCATCAAAAAAAAACTCAGCCTGTATAAAAATAATAACCTTATGAATTCCGACAAAGGCCCAACACCAAATAGCCCATTGTATAATTTATTATATAAGTATCGGTAGAAATTTGTATCTTAAGAACTTGTATTTAATAACTCAATTACCATATTTTGTTGGATGGTCAGGTATTTAGGTTTTCCCCACTAATTTACACATAGTTTTTAAGTTTTATATATGCAGATAAAATTGTAAATCTTTTCAGTTTTGTTTACTCCATGATGATGACAGCTTCGCTATTGAAACGTGCGTTGGGTGCAAAAATAAAATTTGATGTTTGGGTACAAAAATTTGTATTAATACATCTCTGACACACTTTGTTTAGGTTTCAAATTTCAAATCGTTATCTGTTTCATAAAAAATAAGAATATTTTTTTATATTATAATAAAAATGTATCCCAAGGTCTTTAAACTTCTCCTAAAATAGTTTTCTAACCTTAAACTAGGTTTTAATTACTTTACTTCCACATAAAAAATATTCCTATATTTTCAAATAACAGTATAATATAATGTATGTTTTTTAAAGTAAAATTAATTGAAAATCCAAATAAGCTTTTTTCACAGAACACTGGATTTAAAGTTATTTCGGTACTATTGTATATTTACTGTTTAAATAATTATTACAAACAAATGAACTGTTTGCGACATTTACAAAAAATTATTTTTAGGAATTTGGTTTTTTGATAAAAATACTGATTTTTAAGTAACACATTTTTTCTTGAAAATATTTTCACTTGTATAGACACGGATTTTCCTTAAATATTTATTCATATGTCTAAATAGTAGGCAATATACAGAGGGAAAGGATTACTTCTACATTTTTTAACATGGAGTTTAGAACAAAAAAATTCAATTTAGTAAAAAAATGTTAATTGGTTAAAATTGAATCATCTCTCTCAAATTCCGGGGCGTTAAAACCAAATTACCTGAGCTGAGTAAATATTGATAGTACAGTCCGTAGAAAATTGCATTCTTCTCAAAATCATGTTTTTTTTTTTAATTTCAGACATCTACAGTAATTTTTTGGATCTTTTGTAATTTAAATGTTCGAAGAAGATGACTTGGAATTTGTATACCTAAAGCAAATTTTTTCACTAAATATAAGTAATACACAATGAGTTCAGTGAAGCAACACTTTTCCTCAAATTAAGAACAATAAACAATAATCAAAATGACTTTAATAAATTAGTTTTCAATTGTGGGGGTTCTAAATTACCAATTTCCATCTAGATGAATTTTTAAAACCCAAGCTTTCTTAATTATAATGATATCAATTTCCCTGGTAATTATCTGGAATGTTCGAGCATAACATATTCCGGTAACTAGTCGATTTAAATTTGTTGGAATTCTTGTAACACGAGCTATAATTAAGAAGAGAGCCCGGAACGGGGGGCGGTAAACCATTTCCACAAACAAAGAGTGGAAATTAATGAAGAATGACTTTGCATTTGAAACGTATTCTGTAAAGTACGGATTTTATAAGTATGAAAAATTCGTACGAAATTATTTTTTCATCTAAATTAATTGTAATAGATTGTTTCTTGTTCAATAGAAAATTAGTTCTAGTAGATCGATGTAAATGAGGATTTCATCAGCAGAAATTTACACGTGGTAAAAACATCTAAGCATGTTTTTGTCGCCTGACGTCTTTCATTTATAAAATTAACTACAGAAATTTAGTGTAGAAAAATCGTGAAGCCAGTTACGTGGTCACTGATCATGCTGTACATAATAAATAAATCCTACATAAAGATAGAATGTTAGTAGTTCCTAACTTTTTGTAGCAAGTCAACATATTTTCAACTTAATGATGACTTCTACTAAAATTCAAAACATTATAAACCAAGGACAATATACAAAATTAAACAACGACAACGACTTCTATATAAAATAAAATATACCGCTTACTTTACAATCACAAATATGAATTTACAGAACAAGAACGTAAACATCTTACTCCACTCTATTCTAAACAGCCCCATTTTTACGGGTTACCCAAAAATTCATTAACCCAACATTCCATTAAGACCAATTGTCAGCTCCATAAATTCTCCATGCAGTGAGCTTTCAAATTTTTTTAAAAATTATTTCACCACTTACTGGTAAGTCTAACTCTAATCTTAAAAACAGAGCACATTTCTTAGAAAAATTATATCAAACTTTCACACTAGCAAGTTTTGACATTGTGAATCTATACAATAATGTTCCTGTCACCGAAACACTTCCCATAGTAAAAGAACGATTAGAACAAGATTCTTTGCTAAATCAACGTACAATGGAACTACTAGCATTTTATACAAAGACAACATATTTTCAACTTAATGATGACTTCTACCAACAAGATTTTGGCATGGCAATGGGTTCCTGTCTGTTTCCTGTTTTAAGCAACATTTTTATGGAAAAATTTGAAGAACAAACAATTTTCTCAAAAAAGATTAAACCTTTGGATTGGTGGCGTTATGTTGATGACATATTCATTATTTGGGAACATAATCTTGAGGATTTACATGCATTACTTAACAACATAAACAACACAGAACAAACTATTCAGTTTACACTAGAGCTTGAACAGAATAACAAATTAGCATTCTTAGACATTTTAATTACCAAAACACAATCGACATTTAAAACAGAAGTTTACAGAAAACCGACACATACTAACTTTAACTCTAATCATCTAAATTCAGCAAAAAGAGGTATCTTCAAATCTCTATGATAGAGCAAAAACCAACTGTTCTAACACCAATAAATTCAATAAAGAAAAAACGTTTATAAAAAATGTACTTTCTGCCAATCATTACCCAAATAAATGTATTAATAACAAAATCGAATACGTAACAACCGACATCAAACTTCACCAAGCAACACTGACTCCCAAGATAATCACATTAATACAATAACTATACCATACATACAGGGTCTATCAGAAAGACTTAAAAGAGTGGAAAGCAAATATAATATCAAAACATCATTTAAAACAAGAAATCCACTAAAATCAATTATATCAAAAACCAAACCAAATAACACATCTCACACATCACAAAAAATTCATTTATAAAATCCCTTGTGAATGTAATAAATTTTATATTGGAGAAACCTCTAGACCTCCAAATGTTCGAATGAACGAACACAAAAATTACAAAAAAAACGGCAATTTGAAAAATCCAAAATTTGTGAACATGCTTGGGACCTTGGTCATAAAATACAGTTTCAAAATTTAGTTATATTTCTCAAAGAAGAATACAACACCAAAAGAAAACTAAAAGAGTCTGCTTTAATTTTGTTAAATGAAAACTTGTATTGTATCACTACTACCTCCGTAGAATTCAGTCGTTCCTGGTTGCCGATGATTAAGGAAGAAACTGCTAATGGTCATGTCCTTGTGAACAACCCAATATCGGGATAGTTCATAAGGTTTTTCCTAGGTTTTCCCTTATGGTTTTAATGGGATCACTGAATCAACAAAAATCTTTGGTGTCATTTTTGATGAATGCCACCAAAATGGTGGACTTTTCGTTATATCTGATATACCTAATAAAAAAATCGTTCAATGTTTTTTGGAATACTTATTAATAATCAAATTTTTTTCATGGCTAACTACATTAAAAGTGAAAATAAGAGAGAAAAGCATCCATAACTGCGTTATTTTTATGAATAACTATATCGAGTATTATATCGTTGAAAAGCTCTAAAAATGTCCGATTTTTTTGAGGTCATAGCCAACTATGGTTTCCATTAAAAAAAAAGATAAGTTGGTGTCATATCTCTAAAACAAGAGCTGTCACGCAAACGAGGATATGACAATCATATTCGGGATACAATTCTCTTCAATTTTGATATTTACACTTTTTTATAAAATCAAGAACAAAGGAGCTAGAAGGATTGGACTAAATCGACAGAATTTCGTTTTTTCAAAATATCTAGTAAGCCATGACTTTTTACAAAAATCCGAAAATGTCATTAAATTGGGCCTGTAAAACTGCAAATCTTTCCCAATTTAACCATTGCTCTATCTCCGCTAGTTTCCGAGATCCCCATACTGATCATCAAAAAAAACTCACCCTGTATATAAAGGCTCTGTTTTATATTATAATTACAGAGTGTTCTGAACAATTTATTCGGTGTGCTTCCAAACCTCTGAAAGGAATTAAGTTTGTTTACTGTTGTTACCTAGAAATCTGTTTGGCGTATCTACGTCAACGTCCGCTAGCCCAAATTCTTTTTTTTATCATATTTTTATTGTTTATTATTTTTCAGCTATTCTGTCGGCGATCCGAAGACCAGAAGCAATTCGAAAACCAATTCCACCAGCAACACTGCTGCATGAACAGCAGCTCCACCGTCCTGGGGCACACGCCAGGCTGCGATTTCGAAGGCATCACCGACAAGTATTGGGGAGAGATCCTCGAGCGTACTCTCTCCTCTACGTCCCTCCACACTCTGCAGAGGGCCTACTCGCATCCGACGATGGACCGGTGCAACGGTGGCCTTCAAGAGATGACCATGTTCGACACTGCCGTGCCGGATTTATGAAAGTTAGACAAGACCACACAGACATTTGATCTTATGGTGAGCGAGAGCATGGGCAGTTCTTGCGAAACGGCTACGTTGTCGAAATAATAACATAAGAAGTGTGTGGTCAACAAGTACCTTAATACGGTTAAGGTTAGGGTTATATTGAGAGCATCATATTGTCGATTGCCAAAATCATGACAGTACATCCCACAACAAATTAAAAAATGTATACTGAATCTAGTTCGAATATTTTTATTTATGACAATGGAATTACATTTTACCATTTTAAGTTTTTCAAAACAATTCAACAAACTTTATAAGAAGAATTAATATAAAACCTCAAAGGACCCCGCACATTCCTTATGGAGAGTGGCCCCCGGTGGATTTTCCTGGGATTTTCCTATTTTATAGATTTCAACGAAATGAACAAATGTCTTCCTAGCCGCAAAGTCTGATGACAGATGGTTTTCAAGTTATGGTTAATTTTATATTTAATGTCAGGGTATACCACGATGAGCTGAGTCGGTATGTATATCAGAAACTATTAGCAATATTTATCTCAAAATTAGTATACAGGGGGTTTTCGAGGAGCTGGTTTCAGTTACAATAATTTCAGTTATCTACGACTTCCGGCTCTACCGGAAGTGGACCCAAACTTTGTTTTTATAAATGGAACACCCTGCTTTTTAAAGCTTTTTTAGAATCTACGATGAATTTCAATATGACTTTATTAAAAATATCATATGTCTGAAGGGCTCCTTTTGAAAGTTATTTAAACTTTTTGAAAATTTTTACAGACGCAGCTTTCTAAAAAATATATTTTTTTGAAAACAAATAGGGCCAGGTCAAAAATTACCAGAATTTGCCTGAAGAAAACCTGAAGGTTCCTAAATTCTTGGAAACTTTTCAAAAGAATATACGGATGGTTCAGAAATTGGCCCCGAATTCGGCTATCTGGAAAATAGTGTTAACTGATTTTTTTCAAATGGATTTTATGTTTGAAACCCCCATACCTAAATTAAAGGATTTTTGTGGCTATGTGAGATATCTGAATTATTACTAGGCTTTTTTAAACGAATCGACAAGAAAAAAATGCTGAAGTGTCAACATATTTGATAATAATTTGGTGTTAAAGCACAATTATATGGAAAGCATTTAACATGTCCCGTTTGTGATTTAGCAACTAAGTTCGATTCGCCATACTCTGATAGACCAACACCCACTCATGACACGCTGACGGGGCTCATTCACAATTGCAAAACAGATGGGCAGTTTGAGAAAAAGCAAGAAAAAGGGAAACCTGTCGTAGATAATAAAGAGAATTAAGTTACAGTCTTCGCATGCTTAAGAGCATATCCAGAAAAGTCCTCAGTAGATGCAGAAAGAGATGTGGGAATATCTATGATTAGTTTTCAGAGGATTCTAAAAAAACGTAAGAACTCTCCATTTGCATTCTCATTAATTAAGAAATTAAGAACAGGTGACGCTCATAGACGGAATGATCTTTCGAATTCATATTAATCAAAATTCAGGAAGACGAACATTTTATACACAAAATGATTTGGACAGATGAGGCAAAATTTATGGAATAGTCAACCACATTACTGAAGTGATACTAATCCACTTATTATTTTTAGGTGAGAGATATCTCGAAATGTTAGAAAATGGTTTACATCTGTTAGAGTTTAATATTGCACCTGTGAATAACATTTTAGACAAATTTGAAGATCGTTGGATAGAGAATAATGGACCACATCGACGGCCCCCTGGTTCTCCCGAAATCACTCCGTAGCTTTTTTTATTTGGGGTCAAATAATAAATATTGTCAATGCTGCACCGCTAACAACAAAGGTAGATGTCAGGAAATGATCTGCGTCATGGTGTTATGAATATGCTTTGGTCTATCTGGAGATCGCAATGGAAAGGTTTCACATACTTTCTTATAACCATATCAAATTCTACATAAATGGTTAAGAAAGTAAAGTAATGTATATGTGAGGAAGAGAAAAATATGTGTTAAATTAAATGGTGTTATCTCAGAAAAGTATAGTCTGCATGTAGGGGTTCCCCAAGGATCTGTACTGGGGCCCATACTGTTTTTAATCTATGTAAATGAACTGCCAAAATGTATTGATGCTGAAAAAATTGTAATCTTTGCAGATGATATGTCGATGATTGTCTCACACCTACCAATGAGGGCTTACAACATAAAGTAAAAAATGTATTTCAGAAATTTTAAAACTGGTGTAAAACCAATTCTTTAATCATGAATATTGATAAAACTGTTATTATTAAGTTCTCAATGAAAAATCATATAAATCGTGAATTTGTTTTAGGGCAACACCTCTCTATAATATCTCAAGACTACACTAAGTTTCTGGGTATTTATGTTAATAACACATTAAACTGGACTGAACAAATTGACCATATTTGCGCAAAAGTCAACAAAAGTTATTTTGCTCTTGCAACACAATTAAGTAGAGTATTCGTATGCCAAAAAAAATGCCTCAGACTTATTTTCAGTCTAACTTCAAAGGAATCATGTAAACCACTTTTTATATTACACTCTATTATGACGCTGCCGAGTATCTATATTTACAGGTCTATTTTATATATAAAGGAAAATCAAGATAAATTTGAAACAAATATGTCCACCCACACACATAGCACAAGAACAGGTACCCTGTTAAAAACTGTAGCCCACAGGACTCGTAAATATGAAAACTCACCGTCATATATGGGTGTAAAACTATTTAATAGGCTCCCTCAACATTTTAAAGCAGAACCATATCGGGTGTTCAGAGCAAAACTAATAAAACTGTTGCTGCAAAATGCATACTATAATATAGGAGAGTTCCTTAGTGATACAAATCTTATTGAGTACAATCTGTGATAATCCACTGGCGTTCAATAGTTTGTGTTGTCTTATGTTTTAATATGTATGTTTTATCATGTTTTTATGTGAGTTTGTGAACTAAGCTACTTTTGAGTCCTTGACATGTACATCCATTTTTAAATTGGCAACGTATAAATAAAGAATTTATTTATTTATTTATACGTTTCTTGTCGGTTCCTTCAAAAAGGCCTATTAATAATAATTCATATATCTCTAATAGCTACACGGAAATTTTAATTGTAAATAAAAACTGTTTTACTTAGTCTTGTAAGGATAAACAACTTTTTGGCCTAGAACCCAATGATTTTGAGGAAAAATGGAGTTGCCATTTGAAAAAAAAATTAGTTATACTATTTTCGGATTCAGTACCAATTTCTGAGCTCTCCGTTTTTTTGGACAGTTTTCAAAGATTTAGGAAGGTTTAAGTTTTATTCGGACAAATTCTGGTAATTTTTGATCTGGCCCTATTTGCGTCCACAAAAATAATATTTTGTGAAGAGCTGGATCTGTCAAAATTTTCAAAAAGTTGAAATAAATTTTAACCGGACCCCTTCAAACATATGATGTTTCCAAAAAGTTATCTTAAAATTCATCATAGATTCTAAAAATGCTACAAAAAACAGGATATTCCATTAAAAAAAACAAAGTTTTTGTCCACTAACTAAACCGGCTCCTCGAAACCCCCTGTATACGAATTTTCACATTAATACTCCCAGTAGTTCCTCATATACATATCGACTCAGCTCTCGTGGTATACTCTCTGACCATAAATATACAATTAACCATAACTTTAAAACCATCAGTCATCGAACTTTGCGGCCATGAAGACATTTGTTCATTTTGTTGAGAATATCAAAATTTCTGCAAAATCCACCGGGGGCCAATACCATAAGGAATGTGCGGGGTCCTTTAAAAATCGAGCTGAAGCAACAAATCAGGACTACCAGTTTTGTCACTAAACAATGTAGGCACTGGTTGTTGTTGTTCTATCTCCCTATCTAATAACTGACCGTTAAAAAATTGACGGAAATATTACTATAATCAAAACACCTCTTAAGATATACATTTTTTCTTAAAAGCCTAAAATTTTTAGTAACACCTTCATAGCCTATGAACGTCATAGTAGCCCAGATCAATTACGAAAATACGCGACAAAGTTAATTGTCGAACAAAACCAACATCAACTTATTCTGATGATAAAACATGATTAAGTGACACAAAGTTCAACATTTTTTATGGATGCTTTTTTGCTTTTTAACAAAAAAACTCAAAAAATCGGTTTTTCACCTTTTACATAAAATCTACCCATGAAACCATGTTTCTTACTATGGGAAATTTTTTGAGAAATGAAAAACCTACAAAATGAGCTATTATACGCTCAACTTTACTTGTTGATAACAGAACCTTTAGCCGAAATTACAAAAAATGCAAACATCCTCTATATGAAACCATATATTTCAACCACACTATATATGCATCTGTTTATGGCCACCCAGTACAACATTTTTTAAACTATCCTCTATGGCTATAAATTTACTTCATCGAATATCCCAAGCACAACATCCTTTTACCTTTGTTTAACCACTTATATAACAATCATTTTGCCCCGCTCTATATTTCAATCATTCTATATACTGAATTGCTTATGGGCTATTATGAGCAATAGTTAAATTGGGAAAGATTTGCAATTTTACTGGCCCAATTTAATGACACTTTCGGATTTTTGTAAAAAGTCATGACTTACTAGATATTTTGAAAAAACGAAATTCTGTCAATTTAGTCAAATCCTTCTAGCTCCTTTGTTTTTTGATTTTATAAAAAAGTGTAAATATCAAAATTGAAGGGAATTGTATCCCAAATATGATTGTCAAGTCCTAGTTTGCGTGACAGCTCTCGTTTTCGAGATATGACACAAACTTATCTCTTATTGAATGGAAACCATAGTTGGCTATGATCTCAAAAAATCGGACATTAACTACAGTTCGTTGAGATATGCCAGCTTCTGGCGCAATCTCACGAATTGATGTAGATGGATTTTGATTTACCATTGCCAAAACATTTATTTGTGCTGCTTCGTTAATTTGATTACGTTCCTTTGGTGGTTTAGTAAAAGATCCATATCTGCGTAAACTATCGTGAAGCCTCTTAAATGTACATAGAGCAGGTTGACGACGACTAAAATATCTATGAAAGTATTCCTCAGCTGCACGAACTGAATTTTTATGGCATATGATATAACATTCCACGATATTCAGATTTTCTTCGTTAGAATATTTCATTTTATCACGAAAACTTGTCAATATCGACTGTCACTTCAGCACTACTAATGGAATTACTCTCAAATGAGGAAACGTTAAAAGTGAAAATAAGAGAGAAAAGCATCCATAACTCCGTTATTTTTATGAATAACTATATCGAGTATTATATCGTTGAAAAGTTCTAAAAATGTCCGATTTTTTGAGATCTTAGCCAACTATGGTTTCCATTCAAAAAAAAAGTTAGGTTTGTTTCATATCTCGAAAACGAGAGCTGTCAGGCAAACGAGGACATGACAATCATATTCGGGATACAATTCCCTTCAATTTTAATATTTACACTTTTTTATAAAATCAAAAACAAAACAGCTAGAGGGATTTGCCTAAATCGACAGAATTTCGTTTTTTCAAAATATCTAGTATGCCATGACTTTTTACAAAATCCGAAAGTGTCATTAAATTGGGCCAGTAAATCTGCAAATCTTTCCCAATTTAACCATTGCTGGATCTCCGCTAGTTTCCGAGATCCCCATACTGATCATCAAAAAAAACTCATCCTGTATAATAATTCATTCTATCATTTTTTAACCAGCCTATATAAGTATAATATCACTAAAGTCTATCTTTTAAGACCCTTTATATGCAATATCTTATGGGCCACAGTATAAAACAGTATAAAACATTTTGTTTCTAATATATTCTGAACCACCATGTATCATTATAGTTCTACAACTCCTTATAATTTAACCAATTTATGTAAACATGAAGCCACTGTTTATAGGCTATATATAACATTTTTGTAATCATCGTGAACCACGAAGATTTTACCCATTCAAAAATCGCCCAATTTGATACTTTGTCACTTTAAAAACGTGAAGGATCCAGTCGTAAAGTTGTTATACTACAAAAGTATGTAATAGCAATAACATAATTCAAGTTACTACAAGGAAATTTGTATTGGAAGATTTTTTATAATACCAAGTTCAATATGTAAGATTTATTCTGTGTGTAATTCTGTGGTCATAGCTTCAATTTATGATACTGCGATTTTATTCGGAATTTAATGATAATTCTAGTTGATTTTAAAAAAAGGTAAATACCCAAATCCTCATAATGAAGCCCAACAATTTCGTATAATCTAGTATGATTACATTTTTTATTATTATTATTATTACACTATCAACAGTACAAAGACCAATTATAGGAGAGCGACAAAATATAGAAATATAAAAAATAAGGACAATTCGTTACTAAACATTATGCACCTGATTAATCGAGGAGGTGATTACTTTTTTTTATTACACTTATGGAGGAATTAAAGATGTCTAATTTTACAGAGTTACAACTTTCGCACATAAAATAGAGAGATGAAAATTTTAAAATATTAGTTATTGGTTCACTGCAATCTATTTGGTTTCTAAACAACTTGCTTAGAAAGACAACTAAGTGAACTCTCCTCCGATCGTGCAGACTAAGAAGCGAGAATCTCTTCAGTAGCTCAGATTGAAGAAATCCTGAATATGAACTGTCAATTTTAAAAACTAGAAATTTCAAAAATCGCCTCTGAATATTTTCAACCATCTCACTGTACTTATTATACCCTTAGTGCGAAACCAAAGCAGCGGATTCAAGCCGAGATTTCACAAAGACTTTGTAATGCAAAATCAGAGTGCTTGAGTCTGAGAAGCATTCAGAGTTTCGAATTATAAAACCAAGTACTTTTATAACCTGCTTGTACAGTATGGCCAACATGCATATTAAAATTTAATTTGCTATCAAAACTAACACCAAGATCTGTATTATTGTTCGGTCTTGACTAAGTAACACCCTCTATTTTGTAATCTAATAAAATAGGAGTTTGCCATCTGGTAAAAGTCATGGCGTGACACTTTGATGCATTTAATGGCAGATCGTTTTTTTACACCAGGCATTCACATTGTCAAGACTTTTCTGTAGCCTAAAACAGTCATTTACATTTTCTATTACAGTACAGATTTTAATATCATCAGCATATAGCAGACATTAAAGATCAACACCAACAATGTCATTTATAAACAAGACAAATAATAGTGGCCCCAATACGGAGCCTTGAGGAATCCCCGAGGTGGACACAATTTCTGTTGGCTTGAAACTACAGCACTCAACTTCTGTTTATAAAATATGATTCTAACAATATAATAAGTGAGGGAGATACACCAAAAATGTTTTAGTTTGGCAAGCAAAATTAAGTATAACAATTAAGTATATTTTGAAAAATCAGTATAGAAAACATCCACTTGTTTATTTTTATCTAGATATTCCGAAATGTACTCAGTTAAACAAAAAAGGTAAGTAATACTGAATATGACGTTGATATGACGTTGAACATTCAAGTAAAGCAGAATATGAAAAACCATCTCAAAAACCTTTGCAAAATTACAGATGATAGAAATAGGTCAATAATTTTCAATATTGCTTCTGTCTCCTTTTTTCTGTACTGGACAAATCCTTGACAGTTTCCAAACAGTAGGCAATTCACCGATTCACATTTGGAACTGTGCCCTTACTTTTTAATGTAATATATTTAATTTAAGAGAAATTTTTTAAACAATCCGTAACAGCCAACTTTTACGACATAATTTTTCAAATATAAAGAGGTAAAACTAGTACTTAAATTAAAACTCTGCAATTTACTTCATATATTTTCAGTCACTGTACTCAACATACTGTTGTCGTTTATTTAAATTCAAAATAAGAACAATAAGTACAATTCCATCAAAAGTAGCTTTAGACATTTATTTATTTTTAGGCAAACAAAAGTAGTTACTTTTTTAAGCTTTGATGAAAATATGTAAAATATAAAAACATATTGAAACGTTTTTTAAGCTTTGTTGTCATTTCTTGTGGGGTTATTATTCCCTGATTTTGATTCCCTAAAACACCAAACACGAATAATAATGTAATCAATAATTCCATCACATTTAAAATTCAGACCACGTTATAATGACATTTTCAATTATTTGTTCCCTGTTAACTAACGGGAACGGGGGGAGTATTAACAAAATATTCGAACATTCGTCATCAATATTGAACAAATTCGCTTATAGCGAATTCATTTGAAACGTATATTTAATGGCAATTGAAAAATATGCTGCTCCAATATTTGTGTTCCAAAACATTTGTAATTAATTGTATATTGTTTGACAAAAATACAGATTTTCCACTTTGAACTCAACACTTAAAATACTAGAGAAGATTGTAGGCGTTTAAGAAATTTAATAAAATTAACTTCGATGAAAAAGCGATTCATGTATATAATGTCGGAATTTTTGTACATAAACACGATGATAGCAATGACTCTGAATCATTTTTTTCAATATAAGATGAAAGCAATTGTAAAAAATCATTATATAGTGACGATTTAAATAAATATTGTACGTTAATCATTGTAGTGGTGTTTTCTTTTTATTATTAATGTGTGATGTGTTTATTACTATTTATTATTACCTTAATGAATTTCTACATCCTATTCTAAAATATCTGGAAAAACTGGCAGTGGTTATGTGAACTGAATCCTAAAGATTGACTTTGAGATGACTGAGTTTGTTTAAAGTGGCCGATATTTTTGAAGTGTTTGATATTTTTAGCTTATTTTACAGGTTGGGAACTCCCCAGTCGCCTGCATAAGCGAAAATGAGACACACACACAACCATTGCGCGAGCCCAGAAGCTAGATTTGCCCTTCAGAAAATTATTGAGGACACTTTCAGTCCCCTTGCCATTCACCCCCTGAGAATTAATGCAGGTCCTCACGCTAACGCAGTTTTCCTTCTGCATAATCGCTGCCTTCTTATTTACGATAGCATGGCTTTGGTTTGTTTCCGTTGCTTTACCTTATTGGTAGTACAGCAACTGTCTTATTTGTAATTCCTGGCTCATTCGTTGCTATGATATACAGGGTGAGTTTTTTTTATGAGCAGTATGGGGATCTCGGAAACCAGCGGAGATAGAGCAATGGTTAAATTGGGAAAAATTTGCAGTTTTACTGACCCAATTTAATGACACTTTTCGGATTTTTGTAAAAACTCATGGCTTATTAGATATTTTGAAAAACGAAATTCTGCCGATTTAGTCAAATCCCTCTAGCTCCTTTGTTTTTTGATTTTATAAAAAAAGTGTAAATATCAAAATTGAAGGGAATTGTATCCCGAATATGATTGTTATGTACTCGTTTGCGTGACAGCTCTCGTTTTCGAGACATGATACAAATTTATCTTTTTAGAATGGAAACCATAGTTGGCTATGACCTCAAAAAATCGGACATTTTTAGAGCGATATAATAGGTACTCGATATAGTTATTCATAAAAAAACGGAGTTATGGATGCTCTTCTCTCTGATTTTCACTTTTAACGTAGTTAGCCATTAAATAGGTTGATTTATTAATAACTATTCCAAAAAACATTTAACGATTTTATTATTAGGTATATCAGATGTAACGAAACAACTAAATAAGTAGGTACTTACTAAAAACTTAAGAAATTAAAGTACATAATAATGGTTACAATTTATGTTCGAAAAGTCCACCAAAGTTATTTAGACAAAAATTGCATCTTTTTAAGATTGACATTACCGCTTTCCTCACAGACCGCCTATCAATTTCTTCAATTACTTGTAATACCGCCTCTCTTAGGTCACCAACTGTCTCATACTTTTTTTTGTATACTTTGTTTTTTAGCGCACCCCATAAATAGAAGTCTATTACTGCCAAATCGGGAGACCGGGGTGGGCATTCGCGTGGGTCATTTCTTCCTATCCAAGAGTTTGGATAGATATTATCTAAGTATTGTCTTACTAATAACGAGTTATGAGCAGGTGCACCATCATGTTGGGACAACTCAATTTCTAAACGAATTCTCAAATTCAAATTATGCGACATGTCTTGAAAAGTGTATTGCAAGAAATGCAAGTAGCGCTCCCCAGTAAGTGATTTGTCATATAGATTAAGGGCCCCAGAATAGTAGACCCTATGATACCACACCAAACATTAAAACCAAATTTTATCTGGGGTAGTCTTTGTTCTACATGGAAAGGGTTTTCTTTAGCCCAGATATGCTCATTGTGTTTATTGAACATACCGCAGTTAGTAAATCTAGTTTCATCTGACCATAACACCTTTAATGGAAACTGTGGATTGTCAAGGCACATGTCTCTAAACCATGTATAAAACAAAATACGTCGATGTTCGGCACCAGCATACAAAGTTTGAGAAACTGAAAGTTTGTACGGGTGGAACTTGTGCGCTTTCAGTACCTTAACTACAGTTGTGGAGATGTTCCAGCTTCAGCCGCAATCTCACGAGTTGATGTAGATGGATTTTGATTTACCATTGCCAAAACATTTATTTGTGCTGCTTCGTTAATTTGATTACGTTCCTTTGGTGATTTAGTAAAAGATCCATATCTGCGTAAACTATCGTAAAGCCTCTTAAATGTACATAAAGCAAGTTGACGACAATTAAAATATCTATGAAAGTATTCCTCAGCAGCACGTACTGAATTTTTATCGGATATGATGTAACATTCCACCATATTCAGTTTTTCTTCGTTAGAATATTCCATTTAATCACGAAAACTTGTCAATATCGACTGTCAGTGCAGCACTACTAATAGGATTACTCTCAAATGAGGAAACGTCAAAGTGAAACAATCTAGTTCATGGCTACCTACGTTAAAGTGAAAATAAGAGAGAAAAGCCTCCATAACACCTTTATTTTTATGAATAGCTATATCGAGTATTTAAATCGTTGAAAAGCTCAAAAATATT